>OU611853.1:2500000-5000000 GCA_914767755.1 Agrochola circellaris
TTGCCCTATGTGGGTAAAGACCACAACCTTTTATCGTAAGAAGCTCTATATGAGAGGCTTAGTGTTATAATTGTGGTGCAAAGGTAAAAAAATAATTCTGCAAATTATACGAAAAAAAACTGTGAACCATTTTAGATATTCAAAAATAAGAAAACTACGCAGCGTTCACGAAAGTGCATAAGAAGATATAAACAATTGACTTTTCGAAGAGGTAAAATCTTCGGTTCCCTATTACAACTAGCGACTAGCGTACTAAAAGTAAGAATGGAACACCTGTTTTTCTTGAAAGGGTCAAAATAACGAAATTGTACAAATTGCTCAATAAAAATATTCATAGTAGCTGTTACTGAACTCGTAGAAGAGCCTTACTAGCAGTTAGCACCAAGTAAAAGAAAACAGAAGGACCACTGCTCTTTAAGAATACATAGGACTAAGGAGCTAGCTTCAAAAGAATCTCTCTAAGCATTACAGCAGCAGTAGCTTCGTAGTCATAAGTTGTTTGCTTGTTTGTTTTTTGGGTGCGTGTTGTATGGTTTACCTATGTGTTTATATTTTTCCTTTTTAATAATAATATCACTTGTAAAGTCAGAATTGATATGACGAGTTTATACTCCTGTCCTAAATGCAAATATCTGAAAGCGACGCCAAACATGTTCCTTTGAGTTGGAAAAGGGGCTCTTCGTAGTACGAAATCTTTTCCAGTTTTACAGGCTTTTCGTAAGTCGTGTTCCTTCTGACTTCACTTATCCTTTTATACTACTTACTGACGTCATACCGGGCTCCGTAAGAACGTAAAAACATCGTGATGTCCGGGCCGTTTGGCGCGAAATGCGACAGATATTCGGAACCGGCCCGTATACGGCGCAGCGTCGTGGAAATAGAAGTAATGGCTTCCAGTGACGTCTACAAGTTGGATATTTTGAGGAGAATATTGTTACGAACGGGAATAAATAGCTGAGCCTTATTAAGACCAGGCCAAACAGATTGGCTAGATTTTCGAGATGAAATGATTTATTTCATTGAAACAATATAAAGAGAGACGAGATGACACGATCTCATATGAATACATATCAAATACTTGAGGAACTTTCATCTGTTTTTAGAAATTAGCTTCACTTTATACCATCAAAACTACCGAATAAAGTCATGTGTAGATCGAAATTACCATTGTCTTCTATTTATCTCTGCCCATTCTTGCCATTTATGTCCTCCCATTCATAACTCCGAATCAGTACCTATAAGGAAAGATATATCGATTGATTAAATCGCTCCATTCAATATCTTGATCTAGTAAGTGATGTTTATAAGCAACTATTACAGTTTGTCACCGATAAATCTCTGTTGACACCGCGGACTTTCTCTCTTGCACAACCAGAGACCCAGAGACTAAAGATAATATTTCACGGATAAGATTCGATGAAAAGACTCCCCGGCATAAAGCTGTAGGTGATTTGTATGGGTGTTTGTGTGAGTTTGATGTTAATAGGGAAGTGGATGAAATGGGCATCTTTAACGATGATGTACACAGACTAAAAATTTAATGAGGAGTTAAAAAAGCTGTCCTCAATTATAATGATGAAAGAAGGAACGGGTTTGTAGATGATAGTGTTAAGGATGATGGTATCTGCCGGGGTCGCGGGTTTGTCTGAAAGGGATATCGCGACCTCGGCACACAGGCAACGGAAGGAACACGGGTGGGTTTTAGTCAGTAAAAGTCTGACACGCCCTCCCGCTCCACCCAGAGCGGGAGAAGTTATTTGATAATTTCCCATCCTCAAAAAAAAAAAAAAAAAAGGATGATGGTATCAACAATAAATTAGATAGTAATAATACTGAAAGTAAAGCTGGACAAACATCATTGTTTATTGCCAAAATTGATGGGTGCATTCTTGCCAAACTTTTACACTCGAAACTAGACACCGAATAATAAAAGCATAGATCAATTTTTGCATCGCTCGCAAACGTCTAATGCTCGAGTGATTTTAGAACATTTTTCTAAAAGAATAGTCTTTAAACCATTGCCAAAAGCAAATTGCTCCTCGTAAGTGCACCGCTTCGAGGTTATTAGACATACGAAATGGAAGTTTCCATTTTGTGATTAAAACTTTGAGTTTGTGATTCTGACAGTTGGCAATTTGTACGGAGTATATTTTGTTTTATTAGGGGCTGTGGGTAAAGGCCTGTTATTTGAGACAGCCACAGAACTTCTCAATAATTATACAAATATCAAGACGATAATTATGTATAATTATTAAAAACATATAATGTTTTAAGTTATACACAAATCTGAAAATGCAATCAAACCGACTAATGCGCAATGCTTATTATGTAATAAACAATGAATACAGACAATTGTGATTCAATTTATTCTGCTATAACATTAAATTGCAATACCTACCTACTGATAACTTTATATACAGGTTTTAATATTCGCATTTTCCGTTTCTATATTTCTCGAAGTTAATGTTGTTTGCTCCGTTTTCTTAGAAATATCAATTGAAATAAATCTAAATAATCTAATAAATTTAAAATAAATCTCTAAGAGTTTCCGGGATATAATTTTTTTTTAAATAACAGAGATTATAATAATGTCTATAATGCAATGACGTTTATTTTGCTATCTATAAAATGAACACTAGATAATAATTGCTCTGATCAGATTAGTACACGCTCCAATCTATTTCCAGAGTTTTATACCAAAGCAAATACATATTATCCCACCGATAGATTTAAAAGATGGAAATAAATTAAAGAAGGAGCACCCACATTATAAGTACCTAGTATTGAGTGAGAACTCAGAGGAAATGATTTGATTTTCATAACTCAATGTTTGGCAAACAGGGAATGTGTTTTTTATTAAATTTTCAGCGAATATTGCGGTAGAATGGGACCGTTCCGTGGCCCACCGAGTGTATTGCCAGTTCGATAACTTGGCCTCGCTTAGATTATCTGGGATAACTTCACGAAATATGTTTTAGGATTTTTCATGTTAAGTAGACTTTACGGTTTCTTAAATATTGGTACGATGCCACGAACGATAAAGTACTAGAGGGATGAAATTGGATTTACTTTTACAATTTATTACTAGAAGCAGATTATTTCTGTTCTTTCAAATTTTTACTGTGTCTTATACATCTTTTGGTTCTTCATTCCCCTCTATATATCATGTATGTCGTCGTAAACTTCCTCAATTCCGAAAATTAGAAAATCTGCTCTCTCTCATATCTCCTGACCCCATAACGCGACCGGATCTGTTTGTCCAGCACAGCTATCAGTTAACGCGCTGACGTCACGCAAACATACACGACATACATAATTCTGCGGCCACCATTGTATGTTAAACAACGCGACGTTTAGCAGACCAAATGGTACCATATCGGTTAGTTTGTACTTTGTATGTCATGGTCCGTGAATTTTGAATATTTTCGTATTGTTCGCAACAAAATACTCTGTTTGAATTTGTACAAGTTCATGCATTAAACACAGTAAATGGTGGTGATGGCAGAAATTGTGTTTTCATTACAGCTAAATTACAATACTTGGCTTCGTTTTTTTCCATACTTACTTACATCATGTGTGTTGGAACTTTAAATTGTCAACTCCACTTATGAGTTTGAGTGCCGTAGGCTTACGGTTTATAGCCTGACTTTATTATTAGTTGAACAATATCCATTCTCCCCTCAAAATATTACTAGAGAACATCGTCCCTACGCTCTCTTTTGCTTTTACATCAGCTTTACAACTTTTCATTATCATCATTCATTATATCAGGTTTCAAAGTATTAATTTCAAGTCTTGATTTTTAGAATGATTTCGTTTGCCATCTAAACTCCAGGGTATACCACGGCGCTTGGATGTAATTTGGCTAGAACAGTAAAGCTATCTCATCCAGACGAAGTTAGCCTAAATTGAAGTGAATAGTTTCTTAAAGTTTAGTTGGTCTTGCAGTCTAGCCAGCCAGATGAGTGTGCGATGCACCGTGAAGGAATCCAGGCCGCTGCGCTGGTCCGAAAATCAGACCAAAAGCAAATTGGAACTAGAGTCTAGGACAGATGTTTCGGAACACCAAATTCGCAGACATGAAAGCAGTCGTTTGACTAAACAATTAGTGGTCTTTTGTTTTAAGTTTGAACTTAATGTTTTGGGAGGCAGTTACAGTAAATCATTGTCTGCGTGCTAGAATAGAAATAATGTTTTTGTGAATGTTCTTGAACTGTTTTTTTCTTGTTTGACTTAGTAACTCTGCAAAGAATACGAAGAGAACAAAAAAGGCAGCCTGGAGAGCATTTACAGAAATGTACTCAGAGTTTCTGATATTTTTTATGGAAGATATGTCGAAGTTTTTTTGAAAGACGTAATAAAAAAAACTACGATTGAAAAATAGACAGTACCTATCTAAACTCCGGGCGGCGAGAAAATGCGTTCCTGACACCTGTCAGTTGGCCAGCAAATAAAGTATAAAATTCGTAAAACATGTATTGTTTTGTACTCAATTGGCAGATTTCAGGAACGCGACCGGAATATAGAAACTACCGACGTAAACCTGTCTAACATAGGTAATTAAAATTTCATTAAAGAATAACCAACAAACATAGCGCTAGAATAACGAAGATCTACCACTCGGTAGCAACGGAAAATATTTATTTAAACATAATAAATAGGTAAACATTACATAAGCTTGTTACATACTCGGTCAAGGCGCATGTTTTAAGGCTGCATGGCCTTATGTGGTGTTGTTATGCTATGCAGGACAGCTGATATATTAGTGACACAGATTCA
Organism: Agrochola circellaris; assembly: GCA_914767755.1. NCBI lineage: Eukaryota > Metazoa > Arthropoda > Insecta > Lepidoptera > Noctuidae > Agrochola > Agrochola circellaris. Next base: position 2,504,780 of record OU611853.1, read on the forward strand.
TTGACAAGTGATAGATGTGATAAGGTTTTATTGGTCGAGGTAAACAGGGCCATCCAGCATGTGAGTGTGCGCGACATCGGATATAATGACGAATGACAATATTTTATCTTGCCGTCAACTCATAGTTAACAAATAAAGTTGGTAAAAATTTTAAAAGCGTCTCTTCAACATACCTCTAGGGTGCACAATAATATGAAAATAAATAAAAAGAATATTCTAACATGGATTGAATGATCACATGCTGATATGCTTCGCAAGCATTTGCCAACGAAAGGTGTTCTAGCAAGAGTTTGGAATTTATCTCGGATCTTTTAAGGAGCTATTCAATTGTTGTCACATCGTTCAATGATTTGATTGGCTATTGTTATGGCGACCACCCAATCAGAATCAACTAAGATGATTTACACAGATATGATCAGAGACCAGATCAGGCTCATAGATGCCGGAGGTTAGTGCAAGCGACAGCTCTTGGTGACGTAGGTATCTACTACTTTGGCCATTGAAATCCCAGGTTTTGATAAACGATTGAAGTGACCGAAGATATGAATCATGTCCTCAAGTGCGATGTTTTCATATCAATCTATAATCAAGTAATGTATATTATAAATGGGTATCACGATAATATTTTCAGGGACATTTGACTCATCTTGAGTATGAATGTGGATGGGTATAGAGTATGGGAAGACCAAAGAAAAGATGGATGGACTGTGTGAGAGATGATATGGCTAGAAAGGGGTTGACTACCGAGATGACGACTAATAAAGAAGTATGGATGAAAGGGACATGTTGCACCGGTGTCAAATAAATTTGGATAAGGGTAGGAGAATGATGAGTCACCATTAGTCACTTGTATTATAATCCAGAGGGTCTAAACAAACTAACATTTTATCGGCAATAACGATGATGGAAAAGTCAAAAATGTATTGGATTGCAAAGCTACTGAAAAGCTTATATCAATTAGTTGAAGGTCCTATAAATACGAAATGCTTTGAAAGCGATTACTACTTGTCAAACTACGATAAAAAATGCACTCACGTCACACATAGTGACTGCAAAGCCACGATTAAACGGCCATGACAGTTTTGAATGATAATGTTATAGGGAAATTAATCGGGTATCATAAGGCTACGTGGTTAGCCGAAGGTGTTGCCGTGGGAACGGTCACAGGTCATACAAATTAACTATGACGCATTGACCATGTGAACTATTGAGGCGGTTGCAGGACCAGTCGGCATTACATGTGAACTAATACGAGTTATTTCGGTATTGTGAACTAAATATATATATCTATATGTTTCTGTGACATAGGTATTGCAAATGTTCTATGTTCCGTTTCTGGGAATGATAATAATTATTAATTCTTTTTCTACCATTTTTCTATCTGTTATTTTAATTAATATTAGATAACCAGAGAGTAAAGCGAAGACTCAAGAGAGGATTCAATTACAATCTAGTGACATGAAAATGGCGCATTATCTGATACAAAAGTTACATTGAGATTGGAAGTTAACTGGTATCATTTTTCAAATAAATAGCGATATCTACAAGTATGTTGATGTATCAGTAACCCCTATAAAAACCGACCTGTCATTAAAAGTGAACCATTTTGTTTTACGCTTCTCTTTACGGCCATGAAAATAGAAAACATCTGAATTCCTTACACAAATGACAATCCACTAACTCCTCCTTCTCTTTCGCCCACAGGAACAGCTTCGCCAACGCAAGGAGGCAGAGGAGAGGATCGCAGCACAGAACGAGTTCCTGCGCACCTCGCTGCGAGGGTCCCACAAGCTTCAGGCCTTGGAGTCCAACCCCCCCTCGTCCGGCACTGCGTTCGTCAACGATGCGTACGAAGACGATGCCAGCGATGATTCTACGCAGCTTTATGCCGTTGTCGGTGAGTTTCAAATGTTTTTCTTTTATTTGTGTGCCGGAACTGACAGATTGACACATACATTGCTGGAAATTCCTCTTAGTTCAAGTCCATCTAAGTTGTCTCGTGTACCTACTTACTTGTAAATAAATCGCGCCCGTCAACTTGAGATAAAATTAAAAGCACCGCAAACTTGTATGTAGATAAGCTTCAGCAAGACAGTGTAGAGTACTATTACACTAATGAGCGAATTCTTGCACGTGGAGTTTGTCTACAAAGCTTATCCTATTGGAAGATTGGTGTTGTTCCAAAGGATTAATTGTTTGGGGCATTTTTTATCAGCTACCTTTTCAACAAACTCACTGCCAAACTTCTTCTGATCTCATACGGGTTCCCTGCATTTTTACTTCTATATGGTCTGCACATAGAGCAGCTGGTCTTTCAAATTCAAATCTGAATCGAATTCGCATAAAAAGTAGCAATGTTCCTGAAAGACATTCGAGAAAAATCCAGCCAATCTAATTTTCGGATCACGTCCGTTTGCGGTAATTTTTCCGCGGATCAGCGAAATTTCAAGTGAAGCAAATAATTCAGTGATGCTTGAAATTACTTTGCATGAAAATGTATTGGATTTTGGATTTTTAAGGGGCTGTGATATCTTTATTTTTCCTGTCGCTTGCAAACCTTTCCGCGTTCGAATTTGGAGAATGTTTACCTACCTTAAGATGGATGCTCCGTCTGACTACTACAATCTGATTGTGACGATAAGAACTACGAGGATGGAGCTTTGCCACAATGGTCAATGTGACTATAATTGCACCAAGATTGGTAGTGGAGGATACAGTAGCTGTCGCCCATACTCTTGACATCATCATTAGGTAGACCTGTTGAACTATTCTATCCTGGAACCATATCAGTACCATCAAGCCCCTCTTTTTAATTAAGCATTCTGGGAAAATGCCCCCGCTAGATCGAAGGGGCCTGCCCACAAAATATTATTCTTTGCAGCCGCCGTTCCGTTCTACGCATTATTAGTACCCGATTCAATGACAAAATAATTGATTTTCAGTGCGATTTACAATAAGTTTCTAGCCACAAACTTATGAAATATTAATATTATGTTTATATAATTTAATTAAGTTCAATTCAACACTGAAAGAAATTAAATTTGCCAACTATCAAAATACGTGAAATGGGACCAAATGCGGCAATGACCTTGAATAATTATCTAATGAGCATACTAATTAACTCAAAAAACTTATCCAGGGCAAACTAAATATTATTTCTTGTATTTCGTGACAGAAAAATTTGAGATTTTTTTAGCACATAATTTTTTTATACACTGATACAAAAAGTGAGCCTGTCCATGGGCATTCTCCCTTAAAATAATTGTTGTTACTTATCTACTCTTACAATACAAAGGGGCCCCGTGATTCATATGGGTTTCCAATAGGTTAAAGACGGCCCGCCCTTAATACTATGCGGCTAAGGGATACTCTATTCATCTCTCTGCTGTAACACCTAAAACTTGATATTGTGAAGTTCCCAAAATTCAAAGAAAAATTGTCGCTATGCAATAACAAGTAGCCTAACCAGATTCATAAAAGGCAGATATATTCATAGAGGAATGTATGAATATACATCCATGATATAGCTCACACTTTACAAACGTGTGTATCAGAATGGCGGGTGTAATTTCCAGATTTGCCTAAATTTATTACAGTTATTTGGTACCTTCTATGTACCTTTACGTACCTCTCTTGAAAATCTGTGTACCTACACCCGTATGATGATATTTTAAAAATTAGGTACACCCGCCATCCTGATGTCAGAACCGCGGGTGTACTGCTAACCAATATATGTAGCCAAGCGTACTGTTTATGTAAATTTGGTACCTCTTGTGTACCTGCAGATAAAAGTATTAAATAAACAAAATACTGCAAGGTTGCTGCAAAAATAAAAAATAAAAAATTCTCGTAAAACGTATCTTTTAAAATAACAATCTACGTATTGATAACTTATCTTAAATATTAAAAAAAACTATATGTATACATAATTACAAAAACAACATATTGCCCATTTTAGAATTGTGAAGGATTTATAGAATTAGGATGTTTGTCTATCAGTGTTTCCAGAATCAAAATGAAACAAGAGACAGTTTTAAAGGATATATTAATTAATTTTCACGATAACGAAATAAGAAAGGATTAATATATGAATAACGCACTGATTCCATGTGCATTTAACTCGGCCTTATAATTTGTTACAAAACTATAATCAATGTAATAAAAATTGGACTAGTATACAGGGTGGAAAGATAAGTCGGGCGTTGAAGGCAAAGTACCTTAAATCCTTAAGTTAGCTTATTTTACTTAAAGGAAACATTCCTTTATTTTTAAAAAGAAACGTAACCGCATTCAAAGATTTTCTAAAAGTTGCTTGCCCAGCCCGGGACTCTCGAACCAACTAAAATTTAAAAAAACAAAGTCGCTATTTTATTTTACTAATCGATAAGGTTATTAGTCAAGGTAAAATTTCTCTAAGAAACATTTGGTCTTAAAAATAAAAATGATCGTAAAATCTAACATTAACTTTATTTTATTAAAAATTTCTTTAACGAACTTTTGTACTAGATTGGTACTCTTCAGGGATTTGTGGTACGACAGACGAGAGTAAGACCAAATGTTTGTTAAAGAAATTTTATCCTGAATAATAATCCTTACGATTAGTATAATAAAATAGCGAGTGTTTGTTTTTTTAATTTTAGTTGGTTGGAGTCCCGGGCTAAGCAAAAAACTTTTAGAAAATCTTTGAATGCTGTTATGTTTCTTTTTAAAAATAAAGGAATGTTTCCTTTAAGCAAACTAAGCTAACTTGAGGATTTAAGGTACTTTGCCTTCAACGCCCGACTTATCTTTCCACCCTGTATACTAGTCCAATTTTTATTACATTGATTATAGTTTTGTAACAAATTATAAGGCCGAGTTAAATGCACATGGAATCAGTGCGTTATTCATATATTAATCCTTTCTTATTTCGTTATCGTGAAAATTAATTAATATATCCTTTAAAACTGTCTCTTGTTTCATTTTGATTCTGGAAACACTGATAGACAAACATCCTAATTCTATAAATCCTTCACAATTCTAAAATGGGCAATATGTTGTTTTTGTAATTATGTATACATATAGTTTTTTTTTAATATTTAAGATAAGTTATCAATACGTAGATTGTTATTTTAAAAGATACGTTTTACGAGATTTTTTTATTTTTTATTTTTTCAGCAACCTTGCAGTATTTCGTTTATTTAATACTTTTATCTACAGGTACACAAGAGGTACCAAATTTACATAAACAGTACGCTTGGCTACATATATTGGTTAGCAGTACACCCGCGGTTCTGACATCAGGATGGCGGGTGTACCTAATTTTTAAAATATCATCATACGGGTGTAGGTACACAGATTTTCAAGAGAGGTACGTAAAGGTACACAGAAGGTACCAAATAACTGTAATAAATTTAGGCAAATCTGGAAATTACACCCGCCATTCTGATACACACTTACAAACCGCTAGGGAGACCATGCTTTTACTGTATGGTGTTATTAATTTACAAGGTAATGCCTCCAAATTCCCTTGATATAATCCCTTAGGGCTTACAACGCTTGCGAGAAGTTACGAGACCCTTCTTAGTAGCTATATATGAGCATACATGCAACTTTTTTTGCAAAAGGGAAATATTTTAAGTACGTAGCCTGCCAAACAAATGAATGGTTATGATAGGAATGGGTTTTTTAATGATTTGGGTTTTTTTTTCTATAAATAGATGCCTGTTGCGTATAAAATTAATAACTTCAGGCAGACCAATCTGCCTAGCCTTTTCCCAACTATACTGGGGTCGGCTTCCAGTCTAACCGGATGCAGCTGAATACCAGTTTTTTACATGGAGCGACTGCCTATCCGACCTCCACAACCCAGTTACTGTGTAATACGATACCCCTTGGTAAGACTGGTTGTCAGACTTTCGGGCTTCTGACAACCCGTAACGACTGTCAAAGATATGACTGTCCACGAATGACAACCGGGATCAATGGCTTAACGTGCTTTCCGGGGCACGGAGGAGTCTCGGTATGTAAAGGTGGTCACCCATCCACAGACCAACCCCGGCAAGCGTAGCTTAACCTGACGGATCGGCCCATGCGGCAGTAATTAATTAGCCACGAGCAAAAGTTCAATGAACTCACGTTGCGGCTGTAGGTCTTATTTATAAATATTTAAGTAACTGACATATACTTTTAAATAAACCAGCTACGACCAAAATCCTGCACAACTATAAAAGCGCATACCGTAATCCCCCGATATATTTTTCCCCGCTGGCCCATATTTTCACTTTCCCGTCCGAACTAGGGGTCGCGTTAATTCCGGTTCACATACCGCTAGTTCGCTCGTCGTTCGGACGACATTACTGGGAACTGGGAACTAGGACGGAGAGATGGCTGATAAAATTATAACAGCCAGCTAAAGTTGGGCCAAGTCTTCTGCTGATGAACTGATAAAGGTTTTAAGAAGGTTTTCGGTGTGTGTGGTCAGAAGTTAAGACACTTACTTAGTTTATGGGGAATGACGACCATCCCGAGAAATAGAGAAATGTTTCAAACATTTTCTAAAAATGTTTGATAAATTTCTTCGTTTCTTCAAGACTTGGTTTCTATGTCCTTCCTTATAAAAAGATATTAAAAAATTTATAAAAAATAAGCAAGAATTTTATCACTAACGAAATTACGATTTCCTTCTTTCTATTACGAAAAACAGCTATTTTCCCTTTTTTATTTTACTTTTACTTATAAATATACAGCTACTTATCAGTAGAAACTCGTTACAAAACTTAAGTTACACATCAAACTTGTCTATTGACCCCACACTTACGGGCACTCCCAAGTATCAACACACACCCTTTATGTTCAGGGGTTACGCAGAATATGGTCCCTTGATTGACTTTGATGTAAGAGCAGCGAGGGTAAGGGTTAAACTTGATTCATATCAAGTAGATAAGGCTCTGATTACAACAATATTTGCCCAGTTTTGGATTTCAGAAGATTAGCTTTAAAGATCATTGTTTAATTCTGCGAGTTCTGTTATTGTGTAGGATATTTTGTAGTTCTATAAAACGACAAGGATTTAGGTATTTTTATTATTAAAGGCTAATCACATATTGTAGATTTAGTTTTGCTCTTGTCATTTTTCGGGGGGTCCCGGACCGTTTGAAGGCGTACCAGGGGCCGAAGCCAACTAGCAGAGGCCCATTAGATGTTTTTATTGAAATGGGGCACTCAGTTTATTTTGTTTTATTACTAGTGTAGTCTAGTGTATTTTTATTCAATTCCTACCTGTTGATAACTTATATAGTCTAATCAAGATCAAGAAGATAATAATTACAACTAATGTAGGTAGTAATAGAGACAGTTCAAAAAAGTCAGCGCCGCCAAAAATTCGAAGACATGTGATATCTACCAACCCCACTAGGCCCGCGTGGTAGATTGCAGACCACTCTCTCTCACTGAGAGGAGGCCTGTGTCCCAGCAGTGGGAATATTATAGGCTGATTATGCACGTGTTGACATTTCCAATAAAACTGGATTTTTGAAAATTTGGGATTTATTATTTAATTAACAAGACCGAATAATAAATTAATTAACCGAAGTAGAATTTATGCGAAGACAAAGCGTCGTTCAAAGTAAGATCAAGTGGTAGGGGCCAGGGCCTATAAAAGTGGTTGATAATAACTTATTGTCCTATGGAGACCTTAAAAACTTTGAAAGCCGAAGCCTGCTGGATGTTCTGAAAACTTTGTAATAAAAGTCAACTTAATATGAGTTTAGTAAGAGTATACCGAAAGGCCAATTCCAATCACAAAGTTTGTATTTTTCTTCCCAAAGGTACATTCTGCCTACCTACACAAACAAGGAACACTCAATATCGGGTTGTGTATCAAAGGGTCGCTGTCGGTTTCCACCCGTATATTGATAACATCTTTAAGGAGTCTGTAAAGGTCGTGAAGGTCATTCGGGGTAATGGATATGGGATAGGGTTGTTTGGCAAACAAACAACTTGTTTCTATAAATAAATTGGACTTCTTTATTTTGATAGATTAAACAAGGATGTTCTTGGTCTTCTTAAACGACGAAACGACAACGTTGAAGCTTGAAGTCTTTGTTCAATCCAGGTTTTTTCAAATTTTCAATAGGGGTCTAGATATTATGTATGTACGACTCGACATATCTCTTTTAACCGACATCTCACATTATGAATAGTATTATATATTATTTATTTAAGAACACAGACTCAATGTGCCTTTTAGCCTACAGGTTGGCAGAGGCATCCGTAGCATTATGTGTGTTGCATGATTATGAGCGTTCATTCTAAAAGTTGGCAACGTCGCAAATACCTGTCAAATATTTACCTTTTTTGATTAATTTGGCAATATTACTTTAAGGAAGTATGAAATATCGCTAACTAGTGACCTAAAATATTAATAATGAATTGCAATAATTATAACACTGAATTTGATGTTGTAACCGTTTTAGGTGTAAAAAGGCTAAAAATCTAAAACTAAATATTCGGTGTAACGATTTTTTTTTTTTTTTTGCGACGTTGCCCATTTTCAGAAAGCACGCTCATAAAAGGAGGCTATTTAAAATCAAATGTGTCATACAAATTAATTTAATTACAACAATAATTACCAAGATAAGGTATTGTTCGATTATACCAATCGTATTGAATTCCTTTTAAAATATGTTTATTAAGATTGCAATGTGACCTTATATCCTTAGTTATATGATTCAAAATTGAACTTGACATAATATTTATAACTCGAATGACCTACAAAATAAGTATGGATAATATGAGCGCTCATCATCATCAACCTACACAGCTGCACGCGTAGCGTGACCACTGTAGAAACGAAAGGAACGGAAGATATAATAGTATCGCGGGAAAGTCCGAAAGGGATACCGTGGCCCCTGGCAATGTACAATGTGCAACTGAAGGAACACGGGTGGGTTTTAGTCAGTAAGAGTCTGACACGCCCTCCCGCTCCGCCCATAGCGGGAGCAGTTATTTGATAATTTCCCACCCAAAAAAAAAAATAAGATATAATAATACAGTCTGTAGGTATTTTTGCTCTACAAAAGGTGGAGTAGAAACGATTTTGTCATAATGTTGCTTAGTTATGGATGTCTAATAAAAATCCAAGTTTTCGACCTTGGCCGCCGCCAAACCGCCATCTTGAATTAAAGGTGCAAAAATTTGTTTTTTCTTAAATATAGCCTCAACAGTTGACTCTATGACAAAAGTGTCTATGAGAAATATAAAGAAGATTTTCTGTATATTCTGTAAGTCTTATAGGTAAAAAGTAACAAGCGGCGGTCCTAAGAAACATATATCAAAACCGTTTCTACTCCACCTTTTGTAGAGCAAAGGCTTTTATATGTCCTCACAGACTGAACTATAATGACAGATTGTATATAAAGATATCTACGGCGCGATGTCAAAAATGAAGAAAAGAATTATGACACTTTTCGAGTACCTACGTAGGATAGATACAAGTGGTTCGTAGTACGCGTGTGTGCTGGAAATAGGCCTGTCAAATCGTACGCTATTCAACGCGATCGTCAGCAACACTCACCCAGCGCCAATTCAGCAACTCATTATCACATTATTATTTCCAGACTACCAAGAAGTATGCGCAGCGCTCACCCGCGTGCAGAAGGCACTTGGTGCGAGCGGGGAGTCAGCGCTGGCGGCGAGGGTGGCAGGCGCGGCGGGGGCGCTGCTATGTCCTGCGCTGCGGACGGCCCTGGCCACCCGGTCCGCCGTGCTGACGGCGGTCAGGCACAAACGGTCAGGTCTCGCGCCGCCGCACACACACCGCGCTACTGATCGATTGAAAGACGTAAGTGGAAACTGCTTTTGAACCAGGCCAAAGTAATAAACATACATAAAGTTATTTGGCTACTGAGAGTGATGATACTAAGTTAAGTTTGATACAAGTGCAACCTGGGTCAGTCAGATTTGTTTCTGGCTTTGATGAGCAAGGTTAGAACGAGGACCCAGGCCCTGAGATAAGTTTTCTCCCCGACATAAATGGTAACGAGAGAAGAAGGCAAGGCATTAGCACTTAAATTAAGAAGCAACGTATAATTCATAAGCATGCTATGCTATTCATCACCAATTTGATTCTTCAAATGAAAAAATCTAATTTCAATAAACATGAAATAGCGTCGATGCGGAGATCCGGCTCGAAAGACCAATGATCTGGTCCTTCTATCATTGTATTCCCAAATTCTAATCCAAACCTCTCTCAACAGTGCATGGACGTAATAGGAGCGCATACAGCGACAGGCGCTGAGTCTTCAGCGTTAGCGGCTGAACTGCTGTCGATCCTGGGAGGTTTGGAGCTCGAGAGTCTGATACAGGCGCACGACCAGGCGGCTGCGCTGCTCGATCCTGCGTGCTTTACGAGGGGCAAGAGGCATAAGGTAAAAATGACGTAGCTACTAATTACGGTTCAAAAAAAAAAATAGGCCAGTAAGACAATAATGTTCAGTATTACCATCGCATCGATTGCACAGACGAGCTCTTAAATACTGGGAACATAATCAAACTACTAGCCACTTAGATGTGCAAATTAATCCTTTGTAATGAGCGTTTGGGTGAGCTGTCAATCATAAGTTTTTGGTACCTATTACGTGTAATGGACAGCTCAATACTACACACTAGGAAAACTTCTTGAGTTGGTAACGTCTAAGTCTCTTTAGATAGAGTCTTTCGTTTCCCATCTATTAGATCCAAACATCAGGCACAAACTGTTCATATTTAGTATTTGGAAGTTTGTTAACCCTGCATCAGTCTTTGGTCAACTTCAAATATTTGGAACCATGCAGACTTACAATTTCTCTCCGATCACCATTTTACTTCTCCCAGATAAAAGCAATTTTAGTATGTTCAGGTGGTTTAATGCTTCCTTTGTTGTATATCAATCTCAACTTCTTTCCAACTTTTTATCGAAACAACTGAAACGCAAAGAAAACAAACAATCTGCAAAAATAGGAAATTGTTTTAATGTAAAATTCATAAACCGTACCTACTTATGTATTCGGACATTCCAGACCAAGTTTGAAAAGTTCGTGTTCGGTCGAAATTGTAAAAACGTTTAGATGAGAACATTTTGTGCAAGATTATTTAAGATGTAAATGCGATCGTTTGTTTTATCTATGTGATTTATTTTAGGAAGATTATGTTTCAGATTAGAAGCTATTATGACCTTGAATAAAAATAAAACACAATAGACGACGTACTCGTATATTTAGTAACCTAATCCGCTTAACTGTTCTTATAGAGTCATAAAGAACCCTGTAAGAAATCGACACGTGTTTCACCTCTCAACGAGCTATGCTCAGGATGACGATTGACTTGTTGCGAACCCGTACACGACGTGTTGCCACGTCAAATGTCGAGAGCAGCGTGTGCCACATCACCCGACAACCTCACCTATATAGGATTACTGCTCGGCCCACCTCGGCTAGGATCATAATCAGCGCTGAGCGCGGCGTGTTTCGCCTCGTTGAGAGGTGAACCACGTGTCGATTTCTTACAAAGTTCTTTATGACTCTTTAAGAACAGTTAAGCGGATTAGGTTACTAAATATACGTCCGCTGTAACTGCATTTCCGCAAAGTCAAGCCTGAGTCAATTAACGACCTTGAATCAATAAAGAAATCTACTAACAACACTATATTGATCAGAACGTTGTTTAAAAGATAAATTTAAAAAATACTCGGCGCAGCATTTTCGAACTTAAGAACCGCGCGTCGCGTCGTAGTCTGCGATAACTTTTCTATATGGTCGGAGTCATTACTGGAACATCTCTAAAATTTTGTGTTTTGGACTAAGTATGCAGAATGATAAAGCATTATGTAATACTTTCAAACTTGCAACTAGGATTAAAGTTTTAAGTTTTCAATAGTAGTTACTGTGAACACTCTCGTGTTCGTTCAATGTTATACCATCGAGCATAGCTAAGCTAATCATGTTTGGCAGAGTTTCCTTACTGCGATAAGTTAGTTAGCGCTTTCTTATTGAGTGTTATTTTGATCTTCGGTTGTATCTCCCTTGATATTGCTATACGATAAAGAGTTATAATTAATCTTTACTTATTTTTCATAATGTTATTTTCCAGACTGGTAACAATTTTAATCACAAGGGTGAGAACGACAAGGCGCTGACGGCGCACTCGCCCGACGACCCCAGCGAACATATTAAAATTATCAAAATCGATAAGACTAACGAACCACTTGGTAAGCACACAATACTATTTAAATTCAAATTCAAATCTTTATTGCATAACTCATGTGTGTACAAGATCTTAAATAATAGTTATAAAGTTCACATGAACACTGTCGGGCACAACAATTTAATAGAATAATGAAAAGCAGCATGTTTTAAAATAATTAAGTAAATAGGTATTAATTGTACGTACGTCATAATTAAAAAAATTGGATATATGTAAGTGTACAGTTATTATTAAAAAATAAATCAATTTAATTAAATAACATTTAATTAATTTTAAGTAAATACATAACATAGCAATAATAGGTATCATTCAATATTCAATTCTTATAAGCAAAAATAAACAATAATAACAATGTTAAAGATTAAAATAATATAAAAAATTCAAATCAATTAATAGAAACAAAAGTCAAATACAAATAATTAAAAATAAATGGCAAAACATTCATAAATAGTGAAAGTCATAAGTCATCCCATATTAATACTATCATACGTTATATAACTGAAAATAAAAGCTATTTCGAAATACCTATTTAATTTCATATAATAATTATAAGTACACTACCTAGGTACCATCGAAGAAGTTCATTATCTAACCACCGTAAGGACTATTCTTGCTTGCAGCGCTCGGCGGCTATAGAACCGGGGCGGTAACAGATGTGGCCATCGTGTTCACGGGATATTGTTTTCAAACTACTTAGATATGAAGTTCTTCGATAGTACATAGGTGTAACAACCACATTAGCATTTAGTTCAACCGAATCTCTCATATCTATCTCAGACCCAAGACGAGTCAAATAATGTAAAAAGTTTGAAGTAACAGTCATTATGATTTTCTATCCACAGGTGCTACAGTAAGGAATGAAGGCGAGGCCGTAATAATCGGCAGGATAGTAAGAGGCGGCGCGGCGGAGAAGTCCGGGCAATTACACGAAGGAGACGAGGTAAGTCTTAGTACTACTATCAAAATTACGTGGCAGATCAAGTAAAATCAACATAGAAAATGTTAACTTTGAAAACTAAATGGTACCTAAAGTCAAAAAACAGTCGGACAGTACCTTCAGCTAATCAATGAATACGACAGCGACTGCCTAATTGCTTCATCTTTTTAACTTGTCAATAAAACTTTTAAAATTTCGTCTCGAAGGACCACCTGATGTTGCACTTATTCAATGTCAATTTCTTTTTAGTAAATGTCAACATGGCCAGCACCAAGGTTCTTAGGAACCAGGCATTTTGTTAGCCATATGTTACTTGGTGTTAATGCCCGTGGGGCACTACTCTTTGCCATTCTCCGGAAAATTTACTTAGGTATTCGCGGGTACAAAATAAACAATCATAATTTCAAAGCTTCATATTGTGGATGTTTTCATTTTTGTGCTTATCTACCTGGTGTCATTGTAGAGTTCGTCAAAGCTGAAATGACGCGCCCAACTACCGCATTAATTACCGTAGTGTACGTATACTACCTAATTAAGTAGTGGGGCGCGTCATTTTAGCTTAGATGAGCTTCTACATTCTACTCTATTTCGACTAGCTAGGACGCCGAGACATAATACTAAACCTGTAAGTGCGCCGCGATCTAAAAAAGTTTGGGAGCCCCTGGTCTATGCCAATAAATTCATTTCCTTACCTCTATCTCTTTCTCCCACCAGCTCCTCGAAGTAAACGGCGTGGCGATGCGCGGCAAGTCAGTGCACGAGGTGTGCCAGGTGCTGGGCGCGCTGTCGGGCACGCTGTGCGTCGTGCTGGCGCCGCGCCGCGTGACTTCACGCGCGCCACCATCGCACCGCGTGCTGCACGTGCGCGCGCACTTCGACTATGATCCGGAGGATGATGTTTATATACCCTGTCGGGAGCTTGGTGAGTGAATACTTCTTCTTCTTCCTCGGGTGACTCTCCAATGATTGAAGGTTCATCATCTCCTTCCTTCATCCTTTTTGAGGGGGGTGTATCTACTCAGAGCACTCGCGAATGTTCCATTTACCACTCGCGAATGTTCGTCAGTGGGAATTGGATTGTTATTTGTGGAGTTCAAAGAAAATCATGATCAGCTGAACCTTAAAAGTTAACTTAGTATTGCTTGATATCACCAAAGCCGGAGATCTTGCTAGCCTTTTAAAGTGACCCCAAATAATAATAAAAATTTGCTATCAATTTTATCACCCTTTAAAGTCGACGAACCCCTTTTTATCTGATAAAAATCTTCATGGCAGTCATTCGCCCTGGGTTGAATGGAGAATTAATATGTTTCAATAGGTACCTATGTCAATTTTAAAACTTGATAAAACCGTCAATAATGTAAAAATCCAGAATTATAACCATATATTACCTTATATTACAGGTATAAGTTTCCAAAAGGGCGATGTCCTTCATGTGATAAGCCGCGAAGACCCGAACTGGTGGCAAGCGTTCCGTGAGGGAGAGGAAGACCAGACCCTCGCCGGGCTCATACCCAGCCAGGCATTCCAGCACCAGTGAGTATTGACACTATTAGCGTATTTAGCGACTAATAAAATTAATAATATAATAATAATATCGTCCTAGAATTATGCGAGATTCGAGGCCTGTTTCAATTACCTACTTTATACGTTAGGCACCATAATAGGTACCGGTTATAAGACCATGCACCATAAATAAAAAAATAAAAAATGGAACCGTGTGTTTGTATAAGGTAACCGGTACCTATCCGAAGGTACTGCTGCAGATATTCTGATGGTCATGACTTTCACAACACTAGCAATATCCTTATTTACAAAAAAAATATCACACTATTTCTTCCACTCCTTCCAGGCGAGAATCAATGAAGCTGACCCTAGCTGGTGAGGTAGCAGCCAGAGACAAGCCCCGCAAGGGAGGCACCCTACTCTGCGCCAAGAAACCGCCGCGAAAGAAGAAGGGAAAGAAAGCCACGAGTGAAGCTGGATACCCGCTGTACTCTACGTCTGGCGGGGATGGTGAGTTACTTAATATCACATAATGTACTGGCCAGAAATAGAGAGATGTGTAATATTTTTATAGGCGAAGAAGTTAAAAGACATTTTATTAGAATCATTAAAAAAATACGCTTGTGATTCAGAATCTATGGTTTCGAGAGATTTGTGTTTCAGGGTGGACCGACTAAAATAAATTGGTTAGTTATGGTAGTTTCTTTGGTGTAAGCGGCCGTTTCCTACTGTTTAATGCTGGGTGATAAAATATCAAATATGTAGGGATTTCCGTCATCAAATTTTTTCATTATTTTAAAATATATATAGATACATATAAAATATGGTAGAAATTATATATACAATATACGAAACCTAATTATGTAAGTAGGTACCTTTAATTAGCGAACAAATGAGTATCAAGAACCACAGTTCTCGACAATTCAACCCACCAAATGATCCCACAAAATAGCATTTTAAGTGAGATTAGTGAGATTAAACCTTCCAGAATACGAGCAAGAGGAGATCCTGACTTACGAAGAGGTTGCGCTATACTACCCTCGGGCGTCACACAAGCGGCCCATCGTCCTGATTGGTCCTCCCAACATTGGCCGACACGAGCTGAGACAGAGATTAATGGAAGACAGCTCGAGATTCGCTGCTGCTGTTCCACGTAAGTACCATTGTTATTTTATTAGAGTCATTTATTATACTGGTCTTTCATGATGTTATACCCAATCATTTCCAACCATGGGCTCGCCCACTCAACAGTAAAAAATACTTTTCTCTATTTAACAAAAATCAAAGTACCTATATTGAAATTTATTTACCATTATAAATTTAAAATTATTATTATAACCTCGGTTGTGGAGGTAGGCAGTCGGTCCATGTAAAATATTGGAAGGTTTTTATAACCGTCTCGTTAATTTTACAGACACATCACGTCCTCGCAAGGACCACGAGGTGCCCGGCCAGGACTACCACTTCATATCGCGCACGCAGTTCGAGGCAGACATACTGAACAGAAAGTTTGTCGAACACGGAGAGTACGAGAAAGCTTATTACGGTAAGCATATAAAACAATAAACAAAATGTTTATATCATTTGAGACACCAAAATCAAATAATTCAATAACTTCTGCTGCGGATCGTAATATTGCAAATTGGTCGAAACACTAACAAAATCTATTGGTATCATCATTTTGAAAATAACTAGAATGAAAATGGATAGTGCAGAAGATAACGTTTCTTTTATCCACCATCCAGGTACATCGCTAGAAGCGATACGTGAAGTAGTGAATTCAGGGAAGATCTGCGTGCTGAACCTACACCCTCAGTCGCTGAAGATCCTCCGCAACTCCGACCTGAAGCCTTACACCGTGTTCGTAGCACCACCTAGCTTGGAGAAACTCAGGCAAAAGAAGATCAGAAATGGAGAGGCTTTCAAGGTAATGTGCCTTTAAAATTCGCTTGCCATGGGATTTGTAGCATCGTTTTTTGAAGTATTTTACGATTTACGATTATAATAAAAAATTAAATATTTATAATGCCGATTCTCTATATCGGATGCAGTTCCTTAATAATAATGAAACTGGTACGTGTATGTGGATGATGTCATATAATATTTGGAATGAATTCAGATTTCAGTTTTTTTTTTATGGCTTTGATGAATATTTTTACTAATTTATGACTACCATTATTTTCAGGAGGAAGAGTTAAAAGAAATAATCGCAACCGCACGAGATATGGAACTGCGATGGGGCCACTTGTTCGACATGATTATCATAAATAACGATACCCAACGTGCCTACCAGCAACTGTTGAACGAGATCAACAGCTTGGAGCGGGAGCCGCAGTGGGTGCCGGCGCACTGGCTCAAGCACACCTAGCGCCGCGCGCGCGCCGCGCCCCGCGCCGCCGCAACCCGCGCCGCCGCACCACGCGCCGCCGCGCCTCGCGCCGCCGCCCGCACCGGCGCGCCGCCCTGGCGAGCCGGCAGTGGCTTACACGTCGCCACGGACTTCAGTATGACCAAACTGATCTTGATGTTCGATATCATCACGCAAATGGTTTTACATTTGCTTTTCTACTTCCTAAACGTTTGCGACGTCAAAAAGAAATTTAAAAGGACGGATATGAGAGTACTCGGTAGCGATAGAGAGGCATGTAGAGAGACGGATACGTTCTCAGGTCGTAACGATGTAGATGAAAATATAGAATTTAGAAATGTGTTCCCAAAATCTTGTTTAGTTGAAATTGAATATTTAAATCAAAACGAGAATACGAGATCTTTTACGTTAGTGTAACTCGATTGTACTTTCGAGTCGATTTTTACAGAACGAATGTACTATTATAATCGTTTCAAACATCACTTTAGTTTAGTTATGGATTTATTTCAAAAATATTATACCTAAGTGTTACAAGTGAGGTGCGATTTACTTATGAAGATGAGTGTAGAGGTGGTGTTATGAAATCAAAATGAGAGAAATAAAATAATATTTATTAATTAAAATCGATATACCACGAAATTCGTACGTTTTTAACCGTATTAATTGATGGACTCTTCATTTTGAAATAAATAATATTGGCAATAAAATCACTGAAATCGTCTGGTTTTAAGTTAAGTTTTGTGCATTATTATAGTGATTACAATAAAAGAGTGAGTTTATCTTATAAATCCATAGCGAGATTATTTTAAATTTTTAACAAAATATACTGCCTTATTCGTGGATGTTATGTCATTTTAAACTTCTAAGTAATTTGTTTGTTAAAATTAGAAACGAAGGAAGGTTAGTGTTATCTTTGTTTCTTATTTTAATAATATTTAGAAATAGTTATTATAATAAATGACCCCGAGAGTCAGTCATTAAATCCTTCGGTAGTTTAGACATTTATATATAAAAATTCGAGATAATATTTTCAACGTTTTGTCCTGACTGACTCGGCATCGCACGCCCCAAACTTTTGAACCTAAAAAATATGAGTGTATTTAAGCGCCAATAAAATGTAAACTAAATTCCCCTCTTTGAATAAAGGCATGTTATTATTATATTTATTGCTTGATATTATAATTTATACAAGGCCATGGATTAATGTAATGGAATCTTTTTTCTTGTATTTAAATAAATACCTACATAATTGCCACTGTATTTGCAAAAAAAAATTTGGCAGTTATAAACCTTTTGGTTTCAATAATTTAAGAACGTAATATAATTTGGTAAATATATTGCTGAACTAAAAATATATTACATTCCAAAGTAATTATAGAATACATTCCTTTAGTAGTATTAATAATATTTTTAAAAGAATATTATGCAATTGTGAAGACTGTCCAATGCTATAGACAACCATTATTTTTTCTTTGCTGTCCTGCATAATTTTGAACTTAATTCCAATTAAGAACTACGTCGTCAAAGATGTTTGTGATTATACAATTATAAAAATATTTCGCATGTATTGCCAGTCCGATAAATTATATTAAGCATGTTAAAAATATTAAGATTGTTAAAAATTCTAAACTATTACACCAACAATAATGCAGTGGAATTTATAGTTTGCGATGAATAAAATAGATAGATAATAAATACGATGATAAAACAATAAAATATTTCTCTAAAATGCCAAATTTATACGGTACGTAGATATAAAAAAATAGGATTTTTTGAAAAATTTCTCCTGTAGTCTTCTTGTGGATTTCTCTATAAAGAAATGACTCGGTGGTAGGACGTTAATAGTTACAATAAAACCGATTAAAATTAACACTGCTATTATAGTGAGTAGAAAAGCAATATTTTATATCCGTATAATCAATTTACCTACTGTACAACGACATATCTGTTTTTTATAGTATACCTATTTCAATTAATATTTTCGGCCAATAAATTATTCTTTTTGGCAAGTTTACCCATTTAACGTATAACTACATATAGATAAAATAATATTAGAATGAATATTCGCGAACTGGGTGTTATACAGCTACGTCTACACGGTTCCGTTAGTGTAACCAGAAAATATTAAACAAGTATTTATTACAAAATTATTTTCAAATAGAATTATGCCGCGGAACCTTATTTCATATGTCGGAGTAAATAAGTTACAAGTTCGATTCAAACTGTACAAGACAATAATAACATAGGATAATATTCGAGGATGAAGTGATTGTACCAACGATACTGGAAATAATCCTATTCAAAAATAAATAAAAATATTTAGATTTATTTACAGTATCTTAAATAAATTCGCAGCTGTTACTATACTAGGTACAAAGTTTGAAAGACATGATTTAGACTTATTAGTATTAATATTATCTGGTTACGATTAAACACTGCGATATAGTTCATTGCAATACAAATTAACGTACGCCAACAATATTCTAAATGTCCTGATTAATTAGTTCCGTTAATATTTGTATATCTATGTAGATAGACATGTGCATCCAAATAATTTAGTGCCAAATATATAAGGCCACGATGAACTGTGGATTTAATATTCATTTTTAACGTAATCACAATTTTTAAATATGTTATTTTATGTGTATGTTGTAGGTATTCATCATTACCACTAATTTCATGTTATGTGTACTGATTTCGAGACATTGTGTCATATAAAGTTTTTTTTTTTAAATCAATCGAGAAATAGCATTAGTTGTGTAAGTTATTTCGTATTTGAATAAAATATAAATCAGTTGTAACCTGTGGAGGTGCTAAAACTTGTAAACTATAATTTGTTTTATTTTTTCATAATTCTGTGTGTTTTAAGTTATTGTTAAACTATTATGAGCAAGAATAATGTTTGGAGTGTACTTAGGTATTTCAATTTGCATCAAAGAACAATTTTCCATATATTTTTCATGCTCATAATACGAAATTGTGGATTTGTCGAACTTCACAGTATTGATATTATCTTATTTATAAATAGCCATGTATATAATTTATTAACAATCGAGGAAATGATAAAGATATAAATAAATAACATGTTAATAGTGATCAATTTATTGTAAATAATAGAATACCTATTAAATTTAATATCAGATAAAAATGTTTGTTTTATTTTGGTTAAACACAGTGCCGTTAAGTTACTTATTAATAAAATATAATAAACAGTGCACATATAAATTATTGCCACGAACATTTATTTTGAATGCCTATGGGAAGAGACACTGCTTGAACACAGTGCACTCTCTGGCTTCCCTCTCCCTCCCCAAAGTATACACGGGATGGACCAACGTCAGTACCAAACTCCATGCTGTCACCGAAAATTTGTTGGAATGCTATCTCACACATTCATGTTCACAGACACCGCAAACCACACGCGTTACACATGCAGTACACGGTCAAATCCAAGAAAGTCGGCCGACGTATTTACACATGAAATGACAACCTAAAACAGGACATGACTGAAGACCGAGAATTAGTCTTCTTAAGACTGCTAGCGAGATCAAAAAGAAACCTGAAACGGATAGCAGCGAGACCACAGACAAAGACATTAGAAACAGCAAAGAGCAGATGCACCGAAACCTTCACCAAAAACCTTTTAACCTAAAACCTGTCCAAGTCGGGGTGACCCAAGTTCCGAGCTTGCTTCGCTGGCTCTTGCATCTTAAATTCTCTTACAGTAATATTGCATTTTGTATCGATCCCTTCGACATAATTTTTATGACAAACGGCTGGTCGGAGACAAAAACACCAAGACGCTTTTAGCCTTACATTTAGGTGTTTTATACGATAGAATCGAGAAAATAAAAGATTTCCGAAAAAAAATTTTTTGTTGGCAAAAAATTTGACGATTTTCCTCAGTGCCCCGTTAGTGCAAAGCTAATTCCTGTTTATGAGCCAACACTGGATGGTGCTGAATAGTACACAGACATTGTCCTGCACAATTTTGAAAACAATCATACGAATCTGTTTTGAGCCGCCACCGTACCTAGTTGATTGGTTTTTACCGCACAGAGTTGGTCCTCAATATGTTTGCAACAGATAAAAGGACAATGTTCGCTTTCAACACTTTTCTAAAGTTACGCGCCATACCGCAACATGATTTTCCCCACAATTTTCCGTAAGACGTCTAGGAATAAATCTGTGCCGAATATGTAGTGAGTTAGAGCGAGACTAGTGTATTGCATCATAGTTTACCTTCGTTTGTTATTATTTCAGTCAGTTGAACTATGACATTGACCTCACTAGATAATTAGACAATGGTGAAAACATTTCTGCGGCAGATTATGTGATTCGTCATTTTGAACTGGATGAAATAGGTTAGGTTAGTACTGTGAAAAACCGCGCGCGAACAGTGCGAGTGTTGCGAGCGGGGCCGCGACAGCAGCCGGTTGTTCGCAGAAATGTTTCCACCATTGTCTAATTATCCGTGTTTTCGCGAAAATTCGAAGTATCAAATCATCCTACGACATATCAGAAAGGAAATTAAACTAACCAACTGAGTTAATTCCCAACAAAAAATAAAAATTAATTTTTTTTTTTTTTTTTTAATTTATAAGTTAAAGTAAATGTAACCCCATTGAATGACTATTTCATGAAATCATGACATTTGACAATTATGCTAACTTATGGAGTTGTATTGCTGATTGTAATGATTAGAATTATGTAAAACCATATTTGTTACGGTCGCGAATCATATTTTAATCAACATACAACCTGACACTGACTTGCAAAATGGAAAAAACTCAAGAAAATTTGAATCTCGCGGGCTACCTTAGCGCATCCCCCTTAATAACCATACGAAAATCCGTTCGGTAGTTTTTGAGTTTATCGCATTCAGACAGATGGACATTCTTTTTTTACTTTCATTGATAATATATCAATTTAAAAAAAACTACGGAAACTTGAACGCGGTATGCGTTCAAGTTTCCGTAGTTTTTGCTCAAGTGCAAGTGCAAGTCCACACATGCTCAAGTGCAAGTCACACAGAAATTTGTGCAAATTTCTTATAACACACGTAACGATTTACTTGTGCAAGCTTAAATTTGCGCAAGTAAATCGTTACTTGTGGGGTATCATTAGGAGTAGCACACTCAACCGCACATCAGTGATGTGATGAAACTTACGAAAATACTTTTACTTCTACAACCCTGACTTAAAAAATCTCACCTTATCTGCACGTAAAAAAGTGATCAAAAAATGGCTCTTAGGTCTTTCATATACAATGAATCCGAAACTTCGGCTTTCTCTTAACATAAGTCACATTCGGAATCTCACTAACACGACAGACACACCCACACACCTACTCACTACACTGCACACCCAAATCTTTTTTTATGATTGTGTATTATTTTTTATTAGTTTTAGCCTTGATCAATATAAGTCAAATTCCTATTTTGTTTAATATAATTTAAGCTTTGTATTTTGTTTAAAACTAATTTTATGCTTTATTGAATTACCTACTACCAACACTAGTATAAAAAAATATTATGTACCACAACTCAGGTCCCCAAGATAGAGGCACCGCCTTGTTTGGGGACCACCGCTTTAACATAATGAATGTCACCAACAGTTACAGATAGAATTCCTCCACTGATGTGGAGTCTACCAATGCTATTGACCTTTTAAATCAAATACTCCACATACAAATATTCTCCTGCCCTAATGGCAATTTATTTGGGGTCGGCTTCCGGCTTCAATACCACTCATAGTATATTTGAATAAATTGAAATCATAATTATAGAACATTTCAGTAGCTAATGTCATCTCTACGCTGGTAACCCAAACGTTTGACGTTGACAAATTTGACTTTTTGAGATGTCATTATAATTATTTGACAAGCAAATGACAAGGCAACTGACGTTCCACTTTCTAAAGGGAGCGAAAATCAACAAACTGTAAATTATTTCTGTCAACAGTTTAAAACTCCACTAAATCATTGGATCTTAGCTAAAATGCCGTCCATGAAAGTGGAGGGTGACAGTGATGGGGATGGGGAGATGTCTGGGGGTGATACCGAGCGTTCCAATGGGTCCTCGAGAGGGCCAGATAGGGATTCGAGTGCTGAAGAAGCTGATGAGCCAGATTCTGATGACTCCTCAGAGATGGACGAGAGTGAGTGCGAGAGGCGACGGAACGAGTGCCTCGATAACTTAGGTTGGTACCCCTTGAGTCCCCTTGTTTTGTTTTGAGGTTATGTTTACAAAACATAGATGTTTTTGGCGGAATTGGTGATAATTGTTTATTTTTATACGTTATCTGGTTGTAAAGGAATCTTATGGAATGTTATAGCTGCTTATCAGCTCAGAAAAAATACCGTAATTAATATTTTTGAATTATGGGACAGTTGATGGGTTGGTATTCTGGCTAGATAAGATTATTTTTTGCTTTTTGACCCAGATTGTCTTAGCTTTAAATTCTTAAACTATGCCCTAGAATGTATTGCCTTTGCATATCATTGTTTGTAAAACTGTAGATCGCCAATATACCATGGTACACCAATTTCCTTATTATTTGTTTTTTTCAAAGAAGATTAAGCTGTTATGGGTCATCTTCGGCAGCACTGCTTACAAAAACCGTAATACTCTTTAAAATACGCCTATAATCCATCCTTGCCACATTTTTGGTGCCTACCTTCTTCATTGAACATCACTCTCTCTCTACCTTCTTGATTGATACCCACAAATCACATTCCAAATTCTAGTTATTTATTTGTCAAAATGGGCACTGCATGGGATATGAATTGAGAGATAGATACCAGTAACCAATACAGAACACATCTCTCTTCAGTCTTTATAATAACATCCATTAACAAGTCACAACCATTATCAATATTTCACTACTGCTCCAGTAAACGTCTTACTATCAATTATAAACCATAAGTAATTTAGTCATTATTCATTTGTTTAACATAATTATGTAGTTACAATAATAGTGGTATTTATAGATGAGTAGCTGCACCCTGCGATTTCCCCCCTTTAAGTCTCGATCCAGTGTGAATATCAGGATAAAAAGTATCTTATGTGCTAATCCAGGTCATGGTCTACCCATGTGCCACATTTCATACAAATCTGTACAGCCATTTTGGCATGTAAGCCTAAAAAATAAATAAACAAAATTACTTTCACATTTATAATATTAGTAAGGATAAAGAGTTTGCTATATTATAGAGTTCCTAATCAAGCTAGACAAGTCTCAATAATTAAATTAAATAAGCCCGGACAATAAAAAACAATTATAAAGAATTGCACATTTCATAATACAAATTTATTAATAATAAATAGCAATAGAAATCAATTTTAATAAAAAAGTGAAAAAATAATCATTAAAATAACAAAGTGTCAAAAATTGTGTATATGCAACAGACGTTCTGATGTGCGTTTATCACAGTAAAGTCTTAAAACATAGTTACGTATGCTGTAACTATGTTTTAAGACTTTACTGTGATAAATCAATTCAACATTATTGAAAAATTATATTATTTGTTTACTTAAACCTTTCCTAATATTTTCAGCTAATCTGGAACGTCAGTTCTCGGTCCTACGTGAACAGCTGTATTGCGAGAGAGTGAAGCAGGTGGACCACCAGCTAGCTGAAGTACGCGGGGGACGCTCCCAGGAGTATCTCGGGCCTCTAAGGAGATTGCAGGAGAATATGAGAATTAGGTAAACAGTGAGAATAAGTTATAGTTACAAGCATAATTATCTTACCTTATACAACATTCAAAAGCGATTTTCTCATATAATTGAGAAAAGACCTAATTCATAAAATACTATGTTCATAATTTTGGGAATATTGCTTTGGAATCTTGTGCAAGTGTAACATATAAATACTTGTGACTGTAATTTGGCAGCACTATATCAATTTGTCCTCACAGTGATATTATTGGCTTCGTTCATAGTCATCCCCAGTTCAAACTCGCCTGCTTTTGTATATGCCTATCAGCTGCAAGGGTACACAGACCGGGCGACTGCGTACTAGGGATGAGTATGAAGGAAGCCAAGGTATCACTATTCTGACAAATTATATCAATAACTAAAGGTATCACCAATATCTTATTTTTTGGATCTGCCATTTTTTTTGCTCTTGAAACTGATAGCTGTTTATAATAGCATCTGCTTATAATGTTCCCACTGCTGGGACACAGGTCTCCACTCGGTGAGAGAGAGTGGGCCGTAATCCACTACGCGGGCCCAGTGCGGGTTGGCAGATATCACATGTCTTCGAATTTTTGGTTCTAGTACATGCCTGTTTCCTCACGATGTTTTCCTTCATTGTTTTGAGAGCTGTTTATAATGGAACAAATAAATGCTTGGATCCCACAGTGCTACAAAGAATAGTGTGTGCAGTTAGGACTGAATCAAAAACTTGTCTTTGTACAAGCTTTATTTTTAAAGGAAAAATATTATTAACCCAACAGTTTTGTTTGTTCATAAGGATTCAAGTTGAATAACTAGACAATATTATTATCAAAGATTATCTTAGATTCCACTTTAATAGGTTAACTGTAAAACATTCTATAGCATCCTATAAGTTTAAATTACTTTATCTAGATACAGAATTTGACTAAACTTTTCATATTTTTTGGGAACTATGACTAATATTTGTTTTCTTGCATCAGGATCGAGGTAGCGGGCATACTGAAGCAGATGCGTATCGAGAACATCAAGCACAAGTACGAGGCAGAGGAGCAAGCAGCACACCAGCATTTTAAGGTAAGATTAGCTTAGTTACCATATTCAAACAAAAAAAAACGACTGCTACAAAAACGGTGAGAATACTGTATGGAAATTGAGTGATTTTCCTGTTTTCGAGCTTTAAAGACGTGTAAAAGCAATGATGGGCACTTTTAATTAAATGAATAAGTAGAAAATAAGTTAATTGAAGAAGAAATCCAAAAAAAAGTTTCCAGCATCATGCTCTTTTAAAGTTGTATCAAAATCATACTAGATGGCGCTGTTCTCAATGAGCAGCACACATATGTTTGCATGTGATAACAAATTATACCACTAGATGGCGATAGCAGTTCTGAATTTTAGCAGCGGCGACGTGAAATGCATTCATGTAACTTTTTACGACATGGAGGGGTTGTTAAATTCCTCGTCTTCTTTTACATATTTTTAACAACTTGAAGTTAAAAGCGTGTTTCTTTAAACTCATTTCGTTATCGGTTAAGTTTTTAGTTACAATTAATTTAATCGATAATTTTATTGTGACATTATGTAACACTTTACAGACTTGTTTGTTACTGCTCTAATTAGACTATCAATACGAATATTCTTCATTCAGATAGCGAATACGATTATATTTGATAAAATAGCAATATAACTAGCATAGTATGGCAACTCTATGGATGACGTAGGTTCCCCATAAAAGACTTCAACGCAACACGCGCACTATTCAGCCATTGTTTTTCTATTTTCATCGAATTTTTCTATTTGAATAGAACAAAGAAAATGAAATGTATTGAGTAGCTAAGTAGGTACGTAGGTTCATGATTGTTTTCTGTCGTGAACCATATTGATTTTTAATATCGGTCTGAAACTTCGATTACTTATAATATTTAAAATAATATTAAATCATGTTTGCTAAACTCACAATTTGTGCCTACTATAGGAAAATATGTATGAGTAGGAGGAAAACATTAAAAAAACATGATTATACGTACCTAGTGGGTCGTGTACTAAAACAACCGACCTACAATGAAATATTATAATAGCTATTTTAAAATGGTTAGTTTTTTCTTTTTGTACATGTAACAATATTGCGCATTATTTTAGTAGATAATAAATAATATATAAACTATTGCCTCAATTTCACTGTAGTTATATATCGGAATTTCCAGAAAAAAAAACAGCGTTTTCAGCACATTTTACAATTATTTCGGAAAACTTTTCCAACATGACTATAGGGTCCGTCCATTATATGATTATTATTATCTTCAGAGGCTGTAATACAAAATACCTACGCTTTACGAGTAAAATATCACATGGGAATTAGCTACACGGTTATACTCATTTGCCTATTTTTTCTAAAATAATGCAGGACACCACTGCCAGGTACCTACCCACTTTACCAAAGAACTAAAAATTCAATCTTGCTCTCTAAAGTCCAATCTCAAAAACGTCCTATCAATGGGGTGTGAAAAAATACGCCTATTCATTCCAGATGTCCAAGTACATGTAGGCATAAAATACTAAAGACTCCACGCGACGCAGCATTACGTAGCACTTAGGTCGGAACTGAATGAAGGCCAGATAAGAATAGGTAAATCCTCATTCAATGCTACGTCTTCGGGCCAGAGGTCACAACGTATTTGTATAATATATTAAGAGGGCGCCTAAAGGTCCACTAGCGCCACTCTTTAAAAAAATATTATCTCGTGACTGAGAAGGAATTATGAATAACGGCTAGACAGGACCCTCGGTAAGTGTGTCTAGAATTTTCTAATACCTTTTATAAAGTTTCATATTGAGACACGGAGCAACAAAATACGATCTAGAGGAATGTGGCCGCTTTTCTTTAGATCGTATTTTGTTGCTTCGTGTCTCAATATGAAACTTTATAAAAGGTATTAGAAAATTCTAGACACACTTACCGAGGGTCCTGTCTAGCCGTTATTCATAATTCCTTCTCAGTCACGAGATAATATTTTTTTAAAAGAGTGGCGCTAGTGGACCTTTAGGCGCCCTCTTAAGTAGATAGTTTGAGTGAAATTCTGTACGCGTGTACCTATTAAACAGGATGGAACAATTGAGACGAGAGAAAATCCACCCCATTTACTTGTTCTCCACAAACTGCGGCCGAAATTCAGACAAAAGTTTTCTGTTTAACTAAGGAGTTGATCCGCTAAGCAATTTTCAGTATTTGCTTCTACAACTTGAAATAAGCTGATCGATATGAAATCAACTTATATACCATAGAATCATTGCTACTGGCAATATCTTCTTTATCATGGATGAATAGGAATGTTAACTGGGGGAAAAAAACTATTTAGGCCGCCAGTCAGATAATAAAAAAATATTAGACACGTATTTTTTGCTTTATCATTTATTAATAAAAAATGGGTTAGTTAAAACTCATTAAAGTTGGGGAGTGACGTTCTGCCACATTTTAACTCAATGTATTGCCGAAATATTTTGATTACATTAAAAAACAAATACGTGTCCAATATTTTTTAATAATTTATCTGACGGAAAAGTACTAAACATTTTATATAATAATTATATTAATATTTTTACTCAACATCACGAACAGTCTGTGTTTAGTACCTACCTACATCGCTGCCTACCCTTTCAGGTACCTTATATTATCACATTTCCCGCTACATATCATAAGCCTAACATCGGAACTTACACGTTCTATTGTTAGCGAGTAGGTACTGCAGAAAGAAGCCCCAACGGTGCTTACAGTATATAAAATCAATAACACGACCTACACTTGTACCACGAAATGCGAAGGTTTTACTTTGTGTAACCTTTTTATATGCCCTACTTATAAAAGAAAGATCATCATTATATTTGTTCTACATGGTTAATTAATAATTACATAAAAATAAAGATTAATAAAATGAAACATTGAGTATGTAACGATCGTAGCATGCACCTCGCGATCGGAAGATTTTGCCTCGTCAAAACGGCATGTAAACTTTTGGTAAAGAAAATTCTACTCTTCTTATTTATTTTATTATTTATGTACACACAGTAAAATACATAGAGATACGACATAATTATAATTCAATAATTAATAAATATAATAATAAATAATTATATATTTTTTAAATTTATTATTTATTTAACGGTTTATGTACACACATATAAACAGACAAGAAAAAAAAGGAACAGAAAAATACGTACAAAGGTGATGCTTATTTCTAAAGAAATCTCTTCCAGCATACCTGCGATAGGAAAGTAGACAAGTGGAGATGTAGACAACGTGTGTAAGAGTAGAAGAGAAAATAAAATCCATAAAATAAAAACACTTAATTATTCACTATAATACTTATTAACTATACTTAAACAATTTATTAATTATTTGTTCTTCTTATTTGAAGAAGGAAGCTGAGAATACATTTAATGGAGAGAAAAATCTTCTCTTTCGGTAGGTAGTAATAATTATATACTGCGATCATTATTACTTTTGCCAGATGGTATGTAGTGATCTTTGATTTAAATTACTATTTGAACCCAATACACTTAGGTTTTTTTTACCACCACGAGGAAGCTCTTGGCCTTCTTCTCAACTGATGGTAAGTGATGATCAGGCCGAAGGTTGTAGCGAGCTTCATCCGGAATTCTCAACCACAGAGGAACTGGCTATCTTACCTCTAACTGCCGAAACGACTTAGTCTGGCGACAGACTTAGATAAGATGGTGGTAGCTAGCCTGGTGGACTTAGAACAAGCCCTACCAAACCGAGCAGAAAATTTTGCCCCGCTGGGAATCGTACACGGGACCTCTGGGTCTAAGACAGGTGGTCTTACCACTATACCACAAAGGCAGTTAAACGACACAGTATTTAACATAAATCGATAAATTATGTAATATTTTCAAGTATAAAGTCGTTAATATCTTAAGGATTATTTGTTCATCGTCTTATCTTTGTCGCCAGTTCGTTTGAATCGTATACTTTTCCATTTGGTAATTGATGAGACTAAAGTGTAGTACTGAATTGTAGCCATGTTTTCTGATTCAGCCCAATAAGGTAGATTCATAGTAAAGACACCGAAAATAGTTTCATGTGATATCAATATCCTAACTTATTATTATTGTATTATAAATGCAAAATTGAGTTTGTTTATTTGTTTGTTACGCTTTCACGCATGCTTTGGCTGAATGCATTTAGATAAAATTTGGCACACGGGTGGATCAAGACCTGGGTTAGAACGAAGGATACTTTTTATCCCGATATTCCCACGGGATCCAGACTTATGTGGGTGAAACCGCGGGGCGCAGCTAGTAAGTAATATTTTGGTAAATCTGGATACTCGTATTGTATTCCTAGTTCTTTAGAAAAGCTACTTTATTTGCTAGTAGCTGTTGCTCGCGACTTCGTCTGCGATTGAGGATGAAATAGCATAAGTCCTTCTCCAGGTCATGGTCTACCCATGTGCCAAATTGCATCCAAATCCGTTCAGCTGAGCGTAACAGACAAACAAATAAATAAACAAGTTCACTTTCCCATTTATAATATTAAGATCGTTTATTCTGAAAGTGGGCAACGTCGCAAGTAGATGTCAAATATTTCGCTGTTTTGATTAATTTAGCAATATAACTGTATGGAAATAAGAAATGTGGCTAACTAGCGAACTAGAATATTGATTATGAAACGAAATAATTAATATCGTAACACCGAATATTTAGTTTTAGATGTAAAAAAAGTATTTGGAAACTTTCCAAATGCCTTTTTTACTCCTAAAACGGGTACAACATCAAATTCAATGTTATAATTGCAATTTTCTAGCTCGCTAGTTAGCCACATTTCACATTTCCATACAGTAGAATTGCCAAATTAATCAAAACAGGTAAATTTTTGACAGCTATTTGCTACGTTGCCAACTTTTACGATAAAAGCTCTTAAGTTATGAGTCTGTATAGGTTCCCGACTACCTTAGAATTGATTTACTCTATCATGCTTTTATTGAAACCCTCATCTACTCTCGGGAGAACTAACGTTACTGAGTTACGAAAACGTCAGTCAATAAGAAGAGATTAGGACGTCTGAAAGTGGCTGCTAAGAGCCTTCGCCCTCTAAGGCGGTATATGGGCATTATAAAAGTAGCTAGACACGTTTATTGATTTAACTTGACTAACATTTCTTGTTTTTACTGTCGAATGTTGAATAAAAGTTTACGTTCTTACACACTGCTTTTAAGGGTTACGTACCAGAAGCGTGCCGAACGGAACCTTATTAATAAGCCTCCGCTATATGTCTGTCAGCGGGCTGTATCTCATGAACCGTAATAGTTAGTCGATTGAAATTGATTTTCGTAAGACTCGTAAGTCGGGGCCGATACCACTGGGCCGGCACTGCGCTTACCTCTGCTCATGCCTAAAGAGCATTCAGGTTTTATGTAGATAATGTTTAAAAACTTTCACACTCTGCCTACGCTATAGCGACCAACATCTTATGAGTATAAAATGGTATTACAGACTTTTACCTCACTGACATAGTAACGACAAGGATAGATCGTGTTTACATGATATATTGTGACAAGTTGTATGGAAGAGTGCTGCGTATGAGAATGTAGGTCAACGCTATTTAAATAATGACACTTACAGTGCTAGGCACAAGACTTGAAATCATAAGAGCTGAAGTTTGTAATTGATGGAAATTGAACTGCATTAACCCAAGTTAACATAATGCCTTTAATACTTAATGCGCAATATATTTGGGTGCCCACAAACATTAGCAAGCACCGAAGCAGAAAACCCTGCTCAGTAAGAGTTTCATATAGGATACCTAGAGTGCAAATATGGTAGTTACTATTTCGCAAACAAGCCACCGGTGGCTGTCGCCTCTTGCTGCGGTGTTAAGTACTGCGGTAGCTGGTGGCCGCCACCGGCCACACGTGTGCAACGAATCCATACAAAACGTACGAAAAAGCACGTGAACTGCTAGTCCAGCATAGCCACCGATAGCTCAGCGACATTCGTAGATGTTAGACGGTCTAGGTAAGTTACAACCAGTCTAACCAAGAGGCATACGCCATGTAAAAGAACTGAGCCTCAATAAATTTAAATCATTTATTAAACAGAAACTATGTCAAAAAGGCTTCTATAAAGTTAAAGATTACTTAGACGACAAAAAGGCTTGGGACTAATTAAGCTACTCCAATGTACCCACCATACAAGCAACAAACTAGTGTTTTAGAATCAAAGACTTACATGATACTATATGACTTCATATAGTTGTTTGGATTATTTTATTTGACTGTAAGTCAATTTATTTTAATTTTGTTTTCATTTATTGTTGACATAATCTACTCATTAAAATGTTTTTTATTTTATGAGTTGATTGCAATTTGTGGTAATGTAAATTATTTTAGCATAAGCACTATTATATAGAATCAAGTTTTTCCAACTGAACAGACAGCTGTGCTGTTGGGGAATTTGTTGCGCCACTTCTTCCCAGCTTAAGCACTAGGAAGTGGTGAAGGTTGGGCGTTTTTGGGGGTCTGTCTTATGTAATTTTGACGTTCGAAAAATGCTGATTCTCAGACTAGTTTGAATAAATAACTTTTGAATTTTGAATTTTTGTATCCTGTTACTCAGTAACTGGGTTGTGGAGGTCAGATAGAAGTCGCTCCATGTTAAACAATGGTTTGCAGCTGTATCCAGTTAGACAGGAAACCGATCCTAACATAGTCGGGAAAAGGCTCGGCAGATGACGATGATGAGGACACTTAACATCATGTCTGGCGTGCCCTTATAATCGTTGGAGGACTTTATCACTATGCGTCCTTTTTACCCGACTACGGCGAAGCAAAAAGGAGTATTATGATTTTGACCGGTATGTACCTATATATGTTCATATGTTCCTTCATAACTTCTAAAATACTGATCATAATTTGACAAATGAGATATCGTTGGAAGCGTCTTGATCGTCCGCTGGTTATAGGCTGTATCAAATGAAAGGCCTTAATTAGCACATTTCAAAAATATAAATAAAAATTAAAGTTATAAATATAAAACTAAAAGGGTTTTAGTTTTAAGTATATAACTTTTATTTTTTTAATAATAATAAGGTACCTAGGTAGGCTATCTCTTTTTATTAACTAGCTTCTGCCCACGGTTTCGTCCGCGTGAAATGTCGGCCCCCAAGTCAGCGCGGCGCATCGCATCGCCCGCCCGCGCTATTACTTCGTGTTCGCTTAGCGTTCTTTCAGACTTTTTGTCTTTTTGGTCGGCTCTTTAGGGTCGTAGCGTGACGTCACATACCCTATAGATTTCATCATGAATAGGGCTATCCTATGCAAAAAGATTTTTTAAATCCGATTGGTAGTTTCGGAGATTACCCCTACATGCAAACAAATAATAATTTCTTTGTTTATGAAAATACAGAAACAAGAAAAGTTTTATTACTTTTCAGATCTCCAGAATCTTCAAAGTATTTCTGAAGTTTTCAGAGAGTGAAATGGCAATCAGCATTCTCATTTTACTGTTTGAAAAATTCTTATAAACTTGTCTGAACTTCAACACTTAAGAAATCTGTCTGAAATAAAAGCGACCGAATCTTTCTGACGCAAGTGGGACCTATTTAGTCTACGCATCTTATCAAAAGAAATATTTTAAACGCAATAATTGCAACTTATAGAGATTCTTGTTTTCGTTTATACGATATGTTCGTTTTGGTAGTTTTAAATGCTCCTTTTTTACTATTTGTATCCTGTTTTTTTTTTCTTTCTCCTTAATCAATAAGTGTTACTCATTAGAAATAAGTAGGTACTTTGGTACAATAAAGGCTTTTTTGGAACGAAGTTCCTTAACTCACGTTACACTCTGCTCGCTTAGCGAATGAGAGCTAAAAAAACCGGCCAAGTGCGTGTCGGATCACGAACAATGAAGGGTTCAGTAGTTGGGATGAATTTATCCCAAGAACAAACTTAACATTGTAGTTGAAAAACATCTTCTCTTATACATTCCAACCGTAAATGTTAGTTTGTACGCACAATATTGAGAGATTTACCATGTTATTTTAAGACCATAGAGTTCTTATACGTTTTTTTGTAATCTATGAAGAATTAAGACCCATTCTCTGTATTTTTTTCAAATTTTTATGCTCGCTAGTTTCGGAGATAAGTGGTGGTAAAATTTCATCTATTTTCTTCATTATCTTAAAATATTCATTTGAAAATTATAAAAAAAAAAAATGAGATCCTCACAGCAAGCCCTTTCATTTGATATGTCACATAGTACCTACCTACAGTTTGCGAAACATTTTTAAATTAATTTTCCAATTTTCCCCCGAAAAGTGACCCACCCCCATATTCAAATTTCATTTATTTAAAATAGGTACACGTCTGTGTTTGGGTCACAGAAATTCATATGTGTGGAGCAAATTGGCAGTGACAGACGGACAATCAGCCAGACAGACAGACACACGAGTGATCCTATAAGGGTTCCGTTTTTTCCTTTTGAGGTACGGAACCCTAAAAAGTGTAACATGTTGACCGTAACGACACTTTAGTTTATTTTCATTTAGTTACTTTCAAAAGATGTTAATTTATTTAATTGTGCCTGTTATTTAATTTGGGTCCCCACCTTATTACATAGGCGTTTTTTTCTCACAAATAGAGAACCTTGTCACTTCTATGATTTAAAATATTCATCAATTGCTTGGTATTATATCGAGTAATGACCATCATAGACAACTACCAAAAAAACCTTATTACTTATAGTTTTCTAAACATAAAAAATACCTTAAAAACTACTCCTCATTTTGTTAGCAGAAATGACCACTATTTGTTTTAACTTAGCTAAAACTTATTTTTGTCGCTTAATCTAAGTGGCATATTACGTTATCTTAGTTTTTAAACATTAGTGCATAAAAGTTTTAAAACATTAGTGTTCATGGTTGTTATATAAATTAAGAAAATGTTAGTATGAAAAAAGCAACTCCTTTAAAATTCTCCATACAAAACGCTGATTTCATGGGTACCTAATACATAATATACAGCGAAGAGCAGTGATGGCACAGTGGTGATGGCCCTGACTTTCGAGTTGTAGGTCGTAGTTTCGAACCAGACTGGCGCTTTACTTTGTGTAAATAATTTCATCACTACTGCTCTCAAAATGGTGAGAAAAACATTGTGAAGAAACCGGCATGTCCTAGAACTAAAAATTCGTAGTCATGTGACATTTACCAATCCGCACTAGGCCCGCGTGGTAGATTACAGCCCACTCCTTCTCACAGAGAGGAGGCCTGTGTCTAGGGTTGCCAGGCCCAAAAATAGAAAAGCCGGACACAGACTCATATTTAGCCGGACACAGATTCATATTTAGCCGGACATTTTGCCCTGAAATATTTTGAATTTGAATTTGAATAATCAGGCATCTTTTGGCGGGGCGGGGTAGACCAAAAGCCGGACAAGCCGGACTTGTGTATTTT
Source organism: Agrochola circellaris (assembly GCA_914767755.1). NCBI lineage: Eukaryota > Metazoa > Arthropoda > Insecta > Lepidoptera > Noctuidae > Agrochola > Agrochola circellaris. Next base: position 2,539,966 of record OU611853.1, read on the forward strand.
TGGCCGGACGTTATTGTAAAAAGCCGGACACCTGGCAACCCTACAATGAACAATATTATCATGGTATACAGCGAAAGGAACCTCTCGACTTATTTTTTTTTGGTTGCAACTTACTGCCATAAACTGAATCGCAAACAATTTTTTTAAAGACTGCATGTAAAAAAGTGAATAAATTACTATATTCAAGTACCCATAACAAGTTCTTTTTTTCTGAGAAAGTTAACAGTAATTGTTTATGGTATGGGACAGTTCGTAGAACCTATTTACTGCGCAGCTTACCTGGAAGTAGTAGGCTCGTGTCTTCCCTTTACAGAAACTAGTCTTTATTATATCAATTATGTAATTAATTAGGTGGTAACTACTCTTGATAAAAACTGTTTTATATCCTATACTACTCGTATAAAACGAGCAATATTTGTATAAATATATATTTGTAATCACGTTCTCGAAAACGGCTCTAACGATGTCGATGAAACTTGCATTATAGGGGTTTACGGGGGCAATCTAGCTAGGTCTCATATCTGGGAAAATTTGTTTTCTCCATATTTTCACTCGAGCAGAGCTCGGTTGCCCAAAGGTTAGAACAAGATGGCTACCTTAGAATAATGACATGGTAGCATGGAACTAGTAAGTACATACTCTCATGGCAGCATGGAATTAGTAAGTGCCTACTCTCATGGCAGCATGGAAATAATAAGTACCTACTCTCATGGCTGCATGGTATTAGTAAGTGCCTACTCTCATGACAGCATGGATTTAGTAAGTACCTACTATTCTACTATTAGAATTAGTATCAACTATTTTGTACTATTAAATGAGCATTCTCTATTTTCACCTGAGCAGAGCTCGGTCGCCCAGGTACTAATTAATTGATTCAGCTTAAAGTATTTTGAGAGGTGGTTGTGATACGAACCCGAAATGGATAAAGCAGAATCTTGTTTTGGAAGTTTCTAGTTTCTTAATAGCATACATTTTTGTGGAGTTCCTAGTCATTGCAGATCTATTGAATCAGGGAACTGAAAGTATAAGATTAGAATTCGTTTTGACCGAGTTCCCATTACTACATAATACCATCGCACAATGCTCTGAGTTCTTGTACTTTGGTTCTTGGCTTTGGAGCAGTTATTGTTTTCGTGTTGAAAATGACTGGCAATAAGAGTCTGCTATAAAGAAAAGCTTTTGCACAGCTCAAATTCAGGGTTGCTTGTAAAAGAAAGTATTAATTATCTATACTCCATTTAGGTAGGTTTAGGTAGTTAATTAAAGGTAAACAAATCGTTAAAAGGGTTTTTTATAGATGACACTTTCTTGTTCAAAACGATACGATAAAACCAAATAAAATTATTTTAGACTTTTGTAATAGTTTTCTCTTTTATTAATGTGTTTTAAACTTTATCATTTCTTCTTTAACTAAAGTTTAAGAAGAAATGATAAACTTTAACACACATTAATAATTTACACATTTTACAATAAAGTTTAACACACATTAAAACGTTGATGTAACTGCTTGAGCACAATTTTTTTTGTTAGATTTATAATAATAATATAGTATTTTGTAATCTGTCTATTATAAAGAGCCCAAACTCTAAACGACAATTAATTATAACGTTGCTAAATTGAAGAGTACAACTGTGACGTAGCATGACAACTGAAGTAACAGGTATTACGTTTAGTCGGTTACTTGACAGCTGTCTCGTCACGTGGTTTTTTTTATTTACCTTTATTTAACTACTTTAACCTATGGAGTATAGTTAGTACCTACTTTCTTTCTTATAAGCCTTTTACAGCACTTACCGACTACATCAATAAACTAAGTTCAATTAATTCTCCTCTCACAGAACTTTGCCCTTTCCACATAAAAGTTCAACAAACAACAAATCGTCCTACATAGCTACCTACTACGGTGATACAGAGATAAACCGCCACATATGTACGAACAATGCGGCGTGTCATCGACACTAGGGCCATTCATGAAGCGATGACGTCACGTCCGGTGCGCGCGCGCATTGTACGCGGCTCCTGTGATACTTGTGTAATAGCGTGTAGATGCCATTCGTACTGCTATACCTATGTTTTAATGTTTGATATACGAACTATATTGTTATATAGAAAATTTTAATAGGAAAGAAAGTCAAAGTTTCGTTACGGACTCCAGAAAGTTTCCAAGTCAGTTCATTAAGTCACGAAGACTTCTCTCTGAACTTAACTGGCTTCATTTGTTTTTGGCAAAAAATATGCAATTACATTGTCGAAATGATGTCTATATCCTGTTAAAGACTTTCAAGGGAAAAGAAAATACGAAAACGGTTTGTCAGAGAACATAATCATCTACATGTATACATATTATAAATTAAAGTCGCTTTTCGTGTTTGTCTGTATGTCCGCGTTGTTCTTCTAAACCACGCAACAGATTTTGACGAGGGTTTCATCAGTTCTCACCATCGTTTAGAGAGTTGATTCCGTAAGGTTCATGCGTAAAATACGTTATATTAAAGTCGTATAAAACTAAGAAATCTCGATGTTTTTTCAAGTGGTAAAACGCTTCGCCTTCTCTCTTACGGTATGTCCGTAAGTGAGACGGAGAACAAAGTGCCTGTAACGACGGCCGAAACTACCGATTTCGCTTAGGGAGTAGCCCCCAGGAGCGGGTCGCTAGTGTGTAATAAAACATGGTGGTCCTATGTATCCCTAGGTCATTTTTTTCCTACTTCTGTATGATACCAGATTTTCCTAAGAAAACTGAAATATTGTAATTGCATAGAAACTTTTCGGGCATTTGCTAGAGCACACTGCTTACACTGGAGCGGAGACGAGAGGAGAGAAGCGAAGCTCTGCCAATATTAACCAAAATAATTTAATAACAATATAATCTAAACTCTGCTCCAGAGTTTAGATTATTTTGGCTTACAGGCAGCCTATGAAGCGTAACGGCAGTGAGTCTATTTTAAAGGTGATTCTAACCTTTAAATACCTAAACATGAACCACTAACATATACTAACTATGCCTGAAGTTTCAGCCGTGATATCGTAATCCTATATAAGTGGTGTTGTCGGGCGAAGTGGCTCACACTGCTCTCGACGCTTGACGTGCCAACACGTCAACAATAAGTCAATCGTCATCCTGAGGATGCCTCGTTGAGAAGTGAAACACGTGTCGATTTCTTACAGGGTTCTTTATGACTCTTTAAGAACAGTTAAGCGGATTAGGTCACTAAACATACGTCGTCTATTATATTTTATAATGGATTTCGGCAAAGTCACACCTGAGTCAATTAACTAGGACAACGTCTGACGGGTCAGCTAGTAATCTATAAAAAATTGCGTGATGAACAATAAATCCTTTGTAAAATTATAATAATCTTATTAATCAGGTTCCCTTTCTATTCAGTTTTGAGTAAAACTTTCATCTACATCTTGGTATAGTTTTCATGAACGAGGTGTTATCCAATTCGTCCACATCTCGCCCCAGCGGATGTGGGCTAAAATTAATCACTCTCTTTATGTTCTCTGGCTCGGCTTTTGTTTCTTTTACCTCATAATATGATACGTATGGTAATTAGTGTTAATTTATTTGGTATCGTCTAATTATGTTTCGGAGAGAATAGGAACACGAATAGCTCCCTTCAAAATGGTTGAGCTGAATGGTGCTGATCCATGCGTCATGTTCGTGAACGGGCGCCGTCAGTTGGGACTGGTCAACTCTTAGCGGCCATGGCTGATTTTAATTTTTGAATTGTTCTTTATTTTATCTTTGTATTACGGACGCTTCTAACGTGCACCTCTTTCTACATTGTTCTCACATGTATAATTTCAACATGAATGATGATGTAACCAATATTTTGTAACAATATTTTATTTAAAAGATTGTCCGTGGTTTTTCATGCCCCTTCTTCTCCATAGGTACCTACTACGCTTTGGAATGGGCAACTAGCTTCATATTTTTGACTGACCGATTCCTTGACAATTCAAAAGTGCCTGTAATGCTTTAATTGAAATAAATGCTTTGAGTTTTTTTTTGAGTTTTGAATATATTTATTCATGACGCGAGTGCTTTTAAGCTTTATGCAAGCTATTAGGTGTTTCGTGACTGTCTAGTTGGTCTAGTGGTCGTAAGCGTTACTGCTGACCATGAGATCCAGGGTTAGATTCCCAGGTCGGGCAAGGTGTTGTTAGGTTTTACCGTCAGCGATTTCTCAGTAGCATCCCGGAGCCTGTATTTGTGCCCGGTTGATGGCAATAGGTTCGCCCCCTATTACATGGTACTTAAACATAACGGGCGAAATGTGGGGGTACTATAGGTGAACCTCTGCCTAACCCTTTGGGGATTACAAGCGTGATGCTATTTTCAATTTATCTTATAAGAACCGTCATATGTCTTACTGACTGTGGTTTCTTAAACATTACTGTAGGTATCGTCATCAGCATTTCTATTTCACACGATCACGATCATTCATCAGAAAACTAACTGTCGTATCTTTGCTAATATTTTTACGTTGTGTTCTTACCTAAGCATGGAAGTTCCCTACCTATAAAATCAGCGTTTTGTATGGAGAATTTTAAAGAAGTTGCATTTTTCATACTAACATTTTCTTAATTTATATAACAACCATGAACACTAATGTTTTAAAACTTTTATGCACTAATGTTTAAAAACTAAGATAACGTAATATGCCACTTAGATTAAGCGACAAAAATAAGTTTTGGCTAAGTTAAAACAAATAGTGGTCATTTCTGCTAACAAAATCAGGAGTAATTTTTAAGGTATTTTTTATGTTTAGAAAAATATAAGTAATAAAGTTTTTTTACTATTGGTAGTTGTCTATGATGGTCATTGTTCGTATATAATACCAAGCAATTGATGAATATTTTAAATCATAGAAGTGACGAGGTCTCTATTTGTGAGGAAAAAAACGCCAATTTCATAGGTGGGAACCCAATATATACTTTGTTGTACACCAGAAAATACATACCTAAAATATTTTATTATATATAAATATTCTATTCTATTTTTATAATAATGTAATTATTTAACTGCTGAAAACTTAGTAGTTTTTCAAAGGATCTGTTAAAGTAAGAAACTCTTCTAAATAATTATATTATTTTAAAAATAGAAGTTTTACCAAGTCAACAATTGGTTTACAAAACGCTTATTCAGATTATGCAGTGCTGGACTTTTTATGATTTTGCCGAATTACCAACTAAGTTAGGTGCCCTTTGCAAGACCTGAAAATCGATCTTAAATCCTACGGCCATATTGCCAATAAGACATACGTTCCATACATAAGTAATATTCCATAAATCATTCGTTATAAAAGTTTATAACTTAGTTTTCTTTGCCTAACTAAGTTCGTGTGTACAGTTGGTAACTTATTAAAAGAGAAGTAAATCCCAAAGTCGTGCTCGAACTGGGTCGACTTGTTCTTAGTTAAATAAAAGTTACGCCGACGCTGTAATCTTTGAAAGACACTGAGTGTTTTCAGTTAAATGGAACATAGTTTTATAGATGGGAGTAAAAAAATATGTACTTTTGGAGTACGGGATTAGTAGTGTATCTAGTATGGTTGTTTGTTACGCCTGAATATTAAAAAGTAAAGTGTGTTCATCAGTGTTAGGATATATTATTTAAATAGCCTTTTCGTACTTAAGACTAAGACCCGTATTACAGAACCTCACTCAAGACTCAAGTATTACTTAAAACTAGTTTCAACCAATCAAAAGGCTTTAAACGAGTTTTAAGTAATGCTTGAGTTTTGAGTGAGGTTCTGTAATACGGGCCTTAAGCTTCGTGCAGACCAGAGCGACGCGACAGCGCGACGCGACACCGGTTATTGTTATACCGTCAAGTTTTCTTAGGAATTGTATTGTTCTTGTCGCGGCGCGGCGTCGCGTCGCGCTGGTCTGTACGAGCTTTTAGTCTACCAAACATGGAGAGATCAATTTAAACAGACGATCCACATGTGCACACTGCACATAGTACACATACACTCGTTCGATCCGGCCCGTATAGGTGCGTGATCTTAATGCCGTTACAGTCACACTCGATACGGTTTTGATGAGGTCAAACAGATCTGTAAGTATAACTGACCATGTATGCCTTTGTAGATTTCATAATCCTAAGTGGCCTTTTATGTTTGATTGGTGAGATGTCAAGGACATTTGTGAATAAAATTACAAATATCGGTTACCTTGTGGAAAGCTATCTGTAGTTTCAATTGAAAAGGCCATCATTCCCGTCAGGAATTGTCAGTGATTTGGAAATAGTGACTAATTGCATTTAGTATGGTCAAGAGTTGGATTTCGAAACAGTCCGCTAATTAGACGAAGTTTATGATCTGGAAGCTCTTAGCAATCGTATTAGCAAATACTAGTTCAGAGATGTACCTTGTTTACTTATGTGAGAGGTTGTGTCGTACTGATTAGGTCCGTTTTTTGACGGTATTACAAATTAATGTAAGGAGCCGTTATCGTTTTTTGTATCTATCCGAAAAGCGACGAGGTTTATCTTATGTCTATAACCTTTTACTGTATCCCATTGATAGAATTTAGGATGGTATTACAGAGTCATAAACGCTGCTGAGAGTACCTACCAATTTCAAGGAAAAAACACAGTGTAATTCATAGAGTGAGTTTTCTGAAAGACGTCCACTTAGCAATTTTTCAAACATATATATGAAGCAATGAATTAGCAGTTTCCTTAAAGATATTTCCGATAGTGATTGACAGTCACATCCAATGAAGACTCACAACCCTTATTCGTTCCTCTCTTCATCTAGAAGAAGGACATTCAACAGTTGCTTTCATGTTTTTGGGCAACAATGAATCGACGGGCACCTATTCAACCAATGACGGGGGTCATTGGTTGAATAAAAGGTAAGGTAATTGGTCGGTTGTGTGATCCCTTGCTAGACTGTACATTACTTTTAGATGAGGGATGAATGGAATGAAAGAAGGTAAAGTATCAAAACACTATTCTATTGTTCCAAAGGTACTTAAAGTAAAATTAGGTGATGGTGTGGAAATGAAGTGGCCCTTGTTTGCTGTAACGAGAACGCCTGGCTAGATTGATAGCCCAACGAGAACTGAACTAATTATTATGATGAGTTGAAATGAATGTGTTGCCTAATCTGCTGAATTGCAGAATGTGCGGTTGCACCGTATAGGTGACCCTACCTTGCTTCGCACGGGTGCAGTCTGCTAATGTGGAGACATGTAAAAACATCGAGATGTACCATCAAAGAAGTTCATATCTAACCAGTTTCAAAACAAAATCACGTGAACTCGATGACCACATCTGTTACCGGCCCGGTTCTATAGCGGCCGAGCGCTGCAAGCAAGAATAGTCCTTAGTCCTTACCGTTAGGTGGTTAGATATGAACTTCTTCGATGGTATGTGCCTTATCCTCAGTTGAATATTAATGAATTGTTCACAAACATTCTGGAATCCTAACTAATATTATAAATGCGAAAGTGAGTTTTTTTGTTTGTTACGGTTTCACGCTAAAACGGCTGAACGGATATACTTTTTATCCCGACCAAGGATCCCAAGGGATCGAGATTTATGTGGGCGAAACCAGGACTCAGCTAGTAAATTCTATAAATTATAGTGAAAACCACATCAAAAACCATTGTGTAGTTTAGAAGATGTAAGCTTTGATTTTGAAGACATTGTTTTTTACTGTTTATATAGACTAGCTTTTGCCCACGATTTCAGTTAAGTAAGAACCTACTTTGTTCCCCAAGGATGCAAGCTTGGGGAACAAAGTAGGTTCTTACTTCAACTTCAAACTGTTAGCGCATATTGAGAGCGAATATTGGGTGGGCATTGAAAAATTGATTTTCAGCTATGATTAATATTAAAACTAAATCCGAAATAAATTGGACGTATCAAACTCATTGCGATTAAAATTAACTAAAATTGAAGTGATGTATCTACTTACAAAGAATAGCTAGCTATAATAACAAAAAATTCATTGGTGTCGTTTTCATAGTTTTCGAGGGTATTAAAGCCGATAGTGAGGTCAAAATGTAAATCCAAAATGGCGGCTGCGAAAATTTTCAAATTTTTCGTCGTTTTCATAGATGTCGAAAATGCTGAGGTCAAAATGTAAATCCAAGATGGCGGCTGCAAATAAATGGTTTTTGTTTTAAATAAAGGAACTTCGTTCCGGTACACTTTGTTTTTTTTATGTTCTTGACTTTTTGTCGTCTAGGGGGCGCTATAGTCGCCCTATTCCATATTTAATGTAACGTCACATTACCAGAAGACGCTTCCAAAGATACCTCATTTGTCTAATTATGATAAGTGGTTTAGAAGTTATGAGGGAACAGATGAACATACATACCCACATACATACATAACGGTCAAAATCATAACTAAATCTACTCCAAATATACCTACCCAGGTATCGATTACAAATAGATTTAGCAACAATATTGTTTGCGCAGGCGTCGCGGATGTGACGTGTACACGTAGATAATTGCGCTGCTATTGTTAAAAGATGTGGGTCAAGCGGATAGCTGAAGGATTTTTAATGAAAGTTGTTGTAAGTATGTTGAGCTAAGAAACGTGTTAAATAAGTTACTCAATGTATCTAGTTCTTGAGGATAAGTAACTAGACGGCCTTTTTTTGATAGCCGCGGGATTTTTAGGAGTTATAAGGTTAAAACATTGACCACAAATTGATCTTTGTATTGAACATTGTTCTTCTAACGATCTTCTCCTACTCTGTCCTTTTCGTACTTCTGACTTTGTTTATCCTTCCTTTCATATTCAGTCCATTCTTCTTTGGAATGCGCTTCATCTGGATATCAGGACGGCCACCAGTCGGTATGCATTTAAGCGGAAATTGCGGAGTTATTTTCAAAATAAATAGAGTATAGTCATCTCAACACCTCTCTCCCTTGAATTCGTATATATGTATATATACAAAAAAAAAATGTATTTCTAAAACTTATGTAAGTACTTAATCAACATTTTTTTGCTTAAAAGGTAGTTCCTATCATTATATGATAGGAACTACCTTTTAAGCAAAAAATTGCTTGTATTAGGTACTTCCTTTCTTCCGGTTTATATTAACAATACATTAGTGAGAAATTTATCAATAAATTCAGTAAAATCAAATTTAGATTCTAAATCAAGACCAAATATCAAAATTGAAGTCAAAATCAAAATCAGAATCAAAATTACATTAAAATTAAAATCAAAATCCAAATCAAAACAAAATTAATGACAAAATTAAATCAAATTAAAATTTAAATCAGAATTTATATAATATGGTAGGTACTTATATATTATAGTAAATATATAGGTATGTATGTGTATGTAATTTATACCTATTTATGTACTGTTGTACCTATTTTAGTTATAATTCCTCTCAAACAGAGCATCTGCCATCTTATCTCTTCACCACTCTTGATCGACTAGATAGATAATGCCTAAGGTCTGGGTTAATTAAACGACTAAAGTCCTGCATTTCTCTCTCAGTTTCAATAAGACCTCAACATCTCCCCAAGTTTCATATCATTAAAGTAATACCTAACAGATCACAATAGAACATTGTTATACAGCCTCGTGCAGACTAGCGCGACGCGACACCGATAATTGTTCTACCGTGAAGATTTCTAGAAATTGTTTTGTTGGAGTCGCGTCGCGCCCGTCTGTACGAGGCTTAAACCGATAACTATTGCCCCAGTTATCCAAAATAGCTTTGCGGCAATTACAACGATAAGGCTAAACGGCTACAGTGGACTGTGGCCACAAAGCCAAAACTGCGGTCAACATAGATGTATGATTATTACAAAAATAAAATGGCCGCGCTAGCCGTAACTGCGGTCGCAAGTAATGGTCGCAGTGGTGACTATTTAGTATACAGTATGTATAAGAAAGGTACATTTGGCTCGAGTAGGTATTTAAGTTTTGTACGGGACAGCTGATAATTTTTTCTCGATTACGACGTTGCCATTAGTTCCATGGAGAAAGTTATGGTACAGTTTGAAGGCCTTTCATCATCATCATTTTAGCTGAAAGACGTCCACTGCTGGACATAGGCCTCCCCCAAGCTCCGCCACTTCGAACGATTCTGTAGTTCCCGCATCCAGCGGTTTCGGCGGTCTTTATAAGGTCATCGGTCCATGTTGTGGGAGACCTTCCAACGCTTCGTCTTCCGGTACGCGGGCGCCACTCCAGAACCTTTCAGCCCGTCGGCCATCTGTTCTGCGAGCAATGTGCCCTGCCCATTGCCACTTAAGTTTGGCAATTCTTTGGGTTATGTCGGTTACTTTGGTTCTCCTGCGGATCTATTCATTTCTGATTCGATCACGTAGATAAACTCCAAGCACAGCCCTGTCCATTGGGTGAGTTTTAGCCTTCTGATAAGGCCCATTGTGAGCGACCACGTTTCACCATTCTGATACACGCTGTATAAGCGAATGACGTTACAACAAGGTTTGTGGTGTCAGTTAAGAGTTGTATTGATGATCCTAATAATTATAATTCTGTAAAATCATTTTTTTTTCTCCACGCCAATCATATTCCAAAAGACAATCTGATACAGACCTGCAAATTGCAAAAAAAAAAAAAAAAAATTATCTTCGCGGGCTGCCTTAGCTTTCCCCTTAAGAGCGTTTATTCTGAAAGAATATTAATAATTAATTGCAATTATAACATTGATGTTGTAACCGTTTTATGTGTAAAAAAATAACTTAGAAAGTTTCCAAATACTTTTTTTTTACATTTTTTAGAATAAATGCTCTTAAGAGCGTTTAATCAGAAAGTTGGCAACGTCGTAAATAGCTGTCAAATATTTACCTGTTTAGATTAATTTGGAAATAATACTGTATGGAAATAAGAAATGTGGCTAACTAAGTTACTAGAATATTGATTATGATATGCAATAATTAATATTGTAACACCGAATATTTAGTTTTAGGCGTAAAAAATGCATTTGGAAAGTTTCCAAATGCTTTTTTTACGCCTAACACGGGTACAACATCAAATTCAATGTTACAACTGCATAATTGTTTGTTTACTCAAATAATTATTAATAATTTTATCCACGAATTGTATACGAGTATCTTTGAATTTAATTTTTGTATTGTATGTTATTTTAATGTTTATTTAATTTAAATTTTTATAATTCTATGTTAATTAATGTAATTGGACCTGTGCCGTTTTAATTAACTATAAATAAATAAATAATAACATAATCAATATTCTAGTAACTTAGTTAGCCACATTTCTTATTTCCATACAGTATTATTTCCAAATTAATCAAAACAGGTAAATATTTGACAGCTATTTACGACGTTGCCAACTTTCAGAATAAACGCTCTTAAAACGTTGATTTTCAGAATATGTGCCTAGATAGTTTTAATTGAAGTAACAGGAAATTTCTTAAAAGGACGCTGTAGTAGGGCTCACAATCGGCTGAAACACAAACAAGTCTGATTTTTACTTAGTCTTGATTTTATTTTTATACTTTCGTCTTGAAATAGGTAGTATAGTGGTAATGATAAATTTAATAATGTCTTTGTTTCAGGTTCATAAACACAATAATCTTTTGTGGTACTGAACGCGTCTGAGATCCAGTTGGTACTGGATCTCAGACGCGTTCAGTACCATAAATATCTAATATAAATAATCCCGAATTCAATCGGTTATATTTGGTGGTCCAAATATAACCGATTGAATTCGGGATTATTTGTTGTTGATTGAATTGTCGCTACGTGACTTAGTAGAAGTCTTTATTTACAAAATTTATAGATTCTCGTGACGGGGACTTTAGTTGATTAACTGAATCTAGTTATCTTCAGACTTTTTTTTTATTTGCGGGCGTAGATAAATTGTCTCACGTTCTCTGTCTTAGTTTATCCAAATTATCTTCGGCCTATTGGCAGACATCTGAAGATATAGGTACAAATATTATAGCTATGCACTAGAGACCCACATCGAGATTTCTGTGCCATATCTAAGTTTAATATGAATGAATAATAAACATAAACTATCCGAAATAAATTAATTAAATGCTGGTGAAAACCGTATCAAAATCCGTTTTGTAGTTTTTATAAAACAAAGCGGTCACAAAGATAGACACGAAAGACAACTTTGTTTTATATTATTTAAAGACGTTTAATTCAAAGAGTTGAAAGACTTTCGGAAGTCCACTTACATATTATATACACCGTGACATTTTAGTCGTCTTACAAAAGCAGCCCACTTCATGTATCCAATGACCACAAAACATTCATTAAAAATTTATATACACCGTGACATTTTTGTCGTCTTATAAAGGGCTAAAAATACCCTGTTTTTTTTTTTTTTTTAATTTTTATTAGTCATTCGATACATGAAGTGGGCTGTTTTGTAAGACGACTTATATGTCACAGTGTATAGTCAACAGTTGCAAGTTGCAGTGTATCAGCTAAGGTTAAAATCTGAGTTATACCTATGTAGGTATATTTGGTTATTTTATTGATTAACTCGAAAGTCGACAAACGCAATTGGTTGATGTTACGGGGAGTATCTGAATCGAATCGACCCTTTAATTCAATATCGATTCGTTCTCATCACAGTAAAATTACCTATCAGTATTTATTTTAGAAGATAAGTGCTCGATCGAAGAAGTGATTGTAAGTCTTACGACCTATTTACCTGCACTTTTAGGTTTAAGAAATGAAGTCTAAGTAATTAGGTTACTTGAAGTATGAAGCTCAATTTTCGACTATTCTCTTCCATATTATCTAGATTCTAGATAGATGAGAGTGACCGAGGATATTATGAGCTCATATAATTGTTAGGATTATTTTATTTGACTGTAAGTCAATTTATTTTAATTTTTGTTTTCATTTATTGTTGACATAATCTACTCATTAAAATGTTTTCATTTTATGAGGTGATTGCAATTTGTGGTAATGTAAATTATTTTTGCATTTAAAGCACTATTATATAGAATCAAGTTTTTCCAGCTTAAGCACTAGGAAGTGGTGAAGGGTGGGTGTTTTTGGGGGACTGTCTTATGTTATTTTGTCGTTCGAAAAGTGCTGATTCTCAGCCTAGTTTGAATAAATGACTTTTGAATTTTGATAGACTTCAATGGCCTGCAATGGGAAAGGCTTGGCTATAAAATGCTATCTAAGATGATAAAGCAACAATCTAGCTACGATTCCCGAACATCAAGCCACGTGACTTGATGTTTTCCAACTTTAACCTTTCCTACCTAACTCCATGAAAAGTATCTCAAAAACACTTACGCACATAATCGCCCCGCGGCAATTAATGGCCTTGTATAACAAAATGACCCCAAATTAGTCTGAGCAGTACCGTGCCCCGAAATAGGTTCATCGGCCCGCGGGGTCAACGGACGCTCGTACGTTTTCAGACGCCATCGCTACGATGCGGTGTGAAGGGCTTGGAAACTTAATATAATAAAATATTGAGAGTGAGGATTCGTTTTTGTATACGTAAAGCGCTAGGCAAGCTACTTTGGGTAAATTGGTAAATTAATTTATCATCTCTTTCGAAATGGTGAAGGAAAACATGTCATGCCTTAGAACCACAAAATCGAAGACATGTGAAATCTATCAACCCGAAATGGGCCCGCGTGGATTACGGCCCACTACTTCGAACAGAGGAGGCCTGTGTCCCAACCGTGGGGTCATTATAGCCTGATTATGCTAAGTTTGCATACTAAAATAGAACGATGGTCAATCATCAATCTCCATTTTGAACTGTCCGATATTAAACCAAGAGCATGTTGAACAATGCCCAAAATTCCGGATTACTTACCAGTACTATAATAATGTACTTATTTACCGGTTAATTAAAAAAAAAAGGAGGAATTTCCACGAAATTCAAAGTCAAACAGTTTATTTCAATTAGGCACATAAAAGGCACTTTTGAACGTCAATTTTACAAAAAATAGAATTGATTCTAGTCGCCCCTTCCAAAGGGTAGTTTTCGTATGGAGAAGAATGGGCAAAAAACTCCACCGTTACTCTTTAATGTTTTTACAATATTTTGTATACATTAATTATGTAATTATATGTGAAGACTAGGTAAAAAGAATGAAAAATTAAGCAATGACAGATAAATGAATTATCCTATCAGATAATTCATTTATCTGGCATTTCTTAATTTTTATATGGTGGTCACATATTTACAAACATTGTAAAATTATACGATATTCCTAGCATTTTAACAAGTAATACTAATAAGTCAGTTTGTCAGGCAGAAAAGTTAGCTGGAAGTTCTGACTGAACCAGACCATTAATCTAGTTTAGTCGAGATTCATGACTAAGCTTCTTTGGACTGGCCTTTGTTTGAAAGATAAATAAAATAGTTTTTACGAGTATGGACAAGTACTGCTCTTAAACTTAAAAAAAATAAAAATTTACTTAGGATAAACTGCCCAGTTAGGTACCATCGAAGAAGTTCATATCTATACTCCGTAAGGACTATTTCTGCTTGCACCGCTCGGCCGCTATAAAACTGGGGTGGTAACAGATGTGGCCATCGTGTTCACGGGATTTTGTAGATTGTTTTCAAACTGCTTAGATATGAAGTTCTTCGATAGTACGTCCAACTTCGAGAAAGAGGTCAATCGTCGAATCCGACTCGGCTGGGCAGCGTTCGGGAAGCTTCGCAATATCATCTCGTCCCACATACCGCAGCGTCTCAAGTGCGCTACTTGGGGGAGGCCTATGTGAAACAGTGGACTTCTTTCGGTAAAGACTTGTTTACGTTAGGAATGCATTTCTGATTGGCAAAAGAAGTAGGTAGGTACTCATGTAGATAACGAAACCAGGAAAGGTTGGTTGACCAGCAAGTATGATGAACTCAAACGCACGTACAGGTAATCGCACGTAAGTGTTCATTTTTATAGAATAAGAGGCCAGCGTATTTTGGTTTTGTTACCACAGACACAAGCCTTCTGTAAAAAAAAAATATCGGCCTTTGTGGTCTAGTCGTTAGACCACCTGTCTCAGAATCAAAGGTGGGTTCGATTCCCAGTGGGGGCAAAATTTTCTGCTCGGTTTGGTTGGTGGTAGGGGTTGTTCTAAGTCCGCATGCCTAGCTACCACCACCATCTTATCTAAGTCTGTCGCCATAATAACAGCATTGTTGTTTCGGCAGTTAGAGGTAAGATAGCCAGTTCCTCTGTGGTTTGAAGATTCCGGGTCAAGGTCGCTTTCACCTTCTGCCTGATCTCAGGTGAGATGCAGGCCAAGAGCTTACGCGTAGTGGATAAAAAAAAAAGTTCAATCTCGTCGGCAACGCAGACAAGAATATTTTTCAAATTGAAATCATGGGGATTTTCATTCGGATTAACCAAAAGGCTTGCATATTAGAATAATTTGGTCCATTGTTACAAAATAAATTTAATAAAATTATTACAATGCATGGCGTACATTGTATGCTTACCGTAAAAAAAGAAAAGAAAAAGACTGTAACTAGAATATTTAACATTGATATTTGAACATTGGTCTCCAAACTAGGTAGTGCCTGTAACTTAGGAGCCTGAGTTGTGTCAACCTAAATTTTAATTCGAGACATGTTTGCGTTAACTTAAATTTTATTTCATGATGTTTGAAAATGGGCAGAATACTTGATTAAATAAGAGTAGCGAACTATCTAGATAAAATAAATTGGAATAATAAATTGGCAAAATAAAATAATTTTAAATAATGACATAGTGTGAGTGTGATGTCTATCAAGATAAAATTAAAATAAATTGAATAAAATAAAATAATTTTAAATAATGTCATAATGAGAGTGTGTGTGTGGTGGTGATTTTATTAGTTTGGGTTTTTGTGAATAGCCTATAATGTTCCTACTGCTGGGAGTGCTGGAACACAGGCCTGTTCCTCTCTGCAGCAGGAGCTTAATGGCCTGAACCTTTACCAAAAAATTTAGTTTACAGAATCAAATCCAAATTCTATTGTGTATAAAATTAGGATTTGATTCTGTAAACTAAGGTTTTGTTGGGAGTCTTGCTGAATTCTTAATTGCATTTCTAAAACGCTCTAGTGACTTTTATGTCTTTGAAAGATATTTATCATCGGGAAATACCTCGACTATGTATCGCTGGCTGGTGTGTTGTTAGCTTCGATCAACAATCAGCAGATCGAAGATTTTGGGTGATAAAAATGACTAGTTAGTTTAGCAAACTATCCTTCTGGCTTTATCATAGTCGCTTTTGGTGTCTGTCTGTGTGACCGCGTTGTTCTTCTAAATAACGCAACGGATTTTGATGCGGTTCTCACTATCATTTAGAGAATTTATTCCGGAAATTTTATGTGCATAAAACATTAATATTTAACAAACATAGAATAAAGAAATCTGGCTGTTATTTCAAGTCATAAAAACCGGGGCGGGCGGGTCGCTAATACATAATTAAAAAATAAATAATGGTCTGAGATTGATTCTACAGGCTTCCTGTCATGTTGTCTTTGTATTAATAACAGCCTATAATAATGTTTGTTATGGTATCAGACTGTATATGAAACCGATCGGGAAAATCTTATCTTAGCCTCGATAAAACTTCACTTTGTTATGAAAATACAAACATCTGTTTAATCTACGATGAAAACATGAGAAAACAGATTATTTCTTGTTACTTCGTCTTGCTGAAAGAATAGATAGTTACTTACCAACGTACTATCTATGAGCAGCAGTAAAATATGAGTCGTTGGTCTGAAATGCTCAATTAATACCTATTCAAGTACCATTGTTTCTTATACACATACGAGTATACAGTATGTTAACCAACATAGGGCGTTCCCGTTAACCCGCAATAGAACAGCATACAAAAACGCAAAAAAAAATAAAAAACATAAAAATAATATGTTTTTTAATTTATTTTTTAATTTTATCATTCACAAAAAAATATGTTTAATTCATACGTAAAAGAAACACTCTGTACATGTACACATGCACTTGTCGCACTTGGCTTTCCACGTTGAAAAGCAAGTGTTCGTGTACAGTGTTTCTTTTACGAATGAATTTAGTATTTTTTGCGAAAAAAAAAAAACGTTTTTTTTTTGTTTTGGCATGTTTGGACGCTGTACTATTGCGGGTTAACGGGAACGCCCTCTGTTAGTTAACATAGTGTATATCTTATTTACTATAATGTCGTATGTCCCTACTAATGGTTATTTATGTAAAGCTTACACTCTGACCTATCTCAATGAACTTCATGGACATTGCAGCGTAGTTTCCATAACTTCGCATGGGGGATCATTTTATTGTTGTAAGTCTCTTTTTCTGGTAATATTAACTCCATAGTCTTTTAGGGTATTAAGATTAGGAACTTAATAATCTGATTTCAAACCTTAGCGACCAAACGGTAGTATAAAAAGCTCTGTTAAAGATGTGGATAAAACAATTTCCGCGTTGTCTTTTCAGACTTCATTCTTGTTGGGTCTCAAAGAAAAGGTAGTAAAAAAACAAAGAGATAACTTGTGGCGGCATCTCCATCGCCACATGCGAACTACGAATCAAAGACCTCACGTCACACGACATCCTGACGTCACACAAATTCTGCATCGCGCAATTAAAGTTTACCGCGCGATGGACACATATACAAGCTCCCGACTTCAACCTCTGGGCAGTTGCCCGCCAGATACGACACCCGTCTGGTCGGAGGATCCTCCCTTTTCTATGGTGGATGAGTGAACTTTACACCCTGTTCCTCATACCCCTAAAAGCTAACCCCTATAAACATTCGTAAGGATTTTGTATTTTTTAACTTAATCCATTCAAGTATTTACAATATTAGCCACATTATTTATTACCTACTATTAGTCTTGGCAATCCCGTTATCTTATGCCCACTTTATATTCTGAATATAGATTTGGCCAATATTTACTGTTACAGCATTTATATTGATCGTGATACGTTATGAATAAGTTCATGGTCGTTTTGGACATTAAGAAAACAGAAATGTGTGATAAATGATAGAAAATCTGTAAGCAAGGAGTTTCTCAATTTTAGCATGCTGTGAAAGCCGTCATCGTTCCGATGATCACCTTATTTGGACTACTTTTTAACCCAACATCAGCTAATTCTATCTGCCTAGCCTTTTCCCAACTATTTTGGGGTCGGCTTCCAGTCTAACCGGATGCAGCTGAATACCAGCATTTTACATAGAGCGACTGCCCATCTGACCTCCACAACCCAGTTACTGGGTAACACGATACCTCTTGGTAAGACTGGTTGTCAGACTTTCGGGCTTCTGACGACCCGTAACGACTGTCAAAGATCCACGAATGACAGCTGAGACCAACGGCGCTTTCCGAGGCACGGAGGGGTCTCGGTATGTAAAGATGGTCACCACGGACCAACACCAGCGAGCGTAGCTTAACCTGATGGATCGACCCCTGCGGCTGCTATTACTCGCCACGAGCTCCCCCCAACATCAGCTAATTACACTACTTACCTATTTAAATTATCTGTGGGAAAACCAGAATACAACTGCAATATGCAAAAAGTAACGCTCATTGGCGTTCTAGGTCCTTGAATCCTTAAAAAGCTGATAAGCGAGCAATGAGGGACTTCAAAGTACAGCCGTTGAGGGAACATCTAACGAATTGGTATTCGGCGTATCTAACTCAAGGAACATACAAACATAATATCACGCATTCTTCCTATGGGAGTAGGCAGACACCACCTGCTACGCTCCTTGCATAATACTTTTGCCTCGTTTACGTTCATACATCTGGTCATACACGCACGCCCACCGCACCGGTTGACGTCATCACGTCAACGCCGGCTGTCGCTGAAAACCAGCGTTGGGACTCTGTCTCGCATAGGGTCGCAGCATTATGCTGAGCGATGGCCGTTTTGCGTGAATGTGACGCATATTTTCCCCTAAATTGTTTATTTTTGTGTTTTGTTATTTCTTTGCGTCATGTGTACCGCAAATAAACGTATTTTCTTTCTTTCTTTCTTCTTTCACGCTGGTTGCGAGTACTACCCACCTGACTCAAGGAAACAACTAAATAAACCAATATTTATTTTTATTATTTTATTTATCTTTTATATAGATTATTTTCTTTTAAATTTTGTGAATGTGAGAACATTGTAGACATAACAGACTGTAGATCTGTGGACCATTTTATATTTTGCTAAGTACCTGGTAGTTGTTGATGGGCCTACACTTTCCTCTCATACCTTTTAACACTGTAATTTGGAAAAATTGTAAAACCATTTACTTTTAAAAGAGTAAGGAGTTTCTTGCCGGCTCTTCTCCATAGGGAACGACCAATTGGAACCGTGCACCTAGCTTCTGACGTTTCATAAGTGCCCTTGTAGGTTTATGAGAAATATTTTTTTTTTTTTTTTTTAATTTTGCATATAGAACACCTTAATACCTGAAAACATAGTAGAAAGTTGCTTTTGTATTGTATACACTTCAGAAATTAGGCTCTTATACCTTTTTTGACCAGCTTCACAACACTTGGAAATCCATCGGTAGTGTCCTTTTAATTTACATAATTTTTACCTCTTACTGAAAATAAGGAAAATGTTAAAGCTTGCAGATATATTTCGCAGTGGTAATGAAAACTTCGCTTGCAGTCCTGAAAGTTTTAGATTTAATTAGGCTATGATGCCCTTTTAGTTTGCTTAGCTGGTTATTCAGTTACCTTTTCATTTTAAAATGTTCAATTCTAACAGGAATTAATAATGTAGTTAATTAATGGAATTTGCAATATATATTTATGTTTACCGATATTTTACCATGATTACACTAAATGATAATATTAATGTTTATCATTTTTATTGTTTTTTTTTTTTCGTAATGTTTATACATAGAGTTGCGTTAAAAAGTTGTTGAGAACTTAAAATATCTTTAATCAGGGTGTGCATTTTTAGTTTTTGATACGAAAATCCGAGGATTTTCCTTTGCGTACCCGGGGTAACCAGCACTATTCAGCTTGGATGGGTAAGGCACTGCGTAGTAGGAGTAGCGAGAATATTTGGGAAAACCAATTTTTCCAAAGAGCATAGAAAAAGATGTGCTTCCGTTACACAGTACTTGATTAACAAACAACTCACGAGCATATCCTTGGTCATGGAAAGTAGGTCATTATAAGATACCTACTTGTTACAAAAATTGCATGCGAAATGATAAAAATTTGCATGTATTTAAACTTTTGAACTGAAAATCCTCAAACCGCTGATAAGGCAATTTGCATGCGAACTGCCTGCTCTCGTGTACCTCGTATGAAATGGACTGACAACAACAGTCCGCTTGCAGTTACCGGCTGCAGGCGATGCATACCAAACAGTACTTAATCTGCGGATTAACGTTGGCAATAGGATGAGAGGTTGAATGTATGTGAGAAAGAAATTTATTGAGACAAAGGCCTACGAAAAGTTTGATATTTTAACGAATGAACGGTAATGAATGGTACTCTAACGTAGCTCTGGAGCCAGGTTGTCAAATTTTTCTGTAACCTGTTTACGGCAATAAAAATATTTATTTATTATTTACCGACTGCCAAGGAAGGGTTTTGTTTTTCGCGCTTATCTATGTATATTTGTAAATTATTTCTTTATTACCTCGTACCTTCCAAACGGCTAGATGGATTTTGACAGTTAAGGTATCGTTATATTCGTCTTAAAAACACAAGTGTCCTTAAATAGGTGTTTGAAAAAAAAAAAAAAAACATCATGGCGGTTTTTTATCGCGTAATAGTAAAAAAATAAAAAAATCGAACCTATTAAGCAGGATATCAAAATAAAGGAAATTAAAACGGGATTACAAAAATATATATGTATAAGCTATATGATTAAAGGTCCGGACATACCAATAACCTGAAAATATGGTGTAACTTTTGTTTGTGCGCCTGCAATATCATAAAATTTTATAGATTATTGCTTTTTTTTCTCTTTTCAGTTATGTGATTTTGCAGTCGGGTTTTTTTTTTTTTTCTTTTGTTTTATTAATGATGTCGTGATTTTATTGAAGGCTTTAAAAATTAGGTAAAGTACACAACACAGATAGATGTTTTAATAATTTAACTGCTCTTTGTACACGGCACGGTTTATTAACGGTGCGGCGTATAAACCTCGCCGTAGCAAAAACGTTTCTATCAACAAACTTCCATAGTGAGATACAACACTGACGACCGTGCCTGCACACGGCAAATAAACCGTACTTTGTCACGACAAGAAAAACGTGTGTGTTTAAAGGGCTTATAGTTCTATGAATGAATGAATGAATGCAATAGACCGAACCCAGCGTGCTTTAAGAAATAAATAAAATAATAATAAATAAATCAATCGAATGCACCCCAACCTAGCCAAGAGAAATATTTTCTAACGACATTGCTCTTACAAGCTTTCCTGTTGTTGAAAGTATTTTTAAAACGTTTCCTAGGTTTTAATCTAAGATACTATAATATTAATCGTCGATCGTCCTATTATAAATGCGAAAGTGAGTTTGTTTGTTTGTTACGCTTTCACGCTAAAACGGCTGAACGGATTTGGATGAAATTTGGCACATGGGTAGACCATGACCTGGGCCAGGATATATGATACTTTTTATTCCGGTAGTACGTTCCCGTGGCATAAATTCCGACCTCCACGCCGGTAAAGCCGCGAGCAAAAGCTAGTGAATTATAAAAGCGTAAACAGCTGCAATTTGCTTACATACGTCATCAATTTCATTGTTCTCTTGTTTATGGTATTAGCAAAAGAAGGACTAATATGATCAACATAACCGGCTCAACTTCTGATTCTGCATTTATCATCATCAGATAAACCTTTAATTTTTTTGATTTCCTACTAGAGACTCGCCCTTGCTTTGCACGGTTTTTACTATTTGACTAAACATCGAGATTTCTAATATATTATATAATAGTGATGCAACGAATACTACTTTTACAAATTCGAATATCGATTGTACTATTCGCCAAATACAAATACCTACCTTCTTCTATAGGTGCACGCAATAATTAGTCAAAGAAAGTGAAAAAAAAATAAACACGCTGAGCAATTTAAATATTTATATGTAATTTAATAATTAACTATAGGTAATTTTTTACTTTCAAAACACAGCAGTTGCAAGTTTTATGGCGACAAACTATTCCTTTTTTCTGTCTGTACTGTCTGTATATTTCCGTTGAAAATAATACTATTGCTGTTGAAAATAACCTTTCTGAGGCCGCTGTGGAACGTTTTCTTAAGAAATATTTTCACAATATCTCGCAGCGCAATATCTATATGGGATTTCTAGGAAGTCACTTATTACGAATGTCATGAAAGTATTCGGTGACTACGAATATTCGGTAATTTGATGGTATTCGGCGAGTACAAATATTTGAATTCGATGCATCACTAATTATATATTTGTATAGTGTATAATATATTATACCTAGACATAAGCTTTTCGGAATAAATTTTCTAAATAAAGGTGAAAACCGCATCAAAATCCTTTGCTTAGTTTCGAAGAACAACGCAGTCACACAGACAGACACGAAAAACGACTTCAATTTATAACATGTACAGAGGGTTTTACGTGTTCCTTAAGGGGTGTCGACCTCAAATGATTAAAACCAGTAATACACCTTAAGGTGCTTTTCCACTGAAGCGGGGACGAGTGGAGGTGAGCGGAGACCTGCAGGAATCGTTAAATCACAGACGAGACAAACAGACGCGATGAGGATTTCAACCATTGTAATTGGCCGATTCCTGCAGGTGTCCGCTCAACTCCGCTCGTCTCCGCTTCAGTGGAAACACACCCTTAGACTTCACCATAGCAAGTTTGGCGTAACTTCGTAGATCGATCGATATATGCCATTAAGCCATGATTTGCAACTACCTACGTCTAACGTGATTGCTTTTATATTTAAAGACAACGAAAAGGCTTTTGTAATCAATACTTGGTATTCCTTCTTCACGAAGGAATTGATTTGCTAATAAAACAGATACGGAAAACGAATGGCCTAGCAGGAGATGGCGGGACGAACTCGACCTTTTTCATATGGATTGGCAACAAACAGCAGTATATAGGGATAAGAAGAAGATGGAAGGGATGCATTTGCCTTGCAGTGGGACACAAACAGCAGATAATGATGAATAATAATCAAAAATGAGAAGTTTGTTCCCTGACTCCTATATTTTGCCACGAATGCAGCTGCAACAGTATCAAATCATTTATAGATGTTTAATTCTACCCAGTATTGGTCTAAAAGTTGTCAAATGCCAAGTTACATTCTGAACGGTTTCTTCATTAGGTTCTCATGGTCTCATGTCCTTGATTTTAGTTCTAGCAAATACAAAATTAGTCTGGAACGATGCCAGAGAGGCAATTCCCGTATTTTTTAACAATTAACCCCCAACGCAAAGTTTGACCGCTATGTGTGTCTGTCTGTGGCACCGTAGCTCTTAAACGGGTGAACCAATTTGAATGTGTTTTTTTTTATTTGAAAGCAGGTTTTCTAGCGATGGTTCTTAGTCATGTTTTACCTACAACTTGTAAGTGGCGGTGCTACCACTGGGTCAACACTGCTCTGAAAGTCATGTGAGCGTATATAATCATACGTAGGTAAGCAGTTTTCAGCATTGTGCTGAGTGTGCTGACGTTGTCGACTGAAATCCAAGGGTAAAGCGCCTTTCTCGGTTTGATTGTTTTTTTTAAATGACATTTTTATGGCCACAGACAATATATGGATAACAATAGATGTTAGGTTTCTAAATCATGTGTATTTTATGGTTCGTTAACCACAAACACTAGCATAATGGTGTTGTAAAAGTTTTCCTCAATATGGAACGCTCATAAAGTTCTATAAACAATATCTGATAAACTCATTACGCTTCACGATGTATTTCAACACGTCGCCTTGTGACGTCAACTCGAACAATCTATGGAAAATCAAAGACAAATCCTCTACGTACGTAGCCACGCGTAGCAAACCAAAACAGTACAGTTTAATTTCCCCAATTTTCCTTATTAACACATAAAGAATTAATAGCGTTGTAAAAGATATCATAAACACGTGTCACAACCTGAGTGTTTGTATTAATAGCCGCAGCTCGTGGGCTTACAGCCTAACCTTGTGAAGATCACGCCAGACTGCCAAGTTGACCGATAGATGGCGCTGCGCGTACCGAAAAGTTTTACACTCGCGACAGTTTTCAGGTTACGTCAGTAATCACGTTTTGACACTTTTTTCGCTTATATAAAGTATTTTTAACACACTTTATTTGCGAAACAGTCGTTTTAGATACTTAAAATGTTTATTTTGCTACGAAAATTAACATATAATCGATTTTAAAGTTGATTTCGTAGTAGTGTACACGTTATCTTATCTGTAATATAGACTCACGTAGCTATTATATATTCAATTATTCTGTATTGAAATGCGCAATTTCTTGTAATGTCACGTTACGTACTGTGGTCTAAACTATATTTACCTTTACCAACAAATGCGCGTTACACAATGGAACATACGTCACCCGTAATTAGATTATCGTTTAATTATATTCGATCTCAATAAATGCTTTCATCGGAATTCTGTAAAAGAGATTTATATGACGTCAGCCTTTCTTTATCTTCCATGAAATAGTATTACTTGACGGAAAAAATAGAGGAACATGAATAAATAAGACTATAACAAGTATACGAAGTACGCGAGGTCGTTGGAATCGTTATTCCGGGTCAGGACAGATTAGATTAACACGCTAAATTGAGAAATATTCAGTTTTACTGTTTGTTACAACAGCTACAACATCTAAAAATACATTAATACGTATATTGCATTCCCCATCGATCAACAATCGCAAATATAAACCGTAAACGGATGACCATTTAAAAATAATGCACCATAAATAAGGTCCTCAAATTAATATCTCTCGACAAAAGGAACATACAAAATGGCGGCCACGAATAAGCCGCGTAGCGTTTCTGAAAGCGTCTGTCTACGGATGTCTGCATCTCTCTCTCCCTCTACGTCTACGTATTCGTGCGAGAGGGATGGCGATAGTACCCCGTGGGGCCTCGTGTCAAGGTGATGTACCCTTGCGCACACGTTCGCAAACTTGCGCAGGCGCGACGAGGTTGTTCCAATTTGCGAATTTTGTTTTATAGCTGACGAACGACGGTTTTTTTGTTAATTGCCGTTTGTATTCAGCTTGCTTGATCACTGAAATTGTTTTTTTATGGAGTTGTTTTGATGATTCTTTATATTAGCTGTAACGTGTTATTTAATTCGTATTCCTGATTAGAAGGGTATTTGTACCTACTTGATATATTAATTGAATTTCTGTCTATGTATTGGTAAAGTCTACGAGTGTTCTACGATCAATGATAACACAGAACAGAATATTTAGTTCGACCTACATCATCGCTTCGCCTTTGTGTATTGTTTAGTTGTTGTCATTAAAACAATATAATACATCTCTGTCGATTGTCATTGGTTATCGGGTCATTAGATATCTACTCTAACTCATAAACATTGCAAAATATCATTTAGTAATATCGATTATTCATCAGTGATTTATAGTCTTCTATTAAGCAAATCTTAAATTGGCTAAAGAATTCTTAGCGATATTAATGTTAATTAATCATCTTCGTCAGGCTATAGGCCTGAGGCCAGAGGGGCTTGTGGCTAAGCGATAACAGCCGCACAGCTCGATGGATCAGGTTAAGCTACGCTTGCCGAGGTTGGTCCGTGGATGGCTGACCATCTTTACATAGCAAGACTCCTCCGTTCCTCGGAAAGCACGTTAAGCCGTTGGTCCCGGCTGTCATATGTGCATCCATGACAGTTTTTACGGGTCGTCGGAAGCCTGAAAGTCTGACAACCAGTCTTACCACGGTGTATCATGTTACCCAGTAACAGGTTTGATAGGCAGTTGCTCCATGTAAAATTCTGATATTCAGCTGCATCCGGTTAAACCGAAAGCCGACCCCAACATAGTTGGGAAAAGGCTTGGCAAATGAATGATCTTCATCAGGCCATAAGACTACTGCCAGATAATGAGAGGAAAATTTCAATATGACTGTATCTGATACTCAAGGGGCTCGTAGCTAAATAATAACAGCCGCACGGGTCGATCGATGGATAAGCTACGCTTGCCGCGGTCAGTTCGTGGATGGGTGACCATCTATTACATTACGAGACCCCTCCGTGCCTCGAAAAGCACGTTAAGCCGTTTATCTCGGCTGTCATTCGTAGATCTTTGACAGTTGTTACGTACCCAAAAAGCTTCACAAGCAGTCTTACCAAGAGGTAAGTATCGTGTTACCTAGTAACTGGGTTGTGGAGGTCAGATAGGCTATCGCTCCATGTACAATTCTGGTGTTCAGCTGCATCCGGTTAGACTGGAAGCCGACCCCAATTATTGGGTAAAGGCTAGGCAGATTAATCTGATACTAAATCCAACGACCGGGTCCAATATGGCTAAAGGTAAAAAACGGTTGTTGATACTTGTTAACATTGACTTTGTAATGGCATTTATGCAAAGAAGTACATTCTTCTATAATATGTATCAGCTTTTAAGGCTCCGTGCACAAAAAAATCCTTTTTCAATAACTTATCTAATTGTAAGAAAGTTTGAAATAATTGAAACACTGTGTAAAAGTACAGTTTTCGTGGTGCTAAACTATTCGTGCCAGTCACAGGACCTGTTAATAGTTGCATCACTTTTGCGTTCTCGAAAATATGGTTTATTTCGCCTTTGATTTACTTAATGAAGATATTGTATAATAAAATAAAATTATGATTTTATCTCAAGGATAGCTGAAGACTATATGTGATTGTTAAATTTCTTGACATGGTTTGCTAAATAATACAAAAAATTACATTTTTAAGGCAGGCTTTAAAAATAAGTTTTTTTTTCTACATTATTTTCATGAATACTTACCTTTTTTGAAAAATCATTTTCAGCCACATAAAAAAATAGTGACTTTTCAAATCACAAATAATTTTGTTTAAATTATTTTTCCCTTTCTCACATAATGAACAAAATTGATCAAAATCAGTCGATTTCGTGCACGGCTCCTTAACAGGTCCATTGTAAACCAAAGAAATCAGGGATCATACAGAGAAGGTACAGAAAGTAACCAATAACCAACTAAGAATCATAAGAAAGATTCAAAGATCCTAACCTTTTAAATAAATAAACCTACGTAAAGATATATCTCGTATAAGCTAAAATGTTTACTAATTACAACTTAAAACAATAAAAATACTTTAAATTTAATGTCAACAAAGAACTTGTATGTTAGTATGGCATTTAAACTGTACTTGATATTCATGCTGGCATCCCACGCTGTAATGAAAACGGCGGATAGTTCATACAAACAACACACTCAACAAAAACCAGCACCTAAATTACGTAACTCACTTTCAAATCCTAAAGCCCTGTAGATTTGTTGACCATTTTCTATTTTGTTAACTACCTCTGGTACTTGTTGAAAGGCCTATACTGTCCTCCCATACCTATTAACACTGTTATTTAAAATAATGTAAACGCCAATTGTTAAAAAAAGTTAAGTTAAAAGTGTAGTTTCTTGCCGGCTCTTCTCCATAGAACACGACCAATCCTAGCTTCTGACGTTTCATAAGTGCCCATGTAGGTTTATGTGAAATAAAATAATTTGATTTTTTGAATCTGAATGATTTTGCAGAAGGATATTGCTAATCCATTGCTTCAAATGTTCGAAAAATTTGTCTGCTCCACCACGTAAATATCGCAATGAATGTTGTTGAACTGTCAAAATGAAAGCTGTCGCTACTGTAACTGTGTTACGCAATTACCCCGCTGCATAACAGAACAGACGTGTTCATAAAAAGCTGAATGTCTCCCAACTTATGATGATGCAAGATTCCATAATTGGACGTAGTTAAGCAGAAAGGATCCAACCCACACTATGGGCGAAAATGAGTTATGTATACCAAAACACTCTTTGTAGTAAAAACTTTAATATCACAAACCAATCCCAACGCATCATGTCATTATGACCATACATTACCAACCCGTATGTATGGCAGGTCATACAATCACATAACACGATCTGATCTTAAAACTTGAATATCTCAAAACTAACTCTGTGTGGGTTGGAGCCTTTCTGTTTAACTACGTCCAATTGTTCTATTGGATGCGAACCTGGCTGCAGTTTACGGAGACTACGTTTGATCATCTAACCAAGCTTTATTATTATATACTCAAGGTAGAAATTGTAATTCGTGTATGAAAATAAGCAACACAATAACACAGTCCCGAATACAATGGGTTTATGGTATCTCCTATTACCCAGAGGCTTCAAATTCCTCAGTTTATCGATCTTAGGCGTCACCGTTTTCACCTATTCATTATTTCAGGTAACATAAGTGTATGTTTGTTTGTTTGCACCACTACAAGAAGTTAAACTCGCCAACTAGCTTTTATCTTTACATATACAAAAAATATTCGCGTGTAACTAGACTTCGCGAAAAAGATAAAGTGGTTTCAAAAGCTCACGATTAGTCCCTGCCAACATGAGTAATACACATGAGTCGAAAAACTCACAAAATGAAAAAGAAAATCGACGTTGTATCTTAAATTCCCATATTCGTCCAATTTTCCTGATAATGGAACTGTTCTAATGGAATTCCTATCATATTGCGAGCTGAGAGAAAATACCAGTTTTGTAAAATATTTTCCATGCTGGGCGAGGCTCTACTTAAAAAGTTTTCCGTTTTATGTTATTTTTGTAAACCTTCTAAGTTCGTTTGTTTTCGTCCATTTCGTACTTATGTATGTTAAGGTAATAGAGTACTTTATATAGGGAGGGGACGCCCTAGGAAGACATATAGTGACCTTATTGGTGATGTTCTTCATAAAGATCAAGTGCGTAGTACGCGCAACCGGCGTGAGTGTATGACCAGATGTATGAACGTAAACGAGGCAAAAAGGAGTTTGTAAGGTGTGTAGCAGGTGTCGTTCTATAGTGTCTACCTACCCCTATGGGAAGAAGGCGTCAGTTTATGTTATGTATGTACCTACTCTAATCAATGAATTTTACTACTTCACTGTATTCACTAATTCAGAAAATAAATTCGCGAGACCCTTCAACTTTATCTTGTGATGTGTCTTTTAATTCTTATGACCGAATCTGATTCTTATTTGAGACCTCTAATGCTCGGTTCCTATAAACAAAAACGAATCGTTTTTTTACCAAATGGTAGCATATTTATCCGACTTCTAAAAGGTTATCAATTCGGATGTTTATAAATAAAAATAAAAATCATTTATTTCAGGTCCTTGACCCATATTAAATACAAACAACAATGACAAAAATACACACACAGTTACATACAATTACAAATCAAGCACCAGTAATATGCCTGCTACAACAATGCCCAACATGCATGCATGGTTTACTTTATACTGGGTAGCAGGGACATCGACGCGAAAACTGATACCATGGATTCAGTACATGATTCTCGATGTCCCTGGCATCCTGTATATATATATATTTTTTTAGATTCGTTAGCTAATTTTACCTGTGATAGCTACTTCCATATGGGAGGGTCTACTATGCTTAGCAATGGGGTCTTTCCTGAAGCAAAGACCTCATAGCTATACTCAATATATACATTATATGCAATATGCATTATTGGTAAAAGATACAAGAGTCTTAACTTTAACCAATAACGGTCCTTAAATTATAGGAATCGGCCATAAGACATCCGACAAGAAACTAAGAAACATTCGTACCTACTTTACCGAAAATTATTATCAAAACAACTCTCGACTTAGTCTAGGCACCGATATAAAGAAATAGTGCCAGTTCAAACCTTACATTTGTTTTATTCCTTACTTACTGAAAAACATTGAAGAGTCCTATCCTGAAAACTTCAAGACTTTATCTCCCACTGCTTTCAAAAATACCCATTCACGGCATTTACTCTATAAATGACGCAATTTCAAATAAACATATCTGCTTTCTACACGATTCACCCACGAGGTACAGTCACGAGCATAAATACCTAGTCCATTGCCTACTCTAGGATGCATATGCGGTACGGCTCACAAATCCTTCTATATCCTAAGGGCACGTCTTCCCTACCATTACCGCGCCCCCCGGGCTACTCCTTGATATGCAATGGTCTCTGTAGCACCATGAAGCACATGAAGCTCTAGGGGCTAGTGTGAACCTTTGAGTTCATTCGAGCAAATCGATCCGTTGCTTCATATGTTCAATAAAAATCTGCTCATCAACGTGAATAACGCAATGAATGTTGTTGAACTGTCAAAAAGAAACAGATTGTAATTGATCGCGTGTTACGCAATTAGTTAATTTCATTCATTCATACAAATACGCAAGATTCAAAATCGATTTTCTACTGAAATGTGGATAAGAATTTTATGAAACCATACTATTATGTTGTTACTCGTAGAACAGATGGCCGATGGGGCCGAAAGGTTCTGGAGTGGCGACCGCGTACCGGAAGACGAAGCGTTGAAAGACAAGATGGACCGATGACCTTGTGAGGGCCGCAGGAAATCGGATGGATGCGGGTAGCATAGGATCGGTCGAAATGGCGGTGCTTGGGGGAGGCCTATGTTCAGCAGTGGACAGTCTTTTGACTGAAATGATGATACTATTATAAAATCTAGGTAATTTCTTAAAGTTGAAATATTTCATGAGAAATTAGCTTTAGAATTTTGCGTAAATGTAACGCATTTATGCCCGTGACTGTACGCGGTGTGAACGTACACGTGTACGTAGCACCTACGCTTTATATCTAAGTAGGTACCTACCCTATAACTATTTGGTTTTATTGTTATTTCATGAAAACACTCCCTGAAAGGTATTTAGGTTTTCAGAAACTTTTATAAATTCATTTCGTCTCGTAGCACTAGTTGGAAAAACTTTTGAAAGTTGTCTGAAAGACTGAAAATAATTTCTAGAGAATTTTGCTAAAAGCTTTATCATAATCAACCTATAATATTTCCAATGCTGGGACACAGACCTCTCTGTGACTAGAAGTGGGCCGCAATCCACCACGCGGGCCAAGTGCGGGTTGGTAGATGTCACATGTCTTTGAATTTTTCAAGATTCAAGATTCAAGATTTATTTATTGTTTGTCACAGGTGGAAATTCAGCTCTTAAAATTAGTATTATAACAAAGTATCACTGTAACATACCCATGGGGTGTACAATCTTTAAAATTTACAATTACATGTCAAAAGAAAAACAAAATAAAATCATTCAAATAACATAATAACCATTAGAGAAAATTTTTGGTTCTAGGACATGCCGTTTTCCTCACGATGTTTTCCTTCACCGTTTTTTGAGCAGTGGTGGCCAGGGGACCTACCTCCCTAATAGAAATCCGTAGTTTCGGCCGTCGCTACGGGCGCTTTGCTCTCCTTCTCACTTACGGTATGTGTGTAAGTGAGACAGTAACGTCCACAACTTAAGAGTTGTAGTCAGGTACTTGTTTTGCTTTACTAAACAAAAATTAATCCGCGACCTTTGTACATAATTATGTTTATACTTTTATAGATATAAATAAAAATAGCCGCATTCAAATCGGTTCACCCGTTTGCGAGCTACGGTGCCACAGACAGACACACACATCTTTTTGTGTCGGGGGTTAAAAATAGGCTGGTATTATTTTTATTGCGTACTTGTGGTTTAATTTTACTAATGTTTTATGCTGATGAGGGTTACAACTGAACGTCAATCAATCAACTCAGCCTATCAAAGTCCACTGCTGGACATAGGCCTCTCCCAGGCTGCGCCACAACACCCTGTCCTCCGCTTTCCCCATCCAGTCAGCCCCACCAACCTTTTTAAGGTCGTCGGTCCATCTAGCTGGGGGACGTCCCACACTACGCTTGCCGATACGCGGTCTCCACTCCAGGACTCGTCTGCTCCACGGGCATCGGTCCTTCGATAAACATGACCAACCCACTGCCACTTCAGCTAGTTTACTCTGCAAGCAGTCTGATTTAGTCTCAATTTCATGTTGAATTTTTTAAATCTTTTTAACTTTTTCCTCATTATTTTTACATACTGAGACATCTCCTTGCGTCGGAAAGCACGTTAAGCCTTTGGTCCCGGCTGTCATTCGTAGATATTTGACAGCCGTTACGGGTAATCAGAAGCCTAAAAGTCTGACAACCAGTCCTACCAATGTGTATCGTGTTTCCCAGTGACTGGGTTGTGGAGGTGGGTGAGGTGGGGTGTGGAGTCGTTCCATGTAAAATACTGGTATTTAGACTGGGCTGTGGGTTGGACTGGACGACCCCAACATAGTTATTGAAAATGATTTTCTTTTCATTTTAATGTTGCTGTAATCATATTTCAACAGGAAAATAGTTTAGTTTAGGTCTCAATGCCATGTTGACTTGGTTAGTTTTTTTTAACTTTTTCCTCGCAATTGTTAGGAAGTAACGTCAGTTAAATACTAATATAAATGAAGGCCAAAGTGCTGATTTTCAGAGGTTTAACGCATAAAAGGTTTGTGTATGTAAGCCTTTATCTTCACAATTTCTTCCCTTTTATAGATAAAACTGACACCCTTAAAAATGACAAAATATTTTGATTTAAAAGAGTTTTCATGGAGTTTCCTGCCCGTTCTTCTCCATAGGAACCTACTACGAACACCCTTTACGAATGGGCATCTAGCTTCATTTACCTTAGTGCCTGTAATTGATTAAATGAGTTGTTTCATGAAAATTCACGGCACTAGTTGGCACCATTTCGACAATGAATATAAAATATAATGATGACGTTCATCGTTCAGTCACGACTAAAGAAAATATAGGCGCTTTGACACTTTTGACAGGTGCCAGGACCTGACGTCTCAGTGCTGCCACCTGGTGAACGTAATATACCACTACACCATCATTGAAACAAAATCCTTTAAATTTGCGTATGAAATGTTTTCAAAATATCGTCTTAGCTTGTAATTTTCACTCTGTAATTCGCACCTTAATTTCTTTTTCATTTTCAGTGAGAGAGCAAACATTCTGAAACAATTTTAGCTGAAATACGTAAACGTTGAAATATATAAGCATACCTACTATATTTCAACGTTTACGTATTATTAATATTACTAAAAAGACAAATTTTAGCTTTCTGAATTGAATGAAAGGTAATTGCTGTCAACCATTCACTATAGCCAGAGTATGTACGGTACATCCTAGAATCCTGAAAGACACTTCCTAATGTTTTATTCAACCCGTTTCAGGTTACCACTTAGCTACCCGTATTACTGCTTAATCCATTATCCTTACACGCCGTAATACGTTTCAGACTGGGACTCTAAAATTAAGTTACTTTTAGTCGGGCGGAGCGCTAAACGTAGGAAATGTGGAGGGAATAGTGTGGTACGGGGATGCATATCAACTATTGTTGTGACTCTTAACTAAACAGCAGTTGCTAGTCTTTCAACATAAAAATGCTTGGAAACATGCTGGTCCTGCTCTATAGGACAATTTAGAATCTAGGAAAAATTAAACTGGTTGCTATTTTTTTTTTTTTTTGTGACGTTGATTTAACATTCTGTTATTACTTCCTCACACACTGACTTGTTAATTGTATTTTTTTAAGGAAACTCGTCTACTTTTACAATGTTTCTAATAATAAATTCAGAGTAAACGTTTGCTGTTCTGCCGATGTTCGCTCAAAACAGATAACGTCTGTTTTCACTATACCCTACCGAGCGAACATTTGTTCAGAGCAAATGTCTGCTGTTCTACCGATGTTCGCTTAAAGCAGAAAGCAGAACCGTTCAGAACGCTAAGTGAATTCACAGTTTTACTAAGTTCAAATTCTTGTGCATCTACTATACCCATATAGGCCTATGAACAACCATTCCTTTAAAAATATATTTATTCAGCCGCAGACCACCCTTTAAGTACTTAACATAACCCTTAATAATTAAAACTTTGACCTTTTACACTACTAAACCAACATTAACCCAAGTCATAACATAACGAGTTTCCAGCGCTTGGTTAAGCAACAGTTAACCATAATAGGGGTTAATCCAATTAATGGAGACGGTCTAGGCAGAGATCTGTCCGGTGTCCGGTTTGTATGCGAACTAGGACGACTGTAATTAATTAACGTAATTAAAGACCAACCTGCGTCCGGGGATTTGTATGTTGGATGGAAGATCGATAGTAGAATTCTATATTTGATGACTTCGACGATATGGCCTGTTCGAAAAGTATCTAATGAAAATGTAAACAAATAGTAGATACCAAGTGTTTGTAGTGCCACTCACAAATTGAGTGCTTTAATTTGAATAATTGAATAATTAAATCCGACATTCTAATTTTAAATCACCTTAATAATGTTTTTCATTTGACAATTAAAAACACCATAAAGATGTTTTATATTGATAATTGTGGTTAATTTTCTAACCTCAATTTTCGTCTATGATTTTTCACTGACAATTTAATCATGTTATTTTGACAAAAAGTGGTGAGATATAAAACTGAAACCTTCTAAATATAGATGAATGTGTTACTCATTCTCTTTAGTAAATGTTTGGGTAATAATTTAACCTGAAAAGCACCCTAATTGCGTAACACACGTTCAATCATAATCTGAATAATTTTGAAGGATATTGCAAATCCATAAAAAAAATTATGCTGTTGAACTGTCAAAATGAAACCGATTGTGATTGATCGTGTGTTACGCAATTAGGGTGAAGGGTTTGTTTAAACCTTTCATCAGATAGTTTTGAAGCAGATAAATATTTTGAGTCATTGACTTGCGAATGTATGATAATATTAGGTGTGGTTGCGACCGCTATTGTTTACAGATTTTTCGAATTGTTACTAAGTTTATGGTCTAGAAAGGAGCCAAGCTTTATTTAAAAAAAACGCAAATATTGCTCCTGTATATTTTCCTTGGCTTTACAACTTCTCTTAATGATCATAAAGATACATAGAAATTGTCACCGTTTTATATTATACTATTAACTTTGCAAACAATCGTCCACTTTGACTCTAAATGGCAATAAATAATTAAATGAGCAAAATAAAGCTTTTATTCGTTCTGCCACGCGTTTAGACGTCTCTAGAAGATCAGAAAAGACGCAACTTTTCAAGGGCAAACTAAATAAAGATACTTAATCAAATAGTTATCTATATTCCTTAGCTTATTAAACCCTCTTACTAAGTACATAGTTACAAGTGCATTTCAGATACCTTTTTACCCGACTGCCCCAGAAAGAGGGTAATGTTTTTCGAGAGTTTATATGTATGTCTATTTCTATGTCACGCTCAGTAGCCTAAACGGCTTGATGGATTTTAACATATGAGGTGTCGTTAGATTCGTCTTAATTTTGTGAGTGATTTATAATATTTATATTGTATCTGCAAATGAAACTTTTGTCTGTCCCCAGCTGCGATACCAAACTTCTATAGATGATGCTTGTTTGTCTCTTTTCAGTTATGTGTTTTTGCTTTATTTTTTTAATAATTTGCTTTTCATATTATTTAATCTCCGATCGATATCACTGAATTAATTATTGAAATATAGTAGGTATCTTCTAAGTTAAATCAATATTCTAAGAAAAAAAATTCGCGATCAATTCGATCTCTGGTTTTGGGGTCTCTGGTGTTACTTTTTTTTTTAGATTTTAGAGCTTCTGTTAATAACCGGTTTCAATCGGTAAAATGTATCATTCCCTTATCGCTTCCTGTACTTATCTGTTAGTCGTCATCTTAGTAGTCTATACCCCCCTTTCGAGCCATATCATCTTTCACACAGATCATACATCGTTTCTTTGGTCTTCTCTTATAGCCATCCACATTTATACTTAAAATTTCCTCACGAAATTTTCCTCATTACCCGCATCACATGCCCATACCGTGACAACTGATTGCCACACAACTTTTCAGTCAACGGTGCCACTTTCAAACTTCCTCTTATGTAGGTAGGTACTCATTTCTCTGAAAACGCTCAAAGGTATAAAACATAATTAATTATCATTAACCCTTAAATTATATCCCCATGGATTAAACTCAAAAGCTAAAGTATTTCATTCAACAAGTTAAAAGTTAAGCTGCATAATAGAATCATTGAATGCAACATCAAACGCATTTGTGATGTCCTCTCCTTGCCAACTTGACGCAGCATCTAAAGAACTATCCGTCGATGCATTTGCATGAAACATCTTCAACAAAGCACTTGCCAAAACTGCAATGTACGCTTGCATTAAGCAGCGTTTGCATAAAGGAAACATTTCAAACGATTGAGGACCCCTGCCAAGTCGACCAAACATTGAAGGACATCCATCGATGCATTTGCATAAAATCTTTTTAGCAAAGTAGTTACCATAGAAGCAATGTACAGAAACCTCATCTGTACCTAAAGGGTAGAATTACAAACGCATTCACCAGTTGGTTGGAAACCTTGCTAAGAAGTTCCAGCATAAAAATAACTCCTTCCATCGATGCTTTTGTATGCAAAATGGTTTCCAAAGCACTTGCTAACGAATCAATGGACGAAACTTCCGTTTGTATAGAGCAAAATTTCAAAAGAATTAGGAACCTTGTTAAGCCGACCCAACTTTGAAATACCTACATCCATTGATGCACTTGTATACAATCAGCCTAACAAAATACTCACAAATGGAGTAATGGATAGTACTCTTGTTTGCATAGGGGGAAAATGTACCTTCTACATCCACTCAAGTCTAATTAGCCAACCCTCATATGATCCCCCTCATAAGTGGCCAGTGTGGCCCACTTGAGTCGATTACCGACGAATAAACGTTTAAATGGCGGTTGAAAACATTTGGGGGAAGCGATTGTAATTGTTTAGATTGTAAGGAGATTATTGTCAAGTTCTTTTGATCATGATTTTTGATAAGTTAATTTAAAAAATATAAATAACATGTTAAGTTAACAGAACAAAACGTAGCTGCGTAGTCTTAAATACTTCGAAAATGGTGTTTTACAGGTAGAATCAAGGATATTAACCGGTAAAGCCCTGGGTGACCCTCAAGCACGTCAATTAGCACGTTAATTAGTTGTTTATCAGGCCTTTAACGGTTAAATTGTTTATCAAACTGACAAAGCACTTTAAGCCGTTGGTCCCGGGTGTCTTTCGTGGATCTTTGACAGTCGTTACGGGTCGTCAGAAGCCAAAAGCTAACAACCAGTATACCAAGGGGTATCGTATTGTCCAGTTACTGGGTTGTAGAGGTATCTGACCTCGCAGTCGCTCCAACCGACTTTAACATCGTTGGGGAAAGGCTCGACAGATTGTTTTTTTTTAAAGTTGTAAATCAATTTGACAATCAATTAATTTCTCTGACTCCTTGGCTTACTTGCGTCACTAAAAACCGTGAGCTACGGGACCATTTTCCATTTCTATGATACTTAAAGGTCTAAAATATTCAATTTGTTTAAAATTCTATGTGGTTTTGTTTCTTAATGTCTGGGAAATAAATGCTGCGATTAATTTCCTGTACTGTAAGTTAAGGGTTGCATGTTGTTTTCAAGCATAGTAAAAAGGATGCTTCTGCCATTGCTTCTGACGAAAACTAAATGTAATTTTTTTTAATGTCTTGTTTCTACTTCATGCCACGTGCCTCGGAAAGCACGTTAAGCTGTTGGTCCGGGCTGTCATTCTTGGATCTTTAACAGTCGTACCGGGTCTTCAGAAACCCAAAAGTCTGACAATCAGGCTCACCAAGGGGTGTATTACCCCGTAACAGGGTTGTGGAGGTCAGATAGTCAGTCGCTCCATGTAAAATATTGGTATTCAGCTGCATTCGTTAGAGTGGAAGCCGACCCCGACGTAGTTAGGAAAAAGCAACGCAAATGATGATGATTGATCCCTAATATCTAAACCATAATACCATTCGCTTCTTTACCCATATTCCAGCCTAATCTTTACTTATAAAGCAGTTGCTTACTGACTTACAGTTGCCCAACTATGATATAAATAAATACGCTTACATATACAAATATATAGTATAATGTCTGTTTACTTTATATATTGAAACAATAAGCCAAGTCTTTGCTCTGTAATCAAGAGAATTTATTTAATTAAATACAATGGTTATACCACAACATAAACACAAATAACTTCTTGTTCACTAACTTACTAATTACAGATTAATTACATACCTGTAATCAAGAGAAACAACATTTAAAGCTATTGCTTCACTTTATTCCTTATTAGCGTAGAATTATTAATAGGTTTCAGTAATGACGTTTAATAAGTCATTTCTACATACTCTTTGTTTCATAGTCAATCCAGAATGTCTATACCACAAACAATATAGTATTAATAGGAAAAGTAATATTCTGAATGCATGGAGTTTATAAGCGGGGAATTCGAATGAAGGTTTTAATGATCTTCATTTACAAATTATTTAGTTCTTTAACCTAATCTTTAGTAAAATTCTCAAAAATTCTTAACAAATTCAATTCATAATTTCATTCATTGCTTAATATGAATAGGGGAAATGCTTATCCTTTGTAATAGAGGAAATCGCTTCGTAAGCCATTTTAAAAGTTACAGCTAAAGCATCAATTTTTAGACTTTAGAAACTGATTTCTAAAGTCTAAAAATTGATGCTTTAGCTGTAACTTTTTATAATTTTTGTAATTTTTATATGAAAAGCAACTAATGCCTGAGCATTAGTTGCTTTTCATATAAAAATAAAACTATTATTAGTTGCCTTTCATATAAAAATAACCATGATAAAAATAAACAAGGGCCGAATTGTTTCCCGGAAGCCGTGACTTTAATTTTAAATGTTTACCCGACCCTCTCTGCACAACGCCAATCAAGATAGTCGTGATATGTAAAAAGCTCAAGGATTTATGACACTGTCGTCATGTGAAGTGTATGACACTCCAGCTAATCTGTGTCAATGTGACACCTGATAATGCGTGTCAATGCGTTTTATTGGTCCTCTTCATTATAATCTAGTAGAAATGCCTGTGGTTCTGTTATTAGCTAAAAAGGAACATTAAAATAACATCACGCCTGTACCACGTACTCGAAGGGTTGATCAGAGGGGTTAGGCAGAGGTGTACCTATAGTACACCTACATTTCGCCTGTTATTTTTAAGTTCCAAGTAGGAGCGCACCGAAATTTTATACGAAATTGACAACTTAGACTTGGTTTTGATCAAGATTCTCGCCATCGCGCTCCCAGTCGCCGGAGGAGACGCCCCGGGCGTCGGGAGTCGCGAGCCGACTTCCGGCCACCGTGGGCGCGGGCTTGCGGACGGTGAGCAATGGGTAGCTCGCCGTCCGATAGGGACCAGGCCCGGGTCGACGGCGCGGTGTGTTCCACGCGCGCCTCAGAGAGATGTCAGCACCAACTGACGGGGTCCGTAAGGGCCAATGCCTGCCAGGGTTGCGAGTTTGTCCGAAAGGGATATCGCGACCCCGGCACACAGGCAACGGAAGGAACACGGGTGGGTTTTAGTCAGTAAAAGTCTGACACACCCTCCCGCTCTCCGATAGAAAATCTCAATAATACTTTGCCCGACCTGGAAATCGAACCCACGAGAGGTCCTGGGTTCCATTCCCAGGCCGGGCAAAGCAGCACTACTGCTAAGCATGATGATATTTAGCAGTAGTGCTTTCTACAAAAATTCTAACTAATATTATAAATGC
The DNA here is from genome assembly GCA_914767755.1 of Agrochola circellaris. Lineage (NCBI taxonomy): Eukaryota > Metazoa > Arthropoda > Insecta > Lepidoptera > Noctuidae > Agrochola > Agrochola circellaris. The sequence continues at coordinate 2,579,571 of OU611853.1, forward strand.
GAAAGTGAGTTTAGCTGTTTGTTTGTTACGTTTTCACGCTAAAACGGCTTTACGGATTTGGATGAAATTAGGCACACGGGTAGACCATGACCTGGAATAGGACATAGGACTCTTTATCTGGATTTTTGCGTGGATGTGACGCATATTTTACCCAAACTTGTTTTTTTTGTTTTGCGTCATGTTTACCGCAAAACAATGTATTTTCTTTCTTTCTTTTTTTTCTATCTTTCCTTTCTTTTCTTTATTTTCTTACTTTACCCCGGTAGTACGGTTGTTGTGATAATAAAATTTACAACATGCACGCAGACGATGCCGCTGGGAAAAAAGCTAGTTTAATATAAAAATTTGAGAGGTGTCAAGGGACACCCGGATGGAACGAAGTTCGAAGAGAGAGAGAGACAGACAGAGAAACATGCGCACGCCGCACAGCTTACAATAGCTTACTATAGCAAAAAGTGTCGTTACAACTTTTCGTGAGAATTTTTTCCGTCTAGCCCCCTTTCACAACGCGCGATGAGGAACTTCGTTCCAAAAATATATAATTATACAATTAAGACTAAGTTTAGTCCTAACTGAGGCTACAGTACCAGCAAATACAACTATTTCACCACGAATGGAGTAGGTACTTACTGTCAACTTGTCTGTTGTAGTTGATCCTCTCGGGGGCGCTTGATAGGTACTTACAAGATCATATCCACACACCTATTGCTCGTTTTATCAAAGAATGTTCTTCGTGACGCTAATAACGGTGACAACAGCAACTTATTATACTCTATTTATTTATATAAATGCTTACCAACTAAACACATACGCAGCATTAACCCAAAGTCTTTGTCATAATATAGATCTCGCATGTATCTAAATTACAGGAAAGCACGACACTATCAATTAGCGTACTAGAACATTAAACAAACCGATCAACGCGCCTAAAAAACGGTATAAACATCAAATAATAATAAAACAATTTAAAAAATAATACTGTGTTATGTTATATAAGTTATAACGATAACTTACAAAAAGCTGGTGTTTTTTAATCGATAACTACATACCTATCTATTGACAAATTTGTGATTGCTGTACCTACACTCCATGTAGGTAGTACAGCAATAACCACTTTGTCTGCTAAGTTTGCACAGTTTTCCTTTTCATCGTTTATGCTTTCCACGGGGTTAACCCCAAAGACTTTTTAGTTTGCATCTTCGTTTGCCATCTGTAAAAGGAATACCTACATAAAATTAAGACTTCATACGTAAATATTGGATTTTACAAGATCTTACTAAGAAGGTAGGAAGGAAGAACAAATTATGTTTTGATTAGGGTTCCGTATCCGAAGGGTGCCAAACGGAACCCTATTACTAAGCCTCCGCTGTTCGTATGTCTATCAGTGGGCTGTATCTCATGAACCGTAATACTCCATATTCAATTCTTTATTGCATTCCATATGTATTACATAGATAGTATAACAATAACAAAGTAAAAGACCAAAACTAACCCAGTCGGGCACAGCAAAATTAGGAGAGAGGAAGAGGGCTAAGTATAAATTCAAGCAATTCAATATTGTTATAAATTGTTAGATGTGTTTAATTGGGTGTATAATTATGTATATATATTATTAAGTTTGTGCATATAGGTATAGTACTTATATTAGTTATTTTAATTTTATGTCATAATGTAGGTATGTAATAGATAGACGCTAAATTATAAAATGTGTCATTAAAGGACAAGAAACGTGTTTTTTTCGGCGTTTTTTTTTGCTCGATCTTAATACGGTACGGGACCCTTCGTGGCGAGTCCGACTCGCACTTGGCCGTTTTTTTTGTATATTTTATGGAATGCCCATATATCGTTTAAAAGGAGAACGGTTCTTTTTATTTAAAATAATCTGACTAACATACCTACCGAAACGAAGCAACTGCATAATATTTAAAAATCACGTTTCAAAACATGTTTTATCGACTCCCGTATAGTTTATTTATGGCTGCCTGAAAAGCGACACAATTCTGAAAACTAAAAGAGTCTGAAAAACCGACATTCTCGACAAAATGAAGACGTGGAAATGTAACCCAACCAAACATTATTTATTCATCATATTGTAGGATGCTTAATAACCATTAATTTACCGAAACAAAAACATAATTAGCCTATAATGTTCCCACTGCTGGGACACAGGCCTCCTCTCTATGAGAGGGAGTGGGTCGTAATCCACCACGCGGGCCTAGTGCGTGTTGGCAGATGTCATATGTCTTCGAATTTTTGGTTCTAGGACATGCCGGTTTCCTCGCGATATTTTCCTTCACCGTTTTGAGAGCAGTGGTGATGAAATAATTTACACAAAGTATTAGTGCCTGCTTGGGGTCGAACCTACGAGCAAATCGTGCTCCTACTACCAATTACTACTCCTAATTTAAGTACCTTACTGAAAATCTGCGCCATAAGGTCAGAAACAATCAATACTCAATCTTAATCTAAATAGCATGGTACTCAATAAATATCTCCAAAATTAGACCTAGAATTCTATGTATTCAACTATTCTAAACTCATAACAAAGTCGGAAGCCCAGCTTGAACAATGTTCGAACTAATATCAAGAATGGATCCAGTGTACGGTGCACATTTCTCCGAAACTTCACGGCTCGTTCTCACGGGGCTGCATCAATAAGTAGGCCGTTTGAGCACGTCTGAGATCGCTATTGTTTTATACAGTTATAGTTTAATTAATAACATACATAAACAACATAATATCACGCTTGTAATTTCTGCAGAGTTAGGCAAAGCTGTATCTATAGTGCACCCGCATTTCGTCATTCACTTTTCGTCATTTTGTCGTGTTTCGTTTGGCCTATTGCCGTAAACCAGGCACCCACGGGTGAGAAATTCCTAATGGAAAAACTCAATAACACTGTCTGACCTGGGAATCGATCCCAAGGCACTATGTTCTATGCGACCACTTGACCAACGATGCAGTCTCTTACAGTTTAATTTATGTGATTTTATATAACAATTTCGGTATAGCTGTGATTCGCTCTATCATCTTCACCTACCTAGCCTTTTTCCTAACTATGTTGGGTTCGGCTTCCAATCCAACCGAATGCAGCTTAATACCGGTATTTTACACGGAGCGACTGCATATCTGACCTTCACAGGGTAACACGATACACGGTCCGCCCTGTGATACCTGCAAAAAAACTCTCATTTTCTGCGACTTCCATAAAATCATGAGAGAATTCAAAAATAAAATCCGAAATTTTATCCTCCATAAAAGGAAACTAAAGGATGATTTAGCCACCTGAAGTCAATAACAGGATATAAACTTCCTCAGTGCTCTCATGAAACTCGAGACTACTCGTAACCATGTTATGTAAATGCAAGATAATTTGTACACCATTCGCATATCTACGGGCATGCTGATAATTATGATAAATACGATATAATAGATAGGCTAAGATATATAAGTTGGCATTAAGATGGTTGGTCTAGTCGTCGCAAGCGCTACTACTAAGCATGGAGGTCCTGGGTTTGATTCCCGGGTCGTTCAAAACGTTATTGTGTTTTTCTATCTGGAATTTAGTAGCAGCCCGGTGTCTGGATTTTTGCCCGGTTGGCTCGCCTCCTATTACAAACGACTTAAGACGCAGATATATGCCAGTGACCTTGAGCGGTTAGCTTGCGTGGTCTGTACTGAGCTCACGAAAGGCGTCATATATCTAGCCACTAATAGGACTCGAATCGCCCATCAAGGAGCGCAGTCCCGAATTAGACGCGCTATTAATTTATTATACATAAAACAAAAGGCATTTTAATAAAACACGTATACTAAAAGATCAATTATCTTTAAAATGGTGAAGGTTTCAGAAAAATATGCTTGATAGATTTTTCGTGATTCTTAGATTTTTGTGTGACGTAACTTTACAAATTAATTTCACATTGCAATATAAACATAATCTAAAATATTCATATATTAAGTTATTAGGAAAATGCTCCCATTTAACATATAGTTTTTCCAAATCATTAACACTACTCGTTTAGACGTGATCTTCAGTATAAAAACATTAATAGACGGTTATCGTCGCCTTAAACATAACTTGCAAAATGTAGGTGTATAGATATACCTACTTCTACCTAACCCTTCGGAGTTTACAGGCGTGATATTATGTTATGAATGAGATATTGTGATATTCATATTGGGTCTTTACGAATTTTCTATAATACTAATTCGGTGTCGTGAATATTGTCATTTCGTTCTTAGTTGATCGACACAACCGCGACACTACATTCGTCGTGTGATCGCTTAGCATGGCTAAAGAGAAAGTAATTTGTTTATAAATCGTGAAATCGTCTCTCACGATTCGCGAACGCATAATTTCCATTTATAATAACTCAAACTGGGGCTATAAAAGTCTAATAAAAGTTTGTATTGCTGTAATAAAGTTGCATATCTTAAGTGTCGCTTAAGCGTGTCGTTTGCACCTAAGCATTAGGAACGGCCTATTTCTTTTAATCTATGTTTATAAAGTATTGCTAAGTGTTTCTAAGCTCTAGTGCTATTTTTCCGAAATTAAATTATAGGTAGGGTTTGTCAATTTAGCAGCACGGAGTCTGGATTTGTGACCGGTTGACGGCAATAGGCTGTTACATGGGGGAAATTCGTATTTTTCGTTTCCGAGAAATTCAGATCAAGAAAAGTCGAGAACTCGAGAAATCATTTTGTGTAAGGATGCCGCACCCGACGAAGTCGTTTGTCGATATTACCGACAAACCATTTGTTAGGACTGGACAGTGTACGCATTGTGGTTAGGCATTTACCTCGATGGCACAAAATTGATGTAAAAACCGGGTTTTTCCCAGTGGTGAGGATTCCACACAAACCGTCTACAGTTCGTCCAGTTTTAAAGAGCCAGCGCAAAAAAAAAAAAAAAAACAAATTGTAAGTAGTGGCAAGTAACTAGTGCAAGCACAGGTTAAATTAACACTTAATTGCCAAAAAAATATAAATAAGTATTTTTAAAATTGCTAAAAAGTTTATTACAGAGAAATAAGTAGTTAGTTTGGTTTTGAATGTATTCTATGAAAAGCAGAAAAATACTGTAATTTGTTGTTATTGACAAGAGATTTTGTTGATTGTTGTCAAATTTTAATAAACATTATGTGTATTAATGACGTTTTTATTTAAACAACAAAATTAAACATAAATGTAAATTTCTCGGTTGTCCCGAGTAGTCCAGAGAAATCGAGTTCGAGAATTCTCGGGACCCGAAAAATGAAAACCTCGAGAAACCATAAACCCTGCATGGGACTTATACGTAACTGGCGAAATGTGGGTGTACTATAGGTGCACCTCTTTTTTTTTTTTTTTTTTTTTGGATGGGAAATTATCAAATAACTTCTCCCGCTCTGGGTGGAGCGGGAGGGCGTGTCAGACTTTTACTGACTAAAACCCACCCGTGTTCCTTCCGTTGCCTGTGTGCCGAGGTCGCGATATCCCTTTCAGACAAACCCGCAACCCCGGCAGGCATTGGCCCTTCCGGACCCCGTCAGTTGGTGCTGACATCTCTTTGAGGCGCGCGTGGAACACAACGCGCCGTCGACCCGGGCCTGGTCCCTATCGGACGGCGAGCTACCCATTGCTCACCGTCCGCAAGCCCGCGCCTACGGTGGCCGGAAGTCGGCTCGCGACTCCCGACGCCCGGGGCGTCTCCTGCGGCGACTAGGGGCGCGAGGGGGCGCATTTTGCCTCTCCCTCGCGCGCTCCGCCTCCTCCTTCGCGAGCATTACTGCTTCGCAGAAGGAGGTGACGGCCTCCCTTGCACTCTCGCTCCGGACCATGGCCTGAACCAGGGCCGGACGCGAGAGATCGCGGCCGCCGAATAGGTGCACCTCTGCCCTACCCTTCGGGGATTACAGGCGTGATGTTACTCGTATATTGTTGTTGTTGTAAATTATAGGTTTTTATATCAATGGGGTACTAGGTCAAACTGGAGCTTCCTAGCCATAAAAAAAACCTGCCAAACTGCGTGACAGTTTGTCGGCAGGATTAGCGCTCGTCTTAACACATGTGATATAAACATTCTAATTAAACATCTAAGTAGGTAAATGCAAATAGCTTAGATAAAAAAAATGGTTACAATATTTTTGATCAATAGTTCAGTCCAGTGTCTCTCAATAGGATAATTATTGTCACATGTTGCGACCATTAAGATAAGATAAGATAGATAAGATAAGATAATATTTATTTGCTTAAACATGTGTCATACATACAAGAAAAATACATGCATGCAAGATGGTAAGGACATTATTAGGTACAGGCATGTTTGCCACATAGTGTGACGTGCAAATGTCAAGGAATATTATTAATTAATTAAAACATTCTCTTCGAATAACAATAAAAGAGCAAAAATAACAAAAATCAAACAGAACATTAAAACAAAAATAAGTTAATAAGATAGTTATACAATAATCCTGTCAAACAATAAAAAATAATATACAATCCAAAAATTAAAAAACAAAAAACAAAAAATATTAAATTAAATCAAATAGCTACTATGTCAATACAAAGCTTTCCTCTAGGAACTCGTTAATGTTATAATATGCTTTATTTACTAGATGTGCCTTCAGTTTTCTTTTCAAGTGTACATTATTAATCTCCTTCCAGCTCTTTGGCAACTTATTGTAGACAATTGCAGCCATATGGAAAACACTTTTGCGCATAAGTGCAGTCCTACAGGGAGGTACACATAGTTGGGTTTGGTCACGCCTGTTCCTGGGAAATTGCTCTGCTTTGCGCGGAAATAATTTAGGATTGTTCCTGACAAACATTACAGTTTCAAGAATATACACGGATGGCAACGTTAAAATTTTATGCATTATGAAATAAGGTTTGCAACTGTCCGTGATTGTCAAATGAAACATTGCTCTAAGGCATCTCTTCTGTGCTTTAAATGCTACTTCTCTATTAGTCGAGTTACCCCAAAAGATAACACCATATCTGAGAACGGATTCAGCCAGACCGTAGTAAGCTGTTAATAACGCCTCCCTATTGACATTTCGTGACAGCAAGTACAATGCATAGGCACTACTACTAATTCTCTTACTCAGAGAATCTATGTGATCCTTCCAATTTAAATGTCGGTCAATAATTAGTCCCAGAAACTTAGTTGTATTAACCGTGTCAATTGTTATATTATTATATGTTATGTCAAGATTGGAAAATGTCAATAAACGCTGGCTAAAATGCATAATTACTGTCTTACTTAAATTTATTTTTAAATTATTATTGTCTAACCATTGAATAGTATTGATCAATGTTTTATTAATGTCAAATTTATATAAGTCTTTATTATTACAGGGTATAGATATAGTACTGTCATCCGCAAAAAGTGTTACAGGATGGTCAATTGATTTTGGAAAGTCATTTATGTACAGTGTAAAAAGTGAAGGTCCTAAAACACTTCCTTGCGGAACTCCGTAGGTAACAGTTCGTTCCTCTGAAAGAATGTTTTCTTCATGTTTGGTTCTAGAGTTCAGGCTACTTATTTCGGTTATTTGTTTTCTGTCATGCAAATATGATTTTATAAGTTCCAGAACATTTCCTCTAATACCGTACCATTTCATTCAAAAGTTCAGCCTTTAATTTACTTCCCAGTGTTCGTTTACTAATTACACCATTATCTCTTGTCAGCCAGTCGATACTATTGAACAGTGTAGGGGTCAAATACTTATTGGTCTTTTTATACGAACTTCATCATTCTCTTGCTTTTATCCTTATTTATTTGGGGGTCATCGCTGCATGTCTTGGTCTTTATAAATCTTCACCCCTCCCTAGCCATATCATCTTTCACACAGTAATTTTTTTTGATCTTCCCCTACTCTTATAGCAACTCTGATTCATATATTTGAACCCAAGAGAATGTTCCATAGGAATTCTTTTAATCAACTTACAAATAAGCTTTGAATAAATACTGAAACCTGTTTGTAAAAAAGTTGTCGTTAGTTAATCCTTGTTGGGTCAGCAAATAAACTGAAAGGACGCAGGCAACATGGTCCTAAATTTACTTTAGTCCGTAGATGTAGACAAATATACTCACTAGATTAACTTACGGTACTGAAACTTGTACCTATACGTTTGCGCTTTCGAAGTTAAAAATAAATAAACTAAGCTTCGTGACGTTTTCAACAACACCGATGAAGGAAATCTGGATTTATCATTAGAGAAATTGTCAATCCGCCTTAAGCAAGCGTGGTGATTAATGCTCGATTGCTCGCCTTCTCTGTATAAGAAGCCTTAGCCCTGCATTGCGACAGTTACAAGCTAATATTATTTTATTTATTCATTTATTATTAGCCCACACCAGAGTATATTCGGTCTTCGTTCAGCTTTTACAGAACAGTGTACCTAGTTTAATTTACTGAATTTTGTTGACGAGATTCCATTTCCTGCCTTGCCAAATGTTCTGTAAGAAGCTGTAAGTCTCCACATTCGTCTGACTCCTATAAAGGACTAATTTTCGCCGTTTTATGTAAAGCAGATATCAGACGCGTCACGTTGTGTTCATTTTTGTCTTTCATTGATGTTGTATTTCGACACTCTGCATCTACGCTCGCCTAGCGAATCGAAAACTGAAATGTAGGTAAATTTTGTGGGAATGTGGTATCGTGTGAACGTGCAATTAAACAAAAATGAATATTCACTCGAATATATTATCGTTTTAATAATACATCTATGATTATCATTCACTTGAGTGAAGCGTCAGATATCAAATTTACTAAGGTACGGTAGACCAGGTAGACTAGGTGGTCCAGTGGTAACGACTTCCTAGTTGAAGGTGCTTTACTTTGTGTTCATAATTTAATCACCACTGCTCTCAAAACGGTAAAGAAAAACATCGTGAGGAAACCGGCATGTCCTAGAACCAAAAATTCGAAGACATGCGGCATCTGTCGTGGAGTGCAGGAGGAGGGGGCTGTAAGTGCGGTCCCCCTTTCGTAAAGAGGAGGTCCGTGTCCCAACAGTGGGAACATTACAGGCTGATTATGAAGGTAGACGTGGTTGATCATTTACCTTATAATAAATGTGTGTTAGTGGGTACTTACTTATATTATTGATATCGGTTTTCATGGCATAGGCATGTGATGCGGAGGAATGAGGAAAATATCGTGAGGAGAGTTTTGTTTATGTTTCCTCTATTTTGTGGGTTGCTATAAGAGTAAGGGAAAACCAAAGAAACGATGGATGGACTGTGTGTAAGATGATATGGCTAGAAAGGGGTTGACTACCGAGATGACGACTGATCGAGGAGTATGGAAGAAAGGGACATGTTGCGCTGACCATTAATAAGTTGGGGTAAGGGCAGGAGAATGACGCTGAAGACTTACTAATATCACTGATTCATTTGTCAAGTTGGTATTTTGACAGTTTGACTATGGCCATCATAATCGTTTACTGGCGCTATGGCAATCATGTCTAGACCTGAAGTTGCTGCTCCAATTATTGACTGCTAACGACCTGACCCTGCTTCGCAAGGTTTTTACCACGAACTTCGAGATTTCTTTATTGACCGAGTGAGTGAAACCAGCGAAGTGTCTCTGCTTCAAGTCTTGCAAAATGTACTTTCGTGTGTCAGTTTGTTGGAAGTCCTCTACAGGTCGTATTTTACAACCGATGTGGACGAAACTTGGTACAGGTTTTGCGATTTCATCGGTTTTTTGTCGGGACGTTTTGATTGGAGGGGTAACTTCCTCCAAAAAGGGGCGAAAAGGGGGCTACTGAATATCTCCGCCTCATGCGATCCGATTTCGATTGTTTTTTTTTTTATTTGAAAGATTTGAAGAGTATCATTTTATGAAGATCGCATGAGGATCTACGGCGTGTTGAGCAGAATAGCTCCTCAAAATGCAGTCAATCGCTCACTTTTAGATTTCCAACAGTGGAATCGGCCCTATAACTACTAGGTAGGGATTGATGAAGCACCTGGGACCACCTTCTCATCACAAAACTAGAGAATTTTGAAAATAGTTGTATAGTAACTACTATTCATTTTTTGTAAGTTTAATATGAATGTATTATACTTACAAACCTTCCGGAATAAATTCTCAAAATAATATTGATAACTGCATCAAAATGCGTTTCTTCGGTCAACACTTTTTTTTAATAACTAGCTGCTGCCCGCGGCTTCGCACGCCTGGACTCTAATTCCATTTAAAATACTAAAGTTACTCCTTATAACATCAGCTATCTGCTGGTGAAAACCCCGTCAAAATCGGTCCAGCCGTTTCGGAAATCAATCGGAACAAACAGACCGACAGCCAGAAAAAAAAAAAAAAAAAAAATTCATAAGTACGGTATATACTTTTATATGCATTTAGTAAAAAGCTGTTATTTGGACATTACAAACAGACACTTCAATTTTATTTATTTGTATAGACATATAGTTAAGCAGGTATAAATTATAAATAACTTTGGTCAGCCAATACTTGTGTAAGTACACAATGTATTTCTAATCATTCCCTTAAACGCAAGTAATCTAATATATCTCGAGGCATCAAATTCGTAATATAACGAATCAATATAAATATCTATTCATAATGTCTTAGAAGCGCATACTTACGAGACGCCCGCGAGATGATATTACCGATACCTTATCATTTTCTTTTATATGGTTTTGTAGATCAACTTCTATTATTAATTTAAGTAAGAAAAAGTAAATATTGGATGTTCGAGTACTTCAGTATTTTACGGCATTCTTTGGTACTTATTCAATCAATCAACTCAACCTATGGCAGTCCACTGCTGGACATTTGCCTCTCCCAAGCTGGGCCACAACACCCTTTCCTCTACCTTCAGCATCCAGTCCGTCCTAGCCACCTTTTTATGGTCGTCGGTCCATCTAGCTGGGGGACGTCCCACACTACGCCAGCCAATACGCGGTCTCCACTCCAGGACTCGTTTGTTTATGGTAATGATTAGATCTTAGATATGTTAGGGTTTGGTCCTAAGGGTTGTCATGAAGAGCATGTGCACCAGCGGCCTGCTTTTGTTTTGCCATCGCTGTTGCGTGGTGATTCTGTCAATTTTACGTTTAACCGCTACGCAATCAATGAGGTCCATTTTTAGGGTTCCATACCCGAAGGATGCCAAACGGAACCCTAGCTATTACTAAGCCTCCGCTGTTCGTTCGTCTGTATGTTAGCGAGCTGATCTCATGCACCGTAATAGGTAGATAGTTCACAGATTGTGTATTACTATTGCCGCTAACCTATAATTTTTAGTTTTCCATACAGGAAACGTGGTCTTTTATAGTAAAGTATTTAAAAAAAAAATTGGTTTAAATATTGTACGGTGGTACGGAACCGTTCGTGTGTGAGTTCGACTCGCACTTGGCCGGTTTTTACCAAGTATGGTCGTGAAATGATATAAAGTTTATTTATAGAGGTATCTGTCTAAAACGTTAAATTAACAATTTAAATAAATATTCATAATATTTTTGCAGAATTTTTCAATAGTTTTATTGGGGTGTGTAAGGGTGAATTGGACACAAAACTATTCATATTCTGTGATTATCACGATTATTTAGTACCCGTAAAACTATAATGTAAAATGATAATATCGATACGATTATACATATTTTATCATAAACAACTCTTAACGTTGTAAATTCATACATTTTATACCGCTCGTAAAATACAAGTGAGCATTCAAAGGGTGTGATGCTAATACTATTTATAGACTATTTTACTATGGCCAACATAATAAAAATAACCGAAGAGAAACCTTCTTTTGTATAAAATTCTTCTGAAATTACGTCATCGCTTAAATGTTACCTGTCATAAATCAATAATCACGTTCAGAAACAATGCTACCTACGTAAAAAAATAGATCACCGTCTTATTGAAGAGCAAATAGTGGCCTCTCGAACGAAGTTATCAATACAATTAGGAAGTATTTAGAGTAACGACCACGCCCCGCCGGAACGTATTTATCATCGCAAACACGAACCAACCTATAAGTGCCTGTAACTCAAACTGTTGCTAAGGATCCGAGACACTCAGATCTAAAAGAGCGAAGAATCCACATGCGTAGAACATATACGAATAACATGGTCGAGACGTGTCTAGAAGCAACAATGCACATCGATTTCTAAGCGAGTAGCGAGAGAAAGCGTACTTTCCACCCCTGTCTCGAAATAAACATGCGCACGCGCAGCTAACCGATTAAAATCCACAAAAACTAACAAAATCGATTTTCTCAAACGTCCAAACGATTTTTGACCAGTTTTCACATTGCGAACATTTTACGTTTTATCATTTCGCGACGTCACAGCAATCAACAAAGGCACGGGTAGTGATCGCGGCTGCGATTGCGACGTTGCCGTGCGGCTGCAGGAATGCGGCCGCAGCGTTGCCAAGTCGCCACTCGATATGTCGGGCGATAAACGCGAGTGCATTGGGCGGCGCGGACAACCGAACCCACCATTTTGTTTTATGTACAACGCTTACATAGAATTCTCTTTTTGAATATTTGAAAATTTGAATGTTCTGGAACGTTTTGGGATGTAACGGTTGAATTATTCTGTTTTGGTTGACAGATGCAACGTTTTTGTGAAGGTTTGTGCATCGCATAGACGCTAGTTCTATTTATAGCTGATAATAAGGTAGCATGAACCGTTTGGTAGTCTGACTCACGATTTGCATCGGCACGTGCAAATTCTTCGAAACGTAGCTTTGAATGTTGCAACTCTACATTAATTTTAGGGGAAAATCGTTAATATTTAGAAGGAAAACTGTATTATGTTGTGACTTTCCTTACCTTTAATATTAATTATGATATTTAGTTTCTCGACTGCGTTTTTTGTTCTTGTTTGATAATTATGCTTATTCTTAAAGTTGAATCCTTGTTATCGCTGACTACATAATGAAAGTTGGCTTCATGTTTCGTCAATGTTATATGAATTATTCATAATATGTATCTACATTGTATGGTCGTGAAACACTCATGTAAATTAATTAAACGAAATTGGTAGTAAATAATTGGTAAGTACTGATATAAAGCTGGAATCTGCGAACAACGTTTTTATACTAATATATAGATTTGTATTTTATGTCCTTTTATTCGATATTTCCGTTTACTGTTGTATTGTAAATGGATTTATTTAATCTTATCTATCGAAAATACTGTACTTATCTCAAAAACATTATTCTTTCAGATTTCATATTCTACTTATTCATTAATTTTACAATCGGTTAATACAAATAGGTATTCTGAAATAAGTCCCTGCTTATCCAAAACTAGTACAGTCTCAAAACTATTCTAAAAATAGCCATCCTATCTGATATCCTAAAAGCAGAACTATGTACATAATTACATAAACGGTCCTCTAAACGTCGCATGCGCAGCGCAAAGACGACAGATGGCAGCACGCGGCCCGTTCTACGATCGATCGCGATCATTTGTCATTTGACACGTAAACCTGAGGGTGGGGCACTTCGGTATGAAAATTTTATCACGCCGACTTAGAAACAGGTCTAGCCTGTAAAAATTATATGTTTTCTGGTTAATTTGAAGCTGTAAAGTTATTTTGTTGTTGTTTTCGGATAGATAACTAAATAATACCATGTTCTACTTTATATTTTTCGTATTAATGTAATAAAACTATCACTAAACTTATTTTTACTAAGGTGCACATTACGAATAAAATATCAACCTTCAAAATTACGTAAAATTCTACAATCCGAGCATAGTAAAAGCTAATTACGTATCTATTTAATGTAACCTATCAAATCATCTCCAAACTCGTCTTTACTTTTAGGGTGTACTGAATCCCAGGCCTTAAAATTAATTTTAAACTTAGCAAGCTAAGTAAATTAAAGCAAAGTAATTATAATTAAAGTAACTTAGATTCTTGCACGTGTGTATTGTCACGCTCTTTCCCGTTGCGGGGTGAATGAACACCAGCCGTGGTACCGTTGGAGGCACTTGTGGCAGCTTTAAGTTAGAACCAAGTTTATAAGTACATAAGCTTGTGTGTTTAATGTTTTTTCGACCATTTGTAATGCTCGCTATAAATGGCACCTAAACTTAACTGGCGAACTGTGGGTGTACTATAGGTACATCTCAGCCTACCTTTTTGAGGAATACGGGCGTAATGTTATGATGTAATGTAATGGCAGGCAAATATTGCATTTAATAGAGATGTGAAAGATTTGCCTGTCAAGCCAGCCAGTTCTGCTTAGCTGCAGCTAAGCTTGATGTTAATGGAGTACGTTTTCCTCATAGATTCCGTCTTCCTTAGAAATCGTATCTTTCGCAGAAGTGTTTTCTTCCTCATAATTACTCAATCAATCTGCCTCGCCTTTTCCCAACTATGTTGGAGTCGGCTTCCAGTCCAACCCGATGCAGCTGACTGAATACTGTATTTTACATGGGGCGACTGCCTATCTGACCTCCACAACCCAGTAACTGGGTATTACCCCTTTTGTAAGACTGGGTGTCAGACTTTCAGGCTTCTGACGACCCGTAACGACTGTCAAAGATCCACGAATGATAGCCGGGACCAACGGCTTAACTTGCTTTCCGAGGCACGGAGGAGTCTCGGTATGTTAAGATGGTCACCCATCCACAGACCAACCCCGGCAAGCGTCGCTTAACCTGATGGATCGAACCGTGCGGCTGTTATTATTTAGCCACGAGCTCTTCGATATAATTACTATATTTCATAAATAGGGATTTAATCGTGGAAGCATACCTAATAACATTTGTTTTAATTTTTTTCAGGTAATTAGCAGTTACAGATTCAGTAAGAGTAAGTTATTATAATTACGTATTCATTTGCAGTATTATCTATATATATATTAGTTTCTATGATTGAAATATAGATTCCTCTTTCATTATATATGAGCTTTTAGATCACCATCATCATCTTCCTGCAGTCGTCTCATTTTACTTGCGTCGGCGCAGCACGTTTCCTCTTTCCTCTTCTCCCCTGTCAACCGTGACGCTAACATTCGCTCCCTTCTCTTTCATATAACACACAATCTATCCATCTTTTCTTTGGGCTTCTTCTTCTTCTCCATCCATCAACATTTATATTCATCACACTTTTAGTCCCATGCGTTTCCTCCCTCCTCATCACATGCCCATACCACGCCAAACGTTTTCTTTTCAAATTTTCTATCACTGGCGCCACTTTCAAATGCTATGCTATGCTTACATGAGTTCAACTGACGGGGTCCGGAAGGGCCAATGCCTGCCGGGGTTGCGGGTTTGTCTGAAAGGGATATCGCGACCTCGGCACACAGGCAACGGAAGGAACACGGGTGGGTTTTAGTCAGTAAAAGTCTGACACGCCCTCCCGCTCCACCCAGAGCGGGAGAAGTTATTTGATAATTTCCCATCGTCAAAAAAAAAAAAAAATGCTTACATGAGTTATAAGATAAAAGCTTACTTAAGCTTTGTGCAGACAAGCGCGACGCGACAATGTTTATTGTTATACCGTGAAGTTTTCTTAGAAATTGTATTGTTCGAGTCGCGTCGCGCTGGTCTGAACGAGCCTTTAAGCATCGTCAGTTATGAAGGTTATTTTTATTTCCGCATCTTCTTATTATGATCTTGTAAGTAAAGCAAAGCTCTTATTACAGTCTACGAAATACAAATAAATGTTAATAAGACTTATTATTTCTTTCATATCCAGTTTCCAGAATTGTTTGTTTTCCATTTAGCCCGAGGCTAACCCTTGTAATTGTTTATTTTTGTGTTTTGTTCTTTCTTTGCGTCATGTGTACCGCAAATAAACGTATTCTCTTTCTTTTCTTTCTTTTCTTTCTTTCCTTGTGACACAGGGTACCCAGATGTTGATGTTTCCTAACTTTTCCTAAAATTTTGCGGAAAATACAGTCTCAGTGCCATCATATTAATTTAGTTGGTTCTATCCTGTCATGTAGCTTTCAATGTTATAATGATATCATCTTTCTTGGTCAGGTTGAAATACCACTAAAGGCAAAAGTTGTAAGGAAACGTAGAATGTAATCAACAACATGGTTTTACCAAAATTGGTGTAATCTTTTTCTTCTGTATGTAAGTATATGAAATGCTTTTTCCCTTCAAGTTAAACGATTACAAACATTGTATTAGGTACTGGTACGAATGTGTAAAGTCTTCACATGTATAATGGCTTTTTGGCCATTTTGTTGGCTTTTTGGTCCTTAGCCTTGTTTTTACATACCCCTGGGGGTAGGCAGAAACTACAGAACGCCACCTACTACGATCCATACTTCCTCATTTTGCTTAGTTTACGTTCATACATCTGGTCATATACACACGCCGGTTGCAAGGATTACGCATCTGACCTTTCTGAAGAACGTCACAAATAAGGTCAGTATATGTCCTCCCAGGGCGTCCCCCCTCACAGCTGCCTTGTAAATACCTTTTGTTAGTCACCTTTCATTCATCCTCTCAACATGACGAAACCATCCTTGTCTTTACTAAATTGTTTTCTATCTGTTTTTCCTGTTCGGTTTGGTTGGTGGTAGGGCTTGTTCTAAGTCCGCCTGGCTAGCTACCACCATCTTTTTTAAAGTCTGTTGCCATAACAACAATGTTATCAGCATTGTTGTGTTTCGGCAGTTGCAGGTAAGATAGCCAGTTCCTCTGTGTTTGAGGATTCCGGGTGAAGCATGCTTCCGACTTCGGCCCGATCGTCACTTACCATCAGGTGAGATGCAGGCCAAGAGCTTCACCATTGTGGATAATAAAAAGATTTAAAAAATATCTTTGTATTAACTACAAAAATATAAGGCAAAGTTTACGTAACTTTTTGAGAGATAACTTATTTATCTCATCATCTGCCTAGCCTTTTCCTAACCATGTTGGGGTCAGCTTCCAGTCTAACCAAATGGAGAGAATACCATAATAACTTATTTAAGTATCTAATAATCAAAATTCAAACCCTGTATCAATGATATTATTTCCATTTATAACAAATATTATTTATCCCTAAACAACGTTACAACAACCAAACTACACAGAGTAAGTTTAGAAACAATGGCCACCGGAAGCATCGGTTGTAGAACCATGGGGAGCCAACAGAGGGGGTCCTTTATTGAGATTTAGGAACCCTGTTAGTGGCGGCGGGAGACTTTGGGCTCACAAAACCAATTAAACATGATTTGATTTTCTAATCTTTTCTTAAGCCTGTATTTAATAAATAAATATAATTAGAGCTTTAAATTATATACCTGTACCACGACAAGAGTTGTAAAAATTACTGAAATTAAAATTTGACGGAAGCACGACAACTTCTAGGTCGAGTTAATTTAGATTGCCATCGATACGCTAAAAAGACTTGACTTGACTGATTTCAGGCAAATTCACATAGGTAATATGAAACTTGATATACCTAATCTACAATCGAGCTGAGCAATCAGATACAAGCAGTGCTGATTTTATGGCTCTCTGATATTATGTTTCATTGTATTGTTTCTTGAAAATTTACTTTAGCTAAACCCTAGAAAATACATTACGTTGGATACTTCTTTCTTCAGCTCCGTTTTACTAATTGTGTACCTCGAATTCATTGACAAATCGTGACGCATTCTCCTTAAACGATTTGCTGACTAATCTGTAGTCTCCGCATCCCGAATAAAAGCATGAATTGTGAAACATGACGCCACTGTGTCGCTGTGATTCACTTGTAAGATGATTTCTTGATAAATTGCTTGATACTTCTAGCAATGTTGATGCAATGAGACGATTTATTAATTTTAATTACGGCTAGAAAGCATCTGTGGTCTCTACTAGTTGCGGTAATTTTAATGGACTTCTGATTGAAAACATTCAAGCTGATAATTAAATAATCAATAAAAATATATAATTTAATACAAAAATTAATAAATAGATTGACGTAAACTTATTATAATCAGAGAATAAATAAGTAATAAAATAAATAAATATAATAACGAATACAGTTGCAAAAAATTAAAAATAAATAGACGGATAGGATATAATTTAAATATTTAGTAATAAGCTTCCTCTCTCCTACTTAATTAAAATTTAGCTGCGCCCGACAGGGTCCATAATTGTTTCATTTTATTTATTCCTACCACCTGCAGCACATTATGGATTGCAATAAAGATAAACGGAAATTGAAAAAAAAAAAATGGTTACCCAAAAGTAAATTCAAAATACAATAATTTTGTATGTCCCTTTGGTTTACCGATCAGAAGTATTTCTTGAACGCCAATTATTACTTTTACGGTCAACTAGGACTTTTTACTGTTCTGTTCTTGGGCAGAACACTTCACATTACTTACCAATTTACCGCCCTTACTTTTAAGAGGCTTACAACAGCTAAAGCGCGGTCACTGTCGGACTGCATAGAAATGAAAGAGAAGCGCGATGACACAACGCAGGTAATTTATTGCAAAATATGAAGCAGTTAGCGCTTTACAAAAAATCTATTGATTGGACTGGAAAATTAACACACTATTATGCTAATATGTAGCTTGTACAATAATCTGACAAAAAATCAGAATGATTGCATGTAAATTAATATGATTTTTAATCGTTAAAAGAAATTTTTAGAGGTATCTTCATGATTTTTTTCGATCGTATCAAATTAGTTGTATTATGTTTTCAACACACTATCTTACTAGCATATATCCTGAAGAATATCATATATTTTTCTGATTTTTTTTACTGCAGTGGATCATATACTTTTACGCATTATAAAACTTGCGTTTAGGCACGTTTAGGTCCTGTAGTCCCCTTAATACTAATCACCATGAATAGCACCCACAATAATAGTACCAATTGTCTGTTTATACGACCGAGAACAACACGGATTTATCTTGGAGTATTGTGACCGAACGAATATGCTTCTATTTACAACCTAAACCGTTCTTGAGATCTTACGATAGCTCAATAAAAATTTTGTTTGGCTGTGTGTTTCTTTCTGGCATTTATTAATCAGGCAAGTGAAGTATCAAAAACCACTCACGAGTCAGGCTATAAATCAATTAACTCGAACGATCGCAATCCAATGCTAGTTTTATCTCTAAAACGGGCAATTTCTCCGTAGTTGGGAATTGCCCGCAGGGTTAAACATCGCAAGGCTAGTGCACCCTTAAAGCATAAAATAGCTTAATTACTTAGCCGAGTAAGTAATAAAAATAAAAAGGATAAACCAGCACATCGTGATCGTATAAAATTGATATCAAATCGGCGTGAAATTAAATCAGCGTACGTTTTTGAAACCTGTTTTTCAGTCACCATAACATCACATTGAGTACCTACGTATTTTTAGGGTTCCGTACTAAACTACTGAGTCTAAAACTTTGAAAAAAACAATCAGAACATAGTTCTTTGCTTATAGATTACAGGAAAACCTATGTCTATGGTCTTGAAATAACATGGTAAACGTCTCAATATTGTGCGAACAAACTTACATTTGCAGAGAACATGTTTTTCAACTACAGTGCTAAGTTTATCCTAAGAGATAAACATGGTAAATATCATATTGATCGTGGAACCTTCTCCATGCGAGTTGAACTCGCACTTCTCCAGTTTTTTTATGTTAACTTTCTAAAGTCTGTTATGGTCCTAAGCAGGACAAAGACCGAGTTTTAAAAAAGGATAAATTTAGTTAAACACAGTTCCTCTACCTCGTGTCTGTATGAATGTTTGTTTTAATTCAACACATAATCAGCCTATAATGTTCCCACTGCTGGGACACAGGCCTCCTCTCTGTGAGAGGGAGTGGGCCGTAAACCACCACGCGTGCCCAGTGCGTGTGCGTGGTAGATGTCACATGTCTTCGAATCTTTGGTTCTAGGACATGCCGGTTTCCTCACGATGTTTTCCTTCACTTTTTTTTTTCACGTCTTTGTCACGACAGGCTAATATTTTAATTAGCCTGTCAGTAAAGTGCGACTCGATTGTGGTACAGAAATCTTAATGAAATTTTCATAGAAATTGTTTTACTCGAGTAGCGTCGCGGTGTCACTTCGCGCCTGCCTGCAGAACCTTAAGGCGGTAGCAGGATTGACTTTTACTGATAAGGGTGTGCTGGTCATACGTATTATTTAAATACACTCAATTCGACAGAATACGGTAGTCTTTGAAGTAGGAATCATAAAATGAAGTCATTTATCCAAATTAGGCTGAGAATCAGCACTTTTCGGACGTCAATATTACATAAGATAGTCCAGCCTACACTTCACCACTTCCTAGTGCTTTAGCTGGGACGAAGTTGTGCAACAAACTCCCCAGCAACACATCTATCTGTTAAGTTGAAGAACTTGATTCTACACAACAGTCAACCTGCCTAGACTTTCCCAACTATGTTGGGATCGGCTTCCAATTTAACCGGATGCAGCTGTATACCAGTATTTTACATGGAGCGACTACTTATCTGACCTCCACAGTTACTGGGTAACACGATCGATACCCCTTGGTAAGACTGTTTGACAGACTTTTCGGCTTCTGACTATAAAAGATCTACAAATGAGAGCCAGAATAAACGGCTTAACGTGCTTTCCATGGAACGAGGGGGTCTCGATATGTAATGGAAGGTCGCCCATCGACGAACCGACCGCGGCCAGCGTAGCTTAACCTTCGACCGATTCGTGCGCCCATTATTGTTTAACCTCGACCCCCACAACAGAACAGAGAACGTTGTAGGCCTAGTGGACTTTAGATGTATTGACCATTTTCTATTTTGTTAAGTACCTGATAGGTACTTGTTGAAAGGCCTACACTGTCCTCTCGTACCTTAATAACACTGTTATTTGAAAATGGAAAAGAGCGGGCAAGAAACTCAACGTTTACTCCTTTAAAAATAATAGGCTTTTAGAATATTTTCAAATAATAGTGTTTTTATGTCGGAAACGACCAACTGGAACCGTACACCTAGCGTTTTATAAGTGTCCATGTAGGTTTATGTAATATCTATAAAATCATTTGATTTGATTTGAACAGCAGCACCAATAACAGTATGCAAAGTAGGTAGGTACATAAAGAAGGATTATTCGTTATCCACTGCATTCAAACCCATTCATCGTGAAATGGAGCCTTCCTTGCAGTTCCGTGTTGAAATATAAAATCATAAACGTCGAGTTACAATATAGGGCGACATTAATACTATGAACTGATCAGGAAACGTTCCAGTTATTCGAGCAAGCTAGTGTCGCAATACTCAGTAACTTAATGTTATTTCTAAGTCGGAGTTTTGTTATTAGGTATAGCTTTTGGATGAATGCTCGTTTTGTTAGAAAAACTAATCATCATCATCAGCCTATTACAGTCCAGTGCTGGTCATAAGCCTCTCCAATTGCACGCCATTCAGCTCGATTCTCGGCAACTCTCATCCAGCCGCTACCTGCCACCCTGCGAAGATCGTCGCTCCACCTAGCCTGAGGGGGTCCTACCTTATGTTTGCCGATTCACGTTCGCCACTCACGAACACGTCTACCCCAACGGTCATCGGTTCTAAGGGTAATATGGCCGCCTTGTGGCGGCATATACATCACCACATGCGAACTACGCATCAAAGACCTGACGTCACACAAATACTGCATCGCGCAATTAGAGTTTACCGCGCGAACGACATATATCCGACATCAATTGTTGCCCGCCAGACACGACACCCGTCTGCTCGGAGGATCCTCCCTTTTCTATAGAGGATGAGTGAACTTTACACCCCGTTCCTGATACCTCTAATTTTATTTCATTTCTACTTCAACCAATCACAAACGTTCATATTTCACGAAATAAGCAATTTCGTGAAATATGAACGTTTGTGATTGGTTGCGTAGTTAGTAACACGTTACTTTTGAGTAGTGTCGTGGACGATCTTTCAAAATCAAATCAATTATTTCAAATAGGCACTTAAAAGGCATTATTGAATGTCAAAATTACAAAAAAAAAAATTGCTTCTAGTTGCGGATCTACTTTACACACAGAGAAATAGTCCTTGTCGTTCTATGACGTCCAAATGGCATTCAACATTAGTGTGATAAAGCAATTACGAGGTCGACTATACCTACAGTGACGAAACAGCACCAAGATAGAGCCGAAAGCACTGTCTCTGGTCTGGGCGGCCATATGCGCTACAATCTAACGAAGGATTTACCTGTGCAGGCAGCACAGGTAGACCAAAGCGTGTATTGGATAGACCTGTGCAGTTCTTGTAACATATGACCCGCCGGTCGACCTGCGCAGGTACGCACAGGTAGACCGTAGCGTGTATGGCCTACATTTGTACTGTAAACCAAGATAAAGGTCGAAAACTGTGATCTGATACTTGAATAAACATACATTTTGAAGTTTAAGCTCTTATGCTTTTATGTCAATTACGGGAATTGTTACTAAATAAGCTAATAGAAAGTAGTAGCTTGTTTGCCTAGGGAGCAAACTATTTTGAAGGCTAGAGTGTTTCTTTGAATCCAGAGCGGAGCGAAGGATTCTAGAGTATAATCCCGAGCGTAGCGAAGGACAGCGAGAGATTCAAAGTACGTCCCTCGAGCTTAAAATTGTGTTGCTACCGAGGTGGACACTCTACTTTTTATCACCTTGTATGAGGAAATAAGTCAATGCAACTTATGAATAAGAATAGTACCTACGTTTCTTTATTTCATTCTCAATACTTGAAGAAATCATATTGTTTTTTATTAAACTAAGTAAAATCCGAATTGGAGTAAACAATAACGAACGAAAGCGGAATGCATTTCGCGCGTTTTTTATTTGTTCACAACCTTTTTTTTTTTTATTTGACTTCCGTGTGGTTTACTTTATCATACAGCCTGTTACTTGTTCATACAATATTCGGGATTGATCTCTTTGGTGATTGGAACTTCGACGAACAATATCCACATTCCAAATCACTTATGGTCCCTAGGGATTAAAAAGCTATTTTGGTCCCTATTTACGAAGAATTTACTAGCTCTTTTTGAATAGATCTGATAAAAATAACATAAAGCTTCGAAGACCGATTTATTAACTTGAAAATAATCCACTGGAAGCTGCTATTCAATCTGCTCGTTAAAACATTTAATTACCGCCATTTTAAAAGAACTTATCTATCGGAGATTTGCCTTACTTGACGTAGAAACTAAGCGAAAATCAAGATGTTACTAGTTTCTTTATGGACTATAAAAAGCATCTTAAAGCCTTTCCGTTATCGCCGGGCATAAGAACTGGCTATCTATTTTAACACCAGAGTTTCTTACATTGAAAAAAAAAAATATCTCGCCGTGGTACACACACATTTCGCCAGTTTAAGTTCCATTTAATGGGCGAGCCTATTGCCACCAACCGGACTCAAATCCAGGCTCCAGGTTTACAAAAGTAAAATCTTCTCTAATTTACATAGTTATTTTTCCTTATTTGATTTTGGACCTACACTTATACTTAAAAATAAGTATAAGTGTAGGCCCAAAATCAAATAAAGCCAAGTAATTAAATAATATTTATTTCGCTGCGTCTTAATGTAAAGCTCGAGGAAAATCCAGAATATAATTTTAGTACGAAGATAATCTTAGACAAATTGAAAATATCCGCCCACGAAACACTGAAGGCGGGCGGAGGAAATTCAAATTTCTATCTTGTTATACTGTTTATTACCTTTTATTTATTTAATAAACTGTTTAGTGGTAGACGGGAAGCCGGTAGATTTGATTCAATTATTACGACAGGAAACGATGGAAATTACTTTACCTTTTAATGGTTTTCATTAGCTTGAAACTTTCCCATCTTCAAACTCAAACTCAAAGCATTTATTTCAAGTAAACCATTTAAAGGCAATTTTGAATTGTCAAGGGGTCGGTCATTCAGAAATATGAAGCTAGTTGCCCATTCCAAAGCGTAGTAGGTACCTATGGAGAAGAACGGGCAAGAAACTCCACGGAGGAGAGAGACTTCATTGCTCGGAGGTTGTATATAGAGATGACTATGTCAATCTGCCTGGTTGGGGTCGGCTTCCAGTCTAACCGGATGCAGCTGAATACTAGTATTTTACATGGAGCGACTGCCTATCTGACCTCCACAACCTAGTAACTGGGTACGATGCCCCTTGGTAAAACTGATTGTCAGACTTTCGACCTCTGACGACCCACAACGACTGTCAAAGATCCACGATTGACTGCCGGGACCAACAGCTTAACGTGCTTTTTTCGAGGCACGGACGAGTCTCAGTATGTAAAGATGGTCACCCATACACGAACCAAGACCGGCAAACATAGCTTAAAGTGATGGATGAATCTGTGCGGCTATTATTATTTAGCCACGAGCTCCTCCTCCTAGATGACTATCTATAACATGACGTAATGACTTTACATACAGAGGACTAAGTAAGAGAGTATAAAAAATCTATAGTTCACCAACATAATAATTGTTCCATTTCTCACATATTCTTGTAAATTCTATGTATTTATTGCCAATGTGACGGGCTGTTGTCATATTTTTAAGAATGTTCTAGTTCTAATCTCTATGTCAATCTGTCAAAAATACACTACAATTTCGACATTTATTGTCGCTCAGATGTGCTTGCGATTTGAATTTTAACGAGTAAGTATGAGAATTGACATTCTGATACACACGACGAAACTATAACTGACCTGAGAAGTTTAAAAAAAGTTTAGAGAAAGCTCTTGCATTTTTTAAGGTGGATCCGCGAAATTCTAATTTTCTTACGTTTTTCGCAATTTGCAGGTCTATGTCAAGTTGATTGATTTTTCCTGAAATCATGACCTTTGAGAACAAATCTAACTTAGAGAGATGAATTACTGTTTCTAATAATTATAATTCGATAAATACATATTATTTGTTATGGTCATGAATCATATTTTGATCTAGATACAATCTGACACTGACCTGCAAATTGATAAAAACGTAAGAAAAATTTAATTTCGCGGGCAATCACTGCGGATCCTCCTTAAACTTATGGTGTAGGTAGGGTTTAAAATTTTCCAACCATTGTAAGCAAAACATTCTACTTACTCAAACTTACAGCACGTATTTAAAGTTTTATCTTACTTAGGTACATCTACACTAATATAATAAACAAAAAATTACCACCTATTGCTGCTTAAACTTGCTTAATTGTATCCTAAATGGAAGAAGTCACTGGCTCCTCAAATACAGGTACTCTAACCTAGCTCTGAAGCCCTGGCTCTGGCAATAAAGAATTTATTTATTTATTATTTATTTAGAAAAGATTTGTATATTTTTTATAAATCCCAGAACAAGAAAACCGATTTAAAAAATTATTTTACCAATGGAATGCTATATTATCACTGAGTAACAGGCTATAATTTATAAAGACATCACGCGGGTGAAGCCAACGGCGGAAGCTAGTATATACGAATAAAGTTGTGTGTTTTTGTCGAGAACTACACACGTTTGTTTCACGTTTTTCACTTACAACAGTCTCTGCCGTACACGTAGCGCTAACAATCCATTTAACACCAGCTAAATAGGATTGACCCAGAAACAATTTTATATCCAGTGTGCTTCTTGGGGGAAATGGAAAACTGAACAGTTAAAAGGAACTCTTCAGTTAGCGTTAATGCTCCATGAAACATAATATTGTAATTTTTAGTAATGTTTTAAGAAATTTAATTTTTTACTAAAAGTCGGAATAGCCAGTCAAAACTCATTTATGCTGATGAGTACACACTTAATAATAATCACGCTGGTAAAGAGGAGGAGTCAAAAGGTTAGCTTAGGTGTGGTATCACTGCTTTCTATCGGATATCCCGATGCCGTAGCTTATTGTGTGGTCAGGAGAGGTCGTGGGTTAACTTGGAATCAACCTGAAATTCCGGAAAAGTTTATCTTAACAAATATAGGTTTTCCTTCTATGAACATCTACGAGTATTCCCTGTGAACTATTTATTAGTCTTTAGTAGAACTAACACTAACATTAGTACAACGTTTCGGTAAACACAATTATACAGTTACCTCCTATCTAAACAGTTATGTAAATCCTGTACCCGTATTCCCAAAATCCGAGACACATTGGCTTCCTGCTTTCGACCAAGTTATAAACAAATGCAAATCAGCCATTACCTCAATAACTAGACATGCTAGCCTTACTCGATTATACAGTTTATGCAACACTCGTATAAGCTAATAGAAAGTTGTAACTTGCATATAAACTTTATTGCCTTTGCTTTGTTTAAAACGTTATGTAATGTAGTGATGATTTTATAAAATTCAAAAGTCATTTATTCAAACTAGGCTGAGAATCAGCACTTTTCGAACGTCAAAATTACATAAGACAGTCCCCCAAAACGCCCACCCTTCACATATATATGCGAATGTATTGGATGCATTAAAAGATGTCACTGTATCTATGTTAAAATATTAGAGGGTTTGGTTCCCGCACTTAGTCCTTCAGGTGGACCATTGTGCGTGGGCCATGGTGACCGTCGGTGGTTATTCCAACCAGCCCACCGCCCTCCAGAAGTTGATTATGTCTCCTGGTCTGTTAAAAATATCTGTAAAGAACCTTAGTGACCCGAGGAATTCTGTTCTGATCTGTGTGTCGCCTGTGCATTCAAAGAGCACATGCGCAACGGTTTCCTCAGCCTCCATGCACGCCCTGCACAGAGGACTGTTCGTTATGCCTATTGTGTGGAAGTGTTTGTTTAGTAAGCAAAGTCCCGTGATGGTCCCCGTCACCAGGCGCAGGCCATTCCTGCGTTTATTACGCCTGGTTAGCCTGCCATCTAAGGATGGCATAGCTATCCTGAACTGCCTGCAGCCTTGTGTCGAGGTCCACCTGTTCTCCGCTTGTGTGTGGGGTGTAAAAACTGACGAAATCTGGGTGTAAGTCACCGCTGCCAATCCCTTCGGTGATGTGATGTTAACTTTTGCCAGTACACCTTGTTCTTACAAAAGCAATGCGGAAATAAGGGTGTCATAGTTACCTTTTATGCAGATATAAGTGAAATTATATTAAAATTTAAAAAACCCCCGACACAATCATTTTCTCATTTCTCTTTCCTACTCCATCACCAGACCCTGTTCATCATCTATCTATAACCTGTTCATTGAGACCATTCCAATGAACCCAAACACGATACCTGTGCTGTAAGTTGGTAAGGGAGTTGGGTATCCTGCAAATTCCAGGTGATGCTGCAGCATCATTTCAAGGTTACTATGTTCTTCTAATATCATTGAAGTAACAGAATAACAAATTTCAAATCGATTAGATCTGTGGAAGACGCTCACATCCATTCATCAACTAGAAAAGAGCTGATAATCTTCAAACGGCTTAACCGATTATGATAAAACATGTCTAAGAACCATCGCTAGAAAACCTGCTTTCAAATATAAAAAAACTGCATTCAAATCGGTTCACTCGTTTAAGAGCTACAGTGCACCGACAGACACACACAAATAGCGGTCAAACTTATAACACCCCTCTTTTTGCGTCGGGGGTTTAAATTTAAAACAGATACTCGATATCACTTACCTCGAATCAAATAATTTAATACTTGGGAAGAATAAAAATTGAGAGAATTTTCATATCTATTTCAATTCTAGAAAGTGCAAAATTGAAATAAGATTTTCCACGTCTCGCACCTCAACTGTGACTTGGCGGTAGACGGCTGAATATCAGGAAATGACTAAATCTAGCGATACCGACACTTCGCTTCCATCTTGTTAGCTTAGTTTATTTCGATTCCTGTGCTGTGATCTGGTAGAATGGAGCAGGTATTATTGTTAACTAGGTTTTCTTTGTGATAGGATTTTCCAAGCTGATTCGGGATGTTTCAGGCCCGTAACGATGCTAAAGAATGAATCTCGATCTTGATTTATATTTTTATCATATCTGTTCAATTGATCTGCCCTATGTTTCGCAGTATGCCGAGGACTTTCAAGAAGCCTTGTAAAGTCCGATTGTAGTGTTAAAAGTTATTAATTCTGTGTAATAAAGTTTACCGTAAACGAATTAATATATTTTTTAAGTATTTAACAGCCTAGCAAGTTACAATCGCTACGAACTCAACAGATTTCATATGAAGTCATCACAATGTCTTGTTTTTTTCTTTATTTTATTTTTTTGTATATTGGCACCTTATAGCTGTATTCATGTATTTAGTTATTATCTAATCGTGTTTTTGTATTTTGTGCTATGTTTTTTGTGTGCACCAAATAAACGATATATATCTATCCATCAAGGCAGATGCAGGTAATTAGTAACATTTGTTTATTTATTTGCAAAACGTACATATAGTTACAGGCTATGACTAGGCTGAACTTAGGAGTAGGTATATGACCCTGTTAGGGCGCAGCAAGTAGTAACTTTTAACTTATAGCTTGGTTATAAGTACGTAACGTTAACTTTGCACTCCTTATTTATAAAAAAAACAGTATACATTGAATAATTATTTAGCTAAATCTTATATTTTAAATGAAAGAGATGTTTTTATAGGATCAGTTCAGGGATGTTTTCAATCCCCATTTCAGTTGTAAGGCGTAATAGAAACGATGTTAACAGCGTTATCAGAGGTCTTTTAACGTGTAACTAGTTTTTCAGGGTCCAAAACGCGATACATAAAATTGGGAAGTAGGATTCCAGTGCATAAAGCGCCAGTTCTAACACACACTTTCGTCACGGATTTAATCCATTTTCAGTGGAGTTTAAAAAAAAACGAAATTCATATACATAAGTAATATGAGTAATCCGGTCTCCGTACCACCGGTTACTGACGTGTTGCTCGACCCTTTTTCATTCAATATAGGTTTTCGTTGCTCTATTTGGTTTGTCTGGTTTTTGTGTGCGCGCTGTAGTGCTGAAAATCGATAAAACTTTCGTGTATTTGTAGAACTTCTCATTTCAAAATAATAAAACGTTTGTCGTCCCCGAAGTACTAAACTGTAGTCCCCGAAGTGTTGGACAGAGGCCCAACACTTCAATGTACACTCACATTTCGCCAGTTTTGCAATTTCAAAATAAACCTATTTATAAACTTTATCTTAGGTTTGAAAGGGTCTTCTCATCATCATTTCAGGCGAAAGACGTCCACTGCTGGACATAGGCCCTCCCAAGCACCGCCACTTCGGCCGATTCTGTGCTTCCCGCATCCAGCGGATTCCTGCGGCCTTCCTCGGTCCATCTTAGGGGAGTCCTTCCGCTAAGCCTTCGGGTATGCTGTCGCCACTCTAGAACCTTCCGGCCCCATTGGCCATCTGTTTTGCGAGCAATGTGCCCTGCCCATTGCCACTTAAATTTGGCAATTCTTCAGGCTATGTCGGTTACCTTGGTTCTCCTGAGGATCTCTTTATTTCTGATTCGATCACGTAGGGAAACTCCAAAAATAGCAGTGGGCTATGCTTGAAGTTTCCCTACGTGACCATTGCCCTTTAGATGAGTTGTAGCCTTCTAATAAGGCCCATTGTGAGCGACCACAGGGCGAGCGACAGGGTCTTCTATGCCTAACTAAATAGACTACGCATCTATATTAGTGGATGTAGCTTAGTCAATCAATTTTAAACTATAACGGTTTGTAAAACATAGGAATCTGTCATAATCAACTCCACCTAGTAACGCTGTATTTATATAAGCGGATAGTTTTACACAAGACCTTGGACTTTCATTATCTATCGACGGACATCGCTGGCATTACAAATAGCTCTTTATTTCTGTACGTAGTTCTATTGGAGTAATTAAATATTAACGCTGCATTAATCGGGGGTGGGCAGAGGTTAAGGCCACTTTGATAAAAAGATGGCTCTTGCATTTATATGATTTTTGTGAGAATTGTTATGGTTGTACGTAGTGATGAAGTTAGAACCATTAAACAGAATATTAAAACGTTTATCTTATAAACGTTTTAATAGTCTATTTATGTCGTCTCACTTTAATGACATTAAAATTAAAAGGAAACAGTACCTACATATAAATAGCAGGTTTTTATAAATAATGGGTTATTATGATTGCCTCGCTGGCCTGCATTTGTCGATAACGAAATGAGAGGTGGATTTAGACAGACATAATAGTTTTCGATGGAACTGCGCTGTATTCAAATTATTATTTTTCGAATTGACTTGTCCTTTAGCATTCACCTGAAGAATGTAAATCCAAAGGGTGTGTGTGTGTGTGTAAACTGCATACGAACCTTCTATAACGTACATGTCATAGGCAGACATGTCTATGTCTGTCTATAGTAGAAACGCCGAGATGGGACGCCCTAGAAAGACATATAATGACTTTATTGGTGATGTTCTTCAGAAAGGTCAGGTACGTAGTACTCGCAACCGGCGTACGTACATGACCTTGAGATGTATGAACGTAAACGAAGGATAAGATAAGGAGTACGTAAGGATCGTAGCAGTTGGCGTTATTCAGTTTCTGCCTACTCTCATGGGAAGAAGGCGTGAGTTTATGAACTGTCTATGTAATGGAAAAGTGGAAAAAAAATAAAAAACGTTTGCGGTCGGGGGACCCCCGTCAGGAACGAAGTTCCTTCTCACGTATGATTTAAAATGAAAACAAATTTTTTGCAGCCGCCATCTTGGATTTACATTTGACTTCACTTCGCGACCTCGAAAACTATGGAAACGACACCCATGACAAAAAATTAGTTTTTTTTTGCAGCCGCCATCTTGTATTTACATTTTGAGCTCACTATCGGTTTTAGCACCCTTGAAAACTATGAAAACAACACCAAAGCCAATTTTTTTTTTAATTTTCGCTAAATTCGCACGCTTTCTCTCTCTCCGGCATGCAGTGTGCTCAGGCCGATGTGTACAATTTTATCCCACGACACTGTAATAACTTTATTATTTTCTTTTTTTTTGCCGCATTTCTCTCTCTCTCTTTCTTTGTCTTTGAATTAGAAGAAGACAGTCGCAAGTATTAACACTTTTTAGCGTGACGATTTCTGAAAGTTTACAAGCCGCGATAAAGAAATTCGTTCAGGTACCTACTTCTATGACGAACAGGCTAGTAGCAACATTTGTTTTCAGGTAAGTTACTTAAATAAACTACATCATCCACACCTAACATGATTTTGCGCTTTTTCTGTCTTACTCATGCCTCGATTCATAACTCAAAAGAAGGTGTTAAGTGTTTCACGCGTCACGTAAAGTTAGCGGGCCACATAGTCAAGCTTCGTGGCCTATAACATAATTTACATATTTGTATTGATTCAGTTTTATTTTTCTAACTTTTAATAAATTAATATAACCATTCTATACGAATAACTTAGATAGAAGCAAAAAAAAGTGGTAGATACATCTTAGAACCTACATAATTATATCTTATGGCCTTGCGCACACGAAGTTTTTGATACCAGCAGACAAAACGCGTTTATCTTGTATACTGAAAATGTCAATCTGGCAACCCAGTAACTGGGTAATACGATACCCCTGGTCAGTGGCGGGGCAAGACCTAAATTTGACGTGGGCGAGATAAATTTCGAGAGGCCTCGAAGTGAAGATATAGGATAGGCCATTCAAAAATATTGCGGGTCTGTGAAAACCATTTTTCGATTCAGGGATTCGTTTGCGTAATATGAAGCTTTAAAGTATACATTTTTGTTAAAATCATGGCAGTAGTATAAGTAACGAAATTAAAAAGAAAACTATCACAGCTAAGTAGGCTTTACAAGTTAACGAGTAACAGTCGACCAACTTACTTATAGACTGATTGACTTTCTAGCCGTTGAGAAACGTGAAAGTACCGAAAGCAAACAGAATGGGAAATCGGCATCTCCAGCTCTGGCCGGCGGGGATTCCCCGCGATAGCAACACAACGCCAGCAAATGTTACTAGACTAAATAAAAACAAATTTGGTACCTATGTGTCAATATATTTACATCAATTAAAATGAAAGTATCGTTTTATGACGAGTAAAATTTTTACGTCGCGTTTACGGCTTTTAAGTACCTAATGCATTAACCTTCGAGGTGCAAAGCCCCTCGGACCGCGAGGCCGTAGGCGGTAGCCCATGTTGCCCACGCCTTACGCCGCCTTTGCCCCTGGTAAGACTGGTTGTCAGGCTTCTGACGACCCGTAACGATGTCAAAGATCCACGAATGACAGCCGGGACCAACGGCTTAACGTGCTTTCCGAGGCAAGGAGGAGTCTCGGTATGAAAAGATGGTCAGTAGTCACCCATCCACGGATCAATGCGACCTCGGCAAGCGAGCTTAACCTGATGGATCGACCCGCTAAAATTCAGTTTTATTAATGGCGTGATGTTACCTTCATTGTACATTTAAGAGTCACAAAACCTTTACTTATACAAGGTTATTGGTAAAACACTAACAACCTCTTAAGTGGTAATTGTTCTCATCATTCTGAACAACTTTTATTATGGGACTAAAAGGGAAATCGCAAAAAAAAACTGGTGTTCCGTACACTTTGACGAGTTATGAGAACATATATGTAGGGAACAGCAGATTGTTTTAGCGAGTATCCCTGTACCTATATCAAAGAAATTAGTTGTTAATTCTGTTAAAAATTGGTATTTCCAAAGTTTAAATACTCTAATCCGCCTTCAACGACCTTACCTAGCGACTTCTTTGGAACGCAAAATATGCTACGTTTTTCTCATCTACAAATAAACTAGCCTTTATTAATTATTATTGTCACTCTCCTTTATCCCCAAACTGAGACATTATTGCAGTCTTCCCGTGGATTGTCACACGAGATTACGAAACTTTCAGTTTCAGGCAATACCGGACCTCCCACAAGTTACGTCACACGATAAAGTTTCAGTTTTATTATTGTTATAGTCCCCTAAATAGTGATAACTTGCCTTAATTAGTTTAGTTTAACCTTTATATGAGTAGAGTAGGTGTGGCGTTAACCCTTGGTTGGAAAGATAACTGAAAATGATTAAAAACTGATCTTACTTGAAATTAAGTTGTAAATTCTGGTTTATGGTCTTAGGTAATCTAAGCATACTAATGTTGACATTAGGCCTGGTTGGTTACATAACTACCTTTATGAAATCCTTAGTTAATATTCGGTATCGTATTTTTATGAATGAAGAATTTGCAATTTCGTGGTAAGGCCACTGTTCTTAACGGCTAAGAATAACTATCGTTGGAAAAATATACATGTAACTTTGTGAATGGTGGTTAACTAGTTAACCATTTTGAGGGCAGTCTTAAAACTTGAGAAATCTGCTAATTTCAGATCTTTTTTAACAAATAAGTATTGATTTTGTACTTCTCTGCTTTAATCCTGCAGTCATTCTAAACGTAAACAATTTGTATATGAAAAGTTAAAGT
Source organism: Agrochola circellaris (assembly GCA_914767755.1). Classification (NCBI taxonomy): domain Eukaryota; kingdom Metazoa; phylum Arthropoda; class Insecta; order Lepidoptera; family Noctuidae; genus Agrochola; species Agrochola circellaris. The sequence goes on from OU611853.1 coordinate 2,612,804, forward strand.
ATGTTTTAATGAGCTAAACATATAGTACTTGTGATATCTTCAGCTAAACGTATTATAAGAATGAGAGCTCCAATACTTGTAGCAAATGAGAAAGGAAACACTCCAATGGCTCGGAAATAATGAAATCCTCTGAAGGAAACAACCTTATAAGATGTTATTATCGTTATTGCTTCACGTGCTTTTGAACACCTTATCAATTTATTGGAAATAATAATATTTCACTGATTTTCTGACAATGTTCTAACATAGATGATATTATAATAAGTACCTAAGGGAAGCAGCTTAAGTTCGAATAAACTGGAGACTAAAGGAAATTATGAAGAACACAGAAGACCCTAGAAATTTCCCACTGCTGCGACACAGACTTTCGCTCCACGAGGCTTAAACTGTCTTAATTAAAAGAGACTGGAGGAGTGGAATATTTTTGATAATCACAGAAAGTACCAAACCGCTCACAATATAAATCCTATTTACAATAACACTATATTAAATTCGTGTCGTAATTATTGACATACCGTGTTCCATAATTTAAAAGCTATTCCACATTCCGGGCGTCGACTTGCGGCGACCGAATGTGTCTGCACGTAGACTGATAACAACTGATAACGATGTACCTAACATGTTACTTTGTCACTGATACCGCAGACCAATATTTTGATTGTTTATTAAGTAGTTGATTTTTATTTTTGGTGAAGAAAACTTGGAATTGTTTGGTTTAAAAGTGCTGAAAAGCATTCCCATAAGAAAAGAAATCTTCTCCATTTAGGTTACCAGTTACAGGCAGAAATTATAGTTGTTTAGTTTTATAAGAACTCTTGTTTTGTTATTCAGCAAAATGCAGTTTCTCTAGGCTAAATAGACTAATGGTATTCGTTATAACAAGGCTAATGATGACACTTGTTCTAAATGCAGTTTGTCAATTTGCCAAGAATAACTCCGATGACAAGCAGGTTTTCCTCTTCATCCTTTTGTTATTTATGCGCTATTTTTATCTTACAATGAAAATTTACAATTTAAACAGTTTTTTCTATTTAGGTAAGTAGGTACCTATACATAGGTAATGGATGCAACTGGATACATAAGGAATGGATGAAATCTTAGGTTTTACTGAGAAATCTTAGGATTAACCGTCGTTTGAGTTATTACAGTAATTACATTTCATTACTTTCTTTGAATGATTTTATCCACCAGATACTTTTACTATCATTGTGAACGACTTTCCCATTATTTAAAGTCAGTGAAATTAATGTTTTGATCAAATTTGTACGCTACGACAATTTGACGTTTGAATGGCATTCTATTTATTAAAGAAATAAAGATGACTAATAGATAGGTAGGTACTGAATAAATTAACAGACTTGGTTTTACATTAGATCTCACAACTTTTTGCGGTACAAGAACTGCGTTGCGAGCATTTTTTGACATGTTATATTTTTGATGGGATAGAATTATCCAAGAATGACAGCTGTGATTTGAATATACCAGGGATATTGCGCAATTGCGGAGCTTCCGCATTTATTTAAACCTGCGCATCCGCATCTTCGTTCATTAATGCGGAGTTCATGCGGATGCAGATGTGGGTGAAAAAGGTGGAAAAGTAAAATCATAATCAACAAAATGAAAGTTATAATCGTTTAAATCGTCAATATAGCTCTAAATCGTCACATTTTCACGAAATAGTCATCCATCACACACATAGTTTAGATTGCTATATAGATTTTTAAATGATTATAATTTAACAATAATTTATTTTATTTGCCGCGAATTGAACATCAACATACAACGAAACAGCGCTTTAATTTGCAAAAAAACATAAGATTTTTATTTATTTCTCCTTGCCGCTTTGAAGGATCCCTTAATAGGCTTACAACAGCTAAAGCGCGGTCACTGTCGGACTGCATAGAAATGAAAGAGAAGCGCGATGACACGACACAGGTAATTTATTGCAAAATATGAAGCAGTTAGCGATTTACAAAAAAATCTATTGATTGGACTGGAAAATTAAAACACTATTATGCTAATATGTAGCTTGTAGAATAATCTGACAAAAAATCAGAATGATTGCATGTAAATTAATATGATTTTTAATCGTTAAAAGAAATTTTTAGAGGTATCTTCATGATTTTTTTCTATCGTATCAAATTAGTTGTATTATGTTTTCAACACACTATCATACTAGCATATATCCTGAAGAATATCATATATTTTTCTGATTTTGTTTACTGCAGTGGATCATATTCTTTTAGGCATTATAAAACTTGCGTTTAGGCACGTTTAGGTCCTGTAGTCCCCTTAAGCTGTTTTCATGGTTCATAAACTAGGTTTAGAAACATTATCCTGTTTTTCTTTACTTTCATACTGAATCCGCTGGATGCGGGAAACACAGAATCGGTTAAAGTGGCGGTGCTTGGGGGAGGCTTATGCCCAGCAGTGGACGTCTTTTGACTGAAATGATGATGATGATACTGAACCAACCAATGTATATTTATGATCTTAAAAGAAATGGATGCCGAAAGTACAGAGAGACCACGACTTTACCCACTGCTGGGCCAATCATCATCAATCTTTGCTTGTGCCAATGCCCACGCTCATATGCAAAAATAAATACTAATGTAGCCTTAGGAGCGCTTATTTTTGATTTTGTTTACTGCAGTGGATCATATTCTTTTAGGCATTATAAAACTTGCGTTTAGGCACGTTTAGGTCCTGTAGTCCCCTTAAACAAACTTGGCATCCGCATCCGCGGATGTGAGCTACCAAAAATCCGCAACATCCCTGATACCTTCGGGCAATTTAAGTTGATAGTCTATTAGGTTAACAATTAATGTCCCTGAATTTTCAAATAACATTTATGTCGCTGTTGCACTTAACTCTATGTTATGGCGTACGGGCATCCTGCATGTATTGTACAGTAATTGAGACGAATGGAGCATCGCATGCAATGGTGAAACGTTTGGGCTTCGACTGACGTGTGTAGTTCAATGCAACAGGTGGCTCTGCGTATTCATAGGCATGGGGTTTTTGCTTTTGATTTAGCTGTACTTGTATCTGTCTGCGAAATATATAAAAGCTTTAGTATAACATTATAGTAAAGGGAAAAACAAGCTTAACGAGTCCTTTTTGCTACTTAAGGAACTTCCATTGCAAAGATTGATCTTAAGGCGACGATAACCGACTTTTAATGATTTTATACTGAAGATCACGTCTAAACGAGTAGTGTTAATGATTTGAAAAAAAAAACATGTTAAATTGGAGCATTTTCTTAATAACTAAATATATGAATATTTTAGATTATGATAATATTACATAGTGAAATTAATTTGTAAAGATATGTCTAACGCGGATAAAAAACTGAGAATAAAAAAATATATCAAGCGTATTTTACTGAAACCTTCACCATTTTAAAGATAATTTAACAATTGATATTTTAGTATATGTGTTTTTCGACGGCGCGTTGTGTTCCACGCGCGCCTCAAAGAGATGTCAGCACCAACTGACGGGGTCCGGAAGGGCCAATGCCTGCCGGGGTTGCGAGTTTGTCCGAAAGGGATATCGCGACCCCGGCAAACAGGCAACGGAAGGAACACGGGTGGGTTTTAGTCAGTAAAAGTCTGACACGCCCTCCCGCTCCGCCCAGAGCGGGAGAAGTTATTTGATAATTTCCCACCCTTTGTCACCACGTCAGAGTCTTTTATGTCGACCTGTACATAAACTATTAACAAAGAAGGATAAATGGAGCAAAATAGTTACCCAGTGGAAACTATTTTCCAAACCTCAAAAAAAAAAAAAAAGTATACGTGTTTTTATTAAAATATCTTTTGTTTTATGTATAATAAATTAATAATGCGTCTAATTTGGGACAGCGCCCCTTGCTGGGCGGTTCCTATTACTGGCTGGATGTATGACGCGTTGCGTGAGCTCAGTACAGAACACGCAAAGTAACCTCTCAAGGTCACTGACATATATCTGCGTCTTAATCAGTCGCTGTGTGTTATTGTGTATTACAAGTAAATGGAGCACATAAAATCATATATTATCATGTGCCTACTGCATGAACGAATGCCTGCACATTAAAGGACCTACTCGTAGCATATTCAGCCTAGAATGTTCCCACGGCTCGAACACAGGCCTCCTCTCTTCGAAAGGGCTGTAATCTACCACGCGGGCTCAGTGCTGGTTGGTAGATGTCGCATGTCTTCGAATTTTTGGTTCTAGGACATGCCGGTTTCCTCTCAATGTTTTCCGTCACCGTTTTGAGAGCCTGTGATGATGAAATAATTTACAGAAATTAAAATGCCTGGTTGGATTCGGACCCACGACCTACAACTCGTAAGTCGGGGCTGTTACCACTGGGCCACCGCCGCTCTCATACTCTTACCTATAGCTAAAATGTAGATTAGCAAAGTTTTAATTGCCATGGACACGCTATTTGTGTTTCCTTTATATGAATCGGAAACCGCAAAAAACAAATACTTAGCGTGTATCAATTTGTTAGCATTACTTTGTGATTGCTTATAGTCCGCGCGCGACTGGTAGTCACCCCCTGAGGTATTTGAGCGGTGAGAAGGGGGCCATTGATTAAATTGGCAGACTGAGTTAGGTTGAGGTTTGTATACCTCCTCCATCTCACCGCTCACATACTTCAAGCGGTGACTAGCAGTCGCGCGCCGACTACAGTTAACTTACACTTGGGTCTGCTTAACCCAGAAAACCGTCTTCCCTTACAGAAACTATCAGCTCTACTTCATAAACAAGTTAGCTTTTTTATAAACCCAGTTACGATAGCAATCGGCCTGATACGGTTTTGGCTACAATTCAGTGTTATATGCTCAGTAACCTCAATTAGTCGTAATAGAACACCACACAAGCAATCATTACACATTTTGCTCTGCGATGTGGAGCCAAGAATTAGGTACAGTGATTTATTTATATGCAGAAAAACATCAGCGTTATAAACGCGACTAATTAATTTGTCACGATTATTTTTAAATCAGACACATGTAAACGAACTCGATTTATTTGTAATGCATTCGAGAGTGTACCTACACTTTATTTCAGTTACAATGTGTCTGCAATTAACTTTCTAGGGTAAACACTTTGCACCTTTTAACTTACAACGAATATATAAAACTGGTAAATGTTTTGTAAAGATTTTCTTCTAATAAACTTTGCAGAAAAAGTCTCAACATTATTCTCCACACATTATTGGTAGAGCATTATTAGCAGTGATAGCCTAGTGGTGTGACCGTCGGTCTGCCAAGTCATAGGTCTCGAGTTCGAACCCAAGGCCTGTGACTTTTCGGATTCATGTGCGTATTGTATAATTATGACTTGCTTAAAAAACGGTGATACACGAAAAGAAGAAGAACATAATTTCAATTTAATAATTTATACTAACCTGAAAAATAGTTGTGTTTTTTGCATATTTTAAAACTGCACAAATACACAAAGCTTAGCAATTTCTGTTATGCCTTCGAAGCCTCCAGTATAGGACCCGAAGTAAGATCGACATCGTGTTTACCAGATCAAAATATATTTTTATCAAATATATCTTTACAAATATATTGCAAATGGGTTGAATTATTAAATACACTGACGGCCAATATAAAATAGCCACTAAACTTATCATGAAACATATCCGAAACCACGCAAGATAGCTTCTTGAAGTAAAATGCAACATTCAAACGTATTTATTAGCGCATAAAAAACACCAATAAAACAGTTTTCACGAATATTTTTTTACTTCATGTACCTGACTTGTGTGGACAAGTCAGGTACATGAAGTAAAAAAAAATCGTGATATTTAGGATATACATATTTAGATTTTTGGTACTTTGCAAGTGGCTGTTTATAATTGCTCGTCAGTATATGTTCATGGCTACAACTAATTAAAAATACTGTATTTTTTTTTTAAATATTATTTGTATACCAAACGAATAAGATTCTCATTGAAAGTATAAAGCATACAGAACATGTATCAGTAAGACCCTTTGTGTGTATAAAGGGCCTTACTGATACATGTTTTTCTTGCCGTGTAAAACTACGCTTTATTCGTATGTAGGCACGGTCATCAGTGTAGTATAGATCACTATGGAAGCTTGTTGACAGACACGTTTTTTCTACGGCGCAGTTTATACGTCGTACCGTAAAGAAACCATGTCGTGTACAAAGGGCCTTGGGCAGCCTACCTTTTTCTGGTCCCTTCTAAAATCATGTGTCACACCAACCGACAGAAAATGAACAGACTATAATAACATTTCCCAACACACGAGCCTCAAATGAAACAGAATATTACAAACCTAGTATATTTTCATTGTAACACAAAGACTAGCTCGCAGTACGTAATTACGGCTGAGCTGCGTCGCAGTAAATCCAATTTACGTAATAACACGAAGTAATAATGTTAGACTCGCCATCAAATAACTAGAAAGCTGCTGTATCTCTTATGTGAATAAACATTATTATTTACTATGAAAAGAGCAAGCTATTTCATTTTACTTATTTGTTCAGAGGATTGCGGAGTGCGTTCTTTTTCGTGTTTGCTGTGTTCTCCTGTATATGCTATAAAGTAGATATGGTAGGAGTTATGGAAATTAGCTAAGTAAACAGAAGATTCTTGTAATGAACACCTCTGCCTCCGCCGATCTAACAGGCGTGAAGTTATTATGCTTATTAAGCGTGGGTTTGATTCGCACCCTGGGTAAGGCAAAGTGTTATCGGGTTTTCTTTAAGAGTCTATAATACCTCACATTGCTCTTAGCATGGTCCTCCGAAAATATTGCAGCATTAATTTTGAAATAAATATATGGTAATTCCAAAGTTACCACCAAACCGAACAATAAACTGCTGGTATTCAGAAATTACTTCAAATTAGATCATGAAATTTCCTTAATAACTGAAGTAACTAAAGAAAATACTATGTGTTTCTTTATTTCCATTATTTTCGCCGTAAAAAGAAATTTAATTACCTAAACTATTGGCGCCTTGGAGACTTCTCCCCGTCGCGCCGCTCAGTCTCGCTCTCACTCAGACCGCGAGCAGTATCGTGCGAGCGAGATAAGGAGTGCATTTGAGCTGAGGTATTATGGACTCTTAAGGAAATTCTCAGAAGCAGTTTGATTTTGGATTTGAGATCGGCTTATGACAATAGACATTCCCTCTATGACACATGAGTATTATTAGAACATTGCGAAATGAGGGTGAACCATGCATAAGCAAGCCATTCGAGGAATACGGGCATGATCCCTTTATCATATCAAATATACCTAACTACGGTAATAACGTTATGTTTATGAAAATACATAAACTACGTAGGTAGCTCAATATCGTGCTCACACGTGTGCACCAATGTCGTTAAAAGTTACGTCTAACTTGGTAGTTACTAACAGAAAGGTATTGCCGCATCGCTAAACCCACGACACGTGCGAACTTACATAAGTTAGTATAAATCATCGTACAATATGATATACGATCAGCAATGGCGAAGGATCTATGTACCTAAGGCATCAACATTTCAGCCAAAAGACGTTCACTGCTGGACATAGGCCTCCCCCAAACATCGACCGGTTTTGGTCTTTTCGCATCCAGCGAGAAGACCAAAAGCAAGGCAAGGTGGCAAGGTTTTAATGAACTAAAAAAAAGGTACTAAATAATACTTACGTAAACATACAACTTTACGTTTTCTTTACGGCTGAACGTATTTGGATGAAGTTTGGCACATGGGTAGCCCATAACCTGGCTTAGGATATAGGACTTTTTATCCCGATATTCCCACAGGATCGAGACTTAAGCTTCGTGCAGACCAGCGCGACGCGACACCGGTTATTGTTATACCGTCAAGTTTTCTTAGAAATTGTATTGTTCGTGTCGCGGCGCGGCGTCGCGTCGCGCTGGTCTGTACGAGCTTTTATGCAGGTGAAACCGCGGGGCGCAGTTAGGATTTATATATTATACATCTGATGTAAAGTAACGAGTTTATTTTGTCCTGAAAAGATTATCAGAAAGATAGATACAGTAAGTATCTATCTTTCTGATAATCTTTTATTAGTAGTATTTTTTGAAGTCCGATTAGCTTATATATTATGTAAATGTCTGGACTGAAAATAAATAATAAATTATATAAGTCTCGCTTATTAGGTATGCCTCTGAACAGCAATTTCTCACAAAATAAAGACGTATTCTTAGATAAGATACACAATTCAACTAAACGTCTTGTAGACCGTCCCTGTCAAAGTTCCCAAGGTCCTAAAAAAGCTTCGTAACTTTATCCAATACCCAGACAAACTTTTGGTTTCGTTGAAGGGTTTACTTGAGATAACCTTTATTGTTTAGGTTTAACCTTATAGGTTATTGATTTGACATTTACACGAAAAGGGTTGATCAGTTGAGCTCCTACTAGCCTCATCTTTCTGACTGGCCGACTTTAATTATTCAAAAGTGCCAGTAAGTGGTTTATTTGACATAAATACTTGGTTTGATCCACAATACTTTGCGTTGAAATCATGTTAGTCTAGAAGTTACCAACCGAAGAATAGTTATAGAAGTTACGGACTGTTTTCTGTGACCTACCTTTCTTAGGATAATCCTAACTAATATTATAGGTGCGAAAGTTGTGTGTTTGTTACGCTTTCACGCTAAAACGGCTGAACGGATTTGGATGGAATTTGGCACACAGGTAGATAGGTTAGGTCAAAGGATACTTTTTATTGCAGTAGTAGGTACGTTCCCGTGGGATAATTTCCGACGTCCACACGGACGAAACAGTGGACAAAAGCTAGTAGATAATTTACCTTGAAAACTTAGGTGCGCTGGAAGTGAGCTGTCACGGGAAGTTTTTACAGAACAGACCAACTCCATTGTCAGTGCAAAAATATAAGTACGTAGAGCTTAATTTCGTCCATAAAGGATGCCGCAGACAGGCGCGACGGGACACCAGAACAATTCCCGTGAATTTTTCATAGAAATTGTTTTACCGAAGTCGCGTCGCGGCTGTCTGTGAGAACCTTAAAGGAATCAAAATGAAGTAAGGTTTAGAAAAGCTAATGAAAACTTATGTCTTCACCCCGTTTATCAATAACATAATTAAATTGCAATTCTTCAACATCACGTAAGATGTTACAAATGGTCTTAATTAATTTCCCGACACATTTAACCCTAAGTTGCCACCCGATTTATTGCATCCATCCATCTTACAGCTCCTATTTCGCCATTGCTAAGTATTTAAGCCTCATTTCCTACGTCAATATACCTATATTTAGTTAACAGTTTATGTAATTTTTATTATTATTAGCCTTTTAGGCGGTCACACATAAATTGTAGTCGTTTGTGTCGTATTTGTCGTTGGTTTATCATTTGTATGTCCGTCTGCCAGTCGGCAAGGGCCTCCACCACCCTTCTCCATTCCTGTCTCTCTCTCCCTCTCCACTCTACCTCGTTGTGTTCCAGTGACCTATCTGATATCATCATCCCACATTTTCTGTGGGCTACCACTCTTCCTGCGGCCGTTTCTTAAGAACCACTGCGTAACTATTTTGCTCCATTTGTCCTTCCTTGTTAATAGTTTATGTACATATCGACTTAAAGGACTCTGACGTGGTGACAAATGAAACTGAATATTTTACTTAATGCAGACCTGTGATGATGGCGCTACTTTGCCGACAAGTGCTAGTAGTTTTTGATTTGGGTCACCCCAACAAGCAGCGTTTTTTGTTGTACATTTATTTTAACAATTTATTTTCCAGTGAAGTAACCTAAGTGCGATAGTGGCGCCCTCATTTTTTCCAAACTTTTTTGGCAAGCTATACATACGTATAAACAGATAACTAGAAAGGAACAGAAAAATACTTACAAAGGTGATGATTATTTCTAAAGAATCTCTGCCACCATAGTATCTGCGATAGGAGAATCGGTCGACGTCTTAACGTCAACGCCGGCTGTCGCTGAAAATCAGCGCTGGGGTCGCAGCGTTATGCTGAGCGATGGTCGCTCCTTTCTTTCTGATTTTGGCAGGTAATCTGAAACCTGTAAACGAGCTTTTCATGCTAACAGAACTTCTCGTCGGTATTTCTTACTAAAATGTGACGCTCCTGAAAATCCAATCTATTCTCTAGTCGTTTATGGAGTAGTTTTGCTACAAACTTACTTTTCATTCTGCGACTAACAATGACCCTTACACAATAAACAAATAGGGTCAGTTTCCCTTGTAAACTGAAGCTTTTAACCAGCTGAAAAAGGAACAACTCTTTCAGCAAATTACTCGTCGTGTAGTCTCTAAATAAGGCTAATTTGAGACGAGCTGAAGAATCTTAATTAGAGGTCTAAGTAGTGACTCGTAATATGTATAGTTGGTTCAGAGGCTTACTACAGAAAAAAATACACGTTATGTCTGAGTAACTATATACCGGTTGTATATAGTTACTCAGACATAACGTGTATTTTTAACCCCCGACGCAAAAAGAGGGGTGTTATAAGTTCGACCGCTTTGTGTGTCTGTCTGTGGCACCGTAGATCTTAAACGGGTGAACCGATTTGTATCCGTTTTTTTTTTTATTTGTAAGCCGGGTTTCTAGCGATGTTTCTTAGACATGTTTTATTAAAATCTGTTCAGCCGTTTCAAGGTAATCAGCTCTTTTATGTTAGCTACGGAAGGGATCTTAGAAGCATAATGGGTATTTACGTTACTTCAAACATTTGAAACACCCATGTCTGCTATATAACTATATCCATAGGACCGCCTATTATCACACCCTATGTGTACGCTTAAAAATTCTTCTTTCTATTTTTCATGGAGTATAAAAAAGAGTACCTACCTATTCTGCTTTATCTTAGGAGGTTCTTCTCTGTGAAGGCCTTATAGACCGTCGCTATCTTTGACGCTGTTTCTGATATTGAGAAAGTATGTACCTACGATTTTTTAAAATAATTTATTATATTTCATAGATATATTTAGGGATGTAAAATGAATAAATGAACATGTGGCGGCAGTCAAATTACGTGTAAAGCCCTTATTATATAAACCATGGTCTTTTTATGACGACCTACTCATTTAGCAACTGTTGAGTCAACAGAGACAGGTGCGAACATTCTCGCGGATATGCGCCTGAGTGTGGGAACACGGTTACTGCCATATTCAGATATATAACAGATCGTAATTATATCATTGTTAAAAGCCTTTTGTAGATATTAACATTGATGTTTGTAAGCCAACAAACACTTTGTGTGTGTTGTTGTTTGTTTGTTTGTGTTTGTTTGTTTGTGTGTGACGTAATAAGTAAATTTTTTGTATCGAAGTTGGCATCGGTTTCAGAATAAAGTATTTAATTATTTCTATTAATCATTCGACAATATTTTTGTCATGTTACTCTCTAGGTTTTAAAGATCAAGTTTAAGTGGTCCATAATATAATAAATTACCGGATTTTTCCACTGGCTATTACCAGATCTCATACTAACCGCTATATCGCTATATCGAACATTCACTAACAACTTCGCAAAAATTAAAGCGTTGAGGACTACGCTTTGATTTTATACGAAGGATCATAGCTTAGCGTAGAGACCCTTTACCCTTTCTTTATTTAGAATTATGAAGCAAAATTGCCTTCAGTAGTTTCAAAGGACCAGTTATACAATACCAAATACTATTACGATTTCTAAACGAATCGTCCTTTGTCCAGACTCGGGTCGCAAATGATTGTCTCGTTTTTCATGGCTTCGAACCCGAATAAATAGAACGCAATTTGCGTTCTATTTTTATTCTCCTAGAGAAAATACAAAATACCTTATAGATTACTCAATGGAGCAAAGCAGACGCGTTATAACTTCTAAGCATCGTCGTTTGTATCATAAACTTGATAAATACCCACGACAACTAATTAATGTCCTATTTGCCGGGCAAAGGTCTCTGTCTCACGATATTGAAATAGCTGTCACGCGTTTACGTAACAAAGAATCGGCGCTTGGGCAACCTAACCACGCTTGCTGAGCGATTACTAAACAATTAGAGGGCCCATCGTTAAATCTAATTAAAACCTACAATATTAAGTAGAAAGTTTGTAATTAACAATACAAATACGCAACTCAGATGGCAGTCCGCCCATAAACTGCGTCCAATAATGTTAAAAACCGAAGGCTCGCCTTGATTTGATGCCAAGGAGCGTTTATTTTTGTAGCGAAAGTCTGCGCTGGCGCACACTGGGGAAAAGAGCCGTTAACCGAACGACGGCGGAAACTGCCGAGCGCACCCGAGCGATACCCTGTGCGCGCTGAATACAGCGAATGTATTTCAACTTATTGTTTTTAGGTTTTTGTTGAATTCTGAACTTGCGAACTTGTATTCTCGGGCATTTTATACAAGTTAGTATTGATATACAGTTAACCGTTAAAGGCCTGATAAACAACTAATTAACGTGCTAATTGACGTGCTTGAGGGTCACCCAGGGCTTTACCGGTTAAATCAACAGCAAAGTCTGGGTTTTCTGTCGAATTTACACGAAAAATCGCAGTTAAAACTGTGCGCGTTAACCGTTACATGGTGTTTTTTGTCCGTCGCCATCTATTTACACTATCTCACGGAAGACGGCTAACCCCTCGGCTGCCGGGAGCGCGTTTTTTCTCACTTTATTATTATTAACTTGGCCGAGACAAAGTCGTACGTTGTTCTCATGTAGTTGTCTTCGCTTGGCTTAAATTACGGCCACTTGAAACTAACGTGGTGCGAATAGAAATGCCCGATTATATATCGAGGTTTTACAAGATTTTGCGTTAGGTACTTGTATTTACGAATACGAAACGATAGCCATTTGTTACTGATTAGTATCGATTGAGAAGCCTTGAATGATAATACTGTTTATCTTGACTAAATTATCTACTTTATCAGATTGTTACAATTCATTTAAGTTTGTTTTGAGTTGTGTGGGTAAAATACATAGTTCTGAATATCTCAAACGATTTAAACGTAGGTATTGATGTTGCAGTAGGTAGGTATCTAGACTACATTTTTCCCTGTATTCAACGAATTTACATTTGAACTCTTGTCTGTATTTTGAATTGCATTAAATGCAAAGTTCGTCGTTCACTGCGACCCTCGACCAAGAATAAACCACTTCTACTTCTGCCGTGGTTGTTGACTAAGGGGTCATATTCAGAGGATAGATGGCGGAATCCACTGGCACTTAGATGATACTTGTATTACTTATGTATATCGTATATCTGACTGGTGTTCGCAACTCCACCATGTGCAAGCGCATATTTTGCGTATGGTGGCAAAGACAAAGCTATAGATGAATCGAGACTTAAAAAAACAATTTCACTATCTCATAATAAGTTCAAACACATTATTTCATAATATTCATTACGTTTTATTTTAACTAGTGACCCGCGCCAATTGTGAAACCCAGCATCAAAATCCATTGTGTAGTTTAGAAGAACTAAGCGGTCACACAGCAGTCGAAAATCGACTTTGTTTTATACTATTTAGAGATCAATCTGGTAAATAGTGCTTAACCATAGACTTTGAAACAGGATCTTACAATTCAAATACGTTTATTTGCAAATACAGGTATATGAACCATTTATTATTAAGTATTCATATTGCCTTCGAAGTAAATTAAACAGAGTCTGCTTTTCGATTATTCGACACGAAATCACACTGAAATTGTTCATACATTACAGAATGAAAGGACTTGCCCCGCGGCCATTTTATCCGTTGTAAATTACTGTTGGACATGTCATGTCACATGTGCATTGATCTCATTTGGAATCAGATTAATACATAATATGCTGCATTGCAATTCTGTGTCGTTCAATATTCCGTTTTAAGTATTTCAGCATTGCAGTGCTGGTCTTCCTGAAATGAACTTATAGATTAAATATATATTTCTTGATTTTTAATATGAAATGTCTCGAATACCTCGTTGGTCTAATGGTCCTGGGTTTAATTTCCAGGTCGGGCGGTGTTATTAGGTTTTTCCAACTGGAATTGCTCAGCTTCAGCCCGGAGTCTGGATTTGTGTCCGGTTGATCGCAATGGGCTCGCCCCCTATTACATAGGACTTAATCATAACTGTGAAATGTGGGTGTAGTATAGGTACACCTCTGCCAACCCTTTGGGGGAACAAGGAGTGATGTTTATGTATTGAAATGTAATCATGAAGTAATATCTTAAACTACCCGCTAATCAATTTACATTACCTCAAGCCCTCGGAGGTAGATGATTTAATCTCATCAGGTTAGATTTTATAGCCTCTAAATAACACTCGCTTAAGATATTAAATATGTGGTGATAGGGATATTCTCTATTATATCCGACAAGCGATGGAAGCTACGTAATTATATTTCATCTAGCTGCGCCCCGCAGGTTCACCCGTATAACTCTCGATCCCGTGGGAATATCGGGATAAAAAGTATCCTATGTCCTAACACAGGTCATGGTTTACCCATGTGCCAAATTTGATCCAAATCTGTTCAGCCGATTTAGTGTGAAAGCGGAACAAACAAATAAGCGAACAAACTCACTGTCGCATAAAAAAAATAAGTTAGGATAGATTTAATTGCCCAATAAATAGCAATAGTATTGGAAGATATTGTTGCACATTATGTATTTTTCTTTAAATCATCCCTTGCCTCATATAGGTTGCATGAGTTGCATCAGCATTGCATCACAATACTGACTAATGAACTTTGAGCCGTTCGTTTCACATTTACTTAAAAAGTTGTGAAAAACGTACGTAACGTAAAAGTACTTTTTCATTCAGACATAGTTAAGTTACAGAGCTAACTTTGTTTCGTATGTAACAGCATACCGTTTCGTTAGCTACGCTTCGTGGACAGAATCGCAAATCTGATTGGTTTGACATGCGGTTCATTTTTATTATCTTTGTATTGGCTACGTACATACCTACTAAAAGAGCGAACCTCGGAAGTTCAGGACATATTATGGTTCCTATCGAACTGAAGGCTAATATTATGGCAATGAAGAAGTAACCTCAACTATGTCGGAGTCGTCTTCCAGTCTAACCGGATGCAGCTGAATACCAATATTTTACATGGAGTGACTCCCTATCTGACCTCCACAACCCAATAAGTGGGTAATACGATACCCCTTGCTAAGACTGGTTGTCAAACTTTCCGGCTTCTGACAACCCGTAACGACTGCCAAATATCTACGAATGACAGCCGGGACCAACGGCTTCACGTGCTCACCGAGGCACGAAGGAGTCTCGGTATGTAAAGATGGTCACCCATTCACGGACCAACCCCGGCAAGCGTAGCCACGAGCGTTCGGCTGTTATTACGTAGCCACGAGCTCGTCCATAGAACCATAGAACATGAAGCTTGTATTTCCCGAAGGGCATAGTGGTGTACCTACCATAGCTAAAAACAAACTCTCTATTTAAGTAGTTGCCAAGCGATATTTATATTACAACACATTGAAATGACAAAAGTTGACATTATAAAGTCAATGTTTTTGAAAGTTTCTCACGTAAACCACATCGTGTGAACTAATTAATTAAACATTAACATCTGACGTCAGAATTTAATTTTGTTTGTATGTTACCAACCTTATGTCTTGCGTACTGATACAACAAGCAATACTAAGAAAACACTGCTAGGTAGAGAAATCTTTTACAAGAATCAAAAGTTAAATATTCGTCATTTATTATGGCATATATTTCTTTAAAAATGACGAATATTGACGTTTTGATGAGGCATCCCGTTTTGATCACCATGCGAATAGCGTATTTTACATGGAGCGACTGCCTATCTGACCTCCACAACCCAGTAATTAGGTAATACGATACCCCTCGGTAAGACTGGTCGTCAGACTTTCGGGCTTCTGATGACCCGTAACAACTGTCAAAGATCCACGAATGACAGCCGGGACAAACGGCTTTACGTTCTTTCCGAGCCACGGAGGAGTCTCCTTATGTCAGTAGCTGGATTATTCTTTTTCGATTTTAAAAATATTTGTCCGGGTATTTTCAGTTCAATTACTATCCTATTTAGATAAGACTTCATGGATTTACATCTTTCATTATACTAGCCATTGGTACGTCATAATGACAAATGATTAAACCACATCTTATTACGAGTAGGTATTCTTGTTATAATGAGCACAGACCGAAAGACAACCCTCAAACACAATTCATGTTTACAAATACATACTTGGATAACTACTGTTTTCTTTGTGTATTCGTTTTTATTGTGTATTCCTTGTCTAGTAGATTACGAGTAGATTATATGAAATTAAACAATTTATTGTAACGTATATATATCACCTATTAAATGTGTAGCAATAAATGTAAACAGAACCAAAGAACCTGGATCTCACGACTGTGTTCCAGGAATCATTCGAATGTAATTTCTTAAACCATAAATTATTCTTATTTCAATCAACCCCGTAGAACCATTACAGAACCCACACATACACACAACATACCTCTACGTGACACACAGCCACACGGTCCATGTAGCGAGACATGTTACTAAAATTAACATTCTTCATCGCGAGAGCGACACGATTTCATATTATGAAAACATAGTATAACATCATTATGTACCAACTACGACTGTAGTATATCTTTGATCTCTGTTCGGTCTATGTGTGGGTTCAAACTGTTCCTTGGTACGGATAGATGGCGCTGTATGCACAGGGGTGTAATGCAACGCAGTGTAAATCCTATTTGTTTTTGGGGTGTTAAATTATAGGGAGTTTGGAATCGTTTCATGCGTGTAAGGGGAGTTTTGTGCTACGTTGCAGTAGCCGAGGGTTGAAGTTTTCATAAGGGGTCGCCGGTTTCAAAATGTGTATAAAAAATCGTTGAGACTCGTCATTGTCTTTTTTTAAAAGGGCGCTGAAAGCAATATCCAATAAATATCACAATGCAACATTGCTTGCATTTTGATTATTTCTTTAGTAAATGGCTTATTAGCAGATATAAATAAAAGACGAGAGTTCTTACAAAACTTCTACTCTAGTAAGTACCTATAGGTAGTACTAGAGTACTAGTAAGTACCTATAACTAGTACTAGAGTACTAGTAAGTACCTATAGTTACTTACTTTATATTTAAACTGAGATAAAAATAAGATTAATTTCGTTTCTGCAAAGAGTAAGTACCTATAACTAGTACTAGAGTACTAGTAAGTACCTATAGGTACTTACTTTATATTTAAACTGAGATAAAAATAAGATTAATTTCGTTTCTGCAAAGAGCTTGAATTTGAAGTAAAGAACGTATTTTATAACGATCAAAATTAAGATTTTTTTTGACAAACCTAGCTAACAATCGAAAATTAAGTTTGATAAATCTCCCCTTTCAAACATTATAGTTTTAACATCAGTATCTAATAATTAATCTACGTGTAAACCTTAGGCCTCTGGCACCACTAAACGCTTAATGCGTTTTAGCGCTAAACATTTTGTATTTAGTAATTGGGACCGCAAGCGGACCCAAAATCTCTGTTCCTTTTACATGAAACCAAATAGAATCTCAGTTAAGTCTGAGTGTACAAAACTAAACCTACATCCCAGCCTACCCCTTTACAGAGCGTCTTAGCAATAAACATAAAACCTTCAATAGCTCACAGATTCATCAATCCAACACCATTACATTCGTTAGTGGGTCTTACGTCATCGAGTGACGTCACCGTCTGTCTGCCCACACACTTCTGTATCACGGAATTTATAACAAACTTTGCTTTAGTAGGTATATTTTACTATTTAGATTATTCAGAACTGTTATGTGCCTTGTTTTATGTATAGTTTTCTTAGCCTATTTTATATTTTTCAGGACATATTAATAGGTGCACGGGCATCCCAATTACAAAACAATGAACTAAAAATACGCACTGGTTATGCTAAACCTACCTATACTCACGCTTTTCGACAAGAGTGTGGGCAGAAACTACAGAGCTCCACGTGCGACGATCCCTCAATACATAATTATACTCCTTTTTAACCCCCGACGCAAAAAGAGGGGTGTTATAAGTTTGACCGCTATGTGTGTGTGTCTGTCTATGGCACCATAGCTCTTAAACGGGTGAACCGATAAGAATACGTTTTTTTTTATTTGGAAGCAGGTTTCTAGCGATGGTTCTTAGACATGTATTATCAAAATCGGTTCAGCCGTTTGAAGATTATCAGCACTTTTCTAGTTGATGAATGGATGTGAGCATCTTCCACAGATCTGATCGATTTGAAATGATGTATTCTGTTACTTCAATGCTATTAGAAGAACATAGTAACCTTAAACTGATGCTGCAGCATCACCTGGAATTTGCAGGATACCCAACTCCCTTACCAACTTACATCACATGTATCGTGTTTGGGCTCATTGGAATTGTCTCAATGAATAGGTTATAGATAGATGATGAACAGGGTCTGGTGATGGAGTAGGAAAGGGAAGTGAATAAATGTTTGTGTTGGGGGTTACTTAAATTTTAATATAATTTCACTTGTTCGTCGTCCACGTTGAAACAATACTCCTTTCGCTTCTCCTCCTCATTTATTATTGGAGAACTCTCTACCAGCGTCTGTGTTCCCTTCCAGCTTGAACACGTCAGCTATCAATGCAAGAGTGAACAAGCATCTTCTAGGCACACTCGTTCCTTCGTAGACCTCATGCATCTCTTTCCACCTGGCGAGATCGAGGTCAAGTCTTTTTTATTTTATAAAAAAAACTAAGTAGGTATCGGGTGTTTTTTTAGAAGTGGAGAACTTTAAATTGAAATAAAACACAGAAAAATGTTTTTAATATATATTATTACCAAAATATAGCCTGTTTTACTGTGTGAAACTTTAACCTCCAGATTACTCCATGTACGCGTCAGCCGCGGCGGCCACATGCCCGAAATCATATTCAAATATGAATGGCATAAAATTATCTGTCAAATAAAGCCAATTTCATGGATATTAAAAACATTGTTCTACATCATATTTAAATTTAAAGTTCTCCGCCTCTAAAAAAACACATTTATTTGTTGTGAAAATCACCGCAGACAGATTTCTATTTTGTAGCACCAAACGGAGACTAGATCCTATATATTACTCTCAATTAATTTTGATGTCCTAAGTCAAGCTTTGTTTAACAAACGGAAGCTCTTTTCTTAGCCTATCTGTAACTTCTACTTACTTGATTAACCCACCCGATTCCCTTGATTAACCCTACAGGACTAAGGTTAACTGTTATTAGTGCTTTAGCTCTAATTGTTCCTGCTTAGCCAATTTGGCGTTATAGGTATCATCTAAACAGACACTAGATATTCTAGTGTCCGCTAGCGCTACTGCTGAGCATGAGATCCTGGGTTCGATTCCCGAGTCAGGCAAAGTGTTATTGGGTTTTTCCATCTGGAATTTCTCAGTAGCTGCCCGCAGTCTGGATTTGTGCCTGGTCATTGGCCATAGGCCGGCCCCTCTATGACATGGGACTTAAACATAACTGGCGCAACACCCCTGCTTAATCCATCGGGGAATACCTACAGGCGTGCTGTTGTGATCTTGTTAACTAAAGTTAATATGGATGATGCCTGGGTAAAAAAAAAGAAATTCTAATTAGTCCGTCAGTCAGATAATAAAAAAATATTAGACACGTATTTTTTGCTATATCAGATTAACAAAAAATTACTTAGATAAAACGCATTTTAATTCGGGGAGTGGGGGTCGCTACGTCACAAGTAAGTATAAAATCTACATACTCGTGACGTCATGGCACATTTTAACTCAATGGATCGCCGTAATCTTTAGATTTCGTAAAAAAAGAAAAAATATGTGTCCAATATTTTTGAATAATCTCCACGACGAATAAAACTAAAAAAAAAATTTAGGCATCATACCCGTTCTACAAGCATTTTCTATTCATACAATACACCTAAAACATTCTCTTCTCTGCCTTCTCTGAGTGAGAAGAGATGTTTGCCCTGTAGTAAAACAGTATGCTGCTAGCGAAATAAGACAAATATTTCATTAAAATTGTGTTTTGAAAGTTTTGACTCAATTTATGTTAATTTTGTTCTCTAAATCAACAGTAAACCAGCATTGTGTTTGCAGTGCCCTGACAGGGTTCATGTACAAAAACCGTCAAAAATAGTGTATTGTAAAATGTGTAGGTAATGTGCAATAGAGAAAAATAAATAAAAATAAAATCTTGAGTAAATGTTTTGCTGGAAAGGTAAAAAGTTAAATATTTCTACTTCTAAGTTAGATATTTAGCTTAGCGTTGATTTGAAAACACGATAAATTAAGATTGACGCGGCTGATTCAGAAAGTAATGGAATGAAATAAGTTTGACAGCTTTCAGCTCGTTTCCCTTTATTAAATTACCGTTTGATTACTTTTGCTTATTTGATCATTGACTAAGTGGATTCCGAATTTCCAAGAAATATGTTTTTCTCTAAATACGAGTATAATTTGATGGTCCTGCTTCTATGGAACCTGACTGAACAATGATTATGTAGATTATGTTGGTAGAAAACATGTTGGAGAAGTTATCTTGTTAATCCCATGTGGTGGTCGAAGTTCGGATAAGGCTGGCTTTTACCATCTTTAATTATTTTCAGGAAGAAAAGAATACTGAAAACTCCTTAGATCAGTATTAAAATCTACATGACGTTATTATATTAATTTCAAATAAAATAAAAAATACAATAAGCTACTTATATTGGCAAAAAAGAAAAGGTGATAACAGACAGTAAGCCAGAATCCAGACCAGAGAGTAAACCAGAGGGAACACACTCAGACAGACACAAACAAAACAGAAAGACAGAGAAAAACAGACATACACACAGATAGAAACATTACTATTATATTTCTTAGAAGTTACCCTAAAATAACAAAGTTTTAATGGTATTTCCGCCATTTTGAATCGTAATATTCTCGATGTCAACCGAAAACCTTAACGGAAGACTTATGATAATATTTATTTCGTATATTTGTCATTTATCTGTTTAAGCTGTTTTCATGGTTCATAAACGAGGTTTAGAAACATTATCCTGTTTTTCTTTACTTTCATACTGAATCCGCTGGATGCGGGAAGCACAGAATTGGGCAAAGTGCCTGTGCTTGGGGGAGGCCTATGTCCAGCAGTGGACGTCTTTTGGCTGAAATGATGATGATGATACTGAAACAAACAACCAATGTATATTTATGATCTTAAAAGAAATGGATGCTGAAAGTACAGAGAAACCACGACTTTTCCCACTGCTGGGCCTCTCTTTGCTTGTGCCAATGCCCACGCTCATATGCATAAATAAATACTAATGTAGCCTTAGGAGCGCTTAACCTAAAAGTAGCCAAAGTCGCAAATAGCTGTCAAATATTTACCTTTTTTGATTAATTTAGCAATATTACTGTATGAAAATATGAAATGTGGTTAACTATTGAACTAAAATATAGATATTGAAATGCAATAATTAGTATCGTAACACCGAATATTTAGTTTTAGATGTACAAAAAGTATTTGGTAAGTTTCCAAATGCCTTTTTTACACCTAAAACGGTTACGACATCAAATAAAGTGTTATATTTGCAATTCATTATTAATATTCTAGTTCGCTAGTTAGCCACAGTAATATTGCCAAATTAATCAAAACAGCGAAATATTTGAATAAACACACATCTGAATAAACGCTCTTAAAAGGCTTACAACAGCTAAAGAGCGGTCACTGTCGAACTGCATAGAAAAGAAAGAGAAGCGCGATGACACAACGCGAGTAATTTATTGCAAAATATGAAGCAATTATCTAATTACAAAAAAAAAAAAAAAAAATGTACTAAAAAATGAAAATACTATTACGGTAATATGTTTCTTGTAGAATAATCTGACAAAAATCTGAATGATTGCATGTATATTAATATGATTTTTAATCGTTAAAAGACATTTTTAGAGGTGTCTTCGTGAATTTTTTCTATCGTATCAAATTAGTTGTATTATGTTTTCAACACACTATCTTACTTGCGTATATCCTCAAGAATATCATATATATTTCTGATTTTGTTTACTGCAGTGGATCATATACTTTTAGACATTAGAAATCTTGCGTTTAGGCACATTTAGGTCCTAGCGTCCGAACATAGGATATATCTACCCTGATGTAGACCTACGTATGTCCGGAACTCCGGACTCCCGTGGCCACTTGCATGTAACCAGCCTAGCTTAAATATTGATGCTCAGTTGGGCAGCCCAGATTAAATTGTAATCCTTTATTTTAATTAGAAATAGCCACATCACAACCCACGTAAATTATCGAGTAGTTTTAATGTGAATCCACAAACGTAGCCCGCGAAATTCAAATATTCTTACGTTTTTTTTTGCAATTTATGTTAGTATTAGATTGTATCTTGATCAAAATATACTAGACCATAACAAATATGTACTAGTAACAAACAAATATGTTCTCGTATTTATAGAATTAGAATCATAAATACATCTCCAAATTCAAAATTTTGAATTTAGAGATAATCTCACAATTCATCACATCCCTAAATTTAAAATTCAAAATTTTGAATTTAGAGATGTATTAATGATTCTAATTCTATATTTCTTTGTTTAGGTTAGTATTAGATTGTATATATCTTGATCAAAATATGATTCGCGACCATAACAAATATGTACTAGTAACAAAGAAATATGTACTCGTATTTACAGAATTTGAATCATTAATACATCTCTCTAAGTTAGATTTGTTCTCAAATCATGATTTCATGAAAAAGTCATTCAATGGAACAAGTTTTACTTAGAAAGATGTAGGTATTAATTATTATAATTCTGCAAAATACATTAAAATTTTTATGGCCGTGAATCATATTTTGATCAAGATAGAACCTGCCACTGACCTGCAAATTGCAAAAAACGTAAAATAATTTGAATTTCGCGGACTCCCACTGCGGATCCACCTTAAGAGTCAACTGCAAGTTCGATATAAATTAAGTAAACTTACAATAAATGGGACTTAAATGGGACTGGGCAGGACATATTTGCCGCATGCCGGACAAACTGTGGGCCCAAATAGCACAGAACTGGTGCCCTGAGACAGTGAGGCGGGGTCGCGGCAGACCACGTTAGAAGATGGCGGGAAGAGCTGGATAGGTTCCGTCAAAACTGGAAGGAGGACGCGCGGGCTCGCGAACGATGGAAGGAGTGGAGGGAGGCCTTTGCCCAGGAGTGGGACAGTGTAGGCTAGTAATAAAAATAAAATAAAAAAAACTTACAAACTTTCGCAATTATAAGTAAGTTATTAGTGAGAAAATCTCTTTTTTTTTTTTTTTTTTAGGTAGGGCATCTCATAGCTGACCTCTGAGGTCATGACTATTTAACCGGTCAATCCTGTGGCTGCCTTAAGCTTCTACACTTAAAAGCCTCCGGCCAGGGGCAAAACTATGCTAATTAAAACTAGGCGAACGCTCGCTAAGGGCACCCCCTGTGGGGTACGAACCTCGGCTTAGGGCGTTCGCTGGGGGGAGGACAGCAAGAGGGACAGGCTGGATCAAGGATATTTCATGATTATTAGACGGGGAATTTAAAGCTACGCGCTCAGCTGCGACGCGGGCTGGCGCATCGTCGAGCAAGGGTCGGGGGGGAGTATCATTTACTCGGGCGGGTCGCGATCGCGGACCTCGGCGGCGAGGTCGGAAAGTGTGTCGGAGTGTGTGTATGCGAGCTGTACTGGTTTCCCTATTGCTCTCCTGGAGGAGTGTTATAGGGTCATCGGGGTCGAGAAGGATTTGCCTCGGACGGCGGGTTCTACTCATCTGACTTGGGACATAACTAGCGGCCTCGACAACCAGAGGGTTGCGGTGAGTGAGGGCTGAGTCAAAGAAACGCTTGGAATTGCGTTTGAGAAACTGGTGGATTGTGGGGAGTTTAAAATCTACGTGGAGGGTTTCGTTCCTACAGAACCAAGGGGCTCCGGTGGCTTTACGAAGGAATCTGTTCTGCATCACTTGCATTCTATGGATTTGTCGGGGTTTTGAATGTGCGAACACGACGCCCGCATAGGTCATGATAGGGCGAATGCACGTTGTGTAGATTCGCAATTTGCACCTGAGTGACAATTTGCTACGTACATTTAGAATGGAGTGGAGTCTACTGAGAGCGAAAGCGGCCCGCGCGCGAGCCTGCTTTATGTGCTCTGTGAAGGAAAGATTTTCATCTAAGATGACACCTAGGTACTTGGCTCGCCTCCCCCAAGGGATCGGCTTGCCGAGCATGGTGATGGGTCGGGGAGGCGGTGGTCTGAAGCGTCTTTTCTGCTTAGAGAATAAGACCGCTTGACTCTTATCCGGATTGACTTCGATCCTCCACTTTCTAAACCACGCGCCGAGCTTGTCGACTGCGGTCTGGAGAGTGCGAGCTATCGAGTCGGGGCCAGCGCCCTTGTAGTAGATGGCCGTATCGTCTGCGAACAGAGCCAACTGCGCCTTTCTACTCTTCGGGATATCGCTGGTGAACAGGGTGAAAATGAGCGGGGCGAGTACGGAGCCCTGAGGGACTCCGGCCCGGATGGGGCGGGGAGAGGAGAGTGCTCCCTCGATGCGATAGCGAAAGGTGCGGTTCAACAAAAAGTCTCGCAAGATGAGCACGAGACGATCTGGCACACCGAGTTTGTATAGCTTGTATATCAAGCCGTTGTGCCAGACTTTGTCGAACGCTTTCGCTACGTCGAAGAATACTGCACCGGTCGTCAGACCACGCTGGAAGCCAGCGCTTATGTGTTCGACGATCCGGTGGGCCTGATGCACGCTAGAGTGCTGGGTTCTGAACCCAAACTGTTCGTTGGGGATGAGGCCCTTGGTCTCGGCGTAGTCTCTGAGGCGCTTATAAATAAGCCTCTCATAGACCTTACCGAGGACCTTGAGCAGACTGATGGGGCGGTAGCTGGTCGGCTCGGACTTGGGCTTGCCGGGCTTTGGGATACCGATAACGGTGGCGTCTTTCCACGCTTGGGGGAAGAAGTTATTGCTTAGCGCACCATTGAAGATGGTGGTCAGAAGCATTATCAAGTGGGCTGGGAATAGTTGGACCACCCTATTGGTGATTCCATCTGAGCCGGGGGCCTTTCGGACTTTGAGACCTTTGATGATGTCTTGCACTTCGTCCGGAGTGACGGGAGGCAGAGGACTCTCAGGGTCTTCGACGGGAGGGAGGGAGGCTCTACGTTCGACTTCGGCGTCGACCTCTTCGAGGTGAGCTTGGTCTACTGGTAAAGAGCTGGGCGAGCATTGTGCTTCTAGACTGTCGGCTAGGCATTCCGCCTTGTCGATGTCGTCGAAAGCTATGGTCTTATCGGGACGGATCAGGGGAGGTGTGGAGGCGACCTGCTGGGACCTGAGTTTCCTCTGGAGTTCCCAGAAGGCTAGGTGGGTCGGCTCTAGATCGCTCAGCATCTTGTCCCAGCCCGCGTCCCGCAGCTCCTGTATGCGTGTCTTTACAGATCTCTGTAAATAGCGCATATGGGCCTTGTTAGCGGCGCAGGGAAAGTTGCTGTATGCACGAATAGCTGCGTTCTTCTCAGTCAGCAGATCACGCACTTCGTCAGGTAGTTTCCAGCGTGGGTCTTCCCCCACTGGAACTTCCTTCGAGCAGTCGCTCACGACGGATTGTACGTGATCTGTGAGTGAGTCGATCGCGGCCGTTGTTGCTGCGATAGAGTCAAATTGGTCGGGGATAGAGTCCAAATGGGGGGACGTGTTGGATTTCAGCTGGGTGCCTACTTTCCTCCAGTCCGTTACCTTTTTGGTAGCTGGGGGGCGATTGGGGTCAGGGAGACCTATGCGGGGGTCCAGTTTTAGGATTACCGGACGGTGGTCAGAGTGAAGCTCGTCTACCGTCTCTATCGAGTCTAGTCGTAGGTTGACGTTCTTAAGGATCGCCAAGTCTAATACGTCGGGGGTATGATTTACGTTATGGGGATAGTGAGTGGGATTCATCGGGGCGATGATATCAATATTGAGGGAGTTTGAGAGGTTGAACAAGTGTCGCCCTCTCATCGAGGCCCTAGTGCTATTCCAGGAGGGATGTTTGGCATTGAGGTCGCCCGCTATGATAACGGAGTCGCTCATATTTAACAAGATAGAGAGGTCATTAGTGAAAGGTTGAAAGTCCTCCGTACCGGTAGGGGGAGATACGTAGGCTGAAACTATCTGGATCGGCTGATGGCCTGTCATGCCTAAGCGGCAGATTGAAACTTCTAGATATGCTAGAGGAGGAGGGTCCATAGGGATGCAGTACAGATCCTTTTTATAATAAATTAGAGTACCGCCCTTGTGACAGCGAACCCTGTCATTGCGAACCACGCGGTAGTTTGCAATGCCAGGGTCACGGTTGAAGGGTTTTAGAAATGATTCCTGGATGAGGAGGATGTCGATTTGATGGTCGCGGAGGAAAGTCGCGATCTCATCTTTTTGACCATTGATGCCATTGGCATTGAAAAAACCTAACTTGAGGGATCGGGGTTTGAACCTAGCTAATACGGTGTTAGACATGATTGGTTTGAGGGGTGGAGAGGGTCAACAGGGCTTGCGTGATCTCGGGATACGCTCTATGAGTGGCTAGGATTCTCGCTAGAGATCCGGCTTTCTGTGCGGCTGCTAGTTCGCATGCCATTTGATGTGCGCGAGGGGTGAAAAACAACTGATAAGCAGTTGTGATGACCTCAAAGGTCTGATCAAAGGGGACTAGGGGCGCGTTTATGGGCTGACGTTGGGGTTGGGGGCGCGGTGCTTGAGGAGCAGGTGCGGGCCTGTCTAGTGGCGCGGGTACGCGATATATACGGGGGTCCATTAGGGGGGGGAGGGGTTTGGTGGGTGGGGGGGGGTGGTGGAGGGTTTGCGTACTGGCCATAGGCTGGGAAAGCCTGTTGGTGGTGGAGGTGGTTCCACGGACTAGGCCTCTGGGGGCTAAGCCTTTCGGGCATTTGGGATGAGGGGATTCTGTAATTACTATTACTATTGGGGGCTTCCCGTTGCTGGCGGGCGTCGAAACGCTTGGCCAGTTTGGGAGAAGAGGACTTGGGGGCTTTCGGGCAGCCGCGGTAGTTAGCCGGGTGACCTACTTGCCCGCATAGAACGCAACTAGGCGGTTCGGGACAGAGGGTACGATCTTTGGGTCGGGAGCACTCAGAGGTGCCATGCTCGCCCAGGCACTTGACGCACCTGGGTTTCGCGTGGCAGTTCCTCTGCGAGTGCCCATATAACTGGCAATTATGGCATTGCCCTATGGCGCTGCTTTTCCACGGCTTTTCAATAATAAAGCCCGTGAGGTGGCAGAGTGACTTTAAGAGGAATATGGGGTGATGCCCCTCTACGGGAGTGCATACGACGAGGACCATGTCGTATGCTTCTCCTTGTTTGCCGCGGTGCATGCGGTGCACTTCGTCTACCGGGACGTTTTGCGACTGAAGGTCGGCTAGAATCTCTGAGGGAGATATTTCCTTTGGGATCCTTTTGATCACCACTCGGATCTGACGCTCTTCTGAGAGAGTGTACGTGTGGAATGACACGTTACGCTCTCTCAGAAGTTTTGTTAATTCCCTAAAGTCGTGGGAGGTAGGGGTCTGGACTTTGATACCCTGCTGGGTATTACGCGCGTTGGTGTATGCGATCTTTCGTTCGCAACACCATTTGGATACGTCCGTCCACTTCTCCTTGTCCTGAATGAACATGGGAGGTGGCGGAGCGGCCTTCTTAGGGCCATAAACGTGAGGGACGGGAGTAACCTGCGAAGAGGTCGACGCGATCGGGGAGGGGGAGGGGGAGGGGGAGAGGGGAGCTACTGGGGCGCAAGTAGCGGCTGGGGTAAGAGGTAGCGGGGAGAGTGAGAGCGAGTCCTCCACCGCGACGACCTTGTTGGCCTGGGTGGAGAACTGCTTCTTGTTCTTCCGCTTTTTCCCTTTTCCGGCGACGGGGACGAATCCATCGTCGTCAGAGTGGGACGAAGCGGAGGAACCTTCGAGGATTGCCTCTAAGTCGGACTGAGTATAGGGGGAAGCGGGGCGCTTTGAAGAAGCGGCCATCGCGGGGGTAGTGTCCATTTGCTCCGGTGGACTGAGCGGACTGTCTAATTCTACGGCTGGGAGCGAACTCTCCAGCGCGTCGCTGAAGTCAGCGACGTTATTGTCGGATGGACCTACTAATGCGCTTTGTAGCGCATCGAATTTGGATTGCCATTTGGCCTTGAGTTTCCGGTCGTCGTCTAAGACGGCCTGGAAGAAGTCGAGGAACTTCGAGAGTCGAAGGTCCTCCATGATCGGGGGGGAATTAAGGATTTAAGGGGGAAATGGTCCCTAATTCTCCTAACAAAATACCTAGCACTACTTCCCCGGGCGGATTGGCCGGGGATGTGTAAAACCCTCCCTGTCGGGTATAGACAGGGAGGTTGAGTACCTAAGGGTGAGCCCTAAGCTTGCTTTGGCCCGTTGCCTATCTTATTGTGCAACGGGGTCCTAACCAGTCTAGTGCGCCGGGGTAGAGACACCCGACCAACACTAGGTGTGTCGCTGTAAAAGGAAAACTGTCACCAATGCCGACTAGGAGATCCCCCAAGGCCGGACACTGGGACCCGTCCAATTGACTGCCTAGCCCTGAAGGGGTTCGGCTGGTGTGATTGGGACAACACCACACTCGGTTTCGTTGGCACCGTGTAGGTTTCCACCGAGGACCACGAAACTGTGGATTTACCCAGAAGGGGCCAGAAAGACGCGACGATTACGTTTTGACACTAGACTGTTATTGAAATATTTATTAGTTGTGTCTTGAAAAAGACACCAACTAATAGGTCGGAGGAAGTCGGGGCGACTTCGGAGCTCGTCGGCAGGGGCGACGAAATCTTGACAGGAGGAGGCAGCTTCCACGAACCACACAGCAGCAGCGCACGACCGTCCGCAACCGGTGCCGAGCGTAGAATGTCTCTGAGAAAATCTCCTATTCAGGTACTTACATGGATGTGTTCTTGCGCTAACCTAGTTTCTATGTACAAACAAAATTAAACTTTGCGCAAGTTACAATAATCAGCTCTGGACATCTTGAATACATGAGTTTCTTCATATTAAGTTAAATAGACTTTAGTAAGCTCTGAAAATCTGTAAGAGCGGCGGATGAAGCTAAAATATTCGGAAAATGTTATTGAAACTGAACAAAAGAAAAACAACATTTGTTAAATTAAGAATTTCTGAATGATGAACCCGATTCTTTTGATTGGTTTATTATTATGAATATTGTAACTCCTATAAAAAAATCTTTTAATCGGCTATTTTCAGTTATCTTTTAAGAATTAGATATGCCTCAAATTCTTAGACAGTTTACTATACCGGCGACATTCCTGATTCGATGATTAAGACAGGATGCATTTCCTGAGCTTTCAACAGTTTATGTACCATCGAAGAAGTTCATATCTAACCACCGTAAGGACTATTCTTGCTTGCAGCGCTCGGCGGCTATAGTATCGGGCCGGTAACAGATGTGGTCATCGTGTTCACGGGATTTTGTTTTGAAACTGGTTAGATATGAACTTCTTTGATGGTACACACAAACACAGACAAGAAGAAAGGAACAGGAAAATACGAATAAAGATTATGATATAAAGAAATCTTTTCCAGCATACCTGCGAAAGAAGAATGGATAAAAAAGATATCGCACACCTAGATAAAGAGTAGCACAACTCAAAATACCTCTTTTTTCAGGAACAGCAAAAAAACGGTTTATTGCTGTTAATTAATCCGTTTTTTGCTGTTCCTGAAAAAAGAGGTGTTTTGAGTTGTGCTACTCTTTATCTAGGTGTGCGATATGTAGACACTGTGTAGAAGAGAAATTAAAAAACATGAAACAAAAAAAAACTATTCACTTATTCAAATAACAATATACTAACATTCTTCTAAATTAAATAAATATCACTAAAACCCCCCCGCGACTTCTTTCGTTCTTCTTTTTTTTCTTCTTCTTTCTTCCACGGATTTTCTAGTTTTGACATAAATTATATACCATGACACTCGACAATACTGTAATTTCCCATTTAGTGAAAGTATTTTCGGAATAAGATCAATAGTTTCGAAGAATACCTCCTACATACAAACTCCGGATTTTACCTATTTGTATTAGGTAGGTACTAGATTGAAGATATAAAATAATAAATTGCGTATGTATTTATTATTTTATACAAATTCAATTATGACGAAATTGAATGATAGTGGTCTTTTAAAAACTGCAACAGTTTGGCTTCCATACCCATTTCTGGTTGTTTCATAAAACTGGATTTAGGAATCTAGGTATTTGTGACAACAAGCCAAGAAGGCAGTTCATGTTCACGACACCAATGATCAGTCATTCAGACTAAGTTTTGAGTATGAATGTGATGGCTATAAGAGTAGGGGAAGACCAAAGAAAGGATGGGTGGACTGTGGGAAAGATGATATGGCTAGAAAGGGGCTGACTACCGAGATGACGACTAATAGAGAAGTGTGGAAGAACAAGATATTTTGCGCCGATCACAAATAAATTGTAATTAAGGTAGGAGAATTATGATTCGTGACATCAAGACAAGAAAGCAGTACATGTTCACGATACAAATTGGACGTAGTTAAACAGAAAGGATCCAACCCCCACAGAGTTAGTTTTGAGATATTCAAGTTTTAAGATCAGATCGTGTTATGTGATTGTATGACCTGCCATACATACGGGGTGGTAATGAATGGATATTAAAGTTTTGACTACAAAGAGTGTTTTGGTATACATAACTCATTTTCGCCCATAGTGTGTGTTGGATCCTTTCTGCTTAACTACGTCCAATTATGAGTCATTTATTCAGTTTATACCTAAAAGCCATTCTATAATACTCCTATCATTACATTCAAAGGAAAATTACAATGGTATTGTAAGTCTATAGAGCCTTTTTGAATGTCTGGTCTCATTACAAGGCATTTCTTTGGTGACAAGGTCATTTTCAAATCGATCCAGTGTTGAACACGATATGAATACTAAAAAATACTGTTATAACAAATGGATACCATATTAAACTAATTATTGTATAATTGATATTTGTGGCATTGTCAAAAGGCTAACTAACGTTACGGTCTGCGTTCTGTGATCTGTGGTTACCTACGTTGAGCCAAACAAAGTGAAAAACGAAAAGCAAAGCAGAAAGTGAAACAAAGTCCTTTCAAGGTGGAAAACCACCTGGAATGGGCATTCAAATAATTCACGTAAATATGTCTTCATGAATGTGTAGGTTCTGGTAAAACTTAAGCCGTCTTATTACACGAAAAATTCCCTCTCATTAAACGAGTTCGAACATTAGTTCAAACCTTTGAACTCGTTATTGTATTATGAACTTTATACAGAACGCGGTAAAGTTCTTAATACAAAATTGACAACTTAGACTTGGTTTTAACGTCAGTTTTTTGTTTTTTGAACTTTAACTTTGTCGGACCAGAGATTGAAATTTAAAAAATTGTTCGATGCTTTAAACTAGGGTCTAAAAAGACCAGACATTGTTTTTGAAACCCCCGACGGAAAAAGAGGGGTGTTCTAAGTTTGACCGCTATGTGTGTATCTGTCTGTGGCACCGTAGCTCTTAAACGGGTGAACCGATTTGAATGCGGTTTTTTTTTATTGAAAGTTGGTGTGCTTGCGATTGTTCTTAGACATGTTTTTATCAAAATCGGTTAAACCGTTTGAAGATTATCAGCACTTTTCTAGTTGATGAATGGATGTGAGCGTCTTCCACAGGTCTGATCGATTTGAAATTTGGTATTCTGTTACTTCAACGATATTAGAAGAACATAGTAACCTTGAACTGATGCTGCAGCATCACCTGGAATTTGCAGGATACCCAACTCCCTTACCAACTTACAGCAAAGGTATCGTGTTTGGGCTCATTGCAATGGTCTCAATGAATAGGTTATAGATAGATGATGAGCAGGGTCTGTTGATGGAGTAGGAAAGAGAAATGAGGAAATGTATGTGCAGGGGGTTTTTAAATTTAACAGAATTTCACTTGTGTAATAAGGCCGTAGCGCGCATTCGAGGTCGAGTTATTACTTGTTCTATATTCAATGACACGCTTTTGGAGAAGCAATAATCAGACCTGAAATGCTTAGGCAAGTAAGGTCTAGTTTGGCTTGATGAAGCTGAATGTAAGAAACAAAACAGTATTGAAGCCTAGCATCTATCGTCTACGACTCTCCTGGTAAGCGGATAACGTAATGTTACCTTGATATTGTAAACGTAATTGTTTATATTTATTGTCGCCTTATCGTCATGAAAATGACAAAGACGGGTTAGGTATTGTAAAACGGGGGGTCAGCAATTTAGACGTATGAGGAACAGGGTGTAAAGTTCACTCTTACTCTATAGAAAAGGGAGGATCCTCCGACCAGACTGGGGTGTCGTGTCTGGCGGGCAACTGCCCGAAAGTTGATGTCGGATAGTTTTATATATGTCATTCGCGCGGTAAACTCTAATTGCGCGATGCAGGATTTGTGTGACGTCATGTCTTTGATGCGTAGTTCGTATGTGACGGTGTAACCGCTACAACGTTATTCTTAAAATTAATAACTAATCTGCAGAAAAAAAAACCCGAAACTCGCCATAATACCTAGATCAGCTCATAAAGGTGAAGAATAAAGTAAAATAATCTGTTAAGTATAAATTGTCGGTCGTCGCAGCTCGGCGAGTGGAGCGAACAGTTACAATCGTCGGTTTTGTAGGTTGCACCGTTGTTGCATTCGATACACGACACTTTGCCCAGTTTCTACCAACTAGCAACTGCCAACTGAGGATAGGTATCACGATGTGGTTTATAAAGTGCTTTGCATGTTATAGTTTGTATCACTTCGGTACTTGACTTCCACTGAATTGCTGTGAGAGAGTATCTCTTACCAGCTTAGGAAGAGTTGTCGAAATGTAAGAAATTAACTAAACTACTAGTTGAAAAATGCTATTAAATGTGTGAGTTTTTAAATGACAACACTGCTCAATAATATTTCAATTTATTAAGTTTGATTCTAATTTTGTATACTATGACTATTATTTTGCCGGCGAATTTAACTTTCAAGATGATGACATTAAAAACTGATTACCTGACACTTATTGATTCATATAGATTTGCAATAATTATTATTATGATAGTGCTTAATGTTGCATGCCTTACGGTAGAATGTACTGGATCTTTTGTTTTTCTTTTTTACACCATCAAAACTATGTTTTGTTGCCTACATTCTTTGCAAATAAATGATTTCTGATTCTGTAGAAATTATATCAAAGGGACAGTTTAAATGGTGTTCTCTAAAATCGAATGTCACCTTTACAGGACGAAAGGAGACATTTTACTTATTGTTGTTCAATGCTTTACATCGGCTATGACGTCTGGCACGGAAAACACTAAACACCTACCCTCTCTAAAACAATGTTCTAATGAGTTACAAACGAGTTCATAGCAACACCCTGCCAAGCGAAAATAATTACATAATTAAGAAATACCGTTGACTTTAGCGGTTATGTAGATTCTAGAGTATTCTAGACTAGAGGACCACATTTATTTAGGGGCCCAGTCATGATCAAAACGCAAATATTGTATTTTTTATTATTTTATTGGTTCACCAACAATTGGCCAAAGGTAACATGCAAAATGTATAATATACAACAGCGCAATAATCACATACAGGCAAACTCCGCATGCATATAGAATTTGTAAAAAAATATAATTAAACTAATATACTTAGTTTTAAATTAAGTACTTATTTAAAAACTAGGCTTTCAATTTTCCCAAACTGTCAAAGAGCAAATCGATTTTATTATCTGAATATAGAAGCAGCAAAATATATTAATTTTGACTGTACTGACGTGGATACTTTATTTGGAAATGTCCTTTAAGAGCATTTGTTTTGAAAGTGGGCAACGTAACAAATACTCGTAGATGTCAAATATTTCGCTGTTTTGATTAATTTAGCAAAATTACTGAATGGAAACATGAAATGTGGCTAACTAGCGAACTAGAATATTAATAATGAATTGCAATTATTATAACACTGAATTTGATATTGTAACCGTTTTAGGTCTAAAAAAGGCATTTGAAAAGATTTTTTACATCTAAAACTAAATATTCGGTGTTACGACATTTATTACATTTCATTATCAATATTTTAGTTCACTAGTTAGCCACATTCCATATACACATACAGTAATAATGCCAAATTAATCAAAACAGGTAAATATTTGACAACTATTTGCGATTTTAGGATAAGCGCTCTTAAATCCAGGCACAATAGAGGACCTAGCTCTATCACAGTTGTCCCGCATTGGTTGCCAACAAGCGAAGAGAACACAAGTACGTAGACATAGCACCGCTCACCTTGCAGGATCACCCGACACGCTGGCCTAGTTACTCAAGGCTGTTTTGTTACCTTTACTACTGAAGTGTACGCTAAAAAACTAGACCACTCATTGTTTAGAATTAAATTGTAAACGGTTTTATTTGGGTTACTAAGTATTTTTTTGGCATTTCGCTTTTTTACCAAAATGTTTTCACAATATTCGTATTTATTAGAGGTGTTTACAATTAAAAAAAATGTTGATGACTTACGTATGAGTGAGAATTCTACTATCATTAATTCGAAAGTTAGAGGTCTGTTGCAAATCTTAGATTTTTGTTAAGTTCAAACAAAATCCTAACTAATATTTTAAATGCGAAACTGAATTTTGTTTGATTGTTACTCAATCACGCAAAAACGGCTGGATGGATTTGGATGAAATGCACACAGATATAGCATGACTTGGGTAGGGACACAGGCAATTTTTCATCTTGGATCGCAGACAAAGTCACGCGCAATAGCTAGTAAAGGGTAAGTAAGTTAGCATTGAAATGCTAGATTAGGGTAGAGAACACAACTGCAACATGAAAGTAAGCTATCATGACCGTCAGCCTATAGCAGTCTACTGCCCACTTGACATAGTAACGAAAACCATTCATCCATTCAATCATTCTCGGTCTCTTCACTATGGAAAACTGGAGCATTTATTATAGGTACCAATGTCATTCATACAACAAGTTTTTTGCGCAGATTAGTTCGGGATTATTATGAGTTTGTCTACTTAACTCTTTTTCTCATGTCTTTCAATACTGTAAACTAGAAAGCATCCATTTGGTTACTTCTTTCTAAGATTATTGTAGACTAGATACCATCCATTTGATTATGTACTTACTTTTTTCTCAGATCACAACTAAGGGGTATAATTATAAACGTAGCTTAAAATTAAGAGACGTTTAAACGTCATAAATGTATGGTAAAGAGAGCAGTGGTGGCCCAGTGGTAACGGCTCCGACTTATGAGTTGTAGGTCGTGGGTTTGAACCTAAGCAGGCGCTTTAACTTGTGTAAATAATTTCATCACCGCTGCTCTCAAAACGGTGGAGGAAAACACCGTGAGGAAACCGGCATGTCCTAGAATCAAAAATTCGAAGACATGTGACATTTACCAACCTGCACTGGGCCCGCGTGGTAGATTACAGCCCACTCCTTCTCGAATAGAGGAGGCCTGTGTCCCAGCAGTGAGAACATTATAGGCTGATTATGCATTATGCCAACAATCTCTAATCATTACTTAATTTTAAGCAACGTTTGTAAATAAAGGGGTATCTGTTAAGTTAACATAACTTTCCCCAAACGTTCATCTAGCACAAATAAACAAGTCTTAAACCTCTGCTTAACCCCATAAAGCAAGGTGAGGTTAAACAATTTGAACATTTTCGAGGTTTTCGCCCGAGTAGGTCACATGCAAACTGCCCACCAATTAACTGATTAACTGGGGCACAGTCGACAAAAACTTTAACACCTAATAAATATGCATAATTAAATGTGTGATGTCAAAGTAGTGTATAAAAGGTTTATGGTGTTACATTAAGGGGGATGCGCTAAGATAGCCCGCGAATTTCAAATTTCATATTTGCAGGTCTGTGTCAGGTTGTATGTTCATTGAAATACGATTCGCGACCGTAACAAATATGGCTTTACATAATTATAATCATAAGAGTCAGCAATACAATTCCTTAAGTTAGAAAGCCTCAAATAGGGATGATGCCTGGGTAAAAAAAAAAAAATCTAATTAGTCCGTCAGTCAAATAATAAAAAAATATTAGACACGTATTTTTGCTTTATCATATTAATAAAAAATTACTTAGATAAAACGCATTTTAAGTTGGGGAGTGGGGGTCGCTACGTCACTAGTATGTATAAAATCTACATACCCGTGACCTCATGGCACTTTTTACCTCAATGTATCGCCGTCATCTTTAGATTACGTAAAAAATGAAAAAAAAATATAATCTAAACTACGGACAAAAAAAAATGTTTAGTCATCATCCCTATTGTGTCATGATTTCATGAAATAGTCATTCAATATGGTAATAACAGAGTTGTATTGATCATTTTTATGATTCTAATTTTATAAATAAATATTTGTTACGGCCGCGAATCATATTTAGATCTACATACTCGTACAATCTGATATTGACGCGCAAATTGCAAAAAACGTAAGAAATTTTAATTTCGCGGGCTACCCTGACGCTTTCCCCTTTATTGAAAGTGTTGAAAATATAAATGCTAAAATAGTGTAGAAAAGAGTTCAACGAGCCTTTTGGAGTGTGCCAACATAGATTTTTGGATTACTTGGTTATTACTATACTATCGCATTGAACAAATTACTGTAAGTTCCAAAAGTATCTGATTAAAATGTAAACAAATGGATCAGGAAATGTACCTGTGGATGCATGCCAATTTGTAGTGTCACTTACAAATTGAGTGCTTTTATTGATTATTTGAATACGTTAACCCGAAATTCTTATTTTAATTCACCTCAACCGCAATTATCTTCGACGATTTTTCAATAACAATTCAATTATGTTATTCAAACAATAATTGTTGAACACAGTGGTGAAGTGAGCTACATATAAAGTTGAAACCTTCTAAATACAGATGAATGTGTTACTAATTTCCTTTAGTGAGTGATTGCGTAAGAATTTATCCTGCTTAGGGTTTATTAATACTTTTGGAACAGACAATAACTGTCGATAAATATATAGGTATTTTACCGAGAGTTACTGTAAAAGCGAAGGTATATATATCTTTGCTTTTCGATGGGCATCAGCTTATAATATAACAAAGAAAAAGATTTTTTTTAATCCGACTGGTGGTAGTTCCGGAGATTACCCTCTCAAATACAAACGCACATACAAACAAACAAATTTTACCTCTCTATATTATTATATTATAAGTATATAAATTTTATTGACTAGTATAGAAGTATAGATACACACGCGATAAAGAAATTGATACGACTATCATTCATTTAGCCAGCTGTTAATTAAAATCAACCTGTTAAAAACATTAAATATCTCACAATATAAAATACTATCAAGCCATGGAATATTTAATAACCTCAAATAACGAAAAGCAACAGTTTTTCCACAGAGAAGAAAAGTACATCTTTTAACAAGATTAGTTGTTTCCATCTTTCCATTTCATATCTCCACAAAGACCCTTCAATGAAAAATAAAAGAGGAATAAAACAAACTTATTTCAAGTAGACTTAGTAAAGCAAAGAGCCGACTTCCTCCTGAAAGTTTCATTTCGCTGGGCTGGCCCGGTGTGTTTATCCAATTTGTTTCAGTGTAACGGACGGCCCGATTGCAGCTGCCTGAGAGATGCAATCAAAATCAAGGAAAATAACGATTTTCTACTGCCTTTTACCTAGGGCATAAACATTTACTTTTACAGTATTTCATTTTGTTTTTGCTGTAAATGTAAAGAGTAGCTTGACTTCGAAAACAAGACATGAATAAGAGCTCGTAACTGCCTCGTTGGTCTAATCGTCGCAAGCGCTGCTGCTGAGCATGGTCCTGGGTTCGATTCTCAGGTCGGGCGAAGTGTTATTGGTTTTTTACACTAGGAATTTCGCAGTAGCAGCCCGGATTGTGGATTTGTGCCCGGTTGATGCCGGCAATAGGGTCGCCCCCTATTACATGGGACTTAAACATAACTGGCGAAATGTGGGTATACTATACGTACACCTCTGCTTAACCATTCGGTAATTACAGGCGTCATGTTGTGAGCCATGCTCATATGCTCCATGCTCTAACCTTAATTTCAAATAATTTGATGTTTCTATAAGTTTTATTAGCTTTTCTCATTAGGAATGTAGGTGTGTACCATGGATACACCCCCAGCAACCAAGCAGTAGTGTATTGTAATATAATTTTATTTTTATGTGTTGTACCATAATCAAGGAAAATAACGATTTTTTATTACCAAGAGCATGAAGATTTACAGCATTAATTCTTTTTACTGTAGGTAAATGAAAATACTTTTTGTAATTTAACCCCGGCAGGAAACCGGCATGCCTGAGAGATATTTCTCGACAGCATGTAAAGCCAAGTGAGAGGCCCATGGGCGGCATAAAAACTGTGACACCAGGTTAGTCACTAACCAAACGAAAAAGAAGAAGATCCCGATAGTACGTTACCATGGGATAAATTCCGACATCCGAACGGCAAAAGCTTGTTATTTATAAATGTAAAAGAAAATGTGGTTTACTATAAATCTAGACAAGTTCTCGAGCTTTTATGAAATAAAATAAATTATTTATGACCTGCTTTACGAGCTCGTTAAAACTTCAGCGAAATTAGTTTCTTTATCCGTAATATTAGATTAAATTAGTATTCATCCTACCTTATTTACGTCACACCTAGAACTATTTTACTTATAACGCAAATACCTTATTGTGTTGTTTGCGTGTGTTTTTTAACAAGCCATTTAATAATGTATTTTTCATGCCACATTTTTGTTCCGTATTGCTAACCAAGATACTAAGGTTAGGCAATTAAGAAAGATTGAACTCCATTATTTTCTTAAATAAGGTAGATAGTTAATTAACTCAAGCGTGACTTTGCGGAAATCCATTATAAGATACAATAGACGACGTACATTTAGTAACCTAATCCGCTTAACTGTTCTTAAAGAGTCATAAAGAACCCTGTAACAAATCGACACGTATTTCACCTCTCAACGAGGCATCCTCAGGATGACGATTGACTTGTTGCGAACCCGGACCCGACGTGTTGAAACGTCAAGCGTCGCGAGCAGAGTTAGCCACTTCGCCCGACAACCCTACTTATCTAGGATTACTGCCTAGCAAAATAATATTTACAGGTCCCCTATGAAATCCCTAATACCCTAGTACCTACAACAGATATGTATTATTACTGAGATATATTAACAAGTCTATGATGAGGTATCTTTTTAAAGAATATTCCTGAAATTCGCACGCTCTCTTACCTAGACGAATAATGACCTTACTTTGACACTAACCACTTAGGGGAGTATTGCCTACCCTATAATCTCTAACGACACCCAAAGGACTAGTAAGACTACAATAACCTTTACTACCTTGAGACGACTGAGTTCATAGTGCATTATCTTAATAATGGCTCAAGTGTAAACGTCCACTGCTGGACATACACCCGGTTTCTGAATTAAGAAAATTAAGTTGAAAACTTGTCAAGTTTGTCAAATTGAATTCGTGTCCTCTATTGGCTCTAGGCAGTGGATCTTGGGTCTATCTTATTTGTTAATAAAACACTAATAATTTTGATTAATTATATAACTATAGCATGTAAGTATGTCTACATTTCTTCAATACCTAATTCGTAATTCGCTGCATACAACAGTTTTTACACATGCCTGCAAGGTTGGTAGAGTTCATTCTATTATTAGCTGGCCATATTATTGGCTGTGTTGCAAAAACACTGCATATTTATATTTCCTGCTCGCTCACCGGGAATACAAACAATACTACAAAGTAGCACTTTGCGTCGTTTAAATGATGAATGAGTATGAACCACATATTGTGAAAAGTGCTTGCAGTCTCGTATTTTTCATTTCCCTCTTTATATGCTGGAAATAAAAAGTTGTTTTTTTTTTTTTTGTAAATGTAAAGTAGGAAGACAAAACTGGAGAAAAAGTAAGGAGCCCTGTGCCCTGCATTTAGGGTTGTCAACCGTACTCTAAAATAGAGTATTGTACTCTTTTTCTTGTAGTTTTACTTTATAATCACTATCACACTAATAGAGTACGCTAAAATACTATTTTTCATAAACTTACTTTTTTGGGATAATGTCCACAGAGATGCCAGCCATGCCCACATCACAAAAAAGACTTTCTGTTTACAGTACACAAAGCCATATAACTCGGGCGTTTCTGAACGCAGACACAATCAGTCACGTCAAACAATAATGTCAATGTGACAAGTTGTCTGTTG
Source organism: Agrochola circellaris (assembly GCA_914767755.1). Lineage (NCBI taxonomy): Eukaryota > Metazoa > Arthropoda > Insecta > Lepidoptera > Noctuidae > Agrochola > Agrochola circellaris. The sequence goes on from OU611853.1 coordinate 2,653,094, forward strand.
GAAAAAAAATACTATAGTATACTCTTAGTTCCCGCCACTTCAGCATTCACCGAGAGAGTCTTTTTGTCTATGAATATGAATGTGAAGTGGCGAGAAGAGAGGAACAGGGCTTCATTCAATGAGCTCCTGATCTATATCAACTTAGAATTAGGATTTACGATTATTTGAAAAACAATAAAAAGTTAAAAGAGAGAAAAAAAAGTAAAGAAGTAAAGTAAAGGTAAAGTGCTAAAAGATAAATAAAAAAATGGTACTCTTTTTTATTCATCTGTACTCTTTATTTACCCTCTCTGAAATCAGATATACTCTACTTCTTCTAGAAAAAGTTGGTAACCCTACCTGCAGTAGGACATTACAGACCTCTAAAAAAAGTACGGATACTGTTTCATTCTTCTTTGACCATGGCACGGCAATGTTTCACTTTCTACTTCATCTAATCTCTTTTATAATTACTTAGTGGGTTTTTAAATTATTAAAAACTAGCTCCACCCCACGGTTTCACCCACATAAGTCTCGATCCCTTGGGAATATTGGGATAAAATTCTCATATGTGCTTTTAATTTAATGTTTCATTGCTATGAATCCATGATTATATCTATTTATTTATTGACGACCGTCCATTGTTTCTTGTGCAACCATACCATTTTTTTTTTCATTCCTTGTAATGCGCTATATAATTATTTATAATTATTTGTAAACAAATATCGAATCGAGTTTAATTTGATTTGCTACACATATCTATATACTTTTATTTAAATATAGAACACATACACACTATAAAACTGATTTACATCCGTAAGACGTCCTCGTAATATAAGGTCCAGTTGAAAACCAGCGTCAGACACTAGTTGTCTGGCATTTATGCTGTACTGGGCCTATTTGGCGCAGCCGTGAGGCGCACAATATCATTCCAAGTTATCTTAATTTTTTCTGGTGTTTGGTTTTGTGTGAATATTGTGTGCTTTAACCTGAGTCAAATAAATTTATTTTCATTCTTTCTTTCTTTTCCAGGTCATGGTCTACCCATGTGCCAAATTTCATCCAAATTCGTTCAGCCATTTTAGCGTGAAAGCGTAACAAACAAACACTCTTTCGTATTTATAATATTGTATTATATTATCTAGGATTATATTTTGCTGCCTCTACAAGGTGCACGTAATTGAAATAACTGAAAACCTCATAAATGGTAATAATTGTACTTAACATTATAAACAACTTTTGTTTTGTAACCAACCCTGAAATCGCGAAAACTAAAAATGTTGCATACAGTTACCCCTTTAGAGGTTTTCAGTTATTTAAATGACACCTTGTACAAGCCACACAACCAGTCTTACCAAGGGTATCGGATTACCAAGTAACTGGTTTGTGGAGGTCAGATAGGCAGTCGCTCCATGTAAAATACTGGTATTCAACTGCATCTGGTTAGACTGGAAGCCGACCCCAGCATACTTGGGAAAGGCTAGGCGAAATGATTGACCTTATACAAAATGTTAGGCTTAAAAAATAAAAACTCAATAAAAGTTAGTCTATAATATATGGAAGGAAAAGTAAGTAAGTCTTGGTAAAAGCAAGTAAGTTACAACTACGTTATTTCAATAAAGCTTAAATTTTATGCTAATGTAAAAACCAACAACACGGCCTGTACCAGTTGCCTGGCTACCTGAGATCCCCACAGGCCGTAAATAAAATAATATCGACTGAGAAAGGGTTGATGTTGCTACGAGACCTCCTTTTAGATATGCAATCGACTGGAAACAATCCATCCATACGTAAACAAAGTTAATATTAATATTTATATACAATTTTTATTTACAAAAAAAGTTTATTTTTATTTACAAAAAAATACTTCTAAATATATTCTTCGAAAGCAGCGTTGTAAAATAAACCCACATTTCGCTTGTTAGAAGTCCGAATATGTAGGTAATAGAGGACGGCCTATCGCCATTATTCCAGCACACCCTAATCCAGACTCTAACACTTTGCCCAACAAAGGAATATAACCCAATATCCTGTCGACCTATGATCACAGGCCGCAGAAATTCACTGGATGCGGGAAGCACAGAACCAGTAGAACTGGCGGTGCTTTGGGAGGCCTATGTCCAGCTGTGGCCGTCATTCGGCTGAAATGATGACCTACCCCACACAAGCTCAGCAGTCATGCTTGCAACCACTAGACTAGACCAACGAGGCAGTTCTGTAAGGGGATACATCATCATAATAAAAATCTTCACGTATATAGTCCATGGTAATTCATCAGTTTTCCAAAAAAGGGGTCGTCTTTAAATCACGTGAGGCTCGAAGGGGGGTACGGAAAAAATCATGAAATATTACAAGGGGGACGGGGGTGTTGTGAGGTATCACGTGTATTTATTTTTTCGTTTAACGCGCATTTCGAAACTGAAAAGCGGCCCCCAAAATAAATATTTATCTTTCTTTCTAGTTAAAAACAAAATATTCTGTATTTTTTTAATTTGCACCAAAAAATTACACGTCCCTAGGTAGGGAGGAGGGGTTAGTCTCAAACGTCACTACCAGGGGGAGGGGGTTAAAAAGTTGCTAAAAAACATCACGTGATTAATGGAAGACCCCAAAGGATGAATATAATCATGGCCTATTCGAGAGAATGTCAAAGTAATTTCGCGAAGTAATACTATGGAATGATGATTGAATGTTTGTGAGAGCGACTCGGAACGCGGACCCGTTTCTCGTCCAATATTAAAGGTATGCCGAGTCTTTCCTTAGATATATTCACGTTGTTTTATTTAGGTATAGATCGTATTATAATGTGCAGAAAAATATTTAAAAAAAAACTAGTAAAGTTACTAAATGTACTTTTGTTTTTGTATTTATTTGTATAGTTCATTAGTCACATCATTTAATTTAGTACCAAATTTAAATAGTTAGTTGCGTTAATAAAGTAAAAATTTGGTTTTGGACCTTTAATAAATATGTCATTAGAAATGACTATCATCCTTAGATATGCATCCGGTTAGACTGGAAGCCGACCCCAACATAGTTGGGAAAAGGCTAGGCGGTTTGGATTGCTTAGATGTTTTTATAATTCGCTATAAACTGATCAGAATCAGTAATATAATGTAAAATCGATTTCAGTATTTTGGTCAAGTAAAGGTTTAAAACCTTAACGGTTAGCTGTTTTCAACATCAATTTAATGTTTTCCAGTAAAGAAGAAATCTAAAATATTTTCATAGCGTAACTTCTAAATAGAAACTAAAACTCATTACAAGAGACGGCTATAAAGGAAAATAGCTGTTAAACACATTGTATGACGCATTAGTCAGTGGTTGACGTAGGTTTAGCTGCTGGGCAGCTACACGTACGCCAACCGCAGTGCAGTGATTTGCTCTTTCAGTCTTGTTAACTAAAACAACTAAATTTTTTTGTTTGAACTAAATTATCGCCACTATGGAGAGTCTTGGGGTGGGGGGCTATGTCCACAAGTGGACGTATTTCGGCTGAAATTATGAATGATGAACTAAATTAAATGAACATACGAGTAGGTCAAAATAAAAGTCAATTGGAAACTATACTGTTCTAATTAACGGTCGAGCACAAGAGCCACGCGTAAGTATATAAGTAGGTTAGATTTATAGAATGCATATTCTAAACATATTAAACTCAAACACAAAGCATTTATTTCAATTAAACCATTTACAGGCACTTTTGAATTGTCAAGGAATCGGTCAGTCAAAAATATGAAGCTAGTTGCCCATTCCAAAGCGTAGTAGGTACCTATGGAGAAGAACGGGCAAGAAACTACACGGACACTCTTTTAAATAAAATAAAAGATATTTAAGAAAGTCGCTTTTCGCGTTTGTCTGTATGTCCGCGTTGTTCTTCTAAAATACGCAACGGATTTTGATGTCTTAGCACAATTTAGAGAATGTATTTCGGAAGATTTATGTGTATAATACATTAATATTAAACTTATAGATAATTAAGAAATCTCGATGTTTTTTCAAGTCTTAAAAACCTTAAAATATAAAGCATTGAATTACATTTTATCCATATCTCTACTAATTTCCTACCCTTTTGCCCGAAGAAGTTCTATAAGTAAACTTAAATCTTCTGAAAACCAATAAAAGCATGAAATCGACCAATTCCTTTATTCTATAAAACAAATGCTCTCAAAAGAACAATTAAGAATAACAATTTTCATGAATCGATCGAAAAAAAATCCAATACATAACCAGAAATAGCCAAAACCCTGAATGATTACTAAATAAGTCTTCAAATAGAATAATATTAGTGTACAGTAAGGTCGAATCGATCGCTGTAGTGCGCATGACGACGACGCGATGCGGCCGTGACGTACGGAAACAGTACATAAGGATTATGTACTAAATAAGGCGAACGGAAGGCGCTCGATAGTTCTTCAGGAGGTATTTTTTTACCTGGCGACGTTTTTTTTGGTATTGATCTTGATTATTAACAAATAAATTATTGTAGTAATACATGAAGCAAAAACTTTGCACCCCTTTTTACGAAAATTACGCGGACGGAGGAGTATGAAATTTGGCACAGTTAAAGTTTATATGGAGAAGGAGTGCAGAAAGCTAATATTTTTATATAATATACATTAGAAATAAATTAAATTAATTAAAAAAAACATTACACACACTACCATGCGTCTTCCACAAGATGCTACCTTAGAGTCATGACATTTAAATGAATTATGGTCGAATTTCGACCTCTGGGCGACCACTAGTAATAAGCAATGGGCTCGCCCCCTATTACATGGGACTTAAACATAGCTGGTAAAATGTGGGTGTACTATAGGTACATCCCTGCCTAACCCTTCAGGAAATATAAGCGTGATTTTATACTGTTATGTTATGAAAAGATAATTTATTTTGCTTAACTACTTTTGTACTACAAAGCCTTGCGATTCAACTGTCCTTTTGAGCAAAACAATTATGTACGAATAGGTATTTGAACATTTCGCTTTGTCGAAACTTTTACAAAAGTGCAATTACTCGTAAGTTACTTATAAGTGAAGCTAATACTAAAATAAAATAATATGCCACTCAAATATACCTAGACATTCATTTTATCTTATACTAGCTTCTTCAGAGAGGCTTGTGGCTAAGTAATAATAGCCGCACGGGTCGATCGATCAGGTTAAGCTACTTGCCGCGGTTGGTCCGCGGATGGGTGAGCATCTTTACATACTTGCTTTCCGTTAAGTCCTCGGAAAGCACGTTAAGCCGTTGGTCCTGGCTGTCATTTATAGATCTTTGACAGTTGTTACGGGTCGTCAGAGGCCCAAATGTCTGACAACCAGTCTTAACAGCGGGTATCTTGTTACCCAGCAACTAGGTTGTGGAGGTCATATAGGCAGTCGCTCCATGTAAAATTCTGGTATTCAGCTGCCTCCGGTTAGATTGGAAACCGACCCCAACATAGTCGGGAAAAGGCAAGTCATATGACTAGCTTCTACCCGCGACTTCGATAAATTCGATTTGAGACTTTTAAAATATTATTTATTAATTTTGAATGAACCATTCAGATGTTGACAGCTTTGGATTGAATCGATCCATTCATACCTAGCCCTGACTAAGTTGACATATTGAGTTTGTAATCTGTTGCCAGGTAAATAAATGTCATTTAAAGGACTTATAAAAGGCGATTAAATTATGATGCAGGAAAATATTGATCTTGATAGCCCGAGCTTGCTAAGTTTGATATCATATTTGAATTGAAGATTAAGCTTGTAACTCGTGATTATCTCGTTTTTAAAGACTAACGTTTGGAGTATTATTTCAAATAATCTTGCATCGTATCACAATATCTACAAAACGTGCAGGTATCTAAAATAATCACTGATAAACGTAATCTTAATTCTAGATAATCTTTCGATTCGTTTTTATGTAATATTGCTACGGTTATAAGTTTGTACGGTATATTCATGCTGTTTGACCCTGAGCTGAGCATGAATCTACATCTTAGAAAGGAAGAAGAGGAAGAAAAATTTTTGATGGGGACACTCACAGGAAATACAAACAGTAATAAAAAAGTTGCATTTGAAAACTAACAAAATAATAACGACCTGTGCGAGGCCAAAAAGGCTCCTATCTCAGCATAATGGGGAGATATTTAAAAAAAAAATACCGCAGCGCTGGTATTCTGATATGGCCCAATAATACTTCTCATAATGATAACTTGGCAAAACGAGGGATTGCAGACCCATCCGACCCACACTGTGAGCGCGGTACTATCCGGAATATAATCTACCTACTGGAATGTCCCAAGTGGCCCACACAGCTGCCCTTTTGAGTCACTGACTCTACTATTATCGTGGCCACATTATGAGAATAAAGTAAAATAATACACTGTTTTTACTGACTGAGATTTATGATGGAAATGATTATTATCAAGATGATTATGTGTCGAAATAAAATCAACATTAAGTCACCAAGCCAGTTAAGACTGTGTGACTGACAAAGCATGCGGTACAGATGATCAAAATTCGATTGCAATAAACCACTTAGTAAGACCTACGCCTCCTTTTGATGATAGTATTGTATTATATAATTGCAGAGCACAGGTGTGAGTACTATGTACTAAAGAGCTACCATTTACCGGGTAATACGTCTTTTATTGACTTGAATGTGCCCTGGCGGCTGTGAGTATGTCATGCTCACTCAGATGTCTCGCTGATGGTGGCGCGTGTGTTGGATCATTTAGCTCCCTTCAAAATGGTTGAGCTGAATGGTGCTGATCCATGCGTTATGTCCGTGAACGGGCGCCGTCAGTTGGGACTGGTCAACTCTTAGCGGCCATGGCTGATTTTAATTTTTGAATTGTTCTTTGTTTTATCTTTGTATTACGAACGCTTCTAACGTGCACGTCTTTCTACATTGTTCTCACATGTATAATTTCAACATGAATGATGTAACCAATAATTTGTAACAATTTATTTAATTTAAAAGAGTGTCCGTGGAGCTTCTTGCCCGTTCTTCTCCATAGGTACCTACTACGCTTTGGAATGGGCAACTAGCTTCATATTTTTGACTGACCGATTCCTTGACAATTCAAAAGTGCCTGTAAATGGTGGTGGTTTAATTGAAATAAATGCTTTGAGTTTGAGTATCATGATCGTTATTATGTTATCTTTAAGAAGTTCAAATTTTCTTACCTATTTTGCAAAATAAAATAAAATAAATAAAATAAAAATATCATTCGCGACTATAACGACATGTGGTGACAATTGAGAAGGGTATGATGAGATGGTTTGGTCTTGTTGAGAGGATGAATGAAAGGCGACTAACAAAATGTATTTACAAGGCAGATGTGACTGGAAACGCCGGGAGGGGACGTCCTAGGAGGACATAATACTGACCTTATTGGTGATGTTCTTCAGAAAGGTCAGTGCGTAGTGCTCGCAACCGGCGTGCGTGTATGGCCAGATGTCTGAACGTAAACGAACCAAAAGAAGTATGTGAGGATCGTAGCAGATGGTTTTCTGTAGTTTCTGTCTACCCCCATGGGAAGAAGGCGTGAGTTTATGTATAGAATAGAATAGAATAGTTGTCTATTTGCACAGAAAGTAGGTACAGGTTACAGGTGTTAAGGTTAAAATGATCTTTATACTAACTACCTTAACTAAGGCATGCAAACAGTTTACAAATATTATTAACAAATTCAATCAAATCAATACAAGTTAACATGTCAAGATGAAATTCGGAAAAAAAAAATAAAAAAAAATAAGTAGGCAACACAAAATGTCAAGTTTAATAAATAACAAAGTATTACAGATATGTATTTATAGAATTATAATCATTGGAATCATTCATACATCTCTCTAAGTTTTTGTTCCAAATGAACTTCTCCATTTTATCTTATCAATATATCCAGCACCCATCATGGAGAGGAGCTCGTGGCTAAGTAATAACAGCTGCATGGGTCGATCGATCTGGTTAAGCTACGCTTGCCGGGATTGGTCCGTGGATGGGTGACCATCTTTACATACCGAGACTCCTCCGTGCCTCGGAAAGCACGTTAAGCCGTTGGTCCCGGCTGTCATTCGTGGATCTTTGACAGTCGTCAGAAGCCCGAAAGTCTGACACCAGTCTTACCAAGGGGTATTGTATTACCCAGTTACTGGGTTGTGGAGGTCAGATAGGCAGTCGCTTCATGTAAAATACTGGTATTCAGCTGCATCCGGTTGGACTGGAAAGCCGACCCCAATATAGTTGGGAAAAGGCTAGGCAGATTGATATTGCTCCAGCACCTATTACTGATGGGTGTCAGGGGAATTCCAAACGAATCCATTGTCATAGTAACATGTATCCAGTATAAATTGAAACATTGAACCGAAAATATTACTAGAATGTGCAGTTCAACTTATAATGAAAGATGACTATTACAAGAACATCATCAACTAGGTTTTTAATTTCCATTGTGACTACAAGACTTGAGGAAAATGTCGTGAGGAAAGTTTTGAGTATGAATCTCGATGGCTGTAAGAGTAGAGGAAGGCTAAAGAAACGATGGATGGACTGTGTGTAAGATGATATGGCTAGAAAGGGGTTGACTACCGAGATGACGACTGATAGAGGAGTGTGGAAGAAAGGGACATGTTGCGCCGACCGCTAATAAATTGGGATTAGAGTAGGAGAATGATACAAGGCATATACTCCGGCCACATTGCCCCGATAAGGCGAACTACACTTCGCACGCTCTCTCTCGCACAACGCTCGACGTCTCTCTATGTAACAGAGAGCGCGCGAAGTGGAGTTCGCTTTATCGCGACAATGTACCTGAGCATTATAAAATGAGTTCGCTCAAAATGAAATATTCTCATTTAATGAAGACAAATCTTTTTGCCTCTGGGAAGACCGTAATGAAAGATACCTTTCATATTGTAAACGATAACTCGGTAAAAAAGTTGGTTTTACTATAGGTACAGTACATGATTTTGAATCTTATTGCATCACCATAAGGTTCTAAATAAAGTTATATTGCTAAAGTAAAGAAAAACAGGTTTTCGTACGTAAAAAAAATGGATTCTGGACTTTGTTGTCTGTTTTCCGATCGATCAGTGACCTCGTAGCGCGTAGCAAATTCGTAGCACCAGACGTGCTACGAAATGGAATATGTACTACTTATACATCCGTAAACTTGTATATTATGTATAATTATATTATATTTCTGATTGATTTCATATTAAAGAAATGTATAATGAAGTTAATTAAGTTTTTATTATATTTTATTTAAATAATATATTTTAAAACTTGGGATTTTTCGTTCGATTGTTTTTAATACATAGGTTTATGAAAACTCAATAAAATAATAATATGTCAAAAGTTTATAAAATTCGTAGCACTTTCGTAGCGGGGATGGTGCTACGAAATTAATCATTCGAAATAAGATATCTCCTTATTTGCACTATGAATTTTTTATATTAGATTAGCACACATGACTCCTCTAACCCCTACTCCCTCCCTAATGATTAATAATTTATTTTTATAAAACTATATTTCAGAATTTTTAGGGGATGATAAAATAAAACTTTTTTTTTTAAACCAATTTTGCATTATTATTCATTATTACATTATTTTGTAGTAAAGATAAGAAAAGAACTAACTCTTCACAACTATCAATATTTATATCACAGGCGAATAAAAGTTAGCCCATCCTAACGTTTAGCAAAACTTTAATTCACGAATAATCACATTAAACACTACACGACACTGAACGACTTTACTCTGGCGACCGCTAGGGTTTAGTAATTTACAATTAAGTAAATTTTAGGTGTTATGTTTGTTCTATTGGGAATTTATTTTACAATAGTATATTTTTTGTACTTAACTATCGCATTAGGGTAACCTGTAAAGATAGATTTAAGGGTTGTATAAATAAATAAATAATTTTAGGATAAATGTGGCCTCTATTAAATGAAGTGGCTTTTGTTCTAGTTCCATTCAAGTCCTAAAAAAAATGTACATACATATTCATCATTTATATTGTTGGCACTTCTTATCCCCCTCTCTTTCAAAATATATTAATAACATCTCCAATAACGGTAAATTTAATTTATTATGATAATATGAACCCTGACATCTTGTATTTGGGTCGCGGGGGCAGATGGTCAAATGATAAACCAATTTGGGCAAACGAAACCCATCGGATGCCACGATGGTCGTCAACTGTCATCAGTTTATTATATCTATCTGCACTCTATTGTACTGTTTTTAACCTGGCAAGTCTTGATGAATGAAACGTAATTAATTATGTACTGTTGCTGCTGTTGTTGTTGTTGTATGTGTGTGTAAAGTTTGCAAAAAGACTAAACGAGAACGTATCTAGTATTGTTGCATAGCTTGTCCATTCTGAAATGACGCGCCCTACTTACCGCATTTTGCGTAAAATGCGGTAATTGGGCGCGTCTTTTTACATGACTACGGCAAAGCCAAAAGGAAGGGTTATGATTTTAGCAGTCTATGTATGTTTGTATTTACGTGTGTTCCACCGTAGCGCCTAAACTTCTGAACCGATTTTAATGAACGAGGTATCAATAGATTCATAAAAACCGTCCGGGTAACATAGGCTAAATAAATTTTCCTATGGTGAACTTTACACATAAATTTCTGACCTTGAATTTTTTTTATTGAGAATCATGACCTTTTTGGTATCAAAAGAAAAGTCTTGACGAGCACATTACAAATATGTGTATATATCATATTTTCTAAGTAAATAAATAGTTAAAGACAAGCAAAATGAGACTGCGCTACGTACGGCGCACTGTGGGCTGAAAATCGGCTTTCATAGACTTAGTGATTTCAATTTGCAAGTGCCGGATATCGCTTCTATTCGTTATTACTTTATACTAAAACGTCTTTTGAGATCAATGACAACTGCTTCGTTCTCCTTTACAAAAGTAAACTGAACTGGACGACAATCCAAAGCTGAGCATGGTTTTTCCATAAAGTTCGTCCATAAAGTATAATCTCCATCTGTCAGTCTTGCCAACTGGTGCCAACCAAGGAGGTCATGAAAATGCTTGAATCATCTTGTTCACCCTCCATGTTGGGAATATTGTGAAAGTAGTTTGGCCTCTTGGTGGGTGTAGGTGTTCCTGGCACCCATTTTTGTATATTGATTTCTTTTATGTCTGAAATATTTTCTTGTTTCGTATTTTTTAGATCACTTTTATTTTTCCGTAGACGGGTTACAGTTTTTTAAACTTCATTTTTTATTGTTTAACTATAAATCCAGCCGTCATCATCATCATTTGCAGCAATGTACCTCCCACTGCTGATTATACGCCTCCTCTTTTGTAAATCCAGCAATGAAATCGTATAATACAATTTGCGATACTACGACGCCCTGGTTTTAAAATGAAACTATTCCCAGAGAAGAAACGCCAATAGGTAAATTTAGCTGCTATTCGGTTTTGAGGAGGCAGCAAAGCCATACAAAATCAAGGGTCTATCGACATTTTCTCCGATTCAAAATGCTGAAACGGAATTCTGTCTGTAAGTGGCCGGCCTTTTGTATGATTTGCTGCCATCCAAATTCCGAATGGATTATGTATATGGCCGGCCATTCTATATCAACTTTATACCTACAGTTATTACTATTTTACAAATTCATCTGATTCAGTGCGACATACCACAAACAATTCCATACATTACAATGTACGTAGAGACGGCATATGTCACGACGCCATTATTTATAAGATAAGTCAGTCGTGTCACGTGTGGCATCCGATAAGTGACTGATAAGCGACAAGATCACACTGTTCCTCGTGTTATTGAAATTGTTATAAACAATAGACTTTTATGATCGTTTATGACGGGTTTTCGCATAGGTGTCCCCGACTTGTTTAAGTTAGGATTTAAAATAACAAGAAGCGATACTTGGGTAAATGTATACCAAAACACAACATCACGAAGGGTCAGGCGGTGCACCTATGTACACCCACATTTCAAAGTTCGCAGGCCTATTGCCACCAACCGGGCACAAATTTGGACTCATAGCTGCTACTGATAAATTCCTGATAGAATAACCCAATAACACCTTACCCGACCTAGGAATCGAATCCAGGAGCACCTCATGCGCATGTGTGTAGTAGCGCATGTGACCACTAGGCCAACAAGACCGTCCTTGTAACTTCCTTTGTTTATGTCTAAATCAACACGAATCATCGCCTATATCACAGCCATACACAATCCTAAATGCATATGAAAGTATATACGGCATTTATAACAAAAAAGATTTTTTTTTGTCTGACTGCTTGTCTGTTTGTTCCGGCTAATCTCCAAAACGGCTGGACCGCTTTTGACAGGACTTTCACTAGTAGTTACTTCGGCTACCGCTACTTGACGTTGGTCCCAGCTGTCATTTGTAATAGTGCCTAAGGGTCCTCATGAACCCGAAATTCTGACAACCAGTCTTACCAGACAGCTGTGCTGCTGGGGAGACTTTTGAATTTTGTTTTTTTTATTTTATTTTTATTTTACCATGGTCTAGGCAGATTAATATTGAATTAAGGTCCACGCGAGCGAAGCCGGGGGGTAGCAACTAGTTTATAAACCTTTCATGATAAAAAAGACCCCATAGGTCTTTTTATCATGAAAGGGGCTTGCATATACAATTCTTACGGCTACTAGACCATTGAAGCAGTCTGACGCAATCTGGGTAGTCGTCATCACTACCTCCTCTCTGACTTACTAATATTGTTACCAAGGAATAAACTATTATTGAATAGTTCGTGTCGATATGAGAGAATAAATTGATAAACGGCTCACGCGGCGAGGTCGCGGGAACTGTAAACTATCATAAAACGTAAATGTCTCTGACGTAAGCAATAACATTATTCCATTCATTCCTTTTATACATGGTTGCTTGTGAATTTCCAAAAGTCATAGAACAAAATATATTACGTGATGTAAGGAAGCTCAAAGTCAAAGTCAAATCATTTATTTCAAATAGGCCCTTGTAAGGCACTTTTGAACGTCAGAGTTTACAAAAAATTGAATTGATTCTAGTCGCCCCTTCCAAAAGGTAGTTTTGGTATGGAGAAGAATGGGCAAGATACGCCACCGTTAAAAAGCCTCTTTTAAAAAGTTACAATATTTTGTATATGTAGGTACATAAGTTACAAAATTAAATCACCACGTTTTAGATTGTCTAAAGTGCACACTTCTTTTATGGGGTACTGTGTAAAATGTTATAATAAAATACCACTCGATATTCTTCAACTGAATGAGAAGAAATTTAAAACATGCATTAAACGCACACTATGTAGACAAGCATATTATAAGTTGGATGATTATATCGATGATAAAAATGCTTGGCTTAATGCTGGTCCTGCTCCACAGCCACTTGGGCTCACTAGTTAAAAAATTTAATGTTTGGAAGAGTTGCTTCCCCTTTTTATTTTTCTGACATTACGAACTTAATGTTTATTTTTTATTTAAACAAGTTTAATTGTTGAATGTTCCAATGGATAATGATTTTCTTTCTTTTTGGTAGTATCATTCTATTAATCTCTCAAATACATTGCATACTATAGTTTTGTATAATTTAGAAGCATTTTTTCAATTTTTGTGAATGTGGGTACCATGGAGCCGTATTTTATGTTATTAAGATGTTTGTTGACTTGAAAGAGCACGGCAGTTGAGAGTTTGTCATGCCCACTTAAATGTCTCGCTGATGGTGGCGAGTGTGTTGGATCATTCGGTTCCCTACAAAATGGTTGAGCTGGATGGTGCTGATCCACGCGTCATGTTCGTGAACGGGCGCCGTCAGTTGTGACTGGTCATCTCTTATCTGCCAGGGCTTATTTTTAATGTTATATTTTGAATTGTTTTAATTTTTTTTTATTGTACATTGTTCTCACATATAGAAGCAACAAGAATAATGTACCCAGGATTGTGTAATTTTCTATATTTAAAAGAGTGTCCTTGGAGTTTCTTGCCCGTTCTTCTCCATGAAGATCTACGTTTTGGAACTGGGCAACTAGCTTCAACTTTCTGACTAACTGACCGATTATTTGACAATTCAAAAGTGCCTGTAAATGGTTTAATTGAAATAAATGCTTTGAGTTTGAGTTTGAGTTTGAGTTTGAAATGTAAAGACGATGCACCTAAAACTAAATACGTTACCACAATAGGTAAAAAGAATAATTAATAAAAATTAAGCAACGAAAGATAAATTGCTGCTTGTTCTAACAAGTAAAAATACTAATAGCATCTAGGACTTAGAGGTATAGGTTATTTTCAAAATAGTAATAACCTAAAGTCTAGGTCATTAGTATTTTGAAAATAACCATGTATTGGTACGAGAATTCCTCATCAGCAGTAAACGCTCTACTCAATCTGCCTAGGCTTTTCCCAACTATGTTGGGGTCGGCTTTCAGTCTAACCGGATGCAGCTGAATACCAGTATTTTACATGGAGCGACTGCCTATCTGACCTCTACAACGCAGTAACTGGGTAAAACGATACCCCTTGGTAAGACTGGTTGTCAGACTTTCGGGCTTCTGACGCAAACGCTCTACTACGTTTAAAAAAAAAGTTCTTTCAAAATATTTATACCTCATACCCTGAATTTCTAAGCTTCTAAAAGGCCATATTATAAAATCTTACGCTTTAAACCGAATTCGGACGCCATCTTCCATGACATCACAACGCGATTGGCCACAAAAATCCTGTGAGTCATACTTCGTCGTAAGCCTTCAGATGTTTGGCGAAAATATGTTCGTCATTCAGATTCCTGGTACTATGCATCATGCATCGTACCCGGAAAATACACGCTTTGTCGGTGACGTCAGGGTACAGATTAGAATAGAAAAGCATTGTTTAAGAGAAAGAGAAAACCGAGACTATGGAAGTGTGTTTCATAACACATAACATCTGTCCATAAAACGAGTAACTAAAGTTCTGAAAGTAGTTTGTTCAGAACGGATAACTGAATCGATGTCTGACATTTTTAATAAGTGTCAATCAGCACTATCAAAGACTAACCTGCAGTGCCATTCTGTAACCATCTTACCGTGAAAACTTAGGTGAAGTGAGCGTGGAGTGAGCTGTCATTCCACAGGGATTGACACTATTGACAGCTCACTTCACCCAAGCTTTCACGGTGAGATGTTTACAGAATAGCATGGCTGTTACCTACTTCAGAAATCAAATCGTTCCTAGATACAACAAAAGTATTACCACTCCTACTTCTGTCTCTATGGTCTGGTTCGGCGCTGTCCTATTCATATTTGTTATTTTATTAACATTAGACATTATATTCCAAGCCATTTTCATTTAATCTTAGAGCGCTTTGAATACGTAAACCTATTTATTCCAATGTTATACCAGAGTTCCATTAGCGGGATTACTACAATTTATAGACAAAAAGCTGTTAATTTAAGCATAGACGTCTCATAAACTTACTTAATTCGGTAAGACGACTGGTATGCTAGCTTTCAATATTAAGCTCTGTGACGGTCATTCAATATTTATTGTAGACTTAACTAACTTTACTTTGCCCATCGTATTTAGTTAAGAGGTAGATATATGCTAGTGACCTTGAGTGGTTAGCTTGCGTGTTCTGTACTGAGCTCACGCAACGCGTTGTACTTACGTCCAGCCAGTAATAGGACTCGCTCACCAAGGAGCGCTGTCCCAAATTAAACGCATTATTAATTTATTATACATAAAACAAAAGGTGTTTTAATAAAACACGTATACTAAAAGATCAGTAATTAAATTATCATTCAAATGGATAAGGTTTGAGAAAAATACGCTTGATAGTTTTTGCGTGTTTCTCAGTTTTTTATTCGCGTTAGACATAACTTTACAAATTAATTTCACTAGGTAATATAAACATAATCTAAAATATTCATATATTAAGTTATTAAGCAAATGCTCTAATGCCCTGAAATGCGTTGGTAACTTTATAAAGTTTAAAAGACTGATACACTGACGAGCAATTTAAAAAATCCACTTGCAAAGTGCCACAAAAATCTAAATATCTCCTAAACCACACAAGTTAGCTACATGAAGTGAAAAAAATCTTGAAAACCGTTTTATAGGTGTTTTTTTTATGAACTACTAGCGACCCGCTCCTGCTTCGCACGGTTTTTACGACTTGACAAAACATCGAGATTTCTTAGTTTTATGTAACTTTAATATGAACGTATTATACACATAAACCTTCCGGAATAAATTCTCAAAAACGACGGTGAAACCTCATCAAAATCTGTTGCGTTGTTTAAAAGAACAACGCGGACATACAGACAAACACGAAAAGCGAGTTTAATTTATAATTATGTATAAATATTAAATACACTAGTATGTTGCTTTTTTTGGAAATATTTATGATACCTACCTACCTTTTATGAGATCCGTCGATTTTAACTTACCTGCTTGGAGAATAAGATACTGGAGTAATATATCCCTGGATGAACTCTTTCACAAGAAGTTTGACTACTACAACTGCTCATACAATGAGGGAAATGCGTTGGGTAAAGAAGAAAAACAAAATAAAATACATTTATTTAGCATAGACTAAAAGGCACACATTGTATTATACCGTAGATTTTTTTTGTTTTTTTAAAGTGTAAAGTACGATTTAAGCAATTAACTGAAAAGTGTGCCTCACGGCTGCACCAAAAAGGCCCAGTTCAGAAAAAATGCCAGACAACTATAAGTGCATGGTTTTCAACTGGACCTGACCACCTTTTATCCTATGTTCAAGCAACATTGCTACTTCCCCCGATGCGATGGTAGGTACGCCTCTTGTAAGTCCCGCTTACAAAAACCAAAACAAGGGAGGGTCCTATTCTTCAGATTAAAAATACTAGCTAACTAAATTCAACTTATTTTCGGTAAGCTTCAGCGCAGCCCGCTAGTCAAATCTGCTGACCTTGCCAAGTGTTGTCTAACACATAATGTAGCTATGCAAACAAAGGCCGTACTTGCTGCGACGTTAATACATCGCAATGTCGTCTGTGTTTGTATGTGACGTCATGTGTATTGTGTACTCTGGCGCGACGCTAACTTTGCTCAGATTTACTTGTAGCAGTAATCTTATGTTATACAACATGTACTAGAAAGGTGTGGCTATATTTAAGGGTGTGGTACAGACCATCAAACGTGCACGTCTTTCTACATTGTTCTCACATGTATAATTTCAACATGAATGATGTAACCAATACTTTGTAACAATTTATTTAATTTAAAAGAGTGTCCGTGGAGTTTCTTGCCCGTTCTTCTCCATAGGTACCTACTACGCTTTGGAATGGGCAACTGGCTTCATATTTTTAACTGACCGATTCCTTGACAATTCAAAAATGCCTGTAAACGGTTTAATTTAAATAAATGCTTTGAGTTTGAGTTCAAACTTAACAACTATTAAATATTGTATAAAATAAAAGATGTTGGTGTTGGTCCCATAGAGAAAGTTGTTTATTTTGATGGTCTGTACCACACCTTTACATATGCACCCTTACATGTGCTGCTAGGGAGTTTGTTGCGCCACTTCTTCTTCCCAGCTAAAGCACTAGGAAGTGGTAAAGGACGGGCGTTTTGGTGGACTGTCTTATGTAGTTTTGACGTTCGAAAAGCGCTGATTCTCAGCCTTGTTTGAATAAATGACTTTTGATTTAGATTTTGATATGAAAACAGCTTTCTAATACATGCTGTATGTGGTCAATATGATAGTGAGAACTTCATATGGTGTGTTATTAAGTTTGACCACCTTCTTCTTTCAAAGACTTGATATGTGGCAGTTTGTGGTCAAATTAAATTCATTCATCAACATCATCATTCTCTTGCCGTTATCCCAATTTATTTGGTATCAGCGCAAGATGTCTTCCTCTTCCTTGCTTCTCTATTAGTCGTCATCTCGGGAGTATCATTGTCATGCCAGTCTTAGGCTCGGCGGCAGTGGGCAGCGGGGCGGCGGTGACAGCGGCGCGAGAGCATCGCGTTAAAATGCATAGTTTTATAATCAAACTGTTCTCGATGGCAGCGGCGCGAAGAAATGAAATGAAATTGTTTATTCTGTAAATAGGATATCGGAATCACTTTTACACGTCATATAAAAAAATATTAAAAATAAGCTAGATGGGGTCGGTGTTTCCTATTTGACTACTCTGAGAAGAAAGGCCGAAACAAACTCAGAGGTCGAAGTCTCTTTTAAAGTCCAGACATAATCTTGGTCAAGTCATATGAGGACCATGTGGATTAGTGTCTGAAATGGTCTTTTGAGGAAAGAACCACACAGATTTGAGTGGACCTGTCCAGTCAGTGCAAGCTTTTGTCAGTAATTGTGGAGCTCAACTCAAAACTGAAGGAGCTCAACTCGACGAACAATAAATACCAAAGAAAGGATATTTGGGTAGGCCGCATCAACTACTCAAACCAGACCATCATTAAAACTGAGAAAGAAAAAATAAATGAAAGAGAAAAAATAAAAATAAAATATCCACATAGTCCTCACATTCACAATAATTAAAATAATGTAATACTTTACAAAGTAATCGTGCAGTTTGAATATAATTTTCAACAATGTCAATCTATATATATAAAAGAAAGTCGTGTTTGTTACAACACTTATAACTCGAGATCTGCTGGACCAATTTTCATGGTTTTTGATTCGTTGGATTAGTCTCCACCCCGAATAGCAGAATACATCTTAAAAACAATGAAAAGGTAGGGTAGGTAGGGCAGGTAGGTGCGCCGTAGATAAGTACTTAGTGCTACTCGAGCGAAGCCGGGGCGGGCAGCTAGTATGTATATAAAACTGGTTTATTGTGATGAATAATTAAAATGTCAAGTTTTATGGTTTTCACAAGGCTTAGCAGAGCGAGCAGCTCAAAGGAGCGATAAAAAGTCCATATGATGCTGGTCCAGCATCCACACATACTCAAAACTTCCCTCACGACATAATTCATCACATGAAAGTTAAATTCAAAAAACATCCGTCACCGCTGTGTAATATATTGAAAACAGTTCGCAGTTCAACGAAATTGTATAGAATCTATTGAATTTATTATCGGCTAGCTCACTCGACACGCTGTAATAGATTTCGGCATAGTTTAATATTCATACATACATAAACACACGCCTTTTTAAAATAGGGGTAGGCAGAACTTACAGAACGCCACCTGCTAGACCCTTACATACTTCTTTTGCTGCATTTTCGTTCATACATTGGCCGGGTTACACACATAAAATGCCATTGATCGCAATGGGTTTCATTTTGACAGTTCACGCACGTTCATTGCGTTACTAATGTTGTTGAGCAGACGACTTTTTCAAACCTATGAAGCCATGGATTAGCAATATCCTTCAAATTCTCGCATTGTGATTGAAAGTGCGTTACGCTATTAAGGGTTGCGAATACTTCGCATCTGACTACATTCTGAAGAACATCAGCAATAAGGACTTTATGTAATAAATCATAATATACGAGTATCTAGTCTAGTCTAGATAATTATATAAAAATGAATCCCTATTTCCCTAGGTCACGGCTGGCGGACGGCATCCCGCGTGCACGGCTGGACCAATTTCGCTAATTCCTTTTTTGTTGTGTTTGTTATTGTAAGTAGAAGGTTCTTACGGAAAGAAAATATAAGAAAATTGCGCAGAAAATTTGAAAATTTCAAAAAACTTAACGACGATTTTAACTTCGCGCGTTGAACGGTTAGCGCGTTTGATGAATGTGAATTTAGCAGAGTAGGGTAGGTCGGTAGGTAGGTAGGCAGGGCAGGGTAGATAGGTTAAGTAGGTAGGGTAGGTAGGTAGGTAGGTGCGCCGTAGATAAGTACTAAATGCTACAATAATTATCTGTCAAATAATTGCTTGCTTTTCGGAACATAATTTTCAGTCTAAATTCTCTATTCTTATGTCCACAAACTAATTTCATAACTACCAATACCTACCAGACATTTTTACGACATTTTGACAAGGGCTAAAGAATTTCCTATGCTAATTAAATCAAGCATTATCTACGCGGTGCCTTCTAATTTTCCGATTTTTAATTACTTTTATTTAGATTGCCCTCTTTTTAACCAACTTCTAAAAAAGAGGAGGTTGTAAGTTCATCTGTATGTATTTTCTTTTTATGCATGTTCATCGACATTTTCGTCAATTGAGGACCGATTTTGAAAATTCTTTTTTCATTTGGTAGAGGAATCTTGCGCGATGCCATATAAATTTTATTAACTTTGCTTGAATAATTTTTGAGTTTGCTTCGATAATACGTATTATGAATTGGTGTAGGGTACCGTAACTAAAAGAGAAAAATAAAAAACTTTTACTTTTGTCACTTTGTAGTGTTTTTTGGAAGCTTTCTATAATGGTTATGACTATTTAGGATTGGGATAGCCCAATCTTGAATAGTCATACATAACCATCACAGAAATCTTTCAAGTATTACCGGCAAAAAGTTTTTTTTTTTTAAATACGAACCGGCTTTCAACACTACAAACTGGCAAAAATAAAAGTATTTTTTCTTCTCTTTTTAGTTACGGTACCTAACCCACACAAATTTGTAAACAAGTTTCGTTGCAAGTTTCAATAATAGTATGTATTATAATTATTACTATTCTAATTCTATGATCTACTATGCAACTAGTATCTACTCCCAACACATATTTACTTGATTGCATCATTCAATAGTAAATAAACTTTCTCTATTTATATAAGCATCATTAATATTATAATATGAAGCTAATTGTGTTGCAATGCCTAGTTAAGGCGCTACCCTGACCAAATAACTTTGAGCATTCGTGGCATACTAACTCTGCGCAAGAGTTACTTAGCGAGTACGCTCAGATTTTAGAATAAAATGTATATAAAATCAAATTTTCGTGTTTAAAAAAAAATTTAACTAGGAAAATGTTCTTTATTAAATTACCTATCCATTAGTTCAGGAAGCAAATCAAAATAATGGTTATTTTAGGAGGAGATGCATGTTATAAATCATTATTTCTCATTTCTGTGGCTTTTTTGTGGCCCTTTAATTAAATATTATGCTGCTTAAATAAAAAAAAAGAAACTACCATTTTGGAGTCAAGATTATGTAGAAATTTAATGTATTTTTTATTAGTTGCTAGTTCTTTTAGATAAAGAGAAGTTGGCTCCCGAAAACAGCCTAAAAAACGGCTACCGCTGTGTTTCGCACGGGAACGCGCCTTAACGTTTAATAGAAAATTATATTGAATAAACACAAACTAGGCTACTAAGTAAACGTTATCTGACTTACTTTCAGTTTTAGATTTTTAGGTGTTTATCTTTAACGATCGACCAAGTTTAATACTTTGTATCATTCCTGATACTGAAAGTAGGACCTAAATTACCGAAAACTAAAACGTTATATTAATTTAAACAAAACAAAAAAAAACACTCATCAAAATTCCAAAACCTCATTTCTAAACGCTCACATAAATTACCGCGCAACCAAACAAGATGGCGGTCGCGTCGGTTGGCGCGCGTTGCGTTTCCCGGAAACGGCGACTGCGCAGCGCGGCCGCCATGTTGTGAGCGCACGGGACGCTAAACGTGACGCACACATGCGCATGCGCTGTAATCAAGCGATAGGGGAACGAACGTGGCAAGAGAACATTTTAGTGAGTTGAATCGTCAATATGAAATCATGATGGCGTGCATTTTTGGTTTTAGATGACTGTTTTAAAAAAAATTGTTGGAGTTTGTGATACGAATAGAAAAATATAGGATATAGGGCTTATAACGAAGTTTTCTTTGATTAATAAGCTACTTGGTCGATAGATATTCTGTGGCATAGGATAAAACATACATTTTGAATGAATACGTACAGACAGCGTTAGTATTCTTATAAACAAACCACAACCCGATCACTTAAGTCCACAAAACGAGCAAAATAAATCCAACGTAACTAAAAATCTTTCGAACAATGCTTATTATGTGATTGTCCGAATACGATTTATGATAAAACAATAGTGACCCGGTCATTAACTTATGAAGTAATGACCTTAATTGTTTTATATTCTGATTGCATTCAAATGCAGATAAGTTTAAAGTTGGTAGGTAACGTTCAGACTTAAGTGATGCTGAACATGCAAAATACCTACTGGTAGCGTGCAAAACATTGACCAAAAAGGGTAAAAGTCACAATTTTGACATTTTTATTTAGGTAGGTAACTTTTCGTTACATAAAAATGTCAAAGTGACTTCACTGACTTCTGAAAACTAATTCGAAAAAAACTTAAAATTTGGATCTTTTGTTATTCTGTAATTTTTCTAAAAATTTTGATACAATACGCGATTGTGCGTCAGACACCACATTCAGAAACCTTTGTCTATTGTCAGCGAAAAAGTATTTTCAAATTAAGTAGGTATATGAACTTTGCCTGTTTTATGCTCGTGTCTCATAATACCAAAACGAATCGCTTTGCTTACCAATGGTAGTTTGTTTATTACCAAACTGGACATTTAAATAGATTCGTAAGCTAATTTTACCTGGGCTAGTTCTAGTCTACTACCAGTGGTCAGCAAACCGCGGCTCACGAGCCGCATTAAAAAAAACGGCTCGGCTCTTTGGCTTATAAAGTGCGGCTCTGTCTGTACAAATGTCGATGAGTGCGAGCGTAGATACGCGCGGGGTCGTGGTTTTGGTCACTAAGCAAGATATATTCTCTAGTATCAAACTATATTTCAAAGATTTATTTCCGAAGCATTTTCACCAAAAATTAACAGCACATCGAAAGTCAACGATTTACTGTACCTTTCAAAGTTTCCCAAGGTTAACTTGTTAATAAGTAAGATGCCTTCATCATATTATTATCAGCCGATATGATGATGAGGAAGGCATCCTGCTTCTTAGCAATTTAATTTTAGGAAGCGTTGTAGAGTGAAAGAGGATGGGAGTTTTAAGGATTAAGAATAGTGTATTGAGACAGTTTGGACAGACAGAAAGGATTGTCTGTCATAAGAAATCTTAGCCGTTATAGTTATATTTGGTTCTATTCACTAATCAGTTTGCCGACCACTGTACTATACAAAGGTCTTTGCTTCATCATTGGTAAAGATACAAGTCTTAATTTTAACCAATAACGGTCCGTAAAATAGGAATCCACCATTAGTTGTTTCGAAATAGACGAGACGTTCTAAGAAATATCAACTCTAATAGCCGCGCTTTCTTTTTTAAAGAGCCTTTAATGTTTATTTAATGACATTAGTTATCACTTATCAGTACCGTAAAATGTGCCTACACAGGCGTCAAGTTGATTGTTAGACGTAAAGGTACCTACTAAGTACTATCTACATGAAAATATATAAGAAAGTGTGGTTTCAATGAAAAGAGATATTTCGCTTTATTTATTTCGTTTAAAACAATCCTTTTGCTCAATTTAATTTCCGTCTTTAAAGAAGGACTTTTTTGAGGTCTCTGTGTAATTCATTCGTGTACATACTCGGTTTTGGAGATATAATTTAAATGACAGTCAGTCGTTCTTACCCGTTCTTCTCCATAGGAACCTACTACGCTTTGGAATAGGCAACTAGCTTCATCTTTCTGGCTAACCGACTCCTTTGTCATTTACAAAGTGCCTGTACCTACCTAAACGGTTTGATTGAAATACATGCCTGGATATTGTTTCATTTTGATAATACCACTAGGTACTATTTGTCTTGTTTTAATTTTTGGCAGCAAACTGGCTGCCGGTTAAGTGTAGCGTTTCATAGTTTATCAACAAACTATCATGTTTTCTGTCCACAAATTCCTTAGTAATTACCCAATTAACTTTACTACCTGCGAACTCGAAATGACCTTTGTAAGTACAGCCTACCCCTTCGGACAACGTCATCACAGACACCATTTTTTTACGAACAAGGGTAGGATCTACAAAACAAATGAAACATCTCAATACGTGCAAGAGAACATGCGCCTGCGTCCTTCACGGGCAGATGTGCGGATATTATTATTAGCAGGCCATTGATCGCGATCTACCTGAGTGCCCCAACGAGCCACGGCTTACTATTGTCGGGTACTCACGGTTTTTATATTATATTTGTAGGTACATTATGTTACTGTGGGGTGGAAGTTGTTAGTCATTTTATTACAATAACTAGCTTCTGCCCGTGATTTTGTTCGCGTGGTAGTGGTAAGATACCACAATATACTAAATTAACAGCCAAATTTTGATGAAACTTTCCTGTATACTACGTTTGTAGTTTTGATCTCAGAAAGTCGGTACTGGTGACGCGAGAGCAAGCGACGCACAGTTGTCCGTGAGAGAAGCAGCTCGTCCTGAGGTCGACAAAACAATAAAACAAAACAAAACAATAATACAAAACAAACAAAACAAAAACAAAAAACAAAACGAAAACACACACTCACACTCGCACTTTGTTTATAAAACAATAATTATATTTCTTAAATTAAATTCTGTTTTACTAAAAGAGTATAACTTACTATTTAATTAATAATAAAATGTATCACATTTAACACCCAGTGCTCTTCCTCCTCTCTCCTACTTGATCTATGCTGTGCCCGACAACCGTCCCTAATTGTGACTAATATAATTATTTACCTACCAACTTTGTACATTATGGTACGCAATAAAGAATTGAGAATTGACAGTCGCAGCCTTCAGTAGCAATTTAACATTGCTTGCAAAGTTTTTAGTTTTTAGTGAATTAATGAAAGCCTCCTGAATATAATACCTAATGGCACAACACTGGTACAAGGTAGCAATGCTGTGCCATTGATGCCACTGATGCATTCTTACAGATTATTCCTGAGGTACAGCTATCTCTATAATAATATAACAGTAGATTGTAAACACGAAATTTCTCATTAACAGTCACCTAACTATGTGTAGATATTTATTTTTATTATATCTATAGGTGACACAAGAAGCCGAAATTATTGTTTTTCTATGTGGGTATACATTCTACGAACTATGATATAATAGTATAGATACCAAAAATTCTTTTAAAACTGGGATTAAAAAATATATAAATTTGCTAGCGCAACTACACAGACGTAGTATCGTTTTTATTTTTTGTTTTATCTTGTTCAGATATCGGCACCCATCCCGTCTGCGGAGTTTGGCTAGTTAATTTAATTTGACTCTCTAGAGGATATTACCATAACTACTCTATTGATGTTGAAGAATCATAACCATAAGTTAACAATTGAACATTTCTAGAACTATCAATAAAAATCAATTTGCCTAGCCTTTTGCCAACTATGTTAGGGTCGGCTTCCAATCTTACTGGATGCAGCTGAATACCAATATTTTACATGGAGCGACTGCCTATCTGACCTCCACAACCCAGTAACTGAGTAATACGAAACCCTTTGGTAAGACTGGTTGTCAGAATATCGGGCTTCTGCCGACCCGTAACGACTATCAAAGATCCTCGAATGACAGCCGGGACCAACGGCTTAATGTGCTCTCAGAGGCACAAAGAAGTCTCTGTATGTAAAGATGGTCACCCATCCACGAATCATCCCGGG
This sequence comes from Agrochola circellaris, assembly GCA_914767755.1. Lineage (NCBI taxonomy): Eukaryota > Metazoa > Arthropoda > Insecta > Lepidoptera > Noctuidae > Agrochola > Agrochola circellaris. The sequence goes on from OU611853.1 coordinate 2,678,568, forward strand.
AAGCATAACTTAACCTGATGAATCGACCCGCGCGGCTATTATTACTTAGCCACGAGCACCTCTAGAACTATCGATAAATATTAAAATTACCTATACAAAAACACAATTGTTTACGTTGTTTCTACTACAGTTTGCCCTCCCACGTATTTACGTAATAACCACTTATATGCCACTAAACATTCTACTTGAAAAAACATCACTTACACCTTCATAGCAAATGAAACTACATTATTATAAAAAAACACACTTAAGTATATATCCGGCTCCAACTCGAATACGTGTATAATTAAAATTTGAACAAATGCATGAAACTATTCATTTCAGTAGTAATTTACTGAAATAATTCAGTTTCAGTTTATATCCGCGTGCATAATCTACTGTAGTACCGTTAATTAGGTTTTTTTTTTAACATACCAAATCAGTACTGAATTTAATAAAAACTACACTCTCTCTCTAACTTTTGTCTATTTCGTTCTAGGTACTTACTCAGGCTTCAGTTTTCCAAGATACTGTTAGAACTTAAATATTGGTAGATGTGTTCGTTAACTTTTATAATACACCTACTTAACTTTTAAGTAATTAGGTTATGCCGCAAACATTCTTAAGTTACTATTAATGTTGTAGTAAGCATAAAGAAGTATACACGTTTACGTAACTATAAACAGATCTAAAAGCACTTCAATTAATCATATATCATACAGACATATCCTTTCCACCTACATTGAAACGCCTTCAATACTTAATTGAAATTTGCAATAAAACCCAAAAATAACTGGCCCGTCAGACAGCTTGATGTTTTTTCAATAAAGTGTCAGGTAAATTCATCATGGCGAGGACGGAAACCGGTTTGGTCGAAAATTGCCCTGCGTGCGCGCCGCTCAGCCCACGTTATGACGTTAAACGAGGCGAGGTTGAACGATGATCCGAATAAGTTAGCTTGAAAGTTAATGAATTGAAGGAATGGAAAATTGAATGTGTTTTTGATCTGTTTAGTAGTATTGTAAGGTTTGTTCTACAATACATAACACAGATGCTAGAAGTATTAACTATTTAAAATTCAGTCTAGATTCTGGCATTAACTTTATTAGAATGAATGTCCATAATTTGGGAAGATTCTTGATGGGAACCCAAAACAAATCCTTAACTGCTCTTCGAAAAAATCTCATCACAGTATTAAGTCTGAAATCTTACCAGTAACATCCCCAAACCTTAAAACAAACAACCCAAAGATCCAAAGAGCAAGCTGTTTAACCAACTTTTTCTATTGTCAACAGAGCGAAAAATGGCTGGCCTACGAGAATCTGAAAGAAGAAACCTTAGAAAAGATAAGGAAACTTGAAGAGGAGCGTCATACGGTGGACCTCTGGTCAACCGGACCGGAATGGGGAAGGAAGAGGCGCCGAAGACAAGTGACAGTCGCCCCTCCTTACGTGGTCTACATGCTGCCTGACGCAGACATCATGGAAGACTGGCGACTCGTGAGGAAACTTCTAGAACGAACTGATTAGGCCCACGGAGTATTTCTAGATATTTTTGTAATGTAAGGTTAAAATCGTGAGGAAGATGTGTTGATTGTGACGAGCTGTCACGTTGGTACTACGGCCTGGGTAGGTACGTTTAATGTCATGATTGTAACGCGGGATTTTTTTATTGAGGCATGTTAAGTAAATGAGAAAAAAAATAACGAAAACAACTGCAGCTACAGTTAGCGCCATCCACGAAGACGAGCCCTACTCTTCTTCCTAAACGGGATTAGTGCACTGTAAGCGTGTGGCGTATAAGAGTGGGGCGCGTCTTCGTAGATGGCACTATCTATGGAACTTTTAAGCAGTTATTTTAGCACGTAGTCTCATTTAGAACATGAGAGGATTTCCTATTTACCTTAAGAATTAAAACAGGCGGTGTATAGAGTGCCAAGCCGAAGTGCGGCACTCTATACACTTCGGCCTCGGCACAGCTTAAGTGCCGTAGGAATCGCATTGTCACCGTCACTGAGTCACTGTCACTTGTTATTTTGTTTGATTATTGAGGTTAGTTCGCTGTAAAACACCACATTCCTAAAACATTAAATTATCTTGTGCCTACTAACCGGACCCTGGCACTCGCCGGCCGTTGCCGCGGCACCGCTCGCTTCTCTCGCTCGGCTCGTGCGTTATGTGGTCACTGTTCTAACCTAACATACCTTTCAGCCATTTTCATTTGCTACTTAATTTTTCGTAAATTCAATCTTTCTAGTAACATTTGTTATAATTATCTAAAACAAATACGATCAATCAATACAAAGGGCAGAACTAACCTGAACAATCAAACAAAATAACAAGTGACAGTGACAATGGCAATGCAATGCTTACGGCACTTTAGCCGGGCCGAGGCAGCGGCAGTTATTATGCCGCAAATTTATCCGATAGGGATAAAGTGCCGCTAGCAGCACTCTATACACTTCCTTAATAAAATTATTAAAAGTATATCGAACAAAATCCAAACGGAGATAATCCATTTGATTTGAGAATACCGACCCATATTTGATTTGATAGTTTGTATTTAATTATAAATTTAAAAATAACACCTCATTAAACTCGATATATGGAGTCCATTTCTCGAGTTTAATGAGGTGTTATTTTTAACGCGTTAATCTGTGGTTAATGTAGCCGAGGTATGGCCGTAGTATATCAAAGATATTCTAATAGACATCAGTGATATATTTTCATTGAAAGGATGATCCCTAGGCACTAGACAGAGATAAATTACGAGATATGTCGAGATATAAGACCAAATGCGTGACTGTAGTGTGTTGCTGGGCCCGCAGGTAAGTTTTTACTACCACAGGTAAGTTTTAAAGGTACGATTGTAATTTATTTTTATAGGGTTACAAAACGCCCCTTGTATACGTTACCGAATTATGTCAGGGAGTTAATCAAGATATTCACGAGTAATTGTCAATTGTTGCTAAAAATGTTCGACTTTACCGACTTTCCCGACTTGTTATTGAGGTACTGAGTGAATAATTGTTGACAAGACAAATCAACAACAATTTGATATGTGAAGTAATTTTAAGTAAATCAACTTGCAGTAATAAATAAACGTTGAACTGAATACATTTTTGGTTTAATTTTGTTACGACATGACCCTTGGCCCTTTGATACAAGCTTAGTGGCATAGTTATATACAGGTTGTCCCAGACGTAGTGGTCTAACGGCAAATGGGGTATAGCGGAGGCCACCCATCATTTAAATATTTTAAAGTTGAGATATTCTCAACAGTTTTTTCGCTTATTTAATAATTTTCAAGAAATTTTACATTTTCTAACGTTTTTAAATGATATCTCTACATTTGCGACACCCTGTATAGTAACTCCTAGGAATCAATGATTGGATCATAATAGAGCTGGAAGCACAAAATGAAAAAAATCAGATAAGCGCGTGTCGGACCACGCACAATGAAGGGTTACGTAGTTGGGCTGAATTTATCTCAAAAACAAACTTAACATTGTAGTTGCAGAACATATTCTCCCATACATCGATATACGCCACGGTCAATTCTCCCACTGCAAACATAAGTTTGTAATCGCAACAAACAAAAGTGATAAAACTATAAATTAACGATTTTTGGAATAATCCTTTACTTGTGCTGTGAGACCTTGCTTCTTGCCAAATTTCATGATTCTAGGTCAACGGGAAGTAAGATTTATTTGCGAGTATCAAAATATATCGCATAAATGACCGTATTATTTTATTGCGTTGCCTTAGAAGCGCCAAGGGACTGTAGACATACGTATTTGCCATAAATTTCAACTTGATACCTCCCCGCGTGCCTGAGAAAAAAGGTATTGATAGACTGACGACAGACAGACGGACAACGAACTGATCCTATAAGGGTTCCGTTTTTTTCTTTTGAGGTACGGAACCCTAAAAAATTATAAAACAAAGTAGTTAGTATCTTAAACAAAAACATACACAAAACAAACAAAACTTGTATGTTTGGCGCAATTAAACATACAATGTATCAGCTGCAATTTGAGCAGTGATAATGCTCAAATTACACTAGTAATGAGGGAAGAAAACATTGAAAATATGTATTTACAAACGTTTAAATTCAGTGATCTATATAGGAATAACCTTTATAAAAAAAGTGACCACGTAAGTCATAATGTGGAATTACTTTTGAAAATCTTAAGTATTAAATCAAATTACTGCACCACACGAGCGTGCCCAATACGTGTGGGACATCCCCATGGGCGACAAGAGCTGCGGAAAACTTTCTAAAACTAAGTAGAATTAATACAAAACATCTGTTTAGTGTTAAATTACCTACTAGTCACTTCAGGGTAAATTCTTACCCAATCGCTCACTAAAAGGAATTAATAACACATTAATCTGTATTAAGAAGGTTTTAACTTTATGTCTCACCACTGTTTCCAACTATTATTGTTTGTTTTTTTTTTTTTAATGATTTAAAGCGTCAACGAAAATTCAGGTTTAAAATTAAAACTTCTTTAAGATAATTTAAAATTAGAATTTCGGGTTGAAGTAGGTATTTAAAAATCAAATCAAAGCACTAAATTTGTAAGTTGCACTACAAATTGATATCCACACCTACGTACTGAAAGTTAGTTACAAATTCATCTGTATTTCTTCTGGTTTCAACTGTATCTCACCGGTTTATCCAACAATTACTATTTGAATAACATGATTAAATTGTAATTGAAAAATAATCGACGAATACTGTATAATATAGCTTATAACATCAATCTTATCATCTTTAAGATGATTTAAAATTAGAATTTTGGGTTTAAGTATTGAAATAATCAAATCAAAGCACTCAATTTGTAACTGGCACTACGAATTGACATCCATGCCTACGTTTTCTGATCCATATAATTCAAATTAAAAAACATTCAAGTTAAAACTTACAACGGTGGACAGACCGTGATGTGGCTACAGCCTGTAGTTAAAGTCTCTATTAATTAGCCTAATTGGACTCTAGGCATCTGTGAATGCGAAGCAAAGGGCAAATACTGGTTTAGAACGAAAATTATTTGGCTCATTAAAAAGTACCTAAGTAATGAGTAGGTTTATAAATAAAACCTACATCCGTAGTAAAACTCCTGTGCTCAGGTTTTATGTGATTTTTTGTCTAGAAATGAATTATAAACCTAAGTAACAAAATCAACTTACGAATTAGAAAGAAAATAAGTTTATTTGCGGTAGGAAACATGACACAAAGAAAGAACAAATACCTACATGAAAAGAACAATTTATGGGAAAATATGCGTCACATCCACGCAAAACGGCCATCGCTCAGCATAATACTGCGACCCTATGCGAGACAGAGCCCCAGCGCTGGTTTTCAGCGACAGCCGGCGTTGACGTGATGACGTCAACCGGTCAATTATGGGGCGTATCTCTGATAAACAGGCGCCGAAGCATGCATGCATGGGATGCAGGAAGCAAAGAGCTGCTATGACGCAACACGGACGAGACCTAAGTCCTGTAATGGACTACGTTGTGGCTGAGTAAGTATGGGGTAAGTAACGAACGCGGTTTAAAAGATCATATAAAGACATGTCATTTGAATACTAGCATAAGTATAATCAGCCTATAATATTCCCACTGCTGGGACACAGATCTCTCGATGAAAGGGAGCTAGCCGTAATCCACCACGCCAGCCCAGTGCGGATTGGTAGATGTGCCGGACATGCCGGACATGCCGGTTGCCTCACGATGTTTTCCTTCAACGTTTTGAGAGCAAATTTTAATACTAAAGGATAAAATTGTTTGCTTGCTTGTGAGGTAATCTCTGGAAGTACTGATCCGATAACAAGAAATATTTCTCTACTAGTTGCCCGCCCCGGCTTCGCTCGAGTAGCACTAAGTACTTATCTACGTCGCACCTACCTGCCTACCCTACCTAGCCCTACTAAAAAGTATCCTATGTCCATCTCCTGGTTCTAAGCTACCTCCCCACCAATTTTCAGCCAAATTGGTTCAGCCGTTCTTGAGTTATTATAAATGGTGTAACCAACACACACACACTTTCTTTTATATATATAGATTAGAAAGCCATTACAAGCATTCTATTACGAATTGCTACAGTATCTTTTATGGTATACTTGACTTCCACGCGGATGGAAGTCGCGGGCAGAAGCTAGTCGCTAATAAATACCTAGCACAACTGCGATGGAATTGCATATCTCATCGCTTCAAGGTGGAGGTGCTTGACAAGTATAGATAGGTACCTATTTGACAGAGTAACTGCATCCCACAAAACTTCTTGTAGGCTTTTAGTGTGGGACGCAACGTCTGTCGATACTCTTGCGCCATCCCATCTTCCTGGCTCAGCATGCTTTGCTGGCGCTGCTGCTACGGCTGCGGAAAACCTCAAGCGGCAAAAGTATAATAACATTATCGGTAATTATATTTCCGAGCCGTTTGGAGTTGAAACCCTTGGATTGAGTGTAGGAGTGCCCATTGTTTGTTCATCGAAATCTCCAAACTGCTGGTTGACAGTTCCCGTGACCCAAGGGCTGGCTTTCACCTTGGCCAGAGGCTAAGCATTGCCATACAACGTGGCAATGCCGCCAGTCTCTTGGCTACACTACCAGTCGACAGCGATGCGGAGGAATTTTTCGACGCCATATTTTAGTTAGTTTATAGTTTAAGTTAGGATAAGTTATTAAATTTTAATTTTAAATGTTTGGTAGATAATTTTGTTTGAGAAGTTTATGTATTTTTAGCCTCTTTAATAAATACCCTTATTATCTTACCTATTTCGAAAAACTACTCATAGTTAGGAATAAATACACTCTCTCATTTATAATAACATTTCCCTGAAAGTGCGACAATAGCATTGTATAAATAAGTTATTGTACGATTACGATTATAGCTTGGCTTAGCCCCAAGTGGCCGGCAATGGAAAACAGTGGTAAACTCAGGGGATAATAATATTATACTGCGTTGATACTTATGCATAACATCATTACGTTTGTATTACCAGAGGGAATATATAGAGGTGTACCTATTTTAATAATCCCCATATAATAAAGGACAATCTTAACGCCATAAACTGGGAACAAACCCAATTTTCCACATTTACTTATTACTACCACACACACACCACACCACATTTACTTACTTTTTGGCACCCTAAACACAAGTTAAATCTTACTTTGGGTGCCAGAGTTCATAGAAAACACTCTTTCCCTTAGTTGTAACGCTACATAGTGTTATAGTGTTTTAGATAAGAGTTTTTTGTACAAGAAGGTAATAAAAAATCTTCTTTTTTTTTTTTCTATTTCGTGCTACATCAATACTCATTATGCATTCCAAAACCAATAGTTGTATATTCGACCTCATAATTGTTATATCACCTTAAGGCTGCCTGTCTATTAACGCGGAGCGACGCAGCGGAGCGAGGGAGTAATGCGGAGCGGAGTTGCGGACTGTGTCTATCCATTGATGCGGAGCTAGGTAGTTTGAGCGGAGTTATGGACTGTGCGGAGCTAGGTAGTTTGAGCGGAGTTATGGACTGTGCGGAGCTAGGTAGTTTGAGCGGAGTTAAGGACTGTGCGGAGCTAGGTAGTTTGAGCGGAGTTATGGACTGTGCGGAGCTAGGTAGTTTGAGCGGAGTTATGGACTGTGCGGAGCTAGGAAGTTTTAGCGGAGTTATGGACTGTGCGGAGCTAGGTAGTTTGAGCGGAGTTATGGACTGTGCGGAGCTAGGCCGAGTAATTTGAGCGGGCTGCAATATCCCGCGGCCGGTTTTTTTCCGCTTCCCCGCTCCGCTTCCACACTCCGCTTTCCGGTTTAGTATAATTTTTAAAACTATTTCGCAAATCGCTGTCCACTGAAGCGGAGCGGAGATTTTATGCAATTCCATTCGTTAATATTGGCACAGCTCCGCTCCTCTCCTCTCCGCTCCAGTGGACAGTCAGCCTAAGGTTGAATGTCAATTGCGACGTGCAAGTGACATTCAAGGCTCCCCCCTCCGCAGACAGATGCGACGCGACTCTGGTAAAACAATTTCTATGAAAACTTTACGGAAATTGTTGTACCGGTGTCGCTTCTCGCCTGGGAGCCTTCACGTAAAACGATCAGGTCTATTTGCCTATGTAATAGTTTCAACCATAGGGAAAATTCTATTTACGGAATGGTTTTAAAAGTGGTAAAGCAATGACTATGCCTCAAACAACCTGCCTAGTCTTTTCCCAACTATGTCGGGGTCGCTTCCAGTCTAACCGGATGCAGCTGAATACCAGAAGGTCGACTATACCTACCGTTCATTACATAAGGCAATGCTAAGATTTCCAATACTTAATAATTTATTACGTATGAATGCTATGAACCAGGGACTGAAAGCGGTTACGGTTAAAGGTTCAAAAATATACCGGTACCAGTTTAAAATAAGGGTTGAGCTATACCGATACCTTTTTAAATAAAGGTTGGGCTAAACCGTTATTTAACCTTTATACGATTTCGGTACCGAAAAACATGTGACGCGGCGCGGCGCGTGTGCGCGGGGGCGTCGAACACGTTAGAACTTGTGTATTTATGAAGGTTTAGACACTGCTACCGATACATTTATAAAGGTTAAGGTCTGCTACCGATGCATTTATAAAGGTACCGATATTTCTACCCTATGCATTTCCAACCTCCAAATTCCGCTACTGAAAAAAAGAACGGTATCGAAATATTTTGGTAACCCTTATTTAACGGTATGACATCATACCGAAATTTAAAGGTACCTTAACTTTTGGGTAATTCAGTCCCTGCTATGAACGCACAAATGCCTATGTAAGCATAGATAATATTATTATCCAAGTAGGCCTGTATAGAGTATAGACACCGTAATATTGATGTACCGTTACAATGATACTCAATCGCGTTGTTATCCACGTAAATTACCCGGAAAATTGAATTGATAGTGTATGGTTATATGCCGCTTGGATTTATTCAAACAAACTTTGATATTTTTTGTAGTTGAATAAGTATCTAGATGGTTATAGTAAATAACTGGAATATCTAGGTTTAGGTAGGTATGCTCTGTTCCAATTGTATCTGATGAAAATGTAAATAAATTAATCTGATAACATACATGTGGATGCCAATTTGTAGTGCTACTTACAAATTGAGTGTTTTGGTTTGGTTATTTGTAAATTATAACCCGAAATTTTAATTTTACCGTGAAGGTGTTAATTTGACAACCAAGGTTAATTTTATAACCTCAGTTTTCGTCGATGATTTTCGATTACAATTTAATAATGCTATTCAAACAACAATAGCTGTAAAAAGTGGTGAGAAATAAAGTTGAAACTTTCTAAATACACATGAATATGTTTTTGGAACGAAGTTCCTTATCGCGCGTTGTGAAAGCGGGCTAGACGGAAAAAATTCTTACGAAAAGTTGTCACGACACTTTTTGCTATAGTAAGCTATTGTAAGCTGTGCGGCGTCGCATGTTTCTCTTTCTGTCTCTCTCTCTCTTATAGAAAGCAAGCCAGATATTTTCATTTCTATTTCGCATTGAACAGTGTGGTGTCGCGACGATTATTTTTGTTGAGTGTATACAGGTTTTTTGTAAATAATAAATAAAACTTTAAAAAAATAAAATTTTATTACAATTCCTTCATTAATTAATCGAAAGGAACTTCGTTCCATCCGGGTGTCCCTTGACACCTCTCAAGTTTTTTTAAATCCCTTTAGTGAGTGATTGCATGAGAATTTAACCTGAACATGGTTTATTTACTTTACATTAAATACTTTTAAATAATCGTACTACAAACAGATAATTACATAATTTAAAAGTCACATGATTTTCCGAACGAAGCCCTCAAGATATAATCACCCTAATTGCGTAATACACGATCAATCATTTGAAACAGATTGCTAATCCATTGCATCATAAGTTCGAAAAAAAAATCTGCTCTACAACGTAAATAACGCAATGAATGTTGTTGAACAAATAAAAAACATTTAATTCTAACTGTTTTTGTCCATTAAAAAAATGTCAATGTCGCATTTTCTTTAAATATAAATGATTGGTTTGAATGAAAATTATTTACTCGTAGGTACTTATCAATAAAACTTAGATCACACATCGACAGTCTAGTGTAGATCTTCGAAACTATGTAATTTTGGAACACGTGTTCTGTACTTTTTGTATTATTTTTACTTATAGACCTAACCTTAGAGTTATGGTACATCAAAAGGAACACTTTGTTTACTCTGCAGGTCTGTACCTACTTCATGAAGCATGTTGTTTTAATTAACTTTAAACATGTGTTAAGTAAATAAATAGTTATATTTGTCTCTTTACGAGAGATCTTGCACTCAACCACAGACAACACAGGAAAGTATTTTTATACCTTAAAACGAAACAAATGCAAACCTATGTTCGCGTCTCAATGCACATTGAGACATACTTTTCATGTCATGACTGACACATGGATTCGACGATAATATCGGCTTATATTATAAGCTATACTTATTACATGTAGGATTGTATAAATAACGAATGTAAAAAAACTAAATCTTTCAACGGGTAAAGTGTCGCAGTCTAAATGGATATTACAGATCTCCCAAGAAAAGTATGCGCTTCGGCAATCATCAGCTTTCTTCGGAAATTTGAACACGCGATGAGGAGATACGTATAAGTACTTGCCTATTTTGTATTACGTTAGAAAATCATAGATTAACAACTCTGTACAATTCCAAAAACCTTTTAAAAACTTTTGAGTGTCAGATGACGAGGTGCGACCGGAGTGGTTAACCCGACAGAGAAAATTTCATACAAACGCGGAATAATAGGTGCACTACTACAAAGCGCGGCGGTACCAACTCTGTGTCGCGACGTTTGTGCTAATTCGGATACACGAAAATTACCGAAGCGCATACCTTTTCTGGTATAACTGTAATTACTCGTAGGGTTTGAATTTAATAAGGTACTTAGAACACAGAACCCACTTATTAAGTGAGTTTAATTGGCAAAAAGAAGTAAAGGAACGTACATACTACGTAGGTACCTGAAAATTCAACTTGTCATAGCAATTTAATGAAAATGGTACAAGTTTATGAAACTACTGTAGTTAAGTACAAATAAAACTCATAAAACGTGTTTATGTGTGTCCCAATAAAGGTCCTTTAAAAGCAATAAAGCAGTGTTTATGGTCTATCGCATACGGGGTATAAAATTCGCTTATCCTTCAAAAGCGCGGTCAAACTTAAGGATGGGGAGGGACATACAAGTTTCGTGACTTGACGAGTCTTCAAAGGCGATCATGTTGTCAAACTTTAGACAAGAGACTTAGATAAACCTGTTGGGTTTGCCTTTAATAGTAGCACATAAATAGCAAATTGCAGCTATTTGTCTGGTTTTGTGCCCGGTTGATGGCAATCGCCCCCTATTACATGCGACTTAAACATAACTGGCGAAATGTGGGTGTACTGTAGGTACAACTCTGCCTAAGCCTCCGGGGATTACAGGCGTGATGTTTATTTTCAAACCATCTGAAAACTGTTGACTAGGTCCTACAATTGTTTCTACCAAAGCTGTGTAAAAGATATCATTTGCAACGTTTTTCTTGAAATTATATATTGGGTCCTTACCTATGAAATTGGCGTTTTTTTCTCACAAATCGAGATCCTCGTCACTTCTATGATTTAAAATATTCATCAATTGCTTGGTATTATATCGAATAATGACCATCATAGACAACTACCAATAGTAAAAAAACTTTATTACTTATAGGTTTTTAAACATAAAAAATACCTTAAAAATGACTCCTCATTTTGTTAGCAGAAATGACCACTATTTGTTTTAACTTAGCCGTTTCTTATTTTTTTCGGTTAATCTAAGTGGCATATTACGTTATCTTAGTTTTTAAACATTATTGCATAAAAGTTTTAAAACATTATTGTTCATGGTTGTTATAAAAATTAAGAAAACGTTAGTATGAAAAATGCGACTTCTTTAAAATTCTCCATACAAAACGCTGATTTCATAGGTGGGGACCTAATACAATGTAATTTGATACATACTCAGAAAAAAACAGTAAAAAACAAACCTGCGTACTAATAATTAGTAACTAATACATAAATAGCCTTAAAAACTTTCTGCTAAACAACGGAATTGCCTTGAACATTGAACAGTGAAGACCAAACAAAAATAAAATAAGTAATAGGTACAGGAAGACCAACCTGAAAAAGCCTTTGATTAGAAAGTATTTTAGTTGTCAAGACATATATTATTCAAAACAAGCACAAAAAGTTAACTGCTAATATAAGAATGTAACTTTGTTCATTACAAAACATTGGCAACAATGGATTTTCATAGAATTAATGACATCATCCGTCGGGTTCTTGTCTAGCCAGGGTGCCAGCTGTTTTACAACTCAATGGCTTGGCACGCGACGATGGGAAGAGGCCAGATGGAATGACCATAATGCCTTGGAAGTTAGGTAGGCCTTTGGTCCATCCATCCCAATTTCCTAGCATGGCGAGTTGTGCTGGGGCGACTGCTGCAGGTGCTGAAACCCTCAAACGGCGCAAATATAACAAACCTATATTTGAGCTGTTCGGGGTTGAAACACGGGGGCCGTGGGGTTCGAGTGCTCATCGAGTGCTCATCGCCAAGCGGTTGATCGACTCTTCACGTGACCAGAGGGGTGATGTCCTATTTCTAGGCCAAAGAATCAGCATTGCCATCCAACGTGGCAAACGCTGACAGCCTTTTGGGCACTTTTATCTCTTTTTCCCATTGGCAGCGATGCGGACGAATTTTTTTATACCCAATATTTTTAGCCGTCTTGTACTTGTACTAATATAAATATTTTAGTGTTAGATTGGACATAAAGTAAATAAAAAATTTCACAGAAAATAATCATTACATAATTGAATAAATACAATACACGTAACAAGAACACAAAGTAAATGAATTTGCCAAGAAAATCCGATAAAAGATTATTTCTACTCAAATTAAATCAAATTCTCTTGTAAGATTTTTCATGTGTTCGACACAAAAAAAAAAGCACTAAAGTGGGTAATTTATATTATCTTCAATCTTAATCCAGTTTTTTTATCTGAGCTTTCATCATAAATAAACAAACGTTCAAGGACAAACTGTAATAATAGAGGTCCTTTGTTGGTTTTATTATTAGGTAAGTAACGTTTTAATTTAAACCTATTTTTAAGGGTTCCGTAGCCAAACGGAAAAAAACTGAACCCTTATAATTTCGTCGTGTCCGGCTGTTTGTCTTTAACTTTTGCAAACGATAATTAATTTTTAATAATTTACTATTAATTAATTTTATTATCGTCTGTAAAAGTAAAAAAGATTGGTTTGAACATGACTATCATTGCGTTGGGTAAAGCAGGTCATATATTATTATTTTTCCTTTATTTCATTTAAAACACTTATAAATTACATTTTTAAATATTAGAATATAAAAAAATATTAAAACATTTAAAAATATAAAAAAGGTTAACCTTATTATTATTAAAGTCAATGCAGACCCGGCTAGAAGACCACAAATCACGTGACTCACACAAACTTAGGGCTCATTTTCATTATTCGATAACTTGGTCGATCCTATATAGCATTCGGGGTCGCCCGGCAGGCGGGGTAGTGACTAATGAAAGTGTTATATCGATAATAACGCGGTCGGTACACTGTCTGAGAGACTGACACCCAATGAAAATGAACCTTCGAAGCAACTGCCAAGCGAGCGGTGCAGGTTCTCCTAATACTGCAATCGTTCCTTTTCGACGAATAAAAACGGTGCCCCGAAAATGGGCCCTAATATGCTTTACAGAAATGTCCTGCACCTCGCATACGATCCCTTTCGACCAATGAAAATAAGCCTTTAATCAGGCAATTTTAAGATGCGCGTGAAATGAATGGAATTCTGCTTTAATTTAGTAAAACAATTCGTATTCCAGAGTCGTGCTTTCACTCAAAAGAACAAGCAAAATTGAAGTTTTATAAAAACCGGCCAAGTGCGTGTCGGACCACACACAATGAAGAGTTCCGTAGTTGGGATGAATTTATCCCAAGAACAAACTTATCATTGTAGTTGAAAAACATACAAAACAAAACACAAAAAAAAAATTTAAACATGAAAACATTTTCTCCCATACGGAATGTATGGAAGATCATGTTTTTCAAACTGCAAATTTAAGTCGGTTGATTAAAACTCGTTAACCAGCAAAGCCAACTTAGCTGTGATAGTTTTCCTATTAATATCGTTATATACAGGGTGTTTGGCAGAACGTTGAACATACGAAAATGGTGGATAGGTGGGGTCATCTGCTACTTACTCAGCCCTAATTTATTTGGCTCTGGCCCCCTGGATATGTAAAAAAAAAATATTATACCCTAAAACAAATATTTTTCTTGATTTTATTTTAACACTTTGTGAGGCGTAATTAATATGTATACCGATGCCAAATTACAGCTTTCTAGTACTAACCGTCTCTGAGCTAAGCCGCGGATGGACAGAGAGACAGACAGACGGATATAGCGAAACTATAAGGGTTCCTTGTTTACTACGGAACCCTAAAAATATCACTATAAACATGATTCATTAGGAAACGGAAAACCCACAAGATTACCAAACATCAATTATTATTTCCTGTGGGAATACCACAATTAGTAGCTTTCAGGAAGGAAAGCTAAACTGATCAATTCGGATTCAGAACGATCAACAGGGTGCTTCGTTGCGTAACACACTCGCACAATCACGATCTGGAGGATGTCGGAGGAATCCCCTAATTCATTGCTTCATATGTTAAAAAATTTGTCTACTCGACAATGTAAATAACGCAATGAATGTTGTTAAATTGTCAAAATGGAAGCCTTTTCGCGCCAAAAGCATAGAAACAGAGTTTTTGGTTGCTAAACTTATTGAAATAGCCAACTACGGGTAACTTTTGAAAAGATTCCTGAGGAAATTCAAGCTTTTAATGCTTCTAAAGGATCAAAAGGCACGCCATGAAAGCTTCAGAGTATAAATTAAACCTAGAAGTCTGTAAGACTTCAGCCATGCTATTCTGTTAACATTTCACCGTGGGTGAAGTGAGCTGTCAATAGTGTCAATCCCTGTGGAATGACAGCTCACTCCACGCTCACTTCACCTAAGTTTTCACAGTGAGATGGTTACAGAATAGCACTGCAGGAATCGGGAATGAGGGCGCTCACTACGAAAACAAAGTAGTAAATTCGCTTTAACACTATGTAGTGTAAAGGAAGCAGGAGTTTGGCCGAATAAAATTCTTGAATACTTTTAACACAACGATATTTATAGAAGAGAGTCACGTTCTTAGCAAAGTATTTTCCAAGACTAATTATCACAATTATGTTCTGCCCTGTTTATACTTTTATATGATTTTAGTCAAAATACAATCAAGAAATTATTGAAAGTTGTACCTATTAACCAAAATACCCGCGTCGCGGATTTATATATATGTTTTTTAGATGTTTAATTCATATTTTTTAATGGCTAATCTTTAGGTCATAATCTATCCGAACATCAAAAAATATTATGCCTAGGTCTGAAGGGAATTATTAGGGAATTGATTCGCTGTTACAATACTACACTAGCTGCGCCCCGCGGTTTCATCTGCATAAGTGTCGATCCCGTGGGAATATCAGGATAAAAAAAGTATCGTTCAGCCATTTTAGCGTGAAAGCGTAACAAACACATCAACAAACAAACTCACTTTCGCGTTGATAATATTAGTTAGGAGTGGGATATTAAATTAACTATTTAAACGTAAATGGAAAATAATGCAATAAACTAAAGAGCATTTCTTAATAAGAAATGTAATGTGATACATAAAAATCACTGCATGATATCTACGTCATAGCCGGCGAATGCGTACTTGGTGTTGCCAGCAGTCGCTAACAATAGGGATGACCACAATTTTTTTTTTTAGTTCTTCACGTAGCTTATTAAAAAATATTGGACACGTATTTTTGATTAAATGTCTAATCTTATTTCAAATGGAGCATAGGTAACTGTGAACTGTAAAATGTACTACTTACCAATGATAAACAATGCAAAATATAAACTTATTTTTTATCTACATTAAACTTACCCGATTAATTTTCTGTAGCAGTTTGTCTTCTTCGGGTGCACTAAGTTATCCACTGGCATATTGGAGACCGGCCGTAACATTTTGAGTCACTAACCCATGTTACTGCGAACAGATTATTAATTTTTTTGTACACAAGACTACACATCAAGCTATACATATCCAGTTTATGCTGATCTCGCATTGTAAAGGATTTCCGTGCAATGCGAGGTCAGCTTATACTGGAAATGTATAGTTTGATGTGTAGCCGTGTGTACTATTAGAGTTGCTTGATTCAATCACTTAATAAGTAGGTAGGTAACTAAAATAAAAATTAAAAAAAACATTAATATTGCTTAAATAGCAATTAAAATAAGATTAATTTAGCTCACTATTTATTGTAAGTACCTGGTCGACCGAGCTCTGCTCGGGTGAAAATAGAGAAAACGATTTTCCTCAGAAATGAGACCTAGCTAGATCGATTTTTCGCCCCGGCAAACCGCTATATCGCAACTTTCATCGAAATCGCTAGAGCCGTTTTCGAGAACGTGATTAGATTACAAATACATTTAATACAATTATTGCTAATTTATTAGTATTGATAACAAACTGCCACATAAAACTTTTCTATTCTTAACTTAAAAAAAAAAGTTTCATTTGACGTATTTTAATACATTTACAAAAAGTTTGAATTACAATTGTAATGGACTTTATTCAGTTCTTTTTAATTTTTAAATGATAATTTAAGAATTCTATAAAATACCAAATAATTATTTAGCTAGTTTAGTAGGAAATAAACAAAGGTACATTATAGTGCTGTGCTGGCCAAATCACGTCAAGAAAATATAAAAATAGCCAATAAAACCATTAAAAATAATTTTCTTTTTCTTTTCTGGGATTGATAAGGCAGTCAACTTTTTTTTCAACGTAAGTATTCTGCCGGCAAGAGGTCTATATGAATCCTTCAAAGGGAGGATTTACAGAATAAGTTTTTATTCACTATGTAAAGTGTGGCCACAGTGTGGCCATGATTGGCCATTGTGTATTTGTGTACGTAAACCTATTTATTACACTCATTTTCTTTTTTGTAGTTGAAACATTATTTATTTTATAGTCGTGTGTGTTCGTGATGTGTTACGGTTTTAGCAGTAAAGAGGTCAATGACTCTTTAGCAACATGGCGGACGAAAGCCAAGATGTGAATGTTCGACTTAATGGATTTTTTTATTTCATTTAAAACTTAATTTATCTATCTAAACGTGTTCGAGTATTTTTATTTTACTTATGCATGCATTCATTTTGGTCATAATTAATCTACAAAAGCTTACTTCATTTTCTAACCGAACTAACTAACTAAGCACTGATGATATTATCCATAGTTAGGTGTACCTACCTACCTAGATAGAATATTTGGCTAGTTTACGGTGTATAACTTTTTACATTTGAAAGACTAAAGTTACAGTTAGTTATTTCGTTTCATGCGCTGAGATAGCCCGCGAAATGCAACTTTTCTTACGTTTGTTTTGCAATTAGAAGGTCAGAGTCAGGTTGTATGTTGAACAAAATACGATTCGCGACCGTAACAAATGTGTATTAATAGAATTAACATCATTAAACTCATACAACTCTTTAAGTTATACACAATATTATATAACAGCTGTTAGTTCATGTGGGAAATACCACATACCAACATCTAGCGCACATTTTGCAAACGGTGCGACATTCAGATTGAGTTTTTAGTTAAAGTTCTATTTTTTCTCCCAAAAATTATTGTACTAAACACATATAGGTACCATCAAAGAAGTTCATATCTAACCAGTTTCAAAACAAAATCCTGTGAAAACGATGACCACATCTGTTACCGGCCCGGTTCTATAGCGGCCGAGCGATGCAAGCAAGAATAGTCCTTACGGTGGTTAGATATATGAACTTCTTTGATGGTACAGTGAATCACAGGAAATCAATGACAACTACAGTTCAATCATAATTTGCTCCTCCTCTAATAAACAAAGAAATATTAGGCCACGCTTGGCCATATTTTAACGTAAATAACTTCAAGAGGATGTCACCAACAACTTTCAGTCTGCTAAAACTAACAATCTGCAATCACGAAAACAAGCAATAAAACAGCGTTATTAAATAAAAGTATATTATGTATGACTCCACGCATATAGCAAATACCAAATTCACTTCTTAAAAATATAGTTAACAACAATATAAAAACTGTTACTAAAAAAAGCATATTACTCTGTCACTGAATATTTGCAGGACAAACTTACGTATATAATGTTACGCCATACGATATTTTAAATAATGTCTTTTTATTGTTAAATTCAGTTTCATAGATACTGTGTATTTGTAAATTTGCATGCCTTAAGGTAGGATATATAGGCTAATGGACACTATTGTTTGTATAAGACCTTTTCTTTTGTACCCATATTCGTAAATTAATAAATGATTATGATTATTACGAATCCCTCCGCCAAATGTGGTTAATTTCGCAATTTCACTAACTCTTGCCCGCGAATTCGTTCGCGTGGAAGTTGTTAGATACACAATTTACTAAAATAACAGCCGCTTAAAAAACTCCCTCGGCCCCCGATCCACCGCATCGCATCACATCGCCCGCCCGCGCTAGTACCTACTTCGTTTTCGCTTTGCGTTCTTTATGACTTTTTTCTTTTTGCTCGAGTGTGATGTTAAAGATCGCCCTTCAGACACCTTCCTCAAGAATTGGTCTATCAAATGCAAAAATTAATTTATAAATTTTTCAAATCCCAGTCGGATTTGAAACATTTATAAATGAAATGTTCAGTTCAGTTTGTAGTTTCAGATATTAGCGCGTTAAAACAAACAAACTCTTCAGCTTTATTATATTAGTATATAGATTATCCATTGTTTGTAACTTTTTATGTACTTTATTTGTACTAGATAAAGTGCAGGATCTGGGTCATATACAATTTTTTTATTTACTTTAGCTTTTATGTTGCTACGAAGACAGCGTATTGAGATTTTTCAGACAAGGTATGTATGTGGCTACGCGCTATGATGACAGCGTAGGGGGATACCCAGACAAGTATGTATGTTGCTACTCACTACGAAGTCAGCGTAGGGAGATTCCCAGACAATATATCTATGTAGCTACGCGCTGACAGCGTAGTGGGATTACCTGACAAGGTATGTATGTGGCTACCGGCTACAACGTCAACGTAGGAGGGTTCCCAGACAAAGTATGTTTATGGCTACGCGCTATGGCGTCAGCGTAGGGGATTCCCAGACATGTATGTATATTGCTACGCGCTACGACGTCAGCGTAGGGGGATTCTTAGACAAGTATGATTGTTGCTACGCGCTACGAAGTCAGCATAGGGGGATTCCCAGAAAAGATTTGTATGTGACTACGCGGTACGACGTCAGCGTAGGGAGATTCCCAGAATAGGTATTTATGTGGCTACGCGCTTCGACGCTGTCGTAGGAAGGTTCCCAAACAAGTATGTATGTGGCTACGCGCTACGAAGTCAGCGTAGCGGGATTCCGAGACAAAAGGATTTTAAGAGAACTCCTAAAGATCTGGACACAAATCTGGATATTGCTACGTGCTGTGACGATAGCATACGAGGACTCCTTGACAGAAATATGAATACTACGTGGTTCGAAGTCAGGGAAGGAAGACACAGAAATGTAAATCTTGTTACGCGCTACGAAGTTAGCGTAGGAGGAAACCTAAACAAATCTATTTTTGCTGATACTCACTCCGACGTTAGCGCAGTATATAGTAATATGACTAAATATGTATATACTACGTACTCTTTATGCTTTAAAAGTGAAAAATAATAGATACCATTCTATCAAATTAGTTTTAATAAATCGACATAAATTCATCATCATAGTCATATGAATTAATAAGGGTAATTTCGGGTCTACCGTTTATAGCAGAACTCTTCATATCATAATATTATTTTGCATAACAGCGAATAGCATCAAGATTCTGCCAAATAGAGGGAACCCGTAATTTGACGTTTTTTTATAACCAAATATTCTTGAATGAAAAACATACTAAAAAATATTCAGCAATGGAAGTTCACAGGCTGAAATATACAGTCGTCATATCAACAAATTGTAACTGCAGCCGAGAGCTGTTACTGAAAACCGGTGGCATGTAGGTACACAAAAGGACTCGATGGCCTAAATAGAGTGCAGGTCGCAAATATCTACCTATTCGTTAGTCAATGTTTTGAGAACACAATACAACACAACAACACAATACGAGTCATATTTATTTACGGTTTCTAACGTAACAGTATATTTTCAATCTATACCTAGAACCACAGGGCATCAGGGGGTTAGAATCAAAAAAAAAAATCCTCTTGATTCTTTTGTCCCCCCTTTTTATATACTTGTACATAATATTATTATTATTTTAAGGCTTTTAGATTATGTAAATATTATCTTTCATGTTTGTTCACAACATTTATTTTAAGGCCGGGTTATTCGGAAAAACGTCATTTTGTATTGTATTTTATTCGTAGATAACACGCTTTAAAATTTTGAAAAAAACATATGATATATTTCACACTTCGATCTACGTATTTCGGCCGTCCGATATACGATTACGTGCACTTTACTGCATCCAATTAAATCGCAAAGACACGTCTAAATTATGGTCTAATTCTTATTTTATTTGAGTTATATTAGGCTTTCAATAATAAAACTTATACCATAATAAAGGTCGTAAAAAATGTGATAGAAAACGGCCATCATAATGTGAAATATGAAAATACTTATACCTTATAATACATATGTAGGCTCAGTGGTCCAGTGGTCGCAAACGCTATTGCTGAACGTGAGGTCCTGGGTTGGACACCCATATAATTTTATAGATTTCTGTTCAGTCTCGACTGGTCTTTATGTAAACCCAACTATTTCACCGATAAGATTACCGAACCGTCACTAGTTCGCCGTTTATAAATAAATAAACAAAAATCTTTATTGCAAACCACATGATCCACACAAAAAACAAAATTTAATAACTATAATTTATAACTTACACTAAACTTGTGGATTATGAGGCTTTTACTAAACGTTACTTTTGTTATGTACACTTAGGGTTGATATCAGTCAACATACAATCCTTCCCAAAAATCCATATAGACTTATATATTTAATTAAGTACTTACTCGGTTACTCGTTATTTCATAGACTGTATTACAGACACAGTATCGTTTGAGGTCACATCACTGTGAGCTCAAATGATACTGTGGTACAAAGGATTTTAAAAGGCCTTTGAACTCTTTCACGTGAAAATAACCCATAAAATTTAAGGCGCTGCTTCATGTAAACATATTTTTTTTCTTCTTGTTACTTGGTTTGACACCTTTGTTTGATATTTGTTGCATTTAGTACCTATCTTACGTAGTGTATTTTACTTCGTTAGCTTACATTGTTCTATATAAAAAACTTTTATTAAGCGTACCTAAGTATGTCCACTATTAACGGGTCTAATTTATAATATAAAGTTATTTATATTTACACATTCAGTGCCGGGAGCCCTCCTGGAGCGTTCAACTAGTCTCATATGGGATGCCGGGAGCCCTCGCGGTCATTTGATATGTAGGTTTTTCTTAGCGAATACAACATTCTCATCCGTGAAAATAAAAATATTTTAACAAAATTTATTAGTATATGCGTTGGTCTTAAAATCCAAGCATTTTTTTTTGTTCACTATTACAAATATTCACAAAAAATTTGAAAGGTTGGAAACTACATAGAGCGAGAAGACCCCCTGAAAACACAATTTTACAGTGTTTTATAACACGGTTTTAAACCTAATGCCGTTGACCGTCCGCGCAATCGTAAAGCCGGCAACCCTCCCGGAGGTTTCAATTCCAAATGTATGGCGGCATGGCGTATGAGTTCTATGAAAAGTCGAAAGTGTATTGGGTTTATAACGATTAAGATAAATATTTTTATTAAATAGCCTACTCGTAAGATTCTACTTAATAAAAATCCTAAATTCAACATACATTCATTCATTTCATTCAACAGACAACGCACAGCCGAAACCGCTAGATCTAGAATAGGGTTGCCAACCGTCCTGTTTTCCCAGGACATGTCCTGCTTGAAGGTCATGGAAAAGACTTTACTACTTTTCCTTCAAATGCGGGGCGAAAATACATTGTATTTTAAAAGTAAACTATAATGTAACGAACGTGCACTGTGCTTGTGGTCGTTTTCTCACTACTAGTTTCGCGCACTATGTAGAGCTCTCTCCATCTAACCTAGCTAGCAGTAAGTAGACACAGCTAGCTTGCTATTTAGTTAGTCATTAACTTCTAACTGTGTTTTCTTTTTAGAATAAACGTTCTTTAAATATTGTTTAAATAAAATAAATAAATAATTGAGTTTCATTGTGTGTTTATTTAACTACTGCTTTATACTGCGTTCTGTTTTTAATCCGAAATGTCCTGGTATTTTCACCTTTTAATCCTGGTTCTCAAAATTTGATGGCAACCCTAGTCTAGAAGTATGAAATTTTGCACAACAGTTCCTTATGAAGGGAAAGTGCATCAAAGAAGGATTTTTAGAAATTCATGTTTTTAAGTGATGAAAGTTTGAATGGAAGTTCGTCATTTTGCGCGTTCGGAAATCTTATCGGGTATCGATGGCTTGTATAGGTGTTAACACCGGCCAAGTGCAAGTCGAACTCGCACACGAAGTGTGCCAATGTGGAAATATTATACCACCGTACAATAATTAACACCACATTTTTTTTTAAATGGTATTTCATTTAAAAATAGTATATTATGCAATTAGTGAATAAAGGACGGATTTAAAACGAGGGCCATAGATGAATCACGAACAAGTGAAGGATTTTAACGAATGAATCACGACCGTAGGGAGTGATTCATGACGATTGAATCACGAGCGTAGCGAGTGATTCAAGTGTTAGAATCCTGAGCGACGCGAGTAATTCATGGCCCTCGATATAAATCCGTTTTATTCAAGAGTTGCATACTATACTTTATACCATGACTACGAGAAAAAGAAAGATTTAAGCGAAAATAGACATTTAATGAAGAAAAAAGGAAGGTTGAAATAATTAAAATGCACATAAAAGTTGGAACAATTACTAAAATTAAGAGTAATTTTCTTATTATGACTAATAATAATCAACTTGTGAAGCGATATTTATTTCCTGTGTATTGAGTATGTTTTCGTAAGGAGGTTGTATAGCATTGAGATGGAGGTCGCATATATAGATGTGTTCTAAATTCAAACACCAAAATAGTGATTAAAAGTGCTTTTTATTCACTGAAAACAGTGAATAAAATAAGCTTTTTAGAGGAGGAATGGTATAAAAACACGTTTCTTGTATGGGTAGCCCCTTCCATTTCTAACTTTATGTAATTTTTTATTAACATTTTAATATCTTCTTTATTTACACTTCAAAGTCACAAACATCTGTGTAGCCCTGGCTAGTCTTGTACTAGGAGTACGAGGTATTATTTGTTGTTATAAAACAAAATAAAAAATAAAAATTAAGACTTTAAAATCCATAGAATGTTAGTACCTATAGTAAAAAACTTATTTCCTAATGTGGGTATTAACCCAGTGCTGGACGTAACGCGTGTCCAGCCTATCCCCAACAACGCCCTGAACGCATTGTTATATTGGACGCGCAGGGCGCTCATTGATCTTTGCGTATGAGCCCACAAGCAGCACAACAAGCCGGGTTTGCGGGTTTGTCTGAAAGGGATATCGCGACCTCGGCACACAGGCAACGGAAGGAACACGGGTGGGTTTTAGTCAGTAAAAGTCTCTCACTTCTCCCGCTCCACCCAGAGCGGGAGAAGTTATTTGATAATTTCCCACCCACAAAAAAAAAAAAAAAAAAGCAGCACAACAAAACAATAGCGGCAATGGAAATACACAATCTGTGAAAATTTCAACTGTCCACCTATTACGGCTCATGAGACCGGGTTCCGTTTGGCACCCTTCTTCACTCTAAAAAGCAAGTTAAATATAAAAGAATTTTATATAGACTACCATATCTACGGAAACTTAATCCAAAACCAAGTTCTACCTACAGAAGTGTGGTTTTTATTTATCTTACATAGCTCCATGTAGCTAAGTAAATAAGCCCCAGGTAGGTTATACCCGGTATCGAGGTTAGCCCGAGGGGCGGGGGTGACCTCGTCCGCAGGACAAAATTAGGACAACTCATTAATAGACCAACACCACGCCAAAATGCTGTTACTTTACATTTAGTGGCGTTTTTACTTGGCTTTATATTATTTCGCTAATAACTTAGGAGTTTATTTAGTTACGAGGTACTCAAATGTGTATAAGCTTAGTTATTAGATTATTTAAATAAGGTTTTATTGATGTCTAATCCTGTTGTAAAGTCGATTACTTAATTTTATAATTTCAACATATAAAAAGGTACTATGGTACTATTAAGTAATATTGATGTATTGTATACATATGAAGGTCCGTATTACTTCTTGCCTTTCTTCTTTTTCCTCTTCTGCTTTCTATATTTATCAATCTTATAACTTCCGAGCTTCAGTGTGCGTATAATCTGATGACTTACAGTTGAACTGTCAAGGAAGGGTTGAAGAAATACCTGACGCTATCGACAAATTAAATAGGGACTTGATAGCCAAAAAACCAGTCGGTCGCTTCTGTAAAAATATCAACGTGAAACTAAGTGAGCTGTCAATAGTGTTAATCCCTAGCACCCTGCCGGTAGATTTGTGACAGTGACAGCTCACTTCACGCTCACTTCACCTAAGTTTCACGGTGATATTTTTACAGAATCGACCGGCTGGGTCTAATAGATTTGGGCGTAGCAATAAACCCTGATAAGTGTCGGGCGATCATCATCGGAAGTTCTCGGAGTATGAGTATGAGCTGGTACAACCGTGCCACCAGTTCTCTTCAATGGTACGGTCGTCCCGTTAGTACTGATGTGAAGGACCTAGGCTTGCAGATTGATAGTACTCTGAACGGCGTACTCTAGTCGCTAGGGTCAGCCAGAAGTTTACTGGAACGCTGCGGGCTCAGTCCTGACTGAAAAATCAACTACCAATAAGTACGAAGATAATGCTTGTGGAGTCATTAATTTGCCCCTTCATCGATTATGGTGATGTCTGCTACTATGACCTGAATGCAGATCTCCTCGACAAACTTG
Organism: Agrochola circellaris; assembly: GCA_914767755.1. Lineage (NCBI taxonomy): Eukaryota > Metazoa > Arthropoda > Insecta > Lepidoptera > Noctuidae > Agrochola > Agrochola circellaris. The sequence goes on from OU611853.1 coordinate 2,703,824, forward strand.
ACCGTCTTCTCAATAACTACATTCGATTCGTTTTTAATCTGCGTCAATATGATCATGTCTCTGCGCATCGGTCGCTTCTAAAGTGGTTGCCCATACGCCAGCGCAGAGAGCAAAGGGCGCTGACCACCTTGTTTTTATTTATTGACACTCTCTCTCTTCTCCTAGTTATAGCCCCCCACTTTCAGTAAAATTGTGACAACCACAGTAAGATTCTACAGTCATCAAAATAATCGCGTTGTTCAATGTCCCACTCACCGCACAGACTTCGTTCACTCTTCCTTCTTCGTTCAATCTATCTCTGTGTTGAATGCGCTCCTCCAGGAAATCAGGATGGAAACCAACCTATTATCCTTTAAAGTTAAAGTTCGCGAGCACATTCATTAGAAGCTGGCAGTATCATCACAACGTTAATGTTTTCCCATTGTTTGTCTTATTTGATTTAGTATATTCATGTATTTATGTATATTTATTTGTGCTTATTTTTATAATATATAATGAGACTTATATATTATATTTATATTTTGAAATAGTAATGTGTAACTTTATTTATATTCCTCAATTTCACGCTATTGCACCTACCACTGTTAGTCTCTGCATCACCCAAAGGTTGACTGGTAGAAAATGCCTTTGTCATTAAGTCCGCCTCTGTACATTTGTGTGCTTAAAGTATTAAATAAATAAGACTTGCATACTATTACATAACAGTAAAAAACAAAATATTAACATAGTAAATTGTAATTATGGAACTCATGCGATTATTACAAATGTTAATAATTCCAACGTAGGATGAGTAGTATTTTACCTCTGTCCGATAATAACGATCTCCCGAGCCTTCAACAGGATGCCTGAAACTACTCGTAAACCACCTGAAAATACTGAAAACTTTTAGAATCTGAAACACTGGATTGAACAGGTACTTACTTCGAGAAAAATCTGTGTTAAATCTCTTAGCGGCTAATATTTTCGTTTTTAATTTAAATTGTAATAGACTGGAATAAATAACTAAGCAAGGTTAACAAAAATACTGATTATAATATCAAGAACTAATCGTTGTCACAAATGTTGTCAGTCTTACCTTAAACTTTAGGTTCCTCAGCCTTGAGTGCCTCAAGTGTTACCGGAAGTTATATTAAGAACCGGATGTGCGCCAGCGCATTTTAATTTCCGCTACCGAATAGGTAAGCGTGTAGGATTTGTCAGTGACTTTTAGTAATGGCATGTATTTCATCAAACCACAAATAATTCCCATTTTGTTTTCATAAAACTATTATTTTACAGTCTAATATAATGATTGCGCCGCTTTTTGTGAACCTTTACCTAATAATTATTATTTTGGGAACCTAAAAATACTTAACGCATTCAAGGACACTGAATGAGATAAAATAGAAGTTTTATTGTTATAACACCTATGGGCGTTTAGTGTCCCTTACAAGTGTCAATAACCAAGTAACTGCGACAAACTTGGATGTAGCGTAAAAATGATATTATGTAAGTAAAATAAGTTTAAAATAAAATTAATGAACCATAAAAATAAAAATAAATGTAGATTTTTTTTATATTAAAATATTTAACATAAATGAATAAATAATTAATAATTTCTCTTTTTTATTTGCTCACTCGGCTAGCGCGCGGTTGGTCACAGTGCTAACCTAACCCGTTTGGTCGGGGTATCCTAGCTTAGGTACTGCGATCAACTATGAAAATGGCCAGAAATTTAAAAACAGGCTCATTTATTAAAAATCGTATGGTTATTAAAAGCCCAAAAAGTTTTAAGAGGTTAATTAATTTATAAGGTGTTCATCATTAGAAGATCAATAATTTTATAAAGGATTACTTCAATATTTGCCTTTAGTCATTTTAAGTAGTAATTTACAACCTGCGCCCCGTGGTTTCACCCGCATAAGTCTCGATCCCGTGGAAATATCGGGATAAAAAGTATCCTTTGTTAGGACAAAGGATACTTTTTATTCCGATATTTCCTGATCCAGGTCATGGTATACCCATGTGCCAAATTTCACACAAATCTGTTCAACCGTTTTAGCGTGAAAGCGTAACAAAGAAACTCACTTTCGCATTTATAAATATTTGTTATAGTTATAATAATATATAATACATTTATTTAGGAACATAAAGGTTTTGTAGTACATGAGGGACTTACAAAGTAGGTATGCATTATTAATAACATGGTGTAGGTACAATTAATTGTTGGGTGAATCGCTGCTCTCCTAGCTAGATCACCGAGTAATCTGTATTTAGGAGAAAAACTATAATTAGGATTGATATTTCATACGCTGTGTTTTTCAGAGATATTTTAAAAATAAAGCTTGTTTAGTTCTGGCGTACCCTGGTTTTATAATTATCACTAAGTTTGTTAAGTGTAAAATCTTTTATTGTGTTTGTTTTACTCAGTATTCCTTTTTATTTATACTTCATTCTTACTACAACAGACTTACTAAATCAACTTACGACTTAAATACAAAAATCTTTCAAAAATATTTTAGGTATTGTGAATTCGTCTCTTACAGAAGTGCACAGCACTAGCAGAGAACCTAATGATTAAAGGACGTTTTAGTTATCGTTAGTTGATTTAGTTACAAAATAAAAATAAAAAAAATATGTTCACAAATAAGATGGAAAGTACAGAAATATTTAATCAAATAACAAAAAACACCTAAAAAGAAGTAAATGGAAGTGTATACAATTTTATATAGGTAGGTATAGATCGTGCCTAAGTACAGGGTGGTATCCCGACATTGACGCGCAAACTGTTAATATGAATTCAGGAAATTATTCTAGACCCTTAAAAATTTGTGTTAAACATTTACGTCGTAAATTAAAAAAAAAATGCTGTTCCATACATATTGAACGCGTTAAGCGTCGTGCAGACTGGTGCGACGCGACAGCGCGACGCGACTTTAACAAAACAATTTCTAAGAAAACTTCGCGGTACCTACAACACCGGTGTCGCGCTGGTGCGCACGAGCCTTTATTGCAATCAGCAGATGGTCTTTTTAAAAGCGACGATTTTTTTTTACCGTGGGTGGTCTAGAATCATGTACTGAATTCATGGTTACAGTTTGCGCGTCGATGTCCCTGGCATCCTGTATAATTAATATACTTATTGTTAAAATTTATACAGTTGCTTCTAACAAAGCAGTTTCATAATATAACTTAAGTAGGTAGGTATTGCATGGAATTAAAATGGAATTAAAGGATAAAGGTTAGTTATAGAATAGAATAGACTAGAATACTTTTATTATCAGATAAAGTCCATAGGGTTAGTAACAATTTTACTTAAGCTTCGTGCAGACCAGCGCGACACGACAGCGCGACGCGACACCGGTTATTGTTATACCGTCAAGTTTTCTTAGAAATTGTATTGTTCGAGTCGCGTCGCGGCGTCGCGTCGCGCTGGTCTGCACGAAGCTTTATTCTGGTTTTAGTAGGTACAGACACAGGTTAACGTTACACGTTACTGAACCGTTGATCATCACCCTAGTTTATTTGTGATGATTTTTTATTAAGTACCTATGTTACCTTTTTATAATATATCTACGTAATATAAAAATCTTATCTTCATTCATTCACTGACAAATAACGCACAACTTAAACCGCTGGGTCTCTAGAAACTTGAACTTTTGCACAAGATTTCCTTGTACCTTCAGCGAAGGTGAGCTCGAAGGAAGTGCTATTCATTTGGTTTATATAGGTCTTTTTTTTATACAATATGTAAAAAAACCTTGTCTGATCCGTGAGGGTTAATTATCGTACTGACAGTCTATTTGGGTTTAAAGATTCTTTATTTATTCAAAAGAACATACATTGTTCACTTAGCGAATAAATACATAACTAAGGTAAGTGTAGTCCAGTAGTTTTGTTTTTTTTTTTTTTTTTTAAGCATGTAGGTACGATGTCGCATTTTGTGTGCAAGACTAGCTTAATAGTTTTGTGTTGTTAGTGACGTACTGCTTGAGTTTAGCTTTAAATATGTTATGAGAGGATGTGCTCCTTATATCTGCCGGTAAATTATTATAAAGTAGTACTCCTTCGTATTTTATATTTCTCCTGCCATATTGCGTCCGCGGGGGGCGCGACTGTATTTGGTTGGGGTTTCTTTGGCTGTATTTGGATGTTCTTATGTTAAAGGATAATTGTGTGTGTATGGTTTTGTTAAGAATTTTTCTAATGAGAATGCAGGAATTGAATGTGTAAAGTTGATGAATGCTCATTAGTTTGGTATGTTTATATAGTTCGGATGTAGGTGTGTGATAATCGTAGTTGAATAGAAGTTTAATTATTTTATTTTGTGCTATTTGTAGATCTTTAATAGTCGATTTGGTGGCGCATCCCCAGATTTCAATTAGGTAATTTATGTGTGAGCGAACTAATGAGTTGTAAATATTGAAGCGGATTTTTTTTGGAATGTTATTTATGTGGTATTGTCAGGAAAAAAAATATTACCCCGTATTTTTTTTCAAAGTGTTATTATATTTACGGGTCGTCGTCGTTTAGCGGGTGCCTACAAGTCATAACTTATGACCCCTGTTAAAAATTTACTAGGAATATAACTATGATACGAGCAAGATCTAGTAATATAACTATTAACGCACTCCAACCAAATATTTAAGTTTGACCAACTACGCGCGAGCCGAGCGACCAATGCCGCGACAGCGGCCGGCAAGCGCTACTTCGAAATTGGTCGCAGTAACAACATTAGGGCACTCCGACAGTTATGAACCGCTTTCATATAACTATATTAAGGTATATCCCTAGGGATATAACTATATCACGGCTTCAACCACTGCAACATATAGATTCTTTTATATTTTGTGAATGTGGGAACGATGTCGGCCTTGTAGATTGTAGATTTGTTGAACATTTTCTGTTTTGTTAAGTATCAGGGGTTGTATTATGAAGTATAAATGCCATTATTATTCCAGACCGAAAAAGGGATGGTGCTAGCGGTTATGTATAGCTCCATCTCTCTCTTGCACTGGAATTATGATGGCATTAATACATCAGAATAAAATATTTTCATTTTGAAGGATTTTTGAAAAATCGTCCAGGGATTCAATAGAAGATGAAGAGGTTTTTAAGGAAGTTTTGATTTTTACCGATGGGAAAACCCATCGGACACACAACTTGACATTTGTCAATCAATCTGCCTAGCCTTTTCCCAACTATGTTGGAGTCGCCTTCCAGTCTAACCGGATGCAGCTAAATACCAGTATTTTACATTGAGCGACTGCCTATCTGCCCTCCACAACCCAGTAACTGGGTAATACGATACCCGGTAAGACGGGTTGTCAGACTTTCGACCTTCTGATGACCCGTAACGACTGTCAAAGATCCACGAATGATAGCCGGGACCAACGGCTTAACGTGCTTTCCGAGGCTCGGAGGAGTCTCTGTATGTAAAGGTGGTCACCCATCCACAGACCAACCCTGGCAAGCGTAGCTTAACCTGATGGATCGACCCGTGCGGCTGTTATTACTTGCTACAAGCTCCTCACACAACTTGTCATTTGTATATTTTTATATTCACGTTTTGTTACCACGTGCAAGTTTAAATATCAGTCAGGAAGTGGAGCTAATAAGGTTATCTGTGTTGTCCATGAATACATTGACTACTGGCGCAGTAACTGTTACCAACTGATTTGTTACTGACAGCTATTGTAGGTAGTTCTTATTTCTTATAAGCGTGTGTATGATTCATTATGATTTATTTTTTAATTGTTTGCTGTTTGGCCAAGTGCGAGTCGGACTTGCGCACGAAGGCTTCCGTACCGTATTAAGATCGAGCAAAAACGCAGAAAAAAAACGTTTCTTGTAGTAGATTAAAGGGGGTCCCTTTATTTATTAACTTTATTAATTTTTGCGGGAATAGAAATACACAATTTGTGAAAATTTCAACTGGCTACCTATTATGGTTCATGAGATACAGGTCGCTGACACACAGACTGACAGACAGCGGAGGCTTAGTAATAGGGTTTCGTTTGGCACCCTTCGGGTACGGAACCGTAAAAATAAGCACTTAGTGTATGTGATGTCCAAGTGGTGTGACCGTCGGACTGTCAAGTCATAGGTCTCGAGTTTGAACCCAAGGCACGCACCTCTGACTTTTCGGATTCATGTGCGTATTGTATAATTATCACTTGCTTCTAAAACGGTGAAGGAAAACATCGTGTGGAAACCGGCATGCCTGATAGATATATCTCGACGGCATGTGAAACCAAGTCAGAGGCCCATGGGCGGCTTTAAAACTCTGATGCCAGGTTAGTCACTTACCACACGAAAAGAAGAAGTTTTATTTTTATTTATTAGACCAGAAAGAGTAAATATGTAACACAATTTGTCTTAGCTACTTAAAATTATGCTTAGAAATAATTCAGTGACATTTCAATTAATCTGCCTAGCCTTTTCCCAACTATGTTAGGGTCGGCTTCCAGTCTAACCGGATGCAGCTGAATACCAGTATTTTACATGGAGCGATAACGATAACTGGATAATACGATACCCCTTGGTAAGACTGGTTGTCAGACTTTCGGGCTTCTAACGAGCCGTAACGACTGTCAAAGATTCACGAGTGACAGCCGGGACCAACGGCTTAACGTGCAGTGACAGCCAGCCAGTTACAATTGTGTCCTATTATTAGCATGTACTGCCGAACTAGGGTTATAGCCGGTGTGCCAGCATGCAGCGCCTCAAGCCCTCGGATGGGGTATGCAAGTATGAGCTTACGAACAAAAGGAAACAGTTTATTTTAAAATATGAACTTAATTACCTTAAAAAGAAAGGGTTGCTGTCTTCTGGGTGTGTAAGGTGAAGGAGGTGAGTGTATGTGTGTGAGAGGGTGTGTACAGAATTGAATAGATTTAGCTAGTAGATCTTTTATAGTGTCCATAGGTTTATAAAGCCAAGAATTAGTTGTAACACTATCTTAAGATGGTAAGTATAATTTCAGTTTGATTGATGTTAACTTCCAAAGCCATAGAGATACCGATTTCTTCATCGTTAATTTATTCATAGAGTACATGTCAAGAATCTTATTAATCTTGTCAAAAAGGAGTAAAATTTACGAATAAAACCCGTTTTTAAGTGTTTTAACCTCTTGCATACAGGACTTTCCGCCTTATTAGGGTTGGATTGTACTCTAAGATAGTGTGCTGTTTTGAAACGATGCTTAATACAAACAGTTGGCGCACAGTCAGTACCTCACAGTATTCATAAAGAAGTGTGGTAGGTATCGGAAAGGCTTAAAAGTACATAGCTTCAATATGGTTCTTTGTGAAACCTCAAGTTGCTTTATCGTAGTTTTCGGTGCACCCGCGCCCCAAGACGATATGCAGCACATCAGACCCCACGAACTTTAGACCTATTTCTGTGCTTCCCACCTTTAGTAAAATATTCGAAAAATTGATGCTAGATCAATTGCAAAGACATTTTAATAAACATAAGTTATTAAACAGTAAGCAATTCGGTTTCACAAGGGGTCGCTCGACTACCGACGCTGGTGTTGAGCTTCTTTCACATATTTTTGAGGCCTGGGAGAGGTCACATGATGCCCTAGGTATTTTTTGTGACTTATCTAAGGCTTTCGATTGTGTTTCACATGATACATTGGTCAGGAAATTGCATCACTATGGTGTTAGAAACACTGCCTTGGATCTTCTTATTTCTTATTTGGATAATAGGATCCAAAGAGTAGACGTTAACGGCAAGCGATCCCCAGGTTCGCTTGTCACTATGGGAGTTCCGCAGGGCTCAATTCTTGGCCCTTTTTTATTTCTCGTATATATTAATGACCTACCTTGCCTCATAAAGAACAGTCATGAAATAGTGTTATTTGCAGATGACACATCACTTATATTTAAGCTTAAACGAAAACAGACCGTTATTGACGATGTAAATAATGCTCTCTCTAAAATTGTGCATTGGTTTAGTGTTAATAATTTACTTTTGAACGAGAAAAAGACTAAATGTATTAGATTTCTGACACCTAACGTTAAGCAGGTGAAAACCAATGTACTAGTAAATGGGACAGAATTGGATCTTGTGGACACCACTGTGTTCTTAGGTATTACTTTGGATTCGAAGCTTCAGTGGGGACCTCATATAACCAAATTGTCGAAGCGGCTAAGCTCTGCAGCCTACGCGGTGTATAAAATCCGTCATTTGACTGATGTAGAAACAGCTCGATTAGTATACTTTAGTTATTTCCATAGTGTAATGTCGTATGGCATTTTGTTGTGGGGAAATGCGGCCGACTTTCAGGCTATATTTGTGCTGCAGAAACGTGCCATTCGAGCAATTTATAACCTAAGTTGTAGGCATTCACTGAGGGATAAATTTAAGGAAATAAACATAATGACGGTCGCGTCTCAATATGTATATGAGAACCTGATTCATGTAAAAAAGAATATAAATCTATATTCTAAACACAGCGACATTCATAGCTTAAATACTAGAAACAAAGATTTATTTCTTGTGCCGAGGACTAGGCTCCAAAAAATTAGTAATTCATTTAAGTGCCAAAGTATACGTTTTTACAACAAACTCCCAAGCCATGTCAAAGAACTGAGCCTCAATAAATTTAAATCATTTATTAAACAGAAACTATGTCAAAAAGGTTTCTATAAAGTTAAAGATTACTTAGACGACAAAAAGGCTTGGGACTAATTAAGCTACTCCAATGTACCCCAAGCAACAAACAAGTGTATTTAGAATCAAAGACTACATGATACTATATGAGCTCATATAATTGTTTGGATTATTTTATTTGACTGTAAGTCAATTTATTTTAAATTTTGTTTTCATTTATTGTTGACATAATCTACTCATTAAAATGTTTTTATTTTATGAGTTGATTGCAATTTGTGCTTATGTAAATTATTTTTGCATTAAAGCATTATTATATAGAATCAAGTTTTTCTAACTGAACAGACAGCTGTGCTGCTGGGGAGTTTGTTGCGCCACTTCTTCTTCCCAGCTTAAGCACTAGGAAGTGGTGAAGGGTGGGCGTTTTTGGGGGACTGTCTTATGTAATTTCGACGTTCGAAAAGTGCTGATTCTCAGCCTAGTTTGAATAAATGACTTTTGAATTTTGAATTTTGAATATGTAATCAGTAACTGACAAAGCGTATAATAGATTTGTTTAAGGATTTTAGAGGCGACTACAGGTCAAAATGTTTTAAAAATGTAGGTAAGCTTACGAATACTTTTACTCAGCACTTGAATGTGTTCTTTGAAGCCATCATTTTCATCAATTACGACGCCCAAATATTTAATTGTCTTTGTACGTTCCAAAGGATTGCTTGAACATTTAAAACAACTCAAAGCGTCAAGGGAGCAATTATGTACGATTAGATTTAGACTCGTTTGTGAAGAAGTACGGATCGAAGAGATCAGGTACTTCATTTTCTCAACGTTTAGGGGTAAGTACATTATCAGAAAGCCATCTCTTTAACAAATCAAAGCCCTTTTGAGCTAGCTGGTAAGTTTCGTTCCATGCTTTAGCAGCGAAAATGAGGGCAGTAAGTATAAGACTTTTTCATAACATTTAAACAACACGCTTATATTTCCCGAACCGGGTCAGTAGACGTGGTCCTATAGGTACACCTCTACTGAACCCTGATCACCCCTTCAGACAGTCATGTTTAAATATGCTAATGACAGATTAAATTATTACATTTCGTTTATGTCTATAGAAACAACTCACACGCACAAACAAAGCAACACATTACGTAAGTTTCGTTATACTCGTAGCTTTAATTTTGGCAGTACAATCATTACATCACTAGTTGTGCCCCGCGGTTTCACCCGCATAAATCTCGATTCCGTGAGAATATCGGGATATAAATTATTTTATGCCATAACCCAGATTATGATCTACCCATGTGCCATATTTCATCCAAATCCGTTTAGCCATTTTACCGCGGAAGAGTAACAAATAAATAAACAAACTTACTTTCGATCGAGAATTATGCGGGTGAAACCGCGGGGCGCAACTAGTCAACTCAAACTCAAAGCATTTATTTCAATTAAACCATTACAGGCACTTTTGAATTGTCAAGGAATCGGTCAGTCAAAAATATGAAGCTAATTGCCCATTCCAAAGCGAAGTAGGTACCTATGGAGAAGAACGGGCAAGAAACTCCACGGACACTCTTTTAAATTAAATTAAATAAAATAAGTTAATAAAATAAGTTTCATACAAAGGCTATTTTCAAGGTACCTAACAGAAATATTTTGTGGGACGTGAAAATTACTTCAAGTAGAAACAGTTCCCTCGAGATTTTTCTTGAATTTTTCCATATTTATATTCATAACGGAACGTACTACCGGGAAAAAAGTATCCTATATGTTAATCCAGTTATCTAATTACGCAACACATTTTCGTAAACGATTAAGAACAATCTGTTTCATTTTGACAGTTCAACAACATTCATTGTGTTATTTACGTTTGAGTAGATTGTTTTTTCGAACTTATGAAGCAATGGATTAGCAATCTGTTTCAAAACGATTCAGATTCTGATTGATCGTGTAATCGTAATTAGGATATAGGTTTTAAACTATAAGTGTGCCAAATTTAATTCAAAGCCGTTTAACCGTTTTTTGCGTGATTGAGTAACAAACATCCAAACATACAAAATTTCACATTTATAATATTATACAAGCTTAGTTTTTGTTTAAGGAAAACATCTTAAGGGGTCATTGTACTCATCGTTATGAACAACTTTCACTATGGGACCAAAGCTGAAATCGCAAAAATAATATCAGCTGTTCCCTACATTTTGACGAGATTTGCGAACATAAATGTAGGGAACAGCTGATATTTTTTTCGCGATTTTATATATGTATATATATTATATATAAAGTAGGAAGTAGGATTATTCATATTATTTTAATAATGATACTAAATATTTACTGTAGGTACCCTACGTGTTTGCAAGTAGATAGGTAAATACTATTTATTTAATATCATTAATATCATTTGTGATTAAACTATAATATGTTTGCATACGAAATACCTACCTACCTATTATATACTTTGTAAACCTGGTTTTTCATATTTATGTTTTTTTTTTGACTTGCTAAATTGGTTGGACATGTAGCTGTAATAGATAGACAGTACCTACAACCATTTTCTTAATGTCCCTCGGCAAAGTTCGTGTTTCGTCAGTCGTCGGATTTCTATCAGTTGCCCTTTGCCCTGTGCATTAAGAAATAGAGGAAGGATTATTCAGTAGTACGCATATATTTTATACATTTAAGTTGATGCCAACATAAACTCAGTAAAGTTTTACTGTGCACCAAAACCATCGACTACATAATTTAGAAAATTTAAATAACTTAAGAAGGTACTTACTTGGTTTGAAAAAAAGTTCGAATAAGGGATTTTTTCCGATGGGAAATCCCTGGGGCACACGACTTGTGACCGACAACTCTTGTAAAGCCTCCTTATTTATCTCCTACACACACCTCTACAATTTTCTATTTCTTGTTGCTTTTTATGCTACCAAACTCCACTGCGAGACGAACTAGTTTTTAATGAGGAAAACTTTAGCAGCTCAAGGACTTTCCCAAACTTCTTATCAATTCTTGTTTATGTATTTCTAAGAGGCGAGTATATAATAAAAATGAAAGTCTGTCCTTCTGGTCAAAACCTTCAGTCGAAGCAAGTCAATTCTTACCTAAAATTGCGATGAAGTAGGTATTGTTTAAAATATCTTCTACGACCTACATTCTGTATGCTATCTGTTTCTTCTATCTAGAAGAAAATAACTATTTAATACCCTAGTTTACATATAATAATTGCTCTACATGGAAAACCGCTACTAAATCTATAAATATTTGGCATTGTCTCTCGTATGCTAATCACATGCTCGAGTGATTAATTAAGGTTACGTATCACTTATTAATAGATCTTGTCTGATCAGCTCATGCGCTCCGAAGATTTTCTTTATTTATTGTCACCCCATAATAATCACAGATTAAATACATAACTATACCCTCAGACCAAATAGGTTTTTTATTTTTACAGTACAAATTAAAACACATTTGCTACTAAATTATACAAAAAATCTGTTGTAATTAGTTGATTAGTTTCCGAGAAACAGGGCATAAATGTCACCCATTTATGGATTTTTATGAAGAATCAAAGCATTGTAGCTATCTCAAATTCAGCCCTACAAAACCCATTTTGTATAGGCTACGCATAAGTACCACTAAATCCTACCAAATTTTCAAAAATATCCCTTGGCTCGTTTTCGAGTTCTAAGGTGGCTCCTCAATTCAGACCTCAGGATTGAAGAGCCACCTTTAACGTCGTATAACTTTTTAAGGGTTTTACTACAAATTCTCAGGATCCGGCCTACAAAATCCCCTGGTTCAAATATGAGACATGGCTCCTCAATCCAGACGGACACTGAGACTGTACCATGATAGGTAAAAAGAATTATAAATGAAGCAATGACAGATAATTAAGTGATAGATACGTGCTTACATATTTACAACATTGTAATAGTAATCTAAGATATTCCTAAAATTTTAACAACTAATACTAATAAGATAGTGTGTGAGTATATGTTATTGCAGAAATGTAAAGTGAAAGATAAAAAAAAAAAAAAATGTAATTAAATTTGCAACTGTTTGATTTTGTCAAGAACTTAAATTGCCCTATAGACCAGCATGTTAAACAGTCTGACAAACTAACTGAAAATACCACAACGCAAATATTCAGAATTAAAGAGCTTAACTACATATTAGGTAAGAGCTAACTATCATCTTTTTCCTTCCTTATCGTTTTAAATGATTCATAGCATTGAATTAGTCAAATTCAGAGCTATGAATCATTTAAAAAGAAATAAACAACTAGCCAACATTGTGAAATCTCTTTATCGACTGTTATTATTGTAACTTGTTGCATAACCTGGTCCAACGGACGGTGGATGTGCGAAATTGGCTCGATTAGATTGAGGAGGAAACGATACTTCCGTGCAGCCTGTACTTACTATTACCGTGCACATTACACTACATATACCACGTGATTGGTTCGTGCACTACTACACTGCTAGAAAAAGGATAATTTGGCACTCGAATGACGTTGACAGTTCGGAAAAAGGAAAAACAAAATGGAGGCGTTAGTTCCGAATTTGGTTAAGGGGACTACAGGACCTAAACGTGCCTAAACGCAAGTTTTATAATGCCTAAAAGAATATGATCCACTGCAGTAAACAAAATCAGAAAAATGTATGATATTCTTCAGGATATATGCTAGTATGATAGTGTGTTGAAAACATAATACAACTAATTTGATACGATAGAAAAAAATCATGAAGACACCTCTAAAAATTTCTTTTAACGATTAAAAATCATATTAATTTACATGCAATCATTCTGATTTTTTGTCAGATTATTCTACAAGCTACATATTAGCATAATAGTGTTTTAATTTTCCAGTCCAATCAATAGATTTTCTGTAAATCGCTAACTGCTTCATATTTTGCAATAAATTACCTGCGTCGTGTCATCGCGCTTCTCTTTCATTTCTATGCAGTCCGACAGTGACCGCGCTTTAGCTGTTGTAAGCCTCTTAAACGCGCCAAAAGATCTTTGTACCTACATCTATTTATATTTTGTAAGTGCAATGCAGTCAAATGATAATATAAGTTATTCATTTTTGGATTGGGACTTAGAGTCTGCGTCATATAAAATAGATAACGTTGGTGGTCATCCTTTTCGCAGTAAGATTACATCGCTGAATTATTTCTTTTTTTTTACTTCTTTTTTTTAGGTATTAGCGACCCTGCTTCGCATGTCTTGTAAGACTTGACAAAACATCGAGATTTCTTTATTAAGCGTAGGTTTAATAATGTTTTATACAACATAAACCTTCCGGAATAAATTCTCTAAATTATGAAAATCGCATCAAAATTCATTGCATAGTTTAGGAGAATAATGCGGTCAAAGACACAAAAAGCGAAATTATTTTACAACATGCACGACACAAAGAGTAAAAGGCCATCATAAATGTGCGGTTATAAAATACTTAATTTAAGCATCTCAGCTAAAAGTCTACTTACCTTAGTGACACAATCTGCCTAGATGTGAGCCACCTTATACGTAGTTATCTTCAGCCCGAGAAGCCCTAGCCGCCATGCCGATACAATAGGAGCTACGCGGGGAAATATGCAGCTGCAAATAATAGGCATCTCGTTGACCTAATCTTTTTTCTTACTAATATAGCGGATGGTGCTGGGAGTGCTCAATCTTATCAGCGGATTAATAAGAGGGGGCCGACAGCCAAATTACCTATCATAAATTTGATTTTTCATGAAATTAATGAGACTCAAAATTATTAATGTAGACCTGTAATTACGGATTTTTTGATGACCAATAATCTCTTCTTCTTTTATTTTTTCCTTTACATAGTGTATATATTTTAGAGTTTGATTGTATATTATATTTAAGATATAATGTAACCAAAAAAAACATAAGAGTTAGGTTTAGATAAAAATTATATGAGTGATATTTCAAAACATTTCGTGGAACAAAAACATAAAATTGTATTTGCTCATTAGAAAATCATCACGAAATTTCCTGTCTCTTTTCAAGCATTTTCGATTTTTACTTATGCTAACGACTATTAGGATAAAAATTTGAAGATCATTTGTATTAATATAAAGCGAGTTTCAGCTGGCAGGAAGGAATTGTGCTTTTTATTCGTCGTGTTTGATGATGGGATTTAAGCAAGGACGCGCGGGTGGTGTTTTTTTCTGGGTTACTACGCACCCTTAACATGAGGTATAAACTGCCATCTGACCATTAAAACTGCCTCTTTTGGTCATATTTTTACGGCACCCTAGGAAAGATGGTAGTTGATCTATAATTTAATAGCCATTCATTCAGGATAAAAGCTATGCCGTCCCTAAGCTATGAACATATCGAGCTCCTCAGTGCCTCAAAAAGCACGTTAAGCAGTTGTTGGTCCCGGCTGTCATTCCTAGATCTTTGACAGTCGTTACAGGTAGTCAGAAGCCCGAAACTCTGACAACCAGTCTTACTTAGAGGCATCGTATTACCCAGTAACTGGGTTTTGGAGGTCAGTCGAGCAGTTGCTCCATGTATAATACTGGTATCCGGTTAGACTGGTAGCCGACCCCAACATAGTTGTGAAAAGGCTAGGCAGATTGAGTCACTAAGGCTTGAAATGACTAGCAAAATAATTAAACCTTTTTAACAGCGGGATAATTGCCCGCTGTTTGTTTTAGGTAACACACATAAAGTGGCAATTGATCGCAATGGGTTTCATTTTGACAGCTCACCCACGACCACTGCGTTATTTACGTTGTTGAGCAGACGAATTTTTCAAACTTATGAAGCAATGGATGGCATGCTTCAAAACTCTCGGATTGTGATTCAAAGTGTGTTACGCAAATAGGGAGCCATTATGACTGACCTATTTATAAGTTGAAAATGTTAAAATAGAATCAACATTGGATTCGATAACAAAATATCTCCATTACAAATGTATAGGTATATATAAAAATGAATCCCTATTTCCCTTGGTCACGCCACGCGCCATGACTTGCGAACGGCTGCACCAAATTGGATAATTCTTTTTTTTGTTGTGTTCGTTATTCTCAGGACAAGGTTTTAGGTAGGTAGGTAGATATGTAGGTAGGATAGGTAGGTATGTGGATAGGGTAGGTAGGTAAGTAGACACCTACCTACCCTATCTACTTACCTACATACACATGTAGGTAGGTAGGGTAGGTAGGTAGGGTAGGTAGGTAGGGTAGGGTAGGTAGGGTAGGTAGCCGTAGATAAGTACTTAGTGCTAATCGTGCGAAGCCGGGGCCGGTAGCTAGTATATGATATATTTTGAATGCCAACGTATCTAAAATAATATGACACCAAAATAAAAGGGTTGTTGCGCAACTGTACAGCTGAATATAAACATAACAAGTCATTGGATTTGTGTCACCGACTGGCGGCCATTTTAAAACAATAACCATTATTATGATGAATGAAGATTATGGCTCGTGGTAATTTTTCAACAGGAAATATTATGGAGAAGGTTCGAAATGCAACGACGTAAGCAACACAGAAGGAAAATACACTATACTGAAAAAATCTTCACAAATAAAAGTAGTTTTTTTTTCAGCCCTTACTCTGTATACTTACAGTTATAGTAAGTCTTAGAGCTGATTTCAACAATGAAACTGAACGCAATCAGCATCTCTAAAACACGTTCAACTGCTGTCAGTGTCAAAATTGTTAGGGAATATTGTACACTGACAGCTCTTGAACGCGTCTAGATATGCTGAACGCGTTCAATTTCATTGGCGAAATCCACACTTAGGGATTGAGAGCGAGGTTTCCTAGTCGTGAAATACGTTAGGACACCTAAGAAAATAAGTAGGTATGAAATGTTTACTAAAAATTACAGAAACTAAATCACATTTTTTTTTTTAAAGTTGTTTGTTCATATTGTTGGTAGTTGTTATGAAATAAATATATTGAGTAAGTTCATAACTTGTAATTCTTTCACAACTCTTGATTGACTAACTCTTTTTATTAATAATATTAAGTCTCCTGAAAATCACAGCTGTGTTCTTCTGTAAATAAGATAACCAAAGGAGGCCGAGGTTTAATTTATATACCTAATATAATCAGCCTACAATGTTCCCACTGCTGGAACACAGGCGGGTTGGTAGATGTCACATGGTTTTGAATTTTTGGTTCTAGGACGTGCCATTTGTTCACGATGTTTTCTTTCAACGTTTTGAGAGCAGTGGTGATGATATTATTTACACAAAGTAAAGGGCCTGTCTCGTTTGTACCGACGACCTACAGTTTGTGAGCCACCACTGCTCTCTCTCTCATTTTTAAATAGTGTATGGTTAATTAGTGTTTAAAAGCACTCTTGATAGAAGACAAAATATCTACTTACTATGGGTAGGACTGGTCCTAGCTCTTGCTTGATCAGGGTAGAGCGAGATTGTCTTTCGGCGCCCTTTGATCAACGCTTTCACTTCACGTAAATTCAACTTTTTATTTATCCGTTATTAATAATTAATCTAGCTTATAAGACTAATAAGCAATTTTAATTTAACTTAATCTATTACGTGATAATTATTTTAAAACTTAGAATAGTGGTGATTGTTGATTGATGATTGATGTTAAATAAACAATAATTCCCAAATTTTCAAAAATCTACTTTTATTGAACAAATATCAACACTTCTTGAATTTAAATTAAATGAAGTAGCTCTAATTAGTATTCTCCTGCACATTAAGAAAGCTTTTACTGCTAAAGAATTAAAAAGCGCGGTCAAAATTTTATTTTGCGCTTAAAATAATTTTTCGCTTTTAATTTTTTAGCGCCCCTTGCCATCTGGCGCCTATAGCGACCGCTCCTCTCGCTCTACCCCAGAGCCGGCGCTGACTATAGGACTACGTTCGAAAAAGAACAAGATACCACAAGCTTTCAATATTCGAGGAGGCAGCAACTAAGACATCTGCACCACTTTATGAGCCCACTACGTAAGGAGAAAAATAACCGGAAGTGATGCTGCATCGGCGGTGAAAATTTCTATGCCGATCTCGTTTGGGCGCGGACTGTAAATATGGTGCTGTTTTACAAACGATGGCACACTTGATATCGTGTATGACTCCTGCGTGTCCTGATGGACGCTACTGAAGCCGCCAAACTCGTAGCCAAATCCTGGGCCGACTCAATTTAAATTGCGATCGACACGAAGCTAAGAAGGAGGAGCAAAACTACCCACTTAATTACTTAACTTGCAAGCCCTCAATACCACATATTGGACCAAAAAGGACCATTTTATTATATGAATAACCTTTCCTCGACAAGCTGAACACAATACAACTGGACGCTACGTAATCTTCAATGGCATATGACGTCAATCAACACAGTCTACCCACTTAGCGCTATACCCTACGTATACCGTATCCTTAGGCAAATACTGAAGATTAGCTTGTGAAGCAAATTCAAAGTAAAAATGTTTTATTTCACATAAACCTCTCAAAGCACGGCTCCAATTGGTCGTATCTATGTAGAAGAAGAGCAGTCAAGAAACTCCATGGTTAATCTTTTAATAATAATTTGTTTTTACAACGTTTTCAAATTACAGTGATAATAGGTATGGGAGGACAGTTTACGCCTGTGAACAAGTACTAGGTACTTAACTGGATAGAAAATAGTCAACAAATCGAGGCATGTATGAAATCACAAGGCCTAAAACGTTCTCTCATTCATAAAATAGAAAAGAAAAGCCTCAACCTAGCCAAAGATTACTTTGTGAAATGGTTGTGTACCACACCATCAAGCTTGACGAACACACATGCTCTAAATACTTAGGTGATTGTTGTATATACAATAGAATCCGTTTATTATGACTCCGCCTATATTGACCAACCGCCTATTATGACGTTACACAACGAAGTTTGGTTTTCATATAAAATTCTTTGTAACAAAGTCGGATATAACGACTTCATGACTTCGGTTACAGGGACATGTTGCTTATTTGTCCGTTTTGGACAGATTTCTTAAGTAAAATAAAAAAAAAAACACACATACATACATGAATTACGTGCAATTTTTATTTTGATTTAATATACTATGTTGCTCTACTAAAATAAGTATTTACCTAAAAAATAGAAGATTGTTAATTTTTTTTCTCAAAAATGCATTGTATGACGTCCGCTTAGTATGACGTGTTTGTCAATTCCCTTCGATGTCATTATAAACGGATTCCACTGTATGTACAACAATCATTGGGACTTTGTTATGTGGGATGGTGATATGTAGGTAGGTTTTGAACCGAACCAACATCAAACTCATACTGAAACTCAAAGCATTTATTACAATGAACACTTTCGACTCCACCCACTTTTCATAGAACTCATACGCCATGCGGCCATACACACAAGAAGTGAATCCTCCAGGAGGGTTGCCGGCATTACGTTTGCGCTAAAGTTAACTATCGCGGACGGTCAACGGCATTAGGTTTAAAACCGTGTTATAAAACACTGTAAAACGAAGTAAAACTGTGTTTTCAGGGAGTCTTATCGCTATACGTAGTTTCCAACCTTTTAATTTTCTTTTGAATATTTTTATCGGTGAACAAAAAATGAAAATGATTGGATTTTAAAACCAACGCATATACCTACTATTAATACATCTTGTTAAAATATACATCAAGTTTTATTTTCACTGTTTATAATGCTGTATTCGCTAAGAAAAACCTACATTTAAAATGAGCCCTCCGCGAGGGCTTCCTTCATCCCATATGCGACTAGTTGAACCCTCCAAAAGCCTCCCAGCACTGAACGTGTACACATTTACAGGCACTCTTGAATATTGTCAGAGTCGGTCAGTTAGTCAGAAAGTTGAAGATAGTTGCCCATTCCAAAACGTAGATCTTTATGGAGAAGAACGGGCAAGAAACTACAAGGACACTCTTTTAAATATAGATATTACAAAATCTTGCGTACATTATTCTTGTTGCTTCTATAAGTGAGAACAATGTACAAAAATAATTCAAAATAACATACACATAACATAATATCACGCCTTGTTTCGCCGAAGGGTTGGGCAGAGGTGTACCTATAGTAGACCTACATTATTCCACTTATGTTGAGTCCCATGTAACAGGGGGGCGAGCCTATTGCCATCAACCGGGAAAAATTTCAGACTCCGGGCTGCTACGGAAAAATTCCTGTTGGAAAAACCCAATAATACTTTGCCCGAAACGCGCGTGGATCATTTAAAAGCATTTTATCAGGGAAATAGTCACTGGTCTACACTTTGGCCGTGCGCATGATAAATATGGAGGAGAAGCGCTGACTACAACTACTTAGTTGGTTAATCGACCAAGTGCGGATTGTACCCTGCAGTACGTCCGGTAGTGGAAGGTAGATAGATCGTGATGCTCCTGCGCACACTCTCCGTAGTACAGCAGCTTGATCAGCAAAGTAACTGACTTACAAATCATCTGTCTTGCCTTTTCCAAACTACGTGGGGTCGGCTTCCCGTCTAACCGGATGCAGCTAAATACCAGTATTTTTATTAGAGCTTATGTTTAATTTATTTACTAGACAAAATAATTGATGGTTCGGTTGTTTGTATTTTTAATTTAGTTGTTTTGCTCAAAACTAACATTCTACATTGTAGTGGATAACGTTGTGAGTTGCACATTTGTGTTATATACTTCTTTTGTAAGTTATATTAAGTAGTTATACTTTCAACAGGAAAAGTGATGAAAGGTGAAGCTACGTGCAGACTAGCGCGACGCGACAGCGCGACGCGACACCGGTTATTGTTATACCGTGAAGTTTTCTCAGAAATTGTATTGTTCGAGTCGCGTCGCGCCGTCGCGTCGCGCTGGTCTGCACGAGCCTTAAATTGGTTTCAATTAACTTTCATCACTTTTACTGTTGACAGCGATGCGGAAGATTTTTTTATGCCCTATGATTAATTTCCCTTCTTTTTTATATACATATCCATAATATTATTTATTTATTTTATTATTTATGTACACACAGTAAAATACATAGAGATACGACATAATTATAATAATTCTGTTAGCGTATCTATTATGTAAATGTATGTTCTATTTTTTTTTTTAAACAAAGTCGTTCTTCGCGTTTGTCTTTATGTCCGCATTGTTCTTCTAAAATACGCAACGAATTTTGATGAGGTCTTTAACACAATTTAGAGAATGATGAAGGTTTATGTGTATAATACATTAATATGAAACTTAAAGATAATTAAGAAATCTCGAATCTGTCAAGTCGTAAAAACCTTTCGAAGCGGCGTAACAGCGCGACTCGACTCTAGTAGAATAATTTCTATAAAAACTTCATGGAAATTGTTCTACCAGAATCGCAGCACACCGTCGTGTCGCGACTGTCCGCGGGACCCTTTAAACAGTGCGATTTATTTCCCTGTGGCATACATACCATAAGTTGAAGCAACAATACTGCCCTGCTAAGCCGAAAGGCGGTATCTCTGAGATACACCCTTTTAGTTTTTTTTATACCATTCAATAGCTATAATAATTTCGCATCTAATGGTATAAGCCACATACCGCTATCTAACTTAAAACTTTAAAAAAAACCACTCAGAAGTTCTTTATATCCTTATGTTTCCTTAAAGCTGTGTGCAGACCAGCGCGACGCGACACCGGTTATTGTTATACCGTCAAGTTTTCTTAGAAATTGTATTGTTCGTGTCGCGGCGCGGCATCGCGTCGCGCTGGTCTGCACGAAGCTTAAATTACAATTTACAAAAAGGCAATTTTCTCAAAACTTACTCCGATTGAGATACCGCCTTTCGGCTTAGCAGGGCAGAATAGAAGTTGCACTTTAATGTGGCCCCATAAAACAATTCATGTTTTCTTTTCTAGTTTCACAACATTTATTTAAATTACACATTCAAGTTAGTTTAATCAAGTTTTAATAATTTCACATTATACAACAGGAAAATGACATTCAATATCATACCTACATAATGACATCAGACGATTCAATCCGCCCAATAGTTTTATATTTGTGGTTTAATGCCAATACCAAGTGGTAGTTGGTTTTCCCAGCATTATGTAGTATTGGATATCATACTGGCTCCGTAAATAGATAAGCGTTAGTAGGTAATTTGTTTTAATTAGCGTAGGTATATTCTAAAGTGTCATTTAATGCTCTTTAAAAAACTTACTTCATCAATAAGACCTTTTATGAAACAGGTCAAATTACTACCCATTGTCCGGGTTATATTCAATCATTGGATCATAATAGGTAAAAGTTTCAGAGTTAAAGGTCGCACATGCGGACGAAACCGGTGTCTGTACATTATTATATGTATTTATTTAGGTTCCAAGCGGTTTTCAAGCGGACTTTATACCGCTTTCAAATATTATCGCGACCGCTACAGTCCGAACGAGAGGTAAGTAGGTATGCGTAGTATCGAAGAACTTCATATCTAAGCAGTTTGAAAACAAAATCCCGTGTAAACGATGACTACATCTGTTACCGCCCCGGTTCTATAGCCGCCGAGCGCTGCAAGCAGAAATAGTATTTACGGTGTATGGATATGAAGTTCTTCGATAGTAGGTACCTATTTATTGGGGCATAAGACCAAGAATCATTACTTACTAAACAAAACGTGGCCGGGAATTCCGTATGCCTATGAAATTGGAAAAACTAGCAATTCTATGGAAAGCCTGAATGAGAGGGATATCCTACAGTTGGGGCAGCCACCCCAAATGTAGAATATCCCTTATTATGGCTATGACTCGGACAAAAACTCTACAGAAGCTACAAAGGTCGAATGAGACATATCACACGATACAGGGCATCACGACAGGACAGTGGCATTCAATTTCATGTGACGTCATATCAATTTATATGAGCCCACTATACGGCTCTCTGGGAAAACCTAGCGTCCTTTAATTTAATTTAAGGTCAGAGCACCCACAATCGTCACGTCGGATACTAGGTGGTCACGTGACCATCGAATTTAAAACTATGCTAATTTAATTATGCTGCTATGTATTAAAAACAGATCGATGGGTTTTTGATCCTAGGAAAGTGTGATTATAGTCTTCTAAAAAAAACGGCCAAGTACGAGTCGGAATTTCACACGAAAACAAACCCTCGTTTCTTGGTTGTTCTTTTAATTTTTAACACGGCGGGCTGTGCTGGGGCGGCTGCTGCAGGTGCAGAAAACCTCAAACGGCGCAAATATAACAACCTTATTGGTAGCTATATTTTTGAGCCGTTTGGGGTTGAAACATAGCCTCATCGAGTATTTCGGGACATCGCCAAGCGGTTGGTTGACTCTTCACGTGACCAGAGGGCTGGCCAATTTTTAGGTCAAAGAATCAGCATTGCCATCCAACGTGGCAATGCTGCCAGCCTTTTGGGCACTTTTCCCACTGACAGCGACGCCGACGAATTTTTTGATGCCCAATGAGCTCTCCCTTTATTGTTTATAATTTATATATTTTAGTGTTAGTTGTATATTTTAATCTTAATGTTATTTTAATTTTTAACTGTGTTTTATTTATATAATTTTTTGTTATAGCGGCAATAGAAATAAACAATCTGTGAAAATGTCAACTGTCTACCTATTACGGTTCATGAGATACAGCCCGCTGACAGACAGACGGACAGCGGAGGCTTCGTAATAGGGTTCCGTTTGGCACCCTTCAGTTTTTGAACCCTAAAAACTATCAAATTGGTAAAAGATAAAAGATAATTTATTTGTTAAACATGTGTTTACATACAAATCGAGCATGCAAGATCTTAAATATAGGCCAAAATGTTTTGCCTGACCAGGCGTAGATTTTTATTATTTTTATTTTACGCCTCATCTCGCCTCGTGGTAAACTGTACTTAACTGCAGTGCTATTCTGTAACCATCTCACCGTGAAAACTTAGGTGAAGTGAGCGTGGAGTGAGCTGTCATTCCACAGGGATTGACACTATTGACAGCTCACTTCACCCAAGTTTTCACGGTGAGATGTTTACAGAATAGCATGGCAGTAATGATAGTGAAGTAGGTGTGTGTAATACAAAATTAAAATATTTAAAGAGGAGATGGTTTCACATTTTTTCTTTCATAAAATAAAAATGGACTGAACTTATGACGGGGTGTGATAAAAACGTACGCTTTGGTTACCACGACAGCGTTGGCTGCTACACAATGGCCACGGTGACGAGTCATGACCGTCATGAAAATTATGGCAGCGGGGTTTCACTTTACGGTGTTCAAAAATGCCCTCTAGGGAAACACACCAACTTACTTTCATAATTAACGTTTCAGTGACGTCATCCGACGGTAAATTGCGGACGCTAGGTGGCGACTTAGGGAACGGCTTTAGGCTTTAGGAGCACTTCTACGGACTAACTATTTAGCGTGGCAAACTGATCCTGCACCGAGGACAAAAGGTCACTAAATAAATTTCCGACCCTTCAAAAGACTACAGGAAATATGAAGGAAACACCATAAACACGCAATAAATTATAAGCTACAAAGGCGCTCACAATACTGCTACACGTGGCCTTCACGAAATGACGTCACCAAACAATCCGCCCACTCGATGCGCACGCGCTGATTAACGTAGCACTCGGCTTTGTAGCGCTACATCGTGGAGTTCGTTTTTATTATGTTGGTAGACAGGCTTTCGGTCTGCTGATGCATTTATACAGGATGGCGATTTTGTCATTTGCATTCGTCAAGGGGGTGAATCTACCCTTCATACTAAACAATTTTAGTTATGAATTTCGTATCCGATTCGTGAAAAAAAAAATCGAATTAACAGCAGCAGTAAATCAAATCAAATCTTTTTATTGTGGGCATAGGTTATACAGACAGTTGTCAGGTAAATTACAGTTCCATTATGTCCTGCCTAATAGGCATCCAATAATTTTGTCAACATGCAGTATAAAACACTTCTTAGGTATCACTTATAAAGTAAATCTTACAAAACCGGTGTATGGTGACAGATTGTAGTAGTTACTAATTATTAAGAAAATCTTAGATCGTGTAGTAAGCTTTGTCAATTAAAAAATTACGCAATTGACTACTACACTAAAGACTATTTCGGTTAGCCTCTCTCCAATAGGTACATAAATAGGTACACGTACAGTACTCTGGGCAGTCAGTGCTACACCACCTTGATATTTTTAAGGCATGACGAGAAAATAGGTAGCTCGTGCTACGAGAGAAGACTAGCTAGTTTCCGTCTACACGACCATAATAGAAATGGTTTTTGTCGACGGAAGAATAGACAAAATGACAGATCGTGATTGTTTATCTGTCATTTTGTCTATTCTTCCGTCGACAAAACTCATTTCTATTATGGTCATGCTAAGCGTGCTGTCATTTTGTCTATTCTTCCGTCGACAAAACCCGTAGAAAACCCCTTTATGGTGTATGGTTGTCATGCTACGCGTGCTGGTGGCCATAAGATGATGTCTTCATGTAGACAGCTAGACACCCTGCAACGGCTTAGAGTTGGTTGTAAGGGATAAACATAACATCACGCCTGTAATTCCCGAGGGGTTAAGCAGAGGTGATCCTGTAGTACACCTACAAGGGATAAAGTTGAATAGAACAGCTCCGGGCTACCACGTAACGATGTTTTCACACATTCGATTTGTTTAAGGGGATGCCCTAAGAAAACCCGCAAAATTAAAATTTTGATTAAATTATGATTCGCTATTAAGAAGCTACCTGGAAATTATTAAAAACAACTAAACAAATATCATAATTTATTAAATAATTAATCAAGAAGATGGGGCCGCAACCGTCTTCAAATTCGTTCGTATTGAGGTCATTTGAAAGACGAAAGAAAAGTAGTTTTAATTGATAGCAACATCGGCCAAATGAAGTTACCTATTTTTGCACCATACCTAAATATGCTAAAAACGAAATCAAACTACTTAAGTATCGTGAAACTTACATGGGTACTTACGAAACGTCAGAAGCTAGGTGCACGGTTCCAATTGGTCGCTTCATAAGGAGAAAAGCCGGCAAGAAACACCACGGTTACTCTTTTAAAAATAATTAGCTTATACAACGTAGGTATGGGATTCGCAAAGCAAAACAACAGATTATTTTATCTGTGGTTTTCCCAGACATAGGGAAAGTTACATACATAGTTGGGTTAGGGTTTTTCTACCAAGTTACTCACAATAGGAGCTAGGACTCGGTATGTGTACCTACAAGATTATTTTCAATAGGCTTTCCCTTTTTACATGGACCCACAACTTTGGTAACTGACGTAACTGTTGAAGTCTGAGTGGTACAACCTACCTACGACCCTGCCTACCCCCTTTTCACAGAAAACGAGCGGAATGTAGGTGATAAGCAAAGAATGCAGAAATATAACAAATTATTAGTCAGATATTTCTAGTAAAATCAATCTGCCTAGCCTTTTCCCGACTAGGTATATGGGGGACTACAATTGGGGTTTACTATTGTGGGGTCGGCTTCCAGTGTCGCCGGATGCAGCTGAATACCAGTATTTTACATGGAGCGACTACACATCTGGGTAACACGATACCCCATGGTAAGACTGGTTGTCAGACTTCTAGGCTTCTGACGACCCGTAACGACTGTCAAACTTCTACGTAGTCTTAGTACCTAACCTAAAATAGAACCGGGAAATCCTCCACTAAAATAAGTTGTAGCACTTTATTGCTTTTTCTTCTTTTTATGAAAAGAGGAAGAGAAGAAGCCTTGCAGAAGGGCATACAGAAGATGTTTGTGGCTCAATCACGTCTTATAACGGCTGTACCTATTTGGATGTGTGGCACATAGACCAGTCGTAGAATAGCTCAGAAATAAGGAAGAAAATGGATTCATTCTTACCCGACTGCGGCGATGTTCAGAAGTGGTTTTGGGGCGCGCGTTTTGGGGGACTGTCTTATGTAATTTTGACGTTCGAAAAGTGCAAATTCTCAGCCTAGTTTGAATAAATGACTTGATTTTTATTTTAAAGGAGTGTAAGCTAGGGCTACAACTACCTCATTTTAGATAACACATACAACGACGTGGATAGTCGATTGGTTTTTCTGTTTACTTATTTATAAATGTAAACTCAATAAATAATGTAGGTACCTACAGAAAAGTAAATAGTATAGATACTTAGGACATACGGACCTCAAAGTTCTCGAAAAAAAATTGTTCATCAATCTGAAACTCGAAGCAGTTGTTAAATTTCAATGAAACCATTTACAGGCACTTTTGAATTGTCAAGGAGTCAGTCAGTCAGAAATATGAAGCTAGTTGCCCATTCCAAAGCGTAGTAGGTACCTATGGAGAAGAACGGACAAGAAACTCCACTACTATACTTTACACTCACCTACTTAGTCTTCTGTAGGTGTTATTAAAAGCGACTAAGGTTTAACACGAAGGGGGTGGGCAGTGTCCTCCTGTCTGCTAACAATAACAAACTCCAATCACCAATCTTTCAGCCAGCTATCTAAATACGCAACACATTTTCGTAAACGATTACCAGCAATCTATTTAATTTTGACAGTTCAACAACATTCATTGCGTTATTTACGTTGTTGAGCAGATTTCTGTTTCAAAACTATTCAGATTCTGATACATTGGGTATTACGCAAATAGGGTAAGTACGAAAAAAAATATATTAATAATTAATAATTTGATAATTTTTGTAAGTCTTTAGGATGTTCCTGATAAGCAGTGGATGTTTACAGTCTTAGTGGGCAAATAAAGTAAGTAATTTGAGGCTTTATTTATAACCGTTGCTTAAAGTTAAGTAATGATTAGCGACCGTGTTAACACTTGCACTTCAAAAATCGCCTTTACTGCTACGACATAAAGGTATAAAAACCATGACAAATTGTTACCACTGGCGTTCGTTTGACTGTACCAATGAAAAGAGTCTGCAAATCTAATTAAAGATGTAAGTATAATGAATAAAAGTGATAGGATTTCTTTCTTCCGAATAAGACTGAAATCATCATCATCGTCATCGACCTAGCCTTTTTCCAAGTAAGTTAAATTAGGGTAGCTTCCAGTCTAACCGGATGCAATTAAGGCGAAAGCGTCAGGGTTGTCCGCGAAATTCAAATTTTCTTACGTTTTTTTGCAATTTCCAGGTCAGTATCAGATTGTACGTTGATCTAAACATGATTCGCGGTCGTATCAAATATTTATTTATAGAATTATAATCATATTTATTTATTGAATTATAATCATTATAATTCTATTAATAATACAACTCTCTAAGTTCATATACCTAATCCTATTGAATGTCTATCAATAATCATGACATTTTAGGATTACTCTAACATAAGGAGTTGTATCACTGATTCTAATGATTAAAATTCTGTAAAGCCATATTTGTTACGGTCGCGAATTATATTTTAATCAACATACAACCTTACTCTGATCTGCAAATTGCAAAAAAGTAACACAATTTGAATTTCGCGGGCTACCTTATAAAGCATCCCCCTTAAATGGAGAGACTCCGTCTGACCTCCACCTCCCAGTTACTGGGTAACTTAGTACCTGAGTAAAGGGCTCAATCCACTTGACTTAAAGTCATCTAAATGGCTAACACCCGAATACTGAAACGCCACTCAAAACTTAAGCGTTACTTAAAACTAGTTTCAACCAATCAAAAGGCTTTAAACGAGTCATAAGTAACGCTTAAGTTTTGAGTGGCGTTTCAGTATTCGGGTGTTAGTTATTGAATTTAGACAAGTTTAATTGCACTCAGCAAGTAGTTCTAACTATTTGAAGGTACACAGTGCAGCTTTCTAAATATCTATCTTGATAAAAAGACGACTGAATTCAGACGTCTGAATTCAGTCAAGGTGGCAAGTTCCCTAAAGATTGAATTCACCAGTTTCATTACAAAAGACACTTAAAAAGTGACCTGTCTCATCATGTAGGTAATCATCTACAGCACTGAATCTAATAAATCATTAATCACCACTTTTGACGAAATAGTTGGTGATTGCAGTTTTCGTTAACGTCCTTTCTTGTACGATATGATTATTAATTTACAATCTGCCTAGCCTTATCCCAACTATATTTGGATCGGCTTCCAGTCTAACCGGATGCAGCTGAATACCAGTATTTTACAAGGAGCGATTGCCTATCTGACCTCCACAACCCAGTAGCTGGGTAACACGATACCCTTTGGTAAGACTGGTTGTCGGACTTTTTGGCTTCTGACTACGCCTAACCACTGCCTACCAAATCTGGTCATTATCCTTGTAACCCTTGTTGAAGGTCCTTTAATTGTTCAAATAAGGAGGTCTAACCCATGTGCAACGAATCTTTGGAAAATAAACTGAAAGAATCCTGGATATATAGATACCTATTATAGGTTAAGTAATGGGAAGGAAGGTACAGATTATTGCTACACAGCTGCTACGCTACGTGGCTAATCCGGCCCTGGGTACCTACCCACCTACATCGTCTAGGTAGGTACGTACGTACTTGAATTACCCTTGACCACCCACCGAAAGATTTGGTGTAGCAAATTTTCCTAGAAACAAACTACCTAATTAATCATTCTGAATTCAATTTTTTTAATTTTTTTTACTACCCGTTTATTTAATATACCAGCCTGTCCCACTGCATGGCAAAGGTCGCTTCCCATACAGAATTTCATTTTTTTTCAAAATAGGTGGCAAAGTAATAACAACCGCACGGGTCGATCAATCAGGTTAAGCTACGCTTGCCGCGGTTGGTCCGTGGATGGGTGACCATCTTTACATACCAAGACCCCTCCGTGCCTCGGACAGCACGTTAAGCCGTTGGTCCCGGCTGTCATTTGTAGATCTTTGGCAGTCGTTACGGGTAGTTAGAAACCCAAAACTGACAACCAGTCTGACCAAAAGGTATCGTGTTACCCAGTAACTGGGTTGTGGAGGTCAGATAGGCAGTCGCTCCATGTAAAATACTGGTATTCAACTGCATCTGGTTAGACTGGAAGCCGACCCCAACATGGTTGGGCAAAAGGCTAGGCAGATGATGATCAAAATAGGTACTTACCTACTATCATAAGGTCTTGTTGATACTCGAAGATTCTATGAGTAGGTTGGTACGGGACCTACGATACGAAATCAGACAATGTAGGCCACTTGGTCCTATTATCCTGGTACCTACTCCTGGTAAGAATATCTAAGGACGCAATGGAGCTTCGTGTTATGTAGGTAATTTGAAGCCCCCCTAAAACATATAAAAAGTTTTAAAATACTCCTTAATCTCATATAAAACTCTAAATAAACAAAGAACGAAGCAGTTTTGGTTACGAAACTTGCATATAACATCTATTTGCATTAATAATTATTAAAATAATGCAAATTGTTAATGAAATGCAACTTTGGCGTAGTCGATGGTCATTAAATACCACCCCCCGACCGCATTTATCATAGTTTGTTGTGCAATCATAATGCCTAGACTGTACACGTGTCATTCTGAAAGCACCTGGCCTTGAAAATCATTTTAACTATGTTACATACTTTGTACATATCATCTTACGTAATAAAAACCGTAAATGTTCAATATCGATCCCCGATCAGCTCGTATGTTTTGAAATGCCGACTTAAATAAAGTTTCCAACGATAACAAACCCAATTACGTGAATTTAGAGACGAATTAACGTTCAACAACAAAGTTAATTGCAATAAAAGTAACCTAAAAGTTATAAAGTGTTTTGTAGCGTATTTGACTCGCGAAAAGCGAACTGTAGCGTTTATAAACGCATATAATGTACAGAAAAGTTGTTTTTAACAAAGAAGAGTGCGTTCGTATCGAAAATATGTATCGTGGAGAGGCCCATCGGTGTCGGGCGGATGTTATATAGCTACGTAGATAAAACCTTCCGCCGTGCGCAGCGCCCCAAGCGGCAGCGAACATCATCAAACTTCATGCCGTGTACAACCCTTCCAACAAGTTTTGACGAGGCATCACCGGATTATTTATTTTTATATTATTTATTTTGTTAGGAAAATATGGGGCAGTTAATATTAAAAGGTTTTTTGCTAGAACCGAGTGTTTTCGGTTTAGTTAAAGTAAACATAGCAAAATATGACATTTTAACTGTGAAATCGGATGTAAAATCATAATAATAACATTTCAAATGTAATGTGGCAAATGATAATATAGAAACAACCAGAAGCTAGTTCATTTAAGTTTTCTGATAGTTGTTTTATAAAAAACGATAATACTTGTTTGTGTTAGCGGGATTTCCCATCCAACCAAAAATCTTGTTCATGCGTGTATACCTACTCACTAATGACTTGCAGTAATGACTAATGACGTTAACAACTACTTCTTTCAACACTATTGTACTTACTAATTATTCTTAAGAACTAATGTAATGTATTGTAATAATTAGAATCAATATTATATTATGTAATTTAATCATTAATTTGATATGAAACATTTGCAGTGCCCTTACAGGGTGCATGTCTTAATACTGTGTCATGAAATTTTAATGCATGCCTACTAACCAGTGTTGTACAGACGCCAGCAGGTCAAGCTACCCGAAACTGTCAAATTTTCCCAATCAACCTTGAACCTTATACAATAGGAATAAAGTTCAAAATCTATTGAAGAAATCTGACAGATTGTAGTAGCTTGATGTGCTGGCGTCTGTACATGTTAGCAAATAAATAAATAAATAAACAACTATAGAATCCTACGTTGTCATTTTACTAATTATTATGTCATTCGAATACTAATAAGTTTAATATTAATAAAATAAATGTAGGTTATGTATATGACATGTCATATATTAACTTTAATCGTGCCTGTGTTTTGTTTTTGTATGAATATAGTAATCATAAATTATAATAGGGTAAATAAAACGATTATTATTTACTAAATCAATTTAATTCATCTATTTCAGTGTTTATATTTATTTAAAAGCCTTTGGAATGAGCCCATTCTAATAGTTGATTAACATAATCACCCTTTACTTCTATAAATCTACCAACTTCTTGAACACGAGTTTCTACATATCTATTATTCTTCTCTTTCAAGTAACTTTTAATTTCATCGTTCATGAGCCAAATATCTCCTTCAATCCGTTTTATTTTTGATATCTTACGGATGCCTCTGTATGTAATATGTAAATAAATTGGCAGTTCGTGATTTTTTGTCCTTAATAAGAAATACGGGAGACTTTTAGCTTCTTCTTTAGGCGGAACCCAACCAGACGGATAGCTCTCCTTGGGAGTTACCGCAGGAATTGTGTCAAACGGTAAAAGTCTCTGCACATAAGCCCACTCCGGAGGATTCTTCACAATTTCGTAGTCATATTGTTCTTTTAATCTAGTTACGAACGGAGAATCCGAGAAGTTCGAGTATTTTCTTGATAATATGGCCTGAAACAAAAGAAAAAAAAGTTAGTACAAAAGTTTTACAAAGTCCCCCCTGAAATAAATTTCAAATCACACGTAAAATAATAACCTCAAATCATAAATCTATAAATAACATCTAAATGTTATTAAAACATGGAAAAATATTTAAACTTCGCATTACGGATCATTAATCATATCACAATCACAAGTCATTCTGAAAATAAATTAATGTCACAAAAAAATGTTGAAGCCGCGAGAAACTTGTGAGGAAGGGTGTACATCCATAGTTCTGTCACATGTCGCGGTCAAAACGGCATTACGACTCGACGCGAGTGAAAATATAATTAAATAATTACCGATTGTGATCCCGGACCAAGTTTTGTACCCAAATCAGTTGCGTTGTTCAGGATTTGTCCAGTTTTTCCAGCAAAAAGTCGCGCAAACGCGCACTGCGATCGCCACACCGTCGCCATTTTGAATAGCGAATAGAGAATTGCTACAAGAGCAATAAGAACTATATTATTCGTTTCGAAGGAAACATTATGGCGGACGCCTGCAGTCATTTGGGCTTTTCAAAAATCGTTTTCTAAGTTTAATCGCGAGTTTATATTGAACTTTTTCGCATATTATGGTGCGTTGTGTATCCAATTAACTGTTTATTGTGGTTTTTGGAGGTTTCATTGGATAAATTGTGAGTATTTTGTGAGGACATTGCAGAGGTGCGCCACGGCTGGGGAAATGATTTGGTGCTTTCGTTCGCTCGACGCATACGCACTCGCTCAGCTGTAGGTGGCGTTAGGTGTCACCCGCGGCCTCGCCACCAAAACATCGGGTTTTTCATGAATTTTCCGGCGCGATTTTATATGTTTTGATAGATTTGAAAAGTTATTTTGATTCTTATTTAAGTTGACTATAGTTTAAAGTCCCCAAATAAATCGTAAATAAGGCCGTAATATGTGAAATAAATGTGATAATATTGCGCGAACTTGTTGATTAGCGCGCGTTGGCTTTTGTTTACCACGATCTGTAGGCACGATTTATATGTGAATTGTGCCAAATTATACCACAATTGAGTACACAGTACGTTCATTTAATGTTACAACTACTTATTTATATAAAAAACACAGTTTTAACCAACTTAAGTTAGGAGTTATTTCTGATGTTGTTCAACAAGTGATTTTTAATACCACGTTGCTAATTATAGGGCCGTAAGGGTAATTAACGAATGCTTATCACTTTCCAGGTCCAGATGGCACAATATAGAGATGTATTATGGCTCAAAGTCGTCCCAACACAAAGATTAAGGAGTCACTGAAACTGAAAACTACTTGTAATTTGAACAAGGACGACAGTGGTTGTGATACTTGCCCTGAAGAGAGCTTAACTGACACGAATCTACAGGATACAGACAGTGAGAGTCAGTCTTCAGAGACCAGCAAACAAAAACATTCAGGAAAGAGTCGGGGCACCTCGTCGATCAAGCTCAGATCGACTAACAGGAGCAAAGCTGACTGCCAGCCTCTACCTGATGTCGGAAGAACGGGGACATCTCCCACCACACATTCCAACATGAAAACCAAACAAGCTAAGGAGGAACTAGACAAGAGTCTCGATGAGGACACCATAATAGAACCCAAGACCCGTGCCCGCAAGAAGGCCTCAGACATTAATGAAGATGACAAGAAGACCACCCCTGACGAGCCTAAAACGTCCAAAGAAACTAAGAAACCTGTAGGCAAACCTAAGGCTTTGGTCAAGAAGAGACCTTTGGGTATCAGAAAAACTTTGAGAAGCAAAAAAGCTATTGTTGTCAAAGAAAAGGTTAAAAATGTTATAAAACAAACTGCAAAGAGAGGAAGAAAGCCTGCATTGAAGGTAATAAATACTGAGGAGACCCAAGACAAAGAAGCCGTCCCATTGATACCTGCTTCAGAAATCAAGAAGGAGCCAGGTGAAGATACTACACCCAATTCACGGTCCTCGAGTCCCAGGACTGCAGGGAGGAGGCAGAGACTCAGCTCCGACTTGGCCATGATGAAGACAATGCTTGGGGACACTCCAGGTAACCTGGTGCTCGGCCCACGCACCAGCCCTTATTCAATGCGCTCTGAAAGAAGCAATAGTCCCTCATTGTTTGAAGGAAAGAACCTTCGCAGTGGGAAACCTAGGAAAGTCAAGAACTTACTGAGTGAGGTTGTTATCAAAGAACAAAAGAAAAGGCGTAGACTGCATTCAGATTCAAAGACTTCAGACACTGCAGAGACTCCTGAGGACTGTAAGAAGTTGAAGAGGGGACGCTCATGTTCTCGTGATGGCAGTGAGATATCAAAGTGCTCAGACAACACTGAGTCTGACTTGAGCATGAGTGAGACCCTCAACGACACAGACAGCAAGGAGCTCAACAAAAAACTAGATAAATCTAAGACTGACCTAGATATAGATATTGAAAATAATGTACAGATCTCGACTATTGAAAAAGTGCCTTCTCTTGTTGTTGACTCCAAATTAGCTGAAACCAAACTGGACCCCCCGGAGCCTAGTAGTAACATACATGCAAAAGATAAAAAACTGAGCTTAAACAGAAGTACTTCATTAGACTCTGACAACAATAATAGTAATAGGATAAACTTAGATGATTTAAATTCAAATGAAATAGAAGAAAAAATGATAATGAAGACTGATAATACGCTTTTTGATGCTCGTAGTAGTATATTGACTAGTATGTCCAAGACATTCAACTCTAAGGAAATGTCGAAGAATATAAGGAAGGCGCGTCGAGGGCGCAAGGTGATGGCGGCGTCGCGGCCCGTAGCCCCCTCCCCGGGCCCCGCACCGGCCCCGACCCCGGTCCCCGCCTCCTCCGCGCCCAAGAACTGCATCACCAGCACCATCACCGCCGACGCGGCCGACGACAAGGTGGAGACCATCGACACGCTCACCAAGGAGATCAACGACCTCATCAACGACCTTGACCAGAACATTGATGGTGACCTGGAGATGGTCTCTGAGACAAACACTACAGTCACTACAGATAGCACCCCTGACCAAATGCAGACAAAGACTGCTTCTAAATTCTATGGCCTAGCCAAACCTCTCAACAATGGAGACAAGGTCCCCACTCCTGAGACGCCTGTAAAAGACAAAGATATTATATCTCCTATCAGTAATGAGAACACGCCGTCCAAGAATGACGATGGTGAGAATATACGGCTGCATTATGAGGAAGATTCAGTTGACAAACCTATAGATGGCGCAAAGCTCGAGATACCTTACAAGTGTAGCCCTGTGGCCAGTATTGACAAGCTCATGGACAGACTAAAGGAATTCGAGGAATTTGATAAGAGAAGACAAATGGAGTCCAAAGCCACTGATGGCGGCAAACCAATGATGGTGACTAATGATGTGGTGTTGATACCGAAGTCTGGCGACATAAAGCCATTAAAAGACATTCAATCTGTTAGATCACCAGAAAAAACATTTGAAAAGGAGAATGTTCTGAGTTGCTTTGAGAACAACTCAGCAATTTCAATAGTCAAGAGAGATCAAGTGAGGAAATCCACCGATATCGACATGCCTAACTCAGTCACTCTAATTAAAAGGAATAGTTTTAGTTCAAGGAAAGAGTCCACGAGTTCTAATCACTCAAAAGAATCTGATGCTATTAGTATATTCGAGAAGTCACTCGGCAAGGATGTTACGCTGACGGAAATAAGGAAGTCTGTGGATAAGTCAGCGCCTCATTCGGGCACTCAGATAGACCTGCATCAGTTCGCGACACTACATCCTAACACGCCTAGTCCGAACCTCGGCGGCGTCGTATTCGATTCCAGTCAGGTTTCGATCACGCCTCGCGTCGTCGAGTCGAAGATGAACAATGACGTTCAAATCATCACTAAGAGGAAATCAAGGGAATCGATGTCGCGTAAGTCCTCGGAATCTACGTTCGAGACTGAAGACAAGATGGCGACGATCGAGAAGATCAAGTCGCCACCGCATCCGAGCGTGTCGACTGCTGTGTCGATCACGCCTACGCCGGTTGCTATTAAGTCGCCTGAAGTGGCGCCTGTTGAGACTGAAGCACTCCCCCCGCCGATAGAAACTATAAAGTCTATTGAAGATATTTCAGCTTCTGAGGATAACGTGGCAAGCGCTAAAGTTGTTGAAGCTCCTAAGGAAGAGGAACTGAAAGTTGAAACTCCTGTTGTAGAGGCCGAAACTCCGGTCCCAACACCTCCAATTGTTCCAATTCCAGCTGAACCAGAGAAGATGGAAGTTGAAGAGACTCCTGAACAAAAGCCTGAAGAGACTAAAGAAACGCCTGTAGTAGAAGAAAAAGAAAAGACTGAGACAATTGTTGAAGAGAAGCCGGTGGAGCCTGATGTCAAGCCAGCAAAGAGTCCGAAGCCTAAATCGGCGCGCAACTCTATAGAGAGTCAGGCAGGACCCAGCAATGCGTTGAACGAGACGCCTGAGAGTCAGAAACGCAAGGAAAATGTGCTCAGGACTCTTGGCTTACTCACTCACAAGGCTGCCAAAGAAGCGAAAATTGAGAAACTTAAAGAAAAAGAGAGGATATATGGTTCTACTTATGGTGGTATGATGTCTAATAAGAGTAAGACGACGAAAGCTCAGGGTGACTACACAGGCACTTTGAAAACAGTGATAAAGTTGAACAGAGGGGCGGGTGACAAGAAGAAACAGAGGAGTTCCTTGAAGATGACGTTTCAGAAGAGCAAGTACCGGTCCGGGAAGCCGGCGCCGGAGGTGGGCGAGGCAGCCAACGAAGACGATGCTTACTACACCATTGAGCGGCGCGAGGTGAGCATACACACTTATTATTTACTTATTTCTTATACAGAATTTTTGGGTTTTAACATGATAGAAGCTGGAAGGATTGTCATAATTATGGAACTCTTTAAGGGTACATTAAGTATGTGCTTGAGACTGTAGATCCCATATAGAATCGCGTTTTACTTCTAATAATGACGCATGCTGCAAATTAAAACACTCCAAGATTTCAGTCAGTTGAGCCGTTGACTCCTAAAGTATTACTTAAAGTAGTACTTTTCCATAAGTTTCCCTGAATACTTTAATGTCATAAGATTCCTATAAATACTTGTAATAACATAATCTTTTTTAACATTAACCCTAGGAAATGTTTTTTAAAACATTTTGATTATTTTATTTTCCATAAGCTCTATACTAGTTGGATCCCAGCATGGCTTAAAAGCTCTGCATGTGTAGTAGACAGAAGAATAGACAAAATGACAGATTAACAATCACAATCTGTCATTTAGTCTATTCTTCACTAGATAGAACTCGTTTCTATGGTGGTCAAGATATGCGTGCAGAGCTTTTAAGCTCCAAAGTTACTAAAACACTAGAAATCACATACATACAAGAATCCACTCTTTATATTTGTTAAAGGACATAATAATCTAATGAATCAGCTATTAGTCATAATAACATCACAACCTTGTTTTAGTATCAATTGGGAACATATTTTCATATTATTTATTTTCCTGTAAGTTCATTAGATAGATCCCACTTTAGAAAAAAAAAGAAACCAATTATTGTTAATTGTTCTGTTATTGTATTTAATTGGTAATTTTGTTCTTCTTTATCTGTGTTAGTGGAAAGCTTAAAAGAACAACTTTAAAAGCTTTCCATTAATTATAAATTTAAACTAACTGAATACAGGCCAATAAGTTGAATGAATACTTGCCTATAGGGTATTGTAAATCTCTGTAATTGTTGCCGTTATCTAATTAAATCTTTGATAACTGAATTCATAAAGATAATTTTATTATCTTATACATTATTATGCAGAAAACCTTAGGTACCACTATTAATAATCCTATATCAACTTACATAAATATGGTTGACTAGCTGCGCCCCGCAGTTTCACCCGCATAAGTCTCGATCCCGTGGGAATATCGGGATAAAAAGTATCCTATGTCCTAACACAGGTCATGGTCTACCCATGTGCCAAATTTCATCCAAATCTGTTCAGCCGTTTTAACGTGAAAACGTAACAAACAAACAAACTCACTTTTGCATTTATAATATTAGTTATAGGATAGTTGGGATTATAGTTATTTTGAACACAACAGTTAACCAGAGATTTACTTATCAAACATTCTGAAATTAGGGTTTTTATTGGTAGGAGTTTATATTTCTTTTGTTATAATAAGTTTTCCGCCTGTCTATGTATCCACCCATACTTACAATGTCAGCTCCATAATTATGCATCATTTTCAGATTAAAAGGTAGGATTAAAGGTTCAGTAGAAGCAGGAATGATCAATGCTTATTTCTTTTCTGTATAAGTGAGAGGGAGAGAGAGAGAGAGCCATTTTCCTTGCAGTGGGAGAGTAAAATACAGGCTGTTGTAATTTTTTTTTACAATTATTTTGTTTAACTTTTGTTCCTAGGTAGGTTACTTAGATATATTGTAATGTTTGTTGTTTTGTCTACAGGGTGCTCCAGGCGCGGCATCTGACGGTGGGCACAGAAAGTCTCATTACAGTAATCGTCTTAACAATCATGGTGTGTGGATACATTCACCCCACTACACATCTGTCGTTATGTGCACACATGGTATTAAAAGTAGTGCGACTTTTTCTAGTAGATCAGATTTTACGGTCGCACGAAGACTTTGTTCAAAAGCCTAATTTTTCAGTTAAAATATTTTTTATTTGTAACAGCTAATATTATGAAATAGCTTTTCCTTTCAAAACATGGTTTTTATATTCTGTACAACAAATTCAGGAAGTAAGTTATTATTACTGTGTGTAGAATAGCTTAAATACATTGTTTAAATGGATATCATGAGTGCACTAGCGAATTTTAGTCAGTTGCATCAAACTTTATAATGAAGGAACATTGCTACGTTCGGTATAAATGTTGATAACTGACCAAAGGTTATTAAAATATAATAAAACTAAGTTCATTACGGTTTGCATGACTTATCTAATCTTACTCACCCGAAATTAACTTTAAAAAAATATTCAATTTCTAAAAGCATGGACTCTACTGAATGTTCAAAAATTAAATACAAATAATAATATTTTAATTCCAAAGTTAATGCACACTAATTCAGATACGGTATTTTTTGGATTTTTAGAATGTAGGTATTAGGTAGGTACTGATTATTATTCTATACAGGGTGTCAGGGACATCGAATATAATATATATAAAAATATAATATAATACAGAGTGGCAGGGACATCGACGCGAAGCCGGTTACCATGGGGTCAGTACATGATTCTGAAACGAAAAATTTCAACTCAGGGGTTAAAAAAAAACAGCTTTTTTCATAGAAAAGTGCAATACCTACGCGGTCAAAATGTATGGAGCAGCTGTATTTTTTTTTAATAACCGACGAAAAGTTTCAATGCAAGGGCCTCAGTATCATGTACTGAATCCATGGTAACCGGCTTCGCGTCGATGTCCCTGCCACCCTGTATTATATTTATATGATATTATATTTTTATATATTTATAGTTATATATTATATTTTCCGCATAACAACAACATACATTTATAGATAATTGTCAGTCACATTCTTTGTGACATACCAGGAAAGTATTACATATTTCAGGTTTCACACTAGAAAGGTAAAACTCTTGCGTTCGATACCTCTGTTATTGCTGATGTCCAAGTGACGGGGCCTTCTTACCACCAGGGCAAACGCCTGCAACTTTTACACTTTCCCACTAAGCTTATTACCAGCATGGTAATTTTCGTCAAATACTATTGCCAGTCTTTAGTTTTTAGGGTTCCGTTACCGAAGGGTGCCAAACGGAACCCTATTACGAAGCCTCCGCTGTCCGTCTGTCTGTCAGCGGGCTGTATCTCCTGAACCATAATAAGTAGACAGTTAAAATTTTCACAGATTGTGTATTTCTATTGCCGTAATAACAACAAACATAAACATAAAATAACTTTAAAAAATAAAGGGGGTCCTCATACAAGAAACCGTTTTTTTTACTGCGTTTTTTGCTAAATATTGTACGGTGGTACGGAACGCCAATTTGTGCGATTCCGACTCGCACTTGGCCAAAGTCAAAGTCAAATCATTTATTTCAAATAGGCTTGTAAGGCACCTTTGAACGTCAAAGTTTACAAAAAATTGAATTGATTCTAGTCGCCGGTTTTCACTTTCCATTTGGACATCCCCAATACCAGCCTAGATTAAGGCTTATCCCTCACACCTCTACCTACCCCTTTGAGGGATTCAGTCGTAATGTTAGGTTAGTTTTTCGTACAGTATAATGCAACATACTTTTCCTTATGATGTCCTCGCGAATTTCCTTTAGCGACTACACAGTGCTCAATTACTGAACGCATCGTGCACATCCTGTTACAGGGGTCATATTATTAGCTGTGGGTACCGGGATAGTCAAGTGCGATACTAGTATCATTAGTATCAGGTGCTAGATATTATATGATATCTTTCAGACTTCGAACTAAAATAAAAGGTTTCATGTAACTTCTATCTCTTCTTGTATGTTTTAGGATTCAGTTTTTGCAATGAAGTGAAAGGCATTTGTTTGTATTATTGGGGTCGAGAATCGTATATTTATCAAAAAAAAACAATTAATTAGTGTTTCCTTCTCACTCCTTATCTACATATAGTTTCGGATATCACTTGATTAGTGAATAAAATAGGAAATTTTTAGAAAAACCTCCATTAAGAAAGTCTCTTGTCTAGGTATATTTAGGTAGGTTTTTGATGCAAAGCTTAATTTTGTTTATTTTACCTTACTCTAGAAAATATTGACCATAGATCATACTCTAAAATAGTTTAAAAAAAACAAAAATACTACAATATCAGTCTATCCTAAATTAAACTTCAAACCTTATATATTTCAGTAATTGTACAATAAATAATAAATGTACTACATTTTGAGTCAAGTATCGCGTGAACATAGGCCTTCGTCAACAGACCTAACCTTGCTAACGAGTACTACGGTCAACCGCACGTCACAAGCAGCACTTGAACGACGAAAACCACCCTTATTACTTCCAAGTAAAGGCGCTCTCAATGACATATTGTTACAACTACGTGCGGTGGGCTGTACCAACTGTCTGTCCACAAGAGCTTAATCGCATGATACAGTACAGTAACGCATGTGTAACTATAGTTTATAAGCAACATGTTATGTGTATGTGAAGTCGTTTTAGAAATAGAAAGTTGACACAGAAAATGCTCTTAATTTGAGTTTTTTTTGTCAATTCAACATTTATATCTTGTTATGATAAAACTTATTATTGAGTCATGATGTCAGAAAGCATGATCAGATCAAGTCCCTGGTCTGACAGTCTGCTCTAGAAACTCATGTAAGGTCACATGAGATTCTAGAGCAGATTGTCAAGTTATTTTGATTAGTTGACCAAATTACAACAATCAATGATATTAGTCTTTTAGTGTCTATTCGGCAGATATTGATAAATTGAATAAGCTTTCAAATACTGTGATTTAGTTTTTTTTAAACACCTACTCACTTAAAACCTTAC
Organism: Agrochola circellaris; assembly: GCA_914767755.1. NCBI lineage: Eukaryota > Metazoa > Arthropoda > Insecta > Lepidoptera > Noctuidae > Agrochola > Agrochola circellaris. The sequence goes on from OU611853.1 coordinate 2,745,231, forward strand.
AAATTTGATACAATTAAGCAATTACATTTGAGTGTAGAAACACTCAAATTCCATATAGGTTTTCTAAACACGGAATAAATGCGTAATATTTATATCAATCTTTATTTCAGATCAATATTTATTCATTCACTCTTACAAAAAATTTACCCTCCTGGGCTCGGTCGCAGTCGGGTATCAAATGCAACCCGTCCACAATTTCATCCCCCTTCTTCCCCACTAAAGTCCACCCATCAGCAAGATCTTCTCCACAGACACAGAAGCGGCTCCCGAGCCAGTGGAACCCAAAGAAACCCTGAACCTCGTCATCCCGGAGAAGGCATCTTCATTCAGCATTCACCCGGGAAGGCTGTGTATGGACCAATGTTTCTACTGTGGGGGAAAGTTCGGCCTGTTTGATACGCCGTGCCATATCGCGCAGATTAAGAGCTCCGAAAGACAGAAGAAAGTTTTGGATAGTGAGTTTTTCTTTCATTTTCTTGAACCTCTATATCTTTTCAGAGTTTATAGACCATTATCTAGGACTAGCCCAAGCATCAATCTTGATTATATTATAGTAGGCATTTGTATAAGATCTGCCAGTTTTGAATCGGCTTCATGTTTGAGAATCGTACTGTTCTGGTTCTGGGCTTTAGTTGGTAAGCTGTGCTCATATTATAAACTCTTCTGTAGAGTTATCATTATACAGGGTTCTTAACCAAAGTATAATCACTGTATACGTAAAGATGTCGAGGGCAGGGTTCTGGCTTCCCCATGGGGAGAAGGCTTGAGTTTAATGTATGTATGTGCGTATGATTTCATCCTGTATTCAGAAATAAAAGACACAAGTGAGATTTGTAAAGTTACAAAGCAGAAGCTTCGCAAATCTGTGGCAAATTCCCAGTAGTTAGAACATCTTAGACCAAATATTGCTGTAGTAAAGAACCATAGACTAAACCCCTCCCCGCCCCAGCAGACGAGGAGAAGCTGACCATAGACAGCTGCCTGTGCGACGCGTGCTATCGCCACGTGGACCGACGCGCCAACTGCCCGTCCTACCGCAAGCGGCCGCTCGGCAAGCAGCCCATAGACCCGCCCATCACCTCGCTGCACAAGTGAGTATTTTTTACTGGTACCCGGTTAGACTGGAAGCCGACCAAAACATAGTTGGGCTAGTAGCTAGGCTGATGATGATGAAAAACTGGTCTGCGTCTAATATTCTCTAGCAATGTTCTGAACCGGGATTGGGGTGGTTTCGACTTCAATATGTAATCAAGCAGCAGTAAAAAACTGTTTTAGATTAATTTCGTGCGATATGTTGGCTTGAAAAACGGGCGCGTTTATGTCAGTAACTAATAGGGTTAAGAAGTTAGAAAAGACACAATTTTATCCAAACAATAACACGAATTTTCTACGACAGAATGACCCCCATTTTGGGATCGCTTTTTGGTTTCGAGGTTCGTTTCATTGTATTTATCGAACTCTCGAACAACACGCAACACACGTTTCATACGTTTCGTTTTTGCTTTTTTGCTGTTGATTTATTTACTCGTTTTAACTGGCATAAAAAAATGGTTTTGTCACTTTCTCAGTGACATTTCTTGACATTTGTATGTTTACAAAAATTAATTTTGATTTTAATAATTAATCATATTCCTGAAGAAACTTTTGATTCTTTAAGCCGTCATTCAAGCAAGACGCAAAATGGGTTTGATTCTGTAAGAATATTAAAATTAAATCTTGTGAAATCTAATCAACTTCAAACATTGTCTTTTCTATGTGGATTTGTCCCAAACCTGCCGAATGCCTCCTTTGTGTAGTAGTCGCAAGCGCGATTGTCTACTGTGAGGTCCTGGGTACAATTCCCAGGTTGAGCATAGTGTGATTGGGTTTTTTATTAAGAATTCCTCGGTAGCAGCCCAGTTTCTAGCAATCGGCCTCATCTCTACTTCATGGAAATGCGAAATTTCGGTGTAATATGCACCACTATTAACTCTTTGCCCATAAAAGCGTGATATTATCATTATGCTTCTCAAAGTCAAAGTAATATATTTGCCAGAAACACGATAGGTACATGGTATGTTCATACATTTAGTTTAAGAGTTAAGCTACTCAACATATAATTAGTGATCTATTGTCAACCTGTTATTTATTTATTTATTTTGTAAGTCTATTTTTAGTTCTTCTCGCCTGAAACACAGGATTACCTAGTTCAGGCACGTAATTCTTAGGAATATAATTTACATTTAAGCAAAACTGTACTACTTTTTATACCTTGTAATTTTTTGAATAAAATATTATTATTATTATTTATGAAAAGGGATACATTAAGAGCGTGCATTCTGATAGTGGGCAATGTCGCAAATAGATGCCAAATAATTCGCTGTTTCGATTAATTTGGCAATATTACTTTATGGGAATATGAAATATGGCTAAATAGTGAACTAAAATATTGATTATGAAATGCAATAATTAATGTCGTAACACCGAATATTTAGTTTTAGATTTAAAAAGTATTTGGTTACTTGTCAAATGCCTTTTTTACACCTAAAACGGTTACAACATCAAATTCAGTGTTATAATTGCTATTCATGATTAATATTCTAGTTCACTAGTAAGCGATATTCCATATTTCCATACAATAATTTATCAAAACAGGTAAATATTTGACAGCAATTTGCGACCCTTTGCCAACTTTCAGAATGAACGCTCATAACTGGTATGCAAATATTATTCTAAGAACTATTTAGTAAAAATCTTAAAATTCACTGACAGACAACGCACAACTTTAACTCCACTGGGTCTAGAAATATGAAATTTTGCACAAAAGTTTCTCCTACAACGAAAAATAACACTAAGAAACGATTTAAGAAAATTCAACCTGTAAAGGTGTTAAATAGGGGACGAAAGTTTTGTATGGAAGTTCGTAATTTTTGCCTATGGGTAACCCCATCGGGCACACGGTTTGTTTAAAAAAAATGTTTCTTCCTAAACCTAATATTCTTTTTTTCTACCAGCACTCAAATAGAGAAGCAAACGTCTCCTCCCCTAGAGGAGGACAGTGAGGAGGAGGCCGGCACGGCGGGCGGCGCGGTGAACACGGGCCGCGTGTCCGTGTGCCATACTGAGGGGTGTATCGTCGTGGCCGACCACTCTATACGACGCAAGTGGCTCATCAAGATGAGGAGTAGTGTTAATAAGTTGGTGAGTAAGCTATCTATTAAATCACATGCATTTTTCTGGGATTCCCAACTAGTATAGGTTTACTCTTGCGCCAACCCATGTTCCTGGCTCGGCGTGCTGTGCTGCAGTGCTGCAAAAACTTCAAGCGGCGAAAGGATAATAACCTTATCGGTAATTGTATTTTCGAGCCGTTTGGGGTTGAAATCCTCAGGTCGGGGGTCCGAGTGTTCATGGTTTGTTGAATGAAATCTCGAAACGGCTGGCTGACACTTCTCGCGATCCAAGGGCTGGCTTTTACCTGGGCCAGACGCTAAGCATTAGGCATTTTGCAAAACCGCCAGCGTTTGTAAACGGACGGCGCCGTTTATAAAATGACGAATCATACAATTTGCCTGCGAATATATTTTTATCCTCTTTTATAAATAACTAGCTGCCCGCCCCGGCTTCGCTCGAGTAGCACTAAGTACGTATCTACGGCGCACCTACCTGCCTACCCTACCTACCCTACCTACCCTACCGACCCTACCTACCCTACCTACCCTACTAAAAAGTATCCTATGTCCGTCTCCTGGTTCTAAGCTACCTCCCCACCAATTTTCAGCCAAATCGGTTCAGCCGTTCTTGAGTTATAAGTGGTGTAACTAACACGACTTTCTTTTATATATATAGAATATAACATTTAGGTTTATTCACTTTAAGGCCCACTTGCCATCTCAAATAATTAAATGCATTTTGCGTCAAACGTATATAAAATACCGTTCCATTTCTGTCAACTGCTGAATATACTGTCTCTGGAATCTAAGCATCTAAAAGCTTTAGTGAAGTGTCATCATAAAGTTAAAACAGTATTCTGAACATACTTGAATTGAACTGTTTATTACTAAAATTTGAATAAAATAAAAGACAAACAAAATGGTCCTGGATGAACTTATAATAAACTTCTTATTTATTTATTTGCTAACATGTACAACACTGGTTGCATTAAAATTTCATGACACAGTATTAAGACATGCACCCTGTAAGGGCACTGCAAATGTTTCATATCAAATTAATGATTAAATTACATAATATAATATTGATTCTAATTATTACAATACATTACATTTTAATAAACATTAGTTATTTAATTATTACATTTTATTTCAAATAAATCATTATTATTAATTCTTTCATGCATTTTAGTCATTATATAAGCATAATACAGTAAAGTCATTTATTATTTCACATTTAACTACGTCAAGCATATTATCACAAGGTCAATCAATTCACAATTTGTCAGTTTTAAATTCCTCAACGGTATAGTAGCCTTTTTTTTTATTAACAGAGATTTCAACTGTTTCGAGAAAATTGAGTCATCTGGTAGGGATTTTAAACTTTCCGGTAGTTTATTAAATATATTAGCTAGTCTTGAATATGGGCTTTTTCCGATAACTTTTAAGTTATCTTATCCTTATCCTGGCTCATTATAGTAATTTCCCTAGAATGCAAGTGAAGCCACGAGCAACTGTTGTAATATAGTACTATAAGTTACTAGCTGTTCCCGCGACTTCGTCTGCGATCCTGAATGAAAAGTATCCTATGTCTATCTCCAGGTCATGGTCTACCTATGTGCCAAATTTCATCCAAATCCGTTCAGCCGTTTTAGCGTAACAAACAAACAAATTCACTTTCGCACTTGTAATATTAGTTAGGATATCAGGCTAAATCTTGAATCCTGTCTAAATGAAACTCCATTTGTTTACAGTTAAAGCTAAAATGCGACTACCCCGGGCTGCACACCATCCCGCTGTGCGGCGCGCACTACCGCGCGCTGGCGCCGCTCATGGCGTGCGCGCTGTGCGCGCGCCGCATCACCAAGCACCACAACGTGCACTTCATCAACCACGTGAGTACACTTATAGTCAGCATTGTCATTATTCAGCCGATAGACGTCCCACTGCTGGATTTAGAGGCCCAGGCTTTTAAAGTTCATTATGTCATAATTACGCCCGCGTACTATACTGCTCCTCCACTGCTGGGTAAAATAACAAACTTATTTGTTAGAAAGAAAGAAAAATTGTTTATTCATATGACCTCACCAAGATTATGTCTGGACTTAAAGAGACTGCAGATCCAGGGGGGCCCCCAAAAGCATCTGAGTTCTTCTGTGACAAATCTTAAAGTGAACCTGATATTATTCTAATTAAACTTAGCAAGCATTGCACTACCTAACTTACAATTGTCATCAATTATCCTTTAATTAATGTTTTCCAAGTTTTTATTTTTTATAATATGTTCTATTTACGTGACGAATTTTAAATTGCGCGCCACTCATTCTGCTACTCGCGCTGCCCGGTTTGGCCGCCATGCATATCCACCGATATATCTCTGGTAATCTACAACCTAACGAAATCATTCAGGAATTTGCGAAAAGTAATCCGAGGAGGCTTGCTATTTGTTAAGCAAAATAAAATGTGTGCTTTTTTAGTGTTTACTTTGCTAAAACCTACCCTCAGCGTTCCCAAACGGCAATCCTGGATACGCCACTGATGGCAATAGACTCGCTTACTATTACATGAGACTCAAACATAACTGGCGAAATGTGGGTGTACTATAGGTACCATCGAAGAAGTTCATATCTAACCACCGTAAGGACTATTCTTGCTTGCGTTGCTCGGCGGCTATAGAACCGGGCCGGTAACAGATGTGGTCATCGTGTTCACGGGATTTTGTTTTGAAACTGGTTAGATATGAACTTCTTCGATGGTACATCTCTGCCTAACGCTTAGGGTATTACAGGCGTGTTATGTTAAAGAGACTGATGACCTCTGACTTTGTTTCAGTATTTCTCCTCACAGTAGACCAATCTCAGCTAGTTTTAAAACATAATTATTTTATTTTGACGTATAAAAATGTTTTTAAAACTTATTTATAGAAATAAATCATTTATTTATGAAATTGGTTCAGACCGCAGATTAATAGGGATGATGCCTGGTTAAAAAATAAATTCTAATAAGTCCGTCAGTCAGATAATAAAAAAATATTCGACACGTATTTTTTGCTTTACCGCCTACTTATTTTTTTCGCCGCCTGCTTGTAGCTTCGTTGCTAAAGTGCGCCTTCTGTACTATTCTGTGTTCAGACTCGATTTTTGATTACCTATGCGTCGAATTCGTTACCTTCTCCTTTTAAAGTTGATATAATATACTAAATATTTTTTCCTTCCCCAGGGCTACACGGAATTGAACCCATATCTGAAAGCAGCCAGCTTGCCGGTGCAGTTCACTGAACGACCAGTACTGTGCAAGACATGTCGGTACTACTGCACGTTGCTCCAGCGGCCCGGGTATAACGACTCCTATGCCAACGCATACAGACGCAAGTGAGTACTCTTTGTTTTTATGTAGGATTCCTGTATTCAACCCGTCAAATCCCATAGTTAAAGAAACAGTTATGAAGCCTGTGTTTCGCCGATATCGCGACCGTTGGACGCGAGGGGTTAAAAAATCAAAATGGATCCCTAATTGGACGTAGATAAGCAGAAAGGATCCAACCCACACTATGGGCGAAAACGAGTTATGTATACCAAAACACTCTTTGAAGTCAAAACTTTAATATCACAAAAACAATCCCAACGCATCATGTCATTATGACCATACGTTACCAACCCGTATGTATGGCAGGTCATACGATCACATAACACGATCTGATCTTAAAACTTGAATATCTCAAAACTAACTCTGTGTGGGTTGGATCCTTTCTGTTTAACTACGTCCAATTGTGAGAAATATCAGTATCAAAGTAAGATATAATGAAAAAGTATTTATTGAGACAAGCACAGGTGATCTCAAAATAAACTAAAACAAACAATGAAACATAAATATAAAAAAACAGTAAAATTCAAATAAAAGTTTCAGCCTGTTTATCTCTCTATTACTCGGTGTTTCTACTGGCAGAAGTCGATTGTGTATTAATTTCAAACAATATCAGCTAGTTCTTAATCATAAACCTCTTTTGAAAATTTTGTTAGTGGAACAACTCAGCAACAAAAGTAAGTTAAAGGAAATCGCTCATTATAACAGCACCGCACCCACACGGCAAATAACTTGTCATTCAAGTTAGGGTTTTAAATCAAATGCATTAAAGTCTATTTTATGTGTGACGGCTCGCGGGCAGTGAGCGGCCGGCGAGCCGTCCACTATTCCGTATAGCCATCGTAAAATAGACTTTAATGCAGTTGATTTAAAATCCTAACTTGAATGAGAAGTTATTCGTTAGTCCTTTAACTTTTCTTTTTGACTGTAAACATTACAAAATTATATTATCAAAAACTCTTGGCATCTATTACCTTGTTTAGAAGAGTAGATGAACATAAAAACTAAATTAAACTTGAGAAGATACCGACTCAAACATAGTTAAAAAAACTACGCACATGATGATGAAGCTTGAGAAAATACTATGCTGCCTACGTTTTAATTGTTGTAATTAATTCTTCAATATAACCATTTCCAGATTACTCCAAATATACAACATAGAAGCACCACCGATATCAGAGAACGAGACAGAAGATGGAATGGCAACTCAAGAAGACGGCAAGCTAAAGAAAAAGCAAAGAGAGAGACCCAAATCCAAGCAAAGAAAGTCTACCGAACCTGATAAAATGGACAGTGAGTCTTCAGAGAGATCTGAGAGAACGAGCGAGAGTACCCCAGAAAAGGAGAAAAAAGATATAGATAGTGATAGTAATAGCAAAGAACAGCCTCTAGAAGAAGATATAGAAAGCCTCATATCCTCTAACAAGATCCTAGTACCCAACGCGAAATCCACAGACCCTAACCACCAAAGTGATGGCTCTGAACCTGAAATGCAGGACCCCGAAGCTCCCACATTACCTCTAGACAAACAGACAGAACTACAGTACCTCCTCCAGAAACAGAACAACCCGGCTCAGTTCCTACCCAAACCTAACTTGACTACAAAACAGAGAAATATACTAAAAGTACATAATTTGTCAGGTATCCAGAAACCGGCAAGTCAACACAGGATTATGGACAAGAATTCTAAGAGAATACATAAGTTGGGACAAATTCTATCACATAAGGAGAAACCTAGGAGCGATAATGAAGAAGAGAGAATAAAGGATGGCATACCTATTTTGAAGAACATATCTTTGAATGAAGAATGTACCATAGAATCAATACCCAACAAGCGACCAGCGGACATAAACACACTGAAAAACAAATGGCAAATGTCTGAAAGTTTCACACAAGTGAAGAAGAACTTGAGCGAACTATCGAAGAACAAACCGGAACATCATAAGAAAATATCTGAAGTCAAATACTCGAATCCTGTCAAAAGATTGGAAACAAATCCTTCGATATCTGTCAGAGAATTGTTCCCAGGCGAGGAAGAAATGAACTTACAGTGTAATATTGAGTTTAATAACGTAAAGGGTGTAACTCCTGAAGGATGGGAGAAATGTAACACAATGATACAATACGATGTTGAAACTAAGAAGCTCTGGAACGAGTTACAGCGACCTTACGGCAACCAGTCTTCTTTCCTACGTCATTTAATACTTCTAGAAAAGTACTTCCGAAGTGGGGATTTAGTATTATCTCATAACGCATCTCCGCACGCGGCGAATTACAGTGATTCGGTACAGAGCAGACTCCGGGCTTATGATAACGTTGTCAATGATACCCCAAGACGTAGTGAACCAGCGATTAGCCTCATAGAATTTAGAAAGAAGCCCTCATTGAACGGTAAAAGTTTGCTAAAAACTAATCTAAATGAAGGTGATAAAGAGACTAACAAGTTCATGCCGCCTCCCCCTGGGGTGTTACCCAAGCCTAAATCTAAATCAGATAAGGTGAAATCTAAGCCTTTACCTCCAGAACTCATTGCTATCAACACTCCAAATGCACAAGGGCGTAAAGCGATACAGAATGTGCTACATAACATTCAGCAGTTGGTCAAAGGTGTGTCTGCGTCGGATCCCACGGAGATCGCAGCGGCGCCGTTACCCGCGGCGACGGTGACCGCGATTCCTCCTCCGATGTTCGACCCTCCGCCTGTGGCTCCCGCTGTACCTCCTAAAGAAAAGAAGGATACTCCGAAGAAAGAGGACACGCCTAAGAAAACTAAGACTACCAGCAAGCCCTGGAGGCCTACGCTTATGCCTATTACTCAGGTAAATGATACCATTTTAACATGCTTTTATTAGGTCGACCTGTATGTATGTAACTATGTAATCAAATCTAAGAAAACTAATTTAACCATCTTCTAAAGATCGTAGCGTTATGAAAATTGGCAGTTGTATGTGGTTTTGATGACAATACAATAACATGGTACTGTCGAGCTGATCTGATGATGGAGCCGGAAGATATGAACTGGAACTTCATGATGGATGATCGTATCATAGCCGTGTTTGGACTTGTTAGAAAGGTCTTGTTTCAAGGTCTGAATACGGCTATAGGTGCACGTAAAAGCGTGTTTTTTAGTGTTTTTTAAACTATTAATATTATTTATTTTACTAGCTGCGCCCCGCGATTTCACTCGCATAAGTCTCGATCTCGTAGGGATATCGGGATAAAAAGGATCTTGTCCTTACCTAGTCCATGGTCTAACCATTTATGTCAGATTTCATCCAAATCCATTCAGCAGTTTTAGCGTGAAAGCGTTACAAACAAACATACAAAAAAATCTAAACTTTTCTCTTTTTTCAAAGTCTAAGACGTGCATACAATTTAAAAATAACGTAAAATCAGCGTGAATCAAGCATATAAACTCGAACATAAAAAAAAAAACTAAATGTTTTACCAAACTTTTTATACTTTTATAAAAGTTAGAATTCATAATAAATTTTTTCAATGAACAGATATGCAAATATTGCCATAATCACTACCATTTGCATGACAAAAGGAGTTAATAAAAGCCATGACTTCAAACTGCGGTCTCTTTATTCAGACTAGGCTGGCCTTCTTACAGTACAATGAGGACTTATCTTTAAGTTTGTTAACGTTATAGCTAACTAATAATTAATACTTAACTATAACTAAAGGTGGCAAAAATATTAGGGATTAAAATTATGAAATTGCCGTTTTGTACTGAAAAATTCAAACAACTTTTTTCTATGGCAAAGTATATTTATTTAATCAAAGTATTTACTCTCATTGTCTATACATTTCTGCCATCTCATAGGAAGGTCATTTATGCATTTGCGGTAGAACTCTGAGGACCTAGACTCAACAAACTGTGTGAAGGCATTTTGTATTGCATCCTGGGAAGAGCATTGTTGCGGCGTTTGACCAAGAGTCAGCCAAAGCGTTGGTCGCTTGCGATTATAGTAAAGAATCCACTTTTCATCACACGTCACAATTCGCCCCAAAATCCCTTTATTTCTGTACCGGTTCAACAAGGTAAGGCAAGCTTCAACGCGCACTTCTCTCTGCAGATCAGTCAAGTCATGGGACACCCATTTTCAAGCTTTTTTTATCATACCAATTTGATGCAAATGGGTCAATATTGTGGGTATGCTAGCATCGAACCATGCCACTAATTCGTTGGTAGATACAGATCAGCTTCCACCAGCGCATTCAATTCATTGTTATTTACCTAAGTGGATGTTTTCCTCGGGGTTCATTTTTCAAGTCGAAGTTTCGACTACGAAAGCGATTAAACCAAAAACGCACGGTGCGTTCATTAGCCGTATCCACTCCAAACACAATATTGATATTGCGACCTGCTTCTGCTGCGTTAGTTCCACGTCGGAACTCGTAATCAAAAATTACTTTAATTTTAAATGTATCCATCTTTACTTTAGAAACTGAATGAGAAAAACAATTGAAAGTCGAACAATCGAATGTTGTACATTTTTCAAATTTAGAATGTTATAGCTATCTTGGGAGAAAAGTTTCATTCTGGAATCTCACACCATGCAAGTTTAATTTTAATTCAAAGTGGCCAGTATGTTAAAACGGCATTTTCATATTTAAACCCCTATTCTATTTTTTTTTTAAGCTCAACCTCTTAAAATAATCCTCAATTTACTATTTGCCATCACACGAAACAGAGATGTAATGTTAGGCTATTAGTTTATGCTAATGTAAAATAAATATGTTACACATGTTTTGTATGTCAGTCCAATGTCAAAACGTGAAAAGTGTCCTTTTACAATGACGAAACTATCTACTATATATATTGACATATAGCCATAAGTTAACTAAAGTGGTACTATTTAAAAAAATACTAACAATATCGTACTGTTTTTTTACAGGAGAACCTAGCGAAGATCGCCCGCGAGCCTACACAGATAGCGGTCGACGGACGCACACTGCCCAGCCTCGTCCAAGTAATGTCTTCCGGCAAACGATACCACATCACGCTGCAAGACTACAACAAGATGTGCATCATGAGGCGGGAGAAACTACAGCAGATACAGGACGGAGAGAAGACTAAGAGACAGTCCACAGAAGAGAACGCTGTGGTCACGGAAATACAGCCTTCCAATGCTCAGTGCGCTATGCTTGGCAACGGAGGCTCTGTTGTACAAAACATCGCGCCTGATGAAAAGACGCAAGAAAAAAAAGAACTACCAGAAATGACGCAAATCAGCTCAAATGCTGCCACTATTCTGAAGAATGTAGGGCTTAAGAACATCACTATAGCCCCGATCCCTCAGAAAACTGCCACGGTGACGTCACAGACGGTCGCCTCACCTATCATGTCGACGTCATCTTTGTTGGTGACGTCAACGCCTATCAAGATTCCTCAGCTCGGACCTTCCGTGTCTATAATGAGCGAGACGGTGTTATCTCCGCCGGTGATGTCTCACATGATGATGCCGAAGATCCCGCGCTCGCTGACCGTGATCCCGCAGACTGTGCTACCGCCGGGAGTGGTGCTGGCCGGCAATGGGCCAGGCAGCATGGCCTCCGCTGGGCCAGGCAGCATGGCCGCGGATGGCCAGCGTCCATAACGAACCCTGATCTACGTGATCGTGTAGTGGCGCCCGCGCACGCCCCCGACTCACTCCTAAAATAAACTTTACGCGTCTCGCGAACATTTGCAATAAGTGAAAGCACCCGAAAAGCCTTAATAATTATACTGTGTATATATTAGTGTAGTGACGGACATTGTGCTGTGAAAATGGTGACAAGGAATGTGTTAAATATATTACTCTGAAAGGTTTTTAATTTTTTTTCTTTTGTGCAAATGATGCGATGGTTTGTGCTGATCCTGTTAGTTTACAACCAGAAGCTTTGCTCAAGCTTCTGGTTGTTAGGGGTAGATATCATATCATTTCCGATGCTAAATGTACACAGACCTAAATTATGATAAGAACAAGAAACTTTGAAAGTTGTATGACTTTATAATTTAATTATGTTTTAATAATATGACTTCCTTTTCGATGAAATACATTAGTATGTAATCACACAATCTAAAAGTTGCTCCATTCATTTTCTTGGTTCATAACCAAGTTCTTTTCCCCTAATATTATATACGTTAGATCATGATTCATACAATGAAAACTAGGTTTGTGTCTATAAAAAAAAGCATTAACTTCATAACTACTAATTTATTATAAGTTCAAAGAGGCCTGCTTACATATTAGTTACTATTTATAAATAACCCTGACTATAAATCAACAAAATCATAGTTCCTTGCTGAGAAACATTCAAAATTCTCTAGTCAGGTGGGAAAATGCATTTATAATTTATTTATTTATCCTTCCATCTCGTTTTGAAGGGACGTATACGCATTGTATTTGTGGTAACAGTGAGATGTCAATCTTACCACGTGAACTTGCTTACCAAACTGCCATATTACAGTTTGGTAAGCTTGTTCCGAATTAGGGCGATCCAGCGTTGTAGGCATTCGAATCTTACTGTTACCAGTCATACGTGTGGTTTAGGTAAATGTAGACGTGTTTTATGTCACTCGCTCGCCATTAGAAGGTACATGACCCATCGCGACCGCTGCATCGCCTCGTATCATTCGCATGAACCTAGACAATCTATGTATAGTAATGTATAGCATAACTTTGTAAGAATATCACTCGGAACATATTTTTCCAACTGTTAATTATATATAAGCATTAGAAACTCATTTAGAGCTAAAACCCGATTAAGTAGAAATAAAACTATAATTTTTGAATAAATACACATTTTACTTGTTGATTTCAATGTTGACTTGAATTCTTACCTACATTATTTAGTCAGAGGGACATTTACAGTTAGTAAAAGCAATAAAGTACAATCTGCCATTATTATTTCTTGATAAAACACTTAAGTTAGCGAGCTAACTTAGTTTAGCTGGCGGTGGACGTTCGGCTTTATGCTAGAACCTATCTGGTTTGCAGAAAATAAAACTACTTACACACAATTTTTCATCATTATCATTTCTAGAATATACACAATATTTTTGTGACTCCACTATACACATACAGACACCAATTCATTGGAGAACTTTATACAAGGTCAAACTAAATTAGCTAGTTAAACCCCGCAGACGTGATAGTTAAAACATGGTGAAACATCAAATTTTGGGGTCATCAACTGCAGTTAATATAGTCACCTGCAATATCAGTTAAAACAATCAGTTTTTTTTAAATATATTTCACAGACGTGTTGGATATCTAGGTATATTGATATAGATATAGTGGGTTTCATCAAATAGTTCCTTTACCGTAATGTTAGCTCCACTGTTAAACTTTAACAACGGACCTAGGTAGCGCCTCCGCCGTGGCCAACAGTGGAGCCAACATTACGGCATAGGAACTATTTGATGAAACGTACTTTCACATCACGTCTCATGACATGATAAAACAAAAGAAAACAGATTTTCCCAACTCACACTTGTCTTCAAGGAACAACACTCAACGGTCGTTGACCCCAAAAAAACTTTGTTTTTGTCTTGTTTAGATATCGATCCATCACGTCTGCGGAGTTTTGCTAGCTATAGTAATTTGACCCTGTATATGCTAATTATAAATGTCCCTACATAACAATAACATTATAAAATTAACTAAAACCTTAAAAAATACAAAAGTTGGTGATTCAATTTGTGCCTGACAGATGAATATAAAAGAATGATAATCACATGTACATATATCACGGGAGCCGATGAAAGGAAAGTTATCTGACGACTTATATATAATATTAAAATTAAAGCTCGTGGTTGAGAGCCTCTGCGTTTGTCAACGAAGTCTCGATGTTGTTTAAAAGTATATTTTTTTTAACTTTAAGCTATGGTCAGATAGAGCTACGTTAAAATCTGATAAATAGATATTTAAAACGCAACGATGTGAAAATGCTGAATATCGTTTTAAAATCGTTAATTTAATTTAATGTGACAGGCTGTATGAACCCCATAGTTGCAAACAACTACGTTGACAAACGCAGCGGCGTATGTTAAAACATGATAATTATATATCTATATTGTTGAAAATTAGCTATTTTATTTTGGCCCAACGATATAGCTAGGTCCAATGTTAACGTAGTGTTCACGAAAATTTAACGCGGGTTAAGGCGACGTTACAAACGACGATTTTGCTCACTTTGAGTTACATACAGTTTCTGAAGGTGTGATTTTATAGTTTTCTGTTCGATACATTGATAAATGAATCTCTTTGTAAGATTATTTTCTGTAAATCTTTCGTAGTCTTCCAAATTGTCTTGGCTATCGACTATTTTATTTGACGATATCTATTCTAGGTTAAGTAACTGTAATTTGCAATTATGTAGTTTTAATCGTTCCATGTTTTGCTTGAAGCCGAGTCGTAGTTTCAAGACAGTTTATGACTTATTATGTATCAAGACTTTGTGATATCTTTTTCCTGCCTCCCACCCCTTAGATACCTCTCGATGAAACATTTGGAAACGCTGCCAGAATCTACAAGAAAAGACCAATGAAATATTGAGCATTGCTCGAATTTGGTAACTGTATGTGGCTTGCTTCCACAAGTCGTTGACGCCGCCTGCCGCAATGAATGTTATATTAATGAATACAGCTAGTATTTTAGTAATTTGGAAGTTCCCCCGCTGTTGTTAATCCTTATAATTTTACGTGAGCCATTTTATGTTTGAACAAATTGTAGCCGCCCATAGCCCGGATGTTATGTTTCTTCCAAAGATAGTGAAATAGTTCACAATATTATTATTATGTTTAGTTATTATTTGTTCGGCACGCGCCCTCGCCTCGTGCCGGAGGTATGAGTTGTCTAATAAACATATCTTATCTCCTGAAATATTGTTTTCTTCATAATGTTAAACCTACTATAATTATTTACTTAAGGTACAAGAATTTCAAAAAGTATTCATATTTCTATAATTTCTTAGCATCCCTATGCTTATGGAATTCTTGTGGCCTGCGCAGACTGGCGGACGGGAAGGCAGAAGATTTTAAATTTATTCATTGAATTTAATGCTTATCCAATCGAAATAAGGTACATATTTCAATGCTCGGTGATCGACCTTGGAGCATCGCATTCGCAGTGCAGTTTTCTCTGGATCATCGAAGAGCACGCTGGAGTTATGCGCCGGTATGCGCTGGAGTCTGCCACACTCTTTCAAAAGCAACTTTTTGACTGCGTAGTCGCTAGTGGAATAATCAAATCCCATCGAGCGGTGGCTACACGGCGGATGCCGCGGTATACGGCGGATGCTCCGGTAAACAAGCGGACGCTCGCGGTATCAGACGATTTTTCTTGTCAGTGTGCACTGGCGGATAGCGGAATCCGCGATTCTCTGACCTGCCGTCCATCAGTGAGCGCAGGCCCTTATCGTTGGGTATGTATGCACCTACCACAATAAATACAAAGTAACTAACCAATAAAAACTACTTTAGTCTAATTCCTTTAGGCGGTAACAGTACCTACTGGTTTTATTTGTATCGTTTGTTTAACATTAATTAAGTCACCTACTCGTACAGTTATAACGTCCAACTTTCTAAATACCTATTAGTAGTAAATCTAGAATAATCTAAAATTCTAATTTGTATTAATGATGTCCTTTTTCTTGGAATGTTTAGAAGCGCCTTTCGTTCTCTTCCACTTCATTCTTCGGTTTTGGAACCAAACCTTCACCTGAAAATAAAAAAATAAGAAATACAGAAAATCTAAGAAAGTTTTCGTTACAATTCTAGAAGTCAAGTACACACACACCTAGGGAATTATTACATGCCAAAGTAGCGCATTGCGTAACGATACGACCGACGCGCGCAGTGGTTGAATGTTGCACTACGTATCACAAGTTCGATTCCCCCATTGAACAAATATTTGTATGATCTGGTTTTTTCCCAAATAAATATAAGACTAAGGCTGCATTTCCACCAGAGATGAACGAGGATTCGTAGCGAGGGATGTGTGTGAAACAAATCAATAACATAGCTTCACTGTCATAGTTTGAGCTAAGCTAGCGTTGTTATTCTTGTTGGGACAGTTAGAACGAAGTCTCTTTCGGTTTTGCACACTTGGCGAATGAGATCTATACCAAAAAGTACAAAAGTGTCGTGAAGGTCAAATTGTTACACTTTTGCCGGTCTAGCTCTCATTCGTCAAGTGTTCAGAGTAGGTATAACATGCGTTAAGGTTCCAATAATCAAGCGCGCGTAATCTGCTATGATACTGATTGTTTTACTGAATTATCAACATCCAATCGGATCACTAGACTCGCGCGTCGATAAATATCGTCCCAGAAACTGTGCGATAGACCGTTCAAGAGAAGATGGTAGTAATTTATAAGTCAAACAATAAATACCTGTCGCTCAGTAAGATGCAACGCCACGGCTATCTCATACCGTCGCAGTCGTGTCAGATAGTTGGCTCTAGTGAACTCTGCCTCCAAGCTGCGGATCTGTGCCTTCGTGAATGCCGTGCGCTCCTTGCGGCTACCACTTGGAGACCTAGTATCTGTAGACGATGGAAACGATTGGAGTTAAGATTATTCTAGTTGGTTCTAGTTCATGAGTTGGATCCCCAACTGTTGCATATTGACTGAACTCTTTTGTAGCACAAGGGGGTTCCCACTGCTGGGACACAGGCCTCTCTCATCATCTGCCTAGCCTTTTCCCAACTATGTTGGAGTCGGCTTCCAGTCTAACTGCATGCAGCTGAATACCTGTATTTTACATGAAGCGACCTTAACCCAGTTACTAGGTAATCCGATACTCCATTGGTAAAGACTGGTTGTAAGACTTTCGGCCTTTTGACGACCCATTAAGACTGTCAAAGATCCACGAATGACAGCCAACAGCAACGGCTTAACGTGCTTGCCGAGGCACGTAGGGGTCTTGGTATGTAAATATGGTCACCCAACCACGGACCAACCGCGATAAGCTTAGCTTACCTAACCTGTACCCTAATTACGTAATACACGATCAATCAGAATCTGAATAGTTTTGAAACAGATTGCTAATCCATTGCTCCGTACGTTCGAAAAAAAAATGTGCTCAACAACGTAAATAACACAATGAATGTTGTTGTCCTGTCAAATTGAAACAGATTAGTCGGAATTGTCAACGAAAATGTGTTGCGTAATTAGATAGCTGAATAATCGACCCGTGCGGGTGTTATTACCTACTTAGCCACAAACCCCACATAGTAGTAGAATATTTATTTATTTATTTATTTAAATAGAACAGCCGAAGCCAATTACACTATTTATACATAATTTATTTAACACAGTCATGCATTCTTCTCACAAAAATTCAAACATTCTGACAGCATCATCTTCCATTCATCCGCAAACATATCAATATCTGTGTTTGAGTTCAGGAGAGCGTTAATAGCGGCTAATGTCCGAGGAAATAGTCAAATTTTATCAATTTAATGTAAACTAGTATCTTTCACAAAGCATTTGAGTTTCTTGTTTTCCGTCTTACTAAAGAACCCATACAGAATCTAATCTTACAAAATTACCGATTAAATATGCAATAGCATCCGTTGTTCTAACGACTAGCAGATGTACAACGGCGCCGGCGCCGACTGTCCATTGTTTATGATTGGTTTATAGCCGACAATTGTTTGTGTCGCGAATCCTGCGCATTTCCACTCGTAAACTATGAGCCATGAGGTGTGACAGGAAGGTGTCATGTTTATTGTTACTAGTTTATAGCTGTGATTTATGGCAGGGAATTTATTGAAGCAACCATACCTAGGAACCTACTTGGATAATATCATCTTATCTTGTGGTAACTGTTGAATGTTGTAACAATGATTTTGTAGGTAGGTGGACACGTGAACAGAAACATCTAAACGTTTTCCTCGGAATGGCAACAAAACAAAAACAGGTAAGTACTTATCTAGGTTAGACAAAGTCAAAATAATATGATAACCTAGGCAACTTGTCCATTATTCTTGTAGTTAAGCTAATAAGATAGGTAGAGGAGCTTGTGGCAGAGAATAACAGCCGCACGTGTTGATCTAACCGGTTAAGCTATGCTTGCCGGGTTTGGTCCGTGGATGGGTGACCATTTCAACATACCGAGACTCCTCCGTGCCTCGGAAAGCACGTTAAGCCCTGGTCCCGGCTGTCATTCGTGGATCTTTGACAGTCGTTACGGGTCGTCAGAAGGCCAAAAGTCTGACAATCAGTCTTACCAAGGGGTATCGTATTACTCAGTTACAGGGTTGTGGAAGTCAGATAGGCAGTCGCTCCATGTAAAATACTGGTATTCAGCTGCATCCGTTTAGATTAGAAGCCGACCCCAACATGGTTGGGTAAATGCTAGGCAGATTGATTTGAAGCTAATAAGATAGGTAGGTATCACGGCACTGTATTCAGGAAAGAGCAAAGCTAATTAATGTAGCTTTCCGTAAGGATTTTTCTTTCTATGAACAGCATTATAGATTCGTTTACAGACAATTACTAAATACTACGTTTCGGCAACACCGAGCAATTTACAGCAATAGCACCAAGATGGTGTAGAAATTGATAAGTTGAATTGCGACATTTATAGTACGTACGTACCATCAAAGAAGTTCATATCTAACCAGTTTCAAAACAAAATCCCGTGAACACGATGACCACATCTGTTACCGGCCCGATTATATAGCCACCGAGCGCTGCAAGCAAGAATAGTCCTTACGGTGGTTAGATATGAACTTCTTCGATGGTACCTACCTAGTTACATGGGCAACAGCCGATGTAAGCGCAGCATTAGGAGCACAGAATTGTAGGTAGTAAGATTATTACAAAAACATCAAAACACCTATCGGTATTTTCAAAAGTTTGTGATAAGAACCTAAACATTAATTTTGTCTTATAAGCTTTCATACCATTTCGTATTACGACCTACTAGTATACAAATACACTAACAAAAGAATTCCAGAAATCAAAACCAGACAGAGGTAGCCGCAAGTTTTCAACCACTTTCCCAAAAAACCCATTTAAAAAATACAAAATTGACTCACCTTCCTCCGCAAACCCCCGCGCCTGTTCCTCGCTCTCCTCCTTCACCACAACATGGTTCTCCCACTCGCCCCACTCCCACTCACAAGCCTCCCTTTCCTCACACAACCCTCGGTCCACCGCCCGGTAATCGTAGAAGAAAGGTAGATACCCTGGGTGGAAGAACTCACTAGAGGAACTGTGCACTTCCTGGTCTAAGAGAGGCTGGAACTGTGAAGGTTCTATGGCCTCTGGATATTTGATCGTGTCGTCTGTCTGAGCAGGGAATGATGGTCTTAGGTAATCCATTGTGTTTTTGAAGGTTCTTCTGTGTTTATGAAGTTTGTCGACGGTTTTATGAATGATGAAGGGTTTTTCTTGACAGTGATTTTGTTGGCCTTTGATGATTTTTTAAATAATCAATGATAATTTTATGAATGAATAATAAAAAATAATAATAATTTAATGAGATTTTAGTAATACGAAAGTTAAGAGAAACCGTTTCTCATAATCAGACAGATGTTTTACACGTTTTCCGAGACGATTTTCTATAAACGATAACTGGATCCTGAAAGTTCGTTAGTTAGTTTCTATGAACATTTTCAAATTTTAGTAACGTCCCCACGATTATACTTAATAAAAGACACAAGGTAACACGTCTGCTCACACCCGAGTTTCAGCGGATGATTCCTGAACACTCAGCTGAGATGCGCAGACGCACACTGGGCGGGGCTTAGCTTTTGGGCGGAGACTCAGACTGCGCAGTGCGATACTTTAATTTATCATTTCAACACTGTTCGTCATTAGAGATTTTTTATGATTAACTATAAATGATCTGCAAAGTGCGTTTTTAAAAAGATGTTATAATACAATCATTTATTTGGTTTAGATTACGTCCTAGTTTAAAAGTGCTTTTAGCAATCGGCTAACAAAAATCATAACTTGTAACTTAACGTGAGCTTTCGTTTGTTTAATACTACAGACCTCATTATAGACCCAGAAGGTAGGAATATAAATTCTAAAGCTGAACATAGACCTTTTAACTTCCAGCGGATTGGAAGCCAGAGCCATTTAATTAAGCGCACCAAAAACCTATCTACTTCCCCTTGAAAGAGCTCAGAGAGCAATTTTAAAGGTAGCAAACTTCCATCCCTTTTTCTTTCCCACAGATCTGCTATATAAATCCTGCAACGTGCTGACTGTTCGCCAACTTTTCACTTCTTTTCACTGTTCGCACTTAGTATTAAAACAGCACACCATGCTTACCTACATTGCTGACAATACTAACAAGAGACGGAATGATATAATATGCACATCTAATGCAACCTCAAAACATGTCTTTGTAGAAAGATTTTTTACATTCTTAGGCCCATTCTTGTACAATAGATTAAATAGGAAACTAAGTATGTACTTATAAATTAAATTACTTTAGCTGTAAAAAAATTATAGTTCAATATTTACTAACCATAGATTATGCGCAGACAGTAGATCTAGGTACTTGTTGTCTGCAAATAATACCGCTAACATGCTATTTTACTTTTATTTACCTAATTTTAATTTAGTTTAATACTCATTGTTAATTTATTACATTAAGTATTTATGCTCTTCCTAGCCTGAAGCACAGGTTCAACCTAGTTCAGGCAAATAAGCAACTGTGCTCTATTTTAATGATTAAGTTACTTTTGTAAATTAGCCCCTTTTTTTTTATAAATAAACGATTTTATTATTATTATTATATTATAATTGATTTCCAGTTTCCAGCAACATCTGCACCCTAATGTTCTATGTTATGGGGTTTGGTTTCCGCACTTAGTTTTTCAGGTGGACCATTGTGCGTGGGCCATGGTGACCGTTGGTGGTTATTCCAACCAGCCCACCTCCCTCCAGAAGTTAATTAAATCTCCTGGTTTGTTCAGAACATCTGTGAAAAATCTGGGTGACCCGAGGATTTCTATTCTAATCTAGGTGACGGCTGTGCATTCAAAGAGCCCGTGCGGCCTAATTGCATAACACACAGTCACAATCTGAATCATTTTTGAAGGCTATTGCTATTCCATCGTTTCATATGTTCGAAAAAAAACCTGCTCAACAACGTAAATAACGCAATGAATGTTGTTGAACTGTCAAAATGAAACCCATGGCTAGAGATAGATAGGTAGTGTTACACAATTACCCCGCTAGTTTGGTTAGACTGGTTTGAACAAACTGAATGAAACAAAGAAATGTCTCAAGTCTAAGTAGTATTTCCCATCGTTGGAGAAAGGATAGATCGATACCTACAACTGATGAGTGGGTAGCTACCTAAGGTACTTATGTCATTCGAGATCGAATGACATGTAAACATATCATACTCTGACGAATTTGTCAATTCAATAATTTCTATCACTTCTAACACTAATCGAATACTTCCTATTTACAAATCAATTAGATAATATAATCAAATGATTTAGGTGCGACCGCCTCAGGCCCTCAGACTCTTGTTAACATGGGGCAGTAGTGAGCCCCCAGGGACAACCCTCTGCCCTCTGTTTCTCACGGTGAGCGGTAATTAAAGACTGGTTCAAGAGATGATAGGTTTATTATGTGTTTATAGTTATCGTAATTTCTTAGATTATTATTAAGTAAGTATTGCGATTTGCAAGTAATAATCGAAATTATTTTATGATCTTGTAACTTTACGGCTTATCTAGGTGCTGCTGCATATTATTGCAAGCTGCTTTCATAATAATAGGGGTTTATTTAACGTACTGGCCACTTTGAATTAAAATTAAACCTGCATGGTGTGAGATTCCAGAGTGAAACTTTTTTCCCAAGATAGCTATAACATTCTAAATTTGAAAAATGTACAACATTCGAATTTTATTTATTGTTTTGCAAAAGTAGAAATCTATCAAACGACTGCAATGCAGTACCTTAGCAATTTTAGCTCTTTACTTCATCATCGCATCTGCCTAAGTATGTTGGGGTCGGCTTCCAGTCTAACCGGATGCAGCTGAATACCAGAATTTAAGGTTCATAATAATATTATAATGCTATATTATCTCTAATTAATTCTTTGTATATTTTAAGCTGCTTGAAGATTTTCATCCCTATTCATCCTTCTCTAATTTATGGGCCCTTGGCCCTCAAATGTTTAGCTTCAACGGTTTTGTGTAGTAGGACCTACCTACCTATATTTCAAGTGTGTACGTACTAAGTAGGGTACCTACCTATGTATAATGTGGATAAGTAAGTACATATAGATCAATCAATCAATCATTTATTCTCTCTTCACAAAGCTGACGTAAATTTATATGTTATTGTGTACAAAAAATGTCTCGGCAGTATTACCTTTGAGACTGGTGCCTGAGGTAGGTTTTTGGGAAAAACCTGTGTAACAGGTCACCAGGCTAATCCACGGCTAGAATTAGCTTTCACAGAGGTACCGTGCAAGAGTCGAAGTTAAACAATATGCATAACAAAAATAAAAGCTAAGTAAGAGTTGAAACAATATGCTTAACACAAATAAAAGCAAGTACTTAATAACAATAAAAATACCTAACTATATGTAAAGTAGAGGTTATTAAGTGATGTCGATAAAGCGGATGAGATATCGTTGTAATGGGTCGGCTAGTTACTACTGTAGGACGCAGCAGTCACGGTGGCGGTAGCCGGGTTGTCTGAAGACGGTTACACGGGTGGCTTGCACTTCCCGCTCGTTATGAGATACCGACTTGTTGATTGGCAAAACTTGTGACCCGTTAAGTCCCTATATTTTTTTTAGAAGAATAGTGGCATTTGTATCACTTTCCACCAGGATCCTACCTACTTGAGTAATTACCTAGGTACTTTAAATGCCTCCTAAATGGCTCCATTTTGTAAGGTGACCGGCCTAATCTTAAATCGGTATCCGTTTAGATATTACAGTTAGCAAGCATCAGGATCAAAGAAAATCGGAAACAGACCATTTTATATTTCCTCAAAACAAAAGCGAATTGACAATACCTACCACATAATGATAAACAAAATAATAATTGATCCTTTTTGTTCGCTGCGCGCACGCACCCTTCGCGTCATGTTTTGGCAGCTGCGCGTACGTCCACGATGAGCAACTTATGTCGACTCTTACGTTACTTTTTACTGCCCCTCTGATGGCTCACTGGGCTGAGTCACTGTCCTCCTGGTGTTGTGTTAGCTTCGTTATAATAATACAGATCGACGAATTATTGGTTAGTGTTGATACGTTGATTTTTATTTATCCTTTCTTGGGTCCAATTGATTGATGAAATGCTGAATGTCATTCTGAAAATAGGTTCAGCCTCAAGAAGATGTATGTCCCAGTAAGATGGTTATAGCCGTGATATTGTTATTCCTAGGGATATAGCTATATACCGTAATATAGTTATATGAAAGCGGTTCATAGCTGTCTTACTAGGAATATAAGTATGATACGAGCACCATCTAGTAACTGTGACCAACTACGTCGAAATTGGTCGCAGTAACAAAACTACGGCACTCCGACAGTTATAAACCGCTTTCATAAAACTGTACATACTTCAACCACCTTACTGCGATATATACTTACATCGACAAGAATTCATTTTTGTTTCTTAAGAGGCTTACAACAGCTAAAGCGCGGTCACTGTCGGACTGCATAGAAAGGAAAGAGAAGCGCGATGACACGACGCAGGTAATTTATTGCAAAATATGAAGCAGTTAGCGATTTACAGAAAATCTATTGATTGGACTGGAAAATTAAAACACTATTATGCTAATATGTAGCTTGTAGAATAATCTGACAAAAAATCAGAATGATTGCATGTAAATTAATATGATTTTTAATCTTTCAAAGTAATTTTTAGAGGTATCTTCATGATTTTTTTCTATCGTATCAAATTAGTTGTATTATGTTTTCAACACACTATCATACTAGCATATATCCTGAAGAATATCATATATTTTTCTGATTTTGTTTACTGCAGTGGATCATATTCTTTTAGGCATTATAAAACTTGCGTTTAGGCACGTTTAGGTCCTGTAGTCCCCTTAATATTGTAATCAATGTTTGAAGCTAGAAAAGATAAATCCTACACGTATGGGCACTTATTGGCAGCTACACATTGATACAGTACCCAACTATTTTGGAACAATAATTGTCATCTGAATGAAAATATCTTTGTCTACTTACATCGCACGTGCAGTAGATGACTTCATGATTCAGAGATTTGGTCAGAGTTGGCCAAATAAGACAGCTTAAGTAGCTAATAATAAAATGATTTATGATTTAAAACTATTTCTTTCCGTGTCCTGTTCATGATTTCAAGGGTTGCCTCTATCATATAAAACCGATTTATATTTTATGCCTCTAAACCACTCGGTAGGTATTGATCGTTTCGGCTGCCAATTGTCCAAATTGTCCTGAAAATCTAAATTGATCATACCTACTTTTATAGGTAGGAATTTTAAGTACAAACAAGCTAACTAGTCTGTGGTACAAACCTATGAATTTGATTGTTGTCAAATAATTACGTTACGTTTTACGTAGGTTGTCCAGTCAGCAATAAATTTGAACCACCACTGTGGTCTAGTGGTTAGACCGCCTGTCTGAGACCCAGAGGTCCCGGGCTCGTTTCCCAGTGGAGGCAAAATTTCTGCTCGGTTTGGTTGGTAATTGGGCTTGTTCTCCGCTTGGCTAGCTAACATAATCTTATCTAAGTCACTATAACAACAATGTTAACAGCGTTGTTGTGTTTCGGCAGTTACAGTTAAGATGACCAGTTCCTCTGTGGTTTAGGATCCCGGGTGAAGCTCGCTTCCACCTTCGGGTTAATCTTCACTTACTATCAGGTGAGATAGGCCAAGAGCGTCACCGCAGAGGTAAACAAAAAAATGGGATACGGCCGGCACTTTACAGGTCAAAGTTATATGCGGTCTCTTTCCATTCAAACGAAGTCGCAGGAACAGCTAGTGTGTGATAAACTTGCTTCGCACATCCCTACCACCAAATAAGTCGGCTGCGGTGCTCCGTGCTGATGAGCTTAGCAGACGCGATTAAACACATAACACTCTTTATTTATTGTCGGCACTTCATTATATCTGTGTTCTTATTTCGGACACTACTCGTTTCATTGTGCCTACTACTTTATTATAGCTGTGACGAAATATCTCGGTCATCGCTACAAGTACCTACTTACTTACCTATTTAATTTAAGATTTCACATGAATATTTCAACTACAATTTTTAATAGTAAGGGAAAGGGGATATTTCTAATGAAACCACAAAATACTCGTCAACATGATTTTTATTTCAAATCAATCGTTACGCCAACTGTCTGATATCAATAAAAATATTTAGTCAATAAGTTACATAAGCCCCCTTGCAGTTGCAAGTTTATCACAAGATTACATTACACTGAGCTGAAGCCGTTCTTATATATAAAAATAAAGTTTACAAGTTACTGCCGGGTAGTTTATGGGGAAAATTATTTAAATGCTATTCACCAAAATTTCTTTTTTGCACCATGATTTTGCATGGACGTTTACCATCATTTTTGATTTTGCACCACAACTTCCGGTCAAAATAGATACTTTCGACTTTATTTTTGTTTTGCCAATTTGATTTCCAATTTAGTGGTAATTTTGTTGGATAAAAATATATAATCGTGATCAAATTAAAAAGTAGCACCTACGAATACATAATAGGCTTTTTATTTAATCCGACAGCAACCTTCACGATATCGATAATAAAATTAAGCTTCTTTATGAGATAATAATGCTGAGACAATAAAAGCTTTGAATAATTGAATCAAAATAAAGCTTAGAAGACACCTTGCAAAAAAAACTTAAATATTAATTAATAATACCCAATCAATACTATCATTTGGTTATTTTCTTACACACTTTGCTTCTTCGTCTTTCTAAGGGTCATAGACACTTCCCGCCCTTTTTAATGCTTTTTATAAAAAGTATGCTTATCTTACTAAGTACAGGATCTACGAATAAAGCCACTCTAGTGATTGCAGCATTGCACATACCATAGCCAAATTATTGTTATTTTAGATATTATTTTAAAACATAGATGGTATTTTTATTTGTCCATGAATGTAATATGGTTCGGTTGATAATGAGCTGGCATCCGTAGTGCCCTATTAGGTATACTGTTAGCAAGAGTGATCTGAACAACAAACCAATACTTAGGTTTTACCTTTAACCTTAGAATGTTAGTAGTACTTTCAACCGTGTCCCTCAGAACCGAGTCTGAAGGTAATGCAATCGGTAAATACCTTTATCATATTTTACTATTGAAAATAAAATTAAAACGTGGATATGTAACATGTAGGTACATTTAATTTGGTACGTAAGTACTTAGCAGTTTTTTTTTTTTGTAAAACTAAAAGTAAGCAATAATTGAATGTGTGAAGAATACAAATTTTTAATCCTATGTGTTTAAAATTCCTTGTCATCAAAATCTGATATTAAATTAACTGCTCCATAACTCTTTGTACCAAGTCGATATTATAAGATTATGTGTTTTTTTATTTAGTAACATCAACATCTACGTACAATTCTTTTTTTTAAACCAGAGAGCATGGAACTCGCACCGTTTACGCAGCCATTGTTTCGACCAGGCAAAGGTCATGACTGTAATGCCAGTAGCCTGATGAAAGTAATAGTGGTGTATCTGATGATGGTCTTAGTCCTGGCGGCCGTTGTCAGCTACCGCTGCTGTGAGTGTCGCGGGCTGGCCGGGTTCGAGTTACTGAGCGCGGACAGGGAGCTTGCGCGCTTCATGCTATAGAGAAAGAAAGATGGCGTCAGTGTACTGTCAGTCAGATAAAAAGCTATACGAAATAAGGCACCTGATTGTTGTTTTGTGTTATGGAAAACAGAAAATTGGTTCTGAAATTGTAATTATAACAAAAGAAAGTTAATAATTAATTTGTTGATTGATGTTACTTATTTTAAATTATATTTGGAGAACAGAAAAGGGGTTCTGAAATTAAATGTCAAGAAATTAATCTGGATGTTTTAAATAATTAAAAATGAAGAAATTAGCGACATATGCAGGCAACATGTAGACTTTTCATTACAAGAGGAATTTTAGTGCAAATGTATTGTAGGTATAGCATTTTGTTAGATACAATACTTGCTCATGGATGTGTCTTGCAAAATGATTGACACGAATAGTGCAACACACTGGAATGTGCAATTGATTTAAATAGTAATAAATTATAATTACCTGATATTAGATATTTATTGAAACTGCGTTATTTCTGCAACTTGTTGAATAGAAATACCATACACCAGATATAATACAATCAAGCCGAAATTTAAGCGTAGGTAGGTAGGCGACAGCAAGCAGAATTTAGCTTAGCTTGCGAAGATCATAATTTACAAAGATTTATCAAGACCAATTTCATCACAATACTGGCATAAAAAAAACCATCACCAAAGTCGTTTTACTTTTTTTCTTCTGCTTTTGAGCAACCTACATTGCGGGAACATGTTACCTACCTATGTTATGCTGGCATTACACTTGGCCGCATTTGCGCAAACATTCGCGACCATTTTGTACCCAAGTACCATGAATATTTTGACAAATACGCGCGCGTGAAGGGTAGTCATTTGTCATTGTAATTCGTTGTTAAGCTGGAGTAGACATTTGTCATCATGCTGACTGCAATGTTGCGTGATTACCTTTCAGGGTCGGTGAAGTCTACGTCTGTTGGCAAGTGGGCGGAGTGGCGGCCGGCGAGCCGACTGAACAGTCGCGCGGACGAGCGCCTCAGCGACTCGCGCAGTTTTGAGAAACTCGCGCTCCGAGACACCGCGCCACAATCCTGCCCCCGTGTTATGCAATTTACACTCCATTTTGTTCAAAATAATATGGAAAAAGATTGTTGATGGTAATTAAGGTTTGATTGAAAGTCTTTAGGATTTTTTTTAGATTTATGACTCGAAAACGGATTGAAGAGTACGGAGGAGTTTCATTACTAGGCTGAATGAAACGTATACCTTTGCCAGGAACATCAAAACGGAAATAGCGGGAAATAACCATAGATAAATAAAACTCTACAATGACAGAGTGTAACTAATATGTAGGATAGTAGTGAATATGAAATTTACAAAACATTAGTTTAGTGAATGAGATGCCATCATGCATCTACTCTAACAGCGAAAGCCGTTATAAACATGTGTTCGTGTGTCTGTAGGTTCGTTTGTCATGCGTGTTGTTTGCTTCGTGGGCTATAAATTGCATAACACTGTAGACTCACCTTCTTCCGAAATAAAAATAAATAAAACCAAAAATAATGTTACATAAATTATATTTATTAACAATTTTTATAATTACCATTCGACGTAGATATCGAGACAATAAAAAAATAATTCTCATTGCTGTGACGTGGCGGTTGTTAAAGGGAGATTCTTTTAAAAAAAACTGTTAAAGTTATGCCGATATTGTAATCTAATGTACATAGAAAAAATCCACATTTCAAGCACCCCCATAGTTTAAAAGAAGTTCAGTGTATATAAAAATACTATATAATAATATTTATCACCTACTCTCACATAAAGCTTAGATCGACATACGCTAACACTGGAATGAAAGTTAAGCATAAAATTACTGATGATAATGATAAAACATGACTATTGGTAAAACAGATAAAACAGCTATACTCAACCGTATATAGCTTGTGAAAGAAAATGTTGATCACATTAAGTTTCACACACACTAGATCGATTTAAAAAGTTGCATTCACGTTCTCGTGTTAAAATTATATACTTACGCATTACAACTTTAATTGATTAAAACTAGAATATCCTAAATTGTGTTCGAAATACACAAGTATTTTTCCTAGGTTGAGTAAAGCTAAACGTTCACAATAAATTCACATCCATGCATTCTTCCTTACAAAGAACATGACATACTAACATTGATAAAAAATACAATCAGTTAATTAAAATTGATATTGTAAGCGAATAAAATCGTTGTTTAAACATGCGCAAATTAATTATTAATAAAATAAAAATTATTGTAATGATAATATTTATAAATATTTCAATGATTATAAATGCAAAATTCAGCTTATAAATTCTCAAAATTTGTGTACATTTTATATAATCAATGTCATTTATATACCTATTAGGTTCTTGTAAGCTTAAACAAAATGATTCCTAGTAATGTAAGTTTAGCACAAGAGTGTGAAGAATATGCACCAATAAAATTAAAATATATGTACATACATATTAGATAATGATTTAATACTCTCAAATATAACAGAATCTAATGATATCAAAAGACTTGGTTATATAAAATGCATATCAGCAACAAATGACTTAGTGTCACCATATAAAACAGCATACATACACCGTCTTGATACTTTATATTTATTTATAAACAAAATATTGTATACTATAGCAGGACGGCTCACTAGCATGCTCCTATCAGACATTCATTTGTAATTTATATTTTTTTATTTCTTTTTTTTTTCAAAAACTTTTATTTTTACTAAAATTATATCGCATGCTAATAAATAATACTAAGCTACTACACGACCATTTTGAATTTGTTGTGATAAAAATGCTTTTCATTCTAATTAATCTTAACTAAGGCTTAGGCCATTGAAAAATTGCATTATGTTTGTTGACCAAGAAATTCAAAATGGCGGCAAATTAAGTGTGGAACGCACGTGATCCTCGATATAGTGAGCGGACATTAGTCGAGTACGAAACATAAGCAATGGTTTTGTATTTGCACCATAATAAAATCTCAACAGAAAGTATATAATTTAGAGTTTTAATATTCAAACATGTTTAAAAATATCAGCTGTTTTTAACATTGCAATAATCTCAGATTAAACAGAACTGATACTGTCATCCAAAACGACATTAATAATCTCATGATAATAAAAATAGTGACGTTTCTAACTACGCATCACGAAAGCAAGCATAGTCTACACTCCACAAAGCCATTGCCTACATATCGTATTAGTTTACAAGGACCATGTGCGTGAAGCAGTGACAACTTAAACCCTAGTGTAAACTACGTGGCTACTGGTGAGGCGGATTGCTGCCAGTGTTGATGCCTAGCGCATTGAACAGTTTTGACTTTAGGTTCATGCGTGGTTCGCTCGCTTGGTTCGCGCCCTATAACGGAAACAAACAAAAAATAAAATGTGCAAATAAAAAATAATGGGTGGTGTGTATGAAGCTGCAGAAATAAAAGGTGGAAGTTAGGTGTTAACCTAACAGTGTGCTTACTAAGAAAGTATGTGAATATTGTGCTGTAGAATAAAAGATTGGTAATTTCACCATATTTATTAAAGAATATTTATTTTGTCGTCGCAAATCGTTCGAAATAACGATCGTTATAGATTAATGCCATTTTCAGGCGCGTTTCAAATAACTGCAATGATTCCCAGTTTCACATAATTTCTAATACTTTCAAAGTAACTATAGCTTTTGTGCACCAATGGGAAACAACAGAAAATAAAAATAATAATTCAGAATAACATAAATAATAACAGAAATCGGTTTCGTATACCGTAAAGTCCGTATATAACCAACTCCCATACCCAACAGTTACATGTAATAAACAAAGTAAACAAAAATAAACATATAAAAATGAAAATAAACATAAACAAGACACTACATATAAACAAATGTATGAAAGTGTGATGAGCACATAAAGCATCAATATGTTTGCAACGCTGCCCCCAATGAGGTATACAACAAACTTATGTACCCTGAGTGAATGAAGGTGGCTGTGAATATAATGCTGATAAACAGCATCCTAACAAGACATACACATTTGAAATTAAGTATCAGAACCGCTGAGAACGTCCTAAATCTTATAATATTTATAAGCACCGGTGATGAGCATTCCACTTTATTTTAACTTTAACCCTGCTTGGTTATTATTTTGAGAGTACTCAAAAACAGACACGAAAATTATTTGCCATAAATTAAGTCGAAAACTCCGGTAACTCGTCTGTTAAATTCAGCCAACATATTTAAGATAAATAGGACCAACATTTAAAGCACCGCAAAATGATATAAAAGTAACTTATAATAAGAAATGTAAAAGATAATAATAAAATCAGGAAACGGAATAAATTCAAGGGAACGATCACGCGAACAGTCATAAACGTTATTTCAGGAAATATTGTAGAACTGTAGCTATGTAAGTTTGTACACAGCACACAGTATTATGTTGCAATGCTCAACCTTTTTTCTTTGGAATAAGATACCAGTGGGATGCATTAATTTTAATGATAGTGATTACACAAATACGATGCTCTTGAAAGCCTTGCTACTACCCCCAAATGTTGAGAAAACGAAACAATTTTAAATACTGAAATAGATAATCGAACTGAACACGTATTTCTGTCACATAAAATGTCGACATTGAAATAAAATTTTGCTGTGATACCATTATTGAAATGGCTCAACATGCCCCAACTGTGCTTATCCTGATTCTATGAAACCTCCGTGCAGACCGCAGGTTGAGTATCGCGTCGTATGCCTAAATACCGGTGCGTACTACGTGACAATCTGCCGGACATGCAAAGTGTTAAGCTCCATAACAATGTGGTTTAATTTGATGTGCGGGACGAATCACGACAACCCAGTGCTTTGATAACCCAACCAATTTAGCTGTGAGGTGGCTTGATTTCCTAAGATTTTACATGCTCTATTTTATATTTCCGTTAATGATTCTACGTGAAAGTTCAAGTGCAACCAATAATCACTGAGGTACACCGACCATAGTTTCTGAAAGCTTATGAGTAAATTTGCTGTGAAATCACTTGTTATCTCGTGATTGGTTAACCAACATTTCACATAACAATACATACAATTTACTAATCCGATTCTAAATGCTAATGAATCATTTGTCGTTGGTAAAGCGTAGACGTTCATCAAACTTGCCCGCAGCGGGAATGAAACGCTATCTTAGCATCCAACGTACACGCTGAACAAACACTCAATATGCAATCACTAAACTCTCAGAATCCAGTGGCAACTCCCAAAAATATAATCAAAAGACGATCACAATACCCATAGAACAATGATTCTTATTTCAAAGTGCGACACCCCCCTCCCCCTATTTCCCCAATGAAAGCAAGCCACCGCGTTCCTATCAAGCCTGCAACAGACACAGCTCAGGCGCTGACCTCTTCAACGTGATGGTCTTGATGCGGCTCCATGGTCTCGCGGCTGCCGTGACGCCCGGTACGAGCGCGCGACTGCTTGACGATGTCCAAAGCCTATACGTGACCAGTTTATTAGGTAGGTTTTAAACTTGCAATTTCTGCTAGGTATTTTAGAAATTTTCTATGAATCGAAAATGGACAAGACAATAATTTTGAGAGAGACCTAATGTTATCTGACACTTTCTTGTATGAGGCGAGTTTCTTCATTTTGTCTATTGAACACAGTAGCTAAAGTTTTCTCAAAGTAAACAGTTAGGCAAGTACAATGACTTTGGTCAGAGAATACATAACATTTCTTGAGCAATTTTTGTTTTATTTCTTCAATTGGATCGTCCTAACTGTCAGCAAAAAAACTTAATAATTTAAAGAGAGAGAATTCATAAGTAAATAATAACAATTTGGAAAACAAAATCATCGCCAATTATCAGCCACCTGTAAAATCGTAACATTTTAAAGCAATAAATGTTAATTAGCTTCTTGTTCGTGACTTACTTGCTGTACGTGCTAGGCAGCGTGCAAAATGAATTATTTGTAAGTTAAATTGTGCTAGAGTATGTTGTAAATATATATGTTTATATTACGGACAATAATGTATACCACATTGCCTGGCCTTAAAGTGAATATCTTGCCTGTGGCATATAATGAAACTGAAGCAACAAATTAATTGTTGCTTTAACTTAACAACGTTGGCAATAAAATGGCAACTACTACATAAGCCCACGTTCGCACTGGCGCATCTTAATGGCGTCGTTTTTACCACACTCTGGATTTTCAACGCTCAGCTTAGTGCATAGAGTTGAAGATCCAACTGGGCGCTTTTACAACGCGTTAAAATATGCTCTGTTGGATTCTCAAAGCTCGGCTCGGTGCCGAGAGTAGAAAGTCGAAAGCACGAAAAAAAAAAACGTCGCGTTAAAAACGCGTTAGTGCTTGGCTTTTATGCCAATGATCGGACAATGTCAGCATTTTCCGGATATTATTAATATTTTCCGGAAAATGCGTATTCTGAAGAATTCCGTTACGTAAATAGATAGTAATATTATGTGTGCGTGTTGTTGGTAAGCATATTAAAACCGTGAAATAGAAGAATTATAAGTATAATATATAAATTAGATACGATATAATCTCAAAAGTAAGTTAGCATTTTTCAAATATAAGTGTTGCTATTTCAAATGTTTAAAACCGAATTACTAGATTATAAGTGCAACAATTCTCACTGCAGTGCACAAAACTGTTAGAATGATTAAAACAAATCTGTGATTAACTTAATAAATAGTTTCACCCCACCCATATTACTCAAATTCAAGTGCATCAAATCTCACACGGTGAATATTATTTTAGAAAACAATTGATTATATTTAATGGCATCGAAATACCATCTCATTTCAATGTAGAAAGATGTCGCCTACTCAACACTATCGCACTTTCCGGACAAAAATATTAACTTTGATTCAAAATAGAAAAATACGCCGGAAACGTCGACTTTAAAAACATGATCATTAAGTTGATTTTATAATGTCAAACTAGCCCATAAAATTATTTACATGAAATTCATTCTGCGTAATACGTCTATACTCGGAATTTTAATTCGATTCCAGATTTGACATTAGCTACTGTCATTTTGTGAAATAATGATACCACATATAATAGTGTAGTGATGAACACAAAAATCGATACACAATCGACAATATCACAGACACATTTATAATAAATGTTACAGAAAGTGACAGCGATAGCGATAGCGATGACGGCGACAATTTATAAAATAAATTATTACCATAATACATCTATCTGTTTTATTTGTCATGTTCCTTCATGATCACATTTTTTTATTTATTTCACACACAATTATAAAAGAAAAGTCTCAGATCGTTAATTAATCGTCAAAACTAAATTATCGGTTCAGAAATATTTAATTTCCTGATATACTTACTTTACGAGAGTAAAATTATAAACGAGAAGAATCGATCTGGAAATATTCCATTTCCATATCGAATAATTTCGCAACGTCACTATTTAGTACTTGTCATAACGTTGCAACACTGAAATTGTCAAATCTGGAATCGAATTAAAATTCCGAGTATAGGCACTTATAGTTGTCTGACGTTTTTACTGAACTGGGCCTTTTTGGCGCAGCCGTGAGTCTCCCCTGCTAATTTCTTACATCGCACTTTACACTTTTTATATGAATTTTTAAATTCTTTTTTTCTGCTGTATAATTATAAAGTCAAAGTCAAAGTCAAATCATTTATTTCAAATAGGCCCTTGTAAGGCACTTTTGAACGTCAAAGTTTACTAAAAATTGAATTGATTCTAGTCGCCCCTTCCAAAAGGTAGTTTTCGTATGGAGAAGAATGGGCAAGAAACTCCACCGTTACTCTTTTAAATATGTATATTGTATATTGTGTGCCTTTTAGTCTGTGCTAAATAAATGTATTTTCTTTGTTTCTTCTTTCTAATAGAATTAAGGTTCATTTATTACCATTGCATGTATAAGGACCATCACTTGTTAGCTTAGCATAAGCTCTAGTGATGGTAAAATAATTAAATTGCATGGTTTTATTTTATAGTTAAATTGATTCAGGCGTGACTTTGTGGAAATCCATTATAAAATACATTCTTAATGCCGCGCAACTGAACTCGGACCCGACGCGTGGACACGTCAAGCGTCACTGCGCTCGACGCTTGACGTGTCCACACGTCTGGTCCGAGTTCGCAACAAGTCAATCGCCTTCCTGAGGATGGTTCGTTGAGAGGTAAAACAAGTGTCGATTTCTTACAGGGTTCTTTATGACTCATTAGGAACAGTTACTAAATATATGTCGTCTATTGTATTTTTTTGTTTTATTTCATTTCATTGAATAAGGTCATCAAGAAAAGTCACGGATACTCTTGTAAAAGTAGTTGCACAAAATAATAATACATATTATAAAATTGAGGTAGAACTTTTATGCGAGGCTGTAAGTTATAATAAAGTTAAGCAGGCGACATCTTTCAACCTGCAATCCTATTATTCATTTGTCTATAACTTTAGTTGGAGTAGTGGTTACCTCCTTTCGGCTGCGGAGGGCGCAGTCTTCGAGCGTCTCGGCAGCTTCGTACTTGCCCTGACGTCGGTAGAGAGCTCCCAGGTTCTTCAGTGTCGTTGTTACTGTTGGGGAATCAACCTGGGGAAACGAAATTATATCAATTTAAGTTACTATCTTCTAATTATAATTCCCAACATCTTTTCATCATCACCATTCTCTTTATTTAATTTTATTTGGGATCGGTTTTGCATGTTTTTTTTTAAACCTAGTCAATAATTTTCGGGGGTTAAAGCATCGCTTTAACAGCTACTGCATTTATTAAGGTATTTGTTTGATCTATAATCATTTGCATAAATTAGGTTTTCTATCGACGCGACCTCTATGTTTGACTTACTAACGGTCGGCAGTCGTCAAAGCGATGCGCTGTCGCAATGAAAGAATAGCCTATGTTTTCAAAGTACACAGAACAATGTACCTTTTGTATAAGCATTTCTATCAATTGCTTCGTTATACCAGGGACCGAAAACCTTTATAAATTATGATACAGGTATCGAAGAATTTTAGTTACTTCTACGACTAAGGTTACCACTTCTACGACTAAGGTTACCGCTATCTGGGTAACCAAGAAGAAGAAACATGTTACCTCTATTTAGATTACCGTTTTAATACCGGTTTCCTTAAAAAAATGAAAAAAGAAACAGAATATTGCAATGTCGACAATTTGTTGGCATTAGAAAATAGAGCCGTGATTGGTCGGCGTTCACCAGAGCGCGGGTAGACTCGACTCTTTGACATACACAGGCGATGCGCGCCCTTTGACCAATGCCAACGGCACGTAATTTTTATTTCGGTAACCGGTATTAATACTGGTTGCATTCAATTTAAGAATTAAGGTAACCTTTAAAAATAATGTTATGACGGAAAAATACCCGAATTGATCATAACGGTTTCGGTCCCTCCTTTATACATACATAGGTATCTAATTTAAGTTCTTATTAACTAGTACATAAAGTCTCGCATACCTTGGCAGCCTTATGCCACCCGCCGTACTCGCCATAAGGAGCGTTCTCCTTCTGCAAGTGTTTGTTCTCCTCACGCTCCTCAGCCACCTGCCAGATGGGCTTGTTGTCGCCTGTAAATATATGTATTAACCTTTATATAAATGTTTATATAACATTATTACCAGATAGTGTTGAAACAAATCAGGCGAAGAGATTCAAACGACAATACATTAAAATCCATCCAGATTTTTGTGGTTAGGTAAACTTATTTTGTCTCTTTTTGCCGACAAATTTAATTTGATGTGGTATATTGTACCAATATCAAAAGGTTATGGTTAAGTTTTGTCAAATTAAATTAGCTTAACCATCATGAAGTTTTTCCAGCTAATTTTATTTAATCTTGTAGTGGTCTGTTGTTCTACTGCAGAGATTTTCCAACAGTGGTACAACAAGTCCCTATAACTAAAGGGACGTTTGGTGCAGCGCCTTCCTATCCACAAAAATTGGATGTTAGACAACACAATAGATTCTCCAAGTTCCCCGTTATCCCAAAACCATTCATGCGCAATATTATAATTAAATATAATAAATTAAAAAGCCATAATAATTAAAAAGCCATAGCCAAACTTATTTCTATAAAAATGTGACACAAGTCGGGAAGGTGTGACACACGGCAAAAGACGTTTACAAATAATAATAAAAACACATACAAAAATAAAAAAATGTTTATAAAAAAGGAATGTTCTTTGCCTTTCCTACCTGTGCCACACAGTATCCGAACTTGTGTCACTCACCTAAGGTTTACTTTCGTATAAATATCCATCCACATCGCGCCTTGGGATAGTACCGTGCAAATTTGTTGTCATTTCTAGTTGTATTATGCTGCTGTATTTTGGTACAGGGATTATAGGAGTATAGAAACAATAAGTAATAATATTCGGGTCGCTATTTTTGGCATCATGAGGTTTTATTTAGCACTAGCTGTTGCCCGCGACTTCCGTCTGCGATTTAGGATGAAAAGTAGCTTATGTCCTTCTCCAGGTTATGGTCTAGAGTGGAGCGTTAAAAACATGAAAACCTCGGATTTCTGTTACAGTGAATGAATTTAATTTAAATGGGATGTTTAGCTAATGAAAATAAAAAAAGATTTTTGGAACATATTACGTCTTTGATACATATTAGGCTGTAGAAATTTTTATGTATATCAAAATTAAGTTAACCTATCTATTTATATGAGATAGTAATCGAGAAAAAGAAGGTTAATAAAGGAAAATTAAATAAAGAAAAAATGATTAATAAAATATTTGTAATTTAAAACAATTTACATCGTTGTCTATATCAAATATTTTCTGCGACTTCATTTATTTGAATGAAAGGTGGAGTATTGAAACAAATATTTCTAGCTAGCGACGTCAATTATTAAGATAGAGAAATGAAAATGGTATCAAAAGATGCGTTACTGAAAGGGCTACAATACAGGACAAACATGTTTGCCAAATGATTTTTTTTTTTATTATTAAAAAAAGACGCCATTTCTTGACCGTTTCTTTTGGAACTTTTTTCAAAGAGTGAAGATTCTTTGAAAAAAGTCACACTTCGAAAAGAGATATCGAAAAAGTTAAAAAAAAAAATCCTAGAAAATTTAAAGGGCTTTAAAATGATACCATTCTGGTTTCGATATTATTATAATTAAGGGTAGATGTTTACCCCTTTCGGAGACATCTTTTTAGTAATTGTTCCTTATTTATAAAAAAAAATGTATAAACTTTAATATTATAGTATAAAAAACATAATCCCACCTTGATCTTAAAAATTCATTCACTGTAACAAAAATCAGAGGTTAAAACCCCCAGGCGTTCCACTACTACCTATGTGCCAAATTTCTCAGTTCAGTCGGTTCAGCGTGAAAGCGTAACAAACAAACAAATTCAGAACATCGACTGTCCTTTATCAGTTACTTACAATAACAAAGTATTAACCAAATGTTTTTTTTAAATGTGAATAATAATACTTATTGTTTCGATACCACAAGTAACTCATAAGATAAATAAACAAAACATTTTACGATTTCCATTTAATGTAAATAAATATAATTTATATAAAATTATTGCATACTACATGAAATTCAACGGATTGCTACATTTGGTATATCAATTAGGAAATAATTTGGCATCTTTGATTTTTGAAACAAATAGCTTTTCCTATTTTGGTTAAAAAGTCAATAATTTATTTGAAGAAAGTGTAGAATACGATTTCATTATTACAACTTTATTATTACTTTTGATAAACTCTAAATAAAATATTTAATTAAATTAATGTTTTGATATTCGTATTAAACCATTTTATTTGACTCACATAAATACGAACGTGCGAACCACGAACAATATCAAGAGTTACTGCAGGCAATGTAAGAAAATCAGATAAAATAATACATATTGAAATTAGCACGTCGCTTTTGCAAAAGCGTAAGAATTGGTGAAAAAAGTTGTCACAAAGAGTGGGTTGCGTTATACTTATCATAATTGGATGTAAAATTATATTGCATGGTTGTAGTTTAACTTCAGCCTTGTTTTATTTTATATTTTTATTTGTATTATTCTCAAGACTATATTGTATTCCTAACATTATTATACTCGAGGTAAATCACAATAACCTGGCTCATTATTGCACAGAAAAGCAACCTGTATTCGATTTTCTAAATAAAAACTAAAAATAATAAGGCAACGCAAGGCAATTAAAAAATAACCATGAAAATAGCATCTCCAATCGTCCAAATTCCCTTAGTACTCAGCAAAGGCAACTGAGATTGTCAAATTGGATGAATAAACATCTTGATACTGTGAGTTTTCAATCACAGTCAAGATAAAGATTTTCTGGTTAGACTGGAAGCTAACCAACATAGCTGGGAAAAGGCTAGGCACATAATGATGAATCAAGAGATATTTTTTTTTTAATTCTATCACGCATAAGCTTTCAGCTTTTACAAACTAATAGTAACCATATATATTTTTTTTTTACTTAATGGCAAGACGTAAGAGTATGAGGCCTCTACATTCTAACAACCTACGGTTCATTTATAAATCAAATGCAATAAAGAGATCTATACAAGAAAGAAAACATCAGAAAATAATTATCTAAAAATAATATTCTTTTTACTGGACGCAAAGATTTATAAAATAACGAGAGAAAATAAAAATAACCATCCGAATGCATAAATAACCTCGCTAGTTTTTTTTTTTTTTTTGAATCGTTTAAAAATATGTGTTCTATATTTTTTGCGTCGAGTAAAAATCAATTTGTCAACTTATTGCATGCCTCATCTACTACCTACAAATAAAAATTAAATAAATAAATATTTCACTAAATTGGATAACATTTCACTCGATATTAATTTATGCCTACAAATAAATTAATTACACATAACAAATTAGCAAAAAATAAACTCACTTAAACAATTTAACATGCAATATTTTTGTATTTTTTGTTTACTATTTACAAATTCGAGCTAAGTCGAGACTAAATACCTATTCCTTAGAAAAAATATGGAATAGAAAAATAAACAATAACTTTACAAAATACATTGTTACTCAGCAAACCTTTGTGCTTTGGTCAACATGTTACTTTATTTAGACAGCCTTCACCATGGTTCAAAGGAATGACAAAAATACAAATTTTTACAACTCTTGTTTTATTATTCGGTTCCTAAATCAATAATGGTGAGTCCTTTGGTTCGCAATTCTCACTCCTAAAACTGTGCCTTTGTATTGCTCAAAATAATGATGGTCATATTTTTGTCATTCCTTTGGCATTATAATTGATTAGAGTTTTAGCCGCCATTTTATCATTCTATTATGCTATAGGAATGTTGCAGTAGTACATTATCTTCTGTCAACTTTGTTAGTTTGTCTTAAAATTTGTCATATACTAGGTGCAGCTGATTGTTATTTTTTAAGAGGCTTTTTTGCATTTAGTGATGCTATATACTCTGAAATGGTAAACAAAATATAACGTCAATTTATATGCAAGTATAATACATAAAATAATGAAAATCAAACAATTAAATCTTAAAAGAAATATCTTTATAAACCATGCTTCCTCAAAGTCGATGTAATTTATTGAAATTAAACAAAATTATTGAAGTAGTCATTCGTTTAATTTCAATATTCATAATGTAGTTTTAAAGTTGTAAATAAAGAATTAATAACCGGTTTTTTTTTTTTAGTTTTTTACCATTATGATATTAACTTACGTTACGAAAGCCCAACCGTCAAGCACGCAGCGTACAATACCCGGGCGTGATTATGACACATCCAGCTCTAGAAGGAGACTGTCACAATAGGTACGAGTGACGGCGCTCTACGACGCTCTATGGCAGTCTAAAAGTTGTCGTCATCACAATTAGCTGTCAAATAATTCGCCATTTTCAGAATACACCCTTGAACTTGACGTGCCATATTTACGGTCGAGTACTGTATAGTATATGTAAGGTTTGGAGATGAATTCTGGCATGTTAATATGTTAAGACTTACCGTCGATAGTTCCGAATTCCCTTTCGTGCGCCCTGGTCAGCACCTGCTTGTATAACGTCTCGGCTTCCTTGTACTTGCCCTGGGAAACATTAATAATTTTATACGATAAACTACATAATTTATTTTCTTCGATGCAACACTCAGGAAATGTTTAGTTTCATAGAATTATGTTCACCTATAACTTGGTGCTATTTGGGAGATAATTTCTTAACGGCGACTAAAATATTTGTTTTGTTTCTTTCCCATATGAACGCAGGGCGCCTTGTGTGTGAGCTTATAGTTTGACTGATACCGCTATTCCGCGCCTTATGTATGTACGCGGCGATACGGAGGGCAGTGCAAGCCGCTCATTCGTCAACAATCACGGCGCGCGGCGTCTTGACCGCCGCTCATTCGTTACCGCTGCTCCTCCCCTCACCGCGTAATCGTAAGGCGCGGAACAGTGGTGTCGGTCAAACTATAGCAATATGAATATTATACAAATTGTTTTACTCGCCGTGTGGTAAATATTGTTTATTTTTAATATTAACTGTGTCTTTATATTTTATCTAATTTTTGATACAGATTAGCAATTGGCCCGGAGATGCTGTGGTCGGAAATATACATAATTTCAGGTCTTACTACATGCAACATAAGGGTTATAAGTATATACCTGTTTGAGATAGCAAGAGGCGAGGTTGTTCTTGGTCTTGGCAACGTTGGGGTCGTCGGGTCCCAGCTTGCTCTCGTAGATCTCCAGAGCCCGCTGGTAGTACTGCTCTA
Organism: Agrochola circellaris; assembly: GCA_914767755.1. NCBI lineage: Eukaryota > Metazoa > Arthropoda > Insecta > Lepidoptera > Noctuidae > Agrochola > Agrochola circellaris. The sequence continues at coordinate 2,787,274 of OU611853.1, forward strand.
CCTCCTCGTATTTGTTCTGCGGATAACGAGGGAAAGTTAGAAATAATAGCCCTGTACATTTGTGCAAAATAAAATTACATTACACGTCTTTGGTAGTGAAACAAACAAAGTAGCTTTGGCGGTGTGGACGCGCCTCGAGAGGTAGATTTGTCGCGCGTGCATATTAGCACGGCAGAAGTCCTGAAGATAACGTGTTAAGCTGGTCATATAAATGCGACTTTCGTATGTACCTGGTTCTGGCACAGCAGCGCGAGATTGTTGAGCTGCTTGGCGACGTCGGGATGGTCGCGGCCCAGCACGGCCTCGCGGATACATAGCGCACGCTTGCACAGCGGCTCCGCCTCGCGGTACTTGCCTATAAAAATACGAAGAAATAAGTAAAATTTTGCGTTATGTTTATTTTATTGGGAGTTTAGTTTATAATAGTATGTTTTATAACTAGAAAACACGTTTTATATGTGTATTTAACTATCGCATTAGAGTAACCTGTAATAATAGGTGTTAAAGTAAAATTAAAAAAAAAAATTGTAGGCATTGAAGATAAGGTTGCCATACTGGTTTTGGGTGATACATCGAGATCAAACTTAGAGTTAACTTAGATCTGCGTGAGTTTGACGGATGGAAATGATAGTTTATGCTCAGTTTTGTGATTTGTCTGTATATCTTAACGTTTGAGAGCCGAGCGTTGGAGAACAGAGGACTGGCCCAGCAATAGCCAAATTGATGTTACTTTGGTAACAACGGGTGTTGCAGTACCCGGCCGTAAATAAGGCACTAGAACTTTAAAAAAAATAAACGGCTTTGTAGATGTTTACCTGTGTGAAAGTCTCATTCTAAGGCAAAATCAATGATTCGCCCGGGTTCACTCCTTATATTTTTTTAAAGAAACTACAACTTACTTTACTTCTACAACTTAAATATAAACGTTATCTCACCTCGCTTTCCATACAGTACAGCAAGATTGTTGAGCGTGGCGGCGACAGCGGGGTGGTTCTCTCCGAGGGTCTTCTCACGGATGGACAGCGCGTCGTTCAGAAGGTTGGCCGCTTCCTTGTATTTGTTCTGGTCTCTGTGGACAATGTCACGTAATGTAATTGCTTTATAATTTTGGACAACTGGGATTCTAAAGATAAAGATCATTTATTTGTCAAACATGCGTTTACATAAACTGCGTAATCAGACATGCAAGGTATTGAATTAGTAATAGATGTGTGCGTCCATGTGTATGTTGTGTGTTTCTATGCGAATGCAACAAAAAAATTACATTGTAAACATATCTTAATTCTCTTTGTTTGTTCTGCCGCGCTGCGCATGTAAGCCTAGTAGATTTGGGGCATTACCGTAATAATACGACCGCCACACGACACAGTCAAAAACTCAGTGTCATTTTCAAGACGGTCCGTCATTTTGCGATAATAATGGAACCGAAAACCCAAGCTATTCTAACATGTTATGAAAGGACTAAGAGTGTTTTTTTTTTCACTGTCAGCAGAATTTCCATGCATTCACACACCTGTACACCAAGGCCAGTATGTTGAGCATGGTGGCGACGTCCGGGTGGTCGTGTCCCGAGGTCTTCTCCAGATCCTCGAGGGCCTGCTTACAGAGTGGCACTGCCACCTCGTAGCGACCTTGCGACGCGTATTGGATGACCAGGTTGTGGAGAGTACGCAGGCGGGCTGGGATCTCGTAGCCAGCGTTCACTTGCTGTGCGAAGTGTAGTGGTGGAGTTGGTGACATGGCTGGAAGAGGAAATGATACTTTGAATATTAGAGTGAGAAATACTTGAGAGCTAACAAGCTCCACACATCAAGGACAGTGGAGTGGTCGTTGCATTCTCTTAAAAAATATAACATAGAGACACAACGTTTCGTAACAAAACAAAAGCACCAAGACGCCCTTCATACTTCGAAATACTCTGGTATATAAAAGTCGTTAAAAGGAATATTAGTAGAACAGTCAAATTGATACGTTGTTACATGTGTAATGAATGTCCGAATGCCATAACTTTTTCCTGCGAGGAATCCTTTCCGTCAACAAAATATATATGCACTTTGTTTCAAAACATTTTAGTTTATAAAACATCTACACAATATGTCGACTGTTCAAATATTCAGATGCACGGAGTAGCAGCTGTGTGTACCAAGAATGTAATATTCACGACGCGTGATGTTATGAGCTAGCGTCAGCACGTAACTTGGAAACATTGTAAAAACCATTTAATTTTAAAAGAGTAACCGTGGAGTTTCTTGCCGGCTCTTCTCCATAGGAAACGACCAATTGGAACCGTGCACCTAGCTTCTGACGTTTCATAAGTGCCCTTGTAGGTTTATGTGAAATAAAAATATTTTGAATTTGAATTTGAATTTGACGTACCTACTCTATGTTTTCATTTTGGGAATATTTTTGTTAGTACTTAGTAGAAAAAATGTCGCTTATTTTACGTCTATTTCATAAAGAAATATGAACGAGTTTCTTTCTTTCTTTCTTTGGTATCTTTGTTTTCAGGTAAACCTTGTACCGATTAAAATGGCTGAGGTAGCGTTGGAAAAAGATATTTAGAGGGGTACTTTTATAAAAAAAAATTAAAGCTTTCATGAGTGCGGTGCCGCGGGCACTGGCAGTGAAATTTGATCCTAACTAATATTATAAATGCGAAAGTGAGTTTGTTCGTTTGTTTGTTTGTTTGTTGTTTGTTTGTTTATTGTTGTTTGTTTGTGTGTGTTTGTTTGTGTGTGTTTGTTTGTTCGCTTTCACGCTAAAACGGCTCAACGGATATGGATGAAATTTGGCGCATGGGTAGACCATGACCTGGAATAGGACATAGAATACTTTTTATCCCGATATTCCCACGGGATCCAGACTTATGCGGGTGAAACCGCGGGATGCAGCTAGTAGGCAATAAAAATGTATCTAGTAAAAAGCTGAGTTTTAGGTAAGGATCTAAATTACGACATTAAGTAGAACCTTCAGCCATCAATGTTAAAGTGGAAATTGAAATGTCTAAAACATGACTCAGATTACAGATGGTTCATTCCGCAAAATTATTTAAATAAAAAGCGACTCTTGCCACGACACAATAAAGTGCAATTCAGGTCGCACAGCGCTACCTACAGTTATATTCACCTAGAAGTTGCCACTCTTTCTACCGCGTAACTCTTATATCTTCTGACTACGTTACGTTACACTCACTGAATTGGCCCGACAAGACGAGCCCGCCGCGTTCTTGTAGCTTCAGAACTAAAATGCGGAGTGCGCCTTCTGAACTATTCTGTGCTATCACTATATCACAGCTACTTACATTTGTTGTTCCTGTTATCGTCATGGTCGTCATCCGGGAACAGGTCCACCATGGGATCGTCGCGCTTCTTCTCGCTCTGTCCGCTGCGGTTATTGTCCGACTCCTCTGTGATGTCGCTGTCGTACTTGCTGGAATACAATAGCGTTATCATTAGTAAAAAGAAAATCACAATACTCGTAGCGGGCTTAGGTAATAAATTAGATATCCGCAGGTAAAGATGAATTAAAAACCAGCACAATGAGGGTCCGGGCGCCTGTCAAATGCCTATATTTTCTTTAGGCCCTATTATATATTTATCATACAAATATGATTACATGTCTGTCAAATTCTATGATCATAGTTAAATGATGCCATTCTTCATTTTTTCATATTACACTTATGAATATATAGACTTCATACTTAATCAAGATGGATAACGATTTAGCCATTTTTGAGGTTAGACATATATGATCATATTTGTACGCTTGCTGTCAAATAGGATCCCATAACTATGATCATAGACTGATATGAATCATATGTACTTATTATAATATATAGGTTCTTCCTAAAAAAATTACTCGTACATCTCTGATCATATTTCTATGATAGTCTAATATGGCTCTTAGTCGTGACTGAATGATGTACGAATGAATGAAACGAAAGGTGAACGTCATTATATATTTTAGAGACCGCGCCACCACTAAAGTCCGATAGACGCGGCGCTATTATCTATGGCACTGCATCATTTAAAAAAAAATAGTTCCATAAATTTTCCGCCGGACTTCAGTGGTGGCGCGGACTCTATATTCATTGTCGAAATGGAAGACCTCTTGTCAAAGTGGCGCCAACTGGTGGCGTGAATTTTCATGAAAACCCTGATTGAATGAATGAATAATCTCTTTATTTGCCAGAATATAGGTTAATACAAAGTCGTGGGAATTCATTTATTTATAAGACTTAATTTCAATATCCGGGCGTTTATTGCATATCGAGCACCTCGCGCCGAGACGAGAGAAACAAAATTTGAAATATGAAAAAACCCTATATTCTATTTAAAAAAATATGATTGGCTTCAGAAAAATCACGCAATATTCTCTCTTTAAACAAACAGTTTATGAGACCGCGAAATGACGAGATGTAATATTTTTTCCATTTGCCAGCAGAATTGGAAAAATGGTTTTTCAGTTTGGCCCTCTGCCAAGTCTAAATTATTTCTCTGCAATATTAACAACATTCACAGTATGAAAGCCATTTAATCCAACAGCTTGTTTATTGTCATCACAGGTCAATGATCCTGCCAAAAATAACGCTCTCGTCTATCCAATGGGTAATTCATCATTATCAAACTTTGCAGAACTAAGTATACTTAAGAAATATTTTTATAGGCCAAGCATTGCACAGACATTACATTTGGCTAAACACGGCTATGTCACAATACCACACAAATTGACTGTTAAGAAGACCCTTATCAGATGTGTCCTGCAGCTCCTTAGTACGAATGTGTAAGAGACAATTCAAGCTTTTTGCCGATATATTAGGCGCTATATTTTGTGTAAATAATTTCATCACTTGCTCTCAAAACGGTGAAGGAAAACATCGAGAGGAAACCGGCATGTCCTAGAACCAAACATTTGAAGACATCAACCTAACCAACCTGCACAGGGCCTGCGTGGTAGACAGCCCATTCCCTCTCGAAGTGAGGAGGCCTGTGTCCCAGCAGTGTGAAAATTATAGGCACATTATGAACAGGCGAAACGACGGTATACTATAGTTAGGTACACCTCTGCCTCACTCTTCGGGGGAAGCCAGGCGTGATGTTATATAAGATTGTGTATTTTCAATGATAGAAGCTAACCGTATGGAGGCCATGAAGTCCAAGTGCTTGTTCTCCTCTTCCAGCTGAGCCACACGCTGCTCCGAAGCCTGCAGATGCTGCTGAGCGGCCGCCAACTCGTCCCTAAGCCAGGCATTCTCCTGGCACAGCCTCCTGACCTGGGTGCGGAGCTTCTGCTTCTCAGCCTCCACTGATTGTAAGTGGGAGGCTAGGGCCATCATCACCTGGAATGGAGAGGAGGAACATTAATTCCTGTACTTGTCGTTCTGTACCTAAACTATACAGGGTGTGATCGACGACGCGCAAGCTGTTACCGTGAATTAAGTACATGATTATAGACCCACCAACGCTGTATGTTTTTGTTGGTTATGAAAATAAAAATCTGCCATAACAGCCATGCTATTCTGTAAACATCTCACCGTGAAAACTTGGGTGAAGTGAGCTGTCAATAGTGTCAATCCCTGTGGAATGACAGCTCACTCTACGCTCACTTCACCTAAGTTTTCACGGTGAGATGGTTACAGAATAGCACTGCAGTTTGCGCGATGAATTCCCTTGAACCGTGTATACTACTAGCATTATGTATTTCTAGTACCAGTAGTTTTTGTATGCACGTGTTTCCGTGGCAAATAAAAAATATTTTTAGTCATGAAGAACAGGGTGCAAAGTTCACTCAACCTCCTTAGAAAAGGGAGGATCCTCTGACCAGACGGGTGTCGTGTCTGGCCGGCAACTGCCCAACGGTTGATCTGTGTCGTTCGCGCGGTGAACTCTAATTGCGTGGTGCAGGATTTGTGTGACGTCAGGATTTTGAGAGACAGGTCTTTGATGCGTAGTTCGCATGTGGCGATGTAGATCCCGCCATAATGTAAAAAACTTATATGCAAGAGTAAACCCGTTATACAATAAAAATAAAAAAAATAAAAAATGCATGAGTCAACGATTCCTTGGATCAATAAAATAATCAACAAAATGAATATTGTATTTTTTTTTATGGGATAGGTATGGGTAGGTGATTTAAATACAATTTGTCGAGCAAATGTGCGAAAGTTAGCCTAGTTTAAAAACCAGTAATTTTGCACGAAATACAGTACTGCATTCAACCTTATTGGCCACAATATGACGGGTCAACAGTTCAAACGTGCAATATGCGGTGGCAGATTGCCAGTTTATTGACTACTCACTGCAAAAGCAATCATCCTTGCTTCAGTAGGTTGCCCTACTCGACTTTACAAGTTTCTACAACTTCCATAATATAGTTACCCGTGAATTGCATTTTCCATTCCATGCAGCTATGTTGGAGTAAGTGTATGTACTAATTACTGTTAGGCAAGAATGTAGACTGGGCAAAAGTCTTATGCTAAGGACACATGTAACCCCAACATTACATCAACTTAGAATCACTTTATACGATCAAATGAGAAAAAATTTGCTCCAACTTTCACATTGTAAATCGCTTTCATTCCGTCTGACAAGCTTTATTTATCCACAGTTTTTCTCATAAAGAGTGACGCGACGAGTTTTTCATTACTAAATGGTAAGAGCAGAGGGGTGAGGGTAGGGAATTCGATCCCGATCCCGATCACGAGTTCTCGAGCCTTTTTTCGGGATTCAATCTTGTGGGAATAAAATCTCGAACGAGATTTCGGGACTGAGCGCGTCTGTCTTAAGCTTCGTGCAGACCAGCGCGACGCGACGCCGCGACGCGACTCGAACAATACAATTTCTAAGAAAACTTGACGGTATAACAATAACCGGTGTCGCGTCGCGCGACAAGTCGCGCTGGTCTGCACAAAGCTTTATGCACACTATGCTACTCTTGAGAAGCCATTTAAATATAATAATTAATAGATTAATAGCGTGCGTGATGTGTGTGTGCTAATTTGTTCAGTTATGTATGCATAGTGCAGATGATTATTACATGTATTACAAATATATTACGATTACCCTATGTAGCTTTAGTTTTCATTTTAATTAAGTTTAAGAAATCTTTGGTTTTGAATTTCCTTTTTTTGCCACCGACTTCCGAAATTAAAGTTATTTTTCACTTTGTAGTATTATTGAAGCTTACTCAAAAACTATCCAAGCAAAGTTAATAAAATTATATGGGAACAACTTGGGAGTAAGTATACTCTTTCATACAAAGAATTTTCAATATCAGTCCACAATTGACGGAGAAATCGGCGGAAACACATTAAAAAAAAAACATACGTACGCGTCGAACATATAACCTCCTCCTTTTTGGAAGTCGTTTAAAAAAAACGTATTATTTCATAAAGTAGGCCGAATCTCGATCTCAAAAATCTCGCTAATTACAAATATCGACACCAGACTTAGCACGCGGGCTCGAGATTGCATTCCCTAGGTGTGTAGGTTCGAGGGTGCGTGAGGGTAGGTAAAGTCGAGACGAAAATAAATAAACCTTGCTGATTAATGAGACGTCGTTAGTCGTGCCGTCTCGTGCCGGTGTTGTGATTTTAATAGATGGGTCGGTTTTAATTTTAATGTGAGTCCGTACTTATCGTGGAAGGCGAAACGAATTGCCTTTCATAATGAAGGCTTATGTATAACGAAAGTAGGCAAGAGTAGTGCACTTATTTTATTAATATAGCCACAGTTAGAAGGCCTCCTACAAGGTTCACCGATAACCTTGTGAAGGCCAGCCGTGCTATTCTGTAAACATCTCACAGTCATAACTTGAGTGAAGTGAGCTTGATGTGAGCTGTCATTGCACCTAAACCTAGGGATTGACACTATGGACAGCTCACTTCATGCTCACTTCACCTCACTCTTCACGGTGAGATGTTTACAGAATGGACCCACAGGAATCGCTGGATGCGGGAAGCACAGAACCGGTCGAAGTGGCGGTGCTTGGGGGAGGCCTATGTCCAGCAGTGGACGTCTTTCGGCTGAAATGATGATGATGAATGATGAGCCCACAGAGTAATTTATTTCAACCAAGCTTGTAAAACTTTATGTTGATTCAAATAATATTATATCTTGTGATACAAAAATAAATAAATGATTTATTTAATATGGAGAAAACGAAAATGATACAATTTCAAACATACAGGAGAAACCCAGTAACGCTGACTATTAAATATAACGACGCTACTATAGAACAAGTAGTAAGTGCTGCATTTCTGGGCATACAATTAGATCAAAATTGCGATTGGAAAAAGCATGTCGACTATGTTTGTGACAAACTGGACAGATTTATCTATGCACTAAGAAGATTAAGAGCCACAGTCTCAACTGAAGCGGCTCTTTGTGCATATCACGGATACGTTTCCTCCGTACTCTCATACGGTCTCTTGTTGTGGGGTAATTCGGTGGATGTCAATAAAGCGTTTATGATACAAAAAAATGTGTGCGTGCAATCTGTGGAGCTCGGTACATGGATAGCTGTAAGCCACTGTTTAAAAAGTACACATTGCCGTTAGCTTGCATGTATATTAAAGAATTGTGCCTATTAGTACGACAACATCCTGAAATTTTTATTAAGCATAGAGATGTAACCAAAAGAAATGCTGCCTCTAGAGATAAACATAGGCTCTGCTTGCTACAATGCAAGCTCGATTTATTTAAGAGAAATTCATTTATAATGGCTACTAAGGTATACAATAAATTACCAAACGCGTTTAAAGAACTACCTTTGCTTATGTTTAAAAAAAAGCTGATTCATGGCTTAAAGAAAAATGTTTTTACACGGTTAATGAATTTGTGTCACATGTCGAAGAAAGAAAGTAATGTCAATTTTGGTATAAAAAGATTTATTTATTTTTTAATTTGACATTTGCTTACTATTATTATTTTTATTTTGACATTATAACAATATTCATGGACAATCACATTGGTGAATGATGTAATGTGACATTTTTTTAAATTGGGTAATGTATTGTGAAATTGAATATTTGCAATTAATTTATTTAATCAGACATTTTGTAACGTTTTTAGTGCAGGAATATTGTGACATTTTTAATAATTTAATGTATTTTTAATTTAAATTAAATATTTGCACACCACATGTAATGGTAGAATGTAAATGGGCCACATATATAATAACATCATACGACTTTGTACACCTACATTTTGGCAAATAAAGTATTATCTTATCTTTTGCAATGTTTGTTTTTTAAATTGTGTACCTTAATGTTAATTGATCTAGTAGATCTATTTATAAGCCATTGAAAAGCTTATGAACAAAACAATTCTGTTAACCAATAGTAACAACAGTCCTCACTACATAAACCAATCGTAACATCTTAAAATGACGTTATACTCTTTCACCTGTCCATCCTTCATAATCTGTTCCCCATCAATTAACCCAAGACATGGTTTACACAATACACTCAAAATAAACAGAGTAAACTCAAAACTGAGGCATATGGCCACTCCAAGGCCGAAAGCGCGGGCGCCGCGTCAGCATCCCTTTGTATTAAAAAATAAACATTCCCACGTCTATCCGTCAGTTTTGGCGAGACAGGCACGTATGTATGACGTCTTGTTGTGCTGGTGCAAGGTTATGGGGAAAAGCGGAGGCAGTTGCAGATAGAAACAAACAAGAGCAATGTTTTTAGCAAACAAGAGTAACAGTGAGTTTATGTGTGTTACGCAAGTACCCCGCAGAACCCAGTTTTAAATAACTTTAGAAAAAAAAAAAAATACTATAAGAAATTGAAAATTGTTCGTCTCATGACCCAAAACGGACAGAAGATCTTATTGTATTGTGTTACAGTAAAACGAGAAGTACAGAACCGGTCGAAGTGACGGTGCTTGGGAGAGGCCTATGTCCAGCAGTGGACGTCTCTCGGCTGAAAACGACGAAAGCAGGTAGATAGTTGTTCGAGACCTTCTCTCCTCTGCTTTGGTGGAAACCGCAAACTTTATAGCTTTTGTAAATATATTTATGGAGACCCTCTGTCTGAGGAAAACTAGGCTTAATGGACCGTGGTGTGACAGTGTTCCGATGATCACATTTCAAGGCAATCAATTATTAACCTTCTTTGAAAAGTTCACGCAAACATGTCGAAGGAAAAATCTTCGCATTGATCACGGAAGTTCCGAAGTAGGTCAAAGTTGCTAGTAAATTTGTTTTGTTATGTTAGCGTGACGCAATCGTTAATATTAAGCTTATTTTTAGCAAGCATTTGGTTATTAATGTTCCGAAAGGGGAGCCCTTTAAACATTAGCATACGTCCATCATCTTCCAAACCATTATTTCTAAATATTACTTTCTTCTTTAAAAAAGATACCAATGTCTGCTCTCCAAATACTCAAGACTTTTCATCTAGTTTTTTAGCTAAACGTGTTAAGCAATATTTTGACGCATACATAAGTACCAAACAACCTCTAATACACAGCAACCTTGAATATTCTCGCATCTGTATCTCTCTCTAAATAACATCCAATAATATTATCAAACCGCTGTCATCTTCAAACTTGTCTACCCAGCCCTAACATAGAACCTCAACGTCGTCAAACTCACAAGAGGGTGTCGCGTGCCTTTGTGGGAGGCTGAATGGAGCACCGCCCCGTGATTCACTCACGCGACTTAATTTTACTTTGTGACGTTTTATGAAAAATGGCGGCAATTTTGCCAATATGGCGGCTCAAAGTTAGCAGTTAATGGTGATATTTATATGAATTACTGCGGCGAATGAGATGCGGAACTTTGGTATTTTCTGTTCTATTGAAGGCAGATGTGATTCCTATAATTTACGGAGTGTTATAGGTTAAAAATTAAAACTGTTGTATCTTTACCAATAATAAAGCAAAGACCTCATAGCTTTCCATAGCAGACCCTCCCATTTGGAAGTAGCTATCACAGGTAAAATTAGCTTACGAATCTATTTATAGGCCCAGTTTGGCAATAAAACTGCTACCATTGGTAAGTAAAACGATTCGTTTTTGTTTATAGGAACCGACAATTAGAAGAACATTATATTATAGTGACCTTATTGGTCATGTTCTTCAGAAAGTTCAGGCGCGCAGTGCGTGTGTGACCAGTCGATCCATTCTGTAAAAATATCAACGTGAAACTTAGGTGAAGTGAACGTGAAACTTAGGTGAAGTGAGCTGTCACTGTTACAGAATCGACCGGTAGGATGCTAGGGATTAACACTATTGACAGCTCACTTCACGCTCACTTCACCTAAGTTACACGGTGATATTTTTACAGAATCGACCGGCAGATGTATGAATGTTAACGAAGCGAAAGGAGTAGGTATGTAAGGCTCGTATAGCAGGTGGCGTTCTGTAGTTTCTGCCTACCTCACTGAAAAAGGCGTGAGTTTATGTATGTATTGAAGGCTGTTTTTAATACAAAGCATACAAAAGACAGTAAAATAGAATATTGTTGGTAAAAGCTTGTTTGAAAGAGATCGCTAAAACCGATAAAGCTGCCTATTGTGAAGTCTATTTTGTGTATTCTTTTCATCTGGTATTCAATAACGAGATATTGTCTGATGGGCAAAAAGTGAATCTTTTTCGAGATTTTATTAAACTAGATGAGAAGTAAAAATAATATTTTCAAACAACTATTAACTAGATATCAAACAAAATAATCTGTCGTAAACAGATCTCTCTGAAGTTAGAAACCGCAAAACTAAATAGCAAGTCTGACACCCTTATTGAATTAGTCTTTGCAGAAGACGCTCAAATGCCTAGAAATGTTTATTCAGAATTGTATTCATGGATTAGGTACAATGAAAGTTAACTCAAATATTTGTAATTATTAGACCCGAAAAGCTCGCAGAGCTCACTGAATTTAGGAATTCAATTAGAAAATGGTAATGAATTTATAACATTGTACCTACGCGAGAATTGTTGAATTTAATTAAAGATGTTATACCGAATCGCTCATGATTTTATTTCTAACTACGAAAAGCTTTATAAAATCGTTCAGTAACTTAATATGATGCGTGAGCTACGTTCACGGATGGAAAATAATTCTCAAATTCGAATACACACATAATACATCAATACCTTGTTTTCCAAACGACAAGCAATTCCCACATTTTACTCTCATTCTTTCCACACGAAACACTGCAATCTTTCACAAAAATTGGAATTGAAAACGTTAAAAGCAAAGTTCTGAAAGCGCTCTTCGACATTTTGTTTCAAAAATAGAGTTTCCTTTCACAACGTGGAAACTCGCGTTTATACAGCGGAGCCCTCAAGGCTTGGTAGGTGTGACCTAAATGATGCGGGTAGTCCTTAAAGGCATTCAGTGAATCTAGGCTACCTTGAGGCAGTTTGTCTTCAACGGCTGAGAAGCCAGGCTTTTCATTTATATGGGTTTTTCAAAGCCGAGCTGTTCAATGACCAAATTCTTGACCTCTTTTCCGTTAGAGGCTTATATTTAAGGAATTCATCTAAAAGAAAAATGCAATGGTGTTATTTATATTTTAACACGTTCAGTGCCGGGAGCCCTAGTGGAGGGTTCACCTACTCGCATATGGGATGCCGGGAGCCCTCTCGGAGGGTTCACTTCCAATATGCATGACGTATGAGTTCTATGAAAATGGGTGAGGTCGAAAGTGTTAAAGGAGAAACATACAGGAAAAATATAATCCATTCTTTGTTTGGGCTACTTCAAAGAAAATGTACGAAGTATTTTCCTTTTGTTGCTAAGCCTTAACGTTTGATCAATAGTTCTTCGCCTCACCTTAAGCTTCGCGTGTAAGGTACATGAAAACGTGTAGCTTATCTAGATAAAATGTTAGCAATTTTCATGGAGAGGTAATTAGGAGTTGTTTTTCTTTAGGAAATTAATTTTAGGATGTTGACTGGGCGTTACAAGGTCAAGAGTTCATCTTACCTATTTACAATTCACGCCTCGCAATTGGAATTAAGAAAATAGTTTATGAATATAATTGATCGCTTCTCAGACACGGCAGAGCCAGCCAAAGACAGTCGTATTAGTAAGTTCTGTAACTCCATACGCGGGACAGATGTAATTAACCGCAAGCCGCAGACATGTCATCTTCAGGATATGTAAATTGTAATCTGAAGCCTATATACGATCACGTTTGTTTACATCGCACACACGTGGTGTTAAGTATGATCATTTGTAAAGTATATGTGTGATCACGAGTTCTTTGTCCTGTTTTTAGCGAAAATGGTAAGTACAGAAAACGACAAAGCATTTAAACAGGTTCAATCTATACACGCAAAATGCCATAAAAGCTTTGCCTGCGTGTGTGGTTGCTGTTAATGAATTGCAAATATTGAAGCAGTTAACATGAAGACATATCGATGTCAATGCATTTAAAGGTAAGTGTAACGAAAACTGATAAAAAAAAAATGTACTTAGGGGTGACACAACACAATCTTTTATCGGACCTCGACAGAAAAGTGCTTTTATGGAATTAATTATATTTCTCTATGAATTTTATATCATTTCTGCCATTCCTATTATTCTGAATAAATACAAAGTAGGCAGCACTTAAGCTTACTGCTATTCCTTAAAAGGGAAGCCGACTCCTAAATATTGACGTCAATGTAGAGCTTATCTGAGACAGCTGTAGATTTCAACCGCGTGAAAAAGGAAAACTACTTTACAGGAGAGATTTGGACGACAAAGATCATCAGAAACTGGAACACATGCGGTTCCTGCAGGTAGGGAATCGTCTTTATAATTCACCTTCATCATTTTTCAGCCGAACGACGTCCACTGCTGGACGTAAGCTTCCCAAGCATCGCCATTTCGACTGTTTCTGTGCTTCTCGGATCCTGCAGACTCTACCTTCCCAAAAGTATAAGTCAGGCTTTTACGCAAAACCCGAACAGAACAGCAGACCTAGAAATATGGCAACCGTAAAGAAAATCTAAGCAACTGACCTGTGCCTCGCCCAATCCAAGTTCAATAGCATCGATGCTCTTTTTCACAAGCGATGCTTTTTCATGTTCATGCTCGGTGGTGGCCGCCAAACCTGCCAGCAGCTGGGCGTGTTCTGCCCTCAGAGCCTCGAGCCCCGCAGCGACGGTGCGTGCACCCGCCACCATTTCCTCCTGCGTCATCGCCGTCATCCTTCCTAGGGATTCGATCTTCTTTCTGTGGACAAAGGAGAAGAAACATTAGAACTTTGATATCCTTTTCACCTATCTGGGTCCATCGTGTACAAAGAACGTATTACACGCCAAGAAAAATAAGGTCATTATTATCTCGGTGCGAAACTCAAAACAGTCAACGTGGTTTGGATTTGAACTGGTCGAATTTAGCAGTGGTTTCAAGAATATGACTGCTTTCGTCTTAACGATTGTGAAATAAAAGACGCTTTGCCTACTATGTGCCTTTCCCTTATAAAGAAGAAGCTTACAAATTGTAGTATTCGAGTCGCGTCGCGTTGGTCTGCACGAGCCTTAAAGCTGGGATCTAAAATATGAAAACATAATCCAGATGGAAGTTTATTATAACTTCACATGTTTCATGCACACATCTCCACAGCAAAACACAAACTCATCTCGAATGCATTTATAAACATTTATTTATAGCTGTTTGTTCTCAATTCAATAGAATTGTCATTCATTATGATTGGCGCGGAGTTACTCAATGCTCATATCAGCTTCTATAGGCATAACTGTTGAACGTTGACATATTATTACGTGAAATGATTATGCAAATGAAGACTAATATCTCAATGGGATGACTCGTTCAATTATAGTGTGGTAATATTGACCTTATTCATTCGCGGGTGACATCTTGAAGTGTAATGACACGTCATAATGTGCTTGATTCTTGCTGCCTGTGTATTGGATCTGAGCGGAGAAGTGCAAAGATCCACCAATAGAATTAGTTTTCCTAGCCTGCATTGCACTTCTCCTGTCCTATTCGTTTCAATGGACGGAACGCACATTGTAGCGAATAAGGATGTCGAGCACATAATGTCCTACGATTGGGAAGCCATCTTTAAAGAAATCCGGGCAATGGAAAGCAAAATCTTCAACCTGAATTAAAAACCTCTAGTTTGCAACCTCATTATAGTCAAAGGAAACTGTTATTGCCCCTAGTCTTTTCAGGGCTCTATACGGTCGATCTATTCCACCATGAAATATTCAACACCACAATTCTTAATAACTCAATATGCTTGAGCAACAGCATGCCATACTTTAATCAAGCCATACCAGCACCAATCCAATAACGTTACCTACGTCCTGGTAATGACGCCATTTTCATTAACATGCAAACGATGCTTTTGTTCAGGCATGAAGGAGGATAGGTATGCATGCAGTTCAATTTCAAACAAACCGTTGTTTGACCTAAAAATCGATATTCAATACCCCTATTGTTTGACGCAGATAATACTAGAAAGTTTTTAACAAGACAACACGGAACGTGGGTTTAGTATAGTATATACGTAGTATCTAATATCAAATATAACACAACATAATCAGCCTATAAAGTTTCCTTTTTGTGGGAAGGAGTAGGCTGTATACATACAGGGTGTAACACGACCCATCACATAGCCGTTATCTAGGCATTCTGTACATCTAAATATGTAACATCGAGCAAAAATGATAGCTGGGGAATTACTTTTATTTTTGGTATGAAAAATCGCTGTTTCCGGCAGCGCGCAAAACATTCTGCTTAGGGGTGCATGCAAAGTTACAGTAATTGTGGAGGTACTTAAAGTTACTTAACATTTAAAACTTGTTTTCGTGACAAAAAGTAAGAATTTTGACCTTCAATATCTCTGTAAGTATCCAGAAGGTTCCCAAGTATGGACCAGCACAAAAAAAAATACAAGGTAATACTAGTGACACTCGGCTTCGTAAAGCGTCATTTTACACCCGTTATAATAGTCTACCATAAGAGATGTGGCTCAGTGTGAGTTGATGGATATGTCACATTTCTGGTAACTTATATAAACGGTGAAGGAAAACCGGCAAGTCCTAGAACCCACCCATTGTTTGACCTTAAATCGATGTTCAATAACCCCCTACTGTGGGCGTAGATAAAACTCGTTAGTTTTCTGAACAAGACAATGCGTGACGTAGGTAGAAGGAAAAGTTCAATATTTCAAAGGGGAGGTTCTAAATCCTTGACGTTTTTTTTATTAACCTTTCTAAAGGGTTGGAGCTTGGGTTTGTTACGTAAGGATTTTGTTATAAAAATACATTTTGTTTCTTTTTGTACTTTACTCTTATCTAAGTAGAACAGAACACACGTTTCATTTTGAGGGAGATTGTCACACGAAGGTCGGCTGCTGTAACCTGTCTTGTGACAAATTACATTGATGTCAATACAAATCTTATTAAAAGATGAACGCCAATGAGAAAATTAAACAAAATGTGATTCGTTTTTCTTGATTATATCTAGTGTTCGAAGCTCGTTTTTTACAATGAATTACAATTAAAAGTATATACAACAGCGGACCTCGGCGTGCCTCGCGGTGACCTTTCTATTCATTCTATTGATTTTATACTAAACTTGTATAAAACTTAACTGAACTATAAACAGAGTCGTTGGTAGCTTGTAGGTACTGTGATATGAAAACTTTCTGAAAGTATACCATAAAACTAGGGTTTTTAGTTATTAATATAACACTGAATTAAAATGAGTTCGTAAAGCCCCAGAGCTTACAGCCATGTAAGGTACATAGGTACCTACTTAATGTAGATACTCATTTACATGTTATATTCTGGTGCATAAACATAACAAGTACAGTACGACACAACTTAGATGTAGCATCGACAAAATTCGTAAAACCGATCACCACCCGAACTGAGTGCGTCTTCCAAATCACCAATCTTTATTACTGCTTTAGGTGAAAATTATCTTTACGAAAACGCAATAACTTGTAAAGCCATAGAACCAAATACATTCGTAAAATTGAAATGAATGAATGAAAATTTTCAAATTTAAGCTGCATCGAAGTTGTGTCGTAATGTAACAACTCGCCTACTCTTGAGAACAGCCAGCCAGTCGGAGCTGAGGTAATTAACTGAAGTATAATAAGTAACTACTACTTTTAATTCAGAATAAATAAAGTTGCTACGTTAAAATTTTGTACAGGAAAAGTACTGGTTCTCTTTCTATTCGTATCTTACCGTAAAAGAAATAGAAAACTTCATGTCTAAAGATTTAGGGCGAATTTTGCCAAGGAAACTGAACACGATCAACACATTAACCACATAAAGGAGCTGTCAGTGTTTTTATTTTCTGTGGTATATTGACACTGACAGCTCATGAACGCGGTTTAGATGTGCTGATCGCGTTCAGTTTCATTGGTGATATTCGCACTTAGAAATTCTACTACAGGTAGATAGACCGTGATACATTTATCGATTTCTTAAGTTTGAATGCCTGATTTACACGAAACCTAGTAATAGATGTGGGGGCACGAATTGAGGCTTAATTTAGAAGCGAGCAATTTATATCGTCTCGCCTCACCGTGTGCTCTTGAACTGAAATTTTGATGACTGGGTTAGGTACTTGTTGGGTTAGTTACTTGCGATATTTCCTAATTTCAATAACAATCGCTGTCATAGAAGTAATATTTTTCAGAATTTCGCATAGCGTATATAGATCTGCTTAGAAAACTTTACACACATTACCCGACAATTATCACACAATGACCAACACAAAAGCATTTGAATTCCCTAATTACGTCCTAATTATAATACTTTAGCAATTTGGCCCTTCACTCTGCAACGGCTAACACTTTCGAGCCACCAGGGCATCATAACCGGCAAGTATCCGTCACTATCGCTACGGAAGCGTCACATTACCGCGCCCACTTGCGACACGGCTGCCAAACGCATTGGGCACGCAGCGTGGATGTGACGACACAGGGGTGGGTCACAACAATACGTGAGAAGCAGAACAATTGGCCAGGAACCAGAATTTGGAACAATATTCGTGAATGGGATGGCCGTAATTGAAGTCAACGGGCCAAAACAGATCGATCTGGGACTGCATGACAGCTAGCCAGTTTTGTTTTGATAAAATAAAAGCGTAACAAAGGTATCTCACAATCGGGTAGATTCTACCCGATTGGGAAATACCTTTGTAGAAATATAGAAAAAAGTAGAATGTACAAAGATAGGAACCTGGTTTTGTTGAACGATACGGTCTGCTGAACGGGATTGTAAACAATTGAAGTGAACGAGTCAAAGCAGATCAATACACGGAACTCGCATATTTGAAAACTGCATGAATGTGGAAGCTAGCGGGATCGTAACAAAAACACAATGGTATTCCCAGCCCCTTAGGGAAAAGCATGAATTTTTATATAGAAGCCGAAGAGTAAAACGAATTTGGTAGTAACGACATAATTTCACAATCCATCGGTGATGTAATCCAATGCAGATGGCGTAGTTTGTCTTCCTACGCAAGTTGTAAGATTAAGTTGATGAAAAAAAGAGGTTACGTTTACAACTTGTGACGTAGGCGATGAATTTAAAAATCAACTTACTACCTAACTAAATAGATACCAGCGTAGCCATTTCTAGCGCCCTGCTCTATTCCGAGACATTCAAAGTATCGATAATGTTTTTTATTTCCCGATATTGGAAACACTGAGTGACATTTGAAGGCCCATTTTCCGGAGCGGGCGGAGACCAGACGGTTACGTCACGAAATATACTTTTAATAGAGCACGAGAAGATAGGGAGTTTTTTTATACCGTAGGTAAAAAATGTGTAGGGGAAAGAAGCAACCTATTTATTTATTTAGCTTGTTGTGAACACACATATATTAACAGACTAGAAAAAAAATACTGAAAAATACGTACAAAGATGATGCTTATTTCTAAAGAAATCTTTGGAAGCCTTAAGGATTTTAACGTTGCCATATTTTTAATATAACACAAGAAGATGGGGGGTTTTTATCGCCGGTTAGGTAGAATAACGTCGGGGAACGTGTGAATGCAGCCCATAATTCTTTGGTACAGTACAGCCTTAAGTTTAATGCAGGCACGTAGCGACCATAAAGTTTCCCTCTTCCACACCGCCATTTTAGCTAAGAGCGGAGCAGCGGGTTCAAAATATGGCAATATACACTATGGTTTAACCAGGATTCATATAGCAAGGGTTATAGTCGAAACTAGGGAGATTTTCATGCCGTTCAATTTACCGAACTGACCCTTGGTCAATTGAGATACCCATGACGGATGAGATTTCCATGTTTTCAGAAATCGACAATTTTCCGACATAAATCGAATATTTTGGTAAATTTTTAAATAGGTGGAGAGAGGCAATGCGGCTAATTCTGGCGTCATTGTAGAACGTATTGTGTAACTTATACGGTTATTTTTGCTCCAATATTGTTCTTTAACACAACCCTTACCAGAAATACAATTGTTTGAAACCTCTTCAGAAATAAAATTGTTTCAAAAGTTACACAACAAACTTGCCAGTTATTTTCAAACAATACAGGCGGAACACAAAACAGTTGATGAGAAGTTGAAGTAAGGCTTCGCCGAAACCCCTGAAGCCTCATTTATTCCTTCTTTTGGTTTCACTGTTCACAACCAGCAATTAGGAAGGGAAATTTTTAATCTCATAATAGAGGCTCAGATTTCTGTGGTTACGTAAATAAGCCGCTGAGAGGCGATTAACGACTTAATTTAATCAGGGAAATATGTGTAATTTCCTTAGGTTTTTTGTTAAAGATTTGATTTTCAACGTCGAAAAAGAAAAGCTTTTTACACATAAACATCACGCCTGTAATCCCCAAAAGGCTAAGCAGAGGTGTACCTATAGTACACCCACATTTCGCCAGTTATGTTTAAGTCCAATGTATTAGGGGGCGACCTTATTGCCATCAACCAGGCACGAATCCAGACTCCGGCTTACCTGGCTCCGGGAAAACCCAATAACAGTGCCCGACCTAGGAATCGAACCTAAAGACCTTATGCTCAGCAGTGCGCTTGCGACCACTACACAAACGAGGCAGTCAAAAAGCTTTTAATAAGTTCTATATATCCTGTGTGGATATTCCTTGTGTCCAAGCATGTAAAGTTCAACCATGCGAGAAGGATATGCGAAAGGCGATTAACTGAAAGGATCTATTGCGACAACGTGTGCGGAAGTTTAGTGTATTGGAAAATACCACGCATTGACGGACAGGCTACATCACTGATGTCCTTTAGAGCGGTCAGCCGCGTCATCAGGGTGAACACTGAGGATAAGCCTGCGTATGTAATGAATAGGGGTATAAGTTCGGGTTTTGCTCAATTGAGTTTTTTACGACTCATAATGCGAAGCATTAAAGAGTGCTTTGCGATCGAAAAATTTGTTTCGCCTCATTTCTGCATCTGTTTTTATTGTTACACTCCTGCTAATACACAGAACCTACTTAATTTATATACCATTGTATAGATAATTTAATAGAGATTAATTCTGTACTTCAAAAATAGATTTAATGCAGCAGAAACGAAAACGAACGAAGATGGAAAACGTTTTTTGCGATTTCTGACTTTTCTAGTACTAAAACCTCAGTTGGTCCGTTAGTTTTTTGATCCTTATAAGAAACAGGATCGATTGTCATCAAAAAAAGTTTTTGTAGAAACTGCAATTTTCTTGCTGACCGTAATTTCTCCTAAAACCGTTTTCCTGTAGCTACAACGGTTAAGATTGCTGCCCTTACTGCCCCATATCAAAAATCCACCCTGTATATATTTTTCCAGCTTAAACCCTTTTCCGTTGCCTAGCAACCAACAAAGCAAACCTAAATATACTTTGACAGTACGTTAAGATTTGAAATTTTACCCATATTGATGGGCAAAATTTTTGAATGAGGGTTATGAGGCGTGCACTTTTGAATTTTCCAAATATTTACTTCTTCTGAAAAAGTAACTCAATTAGAGTAAAAAAAAAAAAAAAAAATGAATAGCTGAGATTTGTGACCAAGTGGAGTAATAAAAAATTATGAAAAATTTCAAAATCGTGAAACGACTTTCGCGAGTCCTGTAAAGTTAATCTTCTACTAAGGATACTGAACAACCTTGTGCGAATACCTAAGGAATCAACATAACGTGTAGCTGCTTAGAATCTACAAAATGACGACGTAGACGGGCCATGTCTATATTCGATACAAAAATATTTATAGACTCTGTTATTAATATTCGCATACATAACCTCACGATTTGCACGTCAATGTATGAACACGTGCTCATCATAATTCAAACAGATTTGTGTTTAACAGAAGTAGGTTTGTGGTACTTCCTCTGCTGTTTTAGAGTTCCAAACACGTGCGATCTTTTTCTTTGGCTTATCGATCCGTTATCAGTTTTTGGTTGTGCGTGATCTGGGTTTTAATATTTTTCCAATGAAACTGAACGCGATCAGCACATCTGAACCGCTTTTAGGGGTTTCAGTGTCACTGTGGCGGCATCTACACCGCCACATGCGAACTACGCATCACGCGAAATCTTGCATCGCGAAAGCAGAGTTTACCGCGCGATCAGCATATCCTAACATCGATCGTCGGGCAGTTGCCTACCAGACACGACACCCGTCTGGTCGAAGGACCCTCCCGTTTCTCTAGAGGATGAGTGAACTTTACACCCTGTTCCTTATGCCTCTGTATCATCACTGTAGTGGAATATTGACACTGACAGCTCTAGAACAAGGTTAAGATGTGCTGATCGCGTTCAGTTTCATTGGTAAAATTCACTCTTAGTCAGATACTGCTTTTGCTCCTAGCAATACACTGCATAATACTGCAGCAATAAATAGACTGAATGAAAATGCATTGCTCATAAAAATCACAATTAATCATCAGTGTAAGTACTGTACATACTGAAAACTGTTCCCGTAAACTCTGTTCCTCAGAAAATTAACAATTCATTTAATCCGTAGTGTTTACACTTTGTTTACGGCTTTCACGCGAATTTTTTTTCCCTGTAAACGGAGCTGTTAAGAGTTACCTGTCGGTTTATCTCACGTACGATGCAATTTGTATAAGCTCACTGCGGAAAACAGGTCACCGTAAAAAGGTAAGTTAAGTGCAGCTGCAGTATGTTCAGGAATATTAAAACTCATATTTTGGCACTCTTTTTTAGGGTTGCGTAGTCAACAAGGAACCCTTATAGTTTCGCCATGTCCGTCCATCTGTCTGTCTGTCTGTCCGCGGCTTAGCTCAGAGACTCTTAGCACTAAAAAGCGAAAGCTGTAATTTGGCATGGGTATACATATTAACCACGCCGATAAAGTTATTGACACTCATATGCGGTTGAGAGTACATTTCCAGAAAGTAGGTACTAGTAGGTAGGTGCACATTTATTCCCAAAGGTCCAAAATGAAACGCACCCGCCCCTCAAATTTTAGGCACGAACAGAGCTTACATCATGCCTTCATCATTAGAATTCTAGTCAGTTTTCCATTAGACGTAGTTTGGAAACGACGTCTGCTTCAAAGCTGCCAACAAATTGGTTTAAGGACGAGCACGTCTTAATGGCAAGTAGGTCAGCATAACCAAGTATCGTCTGCTACTTGTTTAAGCTGCTTATGAAATTTTCATAATGGGTTTTCTCAGTAGCAGAATTTCTCAGTCGGATTTGTGCCCGGTTGATGGCAATAGGCTCGCCCCCAATTACAAGGGACTTAAACATAACTGGCGAAATGTGGGTGTAGTATAAGGTACACATCTGCCTAAACCGTGGGATTACAGGCGTGATGTTATTGTCTGGGCAACTACCTACTCAGTTTTATTATGATTCCAAAAACTAATTAGGATGAATTTAATTGGAATAACAATGTCTAGATCAGTGTCTGTCCTAATATTATTTTAACAACTTTTTACATTTTTTTTTTTTTTTTTTTTTTTTAAGTTGTTATTTTTGAATTTTTTGTTGTAGTACCTAACACCACACAAATACGAATACCACCTGCTATGTAAATATCAGTGACAGGAACTTATAACATCCTTGTAGACTGTGGGAAAAACGCATATTATTGAGCTAACTCAAAAAATACCCAAGCAAAGTAAATAAAATTTATATGGAATCCACCTCTGAAGTATGACCTACCAAACAAAAAAGATTCATCAAAATCATTTCATAATTGGCGGAGTAATCGCGTAACAAATACAAAAAATAAAAACATTCAGTCGAATTGAGAGCCTCCTCCTTTTTGAAGTCGGTTAAAAATAGAAACGAATAATGAAACTTAATTTTTGGTCAACAAAGTCCTTAAATAAGAGTAACTAAGTTATTCATTTCTCATTCCCATGACGTCATAAGAAAAGTTATAATTATTGAAGCGCAAAAAATCATTTTCTATCAGATGACGTTTGAACATTGATTTATAACATAACAAAACAGTGCAAACTGTCGTGATAAAAAGCAAACATGCTGAAAATAATGTGACTGTACTGGAAACAGTACAATGCAGTAATAAATCTTTTCAGTCTGGGAGCCAACAGCACAACACCCCGTTTTGTGTAGCCTTCTAATATTGTATACAATGGAAAACTACGCCTGAAGATAAATTGAATTCAGGAATTTTGTAATACTTTTATTCGGTTACAATTTCTCTACGTTAGAATATTTTCTTTACGAAGCAGAAGACAAATGAAATGTCTGAAGCTACATTCTTAAAAGAATTTATATTAAAAGGTTGCGTGTCGCCACCACAAAAGCAATCATTAATTCTTGACCCATGAAGACTAAAAAAGTTCCAACAATTAATTTTCACTGGCCCTTTACACTTCAGGGCTTTAACCCAAATCACCTTTGGTTAGAAGCCGGGTCGTGGACTGAGCATGAAACTGAAACCACTTGGGCGAAAAAATAAATAAACTATAGATGTTTTTCTTTTACACCCATCCCAACCCTAACCCTAGTGGCGACAATTTGGGAAACGTACGCAATTTACAGGAAGCAGAGGTGTGAGTTTACATATGCATACTTTTACATGCTAAAGTGAACAAGGTACATTTACGAGACATGAACCGACTAAAATGTTGAAAACACTTACAATGAAATCAACGCATTTAACTCTATTATATTGGATACAATATAAAAGTATGGAGACACGATGGATAGTTTATCATGTTACGCTTGTTGATTGTGTCAACAAGGGTCGCGTTGGTTGTATGTACACTACACACTACTGCTACCCACACTGTATCAATTTCATTCCTCGTACGAGAACATCGAAACACAAGCGACGATAGATGGAATACGATACAAGACATCGTTATAGTTTTAGAGGCTTGATAACTGGAAAAGGATCTGAAGATAGTGAAAGAAGGCCGCGAACAGGAAGACATAATGTTATAACGTTATTTGAATACCAACAATTTCAAGCTAGAATTTAACATAGAAACAGGCAAAAGGTCTAAAGGACTTGTGGACAATGAACTATGAATGGGTTACAATGGCGCAATGCGGAAAAACTATTACAACGTAAACGAGCACATGCTATGCACCGCGGAAACACAGGTAAGGCTTCGGAAACAACAAGCGGATACAACGATTCCGATCTTGAACGACGAACAGTTATAATATCCGATACGAAGGGAAAACCGAGGAATGATGACTAAGCTGCGGGTGCTTCAAGGATTTTAGAAAGAATTAAAGAAAGCCTAGCTAGATAGGTCACTTTTATTATATTAAAACTTTTAAATTGTACTGCAGATGCATTTCTGCATTTCTGCCTCTGCGTTGTGTTTTATCATATAAGTAAAGCTTCATAGGATGACTAGAAAAAGCGGTGCTAAAGCCACACTAATTGTTAACACTCAACATTGCGTTATATTTTTTAATTCCTAACACCCCTGTTTCATGTTTATATAACAAAAGAGTGCACGAGAGTTTTCATGAAAGGGAGCACTTTTTTTCACATTATCATATAGTATACAAATTAGTTTCCATTCATAAAGTCCATGTTTACAGTTTAGCTCGTCTAAATATAAATTCAGTTTAGTAAAACATTGTTATCTAGCAGTATCTAAGTGGTTCAACCTTGACAGACTGTCATGTTGACCGGTTGCGTAAATATACGTCATATACCTAACACATGGTTGTAAATTGAATATGGAAACATGAAATTTGTATGCTTATTTGTCAAGAAATATAAAATAAGAATATTGATTTAATACCATGCAAGGGCAATAGGATCTTGAAATATCTACAAATAGTAGAAGGAATCAAGGAAATGTTCAAGGCGAAACTGACAACTATGTATTGTTATCCAATCTCAACGTCAACTTTGGCGCAGATGGTTTAGAAGATGTAGATTACTTCAAATTAGTTCAGACTTCCAGAAGCGAGTATCTTTAGGGTTGTTTTCGACAGAACTTGCATTCTGGAACCGCCAATAGTTATTGAAACAACATGAAATTAAAATATTTGAGCTTAAACTTCCCGTTCTATAAGTTCTTGACATTTTAATCTTATTAAGAATGAACTCATGAGTCGTGACAAATGCGAAAAGGTCGAAATTAAAGCAAATGTCTGCAAAGTTCCTTCACCAATAAATTACAAGGATAATATTGTCATCCAACTACATCTACCCTCATTCCATTAACAGCATCGTCAAATTTAATCTTTATACCCTCCATTTATCGTTTTAGTCTGGCAGTTCCAGTGTAGTCGGCTACGTGTTGAGACGTGTCTAGAAATGCTAAATTATTGCCGTGTATATTAGATTGCTAGCGTGACACTGGGTTCACTTTATATTCATACAAGTATATTCCGCTCCGGTCTATCCGCTGAGATAATATTCCCGTCTTCTATTTCACATATTTTATGTGTCTAGTTCGGGTTCTTTCGTCTGTCGGATTTGGGAACCTGTCAAGTATGATTTTCAATTAATTTTTTTGAGTTATTTGATGTTATCTTGTTAACCTTGCAAGCTCAAGAATAATTTTCAAGTATTGACAATGTCACTGAACTGATTGAGAATAATAATAGAAAAGATATAATAACTATAAGCAAAGAACTACACTATTGACTACAATAACATCTTAATAAATTGGCCCATTAAGACGTGATCTTATCTTTGAGATACTAAAGGAGAAATAAATCAATAACACATAAATCAAGTTATAGATAAATCCAGTTGGAGCAAAAATGTGTACATTGAGGAAGGCCGTATCACACTTGACAAACATGGTCAAATAGAACTATAATACATACAAGGAAATACTCATTTAGCGTTGTAATTTTATACTTTAGGCCAGCGCAGATGATTCATGTACACTTTTTTATGGCAAGCAAAACAATAGACCATGGGAAGCAGTTGCTACTTCAAGGCTAAAGAAGTTCAAATGTAAGGGAAATATATCTGAACTCAGGAGCACTTAGACATATTAAAGAGGGAGCGTTCATAATTATACCGTTCTTTCAAGTTTCGCAAATTGATCCCTCGAGCTAGAAGGGTAGAAATATAAATAGAGCTGTAGGAGTAGAGAACAATAACATCTAATAGCCCGAAGACGTATTTGATAAACGTGTAACAGATAATAATGATCTTGTTAATGGGGTAACGACCTCTATTGATAAGGATACAATCATACAATTAAATACGCAGATAAAGCTATCATAAGAAACGTTAATATTAAAATGACCTTTTTCCTAGCTACAGTAACTACTTTTTGTTCAAAAATACATCAAGCGTTTGAACTTTCCCAAATTAATTTCTCAGGTAACTCACCTTCGTGGATTAATTTGGGAAGTTCTTATTTTCAACCCTCGATTTAAATATAACACAAGAAGACAGCGAAACGTATAATAATAAACATGAGACGGCTGTATCAACAGAAAACAGAATTACATACCACGTGTAAACCACGATATATAAGCGTATGAAAACTCATTGGATTCCAGACCTTCAGGCGAAGGGGGAAGGGGGTAACCTTGCCAAATTCATATTACCCCTCCGGAGGGCCGGGTGAAGGCAACGTGGGGCGCATAAAATGCCCGTTGCCATGACAACCAAGGGCGACAACCCTCCGAGCCTGCGAGCCACGCAATGTTTGCACGGAAAATTAGGAAATTTCGTAAAACATGAGCTAGGTTAAGTGGAGCATCGGGGTGATTCAGATACTTCTGCCTTTGTTTATTATGTTTTGACAGATATTTCCGACCAAGGTGTGGCAGGGGAAGACATTAGGAATGGGAAATTGAAGAATATGATGGCATTCTTGGAGGGTGATGACTGATATGATAATGAATTTTTTGTATATGCACAAATTTCAAAGAAACAGTTACAAAACTGAACAAATAAATACGTAACAAGTGGTGCAGATGAGATTAGGAAACACTTGAACCGTACAGTATATCAGCAACACAATCTATTGACCGTACCAATCGTGTAGATAAAGCCATAGTAAATAATGACATACCGACATTTATAGACGAAAAACATGTTCTGGTTAATGAAAACTATCCAGAGCAGCACGATTCATTAATTTAATTAGTTGATTGTTATGAAAGTAATTAATTAACTTCTAATTTGTGGACTATTTCGGTGCACTGCTGTTGATTAAAGTTCGGCAAACATTGCCGGCTGAGTGGAATGCAAACGACAAAATTTAATTTGAGCCTAGAGATTGGTCATGTAGTGAAAATGAATATCAAGATTAAAGCTATACGTGGTTTAATTGATTTTTAATTACACCTATTAGAAGAGCCAATAGCATAATAATTAAAAGCCTTCTTTCCCGATCGTCATGTACAACCATATGCACCACATTGAACGAAGCGGACGATAGAGCTGTCCAGGGAGCTACACTAAGGTCAGACAACATTTGACTAGGTCATTGACACGAAAAGGTGAAGCATAAAGACCGTAACATCGAGCAGGAACATCTTAAAGAAGATAATATATCCATTGCTGGTCCAGTAAAATATACAAACAAACTTCCTAATGCACATAGTTTATAACGTCTGCTAGCTAAGAAAAGGCTAGCTCTTTCTCCCGTGGGAGTCGTAAACGGTGACTAAGAGGAGGCAGACGCTTCTCGAATTGCTACCGAAGCTATACGACAATCGCACTTGGTAAAACCAGAAAATAGCTCTATAACAGTCTTAGAAGCTGTTAGTAAATGCTAATAAACCTGCGACTTGATCCTATTAACAAAATGGCACTTATCAACGTCTGAAAAACTTCCTTATTCAAATGTCTGTGATGTTCCTAGTCTCTGTATCACTTTATTCCTTCCATCAAAGCGAACCCACTCGGATTTTATTATTTTTGCGGTAAACTATACGAGAAATAATAAAAAACCCGCAAAATACTTATAATTTTGAACTCGCGAGACGCAGTAAATTACATTTTCTACAAGACTTGTAGAAAATGTCGTAAAACCGCGGTTCATACGGGGTGGAACTTGCAAGACTTACATGGAGGTTTTGGAGAGGTGCCAGGCTAGGCGTTAAATGTTGTAATAATATGCGTTTTGAACTCAAAAATTGTAAGCTGTGTTTGAACGATATTTTATTTAGTTTTGCCTGTAAACGTACGGTTTTCGTTTCAGTTTTCCTAGCTAGCTAAAAGGAAAATTTACTGTGATCTTTTCATAATTTAAAATAATATGATAGCATCATATTCTTATCGTATCGTTATTGATATGTCTCGTAAGTCTGGCGTTAGTCAGCATTGAATTGAATAGACAATTATTTCTTTGAACTGGCGCTAGTCACTCGCAGAATTTCTGAATAGCCTTTGCAATGCATCAGAATAGGCAATTTCCTTACTAAATTATGCACTTGACGTCAAAGACAAAGTACTTTCAATGCTATTTTCGTTTACTATATTCGTATAAAGACTGAAGTTCATACACGCCCCGTTGTTCCTTTCCTATATTATGCAGTTTTATGAGGACAATCAACAGTCGAACACCGTGCAATTCAAAAACCAACACACAGGACCAAACAATCCCTTCCTGAAAAGACCAAAAAATAAACGAGCCGTTAATGACTGAGAAAACAAAAGGTCTCCACGTGCACTTAATGCAATTACAGCGACCACACAAAGGGCTAGCCCAGGGCAATCGATGCGTCTAGACATCGACCAGGCGCCAGTGAGGGCAGCATTAAAAATTTCTGCACATACGGATATAACGTTCAGTTTCATGTCAACCGAGTTGTACAGACCGCGGCTGAATAAGTAACGTAGAAGCGACAGTTTGGACGCAAATTGTAAAATGTGAGCTCAGGATGGGACAAGGTTGCAAATGTTGCCATTTCATTTGAAACATGGCCTTTTAGTATTACTCGAAAGTTTCAAAATGTACTTTTAACTAAAGCACATTTTGTATAATAATAGTGCACTATGCAACGATGATTAGTTGTTCGCATATCAAGCTGAATCATCGCGCGGAACAACGAGCGTTTGATACTCTATAATTTTCTACCATAAAAGCATGGGTTATGCATTATTATGAGACAGGAAAATTTATATAAAATATCGTCTGCTAGTATAATATGTATAATCAAAACATACCACAAATTTTGTGCACATTTGTTAAAAGTATTTGATGAATTACAACTAAATATGTTTGATGAAACGAAAGCAGCCGAAAATTTTGATAATGTTAGTCGAGCAGGCTAAATTCCAATAGCAGAGGGTAAAATAAATCACACTTGGGTTTGTAATTAGTTCAAAAGCATGAATTATTACTTTCCTCTGAACAATTATCACTGAAGCAAAACTTGAAAGCGAAATACGCGTAGGAAGGCTACATTAATACGGCTGAAGTAACCCTGAAAGTTCAATTCGAGGGTACAATGGTGACATTGGGCCCGGATGAGCTCGTGCTTTAATGGAAAGGTCAAGGACGAGCGACCTTTGTTCAAGGACGGCCGGATGATGAGGTTGCCAATGAACTGATAGAAGGTAATCAGAAAATATTTACGGAACTCTAACATGAAGATTGTGAATACGAGGATATTCAAAGTTTCTTTAAACGTACGGACGTTAAGCTAACATTAACGTCTTACTTGCCGCACAAGGCTTAAAAGTTGTCCTTGTAACAGCAAGATCGACTTGAAGCCTAACTTGTTAAGTAAATCTAACAAGGAACAAGTTGGCTTGGCAGTTCTTACAAACTAACTTTATCGTGAAGGCTGTTATATTCTCAAGACTGACTGATATAAGTCCGTTCTGAAGTTGAGCGTATATACCTACGTACTAACCTATGCATACTGCGATTGAGCATGTTCTGATACGAGCCTTTTCAGAGTACATAAGATAATAAAGATTTATAAAAATCTTTCAAAAGAAAAATACACCAACGAAACGAAAATCTAAAATTATAAGTAAGTCCTTTGTGGAGTATATTTCTTTGTTCTACCTAAATAAATAAAGCATTGCTTTGAGCGATCCTGGATTTATCTCTGGGTTTATAACAATGTTTTACGACGGCATAGGATGGCTGGCATATAGTTCGGCTAATAAATACGGCCTAAGCTTTGCGCAAAACAAATTGTCTAGATTTTTGGGGTTTATCCACATACACCAAGAGTGAAAATATTTTATGGGCAGACTCTTGAATTAATGTTTCCAAGCTGTTTCGCTTTGTTTGTATAAAATATTTTAGAAATAAGTTTAGAATATTCGGAGAGATAGACAGAATCCAGCTCGGAATAAAATTGTTCTATTGAATAAACAATACATAAATTCAATTGTAATTTTTTGCTCTTCCAGAAAATTTACTCATTAACCTATATTCAATCGATACTTCCAAGCAGTACCTACGTAATTGGATTAACTGGAAATCGTTTCAACCCGGGCATAAAAATCATAAAAAGACGACAAGGTAGTGAAAACTAATGGACATATAGAAACCGATGTCGTTTAATCAGGTCAGCCTAGTGCCCATAAAATATGAATCTAAGTCAAGAATAGTTTACATCCAAAACTAACGACGGTAATATCGCAAGTCATAACAGGGTCCTATAAATCTGCTAATCGCAAATTGTTCGTGCCGCGAGATTCATGTAGCTTTCACAGTGATTAATTAACTAGTGGTCGTTGAAAATGTACCGACATGACTGATGATGCTTCCAATTTATTGATGGAGACATTAAATAGGGCTAATGAAGATTTATAATTGAATGAAGAACCTTGTTACACTGAGGTGGTTTTCAACAGGACTATTGAAGTCAACTTGATTATTTGTTAGGTTGCTACACAAGCAATGCCCGCTTTCATTACGGTTATTTGTGAGAAAAGAACCAGCTATTACACAATGATCTGAGATTAAATTTGCTCAGAATAAATAAAGGCAATCTCATTCCGCATCACATTATGACCTAATTCAATCATCGATGAACTGTTTATACGACAGAATTCCAGGGAAAAGTGTGTCATTTACGTCATGAATATAAACGTGGTGAATTAAAAACGTTTCAAATGGTAATTTAATTTACTACTTGAATGCATCTAATTGAATTTGAAGTTAAATCAGCCGATGCAATTGTCATGTCAATTTCTGATCATAATTCAAAGAGTTACAAAGCTGATATTGTATGCGATTGTAATAGCAAAACTAACAATCTTCAAACTTGTTCTCAATAACACGAAGAAAAACAACCTTAGAACACATCACATTAATTTAAAGATGCATAAGGCAAAACAAAACGACACATTTTTACTAAAAGGTTGACCAGATGCAACATAAACTGGTCGCACAAGTTCTGATAACGATGGTGCTCTAATAGAAAACTTACCACTTTTAAAATATACTCTAGTGAAGAAAGTTGGATTCCATGTAGGAGGACGAAGTTAAACTATTGCGAGGCTAAATTGGTTTATTATCGAGGAAATAATGTCTTACGGGAATTGGTTCTAGATCTACTAAAGACTCAATACAAAGTTAAGACAAATACATTACATCAGTTATGTTGACAGACCGTCAGAGTAACAAAATCCAATTCTATGTAAGTATAAAATTGGATGGCAATTTTTTTACCCTTCTTTTAAAAAGAAATATTTTTTCAAAATAAAGGTAAAAAAATAAAGAAAGATGTTAAAGATGGTTCTGTTCGAACCATGATTCTCTGTTCAGGAAGGTACTTGATAGATAGATATATCAAGTCTTGATTATAAGCCGACAATTTGATTCGTGCTACATACATAATTCAGAATATTATTCATAAGAACGCAAAGGCAAAAAGTCATACTCACATTCTGTAGGCGTTCAGAGTCTTCGACATTATACAACAGTTGAAGTTGTTGAACTAACAAATGCAATCCATTCCACTGCACTAACACGAAGAAACCATTATCACACTGTAATACTTGCACTCGATAAACGTTTAGAAAAATAAGCGGCTATATGCTTCATATAATACTGCCCACTGAAAGGGTATTTAAACGATACAATATACAACGCTCTTGGTCACGACATGTTTACTGACGACCTTGGAAGGACTAAAACGCAAATCACGCTATACAATAAATTCGATGTTGGAATAAACATGAACGTAAAACTTGTTAGTAAGAATTTGAGGTTACATGAAGCTAATCGTAATAGTACGAATTTTGGTTTAGTTAAGCCTGTAGTGAGTTTTACATTCACGAAAACAAATTCAGTGATTTCCGACATAGGTCGAAAAACAGAAGGAAACTGTGCACTCCTCGTTAATACGGTGGTAGACACATTTCTTTACGGCGAGCGCTGATGGCCGTGTTATTGACACTTTCCATGTTACGTTCATTCTTAGTAAAGCCCGGTGAAGATGAATGTTGCATTATCAGAAAAGATTTAAATATTGACATGGATATGATAAAAATAATGATAAGGCCAAGTACTCCAAACTTTACTATTACACTAAAAAATAAAACAATTAAATTTAAATTACCAAATGTAAAAATATAAATCTCGCAAAGAGCGTAGCAGTAAATTAAGGACAGCTAAATAATGAACAAGAGTTGATGAAGCTAAGCTAAACACTCATCGTATTTATAACGTAAACGTTTCGGAATCAGTCCGTATGACGAAGCTCGGAACCCACTTACAAAATTATATTATCAATCTGGGCTCAGGTCATCCACGTGTGTTTTTGGCACGCACGGCACGGAAAAAATAAATATGTTGCCAATTATTGCACAATAGATAACAGAGACAGAGCTATACGTTTGTCTAATGCTGAAGTGAGATCGATATACAAACTGAAATATGAAAATAGACCGACTCCTACGCAACCCGGCGGGTCGGTGTGTGTGTCGTTGATCCCTTCAGACATCATACCGTTTCCTCTGTTTGTTTTCGTACTGCTATCAGCGTCGTCTGAAGCTTCGATAATAAGAATAACAAAAATATTTGTAATGTTGCCAAGGACATCATTATCTGCGACTGTTTAGATATCTAAATCTTTGAGTTTTTAATTATAAACGAATCAAGATCAAGAACTCATTATTGTAGGTCGTTGAGTACAGTGGCCGGACTTTTGTTTTGATTTGACAAAGTCGTAAAAATGATAAATTGGACAAGATTATTTTGTTACGTTTGGACAACACAGACGTCATTAAAACTTTTCGAGATATGAATAAACAGTATCGTTGCAGGAGCAAATCTGTTAGTAAAAGTTCGTCAAAACGACGCAATGCGCAAATGCTCTTTGAATATTCAATTAATATAACTCAAGATTGTGTTACTTTGTTGCAAAAGTTGAATGGACACTCCATTTAACTTTTGATCAATTTATAGAAGTTAATTCAGTTGAAAAAATTCTGATAGAAGTTACTAATGTTTAATTTTGAGTTTACCTGCGTTCAGGAAAAGTCATAAAGAAAAGAATACAAAACTCCAGAATATATTGCTAAAAGTAAAAGTAAATACTAAAATTATACTTAACACCAAAATTTAAGTTTCCCTTTCAACATTCTCAAAGCTTTGGAGAGTTTTTCACGACTATACAAAATATTTAAACAGTGCGTGTGTTTTGTAGCTAAAATATTAATAAAGCATACCAACGAATACTTTGTCCTACATATTATGAAAGGGAAGGCAAAATGATACACACAAGAAAGTTAAGTACCTAACATTATGCTGGAGCAGACCGTTATGAGGTTCTTTTGGCACAGTCTGTAGAGCCAAACGACTTTCGGATGGCCAGAATGAAAACGCAGCTTGTCCTGGTCTAAATATTGATCGTCAAGAAGAAAGGACATGGTCTACATATTACGTAGATTGGAGAAAAAAAATGAAAATGTCACATTTCTCCTTTGACGGTTTTATTAGTTGTTAAAAAAGGAACACACTTGTTCCTTTTGCTAGAACAGTCTATGTATGGAACACTATGGAAACAACAGTATGGAAAATATTTTTTTGGAAAGTGCGTGTTAACATTTTTACGAAATATAACTGTTCTCGGAAAGCCTAGATTGCTGACCAATAGTGGCCCCATGCTGGCTCACTGGATACGGCTGCACAAGTAGGTGTCAGTCGTTTAAATTTTGTATATAGTGTGGTTTTTTACTAACATTTGGGTAAGTAAGACCTGTACTAACAACTTATGGATCTTGATCTGAAATAAATAAAAGATATGTATATATATATATATATATATTAGTTAGAGCACAAAATCATGAATGTATCTTTAAAACTCAACGTTTAATCAACGCTTGGTTAAGTGTAGCGAAGCGCTATTTGCGCATCTAACAAGCATTGCATAGCTACCAGCGTTCTGCCGACGATTCCGGTAACGCAAGTCCTCCTTAACCGTAATAAGTCCTACTTGTTAATAAATCAATTATATCAGAAACTACGCGATGTTTTCACCGTTAGGATTGCGCTAATTAACTAAATTGTGTGGGTTGAATTTTCTTGAAGAGGGTGAGTCAAGTCTTCGACATAGACGAGGTCTTGAATCTACTATATGTGTAGAAAAGCTGGTTTTATTACCGTTCTGGTGAATAGTGTTGGCTGATAAAAGATTCTACTTCAGTCTTCTGATAATAAAGAATGGAACTATTTTATGGATCCACTAGAAAACTACACGAAGCAAAATAATTGATTATAAATGTTGGTTAAACTTTGTTTTCCAGCCCACAGCCTGAGGTACTCTCCACCTCGACATTTTAATTAACGACTTTTTTCATCTATGAATGAATCTGAAGTATTCGTCTATTTTTATAAATGAGTTTAAACAACAATATGAAAAACCATGTTTGAAACCCTGGTCGGCTTAACATTACTCACTACACGTAAGGAGCTTACCGAAGCCATTGACAGAAAATCCAATGCAATTGCAAGTATTGCAACAACATTAGATACGCTAGCTCTCTTTGAGAACTTCAAACACTTTGTACAAAACTCACGGTATCTTAGCAGTTCTAAGTAACTGAAGATAGAGTTCCTTGGCGGTTTTACCAAGAGTGCACAGTGAAATCCCTGAGGGAAATCTCAAGGAATGTAGAGCCTTTGAAGAGGTAGCTGAAAAAGGATCGCTTTGACGGTATGAATTGAAATGGAGGGTCGATATCACTCTTTGAATCAGTAATGAAGTTATTGTATGATAATTTCGAATTATTACATACAATATTATATTTTTATAGCCGGTTACTTTCAAAAGAAATTCGAATTCCGTCTAGAATAAAAATGACCATTTAAAAATTCAACGTCTTTGAGCTCTACAAATACAGACTCAGATTTCTTTTCTCTCTTCTCTCATCCTTGAAAAAGACTTAAAACTATTGTTAGCTGGCGGATTAAGCGATCCTTCGAGATCAACCCTGGCAAAATAAAACATATTAAAAGATTAAATGGTTGATAAGAAATGAAAATATAAAGAGTAGAAAAGAGGGAAGTAACATTGTTGGTGTAAAAAAAATACAGAGCACATGTACACCAGAGAAATGCCAACAGTAATAAATAATTCCGATCTAACTGTCGGGAAGAATGAAACACACGGTGTGGGGACATCTGGTCAAGTCTGCAATCATATCTAAAATAGTCACTTGGATAAATGGGTCAGCGGTTGGCAAGTCGCGAATCATCTGAACTGAACTACGTCCCGAGTTCCTGACAGACGTTATCGCCACAAATGAACTGAACCAATTTGTCCAGCAACGATAATGGACAGCCGCAAATAATGGGTCTGCCGATGCTTCGTTGTTCCTCAGAATATTAGTCTTTAGGCCCACAATAGAACTTTCTAATGAGTGGTTTTAGAACTCGATTTTCAATATCAACGATGACATTAAGCTGAAGAGTGGACATTATTTAAGAGCATTAACGAGTATGGACATTAACAACCTAACCGCAAGTTAGAAAACGTATCTAACGATGTTCAACTCTTTGATGAACATCATAAGAGTCAGTTTTCAATTTCGATTAGATGCTTCTGACGATGGACTGAACGCGGTTAGCCACAAGTTTAGTAAAAACTATAATAAAATGTCCACTATAAACTCACTATACACCGTGACATTTTAGTCGTCATACAAAAGTAGCCCTCTTCATGTATCCAACGACTACAATTTTTTTTTTTTTATATATCGTCGGCCGTAGGTTCAATTGAGGTAAGGGACAAAATACGATTTTTCAGGAGAGGCCGACAAAGTTTGTTTTCGGACTAAACCGCCCACAACGGGCCCTATCAGAATACCAGCGCTGCGGTATTTATTTTTTAAATATCGCCGCATTATGCTGAGATAGGAGCCTTTTTGGCCTCGCACAGGTCTTTATAATTCGTTTTTTTTTTGTTTTTTATTTTGTAATTTTTTTATTTTTATTTATTTTTATTTTTGTTATTACCTACTTACTGTTTGTATTTCCTGTGCGTGTCCCAAATAAAATATTTTTCTTTCTTTCTTTCTTTCTTTCACAACTTTTTTTTGTTATTAATTTTTTTCGGATCTGATTTCACACATAATCTTGTATTTTAGTGCTCTATCTACCTGTATAACATTTATTTAAATAAGTTAGCTATTTAAGAAAATAGACGTTCCTTACACCAACGTATTCTGTTAGTAATGTCCCTTAATAGACCAAGTATCTTGTAGTCTATTGACCTCTACGTTGGATTTAATCAATTAATGAAAAAAAATGTGTAAAGGACTTGTTGAAAAAATGTATGAAAAAAATACAGCGTTAAGAGATTGTCGACAGAAAATGAAGTACACACTTTTGACGTACTGAGTAATCCGTAATGGTAATTCGTTAGACCCCTCGGGGAGACCCTTACCTTATTTGAAGTGGATTGGCGGCGGTAACTACACCATTTCAAGTTGCTATATTGCATAGTTTTTCAGATACATTGTTGTTATGGGGCTGATTCGTAATTTGGATCCAAAAAATCAGTAGGGTAAGGGACATTTTTCTTAAGCTATAATTTGTTCATATACACCATTCGAAAGAGCGAAAAATTCTGAACAAAACTGTATGCTCAACTCATTTTCGGTATTTTGTCCCTTAGCTCAATTGAACCTACGGTCGACGACATATTGTAAAAAAAATATTGCTCCTTGAAGTATTTTATGTCGAGTACATTGAGTGGCCCTTTGTAAGACGACTAAAATGTCACGGTGTATATACGTTCAAAGATATTTGTGATCCATTTATAGATATCTAAACATTTCGGTACTAGGCCATATTGATAAATGATAAACCTGTTGATTTTAATTAAGGAAAGTATGAGATAGTAAAAGGCGTTGAAGAAAGTGACATAATTAAGATCGTATATAAAGATGAAGACAATCGAAAGGTTGATAGGAATTTTAATTACATTGAGGAGAAAATTGATTTTCTTTTACGATTAAAATAATTGGCTGACATTTTGTTAATTGAGTCATATCTATTGTATCTTAATGTGTCAGCATAATTATTATACGTGTATATATAGATATATATAATCTAAGAAAGTCTGTATATAATATTTAATAAAAATATTCCAATAAATTGTTGAATGCAGCGGTGAAAACGTTACGTATTGCAACACGTAATGAATAAACATATACTAGACCTAGTTAGTAAACATGCGATTCTTTTTTTATACAAATTCAATATCCGAATGAACGATAAGCGCAAATAACTGCTGTGTAATAGGAAAAAGGGGGGTAGTAAAAATATTCGAAGAAAGCTGTTGGAATTCCTGGCGCATTCGTAATAATCCTTCCAAGGTGTTGAATAAACTAAAAAGCACTGACACTGATTATTGCGATAGAAAACTGAGGACGGTTCCGTAGGACGCGTGAATGTTTTTGAAAAGTGCTTTATAATAATGCCGACACGTTGTCGAGCGTCGGCGACGTCCGTTCGCGTCGGTCGCTCGTTGCGTACTAAACTAAATCGACTGAACTGAGGCCGAGTATAGTGTGGCGCACGCAGCTAGGCGCCTCGATTAGCATTATCGAGTCGATAGATGTAGAAATATAACGACAAGTGGATTACTCTATAAATGGACTATAAAAATAATAAAGCGACTTTTATCACACGTGTTGAGGTGACGCAGCAATGTAGTTACTTATTACGCTGAGTACTTATTCATGATACAACCCTGTTATTTAACAGAACTCAATTACTCATTTGACATTTATAGCTTCCTAACTTGTAATTTGTATAAGTTTTATAACTTCTAGTATCTATTTTAGACGATAAAGCTTTTTAAGGTCTTGTAAAATGTGGAACAGAAATATTTTTGTTGACAAGAGTCGTAACTCGCAACCTAATCAAACAGTTGCAGACAAAATTCTCATGAACTCTCCTATTTTTATTCCAATCCCACAATCAAAATCTAATAAAAGCGAAGTAAAAAAAATACTCGTTTTTCGAGAGATTGCACCGCCCTAAAGTTTTCCAATCGCGTTAGCTGGGGTTGCCACCCCTACCCACGCCCCCCTCGCTACTGCCGCACTTTGTGCAAGCTACGCGTATGCACTGACGCACACACACGGAATAAGCAGGGTTACCATGCTGAATGAACTGATAAACATTTAGGGAAGCTCCTAATAAGGGTGATGGCACTTTAGAGATTGTATCTTATTTATTATTGTTTTTATAATGAAATTGTTTTAGTTTTATTAGTATGCCTGAATACACGATTGACTGTTTAATGCGTTGATGATATGTTATTATTACACTTTAAATAATTTTAAGTCCAAAAATTATTTTTGAAATTGAATTTGGGCGATTACATGGGTTTCTACCAATATTATCGGTGACACTACTTTTCAGACCAACAAAACACAACATTTCCTCATCTACCCGATCCTATTACCACATCCATTCCTACAAAAACTGAGCGCACTTAATAAGACACATGAAGACAAGGACGAGATGTGGAGACCTTCAAATGAAAAGTTACATAAGCCTGCAAGGTCAGGCGAATCAATACGCAGACGCCAAATTGTCTGGCAAGTAAACAGTCCCAACGCATTGCTAAGAATTAAGATAAGAACAATGAATTCCCCCCTCCTTCAGCTTATCTTGTGGGAGGGGATATAAATTGGAGAATTAAGGTAGTAGAGCTGAAACAGAAAAATCTCGCGAACAGCAAGGTGTGACATTTTTTTTCGTTTAGATAATGTTGCCTTTGTCGCATAGTTTTCAGAAATTTAAGAATAATTTGATGAGCAATTAATGCTACTGGCTTAAGAGGCTTACAACAGCTAAAGCGCGGTCACTGTCGGACTGCATAGAAATGAAAGAGAAGCGCGATGACACGACCCAGGTAATTTATTGCAAAATATGAAGCAGTTAGCGATTTACAAAAAATCTATTGATTGGACTGGAAAATTAAAACACTATTATGCTAATATGTAGCTTGTAGAATAATCTGACAAAAAATCAGAATGATTGCATGTAAATTAATATGATTTTTAATCGTTAAAAGAAATTTTTAGAGGTATCTTCATGATTTTTTTCTATCGTATCAAATTAGTTGTATTATGTTTTCAACACACTATCATACTAGCATATATCCTGAAGAATATCATATATTTTTCTGATTTTGTTAACTGCAGTGGATCATATTCTTTTAGGCATTATAAAACTTGCGTATAGGCACGTTTAGGTCCTGTAGTCCCCTTAAGGCATTAAGTACTTAGGTCCTGTGACCGAGAGCAACAACCGCCGAAACCAATCGAGTGAACTTTAAACCTAGTTCACGTTGTATGAGGATTAAACTAAAGCTTTTAACAAGATTAAGCTCACCACCTTACGAGAAACTTCGTGACCCATTTCCTTGGATAACCACTTACTTTCAATTAACTTGCAAGTTTTCAAACTCAATCAAAGTCAGATTAATAGAATTAATAACCCCAAGCAATGGAGTTTAGAGTCAAATAACAGTTTATTCATCTGTTTTTGCGATGTTCCTAACAGCCAGAACTTTCCTGTTTGTTTCAATAATAAGGACAGCGATAAGGAATAATTAAAACGATGATATTACGTTTCAAGTAGCATTAAAAAATATTGTTGAGAACACAATTGTACAGGAAACTATTCACCAAGATATGATCTAAGCCCATTTAATGGTAAGAAATAAGGATTAAACATTATTTCAGGAATTAGCTGACTAAGCAACGGCAGGATGGTCACCCTGTGCGGTTGGCTTGCGTGCATATATTGCCGGCTGTTGGATATTATACCTCCACCAATTTCTACGTAAACTCCCAACACTTGTTTCATTCTTCTTTACCTAATAATGCTTCGTATGCCACTGTACTATATTAGAATTTTGGGTTGGTTGGGAACGTTGGGGCACTATGTATACCAGTATTTTATTGTATGTTTCCGCTTCATCGATATCGAAAGAACACAAAGTGTTATTATACCTATGAGAACTTATAGAATGAAAAACATTGTGCACATTATTGGACATGATGACATGACAGAATTACGATAATTTTATGATTGTGAGTGGTAATTCGAAGTGATGGTTATGTTTCACCTGTTGTCGTATCCTATGAAGTTTATAAGATAACACAGTGACTGTAGCTTCGCATTAAAATTATAGAAACTTTAGGTCCTAACATCTGCCCTTAGGGAACACCCTTTAAAAGTTTAGCAAGTACGACTTTACATTTGCAATCGTCAGTAGGGAATCTTCTTAGCATAGCAAGAACCGTTCATTCATACATTCACAGTACACTGACCATGTAGAGCGCAAAATAAACATAAAATTAACGACGAAGAAAGTGTATAATATGTTAATTAGTTAAACGTTAATTTCGTCTGGCAAGCTAGACTTATTTCGGTAGGAATTCACAATATCGCAAATAAACGGGAACAAAGCGAAAATATAATGAATTCCTAGCGTGACTTACAAGCAAAGAAAATAATATTGTTCTGAATATTAACGAAAGGAAATTAGACCTATAACCCTTGTGATGGTATTTGCAAATACTTAGCGAGAAAATTTGTAGCTGGCTCGACAGCAATTTGTTTAAAAGAATTTGCTGTTTCTCTTTTTAGGTCAGGAATTTAAGGTCTTACGCCAAAACCTGGGATATTATTTCACTCCTTTCGTAATATATTTTCATAAGCGGCTTATTGCGCGGAGAAGAATAGAGTTTTCTTTGTTCTTGTGAAGACTGATACTAGTGCAAATAAATCTAACAATAGGACCAATTTAAAGTTCAGCAAAGATTTCACCTAATCAGCATTAACCTCATCGAACACCTTTAACTCCAACTCCCAATCTCAATTGACGCCCACACAATTCAAAATTACACAACAAACAAACAGCAAACAAAGGAACGATACAATTTTAATTAAAATCAAACAGTTGATTAAATTCCCACGTTACGGGCCGAAAAACTTTCTCAGTGACGTAATGGAAGATAGAACCTACTTATGTAATGAATACTAAGGGAGTGCAGATAACGCTTACTTTGTACGAAAGCCAACCCGTATCAGCAGAGTCGTGCAGTTAATTAAATCAAGAGTGGACTTTGATTAGGTTAGTTTGCCCTGAATGGGAGCTGGAGGGGCTTTTTGAATTCGAGTGTTTTCCTCTACTCGGCCGAGTGGAAGTGTATTGGCTGATTCACTATCTGGTTATTAAGCATGTTTTCTTTCGTTATTTATCTTATCGACATGAATATATTCAGTCTCATCATAAACGTGTTTGAAAAGATTTCTTGGTTGCTAGCAACTATCTTTAAATACGCCACTCTTCTTGTTATAAGTGGCACTACTTGTAAAGCATTGAGCAATACAAGCGTTATTACTTCTAAAATAAGACTACTTTAATTGTAACCTTTTTTTTATATTTTTCTTGCCAGTACGAGAATGAAAGAAAAACATACATTGAGCAAAATATTTACCTTGTGAAAGTTGTAAGAGCTGATTGAAAGGTATTACTATCTCGAGTATATAAACAACTAAATATTAGGTTGGCTTTATCTATAGTATATTTTGCTTCTAAGTGTTTATTGATATTATTGAAGTTATCTATTGCATTCCTCTTAGTGAAGTTTGCTATTATCGGTTAAATATCATCTTTTAGATCACCTATATGGTCTGTCTATGAACTAAGACAGTGCCAGGGAAGGAAATAGTTCCTAAACATTAGGATGAGGAAGATGTTCTGATGAGTGTGTCAGTATTGAAGAATAACATTTAAACAGTATTATATATACTGTTTAAAAGTTATTCTTCCACACTTATTGTATCATTATTCCACATCAATGCTTCCTTCTTGTTTGCAACGTAACACAATACATTGACGTCGTTAACAAAAGAAAATAATGTATCAAGCTGACAGTTATTCAAAATATGACAAAGTAATGCATAATGTACGAATACTTTCAATAAACTTAATTGACTCCGAATGACTCACTCACTCGCTTTATACGCAGACAAGCACTGTTTGAATTTCAATAGGTATCTTATGTTAAAAGAAGTCATTCACTCATTGACTGATAAATAAATTTTTATTTAACCCACTTTTGGTGGCTTTATATAGCTCGTATATAATTACACTTTGAAAAGGTCGAATGCCGACGAGATATTTGACAAATATATTTTGTGCATAGTTGGGAAGTCAAAAATAAACAGTGACTGAAATGAAAACGTTCGATTAAAGTCTGTTGTAGATAAAAATAGAACGACTGAAACATTCTTATTTCGTAGAAGAAAAGCTAAACGCCTAATCCAAAATCAAAACAATAACAATAATTGAATAAAACAAGAATTGTTTCCGATACAACACAATCCAAGTAAAAAGAAAATTGAACCAATTTCGATTCAATATTACAACAGTAATCAGATGTCGATTCCAGAATCGGAATTCCCTGAAGATACACATAGTAAGTTCACTAGAAGTAAGCTCAACAAAGAAATTGCTTTCTCTCCGAACAATACACTAAACGAATGTTAAGCCAATAATGTACAGTATAGAAATCCATTATCTTGTAATAGCTGGCCTGGCTACAAAGGCAAGTCGACTTTTTGCTCAAGCTTTCCCTTGGCAATTACAAATGGCGTGTTTTGATTATAAGAAGTAATAATGACGTTGATTATCCAAAGATGAAGATTGACGTGCATATCATGATAAGGCGGAACTAATAAATACCACGAGAGAACCTTTATGATCGTATGGAATCTTCAATGCATCTAGCATTGACGATTCCATACGATTTGGAAATGCTAGCCATTAAATAGTTACGAGCAAAGAGACTGCACTAAATAGAATCAATATCGGAAGACACTGATAATATAGGAATCACTGTAACGAATTCTTAGAGGATGGTAATCCGGTAATCCCAAAACTAGACTAGTTCCATCTATTTCTGATTCTGTCAAACTATTTTAGTTATTTCGTTTTGCTGTGAAACGTTATTTCAATCACGTAATTCAGTCGGTCGTTCGTCATAGAACGAATCGATCGGAACCTTGCCGCTGAACTATTGAATATCTTTATGTTAACATACATTTTGTTTTGTTATAACTTTTGAAGCAGCAGCTTGGAATGCTTATATCGCGTGCAACATTTTATACTGCACTTGTACAAGTGTGCATATCACAGGTTAGACCAGTTAGTTCGTAGTGTGGTCCTGAGCTAAAAATAGAACAACCTATCTCTCCCAGTGGTTGCTACAGGCTTGCTACGACACCCAC
Organism: Agrochola circellaris; assembly: GCA_914767755.1. Lineage (NCBI taxonomy): Eukaryota > Metazoa > Arthropoda > Insecta > Lepidoptera > Noctuidae > Agrochola > Agrochola circellaris. Next base: position 2,831,359 of record OU611853.1, read on the forward strand.
ATATTCAAGTGATTAATGCCACGACATTAATCACTCACATTAAAGACTTTGATGATTGCGATTGGCCACGGCCAAATCAACTACTTCGGCTTCAGACGATCTATGTTCAACACAAGATCTAAGTTAAACATTAAAGTTACAAACCCTTACTTGGAAGCAATTCAGGCTTAATAAATACATAAAACATAATTTAAAACAATTTACGTTAATAATCTTGGCCGACATTTTAGAACCTGAAGATCTGCCGATACAAAACTAAGTGTAAGTAGTTAGCGCAAATGCAGGGCAAAAACCGATAATATCGGCAAATTGAGACTTCACTAGAGCTCGCTGATTGCCGGCTTTTGCAGCTCTAACTACTCACAGGAAACTACTGCTGAGCAAAACGAGATCAGCAGATCGAAGCAATCAGTGCTTTAGATTCCGAGGACTTACAAATTAAGGAGCTTCGTTCATGGAAATGGAATTACAATCAGCGTTTGACCTATTTTACTGAGACTGCGAACATTGCAATTAACTTTGCTACAGGACTTCTTACAATTTTACATAACAGAAGCTGAATAGGAACAAATTATAAATTAAACATTTCACATGAACTTCAATTTTACGAAAACATGAGCGAAAATTATGCATTTCACTGGACTGAAACATGCTACATCACTACAAATAACTTGTTCCCATGCAGCAGTCATAAAGTGAACGTTTATGAGGCTTTAATTTGTGTTGGTACTGCGTTTATTAGATTTTAAAACGCGTAAAGAGGTAAAGTAAATGATGGTGTGACCGATTGTGTAGGTTTTTTGGAAGGCAAGATACTTTTTAAATGTCTCAGCCCTCAACGATGAAGGAAAAATATCTCTTATACAAACAATGGAACTCATAATCAACTTGCATCACGCGATCAGACTACATAACAATCAACCATTTACGTGGTATAATATTTAATCTGTGTTCTTTAATTAACGGACATTAATATGATTTAACAAGCTACAATTCAACTTCCACGTCGTGAAAACGGAAATTAATTGTCGTTAAAAATGTTACTTTAGCTTTCAAGTGACGCATCATGTGGAACGAATTCAGTACGATTAATCGTGTTGTATATGTAGGGTCATCATCAACAATAATCAGATAGTCTAGATCTTTTAGACGGTCTCATAAATACATCAAGCAATAAAATAGTTTTTTTTCGTCTTTTGTCAATTTAAGCAATCATGCTGAAATGCTTAATAGGCATGCATGCAAGGTGGTGGAGGCTCAAATATTTTGTCTGTCAATACAGAGAGTATTTATTGACTAGCAAAATAATCCATTGTCCGACCACCAGATGGATTTGTAACGCTCATTTTAAGCATTTTTATTAAGAATGGTACAGGCTTAACTAAGCTTTACACAGCGACATTAAACACAGAGATTAGGTACCTCTACCAATATTCATTACCATATAAGCCGTGAAATCTTTTACATCACAACTTGTAAAGATATCGTGTATAAATCTAGCAACCCTACGCAATGAGTCATAGCAGCCCGAGCGCTGCGTGATCTGAAGCGGTCATGGACATTGTCTGCTGAATACGTTCGGCTTGGTATTTATAAACAGCTGCTCGATTGTTCGTATTATTGTTTAGAAACCTATTCCAAATATTAACCTAACCTTAGATTACCTATTGTTAAACTTTAATCCTTGGCTGGGATTTTGATCATTTTCAGAAACTCGATATTTATTAACGGTAAAGAAGCTGCATTTAAAATCGCAGCAGCTTTTCGAACAAAGGAAAAACACAATTAAGTGCCAATAATTGTTAAGAATACTTGGCAAAGGAAGTAGGAACTACTGAAGCACTTGTAAGTCATATCCAAGACATACCAAGTAAGGCAGATGAAACGATTAATGATATAAGCATTTTGTAAGATGTCACGGTATTAAAACGTAGAATTCATTTTTATAACCACATAAATACGCACATGGATACAGAGACAGAATAAGCAATGCATGAATATGGTGATCAATAAATTAGAAAGAAGTCGACAATAATACAGTTATAACTTTACTTCTTCACAGTGATTCACGGAATACTACCTCATGCAAAACAAACATATTCTCCCAGCATTTTACAGACAATCAGACTGAGCCCCGATGAGTCAGACTGGATGAAACCATTACTCTTTATTGATACGCGCAAGTCGACACCGAAAGTCATAAAGAAAGTATGCTGTTAAAAAACAGCATAATAAAATAATCTTACCGAGAACAATATAGAAATTCTGATGGATACTCAAGTAATGGTTAAGTTAATACTACCGCCGTGTCAGATTTAAAGATCACGGGAAATTGCAACAGATAATACAATGAACAATAATAATAGAGTTATCGGTGCCATTATCCACGTCGATTTTAATAACTCTATTAGATATACAATTCTTTTATACCAAGATAATTTCGATCTTGATAACATGAAAGTAATGAATGCCAAACTTAATGTCAGAGATGATGTTAGTGAAGATCTAATAAGCCTAGAAACGAAGAAGGTAGAAAGCAATTCCGTTTCTCATTAAAATAATATCAAAGTTATATTCAAAATAGAAATAACTTTAAGTAAGATCAAGACGGATAAAATTTTACTTTAAAATACCTTCAAATAAAGTCTGTAGCTTCTTAAAACTTTAATACCGAGAATAATTACATCTTACTTTTGAATTACCTGTCTAGATAAACTCTACTATAACAGATTCAGTCTAGACGTCCTTTATAACAGGAAAACTCATTAAAAAGAGCTTCAAGTGAATCATCACTTACATAAAGCCCGATAAGCAATAGGCAGTGATTCAGAAAACGGCAGGTGGCCTAAATGAACGAAATAATTGAATTAGAAGCTTACGGAGAAAATTGGGCCATATCTTCAGCCTTTCTATTCCATCCATTACTTTCCCTTTTTAATAAGCTTTTAGTATTTCTTTGTTACTTAGATAAAGCGTGCACTTAGAAAGCACTAGAATTCACTAGATGATAGGTTACTTACGAAAATTAGCTCTATATCTCCCAGTTTATCTAAGAAAAGTTAAGCACTTAAACGTAAGGTCTAAAAACAAGAAAAAAATAAAAAGTTGAGTATGGAGCATAATAAACTGTTGTCAGAGAATAGTTCTGTGAGCACCATTAAAATAGAGCATCAAACAACAATGCGCGGAAGAATTCCAGAACAAAAGGTAGCCAACCATACAAAGGTCAGATATTTCATCCATTCTTCAGAGATCGTCGTCGGATTCTTTACAGAAGGTCAAGGTCAAAACACGGGACAAAACCTGGAACTTAAAGAATGGAACAACATTCCATTACCAACGGACGGGGACCGAATTAACGCAAATAGCCTGAGAATGTCGCATGCGGCAAAAACATGTTTCATGTCATTGTAGTATACATAAAATATGTATTTAATGTTCATGATATATCTGCTCGAACTTTAAACCAAGCAAAAAAACCTATTTCGCTGTTAGTAAAATAAGATTGCTGGATTTGCGGTTATTAGATTTTATTTCGATACAGAAATTGACGGAAAAATTCTCTCTGCGCCAGGCATAGCAATTTTGCAAATCATATTGGTTAGCTGCAAATATAACGACTTCACTGCGATAAAAAGATTCAACAGAGTGGAATAGAAATTCTTACTTCAAATACTGTTCTGCTAACTGTAGCTTGATTAACCACTCGATGAATCATTGTAAAATGAGAAGACTTGATTAATGATTGACCACCAACAGTTTCTATCTCCGTAATTGCAGGAAATATGGTCAAGATTTCAAGAACTCAAGAATTGCTAACCGTACTGACTAGCGGAGTCGATTACCTTTAACTATACATACCAGTCATCCTTCGTTACTGATACATCCACGGCTGGTACTCCAGACCGTAATACAATGAAACCGGCCCATTCTTCGACTGCGTAGACGGACAGACGGGAAAAAAGATGAAAATGTTCTGTGCATTCGCAAATAGCTGTGAGCCGTTGCAATGTATTAGCACCGTAAATTACGCGGCGTCAATTTAATGGCGTTTTTATAGCTGTTAGTTATGGATGCATTGTCGTCTTCGCTACATAATCAAGTCCATCAAGCCACATTAACCACAGTATAATAAGGTAACAGTATTATATCTCGGCAGTTGCATTAAAATAATTACCTCCGGCCGCTCGGTACATAAACCTTCCGCGTCCGTGCGTAACTGCCGCGCACTCAATACTGTTGCGTACTGATGTATACTAAAATTTCGAAGCGCGTCGTTTCGCCCGTTTTCTATGAAGTTATAATACTGTTACTTATTTATACTGTGATCAAGCTATGTCGAACGGACAAATTGTTTCATTCCAAGTGATATTAAGATTAAGTGCGGTCTATTATAAATCTTGCATGTTTTTTAATGGGAGAACTTGAACAAGTTCTCCCATTAAAAAAAGTTCTCTTATTAAATCTAAAGGCTATTTAAATGATGCACATTTATTCGTATTTCTGTAGTATTAGGTGTGTAAGTAGTTTTATTATGAAATACTGAGTAAGTCAAATAAAAGGCCACATATTATTGTGTTAGCCACCAAATAGCGACGGCGACGCTCGTGAGCCTTTCTCCTAGAACGTAATATGGAGTAAAATATCAGTAAGTAGGTAAGTAAAGCACCGGTTTGGGTTCGAAGCCACGACCTAACTAAGTCGGGGCTGTTACCACTGGGCCACCAATATTCTAATTTCATCACCACTGCTCTCAAAAAACGGTGAAGGAAAACATCGTAAGGAGACCGGCATGTCCTACACAAAAATTCGAAGTAATGTGACATCTACCAACCCGCACTGGGCCCTCGTGGTAACATTATAGGGTGATTATACTAAGTAGGTAAGTATTAGGTCCTATGAAATCAGCGTTTTGTATGGAAACTTTTCAAGAAGTTGCATTTTTCATACAACATTTTCTTAATTTATATAACAACCATGAACACTAATGTTTTTAAACTTTTATGCACTAATGTTTAAAAACTAAGATAACGTAATATGCCATTTAGATTAAGCGACAAAAATAAGTTTTGGCTAAGTTAAAACAAATAGTGGTAATTTCTGCTAATAAAATGAGGAGTCATTTTTAAGGTATTTATTATGTTTAGAAAACTATAAGTAATAACGTTTTTTTTTACTATTCGTAGTTGTCTATGATGATCATTATTCGATATAATACCAAGCAATTGATGAATATTTTAAATCATAGAAGTGACAAGGTTCTCTATTTGTGAGAAAAAAAAAACGCCAATTTCATAGGAACCCAATATTAAGATTACGCAATTGATAACTGTCAATAGAGATGTTTGAAAGAAGAAATGGTGCATCAAAAACTGGGATAATCACAGGAGCATGACGTTGATCTCCATTGTAGTAATCTATGAATAGTTCACGAATTAACGATTAACGTTTAAAAAGAGCCCTAACCTTTATAGCGAACATTCGCCCACTTGTCGCGGGGACAGGTCTCTGTCTGTCATTGTCGCCGGGCGTTGCGCGCGCGACCGTGAACTCAATGCGAGGGCACCACAGCCCTGCGCCGGCGCCGAGTACCTTATGTGCATTGTTCCATCCTACGGATCAATGGACATCGGAAACGGAGTTGATACAAGTGTCTTTTGAAAGGAATGAGATGGTCTGTTCAGATTGTTAATACATCTTTTAATTTTAATTTCTATTTTTTTTTTAATATTTATTGTTTTTTTTTTTTTTGGTAAATTTCAGAATTTTTTTGTTTTCTTAATGATTTAAAATCTGTTTTTATTTTTATTTTTTATTTCGTGTTTTTATTTGTTTAGTTTATGCACACACATACACAGACAAGAAGAAAAACACAGAATAATACATAAAAATGAAATAATGAAAGAATCACTGCAGTCTTACCAAGAAGTATTGTGTTACCCAGTAATTGGGTTATGGAGGTCAATTAGGCAGTAGCTGCATGTAAAATACTGGTGTTCAGCTGCATCCGGTCAGAATGGAAGCCGACTTCAAGAAAGTTAAGCAGATGATGATTATGATAAATCAGTGCCATAGTCCGCATAGTTATTTCTAGACGATTCTGCAGGTTTTCCAACCCGTTACATCACTTTTATTTCTTACAACCAAGTTAATTATACTTCTATCTTCAAAGGCACCTTCTGACTCACCGAATTATTCAATTGAACTAACCATTGTTATTGAGGGGTACTTCTTGTAGATAAATTAATAAACAAGATCTACTCAACTCTATTGACACTTGTTAGTGTGTCTTATTTTTATCTAGTCTCTAAGCGCGTCACGAAAATTGAAAGAGTCCTTTGACCAAGAGTGGAATAGAAAAGAATAGACAAAAGGTGTGTTTAGACCAAACCACAGTCCAAACGAACATTGAAACAGAACAAGAACAGTTTTTTTTTACTTACATTTCTTGACGTTTTTGTATGGATGGACGGCGAAAGAATGCTCAATGTTCACACATAGAGAATTTTTGGGGATAAATTGCGCATTCGCTCGTTTGGTGTAAACAAACCTTTAAACAAACACGACCCCTCAAAACCGAATGATGCAACTGCGCCATTCGGTGTTCTATCACCAAAGAAACATCTTGTAAACTCCACCTATTGATATTGATCCTACCAGAATTTTTGAATCACGGTTCCGTCTGACTATTGTCTGGTGTTCCCGAGACGAATTCACAATCAATTGCAATACGGGCGATTTTTGCGTGTATATCTCTTCACGGTATATTTCATGTTAATTTAGAACCATGGCAGATCAAGTCGTAATAATCCAGACACTAGATATTTTAGTTCACAGAACATTAACCTATTTACTGTCCCCAATATTATGAACCTGCGTCGCGACTGCCTCGTTGGTCTAGTGGTGGCAAGCGCTACTGCCGAGCATGTGGTCCTGGCTTCGATTCCCAAGTCGGGCAAAGAGTTATTGGATGTTTCCGTCAGGAATTTCTCAGTAGCAGCCCAGAGTTTGGGTTTGTATCCGGTTATTGGCAGTAGGCTCGCCCCCTATTACAAGGACATTTTTTTTGGTGGGAATTTATCAAATAACTTCTCCCTCTCTGGGCGGAACGGGCCGGCGTGTCAGACTCTTACTGACTAAAACCCACCCGTGTTCCTTCAGTTCCCTTTTCGTTGCCAGGGGCCACGGTATCCCTTTCGGACTTTCCCGTGACCCTGGTATTACATGGATCAACATAACTAGCGAAATGTGGGTGCACTATAGGTACACCTCTGCCAATCCTTTCAGAGAGTTACTGCGTGATGTTGTGTATGTAATTCAGGCACTAGATATTTTAGTTTACAGAGCATTAACCTATTTCGTGTCCCCAATAATTATTATTAAACAAAGTCAAGGCGCAGTGTAACACATAATTTTAAAATTCTAATTTGTTATACATTAGTGCTTCAGTATTTTAGTTAGGTAATGCACTGGGGTATGACTCAAACACAACTGTTAGTAAAAACATTGGCACAGGTCCAAGCAGGTAGTTTTTATTATCGCGAAACTGCTTCGATGTCAGTATCTAGTTTGTCTTCAATGTGTACATTTAGCCAATTTTTTTTTAAAGGTTTGTTCACATAACTGACAAGGTTTTTTTAAAGCTATGCTAGAGATTTTTCTATCTCAAAATGAGATGCAGCAATAAAAGAAACCACTCGTATTAATAATGATTAGGAGGTTGATACATTATTAAAACCCTTGCGTCAATAGTGCATAACTATCGAATTAAATTATATCGGCACATTTATTATCAAATAATAAGATTATTGTGATCTTAAACATGTTTAGCAGTGCATCTTTAGGGGAGCAGTGAGTTGTAGGTCGTGGGTTCGAACCCAGGCCAGTGCTTTACTTTGTGTAAATAATTTCATCACCACGACTCTCAAAACGGTGAAGGAATACATCGTGACAAAGCCGGCTTAACCTAGAGCCAAAAATTCGAAGATATGTGACATCTACCAACCCGCACTGGGGCCGCGTGGTAGATTACAGCCCACTCCCTCTCGAAGAGAGGAGGCCTGTGGCCCAGCATTGGGCCATACTATAGGCTGATTATGCACTATGCAAACATCTTTAAAACTTAGTGGGATCTACAACTTAACACTAATTTGTCTAGTTCTATGTTTAGCTTAGACCAAACAGACTCATTTGTGGCTGTTTCACCAGTGCCAAGTACAACTAAAATGTATTGACTACAAGAAAATTGCATTGTGCTAGTGCTCCAATCCCAAAAGATTTTTAGCTCTACCTAAGAGTCAGAAGTTTTCATTATAAGGTGATAATAAGATCCAAGGCCCCACCATATACAATGTGTTTTTTTTATGTCCCATAACTGAAGTATTAGGTCCCCCCACCTATAAAATCAGAGTTTTGTATGGAGAATTTTAAAGAAGTTGCATTTTTCATACTAACATTTTCTTAATGTATATAACAACCATGAATACTAATGTTTTAAAACTTTTATGCACTAATGTTTAAAAACCAAGATAACGTAATATGCCACTTAGATGAAGCGACAAAAATAAGTTTTGGCTAAGTTAAAACAAATAGTGGTCATTTCTGCTAACAAAATGAGGAGTCATTTTTAAGGTATTTTTGATGTTTAGAAAACTATAAGTAATAAGGTTTTTTTACTATTGGTAGTTGTTCTATGATGGTCATTATTCAATATAGTACCAAGCAATTCATGAATATTTTAAATCATAGAAGTGACGAGGTTCTTTATTTGTGAGAAAAAAAACGCCAATTTCAAAGGTGGGAACCCAATATATCTATATATAAGTAAAAATAATACAAAAAGTCCTAGAACAAGTGTTCCAAAAATACATAGTTTCGAAGATAACATAACACTTGAGTCTCGATGGGTGTATCTAAGTTTCATTGATAAGTATGAGGAAATCATTTACATTCAAACCAATCATTCATATTTAAAGCTAGGAAAATGCGACGTTGTCATATTTCACGTAAGGCTGTTTTACATAAATAATCGTGACCTTGTCGAATTATTTAGTACCAAAACGAAAATGAAAAAAAAAAACGAAAAACATGCCAGTTGATTCTTTGACATGGCCTCATTAATACCTCCCCAATACTCTAAATAACTATTTACAAACCACACTACTTTTCTTAATAAAAGAAACTAAACTGGGTCAGTGCAATGTATTTTCATTTAATACTCATTGCATTGTACTGTAGTCTGTTGGTAATAATATGAACTGACCATAAAGAAATAAACTTGTGTGTGTTAACTATTGCCATAGAGGGAATAGTGGTTTTAATAAGGCTTTTATTAGTACTGCAGAACAAAACCATGAAGTTTTGTTATACTCCAAAAGTTTCTTTTTAAAATCAAAATTTCACATAAACCTACATGGACACAAGAATGAAGCGTCAGTAGCTAGATGCACGGTTCCAATTGGTCATTTCCTATGGAGAAGAGCTGGCAAGAAACTCCATGGTTACTCTTTTAAAAATAAATGACTTGTACAAAGTTTTCAAATTAGTGTTAATAGGTATGGAAGGACAGTTTGTTTTACTTTTGTTTGTGCAAGAAACTAATAAAAATATTTTAAGGAAGGTTTTATTGTTTTGAGGTAACAAGAAAGCATATATTTGTCAGAATAAGGCACATTATAATGGTCTTAAGTTGCAGCTTTCTTAGCACATATGATAAGAATTGTCAATCATTCTAAAATTTTAAGAATGTTTATGAATAATTTATGATGAATGAATAATAATAATTTGTAACCTGTTTTTAATTTGAAAAATGATTTGATTTATGCTTCTATTAATCAATTATACGTATACCTACATAATTATATTCAACAACACAAGACAGTGATTAAGTTGACAAGGTTCTAAGTCATATAGAAATAAAACGTTGGGTCAAGGTCACGCTTGTGTATAATTTTGTGGACACGTTTGTAGCTACTTTAAAATTTTCTGTAACTTTATCATCATTTAAGAGGGCTCTATAGTTGTTACAGTCTGATTTTGCTTGCAGATGGGTCCATAAGGTTTTAATAGTTAATCTTAGTAAGCATTTTAAGAGTGTGCTGTCACAGGCAGTTGTGAATTTTAATGTTAAGTATTCATAATCCCAATCACATTATGAACGACATTTTTTTATTGTTCCCTATTATCACCAGCGGCTGGCCTTATACCAGAGAGCAGATTGGTGTGTCCGTATAAAATATTTTAACTAAATACTAGTTAGCAAAATACTCTGATTAACATAAAATAGATAATGTAGACACAACTTTATAGACATTATTATGACACATGGCACACCCCACATCACACATGACATCATATATTTTAATATCATGCTACCGTTAGCTAATGTCTTGCACAAACTATGTGGAAACAGTGGGCAGGTATCTGTAACAATGTTTATGCAGTAATAATTCAAAATATCATGTCTTTTTTTCCCTATATACAAGAAAATATGGAATGCCACATGCTATGACCACTACACTGCTGCTGCGTGCATGTTAAAACACTTCATACATCTGGTCTTTCACACGCAGTGTGAGAAATACACACCTGACTGTAAATAACTATTATAATAAGTCTGGACACTCAGGGAAACATTGTAATGAATAATAAAAATGTAAATGTATCACAGAATTAAATTTTTTTTTAATTATTTAACTATACGGGGTTTGCAAATGTTTTTGAGTAGAAATTAAATCTAAATTAAAATGATAAAATATAATATCTTGCAGAGATGGGGTAGATGTGTACAATTTTTTTAAGCAAATAAATAACACCCACAATTTGCAAGAAAGGTGATATCAGAATTTATGATAATTTTATCTGAGATAAACCGTCGTCGTCGTACCTATCACCACAACATCTGCATGGAAACCAAAACAAAATGTCAAGAGGTTCGAAAAGGGCGTTAAAGTAATTACCCTTTGCGAAAGGGCTAGATAATTAACACTAATCAATAGTAGGTCAGTAACTTCACAATATAAACGCAGTCTGGCGTTTAGATGCCCTCGCAAAATTGGACCTTGTTAGCAAGATTAGTCATCAGAAATGAATAAGTAATCAAAATATTGCAAACCCCGGAAACATGCATTGTCTCACAGGATAGTAAAGAGAAAACTTTTTATAACATTGACAGAGCTAATAAAATCCAATAGCTTAGTCACGGCAACTTATTATAAAAAATACATTAGAATAGATCTCCGAAGCGGAAAATGGCGTTACAAATTTACGGTTATTTGGATGTTTTGTCCACTTTTGACCACGTAAATTTATTATGTACTTGTAGCTGATGAATAAAGCTAGAAGAAAATACATATTTATCATGAAAATCTTGTAGAAAATCTATAAAAATCACTCACCTTTCTAATTATTGACAGCAATACACAGCACTAGAAAATTCACTTTTGCCAATGCTACCAACATAAATGTCAAAACGATTTTGAAGCTCATGCACGCATGTTGTAATCTTGAATACGTTTAATTATTCAACGCAGCAAAACAGATTTAAATACATAGTTGCAGTTTTTCAACACAAAAACAATATTTATAGACACAAATAATTTATTTCTACTATCTTGAGATATTTTAATTACTATTTTAGCGCAGTTTTTTTATTATTTTAGAAAAATGAAATAAAATATAAAAACGGAGGCATTAACAAAACGTAACATAGTTCATCTATAGCCTAAAAAAGCCTTAGAATTAAGCTTAGAGCCTATTCACACTAGCATTTCTCCATAGTACGAGATCGATAAACGTAAGCGCAAAGCAAATGGGGACATTCTAAAAGTTACATGCTCTGTGCTAGAGTCGAAGTGGTGATGCGGCTGGCAGTTGTAGCGGGGAGAGGTTTAGTGCGGTCAAACCGAAAGTTCGCTCGTGTGATGGCAGTTCTGTTGACTGTTCCTTTACTGTAATTATTGTATTTATGTTTTTCTTCACAAATTAAAAGCATACGATAAAAATATGTGTGACTTGGAGAAAAATACATTGAAAGATGAGTTATGGAAAAGAAAACTGTATATCATTAGTAAAAGAGAAGATTTAGAGTAAAATGACTGGCTTTTATTTTTCTCTGCAGGGGCCTTACAATGACGTGTTAAAACCATCACTTTTCCGTTGTGAAATAAGGATAGTGCTATTCCTACTGTATAGCTCCATCTTTCCCTCACACTGGCAAAATGATTGCTTTAACAAGTCATAGTACAGCCCCTGAGCTCTCTCCCATTTTTTTTTTGTTAACATTGTAGTAACAACCCACCACTTCTTCACACAGTTTTTACGACTTGACGAATATCGAGATTTCTTTATTATAATACCTATGTATTTTAATTAATGTAGGTATTATGCACTTATATCTTCCGCAATAAATTCTCTAAATGATGGTGAAAAACGTATCAAAATCCGTTGCTTAGTTTAGAAGAACAAAGTGGCCACACAGACTGACACAAAAAGCAATATAAATAATGGATTCCCGTATTTATGCAATTAACAGCTTTGCAAAGGATCCTATTAATTAATTGTTCGTAGGTCAGATCGTAGTAGAAAGAAGAAGTAAAACTAGCAAAATAAATGAACTTATGACTGAGGGAAACTGACCCTATACGTGGACTCGTTTGATAAAGCTGATAAAGTTTATCAGTTTATCAAATGCCTTTGTTGGCTGGAGAAACGCAAGTGTGAAAAGGCTCTTAGTTGGAGAATTAGAAGAAGAAATAGTTACAATAATTTTACAGGGAATAAATTAAATCTATTGTTTAATATAAAAAATATTATTGAAATTTACTAGAATTCTCTGAGCTAAAAATCAATCAACATAATTAATATTTGTTTTTCTCATAGGCCATCCCCATCAGAATAATCACAATGTGTCATCGTTTCCAAACGTCATCGTTATGACAATTTTAGATTTTAGACAATTTGTCAAACAGTGGCAGCGAGTGGTTGTGATCTTGTGAAAAATAAAATACTATCCAGGTTTTTATCATTATATTTAAACAGAAAAGCAAGATATAACTGCTTTCTGGGGAGCTATCATAACTAATCTACCTACATGTCCCGTCTTCTGTAACGAGAGTAATTCCATTATCTTTACTGCATGATCATCCAACAATTTTTACCGATTATCGTCTATCCGTTTTATTTATTGTAATAGAAATGAATAGTTTCGGCGTGGGGTTGTATTTTTTGACGATGCTATGGTGTGTAACGTTGATGTTATGCTGGGTATCAGTGCGGACAGGACATAGTATTGGAAAAATTGCTCTGATCGTAACTTCAATAGTAACATTGGTTTTGGTATGTTTGCCAAAAGGCGAGTCGTATAATTTGAGCAGTGCCAATTTTTACGACAAGCTGTACGTGCCGCGGGTCGTACTCCTCGTGTTTCTGGTCATTAGTGCGGTGTGCGGCGCTCTGTATTGTTTAGCCCATGTTTATCTTGTGCCTGTCCAAACTAGAAAAATAAGGAGTTTCTAATAGTCCGCTTTGGTAAGTTCTTCATTTGGTTGCAATTTTGTGTTTGTTATTGTTTTTATGGAGTTCTAATTTATGTCATACAGTTTTTCATGTATCTTTTACAAATTGATGTATATTTTGTAAATAGTGTAGGACTAACTCGGAGAGCTTAAATTAAATAAGGATTATTGTAGAAAGGTATTAAGATTTTATATTTTGGGCTATTAGAATCATAGATCAACATCAACATTTATTTCCTAACTAACATTCATGCATGAAACATAACATGTTCACTATGCCTAGTTATTGTTTCTTCATTTCATCATTGTTAAGTGTACATTAAATAATTCATTATGTACTTAACACAAGTTATCATTGTTATCACTATCATCTTCAGAACGCCTGCCTTAACATCTGCACGTAGCTGCTATTTGCTATTATTATCTTAGCTTATACATCATGTGCAAGATGTATGTTATACATTTATAAACTTCTGCTTGTGAAAGGGTCATCCATCAGTTGTGGTTTGGCAACTGTATTAGAAAGACATGTACACAATTTTTTAATTATTACTCACACCAGTAACATTTTTACAACATAACTGTCTAAGGCCCGTATTACAGAAACTCACTCAAGACTCAAGCATTACCTAAAAGTAGTTTCAACCAATCAAAAGGCTTTAAACGAGTTTTAAGTAATGCTTGAGTTTTGAGTGAGGTTCTGGAGGTTTTGAGGAAGTATACACAATAGTAAAAAAAAACGTCATTGATTACTATCTCATTAATTGGACAGAGGACATACTAAACTAATTGATGGGTAATGCTGAAATAAATCTTGATAAAATTAAGTGTTTTCCACATTAGAGCTTGTCTAAGCTGAAATTATGCGCCCCACTACAGTATGTAAAACACAGCCAATATAACTTGGCAGTTCCGAACTTAGCGCAGTGCTGAGTGAGAGAACATTTGTGCAAGTTTGCAGAACCTATATTCAGACCTGTCAAGTTATATTGACCGTATTGTATGTATAATAATCAAGTAGTGGGGCGTATCATATTTTCAGCTTAGACAAGGTCAAATTAGCAGCTTGACTACACAATTGTGAGAATTTATTTTAAGATTTTCAGAATCACCCTTTTAATAAAAATAGGCCTTTATTAGATGGCTGTAGCATTAAGAATATTGTAAACACTGTTTAATCAATTTGTTACTCAGTTTATTCAGACAGATAAACTTGGGTTGAATGAATGATTGATAATGGTTGTTTTGATATTTGAGTCACTAGGTTCACGCATTTATTAATTTAGTACAAAAACACCACTAGATGAATCACGTTTATTTTTTATTTTGGTATCTTTGCTTAAACAAACCGAATGTTGTCTCAGGACTTGTGTTTCTTATATTATAGGACCTGAAATAATTAATAGTGCTTACTGCAATGTTTCTAAATAAGTTTATGAAATAAAGTTAAGTATTTGTGCACATGGCTTTCAGTATCGTAATATTTAGAACAATGTTTAAGGCGAAAGTGTCAGGGTAGCCCGCGAAATTCATATTTTCTTACGTTTCTTGCAATTTGTAGGTCAGTAGCAGGTTGTATGTAGATCTAAATATGATTTCGCGGCCGTATCAAATATTTATTTATAGAATTATAATAATAAAAATCATCAATACAACTCTCGAAGTTCAGATAATCCTATTGAATGACTTCATGAAATCATGACATTTTAGGATTATTCCAACATAAGGAGTTGTATCGCTTTTTCTAATTCTGTAAAGCCACATTGGTTACGGTCGCGAATCAATCTTTTAATTAAGATACAACCAGACACTGTTCTGCAAATTACAAAAAACGTAAGAAAATTTGAATTTCACGGGTTACCTTAGCGCTCCCCCCTTAAGGCCTTAGAAAAATATCATACTAATATATTTCAATATGTTTTGTTTCAGTCAAAATGTCAAATGCAATATGTCAGACTTTGCGGTCACCCATGCGACGTCTAGCGAGCTTAAGACAGGCCTGCCCTATATCTACATCAGTTGTGCACAATGAGACTATACTAGTTAAGAATAACGATGAGTTTGTTAATAAGGTAGGCAATATTTATTAAACTAATTTTAACTTTAAAAAATCAGGGAATTGTTACCAACCATTAAGTAAATGGAAATAATGTAAATGGCATTTACCACTAGAGTTTACTTGCAAATATCAAAGTTAATCACCAGTCCATTAAATCCACATTTCTGGCTACTCTCACAAGAAACCTCATTGTGTTAATACTATGGAACTCTACTTTATGGAGCCTAACTGTTTTTTTATTGTCATGTGACTAGTTTATCTAAACCACAGCAGAACCAGAATTAATAAAAAACATGTTTACTCATGTTTATCATCAACTTAAACTAAGTTGATGATGTCACTCAGTTATTGATGACGCCATGTCTTGTTTGATGATGTTATATTTTCCATAAGATGTGAATCATTTAGAAAAATGTATTCTGATTTTCGCTCATACAAATCTGCCGAGAACGAATAACTGGGTAATTTTCGTCTACTGAAATTGCTACTGAATTTTCCGAATGGTACATTTTTTTTATCATAAAGTAGTATTTTTATGTGGATTAGATTCGGACTGATAAGAATGTAGTAAAGTTACGTGGCTGATAAGCATAACATGTTATCTATTACAGTATTCATGATTGACATTCAATTTAGGCCATCATATCAATTCTGATACATCCTGAATATGGGCAACTCAATGGATGCCAAAACGGCAGTCAAAGGAGTCATTATTTTATACTAATAATTGATACTATACTCATAAATTATGCTAGAAGGCATGCAATACTGCAGTCGGATGCATTGATTCACAAACGCCGCACCCCCCAACCCCTTTTCACAGGCGATTGTTCAATGCACACGAAGACTTTTTTCACGCGCCGTTGACGCGCGTATAACGCAACAACAACGCTAACGCCCTAACTAACTGCTGTGTCAAGTATAGCAGCGCATTTAACGCGTCGACGCGCGTTAAACTCAACGCACCCGTATGAGCACTGCAACCGATCAGCATCGTCTTAACATTCTTTCTATGAAACTCCATACTGCAACACACACTTACAAGTATCGTAACTGCATCGCCTCGGGTTGCGATCAGCTAGTGTAGATGAGGGAAGGTGATGCCGATCCGGGGCAGTGCTTATACGTGTGCTATGAGCTTTAAACGAAGCGTAAAAACAACGTCGTGTGCATCGGTCCTAAGGGATCTTATGTATCATCAATGTGCTTTTTTTTTCAGGTAATGAACAGTGACAAACCAGTGATAGTGAACTTCCACGCGGATTGGTGCGAGCCGTGCAAAATTCTGACTCCGAAGCTCAAGGAGCTGATAGAGCCGCTTAACAATCTCGACCTTGCTGTGGTGGATGTTGAGGATAATGCTGATCTGGTGCATACGTTTGAGGTAAGTTTTAATAACAGGCCTTTTCTCTAACGTTTTTGTAATATTGGGTACAGAAGAGAAGTGAGAATTTATTTATTGCTTTATGAAAAAATGCAAGTTCCCTATTCGTCCCCTATTACATCGCATTTAAAGATAAATCATAGAGGTACCTCAATGCCTAACCCTTCGGCAAAAGGTGTCATATTATGTTTATGCACAAGTAAAAACTGCAAAAAGGCGGAATTAACGCCTTAGGTATTTTCTACCATAGAGACATACAGGGAAAAAACAAAAAAATCTTTTTACTCTCCCCATATTTATTTCTAATTTTCCTTGAATAGTTTCGACCTTGCACGTAGATCTTAGTCATGCGCTGATCGCATCGTGTGATGGGCTTAAAACTTTTTATAAATACATACTGATGTATTAATGATGTGATTAAGACCTGCCATAATAACATGACAATATCTAATATTACAGGTAAAAGCAGTACCAGCAGTAATAGCAATAAAGAACGGTATCATAGTGGACAAGTTCATAGGCTTGGTGGACGCCGACATGATCACAGGCCTTATAGAACGGATGGCAGGTAACAAAAAGGACAGCACGTAAATGTAGCACAGATTATAAAATTGTTTTGAGATGTCAGCTTGTGGTTGGTAGTTTGGTAGAGAAGATGCTCAAAGAAGGATGTTAGCTAACTTTATGGACCTTTTGTTGTACTCACCGATCGATCAAGACAATTCTAGATAACTAGGTGAAATGCGGCCTAGTTTGCTGATTGGACCTCAAGTACGGTCAGCAACAAAAGTCGATTAACACTTCAGTTTTTTAATAGTACATTATGATACAAGTGTATAATGACTAATACACACGCGTTTCATACGACGTTTTTCAACACACTTGCGAGGAAAAAAAAAACTTGTTGTAAGTACGTACGTGCGTCATGATGACTGACCATTGTTTTATTAGCTTGGTCGAGTAGTTTAAGGAACGGATATGGATATTATAAGGGGTGAGGTTTAAACACGCGTGAGTTGGGTTTTCATTTGATTATGTTAAGATTTGATTCGTTATTGTAGGTGGCAGCTGTCAATGCCTTGAGTGTAATAGGGATGATGCCTGAAAAATAAAAGAACATCAAAACGTTTAGATAAAACGCATTAAAGTTGGAGGCTCGCTACGTCACAAGTCAGTATAAAATCTACCGGGCATTGCCTACTCAATGTATTGCCGTAATCTTTAGACTGCGTAAAAAAAGAAAAAAATACGTGTCCAATATTTTTTAATAATATACCTGACGGACAAAAAAATTTTTTTTGTTCAACATCCCTATTATTTGGATTTATGTTAAGAGCAAGCTATCGGGTTCTAGTTAGTAAGTTGAGAAAAAACGAAAACGGTGTTATCGCTACATCACACCACTTAGATAATATTATTTTAGTATTTAATACACTCATGTCTTGATATTTACTTTTAAAGACTTAGGGTTCCCGCAGACATACAATCGTAACAAAAAAATGAAAATACATTGGCTAACTATCGAACGACTAGCACAAACTTAGTTGGACAAGATGTGCGGGCTAGCATGTGTCACTTATACTGTCATTTAGTCGGCCAATTTATAATTGTAAATCTGCGGTCTCTCTTATGACTATCATTAGTTTATGAAAGGGAATGATCTATTAAAACACCAGCTGACATCTCATATTGTAAATATTAGCTAATATCAGTCACGTGTAATTATTTTCGTACAATTCTATGTTCTGAATGTACAGTCAGCATCAAACGTAAATAATAAGAATAGAATAATGAATTAAAACTTGCCGATTTTTTAATGACTTAAATAATTGACTATTCGAATTTGTTTTGCTTTGGACACTTTAATGAATAAGTAGTATTATGAATTTATAATAGAACAATAAATTCGCCCATGTCATAAAAATATATTTGAAAATCTTAACTTGTGATGCTTACTGTACTAGTGAATTATTACTGGAGTTTGAACACAGTTTGAAGCAATAAATAAATTATTATTTTGTTTGATGTCAATGATTTTAAATAAAATTATGTGTATTTATAGTAATGAATTATATTCGTTAATTCAAGTGAAGCTGTAGAATAAGAGTATTATTAATTAATCCACTTTCTTGAGTTCGCGAATATTTTTATAAACTGTAAAAATAAAAATATTTAAGTTCTTCCATGTATTTGAGTATGTATTAATTATTACGACAGCTCTGGGGGGTTACCATTAACTATTTTGTTGTCTTAGCTTCGAAAAGTGCTGCTAATTGATAATTATCTTGCCTCGTTTGTTGTAGCTTATGAGATAAACAATTCTGTTCAATATTTTAAATGGTAAATCCCTCATTTTGATAACGTTTAATTTTGTTTAAGTGAAAAAAGGGTATCCCATATACAAATGCCCCTAAGTTAAGAGAACATCTGTACCATCGACAAACCCTTTTTGAATAAAATAATATAAACATCTGTAAAATATATTTAAGGTGCAGTTTACACCTTGCCTTAGGTTATAGCCAAATGATAGTTAATATTATATTTTAAATCTTTCTATATTTATAAGGTTACATGATATTGTTCCTATTTTAGTTAAATCTACTGTTATATTTATTCAATGTTTTTTAGGGTTGGTCCACATTATTGATGGGCTGGACTAATCATTTTGACTATTGTTTTGTAGATGGGCAAAATATTGCTATGACTTGCCTTTCTTGAACTCTACGTTATTTTAAACTCTAAAAATATCAATAAGTAGCCCATTGAAAATAATGTGCAACAACCTTAAATTATTAATGAACTTTGAAAACTGTATTAAAATAAGAGTTTTTATGTTTAAACATTTAGTTGCTTATTTGTTTGTTTAAAATAATAGGTCTAGTCTGCCTGTCTGATTTTTTTGTAAGATAAGAAAATATATTTTTTCTATGAATTTATTTTTTTCTTTTCCGCACTTTTAACTGTTTTCAGCACTCTGTCTATTCTACTCTTCGTTCTTCTTTTCTGGTATGTGTGTGTAGTTTAGATATAAATTATATCTAGAAAATTCTACTCCACTTGGCGTGGGCACTGCCGTGCTCCCAGATCACTATTGTAACTTGATTCTATTCTATGTGCAACTAGACATATCTTGGCTTTTTAAACTGAGCCTGCCTTATCTACTTCCTGAAGTAATATTACAGCACCAACAAAACAGCGAGAATATATTTACTTACTACTATAACACATTTGTACTTGATATGCAAGTTCATGAAAGAGTAGGAACTACAAGCTTTCAATCATTCCTTTTATACGACAGTATATATATTTTACAAAGCAAAATATTCAGAGTAGTTTTAAAATACGACATTTATAATGAAAAGTATCTATTTTTACACTTCACTTTTCACTGTAGCTTAGATCTTTTCTATATTAGAAATGTTCCAGATATGGTAGTTACCAATATCACTTAGAGCGCGTCTCAAAGGTGGCGCCACAGGCGACAGGGATTGTCACTTTCCCTTTTCTAAGTGACTTGCTAGCAGCCCCGACGCGACGGCGCATTTTTTATAGACATACAATATATAAAATATATATTTGGACTTTATACCAATCATACTTAATACGTAGTAATAATATTGAAAAATTTTCTAAATATTTTTCGAAATGTACACTATTTAGGTACCCAATCTTCCATTGTATTTGTAAAGTAGTAGGTAAACGCTTTTCGCCTCACATATTGCCTTTGCTGTCTTTTTCATTGCTAGCAACATTTTAAGATTGTAACAGTTTTCGGCTGCAATTGCATAATCTGGTTCTATTATACTATTACTCTTTTATAATTGGTAATTCGAGGTATCTTGAATACTTAATATAACTAAAATGTCCCTTTTAAAAATAGATTCGTGAAAATGTGTGTTGTAGTTGTAGCCGGTAAACGTAGACCATAATCGAGGAGCTTTGTAAGTCCATCCCCGACCTATAGCTGTAGCGACTTAGAGCTTTTAATATCCCGCATGTTACCTAATGTGAGCAGTCGATAAAATTGTTTACTATTTTTATGTAGGTAGGTCATAAACCTGTCTCTGTTTTTGCTTTGAAGAAGTCTAATAAAATAGGGTATACCCACATTCTTCCATAGAATTTGGGAAAAATATTATCCGTCCCTTCTTCATTTCGTGTGGTTAGGTGACTAACCAGCCGTGCTATTCTGTAAACATCTCACCGTGATAACTTGGGTGAAGTGAGCTTGACGTGAGCTGTCATTGCACCTAAAGCTAGGGATTGACCCTATGGACAGCTCACTTCACCTCACTCTTCACGGTGAGATATTTACAGAATGGATCGACTGGTGTCAGAGTTCTTGTGCTGCCTTAGCTGCACATGCCGTCGATAAAAATAACTCGGGCATGCCGGTTTCCACACGATGTTTTCCTTCACCGTTTTTGAAGCAAGTGATAATTATATAATACGCACATGAATCCGAAAAGTGAGATACAGTGCGTGCCGACTTGGCAGTCCGACGGTCACACCACTAGGCTATCACTGCTGTTCCATCTCCCTTAAAATATATCACACATTGACTACTTATACGAAAAGCCCTTTTTTGTCTAGAAATCTAGGACGTTATAGAAATCCCATCGCTACCTACTTGGAAATGGTAAACATTATTGTACTGCACACAGAGCTTATCAGTGTATACGCATAACGTAGTTAGCTTAAAATTATCGAGCTTAGATAAACTAATGTCCTACAGACCATATTTGGGTCCATATATAGATTAGGCAACCGGAATTTGCTTAGATTTCGATATTTGGCTTGTAACGTTAACTGTACAGGGATCTTTAATCTTTTTCTAATTCACTCGAAGACCAAAAATAAATAGGATCATACAATTCGTTAAAGGCCGACTTTTTGCACCAAGCTCGGGCCGAATATTTTGGTGACCGTGATTATACGTAAAAAAACTACTGCGGTTATGAAACGCGAATTGTCAGACCAAATAGAGCTTTTTAGGGCAAAAGCGTCACGGAAGCCCGCGAATTTAAAAATTTCTTAAGTTTTTTGCAATTTGCAGGTCAGTATCAGGTTGTATGTTGAACTAAATATGATTCACGGCCGTAGAATTATAAAAAAAAAAAAACATAAAAATCGTCAATAAGTTATTATAATCCTATTGAATGACTTTCATAAAATCATGACATCTTAGGATTATTCTAACATAAGGAGTTGTATTGTTGAATCTAATGATTATATTTCTGTAAAGCCATATTTGTTACGGTCGCGAATTATATTTTATTCAAGATACAACCTGACATTGACCTGACAAAAAACTGCAAAAATAATAAAAAATATGATTTTCGCGGGCTGCCTTAGCGCATCTAAGGCAGAGTTAGCTGCAATCGTGTGTGAATTCTTTTAAATCGGGCCAATGAGAAGCTAGCATTTCTCTATACATGAAAACTGACCAATCAGAAGTGATGACACAAGCGGTTGTAGCGCCATCTGCGTAGGTTAGATTAGAACATTTTGCGAATTCACTTAGTATAACTCTACCCTTAGAAAATTAAGCTTATTAGACATGTTCATGAATAACTAGTATTATTAGATAATAAAATAATTATTACGCGACTAGAAAACCCCAAACTCGTCCAAATTAATTAAATAAAATGTACTGTTAATTTATTAAACATTGTACCTTAGTGTCATAGCTAAACGGAATTGAAATGAATTTAATTTATACATTGTGGCACAATAATACTGAGTTGTATTTAGAAGGAAATATATTTTCTTGGATAATGTTTGTTATATTATTTTATTTATAAGCTAACTCGCCTTTAGAACCCTTTACTTTATAACTAAGTAGGTATTTGCTAGCAACAGGAGTATGTAGGTATCGTAACAGGTGGCGTTCTGTACTTACTGCCCCCCCCCCCCCCCCCCCCTGGCAAGAAGGCGTGAGTTTACATATATACAATGTCGCCCATGGGCATATGAACGCCCGTATTTTTCTGAATATTTTTGATTGTTGAATATTACATACAAAATGACATTACTTTGTAAAGTATTATATTTTTTTAAATTATTGTGAATGTGAGGACTATGTGGATACAAGTACTTTTTTTTTCTTTCTCAGTTAGTTTTAATGATGGTCTGGCAGTTTGAGTAGTTTATGCGGCCTACCCAAATGTCCTCTCTCTGGTATTGTTCGTTGAGTTGAGCTCTTTATGTTCTGATTTGAGCTCCACGATTACTGACAACTGACTTGACTGAACAGGTCCACTCAAATCTGTGTGGTTCTTTTCTCAAAAGACCATTTCAGACACTGATCTACATGGTCCTCATATGGCCTGACCAAGATTATGTCTGGATAAAGAAAACTCTGAGGGCACAGTCTCTATTAAAGAGACTGTGCCCTCAGAGTTTTCTTTTGGCCTTTCTTCTCAGAGCAGTCAGACAGGAAACGCCGAACTCATCTAGCTAATTTTAATATTTTTTTAATATGACGGGTAAATCTGATTCCAATATCCTATTTACAGAATAAACAATTTCATTTCATTTCATAGAAATGCAATATGCCGAGCAAAAATATTGATCACTGTGCCTTTATTAAAATAAATAATTATTATTAAAACTATTATTAAATGCAGTTAATCAGCTAGTGCATAATTGATAAAATACTAGATTAAGAGTAGGTGTGTAAGTAGTCTCTCTAGCGACTTAATTGCTTAGGTTTCTTCGTACACCTGTATCAACAATGAAAAATAAGTCCAAGCTGAGCTCATTATCTGAAAAACAAATAAGAATTTTAAATATTTTTGGAATTATACGAATTTGGCATTTATTTATGTGATTACTAAGGTCTAAATTTGATTACTGGTCGTCTTAACATACCTTTGAAAAAGATTTCAGTGTCAACTGAGAAAACCCAAGGGCTGATAAATAACTGGGACGCTGTGCCCTAAAACAAAAGTTAAGTTCAAGTTTAGTGACAACAAACCAAAGATCAGAATAACTTATTATATTATTAAAAATGTCTTTAACATATCTCGGGACCCTGGGATTCCGGGTATTTGGAAGGTGTACGGGGGGCCGAAGTCAACTCACAGAGGCCCGTTAGACGTTTTTACTTAAATGAGGCACAAACCGACATAGCTTATTATTATTATCATAAATAATAATATAGAACAGTACCCGTTAATCATTATTTAATAGATGGATTTGGTACCTGATTATTATAGACAATATGAGTTTTTTTACTTTGACATCGCTCTCGTACCAATAAGTTTGATAAGCTGCGTCGGCAACTCCCGAGCTCTGAAATGTTAGGTACAGTGCTTATTAAAAACAATAACAGAAATCAGAGGACGAATAAAATTAAAATAAATAGGTGATCGGTGATTTAATATCCAAATGATAAATGTCTCAGAAACATACCGTGTCACACAAGAACTGTCCCGATAGCGCTAGAAGAAAAATAGTGAACACCGCATTCAGAACTGTCAGCAAATTGGCGATCGTTTCTGCAAGACCACCATAAACCTGAAACATAGAGCGTTTTATACGCTAAGTAGGTAGTTGCTTGCGCAGTGAACCCAGCTATCTAATTGCGGATCACATTTTCGGGAAACAATTGACTCATTTTGTTCATAGGGTTTGGAATTTGCTTTATTTTACGACTTTCGAATTGCATAACTCCACTATGGAGTGAAACCAATTGCACGCTTGATTTCCAGATTTGGCAATGCAGCGGCGTAGCGTGGGTGTCGGCCGCCCGGGCGGAAGACAATTTTGCCGCCCTCTCATTTAGGTATTTCAATTTAATGTATATTACATACATTACATACATTAATTCTAGAGAACTTTTCGGCAAGGCCAGTCATAATTATTTTGCAATATACAGGTTAGATTTTAAATAAAAAAGTTTATCTAAGTTTTACAATCACGTTTTTAATACAAAAATTATTTTACTTCAACCAGTAAAGACGGTGTTGCCAGCAGTCGCTATAAAATATCATTCAAAGAAAGGGAATTCCCCGAATTCGTCACAGAATAAGTAATGAAAAATTCCGTGCTCTTTTCAATCGGTCCGAATTTGTAGTTGCTAAAAAAATATGAAATGGTTCTTGAATATTTTTATTATTTATTGTGAAATTTTGCCGCCTCCTACAAAGTGCCGCCCGGGGCGGGCCGCCCCTGCCGCCCCCACTACGTTATGCCACTGTGGCAATGTGAAATCTTTGTAAATAAAAGTAAGTATTACTGGCTATTGGATACTGTCAGCCTGTCTGCATCATCCTGTCATCATGTTCAAAAAGTATCTGATGAAAATGTAAACAATGTAAGTACCTAAACGCCAATTTGTAGTGCCACTTACAAATTAAGTGTTATGATTTGAATATTTGAATACATAAACCCGAAATTTGAAATCGCTTTCAAGTTGTTTTTCAGTAGTTGTATCAGCGAATTTGAATAGTAGTAGGTACGATAAATATCTATGTTTTATTGTCGCCTAGTTTCTTCAGATTAGTTCCAACAAGATGCGACATGAATGAACCCTCCAGGAGAGCTCTCGGCACTGAGCGCATCAACCAGAATACCCGTGGTCCGTGAAATTTCGCGTTGTTGCATAACTTTTTAATTAGTTGAGATTTTTTATTCATATTCTATAAGGCACGTCTTTAGGTTATGAGCTATCCTAATATCAAAAAATATTTGGCCTAGGTCTTAAGGAGGAGACGTGTAAATTGGTTCGGTGTTACAATGTACCTATACATGTTATAAAACAAAGTCGCTTTTCGCGTTAGTCTTTCGTTTCGTTCTTCTAAAATACGCAACGGATTTTGATGAGGTTTTCAACACAATTTAGAGAATGTATTCCGGAAGGTTTATGTGCGTAAGTAATACGTTTATTAAAGTTACGTTTACCTAAGAAATGTCGATGTTTTGTCAAGTCGTAAAAACCGTGCGAAGCAGGAGCGGGTCGCTAGTCGATAAGACAAATGAGGTTAATTTTATAACCTGAATTATCGAATGAATATTCAATTAAAATTTAATAATGTTAATTGACAAACAGTAGTTGGAAAAAATGGTGAGATATAAAGTTCAAACCTAAATAAAACTAAATACAGATGAATGTGTTACCTACTACATAATTTCCTTTAGTGAGTGATTGCGTAAGAATTTACCCTGTACAAGGTTTGTTTACACTTTTATCACATAATTTTGTAAAAGACTATAAGTCAAAATTAGGCATCAAAAGAAATGGCAACTAACCACAGTCAAGAATCCAAAGAAGCAAATCTCTAGCGCAGCGAAAGCGACGTGAATGAAGATCACCAAGCCGAATATACTGTTAAGCTGATCTGCTATCCTGCGCAGAATTAAGGTCAAAGGTTAAACTTATAGCTAGCGGGGTTATTGGGCGACCCTAATTACTTTAAAGAAAGTGCCGAGTTAAATTAACTTTTGCCTTTAATTTGAAATACCTTCACGCCAACCACCCGTGTCAGCTACAAATGGATTGGATAAAAAAGTCTTAATCAGCGGGCGTCAGTAGGGCGCCTATTAAAGTTAAGGCCGTATAAAAACAAATTATACTTCGTAGGTGCAAAAATGTGCAAAAGTGGGCGTGTTGTACCTATGCTCCGATACTTTAGGATCACTGCCGGTCGATTCTTAAAAATATCACCGTGAAACTTAGGTGAAGTGAGCGTGAAGTGAGCTGTCAATAGTGTTAATCCCTAGCATCCTGCCGGTCGATTTGTGACAGTGACAACTTACTTCACCTAAGTTTCAAGTTGATATTTTTACAAAATCGACCGAAAGATATTTAGAACAGCAGTGCTATTCTGTAACCATCTCACCTTGAAAACTTGGGTGAAGTGAGCTTGATGTGAGCTGTCATTGCACCTAAAGCTACGAATTGACACTATTGACAGCTCACTTCATGCTCACTTCACGGTGAGATGTTTACAGAATGGATGGACTGGAGTAGGTATGTAGTTTTTTTAAATTGTTTTCTTACCTTAGAAGTCGTTGATGTATCTTAACAATTCTCTTCACTTCCTCATAACTCTCAGGATCAGAAACGTTGATGCTCTTCTTCAATTTATGATCTTCGTCATGAATATTGACGGCATTCTTCAGATCCACTTGCAGTAACCGGAAGAGAGCGCTTACATTTGATGTCATGATCACGATTGTTATGTCGAAAGGCAGGTAGATACACATTTGGCAGGGTACGGCTAGGGAGAGAAAGATTTATGTAAATTACCTACCTATCATAAAACTTGGTTAGTAGTAGTGTCAAAAAGTCAGTCGAAGCAAACTATGTCAGTATGCTAACTAACCGATAGTATAGCATTCATATATGTTAAAAAAATAGTACGTACTTACCATATATTTTTTTTCTTAAAATATTCAGAAGACAAGAAGACAACGTGGAAAGACAAGTGCGACAAGTGCGCGTGTACAGTGTTTCTTTTACTTATCAATTTAATTTTAATATCTTTGCAAAAATTTTACAAAAAAAAAAAAAACATTTGTGGACGCTATACTTTTGCCGGTTCACGGTAACGCCCTTCGTTAGTTAACATACTGTATTATGGGTAAATGAAGGACTTGAAATGTCTAACAAATTTTCTTAGAAGTCCACACCTACTGATCAAAAGTGTCCCAAAAATACATCGTTTCGAAGATAACATCAATCATAAAATAATTAACATAAGTTTCATTGATAAGTAAGTACGAGTAAATTATTTTCATTCAAACTAATTATTAATATTTAAAGCTAAGAAAATGCGACGTTGCAATAGTTCACGTTACGGTGTTTTACATAAATAGTCGTGACTGTCGAATTATTTTGTATGAAAAATATGAATATGAAAACGAAACAAATTACAATAAAATAAGTATATAATTTTGTTACTTTTATTAATTAATTAGTTATAAGTTGTTTGTACCCACATGTAAACATTCTAAAATAAATCTTACTTTTATAAATTCAAAACTCAAAACAAAAAAAATAAAAAACTAATTCATAATATGCCAGTTGATTCTTTGACATGTTCTCATTAATACCCTAGTTATGGGATATCAGAAGGAACACGTTGTATCTATGTATAAATATGGCGCAGATCTCACTGAGAACGAAGCTAAGTTCGCGAACGTATCTTCGTTCCCAGTGAGACATTCGTTCTTTAAATTGCGCGCGAATTATTCGTAGACAATAAATTGAATTGACTGGCAGAGCCTTCCTGCATGATTCCACGGGATTTCACGAAAGAAAATACGTCGATACCTACCTTATTACTTGCGTCTTCCTAATGAAGTAGGACTTTTGACTCTCGGCTATTAATAAAAAGTTGATTTTGCAAGCAATACTTACTGCCAGCTACCTCCCATAGGTAAGTAACCAGATAAGTGAACAGCGAGTTGACATCCCAGAAGTTAGTCGGTTGGAACGGAAACAAATAAACATCAATGCCCTTGCAGATGTTGAAGACTGAGATAAGGAACGGTATGACTTCGAACAGACTCAGGTTTGTCATCGCGAAGATGAAGAATACTGAAAAAAGACACTACAATTTATTGCTGAACTAGATCGCTTGAATATTATGATCACCTTCTTAAGGCTTTACAACACATCTACGACACATCCATACCTTAATATGGATTTGTGGTAGATGTATTATGTACTGCTCTATTATTTACGCCATATGGTCCATATATGGTGTAAGTAATAGAGTATTACATTCTAGCAGGGCCATTGAAACAGAATTTATCGCTCAAGTTACACCTCAACTCAGCTTGTTCCTGCCAGAGTTGCAAGTTTGTCCGAAAGGGATATTGCGACCCCGGCACACAGGCAACGGAAGGAACACGGGTGGGTTTTAGTCAGTAAAAATCTGACACGCCCTCCCGCTCCGCCCAGAGCGGGAGAAGTTATTTGATAATTTCTCAAACTAAAAAAAAAAACTCAGCTTGTTAGTTGCAAATTCCTGAACTATGCATAAAGATATTTAGGCTTGTTATTAGTCTGTAAGCTTTCTTTAAAATAAAATAAATAAGCATCCAGTTCTCTGCTTTACATATCCATTTTCCTTCTGCACCTTTTTTTGGGCGTAGGTCACCTAGCCTGGAGACATAAAAAACCTCTCGTGTGGCTGAGGCTGATGTAAAAGGAACGCAAACCATTCCAATTAAGTAATTCGCAACGAAACCATTCAATAAAGTCTAAGTATGACCGGGTCTTTTGTATAGGCTTTAAGAAGTAACTGCGTTTGCACTGGCGAAGCATTAACTACAAAAAATGTTGAAATCTCTAGTTCCCGTCAAATGTTTGACAGAAAATAGAGATTTCAACATGTTTTGTTGTGAACGTTTCGCTAGTGCAAACGCAGAGTAAGGGCCGATACCCAACATAAGTAAAAAATAATGAGTGTTGTTACAATCAAGAGGAATCTTGATCCGCCGCAGCCAAGCCTTCAGTATCACCGACTTTATGTTGCTAGTCTCCAGATCTCTAGGCCACAGCTCACCGACTTCCAGCATCATGTCCCTTATCTCAGGTCTTCTTACGACAGCAATCACCATTTTCACTATATCTGAAAATATAAATTTATTTTATTGAAGGTCATCAGGAATTTCTCGGTAAAAGCCCGGAGTGTGGATTTGTGCCCGGTGGATGACAATAGGCTCGCCCCCTATTACAGGGATTGGCGAAATGTGGGTGTACTAAAGGTTACACCTCTGCCTAGCCCTTCGGGGATTGCAGGCGTTATGTTATGTTTATTGAAGGTTGTTCCGGTTGAGTACATAATATTACATACACAAGGGGAAATAGGAAATAACTGAATACTCTCAGGAGGTACTTGTACTCATCATTATGTACCTACAACTTTTTCTATGGGACCAAAACCGAAATCGCGAAAAAAAATCAGCACATACACTCCATAACTTTAAGTTAGTTAACCTCGAAAAATTTAGGCACAGCTAAATTTATTTTCACGATTTCACCGTTCGTTGGTCCAAAAGTTGAATTATGTTTTAGGATTGTATGTCATCGAAGAAAATGTATAAACAAATCAGATTGAAGCTTGAAAAGAAAGTAATCTTAAATTCATTAATTAATTACTCATTACAGTCATAAGTCATTACATTTCTCACGCTCTGCCTAAACCGTTGGGTCAAAAAGCATGAAATTTCGCAAGAGTTCCATATATCACGAGCGAGCACTAAGATATTTTTTGAAAATTCATCCATTATTAAAAAAGTTAAATAGGGGATGAAAAGTTTGTATGGAATTACGGCATTTTTGATGATGGGAAATCACACAGCTTGTTTTTAAATAAGTTAAAAAAAAGTGCTACCTATTTATTCTAAAATAAAACTTAAAAAGTTATATTATCTATAATTTAGATATCTATAAATCAGAATCATATAGAAACTATATAATTCTGATTTCCCCCTTCAGGGTGGCCAGAAACTACAGACTGCCATCTGCTACGGTGAGAAATCTTTTTAGTTAGATAGATACATAAATCACTTATGTGTTGTACTTGCAACACAAAAGAAACACAACACACAAAAGCACAATCAATTAAATAAAGAAAACAAACACAAAGACAATGCTTTGTAAATAAATCAAATGGTGTTTTCGAATATTTGAATACTAAAAGCTAATGTTTAGTATAAGCAGCATCTACTTTCAAATTAATGTTTACATAAATATATGCAGAACATTCTTATTTATTGTACTTACCCTGAAAAAACATAAGATCGACAGGCACTACGCGGACACTTTCCAGAAAATTATCAGCTCTGATGTGAGAAATCAAAGTGAACTGCCCCAAAATGAACGGGTAGAAAGCCAAACTAAACAATAATAACTTTAAATTGTTAATATTGAGATAACTTTTCGTATCGTCGAAGAAATCTATGCCGATACATTTGAACAGGTAAACGTAGCGGCCGAAAGTATTTTTGTAGTCCATTGGGAGATCAGAATACAACATAGTTGCTCAAGTCTAAGAACGAATTTACTTGTAATTAGGAATAACTTGAAATTAATCGTACAAGATTCTAAAAATTTTCTAGACAAAAAAAAACTAGAATTAAAGTGACCTATTGTGATTGCATCATTAATTATTCAGGCATAATCATTTGTTCAGTCATTATTGTATTAAAATCACAATTAACGTTGACCTGGGCTTGCATTAAAACAATTACTTAAGATTATTTTCGCAATTTGTGACATTACATGCGATTTCTGTGAAGGAATAGTTATTTGTCATTCAGATTGAGCAATTTTCTGGTGAAAACGTTTAGGGATCCATAGAAGACACTACAAAACCACCGTTATTTTTTCTTTTAATAAAGTCACGATCCGTACATTTAATAGGTTACTTGCTTGTTATTAGTATATTTAGGGACTTAAATAAGGCTAAGGCTGAGATAAATAGACGTTACTTAGCGCATGCTAAGCCAACTTTCAAACTATAGAAGGCAGAAACCGAAACAGAGCTAAAGCTCATACTAATTAATGTTTATGAACCTCGGCCTAAGAAAAAGGAATAAAACACTTAATATCCATGTACCATTTTAATTCAGTATTAATTCTGATATTGATAATGTGACACAAATCAACTGAGCGGCGGTTTACCAGTACGTGTCCTCACAAAACAACCACGTCTTGTCTGCATATGCTATCGAAAGGAAGCTACTTTATTGACATCGACAACGTGGGCAATAACAAGGAATTAAAAACTCTTTTAGAAGTTAACGCGTTCAAAATCACGCTATTGGCTTACGGACGTTTGATACTTTCTAAATTCGAAAATTGAAAGTATTCTTTTACCATATATTTAAAAAAAACTGTATAAAAGCCACACGGAGCGTATATTGTATCTATCAGGTACAATTTTGATTGGTTGACTTGAAAGGTTCGGATGCGTTCACGTACTATAAGCTTAAAGCTTCGGGCGTATGATACGCCGGGTCGCTTCTATACAGTTATTTTTCTATAATAGAGGCAATCAGAGATTAAGTCTTCTACAAATAGTAAGCATTAGTAAAACAGATATTTGTTCTCCAGATAAAATTCTGTGGAATGTAACATTAATTCCAAGTTTCTAAAAAGAACTGATTAAATCTCCGATCTGTAAATTAGCAATCAAATCATTTGACAATAGATTAAATTGATCAGGGTTTGAGAAACTGGGGGTCGTGTTTACTAGGCTTATAATATCTGGTTGTTTTTATTAATGTATTTTATCGATGGAAGACAGAACATGTAATAGTAACGCAAAGTAAGTTCAAACCCTTGGAATATTTTTTAAAGAAAGACGTGCATATTTTTTTGTGCATCTTCATTAATCGATGTCAATAAAGGAATAACAAAATCAATTAGATTCAAAACAATATTGTTGCATATGCAGAAAAAATCACTTGTGGACGGATTGTGCCTTCCTACTGTACAAACATCTACTCTTTTACATTGCAATAAAGTTCAATTTAGACTAACACACAGAATACACCAAGCTTTAACACAAAGCTACCGTTTTTGCAAAGGAATAAATATAAATTCGGATTTTTTATACAGATATTTGTCGTTTGTATGTTAAATAACTAATAAGTTAACAAAATTACTTAGTCAGTATAAAAACAGAGAATTATTCTGACCTATGAGACATTGTATACGTAAAATATTCCGACAAAAAATGCAGACAAAAATCAACCAAGGAATGTCTTAGAAAAACATGGAAGTTTCTGATTGAACGTGTGGTTTTTTTTTTCTAACGACAAATATCCATTTTTCAACATAAAAAACGTAAATGAGTAAACCGCCAAAACACATGTTCATAAGTACACTGCGATCTTAACAATTAAATGATTGAACCGAGCGCAGTTTCACCTTAACTATCTATAAATCGGCTTGACACACATCACGATTATAAAAAATCAGTCTAAAATATATTAAGGCAACTTGAGAATATAATATATACTCATAATATATTAGTTGTGGTACGTTCGCGTTTTAGGGAAAATGTATATTTATCAATTCTTTGCGTTATTAACCGACTTCACTTCAACGAATTGAGAATCTTTTCCAGGTTCCCAATTCGTCGGAATGTTTATAGGGTTCCGTACTCAAAGGGTGCCAACGGGACCCTATTACTAAGGCCTTTTGAACCGTAATAGGTAGACACTTCCAATTTTAAGAGCAATCATTTGTAGCTTGATTTTATTTGAATGAAATTGAAATATAATAAATATTTCTTCTAAGTGTTTGTCATATTCGATTTGGTATATTGTGAGTATTACTTTTTATTTAATTTCATCCAATAAAATAGCAATATTAATCTGTTGTTGTATGTATTTTTGTTATAAACCTTTGGCTAAACTTCTAGCTTGAAGAAGCTGAAATTACTATGCAAATCAAAATTACTATAATCAACTCGTTCCAGTTTTTGAAAAATACTTAAATTACATTTTATTTTAAACGTAAAACTAATATAAAACGCGAACTAATACCACAAGGGACACAGAGTGTCAAAGTGCAGTGCATAGAGTCACTTGTGGTTTAAATATCATCTGCTAATGATTATAAAAACACAATAATGTAGTTAAAATTAAAAGAAACTACTATCAGATAGAGACAAAGTTATTGACGGAAACTCGATTTCAGTAGCCATCACTAAGGTTTGTCAACAATGTAAAGGTAAAACTGTAATTGCTCATGCAATGCTTACAGCACAAGTAAACAAAGTCACAATGGATTAAATTAATGGTCTAATGTTTATTGATATATTTATTAGCAGATGATAACAAATCCGTGACGATTTAAAGTGAACAATTGAATTATAATTTTAAATTATCTCAACGCTTAGGGGATTATGTGAAAATTTGGTTTTTATTCATTAATGATTTTATTTAGAACAAATACAATTTGTTGCAGGTGCTATTTAACTTTTTATATTGTGAAACAACACTAGGTAGCCGTGAATACCATTTTATAATTCAAGTTATAAGCTAACTTGAATTTTAGGAACACTTATTTGAGATCTTATTTGACATGCATTTGGGTATTTTTACAATAATTTCATAATCAGCCTATAATGTTCCCACTGCTGGGACACAGGCCTCCTCTTATCGAGAGGGAGTAATCTACCACGCGGGCCCAGTGCGGGTTGGTAGATGTCACATGTCTTTGAATTTTTGGTTGTAAGACATGCCGGTTTCCTGACGATGTTTTCCTTCACCGTTTTGAGAGCAGTGATGATGAAATAATTTACACAAAGTAATAAGTACGCCTTTCAGAGTTCGAACCCACGATCACCACAACAATCATTGCGTTCAATACAAATGATGAATTAGAGCATATCCATAGAAACACAGTGTCATTCCCCAATATATTTTCTTTAATCAAATTCACAATATATTGGAACAGTTAAGTTGCGCGATTGGAACATCACCATTTAATAATTTCACTCCCCTTTAAATTCGCAAAACACAACGTCATTATTATAATTTGTCCATTATTTTGGTAAACAATACACATACAGTGATATAGTATACATAACAACAGTGAACAAATAAAGGTACTGTGTGCATACTAGGTTTAGCAAAGTCAAACACTCTGGGGATAAAGTATTTTTTTGTTAAAAGAGATATGTATGTATAATTTACTAAGAATTTGGTAACGACTATGCACCCGATTTACTCATCAAAAATACAAGAAAAAGTTTGATATAATATTATAGTATATGCAAACATTACACATGCCGATTAAAATATTATTTAAAAGAATTAATTGAGTGCCAGATTTGGTGATATTTGCCTTTTGCACTGCTGTAAATGAATACATAGAAAGTATTAAATCGAAGATATTAAGGATTTAAGTATTAAAATGCCGTTGTGTTGATACTTGGGATATTTAGTTCAGGTGCCATCGAAAGAATATTCCACTTTGCCTTCAACATACACACAGTCACTTACATAAATTTATAATTTATAAATAATTTAAATACACAATACACATTCATTTGGTGTCAGACTAAAAGGTATTTGGAGCGAACGGTTTTTTTTATACAAAACGAATTTTGACAAAAAATTATAACAAAAATAAAAAAGGTTTCTACTTATGTACTGTAATAAGATGTTTTTCTTTATATATATTAAAGAGACGAATATACATTTTTTCGTATTTTTTTTACATTATTTACAAGTATTTACATTGTAAAGCTACCCACACACAACAAAGCTTGTGTTGTGTCGCAAGTCCTGGAAGACTTTTACGTTAGCTCCTACTTATTGGCTACTAACTTTATGAAATGTTGTTTTGCCAGATATTTTGTCTGCTTTAACCGTTTCAAGATATCCTAATTATACATAAAATGCACGTTAGAAGCTTGAAGTTGGTCCTGCTTCTTGGTTTAAATCAATTTTATAGATTATTATTTTATTTTATTGATATAATAATCAACAAATCTGAAGGTTTGCTTGCCGTGCGATGAATGATTATGCTTTATTTTACAAGTTTGGCAAGAATTGATCAGCAAAATAATTAATTTACGAATATTTTCAGTTTTTCTTCCGCTGAACCCTATTTCAAAGACGTAAAAGTCAAACTTGCGCCACAACCAATCACCACTATTTACATCACGGGACCAATTGAACGCAACTTAAATTTAATAATACGGGAATATATTACAGTTACATCTAAACGAAACGTAATCGCATAAGTGCTAAATAAAAAAAAGTATTTTGTATTCTCCAATTTAAATCTATGTCTTATTTAGGGTTGTTGTCCATTTCAGCGGAGACATGCAGAGAACCAATAGACTGCTTTTCTCCGCACTAATGAACAGGCACCCTTTTGGTAGACAATTTAACTATAGCTTCATAATTATACGTTTAAGTCAATCATGGACGACATTGAGTCGTGTTTAAGTATTCCTATTTATGAACAGACAGCTTTTGTATTTTCAACCTTATACTCATACTTTTACAGTTGAAAGTCACAACAATAACAATAGGTTGTTTTGTTTTGAGGAAATGGAATATCGAACATTCTTTCAAGATTTTGTCATGCGAAATCGCACTCTATTATACGGTGATAAGGTTGAAAATACATTACTAGTTGGACCGTCTTTCTTCTCATTTTAACTTATTCATAGTTGTCATAAGATCTGTACTTGTCTTTGCTTGATATTGCTTTGTGACACGAACATAACATATCATAGTACCAATATATTATATTTCCCATGACTTATCATTTACCCTTAGTGCGCTGGCCCTTAGGCCAAGATCTAAAAGCGTTACTAAGCACGTACCTAAGCGTTATTCCAGTCACTGTCACACAACCGTCAAACTACAAGTGCAAGAAAGAGACGGGAACATGTCTAAGTCAAAGCACGAGGTAAGGAACGCTTATAGATCTCTGCCTTAGAGTATGGGAAGTAAAAACAATTATACTAAAGTACCTATTTTATAACTACCTGTTAAATGTAACTAAATAGGTACTTTAATATAATTGTTTTCATAGCGAGCTCATAAAAGTAAACTTGGCATTATATTAGTAGAACATATATTAGCATAATGAATTACCTCAGACAGAATTTAAGTTATTTTCGTCACGATTTTGGTACTGTAACTAAATTCGCTCGACACTTGCCCAAGAGTCAGTTTCAGTAAAGTAAATTCAGGTTTCTCTATTAGTATAATTATTACGCATTATTTTATAAGCCCGAGACCCCAAACAAGGTGGGCATTTTTGTAGTAGCAAGAAATAATCTTTGAGAAGAATCGTTCAAGGGATTTTAATACAAAAATTACTGCATAATTTTATAATAACTCTGGGTAATTAATCATGCCACAAGTATTAAGAGGAACTGCATCAGTTGCATTAAAAAAAAAATAAGAATCAGTTTTCACAACAGCCTTGCAAAATACACCTTGCATTGGTACATATATGGTTCACAATTCAACACCGAGATCACGCATGCAACTCTCGACTTTTCCGCTGTCAATTTCGAGGTTGCATGCAATTTTGCCAACTTATCTTGATAGCCATAAAGTGTTATTTTCTTTGCCATTTTTAATCCTAATCACGATAAACGTTTTTTATCTAGTAGATTTTGATATCGACCTTATTTTATACATAAATAGGGTTCAGACTTCACTGTCATAGCTCATAGATGTCCATTAAAAAAATGGAATAAAAGTTCATACTTTGTTTAAGCTGATTTCGACCTTATACGCTTAGACATAATACTCATACTTCATCGCCGAGGTCTTGCACGCAGTTTTCGGCGATGGGCACATATTTGTCGTCTATTTGTATGAGAAGTATGCTTTTGTCGACGTGAGATCGAAGTTTCGGGTCTCTGTGGTTTGGCGTCCATTTGTGTACCACCTGTGAAAGAAAATATATTAAGCAATAGTATATCTAGATCACAATTAACAATTTACTGTTCCTTACATTGTGACCGCGTAAGTATTGCACTTTTCTATCAAACAGCAGGTTTAAAAAAAAAAAATCGACGAAATATTTCAACGCAGGGGGTTCAGATTCATGTACAGAATCCATGGTAACAGTTTTCGCATCGATGTCCCTGCCACCCTGTATATAATAAATAAGTACGTTTAATCTACGTTTTGGAACTGGGCAACTAGCTTCAACTTTCTGACTAACTGACAATTCAAAAGTGCCTGTAAATGGTTTAATAGAAATAAATGCTTTGAGTTTGAGTTTTAGTTGTAGTAATTGTATGATGTGTGGGAACGAGTCTGAAGCCGAAAATATAGTTTGTTTGCAAACGGCTGAACGGATTTGGATGAAATTTGGCACACAGATAGAAGTTGCCGTGGGATATTTTCCGACATACAAACGGGCGAAGTCTTGGGCAAAAGCTTAGTCAGAAATAAGAATTATGAATTACTTTTCAGAATCAACAATTCCTTCAATAAAAAACAACTTTTGTCTATCCACTGCACAGGATCTTATTGCTTTTCAATACTACGTTATTAGGATGTTCTAGACCAGGCCTGTCCAAACTACATACCATCGCGGGCTAATTAAATTTACTACAAAAGCTGGAGGGCCGCAGAAACAAATATTTTCAGTTTTCAAGTAAAAATTACAGGGTAATCATTTCTTTATACGTTTATTGGTTCTTCGTTAATTTATCTTTTAACAATCATATCGATATCAACGTCAAAATTCGTTGTTGCCAGACGCATTGCATCAAGAAGTGACTTATCTGACAGTGAAGATGTATACTTAAATTTTATAAAGTATTTGACAAAGAATTCTATTATCCAAACTATTTATGTCCAAAACTATTTTCTGAATAATTTACACTTGAAAACATGCGTCGCGGGCCGTTGTCTGTTCAGCCCTGTTCTAGACGATCATGACAGTATGACTGGAGTTCTGTGAGATGAGAGTATATTTTTTTGTCTAATTTCACCTTTCGCTAATGTAGTTGGTACATTTCCGTTTTAAGTTAAAACAAAAATAAATAAAACTTACCAGTCCATCCATCCCCGCCATGGGCACCCAGCTGCCCCAGAAGTTCCTCCCGCCCCTCTCCCTCTCCGCTTCCGAAGGCCACTGCACATCGATCCTCCTCCCCAAATTAATACAATCATACACTCCCAACGGCTCTATGATCAGCACCTTACTACCCACACTCACATTCACTTTCAACTCACTCCTCCCCGAATCAGACCGTTTAATCTTCGTCTTTATTTCTTTCGCTTTAGAGTCCTTTTTCGATTCTTTTTTGAGGATTGATTCTTTGTTGGATAAGTCGGAATAATGGGTTTCTTTCAAAGGAATGGCTTCGGGTTTCTCAATGTAGCGGCCAGTTAGTTCTCGGTAACTTTCGCGTTCGTGACGAATCTCTTTGCTGAGTTTCGATAAGTCTTTTGGAGTCATTTCGTTGACATAGTACCTGGTTGCAAAAATTATTATTATTTAATTTATTTTTGAAAAGACGGTGTTGAGAAAACACGGGAAAAGAAATGACGTTATATGAATATGGTATGTGAGAGTTAAAATTGATAAAAATGGTTTAGTTTTTCATTCGCACACCAACATTAAAATCATTCAAAGCAGTGATCAGTTATAAAAAACAGTTAAAATGTTATAATGGTTTATGAGAATGGTGTAAACATTGCAAAATCTATCGAAAATTCAAACAAACAAAGCGCAACGCGTTTTCGGCAATAATACAACTCTACCACTGACGAGATCAAGATTTTTTTTTTTTTTTTTTTATCATTACATTTCCCTTCTAGGAAGAATAGACTTCAACCTGAAGGTATGTTCAGTCCGAGAATATACGGGGTATGCTTTAAAGCCATTTTTTTTAAAACTGCGATCTTTATAAGTTTTTTCTAATATATAAACGCGCTGCTGACTTCGCCGCTAACATCAGAGGGTCTAGTGTGAGTTTTGTTTAACCATTTCGATTTTACGCATCGACCGCGTTCGGCACTCCGATTGGTCCATCACCAGTGAAGGCCAGTGAAGGGCCAATCAGAGCGCCGAACGCGGTCGATGCGTAAAATCGAGATGGTTAAACAAAACTCACACTAGACCCTCAGTACTATTCACCATTATATCCTGTCAAGCCGTGTGGATGTATGAGTCCGTGCATAGGGATACCTTTTAAAGTCTTTGTCTTGCCTGGCGTTCCTGTTGGCGATGATCTTACAGTCTGGCAGCGACAGGTCCAGACCTGTCGGTGTCAGGGTCAGGTCTTCCAGGGACGATTCCGCGCTTGGACCTCCTCGGCTGCTTGAGACCTGGGGAATAAGAGTGGAAATGAGGTTATGCTCTGAAGTGATGGGCTGAAGTGAAGAATATACCAGAATCAGTAACCTACTTGTTGCGTACGAAATAAAAACATTGTATAACATTTATTTTATAATCTATATATATAAAAATGAATTGCTGTTCGTTAGTCTCGCTAAATCTCGAGAACGGCTGAACGGAATTTATCTTATCTTGGTCTTGAAATGTCCGTGGAGGTCTAGGGAAGGTTTAAAAGGTGAGAAAAATTCGAATAATTGCCGGGAAAACCCTAAAAACAGCACTTTTCTTCTTCCCATATAAACGTTTTTCTAAATAAAATTTAGAGTCAATTTGAACTTTATTGATATTCAATAAAGTTCTTATTAAATTATAATCACTCACAATCACAGGTAGGGTAGGTAGGTAGGTAGGTAGGTAGGTAGGTAGGTAGGTAGGGTAGGGTAGGGTAGGGTAGCGTAGGTAGGTAGGTAGGTAGGGTAGGGTGGGTAGGAAGGTGCGTCGTAGATAAGTACATAGTGCTACCTGTGCGAAGCCGGGACGGGCAGCTAGTAATATTATAAAAATACTGAGGCCCCGCCCCTGCGATCTTACACTGTTACACGTTTTATATTGTAGAGATCGCATTCGCTTAGCAGAAAACAGCTCGCCCGCGAGTTTGCTCGGCCTCGGCCCGACCGGCAGTCAGTTCGTCTCCCGCTTTTGCACGGCGCGATCTCTGCGTCCTATTCATATTGTCGCCGCCGCAGGGTCTCAGACACTTTAATACCATTCGAACTGTTTTCATTTTACCCGACTAATCAATTGCGTACTGCGTGCTGTACGCAACACTACTAATGTGACATTCCACCTGATATTCAGTGGTTATATCGAAACCAAGAGATAGCTTTTACATCACAAGGGCTTTCCTGATGCCAAACCACAGAGACGATTCTTTCACAGTGAAAAGAAAGAAAGAAAAATAAGTTTATTTGTCACAGAAAGACGTGCATAAAAAAAAGGATGATAAACTCGAGTAAAAAATAAGAAGATGAAACATAATAGATTTTTCAGTGGTAGTAGTCACAAGAATCATCACAAGGTCATTTTATCCTATGAATGATTTTGTTAGTGAAAGGAGGTTCGAGTCCTGAAGGCCCATTCTCGTACTTAAAACACGTTCAAATTCAAGTAAAAATCTCATCTCAGCGCAAAATCAAAGTCAAAAATTCAGGTAAATGTTTTTTTGTCAGATTGAGACTGAGATTAGATAACGAAAATTCTTAAAAACATTAAATAAAAAACCAAGACAGAGCGCTGTCAACAGGGACGTGAAGCCGGTTTCGTAAACATGTGTGCACTTTGGTGTAGTTTGATAGTAGTGTTATTGTAAAAGGTTGTAAATGTGTGCATAGACGTTCACGTGTGTACACAGAGCGGCGATGTAGTTTTGGCATGCTTCACTGTATTGTTCGCAGCGCTCTGTCTTGGTTTTTTATTTGGTGTGAGGAATTGCCCCTCTGATTCTTACCTTAGCGCTAGCCGCTCTTCGAGGTTGATCGCGCCACGCACACTCCCAGTTACTGCCCGCCGCACTCTGCCGACACAAATATTAGTTAGTCATCAGATGAAATACAAAACTTTCTCTTTTTCTAAAATTAAAAGAAAAGAATGCATCTGGAAGGGCAAGAAATTCCACAGTTACTTTTTTAAAATGTTTTGCAATACTTTGTTAACATTAATTATATGATATGTATGAGAATACGATATACCTGTAATAAAAGAACTATACTACAATAGGTACAACGTATTAAAAATGAAGCAATGATAGATACATAAATAAATAAATCAAAATATAATTTCAAGATAATTTTCAACTACAAAAAAACATAATACTAATAGAGTTTGTTAGAACAACGTGTAATTAGGTTTAAACAAGTCAACAGTAATAAGTAAACATACCTGTGTCTCGTCATTCGGATGCGACGAGCACGCGGCCGGCTCCAGGCGCAAGTGCTCGGCGCGCTCGGCGCCCGCCGCGCGCGCCGGCGCCGCGCGGCGCACGCGCACGCGGCTGCAGGCCTGCGCGGGAAGGTTCGTGGTTATATATATACTTTGGTTTGACAGAAGTATAGAAAAGGTTTGAAAAGTATGGTGTATGTTACCCTCATAATTCATGGATTTCCATGTTTTTTGAAGCTGGAGTCAAATAATATCGTAGAACGTACAAAGAAAGCAGACACATGTGAAATAAATGACAATAATTGACTCACTCAAGTGGATAATAATTATCATTCTGATAACTGCGCGCAACCTTTTTTTTTTAGTTGTCTCTGTTGTAATAATCGGAGAAATTTGTGAATACAAATTAATTTGTTAAAGCAGACAGAAAAAAGGTAGGCTAAAAATGAATTTTCTTGACGTAAAAGGAAAATCAGTTTCGAGGTTGAGCTTTGATTCTTTTTGGGCTTGTAGTCGAACCCTATTTAACATTAACAATCTATACTGAAATGTACAGTTACCTGTCGGCCCGACTCCTTGCCCGGCGTGCGCGCGCGCGTGCTGCGGTCCCGGCGCGGCACGCTGCTGGGCACGCTCAGCTCGCGCACGACGCGGTGCGAGTTACCGCTCTCCATCAGTACGCCGCCCGTTGTTACTGATACTGCTGTTGCTATAATATACAAAACAAATTATATCTGGACCTTAAAACCAATGCACAAGGCAGAAAATGTTAAAATCAAGAATTACAATCCGACATGGCTGTTAATGAGGGCCGATAGCAGCGCTGCCTGTCAAAGACCTGTCAAATTCTGTACATTCCAGGTGAACGTACTGTTGTTCATTATAACTTGTTCCGTGACGCGATTGGTAGCACTGTTCTGTCTGTTGCCATTTTGAACTCTATGTATTGAAATTAAGTTTAACAAGCAATGCTGCCAACAAAGTCAAAGTCAAATCATTTATTTCAAATAGGCCCTTGTAAGGCACTTTT
Organism: Agrochola circellaris; assembly: GCA_914767755.1. Lineage (NCBI taxonomy): Eukaryota > Metazoa > Arthropoda > Insecta > Lepidoptera > Noctuidae > Agrochola > Agrochola circellaris. The sequence goes on from OU611853.1 coordinate 2,874,091, forward strand.
GAACGTCAAAGTTTACAAAAAAATTGTATTGATTCTAGTCGCAACATAGGGTTACCATCTATGTAAGGGAGGATGCCCATCTAGGATGTATAAAATGCCTGATTTTTCAGAAAAATGCTTGTCTATTGTAAAAAAACTAAATCTTAATACATATAATTCACAACAGATTGTTTTAAAGACTGACAGTTAATCAAAATGAAAAGTATGAACAATTTACGACCACTAAACTAATTTAGAAAAAACAAATTTACTATATTTTCCCGAAAACATTTTTTTTTTTTCAAAAGCTCTTCTTCAAAACCTTCACACGAAACGTTTTGAAAGTTTATTTGGGTTACTCGTAACGTTTTTACCGACCCTACTGTCTGGCGATTCCTTTCTTTCCTGAACTGTGCATTTATTAGGGAAATTCAAAAATGCCTGTCTAAGCTTAGCGCCGGCTGCACGCCTGTCATAACCGCAAAATGCCTGTCATATGCGGCAAATGTCTGTCAGATGGTAACCCTATGCCAACATGACAGCAAGGGACAAGTTAAATTGAATGGTCTGTAAGTTCTGTATTACGCCACGTCGAGGGGTAATTATACTAGAATGCAATCTTTTAAAAGTCGCCGGTTTTCGCTAGCCCATAGAAAAGACAGCAACGAAATTTACGTCGCTTTTAGTGATTCACTGAATTATATATTGCATTCGGTTCTTCATTCATTCAAATGTGGTTATTCATAAAATATTCGGCTAACTATAAGCAATACAAATTACGATCGTCTGGCTTTGGCATGCAATGCCTACGAGACAAAATCTATAATTATATTGATTACTACCAAATCCATCTACAATAAAATACAAATACCACTCACAATTATAAATCTTCAATATATCTAATCCTTTTGTATGAGCAGGAAAAAATACATTATTAATAGTTTAGCGTTGTTTAAATTACACCTTTAAAACATAGCCAAAAGATCTATATTTCTACATAAACTTGCAACAGATATTTCCAAAAATATTGTAAACATATTTAACCAAATACTGTGATAATAGCTAAATAGATAAGTTCGATATTCACTCAAAATCAACGCAAATACATATATTTATTCCAATCAGATTTACTTGCACTTTTTGAATCATCTAGAATTCCGTGAGTTGGCCACAAAGGCCGCTCGTCAAGAGAATGCGTTCCTGACACCTGTCAGTTGGACAATTTCTAGTAGTAAAAAGAGCGTTTATTCTGAAAGTTGCCAACGTCGTAAATAGCTGTCAAATATTTACCTGTTTTGATTAATTTGGAATTAATACTGTATGAAAATAAGAAATGTGGCTAACTAAGTTACTAGAATATTGATTATGTTATGCAATTGTAACATTGAATTTGATGTTGTACCCGTTTTAGGCGTAAAAAAAGCATTTGGAAACTTTCCAATTGCTTTTTTTACGCCTAAATCTAAATATTCGGTGTTACAATATTAATTATTGCATATCATAATCAATATTCTAGTAACTTAGTTACCCACATTTCTTATTTCCATACAGTATTAATTCTAAATTAATCAATACAGGTAAATATTTGACAGCTATTTACGACGTTGCCAACTTTCAGAATAAACGCTCGCAAAACACATTCGTTAGTATGAAACTGACAGGTGTCAAGAACGCATTCGCTCGACGGCCGGACTCTGGTTGACTGCTCGAAAGCGTAGATTCAGTTCAAAATAAAAATAATAACGTACCAGTTTCATCATGAGTAGTTCTCTCATGCGAGTGTTCTCGCAACAACCCCGCTAACGACGCGAGAGTTGATGATGTCGGCTTGCCTGCACTTGCTAAACTGCCGCGAGTACCCGCTACAAAAAAAAAATGAATGAATTAAAGTTTTTACGATAACGCAGTTCTTTTTATGACTAGGTCACAAATAACGAAAATGGTAGATGTTTTGACATCTTTTTTTCATCAATGTATTGTGAAACAGGTTTTTTTTTCGAGTTCAGAGTAACTACAGACGTAAAAAATATATTCATGGATAATGAACAAAACCATTTTGAATTTAATCTTTTATTTAGTTAGATGATTCTATCCCACTGCTGCGTCTGCGAACTGATGGATGTTAGATAACATCACGCCTTGGTTCCCCGAAGAGTTGGGCAGAGGTGTACAGTATAACATTTTGCCAGCTATGTTTAAGTCCCATGTAATAGGGGGCGGGCCTATTGCCATAAACCGGGCACAAAACCATATTCCGGCCTTCTACTGAGAAATTCTAGATAGAAAAACGTAACAACACTTTTCCCGACCTGGGGATCGAATCCATGACCTTATGCACAGCAGTAGCGCTTCCGACCACGAGGTAGTCAACGAATCGGTCTATCAATATCTGGGATGTCATGTAGCTATAGTATTTTACACACTGTTTATTTTTCAAACAAACATCTTGTTACATTCTATTCGATTAATTGAACATGTGGCGGCATCTACACCGCCACATGCGAACTACGCATCAAAGACCTGACGTCACACAACATCCTGACGTCACTCAAATCCTGCATCGCGCAATTAGAGTTTACCGCGCGGTGGACATATATACAAGCTCACGATTTCAACCTCTGGGCAATTGCCCGCCAGACATGACACCCGTCTGGTCGGAGGATCCTCCCTTTTCTATGGGGGATGAGTGAACTTTACACCCTGTTCCTCATACCCCTAATAAAGTATAGACATGTTCCGTTACCCAGCGACGTCCTGGACAGATGCAGCGCGTTATGCCTGGGCGTGTTGTTCCTGGCCGCGCCCGCCTCGGCCGCGCTGGCGTCGCACGCGCCGCCCGCGCCGCCCGACGAGCAGCCCTCGCCGCAGCGCCGACGGATACTGTGCATCAACATTCCGTGCTCATTATAGCCGACAAGACAAGTAACAATCATGACGTAAATGTTTTGTCAATATTCAAATTAGGCTATGAATCAGCTTTTGGAACATAGAATTAAAAAAGAAGGCTGGGAAAAAGAAGTAGCGCAACACGGCTGTCTGTTTTATCAATAGGGCTTCAACGAGTCCGCCTAGTCGCGGTCAAAATTGCAGCTTTGTGTCGCGTGTACACGACGTCGTGAAGTATTAGGTCCCCACCTATGAAATCAGCGTTTTGTATGGAGAATTTTAAAGAAGTTGCTTTTTTCATACTAACATTTTCTTAATTTATATAACAACCATGAACACTAATGTTTTAAAACTTTTATGCGCTAATGTTTAAAAACTAAGATAACGTAATATGCCACTAGATTAAGCGACATAAATAAGTTTTGGCTAAATTAAAACAAATTGTGGTAATTTCTGCTAACAAAATGAGGAGTCAGTTTTAAGGTATTTTTTATGTTTATAAACTATAAGTAATAAGGTTTTTTTTACTATTGGTAGTTGTATGATGGTCATTATTCGATATAATACCAAGGAATTGATGAATATTTTTATTCATAGACGTGACAAGGTTCTCTATTTGTGAGAAAAAAACGCCAATTTAATAGGTGGGGACCCAATATATAATATGTCACCGAAAGATTTTGAGAACCGTAAGTTTATAATATATCAGTATTATTTCCGTTAGCTTATATAATACTGATAGATTATATGACAAAAAATCTGAATGGAATGGGTTAGGTTAGAACTGTGACCACCCGCGCGCAAACCGAGCGAGCGAAAGGAGCCGCGCTAATGGCCGGCGAGCGCTACTTCCAAGTTGCACACAGTTAGGCAAGCTATTTAGTATTAACGCAAGTGGCGTTACGTGGCAAGCAAGTTTGATACCAGTTCACAATTTGGCAGTTTCCCATGAATAGATTATAAGCTATCGAAAAATAATGCAGTTAAAGTTTAAATAGTTTGTTGCTGTCGGTTAGCGCAATGATATATTATTAACTTGTTCCTTACCGTCTCCACGCAGCAGCTATCCTCGCCCTTATAGCTGATACAGTGAGAGGGCCTCCTAGTAACGAACAGAGCTGTGGCGAAGTATCCGCATAAGACGTTGTTAGCGGCGACACGTAGATAGGATAGCCTATTGGCTGGTCGCATGATGAGTTTATTATATTGCGGAGGGCCTGCGAAAATATGAAAAAATAAGGTGAATTTTTTCTCAACGACCATATTTATTTATTTATTAAAACTTTTCACACTCAAAAAAGTACAAAGGCGGACTTAATGCCTTAGGCATTCTCTACCAGTCAACCAAGGGTGGTGAAGAGATTAGATGGCAGGTGCTCACAGCGCGGGAGCAGCGCAGGTGGTGCGCCATATCACACCGGCGATCTGCCGGCGTGTGCGCATAGCGCTCACGCACAGTGTGCGTAATCAGCACGCCACGTCTGCGCAACATGTTCGCTGTGTTTGTAGAACGAGAGTGATTGATGTGAGGGTGCAAGAGTGAGATAAGCGAGTGTATAATATTGTAAAAACGAGGAAAACACGTTTTAGTCGCTGCTATCTCGCTTCGCACCTACGGAGAGCAAGTTAGCACAAATCGCCTCGTAGCAAACACTCTGACAGATTGTCAGTGTGATAAAAAAAATCTAAGAAATGTGTCATCTACCAACCCGCACTGGGCCCGCGTGGTGGATTACAGCCCACTCCTCTCGAAGGGTGGAGGCTTGTGTCCCAACAGTGGGGACATTATAGGCTGGTTATGACGAAGATCATAGCTACTAAATATGTATGGAATAGTAAGACATGCTGCAACAACCCCAAATAAAATGGGATACAGGTAACAGGATAATTAAGTTTCTTGGAAACCTCTCACCTGTTTAGCATTCTGTATAGACCCTCGCTCAGGGTTCCTGTTCCTCAGGTAGACCAGCTCCTGCTGCTGGCCAGCCCACAGACCGCGCACACACTCGCGGTTCAACTTGATGACGCGGAAGCCCAGGTGGCGCTTGTTCAGCATTATTATCTTGTAGTCGTCGTTGCCTTCGTCCATTACGTGCCTAGAAAATGAAACAAAAATTATAAAGTATTTTATGAAGATTCAGACCTGTGGAGGCATCTATATCGCCACATGCGAACTACGCATCACACTGACGTCACTCAAAATCCTGCATCGCGCGAGCAGAGTTTACCATGTATTGTTTAAGTACATCAAGTTTTGTTTACCTCAAAGCTAACAAATGTGGAGCGCCTCGCAACACATTGTATCTCCAGGCCGGCGCCGCCTCGTGACAGATGACGAGGCGTTGTGCGTGTGACGCGATGGCGCAGTATAGGGCTGAGCTGCTGCAGTATTCTTCAGGGAACATGAAGTGGTCCTGTAAAAAGATGGCAAATAATAATGAAAAAAGTAAGACGAGATGTTGACGTCGCTATGGCGGTGGTAAGGCGTGCTACACACTTGACGCGACGCGGATTGCATAATCTAATATAGCATAAGTATAATCAGCCTATAATGTCCCCACTGCTGGTACACAGGCCTCCTCTCTTCGAGAGGGAGTGAGCTGTAATCTAGCACGCGGGCCCAGTGCGGGTTGGCAAAATCGAATGTAATGCAGAAATTGCTTCGGGTCGGCTTTGTTGTTCAAAAAATACTTCCGAATTGCATTGCGCTGTGCATGCGCGGTCGATTGTTGCGTGATCTGTTTTTTCCAATTCGAACGTATTTTACTCAAGTTGTTTATGTGTCCAAAAATGTATGCGTAAGCGCCTTGCCTCGATTGATTTTTTGCTAATTACAGGCTGATTTTTGTCGTATGGCATTTTACTGTGGGGTCGGGCTGCTGACATTGAATCCATATTTATTTTACAAAAGAGAGCTGTCAGAGCCATTTATAATCTACATCGTCGCGAATCTCTCAGGGAACTATTTAAAGGGATTAATATTATGACAGTACCTTGCCAATTCATTTATGAAAATATTATGTATGTTAGAAAAAATCTACATATTTTTAACAAAATAAGTGATAGACATAATTTTAATACTAGAAATAAAGATAAAATAGATCAACCATTTTTCAGATTATCTAAAGTATCTTCATCTTTTATGGGGTACTGTGTTAAATGCTACAACAAAATACCTTGTGATATATTACAATTAAATGAAAGAAAATTTAAAACTCATATTAAAAGTACACTTTGTAAACAAGCCTATTACAAATTAGAGGAATATATCCAAGATAAGAATGCTTGGAAACATGCTGGTCCTGCTCCATAGGACAATCTAGAATCTAGACAAAATCAAACTGGTTGCTAATTTAAGTTGTATAAATTATAATTTTTACGAGTATTACATGACATTGATTTTGCATTCTGTGATTACTTCCTCACACACTGACTTATTAATTGTAATTTTTTTAAGAAAATCATCTACTTTTACAATGTTTGTAAATATGTGAAAACCGTACATCTATCACATCATTAATTAATTTATCTTTCGTGGCTTCATTTTTATTAATTCTTCTTTTTACCTATTGTGGTAACCTATTTTTATTTTATTTTTTTAGATGCATCGTCTTCACATATCCACTTAAGCGTCCCGAGTGCAGCGACGTACCTGGCAGTCCGACCTTGATTTTTTTTATCGCGCGGCACGGTGTCGAGTAACATAAACAAATCTTGTAAACAAAAACTTTCTATGAAGTGATTGTATACTAATGACTGTTTCGAGAAGTGGACAGACCAGACTACACTACATAGCTTGTTTTGTAACTTTAAATGACTTTGTTTTTTTTAAATACGCCAACAAAAACAAAACTCGTATTATTTCAAAATCTAAAGCGATAACCCTATGTTTTTTTTAACCTTATATTTAGCCCAATTCAGTTTGCATCAAATGACATCATAATATTTACCATTGTTCCTACAAAGTTTTGAAATACAAATAATAATAACATGTCGCGAGCTAATAATCGCGCACGCCATTGCGCTCACATTATAAAGCCGGTCATTCACGGATTTTCATTATTTATTTATCGTTTCAATGTTTATGATAGAAAGAAAAATATACTGTCACTGTCAAATCTTTCAAATGTAGATTTATTGTGCCGAATGTAAATCAGTGAGCAAAATAAATCATTACAATTAAAATAATTAAATGTACATTGACAATGTTTTCCGCACATGGCACGCTTTATCACCGTCCCGCGCATGCGCGCGGCGTCCCGCGCAGCCGTCCGCGCTGTTGAATCATGGATATGGCGTAAACTTATATTTTCCCTACTTCGAAATCTTAACTAAATGATACAATAATGGTACCAAATTGTTCGTAAATAAACATGCTATACGGTTAAATTACAAGGAATTAAGTACAAACTAGCAATATATTAGTTTTTATCAAGTTTTTATCATGTTTTTATAAAATTACGTCAGCAATTTAAAAAAAAAAAATGTTTTCATCCAATTTATGACTCGGAATCCACATGTATTATAGATAAGTCGGTAGAACGTAAAATCACGAACAAAATGGTATATAATATTACGTATAAAACAAATAACAAATTTACGTACCAAGTTTTTATCAAAACGTCCGCTAACAGAGCGCGCACTGTTCACGGCACAGATAAACAAGTGATTTCAACAGCTGCTACAATAATTATTATGCCTCTAACAATATAACGCCATCTTACGAAAATGTCAGGAATTTATATGGCTTTCTGTCAGTACAAGAACGAAAGCTGTAGCTCGGTTGAAAAAATTCAAAAAAATAAAAACAGAGTGCGCTGTCATTCAATTTCGCGCGCGAATTTCAAAGCCACTCCCGTGCCATTGTACAATCGAGCGTTTTTGCGTATTTGCAGTTGACTGCCAAGGTCGCGTGAGCGGATATAAATATGTAACGAATGTAACACATACAAATATTGTAACAATTTTTAAAAGAGTAACGGTGGAGTTTCTTGCCCATTCTTCTCCATACGAAAACTACCTTTTGGAAGGGGCGACTAGAATCAATTCAATTTTTTGTAAACTTTGACGTTCAAAAGTGCCTTACAAGGGCCTATTTGAAATAAATGATTTGACTTTGACTTTGACTTTGACTTTGACTTTGACAGGATTCCGTAATTACGAGGAAGCTGTTTGGGACCTAAAGCTAAGCCGTATCCCCATTATTTTTCTTGATGAATGACAGTGATAATAATAAATTATTATTATTATTATTTCAATTACCTGGTGCAATTTAAGCGCCATGCGTATAGCGGGTGCGAGCACCGAGTGCAAGAGCGCCATGTCCGTGAACACCCACTCGTCGCGTGCGCACGTTATTCGGAAGTCGCCCTTGAATAACGAGTGTAGACCGTAGAGGAAGAACTCCACGCTGGAATAGAAAAGGTTTATGTATATTAAATAATGTAAGATAAAATAAGTTTCCGACTAGCATTGGAATCACAGTCCAATCTACCGGTGGTGAGGTTGAAGAGAAAGGAATATTGTCCCAATGCGTACTGGTTCCAGGAATACTTCATCGGGAATACTTTTTCTTCTTTCATCCAGCCGCCCAAAGAGAGTTTTACCATTTTTAACATACATATATCACAATATAATGAAATCACAATATATTATATTAATACGTTTCGGGGCGAAGAACTAGGTTTTGTAAATTATAATATGTTGGTGCGCTTTACAGCTGACGGATGACAGACATGTCGTCAAAAAAGGTGCGCGTCGTCTCTTTTTTATGGCTTTTAGAATGTGCTAGAAGCCATAGTCTCACGAGCGGATTGTGGCGGGAGTGGTTTGAAAGATCGCGTTATACATTTAATTTAATAGCTTTAGCCTGTTGGTTTCCGTCCAAGTCTATTGCTATCGATTGGAACTCGAAGTACCCAAATGAAGATTCAATATGAGCATTTGATATTACGTATTCGCTTAAATGTAGCGTAAGTAACATTCGGTCTGATAGAATTCTCTTCTTTGATCAAAGTGTCTGACCTGGACGCGGACAGGTGCTGCGCCGCCGCCAGGGCCCGGCGGCCCAGCAGGCTGAGCGCGAAGCACAGCGTGGTGAGCGGCGCGTGCGGCTGTGCGGCGCGCCGCCGCCAGCTGGCGCCGCGCCGCGCGCCGCAGTGCGCGATCCACTCGCCGTAGTGAGCGCAGAAACGGCTCCTGGGAGAAGAACAGGTTAGAGTCAACATTACAATCATTTTTGCAGTATGAGAGTTAAGTTAAACATGAAATGAAAACGATGTCACAGAAAGTTTACCAAGCAGCCATGAACAAGATGTTTTATTTTATTCGTTTTTTTATTCCAACAAAAATTGTCATCTGTAAAACTAATTGCTTGCTTTCTTATTTAACCAAAAAAAAAATTGATAAAGCATCCGATAAACTCATTAAATAATAAACACAATTGCGTGTTTCTGTTTGACTTTAGATTGGCCAATTGAATAGTTTTTGACAGTGCTAGTACATTCAACGTTTCGTAGCTATAATGACGGGTTTTGTAGTTCAAGTGTTACTACTACTAACCGTACAAAACACAGAATAAAAGAGTAAGCTTTGAACATACGACGACCAATATTTGATAGCTTTATTGGACCCTTAATGTTATTCTACAAAATCAACTCAAATATAACATACCTAGTAATCCCCGAAGCTCTAAAATCATAATCCTCATCCAGATTAACATTGAAGATGGGGTCCAGATCCACAAAGTTCCTCTCGTTCATCGGTTTCAGCGCGTCCGCTATCATGCTGGAAGCTAACCACTCTTCTAGTTTGGCAGACTGGATCGTGTAGTAGATTATACTCTGTGGGTGGAAATACGAATAATTAGGGATATGTTTTTAGGGGTTCTGTAAGGGGTGAGTATGGATGCGCAAGCGTTCATACCCTCTGGTCAGAGATAGTTAAAAAAACACCGTTTGGTTTTAATCATGAACCACCACAGATGTTCATGAGGAATATCGAATACTTAAATTAGAATATTCCACAGAGAAACGCTTTTATTATTATTATCAAAATATTATGATTAATTTAGAAAATATGATGTTTCAAAATTCAAAAAGAGTTAGTTTATTCTTCGTAAACAGGGACCAAAATAGCTTTTTAACCCCCAGGGACTAAATGAATTAGGAATGTGGATATTGTTAGTAAAAGTTGCAATCACCAAAGAGATCAATCACAAACATTGTAAGAACAAGTAACAGGCGGGCAAGAGCGTGAAAATGTGAATTTGGTCCAAATGAAAATCCAAAGCAGCAGTCAAATTTTTCTTATTTTTCGTCATTGGTGTCGTTTTCAGTTTTCGAGGGTGCTAAAGCCGATGGAGAGATCAAAATGTAAATCCAAGATGGCGGCTCTGAAAATTTTCGAATTTATCATCATGGGTATCATTTCCATGGTTTTCAAGGGTGCTAAAGCCGATACTGAGGTTAAAATGTAAATCCAAGACGGCGGATGCGAAAATTTTCAAATGTTTCGTCATCGGTATAGTTTTCATAGTTTTCGAAAGTGCTAAAGTCGATAGTGGTGTCAAAATTAAAATCTAAGACGGCGGCTGCGAACATTTTGTTTTTATTTTAAATCATAGATGAGAAGGAACTTCATTACTGACGGGGGTCGGACCGCACACGTTTTTTTTTTCTCATAGAGGGTGATAAGAAGTAGAGTGTTCACCTCGGGAGCTACACTATTTTAAGGTAGTGACGTACTTTGAATCCCTCGCTGCACTCAGGATTCTACTTTAAAATCCCTCGCTACGATCGGGATTCTACTTTAGAATCCTTCGTTTCGCTCTGGATTCAAAGAAACACTCTCGCCTTAAAAATAGTTGTTTGCTCCCTTGGCAAACAATCTACTATTCTCAAACAAAAACATTAAACCCACCTTGACATAGTACGTCAGCAGCACCTTCCGGAAGTCGAACACCTGCAGCATGGACACGGCGCTGTTGTCGGACACGGAGTAGCCCTCCAGCACGTAGCGCGCCGCCACCAGCTGCCACGCCAGCCAGCGCAGCGCCCACGCCGCGCCCAGCGACAGCGCGCGCCCGCCGCACCACCACACGCCCGTGCACACGCCCTCTGCACACGGAACTTACTTTATGAGAGGCCCAACGGGAGGGTTTTTTTATAAAAACAGTACTCATGAAATATGCCGAAGGCAAAATTTTACCTAACCCATATGGTCGGAGTGCTTATTTACTATGACAAATTCGGCTCGCGCGTGGCTGGTCACAGTTCCAACGGAACCTACAATAGTAATCAATGTGGAAATTATAACAATAATTGTTATAATTTGATTATAATTTAATTATATTGAACGAGTTGCCAATTTACCTTCGGCATATTTCATAAGTGCCAGCATTTTTAAACGAACGGCCCGCATGTATATTGACTAATCATACAATTTAACTGCGACATAAACATTAGGACCCTAGCAGAAAACGTGCAAATACAATGACAAAACCACGCACATATTGATACATCCGTTTTTTTACATCGGATCTATATACTATAATAAATGAAATTCTGTAAAATGCATGCACGTTAATAACACACGTCGTCCGTATTCTGTTTACATGTAACACGCCACATGTAAACGAAATTAACGGGCTTTGCAATAATTTCCAAAGCACGCGTTAACTTGTCGTCAGTTGTATGGTTGAGGGAAGGATCTCTTGGAGCGCATGTTGTCTTAAGAACCAATCTTTACGTAGCTCTGGCTTCACACTCTAACAGTTTATAGACAAAACATAAAATAAAACTAAGCATCGAAAAGAACCATGCAAACTTATTCCCAAATTTTAAATGAAGAACTGTTAATTGATGCTTTTTCTTTCTCTATTTAAAAAAATGGTATTTTACCAACAAAGGCCATTTATGGTACTACAGGTTAATATTTTAATAATTTTTTACACATCAACAGCCAAACAACACCACGAACTTAAAACTATAAATATCAACAAACCCTCACCGCTACTTTCCTCCGGCCCCTCCGAGATGGCCTCCACCTCCCGCTGCTGGCAGTATGTCCCTCGGAACTCTAACCCTCGCAGTTGGAACGAGACCAGTCCGTTGCCCATCTCTACGATATGGACTAGGCAGTTTAGGTAGTCTGAGGCTAGTACTGAAAGTCAGAATAAATTGTTTTAATTTCGAGGCATGATAGCCCAGTCTTAGCGGCCCTGGCTGATCATTTAGCTCCCTTCAAAATGGTTGAGCTGAATGGTGCTGATCCATGCGTCATGTCCGTGAACGGGCGCCGTCAGTTGGGACTGGTCTTAACGGCCATGGCTGATTTTAATTTTTGAATTGTTCTTTGTTTTATCTTTGTATTACGGACGCTTCTAACGTGCACGTCTTTCTACATTGTTCTCACATGTATAATTTCAACATGAATGATGTAACCAATACTTTGTAACAATTTATTTTATTTAAAAGAGTGTCCGTGGAGTTTCTTGCCCGTTCTTCTCCATAGGTACCTACTACGCTTTGGAATGGGCAACTAGTTTCATATTTTTGACTGACCGATTCCTTGACAATTCAAAAGTGTAATGGTTTAATTGAAATCAATGCTTTGAGTTTGAGTTTTGAGTTTGAATAACAACATCAAACATCGCAAACGCGAAAGTAACTACGACGTTTTTATTATGTCGTTGGGTCCCCTGAGAGTAGTTTATACCCAAGTTTGCAAACCTTTTTTTTGTTTGACGGTGGAATATTATCAAATAACTTCTCCCGCTCTGGGTGGAGCGGGAGGGCGTGTCAGACTTTTACTGACTATAACCCACCCGTGTTCCTTCCGTTGCCTGTGTGCCGGGGCCACGATATCCCTTTCGGACAACTCGCAACCCCGGCAGGAAGTTTGCAATCCAGAAAACCTTTTGCTACACCTATAGTGCTAAATTCTGGCACATTGTAAAAAAAAAAAAAACCCCGAAATTTGTATGGAAAAAATATCAACTGGTGCAACCTTAAGGTGGATGTATAGACAGGCCTCGCCATACATTTTTCAGGCGTTCTAATCTCCGTAAATAAACGGTTTCTGCAGAATAAAAGCAAGTATAATGAGACTTTATAATGTATTATGTTCGCCTAACGCCAAAATTTTATAAAAAAAACTGTATTTCTAGGAGAATTAGACCCAATAAAAAACGAAAAATCTTTACATGTGTGAGTGACCTGAATCGCGCCATCTAACAGAAATTTAAAGAACCACCGAGAAAGAGTTATTTACATTGTGTTACGAGTTTACGTTCGGTAAACATTTATAATAGATGGCGCTGTTCGAAAATTCGAACTTATTGCCAAATTGCTCCAGTCAGTCTATGTGTCTTGACAACTTGCGAATCGTTTCCAAAATACGCGCGGGTTTGCCCGCGGGTTTTACATTTTATGATTGATAAAATGTTTTTTATTAGGAAATGAGAAAGAATGCTAGAAAGTGAAAAAAAAATTCTGCGATCTGCATTTGGTTCACACAGATACAATACTAATGTATTATTGTAATATCTACTTTAAATATAAAGTACCTAAAGATTTAAAAATCTTTCTACTGTATGTAAGTAGGTACTGCTAATACATTTTCTGACACGGTTAGGTATTAATTCATTGGTTTGGGTTGAATAAAATCAGAGAATAGAAGTTCATGTAAAATTAGGGTATAGGTACCTAAATCAGGCGATCAGCGTAGGCAAATTTACCTATTTTTTTTCTAATTACCTACCTACGCAATGGTGTCACCATTGCGTAGGTACTACTTACATCTATTGATTGAATCATATTTAATTTATGTGAAACCATCAAGATAAGTGAAAACACAGACAAACCACATTGATTTTTCATAACAATTGCACATTTTAGTATTATTAGCACACGTCAAAGTGCGTCGAGATAAATTGGTCTTGCCATCTAAGAAGTTTACCAAGAAAAAGGGGAAATAAAACATAGGGCAGTATTTTAGTAGTAAGTTGTAGGATGTTCTGATATTTAAAACGATGAATGATATAGGTACATCATTCATTTATGGTTTCGGGGTTTTTAACTGTCAGCGAAATGACGTTCTCAAAATGGTAGCTGTAGTTCCAATTTCGCTCGTCTGAACAGCTAAGTAAGGAGTTTTTATTTAAAAGTGAAGTGTTTTTGTGTTTTATTGACGGTAAGTGTTATTTTTATGTCCAAAGGATGCTTTTCTGCTTGAAGGTGATACAGAGTTATATTATAATAGTAATTACCCTTAAAACTTAAAAAAGTGTAAGATTTAGAAGAGAAATACAAAATCAAACGTTAGCAACACTCGTTGATTGTCATCACATCAATACCTACCTACTCTAAATTTCAAATATTTCACCCTAATAGGGACGTCAATTCTCTCTAAAAACTCACTTTGCCTGTCCCAGAGGAACGTTATTTCTGACTAATACAAATTTCTTGAAGCATTTCATATTTAACGATACTTTTGCTGTTGTGTTTAATTATTCTTTTTGATTACAGATTGAATTGCAACTCTGCCTAAGATGAATCCGACTAATAAACTTGCCTATATACGACATATGTATTCAGGGCCGCGAAAATCACGGAAAAAAGTGCAAGCAACATTGAAAAGACATCATGGAAATTCTTCTAATGATTTTTAGTGAGTAAAGGCTTGTGAAGACCAGCGCGACTTGTCGCGCTACGCGATATTGCGATATTTTATCCGTAGAACAATTTCTATGAAAACGCGCGCGACACTTCACACAGGGGCGACCTGTAGCGCCGCGACACAGATAATTCGCGTCACGTGATACGAAACCCGAATAACAGAGCGGCATCAACAAAGGAGCATATTTCTTAGTAATTGTCGCGCTGCAAATCGCCGCCAAGAGAGTAAAGGCTTGTGCAGACCAGGGCGACTTGTCGCGCTACGCGATATTGCGATATTTTATCCGTAGAACAATTTCTATGAAAACGCGCGCGACACTTCACACAGGAGCGACCTGTAGCGCCGCGACACAGATATATCGCGTCACGTGATGCGAAACCCGAATAGCAGAGCGGCATCAACAAAGGAGCATATTTCTTTGTTATTGTCGCGCTGCAAATCGCCGCAATATCGCGTAGCGGGCGCTACGCCACACCAAGAGAGTATAAATGGCGGTGCATTCCGAGCTGAGTTCAGTAGTAGACGATCTTTGTCATAGGACGGAGGCAGGTCTGTGCGTGTTTGCAGAGCGTGGGTCCTAGGTTCGATTCCCCGGTCGGTCAACATAACCCAACCTAACCGAGGTACCTAAACTTGCCCACGCGAGCACGAACGGTGATGCTTTACATCCGTGCTAACCGAGGGCTTAGTTTTATTTAACGTTTTATTCCAAAAGGTAGGTAATAACAGCCGCACGGGTCGATCAATCGTACTTCGCTTGGCGGGGTTTGGTCCGTGGATGAGTGACATCTTTATATAGGTAGGTACCGAGACTCCTCCGTGCCTCGTGGTCCTGGTTGTCATTCGTGGATCTTTGTCAGTCGTTACGGGTCGTCAGAAGCCCGAAAGTGACCACCAGTCTTACCAAGGGTATCGTATTACCCAGTTACTGGGTTGTAGAGGTCAGATAGGCAGTCGCTTCATGTAAAATACTGGTATTCAGCTGCATCCGGTAAGACTGGATACCGACCCCAACACAATTGGGAAAAGGCTAGGCAGACTGACAGACTTGTAGGCTATACATACATATTACATACATACATATTACATACAACACAAATACATAAATATATGTATACACACAACAGTAATAAAATAATTTCATAATTAAATATCCACAACCGTGTGAACACTGCCTAATCAATTCACTTGTCTGTACACCGCCTTACTGCCTACCTACCGCTCGACCGCGCGCTACGGCCAGCGGAGCCCTACGCCCGCGCTGTGCCGCACGCCGTTAAATACCTACGACACGACCGCGAGGCGAATTCGTGGAACACGCGACGATCGGACCGCCGCGCGCCGCCCGCGCCACTGCTCTCCCGCGCATGGCCGCGCCCCTGGCCCTCGGACGCCCTCGCCTCGCCAGTCCGCTACAAACATCTACGGCGAATGCATGTTTTTTCGCGACTCGCGCCGCGCATTACTGTTATTAGTTTTATGATTTATTTGTATGTTAATAAACATTTAATATCAATGCTAAAGTAGTGTTTAATTAATAGGTCGTTAACCTACCCTAACACACTACAGACTATTCCAAAGTGAAATAAAATCATAAGCAAAATAGTAAGTCATTGCAATGTGACTCTTTTCTCATTGTTTTAAGGTATAAATCAGGATGATTGACTACCTTTACAAAAAAATTATCATTTCTCTATTTCCAACTAAAAAACTCCTCGCAAATGTCAATTATTCTAATTTATACCTTATCGCAATTACATAAGAATTACATTGCACTGACTTACTAATGGTTTTGGCGGCACGCGTCGGCGCGGTCAAAGGAATGAGTAGCTTTTGTAGCACAGCAGCCGCTCGCCACTGCCACCTAGGTACCAGGTACCTATATTATTCGCGGATTTTGACATTATGTTTCTATCTAGCTGGCACACCTGAGCCACACACAGCAACGAAACCGATGTAGACTGTTAGCTTATTGAATGTACATGTCTAATCCTCACATCAAATAAAAAACCAAGACAGAGCGCTGCCAACAATGAAGTGAACAGCACGGCAGACGGCACAGGTTGTAAATATGTGCGTGTGGGCGTGTATGCACAGAGCGGCGGTGTAGTTTTGGCATGCTTCACTGTATTGTTCGCAGCGCTCTGTCTTGGTTTTTCATTTGGTCTGAGGTCTAATCTTACGAAAACATTCAATGTACAGATGGCTACACAGCCGAACAACTTTCACGATGGGACCAACGTTGAAATCGCGAAAAAAAAATCAGCTGTTTCCTACATTTTGACGAGCTATGCGAACATAAATGTAGGGAACAGCTGATTTTTTTTTCGCGATGAGTACAATGACCCCTTAACAGGTGTCGCATGAATTCAAATTCACATTGTATATACGGGATCGAGACTTATGCGGGTGAAACCGCGGGGCGCAGCTAAGTACTTATAATTGGATCACTCATCATTAGAATTAAGTTATCATCGAGCATTTCTTAAACATCAGAGTATTTCTTAAACATCACGCCTGTCATCCCAAAGGATTAGGCAGAGGTGTAGGTACATACGGCTACACATGACATCAAGCTTTACATTTCCAGTTTATGTTGATCTCGCATTGTATAGGATTTCCGTACAATGCGAGGTCTGTATAAACTGGAAATGTATAGCTTGATGTGTACCTACCTATAGTACACCCGTATTTCACCAGTTATGCGTATTTATTCATCTGTGGTACCTTCCTATTATACTTATTGAACATAATTTTATTAGAGAAGATTCTCGGAGATAGGTAGGTACTTACGGAATTAGTTTGGTAAGTAAATTAAAAGTAAGTAGGTACCTAGGTTAGTTCCAATACTTCCAATATATCTACCCAAGCGTACCTATACTCCATTTGAAATAAGATTGTACACCATGTAGAAATTTTAATTTTTCCGAAATCACATAAATTGGAAACTAAATTTAAAAAATCTTGACTTGTAATTACGTACGTAATAATTCTACGTACATAATTCATTCTAATACTAAATTCAGAATCATAATTGTAAATATCAAAATATTGAAAAAAGTACTTATGTTATCTTTGTGTGGTGGTACCTACGAGTCGATGGTTCGAATCCAACCAGAAAATATTTAGGTAAATGCAGTGAGAGTAAATAAAACGATATTTGTATGAAAATATTAACCATAGATAAATATTATTAATTTATAGTAAGATACAATAAAACGCTTTACAATTGAATACATAATCTTTTATTTATTTAGTACAGGTCACAATTTATTTACACGTTAGGTACTATTTAGGTTCAGTCACATTACAACAACCTATATAGGTACAATATACTCGTACCTTTATTACCCAAAATAATTTATCTAAATAATTTGTTATGATGAAAAGGTACCTATCTGATATCGAGCCTAGAAACAAAAGTATGCATATCCCAATAAGTAATTATATTATTAAGAAATAGATTGGAACATAACAATACTCTAGTAATTTAAAGTATGCTTAATTAGTAAATTAATATTTGTTTTCAGTTTTTGCGATAATGTAAGGATATTCATCTTATAAATAATTTGGTCCTCTTTCTTTAAATTAACGCCATCTGGACATTTTAATTTCCAACCATGTTTTAATAAAACGACATCTAGTGGAGTCGGAAGTTACTACTATTTACTTTGCATGTGTGTGTAAAGAGTAAATTCATGCGGCTAAATCATTAAATTGTTCTAATCTTTGTATGATACCAGTTAACAAGCACAGTGATGATCTAAAAAAATCAAGTTAATGCCCTAGGTTCCGCTTATAATAAAGTTGTTTATTAAAAATTTCTATGTTAGGTGTAAAAATTGAAAATGTTCGAAATTGTGGATGTGTCGCCATCTAGCGACAAAATGGCAGTGAGATCATCTATGCATCCGCCTTAAGGTATATTTTTCAAACAAAACAGAATTTTTGAAAAATATTTCTTATACAAATTTCGGAGAGCTATTGTACATCTAAAGTTAAACATGGTATCGTTTTGTCTGTGCGGATCAATATAAAAAATATCAGAATAATAAAATAAAAAGCCATTGAAAAGTTAGTGACCCAACAAAGATTCCTTTCTCTTCCTAATTCTAACGCAACTTTGGGCGTAAATAAGTTATTAAAGAAGTGTAAAATCCCCAAAACAAAGTAAGCACCGACAAAGCTCAAATATCGAAGACTTCAATAAACCTTATTTGTAATTGATTTATGCAGTGATTTTTTCATAAAACTCGATAGTCCAAAGGACTTATCGTAATTTTTTACGCGCTCATTTTACTGAAATAGTTCGGAACGGTGTTTGTGTGCGTGCGAACTAGACGTTGTGCATGTAGACCAGCGTGTAAGTGCTCCATCGCTGATACTATCTCTGTCGGACACGATTCCAGGTGAGACAGCGTGACAGCTATAGGGTTGCGGGTTTGTCTGAAAGGGATATCGCGACCCCGGCACACAGGCAACGGAAGGAACACGGGTGGGTTTTAGTCAGTAAAAGTCTGACATGCCCTTCCGCTCCGCCCAGAGCGGGAGAAGTTATTTGAAAGGTCAACCTTAAGGACACGTTTTTAGGTATCTTTGTTCTATACTAGACAATTTATAATTTCAGTAAGATGTCTATCTTGTCTTCTATTCTTAAACTATAAACTTTGTAAATGAATAAAATTAAAATAATTTAACTTAGGGCGATATGATAAATGTGGCGAGATCTATAATACCATGGAACACGTATGAAGGAATAGAGTGGAAAGTTTCTCCATAAACGCATGTCAAGTTATTGCTTATTTTATTACCTGTAATTAAATCTCGTTTCAACTTGTATAAATTGTTGAAGTTATTGAAGACACCCAATCAGAACAGTTAACAAGGCTTCTTGTGTAATTCATGTATTATAGAAATTTTAAATGTATGACCAGTTATCTGTAAACGATTACGACTAATCTTGTTTCATTTTGACAGTTGAACAACATTTATTGCGTCATTTACGTTGTTGAGCAGATTTTTTGTCGAGCTTATGAAGCAATGGATTAGCAATCTCTTTCAAAATGATTCAGATTGTGATTGATCGTGCATTATGCAATTAGGGTGGAGATGTATGAACGTAAACGAACTAAAAGGAGCTTGCTACGATCCTTAGATCGTAGCAGATGGCGTTCTGTAGTTTCTGCCTACCCTATGGGAAGAAAGCCTTTTTTTTTTTTTTTTTTGAGGGTGGGAAATTATCAAATAACTTCTCCCGCTCTGGGTGGAGCGGGAGGGCGTGTCAGACTTTTACTGACTAAAACCCACCCGTGTTCCTTCCGTTGCCTGTGTGCCGAGGTCGCGATATCCCTTTCAGACAAACCCGCAACCCCGGCAGGCATTGGCCCTTCCGGACCCCGTCAGTTGGTGCTGACATCTCTTTGAGGCGCGCGTGGAACACAACGCGCCGTCGACCCGGGCCTGGTCCCTATCGGACGGCGAGCTACCCATTGCTCACCGTCCGCAAGCCCGCGCCTACGGTGGCCGGAAGTCGGCTCGCGACTCCTGACGCCCGGGGCGTCTCCTGCGGCGACTAGGGGCGCGAGGGGGCGCATTTTGCCTCTCCCTCACGCGCTCCGCCTCCTCCTTCGCGAGCATTACTGCTTCGCAGAAGGAGGTGACGGCCTCCCATGCACTCTCGCTCCGGACCATGGCCTGAACCAGGGCCGGACGCGAGAGATCGCCGCCGCCGATCGCCTCCGTGAGGACACGGCGGTGCTCCGCCCAAGCTGGGCAGACCTCCACCGTATGCTCCACCGTGTCCTCCGGGCGATCCACACAGTGGTGACACCCGGGCGTTTCCTCCCGCTTTATCCTGAACAGGAACCTCCCGAAACAACCATGTCCGGTGAGGACCTGTGTCAGGCGGAAGGTGAGGACGCCGTGGCGCCTCTCTAGCCACTCCTCAAAGAGGGGACTTATCGACACAATTGTGGCGTGCCCAATGGGAAGAAAGCCTAAGTTTGTGTATGTATGTTTGAATGAAACATACTGTCTGGTTAGACGGATCTGATCTTAGGCCTTATTACAATCAGGGCAAAGTAAAACAGAATATCTGCGTCTTCTTACCAAAACAGTCTCCCTGTTGCACCTGACCCCAGCGTCCAAGCATAAGATCTCCGCACAGATAGTGTTGTAGCGACCGAGTGAGGTGCTCGTAGAATATCGAGTTCAGGTTGTTGTCGTCTGAAAAATATTAAAGGTTAATAATGCAGCGCTTCTCACATTTATTTTGCGCACGGCCAGTGTGGAACTCTCTGCCAGCGTGTGTGTAATCTCTTCAAAACAAGTGATCAGGCATCTTCTGAGCTTGCTCGTACCATCATAGTCCACATCCATCGCTTTCTATCAGGCGAGATCGAGGTCAAGAGCAAACCCATATTGCATTTTTTTAAACCGGCTTTCCGGCTCTGGCTTAAAAATGAACGTACGTGAAACGTATATTTCACAAGTATTTGATACAAATAATTTCATTGCCGGCAAAGTTGCGCATTACTGCGTATATGCATTACGCTTCAACCCTGATAGAATTGTAAAAACTTAAATGAAATTAACTCAAAATTACATGAATTTCTGACAATGTTATAATACTAATAAGTTAAGGGTATTTATATTTCTCGGTATTCTTTATTTAGAAATAAAAATAGGAAGAGGTATTACATTATCATTCAGTTTACTAGTACAAAATCTGTGAGTTATGTTAGTTTATAAGTTTTTTATTTCATTATCGAAATGAAATGAAATTGTTTATTCTGTAAATAGGATATCGGAATCACTTTTACACGTCATATAAAAAAATATTAAAAATAAGCTAGATGGGGTCGGTGTTTCCTATCTGACTACTCTGAGAAGAAAGGCCGAAACAAACTCAGAGGTCGTAGTAATAATGTAATATCAACAGGTTTTAACAAATAAGTTGTAGAGGCCTTCTTTTAAGTATGGAGATGCCTATTCCAGAAGACCTTCAAGTTGTTTCAAGTGAGTTTTAAATATTGTACTTCTTAAGAACCTACCACCAATAACAACAATAATTTCTAAAGACGGCCAGTAAGTAAATTTCTTACCAGCTCCAAGATTCCTCTCAAGTTGTGACGACAGTCTGGTATTGCTCTGATCAACTCTCTTGGTGTTGTAGTCTCTCTCCCAGAACTTCACCGGGCGCACGTATGATGTCATAAATATTGCGCTCCCTACAAATAAATGACAAAAGTTAATGTTGTTTCGGAAAGCCTATAAAATGTTATCTGCCGGTCGATTCTGTGAAAATATCACCGTGAAACTTAGGTGAAGTGAGCTGTCAATAGTGTTAATCCTTAGCATCCTGCCGGTAGATTTGTGACAGTGACAGCTCACGTCACCTAAGTTTCACGTTGATATTTATACAGAATCGACCGACAGTTGTCAAATTAATCTCGTACCACTTGACAGTGAGTTGATAGGTTACTGTTATTTTGGAGGGAAACATTAGACTTGGCTGTAGATTAACTAATTCATGATTTGTTTCGGTTTTCAGATATGTGGATTGTGGCAAGTTTTGCTGGTGGTTTATCTGGTTTAACTATTTTCTGCCAAGACGGATGTGTAAGTAATCCAAGACATCACAATACACAATCACAGCTCAGCACATGTAATATTCGTTTCTTCGTAAAACTCTTTTTTGTGAAACATTCATCTTATTATGTTTCACATAAACCTACATGGGTACTTATGAAACGTCAGAAGCTAGGTGCACAGTTCCAATTGGTCGTTCCCTATGGAGAAGACCCGGCAAGAAACTTGACGGTTACCTTTTTTAAAACAATTGGCCTTTACAATAATTTTAAATAACAGTATTAATAGGTATGGGAGGACAGTGTAGGTCTTTCAACAAGTACCAGGTACTTAACAAAATAGAAGATGGTCAATAAGTCTACAGTCCACTAAGCATAAAGCGTTCTCACATTCGCAAAATAGAAAAATTTCATTTTCCTTATTGTATAAAGATTTGAGTACTAGAAAAGTCGGAAATCGCCAGTAAGTATAGACTGGCCGCTACAATGAAGACAGACCGAAAATGAACAAAATATATTTAAACTTCGTATTAAGAACTATTAACTAACTGAGAACAGAATTTAGATAGTTTGTTGCTTGAGACTTTTGGAATACTGAGAAAAAAAAATCCTCAAATAAAGAACGCTTGGATTTGAATGGGAAAAGTTTTGATCTGATTTCTGAATTTTGTATCGTGTAGCTAAAACGATTAGGGTAGCTGCTCTTATTGCCCCATCTCAAAAATACTTTACCTAAAGCCGGCGTCAAAGGCGACGACAGTAGCGCGGACACGGCCGCCTGCAGGAACAACATGGCGGAGTGAGGCACGGAGAAGGGCTGCGCGAACGCGTGGAACGCGCTGCCCCATGTGATCTGCCACGGGGCTATGTATGTTACCACGAACTGGACCTGTCAGGAAAAAGGTTAAAAAATGACATTTCAATACTATCACTATGACACTTCGTTGTTGTAAGTATTGTATTTATTCATTTTATTTTTGTCTTATTTTGTTATTTCACTATATGCTGCACCGGTTGACGTCATCACGTCAACGCCGGCTGTCGCTGAAAACCAGCGTTGGGGCTCTGTCTCGCATAGGGTCGCAGCATTATGCTGAGCGATGGCCGTTTTGCGTGGATGAGACGCATATTTTCCCCCAAATTGTTTATTTTTGTGTTTTGTTCTTTCTTTGCGTCATGTGTACCGCAAATAAACGTATTTTCTTTCTTTTCTTTCTTTCTTTGTCGTACCGATATTGGCCCTAAAACTAAGAAAAAACTCAAAAAATATATCAATCATACCTTCAGAAGAAACTCGTAGACCTTGCTAAAGATGATGGCAGTGATAAAATAGTCGACTAGAAAAGTTTCCGATATCTTCTGACTGCTCAGGTCTCTTTGGAACAGTAGTACTGCGAACACCAGGATTAAGTACTGGGAATCCGGTTCTGAGTAGGCGTTTCGAAGACCTGTGAACGAATTTTGTGTTTATAAAATGCAAGCGATTTTGAACCTTAATCTTAAGAGTTCAGGGTTCAATTTTGTCTGTCATTTACGTGTATTACGTAATGTAAAGTTCTGCCTTCTACTAAATTGTCGCTTTTCGTATCTGTGTGATCGCCTAAATGTTCTAAACTACACCATGGATTTTCTTGCGGTTTTTAGCATCATTGAGAGGTTATTTTCTGGAATTTATTACACTAATATTTGACATTGATTTTGCACTATGTTTTGACATGTCGCCACATCAAGGGGTCGGTTTTTCCTTTTGACGTACGAAACCCGAAAAAATCGTTTATATTTACGTTACGTTTACGTGACGCGTTTGTGATATGTCCTAGCCTCTGTGCAAAGCAAGGGCGGGTCGCTAGTAACTTCTAACTTACACTTGAGTGCGCACACGCATATGATGAGCGCGCCGACGGCGTCGCCGTACTTGGCGGCGATGGCGGGCGCGTCCTGCGTCGTGGCCGCCACCACCACGCCCGGGTACAGCACGTTGCGCTCCAGGAAGCACAGGTACACGAACATCTGGGGACAATACAGGAGCTCAATACTATTGCATTCCACAATCTGTACTTAGGTGGTAACTTAAACTTTAATGAGATCATGATGGACCCTTTCAAACCGTAAATTAGTAGGAGAGAGGAAGCTTTTAAAACTTTAGCCCTAAGTTTTAAAAGCTTCCTCTCTCCTACTAATTAAGTTTTTTATTTTTTATAATTAGGGCAAGGTTGGTACATCAAAGCATTACCAGGTTGTTCTCTGATCCAGTCTACAAGATACATAGTAATGGGGCTGACCGATTAGCTACCTACTTGAATTATCTTTATAGCTAGCGCATTGCAATGTACTGCAATTCCAGTAAAGAGAACAATCTGTAAATATTCGTAAATTAAATCTCAAAGTAATAATAACTTATGAATACTCTTGTACCGTTCTTGGTCCTGTTGTTTGTTTTGCCGACTCTTTGACATAATAAACAAACATTTTCAGCAGTGCTATTCTGTAACGATCTCACCGTGAAAACTTAGGTGAAGTGAGCGTGGAGTGAGCTGTCATTCCACAGGGATTGACACTATTGACAGCTGACTTCACCCAAGTTTTCACGGTGAGATGTTTACAGAATAGCACGGCTGGTCGCAAAGTACTGGTGAGACGAAATGACATGTGAGTCATCAATACGAGAAGAAAAATCTTTTGAAATTTGAGATATTTCCTTTCAGTCTGATAATGAAAGGAAATATCTTAACTTGGCCATGAAAGAGATAAAGAGCCAAGCATATTTCAAGGATTTCAGGAACAAGGAATTTCCTGTAATTTGTCAGAGAAAAATCTTTAAAAAAAATCCTACCTTCTCGAAACACATAAGCCTGGCCGGCTCCGTGACCTCGAACTGCGCGTGCTCATGCTGCTTCAGCACCGGGCCGGCCAGACACAGCCACGGCTGTTGCTTGCGCAGTTGAGGCGTCACGTAGTGCAGCGCCCAGCCCAGGATGCCCGCGATTATCCAGAGCACCTGGTAGGGAGATATTTATGCTAGATTGATGATAAAAGTGGTTTTGTGGGCGAGTATATTTAAAGAGCTGAAAGCCGGTTTAAAATAGGAACATAATATAATATTTGATCATAAAATATACTTTTTTTAAGAAAATCAAATGGTTATCGCTAAAAATAAATGTCAGCGCATAGAGTAAAGGCTTTATAAGATTGAGAAACTTGGCGCAAATTGAGTTCAACTGTTTTAATTTTCTTCACTTAGCTGCCATTAATTATGTTATCGACTGACCCTTTTTTTTTTTTTTTTTTTTTTTTTTTTGAGGGTGGGAAATTATCAAATAACTTCTCCCGCTCTGGGTGGAGCGGGAGGGCGTGTCAGACTTTTACTGACTAAAACCCACCCGTGTTCCTTCCGTTGCCTGTGTGCCGAGGTCGCGATATCCCTTTCAGACAAACCCGCGACCCCGGCAGGCATTGGCCCTTCCGGACCCCGTCAGTTGGTGCTGACATCTCTTTGAGGCGCGCGTGGAACACAACGCGCCGTCGACCCGGGCCTGGTCCCTATCGGACGGCGAGCTACCCATTGCTCACCGTCCGCAAGCCCGCGCCTACGGTGGCCGGAAGTCGGCTCGCGACTCCCGACGCCCGGGGCGTCTCCTGCGGCGACTAGGGGCGCGAGGGGGCGCATTTTGCCTCTCCCTCACGCGCTCCGCCTCCTCCTTCGCGAGCATTACTGCTTCGCAGAAGGAGGTGACGGCCTCCCATGCACTCTCGCTCCGGACCATGGCCTGAACCAGGGCCGGACGCGAGAGATCGCCGCCGCCGATCGCCTAACCCTGCGCTTAATCGACTGACCCTGCGCTTAAAATTTAAATAAGTCCTTTGACTTCAATTTTAGCGCCATATTGTTCTTAATCGACTGCCAAAGTAACTTTGTAACACAATTATGTTGACTATAGCATTCCGTCTCTGTACATTTGTGTGCAGAAGTAAATAAATAAATAACAAAATCGACAAAAAACAAACAAAAACATAGTTAACTCACCGTATTAAGCTGCGGTCTAAGCGTCGTGAACACCGTCGTACAATGCAGGCCAAACACGAACAACCCGAGAAACGTGCACACGATGACGTCATTCTTAAGCCGAGCGTTCACCGTCGCCTGCAGCTTCTTAGGCAGCGGATCTTCCATGTCTTCATCAGGCTTTTCCGAATCTGACTTCACATTTGATGCATTTGTGTCCTGAGTTTTATCGTCTTCGGTTGGTGGGTCAGCTTTTAGGGATGTTGTTGAATTCATCGTGTCTCCACCTCTAGGGTCCATTTTTAAAGAGCTAACACTCGATGTTTGTGAGCGTTTTTGTTTTGCAATGTTCGTTTCGGAGCTAAAGTTTATTTTAGATGCAGAACTTCCAATAGAATTCTGTTTTGATATGTTACTTTCCGAATTGTTCTTTTTGTCGTCGCTAAGCGTGTTTGGGTCTGTTTTGTCCAATTCCGGAGAACATTCTGGATTCTGTATGACGTATAACTCGGGTGGTAGCAAATGTTTCTTTATTAGGTTCCAGATTAAGGTATAGTCGCTCGCACTACGACTTAGATGGTAAGCTATAGGTACTAATAAACCACAGAATATTGAGAAAAGGATGTTGTGTTTCTGATGCTGCGATTTCTTCCCCTCAACTAAGCCGCTGTAAGCGAACCCGTACAGCACTCCAATCGCTGCCACAGAACGTACTACGCAATAAACTGCAGCGCTTAAGCTGCTTGTGGCGTTACCACCAAACACATGCATGTCAATCTGCTCCAATAAGTACATGAGAAACGTATTGACTTGAGGAAATAACCCCAAACTGAACGCCAAAGGAAAAAACAATAGAAACTTCGATAGAATCTCTTGAATTACGTGTAAAAAATCTCTTTCATTCATCTCGAACCCGTATATCGTAATGGGTTTCGTATCATCAATACTTCGTTTTCGCCTCGTATGCACTTCGTCAGTAAAAGGTGCCGTCTGTTCCAAGTAGCTATGCACCCCGCACAATAGTGCTGTGCATATGCAGAAGTATACCGGCCGAGAAAACACGACCATTTTGTTAAAACCATGAACTGGTGACGCAGAATCGGGTTGGACACTTTTCAGCAAAGAGTACTGACTGCCTGCCATGATGAAGCAAAACCAAAACGCGTATATGTCCCTGTAGAAGCCAAGGTTTAAGACCATAGAGCCCAAAACGGCCACCATCACAGCCAAAAAGATTGTGACAAAAGTCTCCCTGCATGTCAGGTTCCTGTCGAACAACGCCATCAGTTGCAGTCTATCCATAGACACTTTCAATTCGAAACATTTAGAAAGTTTAAACTTGTAATAACTCTTTGGTTTTGGCTGGTTCGCCTTCTCCATTTCGTCCATTAATTTTGAGAATTTGCTCCTAAGATTTATTTCTACACTTTCTTCGCCTATTGAGGGCATTAAACTCGGTACATTTGCGTATGTATTCTCAGCTTGTTGCTGTGCTAACTGCTGCGCTCTTTGCTGATTCATTAAGAAGTTTATATGCATACTAGGTAGTCCCATTCGGGATTGTCTTTCAGCCTCAATTTGTTCTAGTAAACTATCAGTGACGTAAGCTACGGGTGATCGTGGTTGATCGGGATGGGAGCTACCGGTTCCTCCGTCGAAAACGTAGAATCTTTTGTTGGCGTTATTAGTGTTGATAGGAACGACTGCCGATACGTTGTTGTTGCTCGACAGTAGAGGGTTGTTGCTGCCCTGGTTTGATGAACTTTGGTCGATGCTGTCGCCTCGTTTTTTGGGTATACTTTCGCTGTTTCCAGCTTCTGATTCTAGAGAGCCACAACTGCCTTCGCCGGCAGTTTCTTGCGCATTGTCAGGATTGTCAATAGGTTTAACCCTGTTGATGCGCATGCCCTGTTGATCCTCTTTCTCCGGTAAAGGGATCGGCGTTGCTTGCGCTCGCCCTGAACTGTTCTTATCAAACGTGTACGACATCCAGTTTCCGTATTCGTCCATAAAGCAATGAATTGCGCCGTCCGTCGTATCATCGAAGGACGTCGCAAAATGAACGTTATTAGAATTATTTGAGTTGTCCGGAGCTGGTGGCTTCGAGTTATCCTTCTTTTCAGGGTTGTTTTGCTGTGAAGGATTGTTCCTTTGTCGAGTTGAACGCTTTATTTTCCTAACACGGTTTCTATGGTTCCTGTCCATCAATGGTCTAAGTCTTGGCCCCTCTTCCGCTGGTTGCACGGTTTGAGTGGCAGCAGACTCTGTAGCAGTAGCGTTAGCCACATAGGAAGGTAGACAACAAGGTCCAAAGTCTACTCTAGAGTTGAGGAATGCTGCTAATAAAGGCATGGAAGTGGGAAGGAGGGTGTTGGTAGACGTTTGTGCTACTTCTTCTATGGAGCGTTTTCTCGTTTTGTGCGAATTTTCTCTCTCGCCGCGAATGCTTTGTCTGTGACTGCGAGGCCGCTCCTCCCGGTTAGGAGGCGGCATAACCACAGTGTTGGCGTTCGTCGCCGCAAACAAGCACTCTAATCCCTGTACCAAAGCAGCCTGAGCTTCCACCGCATCGAAGAGTATGACTTCCTCATTCTGATTCTCATCTTTCTCCTTCTTAGAATCTCTCTTCTTGTTCTCCTTCTGCGAGGAAGCTCGCGAACGCGCTAAGTTTTTTATCTGCTTTGGTATAGCGCCCAAGTTTTTTGGAACGTTGGAAGACGATTCACCAAGTGCGTTGGCTAGTTTCTGACAGAGGACTTCCTCTGGGAGGGCGCAAGCTCCCGCTTCTTTACAGCAACCTGCTTTAGGTTGTTCCGACTCGTCAAAAAGCCAGTCTAAACTGTACACGCTCCTCTCGTCAGCACTTTTACTATCGCACGTCAGTTGCGATTCTTCCGTTTCCGGGGCAATGTTTTTATCGTTCTTAAAGTTTTTTGATGGTCCGTCCATATAAGTATCACTACTACTGCTAGAATTACATATATCGTGGTCCCAGGGTTTCTTATCGACGACTTTCTTTTCGTCAGATTGTTTCTCCGACTGATCTTGGTTCTCATTAGATTCTAAACTGGACTTTTCTATTAGTAAGTCTTTGGAGGTCGCGCTGGCTTTTTCAAAGTAATCAACGTTAGTGTTGATGGCGTTTTTACATTCACAGCATGGAGCTGGTCTTTCAGGACGTTTAGCTTCATACTGTGGCTCGTGTTTTAGCTTTTTCAGTCTTACAGGTTTTCCTTTGTCGTTGGGGCAGTCTACGTTATGTTTGTTAGTGTGTCGCTCGCAGCAATGTTTCTTGCCGTCAGCGTGTGTTTTGCTGCGCACTACTCTTACGTCCGAAGGTCTATCGAGTAACGGTGATCTGGATCCGTTGTTTTCGTAGTCAGAGTCACTGGAGCGCATCGCCGGCGACTGCTCAGCGTCCCAGTCGAACCCCCGGAACTGCTTCTCATCATCATAGTCGCTGTAACTCTCTCCACTTGAATCCAGATCAGTTTCTTTCTGCGATGTCTGCATCTCATCAGATATTTCAGCTATTGGGTAAACAATTTCTGAACCGTATGTTAGGTAAGGGTAGCTACATCCTTCTCCTGATTCGTTCTTTGGATATAAGTTTAAATGTGGACCGCGGGTCAAACTTTTGCTAGGGGGTGGAATGACTGCATTTTTAGGATTCTTTAACATCTGGCCACCGATTGTTTCTGCACTGTTTGGATGCGGGGACAGGTTGGATACACTGGGGGGTGGGCATCCAATTTCCAACGCGGCGCTTTTTATTCGCCTAAACCCTGAACTTTTTCCTTTGCTTTTCTCTGCTTCTCCCACAGGGGCTTCGGCTTTCACCATCATGTATTCACCAAGCTCTACACTGGCGAAGAACCCAGTATCCGCGTTGTTCGAATGCCTCCTCATATGGGAAACAAGTTGGGCAGTTGAATTCAACAGCGGTAACTGTATGGTGGACATGGTCGAATTCGAATTCCTCCTCATATTCGAAGACTGTTGCGTTGCTAATGCCATCGCAGACTTGGTACAGCTCTCATCTGGGTAGTTAGCGTATCTTCGTCGATGCGCTGTCCTTTTCTTAGGAGATGGAGGCCCAACACTCGGTTCGGAGTTATCCCTTGAGTCTGAGCTCAGCTGCCGCGCGAATTTGGACAGGTAAGGCTCACCACCGGCCTCAGTACCGTCTAGATACAGCCACTCTTTGAAAAAATCCTTGTTACTGGAACCGCGACGATGCGGACACTCGTGGTACCGCCTACTCACTTTAGCAAAAGGACCTTCATCGACTATCATATGAACAGGCAAGTTATTTTCAGCCCTCGCACTTCTAGAAGCTTCACCTATAAGTTCATCTATTCTGGTGCCGTGCGTCCTTCTTTTCGAGGTCCTATGTTCCCTTCTGTGGCCGGATTTTGAGCGGCTTCTATTAGCTGGACGGGTTTTGGAAGGGCCCGGCATTTCGGCGGCCTGCGCCACACACAGGTCCGATTTGGTTGCGGCCACGACCTCCGTCTGCTTGGCAGACATGGCGCTGTCTTCTATGCTTGATTCCGAACTGTTCTTCCGATGGACATCTACTTTTAAATCTGTAACAAGATGGAGAGAGAAGTCTAGTAGAATTTATAGGAATTATTGTAAATAAAGTTCTGGTAATTAGAAATCAAAATAAGTTGTTTGCTTACAACATGCTTAGAACTGAGGCCGAGGTCTATAAACGTAGCTTAGCACGTAATACTTTGGTTAAGCGTTATTCCTGTCACTCTCACACAAATGCAACTGCAATTGCAAGATAAAAACGGGAACATGTCTAAGTCAAAGAACACATTCTAAGTAACGTTTATAGATCTCAGCCTGAGCAATTTATCGCACACTCTTTCTATCGTCGAAATTTCATCTATTCATCCAATAAATTCAAGTAGAATAATGTCTAAAAGCTCTTAATTTGTTAACTACTCTGATGTAACTTGTATATTATATATGTTGCATTTCAAGAGTGCACGTCAATCATGGTAATTTAAACCATATGACAATGCATATATGTCACAAACTATGTTCAAGGGAGGTTACATACCTATGGTACTGTTGTTAGGCTTGTGGTACTCCAGAGAGGTGACGGACTCATTGTCGCTGCCCGTCGCCGCCGCACCGCCCAGCTTTAACATTTGCATCTCCATGCCCTCCTCAGCGCTGGTGGATATGGAAACATTTATCATACAATAAGGTAACTAACTAATTCAACAAAATATTAGAAGAAATGTGAATATATCTGCTAAATGCCTTGTAATGAAATGAAATCGTTTCGAAAGTATAATAAAATCACTTTTACACATCATTATTTTTTTACTGTGTATCTATCTGCACGCTTAGCATGACATCCATAGAAACGGGTTTTCTACGGGTTTTGTCGACGGAAGTATAGACAAAATGACAGGTTGTGATTGTTTATCTGTCATTTTGTCTATTCTTCCGTCGACAAAATCCGTTTCTATTGTGGTCATGCTACGCGTGCTGGAGTCGACAAATCTAGTATCGGGCTATCTAGTTGTATGTATAATATTATGGTCCCTCTTTTCGGGCTCTACAGTGTGTAACTGAATTAATGTACATTATGAAAGAAGTTTGTTCAGAATCGTGTCATTTTTAATATAGGTAATTTTTTGTCCCAAAAATAATTAAACATACGTACAGTCACACTTTCGCTGTACCTTCAAAACAAAACAAAATGGACGAAGTATCCATTACGTAAGACTCATAATTATACGTGTGCGATTGTGTGCTTGCGTAAATTTGTAATGTGACCACAATTTTCTCCCACAATCAGTATAAGAGGGATGTCCATAGGGAGGGAACGGGGACCACGTACCATCAGGTGTGCCGCCAGCTTGTTTGCCACTTAATGATATTTAAAAAAGATCTGTAGTAAAATATGACTCACGGAGGATTCTGAGAGGCGTTGGGATCAGTGGGAGGCTGCACGACGATGCACTCGCTGGTGTCGTACATGTGGTGCAGGGCGTGGTTCAGCAGCTTCAGGCCGGCAAACAGCAGCGCTACTAGCGCGCAGTATATTATCCAACCGAGGCTCGCGGGCGGGAAGTACTGGAACAAAAAAGTTTTATTACTATTGGTATTTGAAAACATACAATAAACAATCTGTTTGAACGCGATAAACTCCTAAACTACCGAACGGATTTTCATACGGTTTTCACTAATGGACGGAGTGATTCATGAGAAAGGTTTAGGTGTATAATTCATTAGGGTGTTGTGTAAATTGATACTTAGCCCTCTTCCTCTCTCCTAATTTGGCTGTGCTCTACAGGGTCCATATTGGTATTTTACTTTGTTCTTGTAATACATAATTATGGAATGCAATAAAGAATAGAGTATTGAAATATGAAGATGATTGTTGAAGATGTCGGAAAAAATCGCGCGTTACGGCTGTACGTTTCCGTGGGGCAATTTCCGACCTCCACGCGGGCGGAACTGCGGGCAAAAGCTAGTACTTTAATAAAAATTAAATGCTGTTTATTGGTAAGTCACTTGAGAACAGCTGGACTGATTAATTTGTATTCTTTATTTTATTTTTCTTTCGCTTTTTTTGGGAAAAACATCAAAAGAAGCTTTTTTCTAAGGGATTTGTAAATGATGAGCTCAAGACCTTTTGCTTTGGGCAGGACATCCGTCGGGTCAGCTAGTGAAAGATAAAAGTAATTATTTGATATTAAGCTATTTTTTTCTTTGGATATTGATCTGTTTAATGGTTAGGATAGAAACAAACTGATTAATGAAATTGGAACTTATATGACGTATCATAATTATTATGCGCTGGATAACCCCAGCGCTATTTGTAGTGACCTTGCACCTTGTCACCAAAACTACCCGCGCGATCCCCGATAACAGACGGCTGGTGATTTCTCCGTCTAATGAAATAACGTATGTGTTTACAAGAAGCTTTTGGCATGTGACGGTAAATCAGTTTTACAGTGATCAAATAGTCGAGTAACTCCCGTGAGAGCACGCGTAGGAGTTTGATATAACTCGCTTGATTAGAGCTGATAAACACTGGTAAAAATTGGGAATGAAGGACATTTGTGTCTTATTCCATAACAAGGATTTTTTTGGTCATGGTTTATATTATTTTACCAGTTTTTACAGCACAAAAAAAACTTCCATAAAAAAACGCAATAAAAAATTTAACTTTAATTTCGGAAGTCGGTGACAAAATACTAAAATACAGATCCAAAAAATTCTGCTATTTCATAGAAAAGTGCAATACCTACGCGGTAAAAATGTATGGAACAGCAGCTTTTTTTTTAAATAACTGACGAAGAATTTCAACACAGGAGGGTTCAGAATCACGTACATCACGAATCCAAGGTAACAGTTGTCGTGTCGATATCCCTGCCACCCTGTATACAGACGAATTGAGAACCTCCTCCTTTTTAAGAAGTCTGTTAAATAACCTAACTGATCGAAATACAGTTCTAAGCTGACAATTTAGTACCGGACTAAGTTGTAGTGGTTCGAAGGTTTATGCTAAACTAAATTAATAACTGTAGCTCAGGCTACACTTATTCTTCTAGCACTATAGGTGTAGCACTAGGTTTTCAGGATTGCAAACTTCCTGCCGGGGTTGCGAGTTGTCCGAAAGGGATATCGTGGCCCCGGCACACAGGCAACGGAAGGAACACGGGTGGGTTTTAGTCAGTTAAAGTCTGACACGCCCTCCCGCTCCGCCCAGAGCGGGAGAAGTTATTTGATAATTTCCCACCCTCAAAAAAAAAAGGCTACACTTATTATATCTCGTTTTGTATGACAGTTGGAGTTCTGGACCGAAGGATGCACCTCTGTGCCCTGTCAGAGCTGTGATTGACCCGTTGACTCAGAGTGATAAATATCCTTGTACATTTTATATTAAAAGTCGTTCACATCCGTCTGTGTCAGTGTCGGCGCAGGACCTTTAGTAAATGTCAACAAGAAGCCCCGCCCGGCTGTGTATCTGACGCGGAAAGGAGTGTGCTTTAGGTAACTACTCTTTTGATCCAATTTATGACTTTTCAACCAGGGACTGAATTACCCAAAAATTAAGGTACTTTAGGGGTACGAGGAACAGGATGTAAAGTTCACTCATCCCTCATAGAAAAGGGAGGATCCTCTGTCCAGACGGGTGTCATGTCTGGCGGGCAATTGCCCAGAGGTTGAAGTCGTGAGCTTGTATTGTATATGTCCACCGCGCGGTAAACTCTAATTGCGCGATGCAGGATTTGAGTGATGTCAGCATGTTGTGTGACGTCAGGTCTTTGATGCATAGTTCGCATGTGGCGATGTAGATGCCGCCACAGTATCTTTAAATTTCGGTATGACGTCATACCGTTAAATAAGGGTAACTAAAATATTTCGATACCATTATTTTGTTCAGTAGCGGAATTTTGAGGTTGGAAATGTATACCGGTATATTTCGGTAGAAATATCGGTACATTTATAAATGAATCGGTAGCAGACCTTAACCTTTATAAATGTATTGGTAGCAGTGCCTAAACCTTCATAAATACACAAGTTCTAACGTGTTCGACCCCCCGCGCACCCGCGCCGCGCCGTCTCACATGTTTTTCGGTGCCGAAATCGTGTAAAGGTTAAATAACGGTTTAGCCCAACCTTTATTTAAAAGGTATCGGTATAGCTCAACCCTTATTTTAAACCAGTACAAGTATATTTTTGAGGTATCTTAACCTTTAACCGTAACCGCTTTCAGTCCCTGTTCTGATGGGGCGAAAAAGAGTATATTACTCTTTTTCGCTTTTTCAAACTAATTATGCGAGCCAACAAACAAAGTAAATTAGCAAATCAATTATTATTGAGACCGTTGAATGTGTTCTGATGGGGCGAAAAAGAGTATATTACTCTTTTTCGGTAAACTGATACTGATGAAACTTAATTGGTAACAAGCTAGTAGGTCAGGTTTTACAGAAATAGAATAACATCTTATTATATCACTTAATTATGTGCATTATGTCCTCAATTACACAGTGACACTGTTTCTTACACGCCAAGAGAGGTCACAGATTCTATTTATGCATTTTTTTTATAGCAGATATTTCTTGTTTATTAGGTACTGTTTCTTAAAAAAAAATCTGCCACTGTATTGTATAAAGTATTTTTCTTATGCAACACAGCATAGAAACAGACAATAATTCATAAAATAGGTAAATACTTATAAAAATATAATGACGATGAAAACAGAATTAACAAATTATTCAATGGTCTGGTTTTTACAGATGATAAATTCTGCATTTAATTTTAACTTAACTTCAAATAAAAAATACAACAATTTACAACAATAACAAGAGCTTTTAAGTTAATTATTTCTCATATCCATTAAATTAATTGTGAACATATATATACATAAATATAATATGTATAAAGAGTATTTCAATGTCAAAAAATCAATCTGCTTAGCCTTTTCCCAGCTATGTTGGTGTCGGCTTCCAGTCCAACCGAATGCAGCTAAATACCAGTATTTTTCATGGACAGACTCCCTATCTGACCTCCACAACCCAGTAAATGGATAATACGATACCCCGTAGTAAGAATGGTTGTCAAGATTTTCGGGTTTCTGACGACCCGTAACGACTGTCAAAGATCCACGAATGCCAGCCGAGACAAAAACTTAACGTGCTTCCCGAGGCACGGAGGAATCTCGGTATGTAAAGATTGGTTGGAAAGATTGGATTGTAAAGATGGGTGACCATCTGGTCACCCATCGACGGACCAAACCTGGCAAGCGTAGCTTAACCTGATGGTTCGACCCGCGCGGCTTTTATTACTTAGCCACAAGCTCCTTATAATTTCAATACCATTAGTCTAAGGCAGTGGTCGGCAAACCGCGGCTCGCGAGCCGCACGCGGCTCTTTGGCCTATAGAGTGCGGCTCTGTACGAATGTCGATGAGTGCGTAGCATAGATATAAGAAAGATCGAAACCCAGTGTCTCCAGTTGCTCCCCACCAACTCACCACAACGCAACGCTCAACACTTTTAAAATAACTACCTACCGGACTGGGTGAAATAGGTTAGAACTATGACCAACCGTGCGCGAGCCGAGCGAGCGCTACTTCCAAGTTGCTCGCAGAAATGTTTCACCATTTTTAAATTATACTTGTTTCCGCAAAATCCCTAGGGTTTTCGCAAAAAATCGAATGATCAAATCATCAGAGTGGCAGGTAAGTAGGTAAGTAATGAATTATATTGATTAAAAGTACATTTTAATATTTCTTAGGAGTATCTATGGAATCACTTAGAAAAGTATTTTTTATAATGTCACAATAGTTTAGCAAGCGCCACAGTTTATAAAATGTGTAGGGTTCATTCTAAATTTATAATAGGTGAGTTAAAATGAAAGTAATTAACTGTAGTTTTCGGTAAAACGCAATTTAAGCTGGTGGAAAAATATTACGTCAGCAAATGCTGTATTGATTTTTCGGAATTTTCATTATTTTATTCGGTCCTTTCTTTACTTGTATTCGCATACAAGTTGTCGGAAAATTTGTATGCAAAGCAGAAAATAAAAAATCGGAGCTTTTATTACTACCCATAAATAAACAGCACGTAGCTAAAAAAAAACTTTTACATTATGAGAAAATCCAAATGAGTATAAAACAAGATTAAACATCGGTCTTCCAACTAGGCTATAACTAGGGTTGCCAAATTGTTGTTCAAGAAATAAATTTCATTATGGTCAAAGTGGGAAAATAAACATTATTTTGGAAAAAAAAACAGTATTTCGTTTTTTTTTTAAAGAAAACAATAAAAATCGACTACCTAAAAACACTACAAAGTGAAAAATAGGTAACTCTCATTTCGGAAGTCGGTGTCTTTGGTTTTGTATTTTCGTGTTTTGCCACCGACTTCCATTTTATTTTATTTAGGTAGTTATAGATCTGGATATCATTCAAAATAGTATATTTGATATTTTATTTTTGTTGAACAGTAAACAGTTTTTTAGGGTGAAAAACAGTATAATACTGTTTTTAACAGTATGGTTGGCAACCCTAGCACTGTTGACAAATTGGAGAATCAACTTTAATAGTAATATAAATTCATACGACAATCGACATTGTTTTCGATAGCCTCCTTTAGTGGACAGATCCACAGATAGATAGTGATGTGCTTGTGCAGACACAAGCACGTCACTAATTCTTCGCAAAACACAGCGGCCGTACTACGCGATGCAACCGCTTAAATGAAGAATCTAGTTAAGAAGCAATGCATTTACTGTAAAAATAGTACAGTCGCTGCGATATAATATATCGAAAAAATAAATATAAAAAATATATATATTTTAAAAATAACGTAGTAAAGGCAAGAACTATTTTACGATTTATTTGTTGTTTTTCATGATTTTCAATACTAATATAGTAAAATACTTGTGCTGATATTATGATAAGTGGTTCTATGATTTATAAAGCTTCTAGTTTGGCTTCGATTTTTTTCAAAGAAACCACGTACCAACACGGCATTTTTAAATGGTGTCACGATCGCGATCGACAACGCACTAGTTCGCGGAGACGGCCATTTGACTATGACATGAGCATCGTGATCACGACGCGCGGACACACATTCCCCATGAAACTTCTCCTGTTTTTTATATTTCTATGGAGCATATCTCAATACAGTGAAATGCATAGGATTTTGGAAACAAGTGATTTTTATTGCACAATCTGTAGGTAAGTATCATAAACAGTAAAAAAAAAGAAGACTTTTGAGGAAGACAACAATTTTGTATAGAAATGGAAATTTACAAAACATGATAAGCTTCAAAACAAACATGTGCCAGTCAGTTCACAACAAAATGATTGTTTTATATTGAATCTGACATCCTCCATTATTATAATTGATGACTTTTAAAATAAAGACAAGTAGGTAAGTGCCTCAAAGTTGATCATAAATAATTCATTATAGAGACTACTCACTGGTACTAGGTATTATGATGTTTACAATTTATAATAATTTAAGCCTCTCATCATAGCATAAGCAGCCTAGAATCTTCCCACTGGGACACAGCAAAGGGCTCCTCTCTGTGTGAGGGAGTGGGCCATAATCCACTGCGAGAGCCCAGTACGGGATGTTAGACTTCACGTCTTCTTTTTGGTTCTAGGATATGCCAGTTTCCTCATGATGTTTTCCTTCACTGTTTTGAGAGCAGTGGTGATGAAATAATTTACAACAAAGTAAAGCGTCTGTCAGGGTTCAAACCTATGACCTATAACTCGTAAGTCACGGCCGTTACTACTGAGCTACCGCTCTCATCATACAGAAGGAAAAAACAACGATCTACAGTTGATGCCTAAAAATGAAACCATGCTATATTTCAATATGATATTTTAGATATTTTAAAGCTGAGGCATGAAAGATGAGTCAGTTAGGTTCTTAATAATAATATGCAGAACAATAGAAATACCAACACTTATTAAATACAGTATTATTAAATTGTGAGTCATTTTGCATTGCTGCAAATAAGTTTGCAGATGAAAGATGAAACTAATTGAATGATTCTGAATGATGTGGAAAAGGGATGTTGACTGGGGAAAAAAATGTACTCCGTCAGTCAGAAGATAAAAAAAATGTAGACACATATTTTTGCTTTATCATATTAATAAAAAAATATTTAGATAAAACGCATTAAAGTTGGGGAGTGGAGTTGGATATAAAATCTACCGGCAAGTGACATCACAGTACACATGTTAACTTAATGTATTGCCGTAATCTAATGATTACATAAAAAAAGAAAAAATATTTGTCCAATATTTTTTAATAATATATCTGACCAACAAAAAACTTTTTTTAGTCAATATGCCTAGTGTCTGTTGCTATACTATTGATTTATAATGTTAAATCAAATTCTAGTTTCCTAGTTCTTAGGGTAAAAACGTAATACCATCTTAAAATTAAAGTGTATCCCAATATTGTACACAAATGTTTTATTAGATACTCAAACTTAAATTACCTATTTACATTCCAATTAATTGTGTTCCATTACATAGCATAATCAGCCTATAATGTTCCCACTCCTGGGACACAGGCCTCCTCTCTTGGAGAGGGAGTGGGCTGTAA
The DNA here is from genome assembly GCA_914767755.1 of Agrochola circellaris. NCBI lineage: Eukaryota > Metazoa > Arthropoda > Insecta > Lepidoptera > Noctuidae > Agrochola > Agrochola circellaris. The sequence continues at coordinate 2,913,338 of OU611853.1, forward strand.
TCTACCACGTGGGCCCAGTGCATTCCTTTACATACATACAATTAACTGTATTCAACTATATCTACATGGCTATTATAAACTTTGTTATTTAACTTGAATAAACTACAAATTAACTTTATAAAATTTTACTACAAAACTGTACTTTCAGGTATCAGTCTCTTGTTTACAATTTTGGTAAAATATAAAAGTATGTACCATTTTTAAATAACATTACAAGACACATTGTTTTAAATCAGTATGGTTTACAACACCTAAAACAATTAGAGTAAATAACTATTATTAGTTATAACATTATCCTAATAGTAAATAACTTATAGGTAGTTAATACATACTTGATGCATTACTACATAGAATTTTATCTTTCTCTTTTCTTGTTTTATTATTAGCCTTGTTTATAGTGCTGAGTAATCCTCATCTCTGGCTAAAAATAAGCCTCTTTTAAAACACTGGAGCGGTGTATGAGAAATCTTATTTGTATACTATGAAGAGTTTAAGTAGTATTTTCAGTACATTTGAAAATAGCATTATTTCTGTGAAAACTACAAGAGGCCGGTAGTACTTAGTAGTTATGCCAGGTAAAAGCTGTTATCAATGTTATGGGAATTTATGAAGTATTTAGCTAATGAGCACAGAAGTAGATTGTCAAATGATTTTGAAGATAAGCAGTGATAGAGCCTATTTAATCTGTAATCATCATTATAATGCACTTTTTACCCAAGATATCAACCTGTTATGTTAAGATAACTGTTTATACAAGAAACAATAACCTAAAAACCAATTATAGCTAGAATTAATTACGCCAATTATGGAGCAATATCTATGATAGATAAACAATTAAAACTAGTCCAAGTAACACTGTCCCAGTTATTTCAAGAAAAGAAATCACCTTGAAGTGCAGTGTTCAACAGATTAGTCTTAATAATTGCTAAGGCTTCGTAAGGGCAATGACCACAATGACTAAGACACAATCCTGAATAACAATGATCTTAGCCAAACTGTACACTGACCTGCTTTTGATTACTAGCAACCAAACACGACATTAATAAAAACTATGAATGTAGAATCATAATATAACTCACCAGGTAAATAGAAAACGGCAAACATAGCAGGAACAACCACACATACAGGTGCACAGTGTTGCAAAACAAATTCTGATGAGGATCATAAAACCATCCGCCAGTTAACGATGCCCAAACACCTTGGCGCAATATCTCTAGTGTCTGGGAACCCATCTTACACTTTATGTCCACATTTCCGCGTTTAATTCACCATCCACCCACACCGACACTGTTTATAACTCACGAAATCATTTTTCACATCTGCAAATTGTTAATACCACTGCCATTTTGAATGATAGATTCCACGCGAAAATGGACTTTATAGACACCGATTGTTTGTTAACTACACGCCTCTTCCTACATTATCTTAATAAACATTTGTAAATAACAATAAGGCTAGCCTAATTAAAATATGGACAAACAAACTAATAAATTTGAGCTAAGTTTTATGGATGAAATCAGCGAAACAACACTTTCCATCGGAGACTCATTGACAGCTAAAGATTGGGTTGCCAATTGCCGTATAATCACTATCACTTTGAGTGCGGATCTTTCTTACTACGTGTTCAAAAACCGTCTAATGTCACCAGATTTTTTTAGTAGCATCACTGAACTCAGTTAGTCTGTGGTTTCATTCATGTGTCATCTCACATCTGATTATTTATTTTTGTGATTCGGCTCCGGTGAAAGGCCGATTTGTTGTTTTACTAATATTTGCTAAAATTAATAATATTTGTGAGTTGTTAAAGTAGTGTCGTCTGTATTTTGTTCGTCAAAATGGGTGATATGGAGCGGGTACTGAAGCAAGCTGCTATGCAGATTGGTGCTGGTGGAAGTGCAGGATTTGTGGAAGTGCTAATCATGCAGCCGCTAGACCTAGTGAAGACGAGGCTGCAGCTTCAAGCAACTTCTTCCAAATTATCACGCTCTGATCCTCACTACTACACGGGGGTAGCAGATTGTATGAAGAAAATGTATAAGTATGAAGGAGTTACTTCATTTTGGAAGGGTTTATTGCCCCCAATTTTGGCTGAAACTCCTAAACGAGCTGTGAAATTTGCTACCTTTGAACAGTACAAAAAGCTTTTTATGTTTGGCGCCAGTTCACCAACACCTTTAGTGAGATTTTTTTTTTTTTAATTATTTTATTTATTTGCTAACATGTTGTGTTAAAACTCCTTAGAGAAATATGCATAGATTTTTTTTTCAAATTTTTCGGTACCATTTAATACTAAACCTTACTTACCATAATTTATAATATCTCAATAGTAATTAAAGGACTTACCTTTTAATGATTTCACTCAAATTAAATACATACACGTGTAGTTGATTTATGTTTTTTTTTTAAGATTAGGGTGCTTGTTACTTCATTTAAAAAAAAAAAAAAAATATTTTAATTAACCATTATCATCCAATGTAACAAACTAAATCTTAAACTTTATCAAGAAGTAAACAAAGTTAAGTGGCTGATAAGATTTCGAAAGACAGGAGAGTTGAAACATTATCTTATGTTTTATTGTAAACATATACACAATATTATATCTCCCAACAGATAAGAGAGAGATGAAATCACATTATTTAATAAAAAGAGGCTGCAAAATTAATTGTGTGAATTTTTATATTTATTTATTACAGGCTCATCAACTAAAGACACACTACACAGCCTTTTTCGTAATTATATCTAAATTAAAGGATAAGCGTGGGTGGCACTATAACTGAGCATACCTATTAGTAATGATTGAAAAAATAAATTATACAGGGTGTTCAAAAAAAATTTTACTAATTTTTGAGCTTTTTAATTGCACCTAATTTTTAACAGTATACTTATCCTATTAATTAAAACTAAAAATCAGAGCTACTTATAGACGCTTATTTATATACTTGCAACCGTTTTTGCGACATATATCATAATAAAATCACATTTTATTAATTTTATTACTTCTTTGTGCAGACATTCGCCTTAGCCGGTCTAGGTGCAGGTATAACTGAAGCAATCCTCGTCAATCCCTTTGAAGTAGTAAAAGTCACCTTAATGTCGAACAAGTCTAAGACAAAAGAAGTACCCAGCACTTGGTCAGTTACCAGGGAAATTGTCAGAACTAATGGTTTGGGGAAGAGAGGCCTCAATAAGGGTCTTACGGCGACGATAGCCAGAAATGGCGTCTTCAACATGGTGTATTTCGGATTCTATCACAGTGTGAAAGGCATTGTACCCGAATATCAGGTTTGTAAAATTATTTATTTGAATCTGGCAAGAGAATGTATGTATTTTCGTTACTGGTGTTCTCTTATTTTTGAGGCCTAATAATAGAATAAGATAAAAACACAAAATATTTTTATAAGCTGCTACGCATCAGTTTTGTTTATTAGGTAAAAAACATATTCTATTAACACCATACCAGTTCACCATCCCAATAATATGATATGTGCAGATTGAGACCCCAAATTCACTTGTAGCTTACCATCCACTGCACCAAAATCAGGCAGCAGGAAATGAAAATAATGAAGTGTTTCTTATCGTTACAGGATCCAGTTCTGGAATTCATGCGAAAACTAGCCATAGGCTTCACATCAGGAGTTCTTGGCTCCTGCATCAACATACCGTTCGACGTGGCTAAGAGTCGCATCCAAGGTCCGCAGCCGCAGGAAGGTGTCATCAAGTACCGTAACACCACTGGGGCACTACAACTAGTGTATAAAGAAGAGGGGTAAGCAATATTTTATTCGAAGACTAGCTTGGAGGTCGGAAAAATCCCATGGAAATGTACTACCGGGATTAAAAGTATCTTATGTCCTAACACGGTTAGTTTGCGTGCCAAATTTCATCAAAGATCCGTTTAGACGTGGTGCGGCATGATGAGAGAACACCATAAATATATTTTAAAAGTTTCAAATACGAGCCCCGTGGTCAGGAACCCACTTTCAGTTCCAAAATGGACAAAAAATAACGTGATCTTCAGATCAGAGCCTTTGATTTTGGTATGATCCAGTGCGGCCTGACGCATAATGTCTTAAATAGTCAAATCTGATGAAGAAATTGGGGCCTTATCAATTTTTGAAAGGATATTCAAGGCGATTAAAAGTTATTCTGTGCAGTAGTGTAACATGACCTGATAGTGAATTTATAAATATCTGACAGGTTGTGACTTTTGAGAAATATGTATAACGAAATTTCATTGATTTAGTAAAGTACCAAATAATGATAATACCTAATTGCTTTGATTTCATTTGCACTTTTGTGAAGATTTGTCGGTATTCAGAAGTTTGGAAATAGCAAATACACGAGAGTAATGATTAAAAGTTAAGTGGCAAATTTTCTATTGAAACATTCGTGAAGGGTGGGCGTTTTGGGGGACTGTCTATGTAATTTTGACGTTCGAAAAGTACTGATTCTCAGCCTAGTTTGAATAAGTGACTCTCGAATTTGATTCAGACGTCTACGATACGATACGTCTGTAGGAGTTCGTTTTGTAAATAGCTTTAAATATTAGCTAGTCATAAAAGCTTAGCCCAAGCATCAGTTTCTAGCACTACTGGAGTCCTATGTAGATGCTTGTAAGAAGAAAACCGTGCTTATAAATTTTTTCCCACTTGTAACTAGGCATACCTAGGATAAGTTTCTAAAGTCGGCCGCTATCAATGGCCAAAGCAAATCTATAAAAAAAACGTGTGCGGTCGGTGGACCCTCGTTAGGAACGAAGTTCCGCACACACGCGTATTATAATGAACTGAGACAGAGAAATTCGCATGGAGGCATAACGCTTTTTCATTACGTGACGATTTCTACCAATCAACTCCTACCGCAAGTTCGTTTAAAAAACGCCGGTAAAACCTAGTCGTTACTTTTCAATTAAAAGTCCATATTACCTCAGTTCGATACTGCTCGCGGACTGAGTGAGAGCGAGACTGAGCGGCGGCGGCGGGGAGAAGGCTCCAAGGCGCTAATAGTCTATGTAATTTCTTTTTACGGTGAAAATAATGGTACTTAATTTAAAATAAAACAGACGTAGTTTCTGCTTTATAGTCAGTTCAGTTACTATGCAAAGTTTCATGATCTAATTTGAAGATTTTTTTTAATACCAGCGGTTTATTGTTCGGTTTGGGGGATATTTGGTTTATTTTAGTATAGAGATTATTTTATGGAATCGTGTTTTCGTCACACATATACTTAACATTAATCCTCAACTTTACCATATATTAATTTCAAAATTAATGCTGCAGTATTTTCGATATAACTGAGGATCATGCTAATTAATGTGAGGTATTATAGACTCTAAAATTAATTACGTTGATCTCACTGGTGTCCCAAACAAAATCATGAAGATTTCTGTATTTCCCCAGCATTCCGTAAATACGCCGTCTATTAATATGAATCCGCGTGTACTTTGTGTATATACTGGGCAGGAAGCCAAGTAAACCTTCTCATACCAAGTGTAACAAAGAAATGTCTTACTCACTAAATGTTTCTTTGAAATTCTGTGTGTCCCTTATTGTCTGATGACCTAAATAGTGGTTATTTTGCTATAAATAAGCTGTAGGTACCAAATCTTCCTGTAGTTCCCGCGAAAGGTAGAGTGCAAGGTTTTTGCTTCAGTAATATTGAAAAAAAAAACATACAGTCAAATTTAGAACCTTCTCTTTGAAGTCGGTTAAAAACCAGAAAAAGCCTTAAAAACTATACGGGATACTCTTGCTATAATAATTACGTGACCATTTAATAATTAATATAATTAATAATTACGTGAGTTGTCCCTTGTCCGTTATATTCTGGAAATTGGCGCAGGGACAGGTTGTAAAAGACTCACCCGGTTTGTGGAATGAAAATCAATGACGCGTCATAATGCCCCATTTCTGTTACGAAAATCAACTCAATTAGGGATCTCAATGCTGTGCTTGGTTGACTGAATTACAGAAATTAAAATCGTTCCCAATAAACGATTTTAATGTAGTGTAATAATTAAAGACATTTCAAGTGATCCGATTGGCTGATGGTAATTCAGTCAACCAATCACAGCATTGAGATCCCTAATTGTGTTGATTTTCGTAACAGAAACGGGGCAGCGCCCTCAGTTTTGCGGATGTCTTGGTCATCATATGTATGTCACCGTATAATTATGAACTTCGTTAGTTTATCATCTGTAGGATTACACGTTAAATATGAGCATTTTCTAATAATATAATATAGGAATATTTTAGATTATGTTTATATTACATAAATTTGTAAAGTTATGTGTAACGCAGATAAAAACTGAGAATGATGCAAAATCTATCAAGCGTATTTTTCTGAAACCTTCTCCATTTTAAAGATAATTTAGTGATTGATATTTTAGTATACGTGTTTTATTAAAATATCGTTTGTTTTATGTATAATAAATCAATAATACGTCTAATTTGGGACAGCGTTCCTTGATGGGCGAGTCCTGTTACTGGCTGGACGTACGACGCGTTGCGTGAGCTCAGTACAGAACACGCAAGCTAACCACTCAAGGTCACTGGCATATATCTGCGTCTTAATACATTATTTTTCGATAGTTTATAAATTTATCCATGGGAAACCGACCAATTGTGAACTGCTATCTAATTTCCTTGCGACGTACGTAACGCACCTTGCGCTAATACTAAATAGGCTGCCTAGCTGCGAGCAACTTACAAGCAGCGCTTGCCTTACACTTAATGTAACATAATAGACATATTACAGACATCACTACAAGAGCCTAGAGCTAAGAATCCACTCCATTCAGTAAATTACCTACTAAATTGGTTATTATTTTCCCTACAGCGCATTGCCAATAACCGTACCTACCTAATATTAAACAAATTGCATGATTGGAAAAACCTAACAATAAATGAATCAATTATGTTTATCTACTTATATAATATAATAGTACCTATTAATTATCCTGCGTTTTGTAACACTACATTTCATGAGCTACATTATATCCTCATATAAATCCAATTTGCAATTTTTTAAGAAGATACCCCACTATAGTCGACTAGAAAATTGACCGGACCACTACACTCCCAGCGAATACGTATCCCTCAAATATGGAAAACATTATAGGCTGATTATACTTTACAAAGTTACGATATTTATCAGATAAACGTATTGATACGGCAAATATGACGGCGCTAATAGAACTTTAGACTCATCAATATTTAGTTTGTGTACTCTTATGAGTACAACATACGGCGCTAAAGTTAAATGCGGCTTATGCCGCATTTAACTTTAGCGCCGTATGTTTATCGAGAAATCCTAATTTATAATCCACCTGGCTTAAATCCAAGCTTTTGTTTTGAATTATGTTAGAACTGTGGGAGTTACGATTCTCATATTTGAAATGCAATTGCTTCATGTCTATTGGAGAATAGTGTGTTCAAGTTCAAATAATCATGCCGTGAAAAAAATATTTTATAAAAAAAAAAAGTTGTTTTAAACACCTTTTTACAGTTTTTATCGATAACATATTCAGATTCATTTATTTATTGTAAAACATAGGTACATTATAAGTTCTTATTTGGTAATAGGTACATTGAGGGCGCTATGCTTTGCCTCTAGGGCGTACAAAAGTAGTAAATACAGATTAAACAATTAAAATTATTAGATTAGATTAGAATTATTAGATTAGACAATTTAAATTAATACAGATATACGAACCACAAATAAACAAGTACTTGTTTATTTGTGGTTCGTATATATTTTTACTACTATTTTTACAAACTTTACTTCTAAGTAGGTACTTACATGAATACTGGTTCATGGTCGATTCATTCAGCTGTATCCGGTTAAACTGTGGACTGTGGAGTTAAAGTAGATGATGATGATCGTTTGTTATTTGATTAGTGATTAGATTATTCAAATACAACATTTTAATCCTAGATTGTGCACTTACACATAATACATTTCATTTAATTTTAGATTATGATTAGCTAATACTTAGAACTAGAATTATGAATGAGCTGGTAGTATGTATGACATGTGCAAGTATAAATTAGGTGTCAGGAATCTCATCTTAGTGTTTCATAAAAATAAACAGTAATAAATACGTCAACTTAAAGTGTTTTATCTATACTATACTATATATACTTACTATAATAATATTATAAAGCAGTAAAATTGGTTTGTCTGTTTGTTTGTAAGTTTGTATGTAGGGGGTAATGAACTCCGGAACTGCAAGTCGGATTGGAAAAAATGTTTTTGCATTGGATAGCCCAATTCTTGAGGAAGTCGCGGGCAGAAGCTAGTTTATTATAATTGTGAATAATATTATTGATACCACATAACTTTTCAGTATACGGGGTGGATTTTTGAGACTAGGCACCTTAACCGTTGTAGCTACAGGATAACTAACCAATTAACTTTTTGGTTAATTGATAACTGCATTCACAGATTTTGGAAAAATAGTAAGGTCAGGTTTTTTCGGAAATTCATGATTTTTGTTCTGTAATTTTCAGAAGCAGTAAGGTATTTTAATTATTTGATTCTTATAACGATTGTGCCATTCTCTTTCTTGTAAGTTGGAGTTACAATTTTTTTTCGTGTAATTTGTTGAATTGACGTACTTACCCTACTAATAATAATAATTTTATTATTATTATTATACTAATTAAAGTTAGTACGAATATATCGTACCTACTTACTTTAATTTTTATTTATTGTAATTTTGTCTTATTATATTAAGAAATGAAAACCAATGAAACGTATTTATTATAGACAGAAGTTTTATAAATCATATTAGTTTATTTGATAAAATTGTGTTTATTTGGAATATAATGGGCGCTGAATCAAGACATTTATTGCTTATCTTTACGATTTTTTCCGTGAAAACTCAAGGAATTTAAAGAAATTCTAGACCTACAATAAACAAGTAAAACATCCAACTTATCTTTTAGTAATTTAAGCTTTTATTAGAACTGAATGAAACAATGTGAATTTGAGCGTCAAAGTTCCATTGTATTTCTTGTAAACTGAGTCCGTAAAATATTTAAGTATAGTAAATTACTCGAAAAGAAAAATTAAAATGTGTAAACACAACTTACAAGAAAGAGAATAGGATTATCATCATAATGAATTAATTATTAAAATAACTTCCTACTGCTGAAAATTACAACGTCAAAAATCATGAATTTGTGAACATGTAAACTAAGAAAGTTTTTTTTTTTAGATTCCGAGCTTTGTACAAAGGATTGCTACCGAAAGTTCTACGACTTGGGCCCGGCGGTGCTATCATGTTGGTTGTATACGATTACGTATACCACTTCCTAGAGAAAAAGTTTGCGTAGGTAGAAAATACTAACAAATATACGCAAGACTAGTAACATAATGATGTGTAGCACAAATAATCTTGTTTAAAATAACTTTACTGATAAGATTGTCTTACAGTTGACATACGTAGAGAGACGAAGCATTTATTTTGTAACTTTTTTTTATTCCAAAATACTGAATACATTGTCGTGTTTAAATTACCTATTTATGTGTTCAGACTGTATACTTGATACCTACTTATATAATTTTTGATTTTTTATAACTTACAAAGTGATATTTTTTCAAGAGTAAAATAATTTGTTTACCTACCGAAGAGACCCTAGCATCCCTAGCTAGGGTTCATTCTGTAGGTAAGTGAATTATTTTAAATGATTAAATAAAAATTACGCCATTGAAAAAATGTAAGGTCATATTGTTGTGTTGCCATGCCATTGGCAAGTTATTTTTTATGGGATAGCTATTAGGTACTTATGTGATTATTATTTAATTCAATAAAAAAATTATAGTCAGGTTCGTTTTTGAAATAAAACAATTTTACGTATACATGCAGGCAGCAAAATAGGGTCTCTGTACCTACACATTCATTTTTAAAATGTGTGATAACGCACATTTGGTTAAAACTAGTCCAGTTACAAGTTAACCGCCTGTAGGTATACGTATGCCTTTTATTACTGTACCTACCTACCTAGGTACTTCTTCACTGTCTAAATCTCAATTATAATAATGTCGTAAATTGTATTGTTATAAGCGAGTTTTGTGATATAAACAGTGCCTTTAATAGAAACTTACCAAAATTATATACCTAAGTACATGGTATGTTAGATGCAATTATAGTAAAATAATAAACAATATGTAATGTATAAAATAATTTTATATTGATTAATAATATTAAACTTGACGCACTTTTTATTTTAAGTACATATGATGATAGGGCTGCTGAAGCATTTATTTACCAAGAATAATAAATGATGTAGGTATTTTTGTAAACCGTTAATTTATACCTATTTACATAATGTTGTTACATAGTTTAGTAGACATGAATGTTATTTTTGTTGACACTATAATATATACGCATAAATTATGTTTATTATATTTGTGTTTTATTCACAATATCTACTACCTGTTGGCTCGTAGCTACTTCCTGACCTGACAAAACCCAGCCTAGATATTTGTTTGATAGTTATTCATTCTGAAATTCTGAATAAGTTGTAAGGTAGGTTGTCAGGTAATGATCTTAATGTTCTATTTTTGAAAACAATCGAAAACAGACTAATAAGCAACTGGATCCATCCCAGTGAATACAGTCATCGTGTAAAAAAAATGTAATGTTAATGTCCATTTGCCATAAAATTTGATCGAAGTTTACCTTGCTGTTGGCTCTGACTCGATAGCCCCCACTCTCTAAACCGCAGTCGACAAGCTCGGCGCCTGGTTTATAAGTGGGGGATCGAAGTTATCCCCGACAAAAGTCAAGCGGTTCTCTTTTCGAGACCGCATTCAAGGTGGAAACCCCCTCTTCCCAGACCAATCACAATGTTTGGCAAGCCTTTCCCTTGGGAGAAGCGAGCCAAATACCTAGGTGTTGTCCTTGACCAGAACCTCTCCTTCTCAGAGCACATTTAATAAAGCAGTTTTCGCTCTTGGTAGAGTCCATTCCATCCTGAATACACGTAGCAAATTGACACTTATGTGCAAATTGCGTACCTACACAGCGTGCATGCGTCCAGTCATAACCTATGCGGGCGCAGTCTTTGCACAAGCAAAGCCCCACCATATCCATAGGATGTAGACCCTCCAAAACCTTCGCAAGGTCACCGGTGCCCCCTGGTACGTTAGGAACGAGATCCTCCATCTCGACCTAAAACTCCCCACAATCCACCAGTTTCTCTAACGCAATTCCAAGCGTTTCTTTGATTACGCCGCCAAATATCGCAACCCTCTGGTTGTCGAGGCCGCCAATTATGTCCCAAGTAGTCAGATCCGCCGCCCGAGGCAAATCCTACGGACCTAGACGACCCGGCCACCAGTACAGTGCACAAAAACGAACACCGACGCGCATTCCGACCTCACCGCCGAGGTACTCCACGATCGCGACCCTCCCAAGTAAACCATACTCCCCTCCCGACCCTTAGCCTGTAGCTTTAAATTTCCCAGATAATAATAATTATCCATGTTTGATCCAGCCTGTCCTATCTAGCTGTCCTGTCCCCAGCGACGCCCTAAGCCGAGGTTCGTACCCCACAGGCGGTGCCCTTAGCGAGCGCTCGCCTAGTTTTAATTAGAATAGTTTTTGTCCTGGCTGGAGGCTTTGAGTGTAGTGGCTTAAGGCAGCCACAGGAAAGCCCGGTTAAGTAGTCATGATCTCAGTGCTCACTGGTCAGCTATGAGATTCCCTACATAAAAAATACAAAAAAGCCTTGGTGTTTCGTATAATAGGTTGAAAATCGCTTGAGATAACTGCAAGACTTGTTATGTAGTTGTAGACTGCTATTAGTGGAGTGGTATTTACTTTCAAAACACATATAGAATATTTTTGAAATATACTTTAGTTAATCTTAGGACTTGGATCAAGCTTTAATCGATTCGAAGAATACCGAAAAATAAATGTTATCGGTTCATGAAAACAGTTTCACAACACTAGTGACAGTTTTGTACGTGTTCCATCTCCATAGAGTGACTAATTCATAGCATGGGCAATGTTTTGTCTTTATTGTGTTCGTTGGAGAGATAGAGAAATGGTACATACCATTTGTTGACATGAAACTGCTCGACGTTTCTTGATGTGCCGAAGTTGCATCGGGTCATTGAATTCATCCATGTTGTCTTGTTTACCTCGATCAAGATGGAACTGTGGCATACTTACTGAAAACTTTGCAAGTAGTGGGAAAACCGCGGAATTTTGCTGTATTTATCGTAAATTGGGTCTTTCAAAGTAAGTTAGTACCTGTTATCATAAATCATTCCGTGATTTGATGAACTATGAAGATAAATCAGACATGTAAACTACTTGCTATGTACTTGTGTGATCTGTGATGATTTGAAACTGAATTGATTCGCTGGAACATTCAGCGAATCAATTCAAAGAAAACAGAGCGTGAAATTATGAATTAACATGTAATTCTTTTTGTATTCTCCATGATCTTATATTTAATTTGGGTTAATAAATTAACTTTAACAAAACCTACAGTGGCCTTTGCAGCTGATTATATTATTTTTAAGTTTTTATACTTAGATAAGTTTGGTTCATTTTCTAGTCTTTTTAGCAAACACCATAAATATAAACACTATTTAAGACAAAAAAAGTTACTGATCTGAGCATAGAGGCCTTAGACAAGACAAGGTTATAAGTTTGCAAAACCTTTTTAAATTAAAACTTAAAACCATGTCTTGCCTGTGCTATTTTCATTTACTTATTTATTTTTCTAATATTCCAGATTGAAACCATGGAGCAATTACAGCAGTCTTCCATACCGCATCTCGTTCAAGTCTATCAACCATCCATATCAAACACGAAGATACAGAGCCCTCAGATCATCCACATATCACACCCAGGGCTGCCAACATCACAGGGCAAAGTCACATACCAGCAGACAATCACATCAGAGTCAATACACTTACCGGTAACTTCCCACCATGTTACCGAAATACAGAGTCAGATACAAATGTCACAGAATCAAATAGTGATGTCTTGTCAGCAAGGATTGCAGACTATCCAGCCTTTGCAGGGTCAAGTCCAGTCGCAGGTGCTGCAGAGTTCAGACATGACTCAGTCTCTGCAAATTGCATCGCATATGATTGTGCCACAGCATATGATAGCTGGGGTGCATTCGTACTATAGGCAGTATGAGTATCCGAAAGAGCAATGTTTTATTGCTAAGCTTGAGCCTGATGTGCAACTAAGGGATAAGGAATATAAGGATAATGAGTGAGTTGATTTTTAACATTTACATCTAATCATCTCAAATTTTTTACATTTACATCTAATTGTCTCAAATGTTTAACATTTACATCTAATCATCTAAATTTTTAAACATTTACATCTAAATTAAACGTCTTTAAATAAATGCACATGAACCTATCTATACTTCAGTATACTTGCTATGGATGGACTTATCTCATAAATTGTAGCACTTCCTAATTTAATAGGACCAATTTTTTAATTCCAGATGTGAAACTGACACATTACAAACAGAACCAGAGCCTGAAAAGAAAAGGTCCCGCAGCCAAATCCCTGACCCAACCACCTGGGCCTGCAATGTTCGGAAGTTGAAGCACCAACGAGGGGAGGCCTACATCAGTAGAAGAGGCAAGTTTGTTCCCGAGAGACAGATACAAAACACTAAGGACTGCATAAAGAGCTGCAAGTACAAATGCAATGAAAAAATCACTGATGATGACCGTGAACATATCTTCAAAGCATTCTACTCCCTCAACGCAAACGATAAGAAGTATTTCCTACTAAGTACCACTGAAAGAACATATATAAAGCACAATAAAATGTCCAATAATCATAAAAGGAAATACACATTTAAATATTTCTTTCACCTCAAGTCTGAGAGACATACAGTTTGTAAGAATTTTTACTTAGGAACATTAGCGATATCTCAGAAGCCTGTTTATAATGTGCATATGGGGAAAACAGACTTGAATATGCCGAAACCTGATGGCAGAGGGCATTCTAAGGCTAGCACTCATTCTTTACCATCAGAATCTAAAGACAGAGTGAGAAAGCATATACTGTCTTACACAACAGTTGAAACAAAGCCTGTTTTACAATACTCAAAGAAAAAACAATACTTAGATCCAAGCTTGAGCGTCAAACACATGTACAATATGTATTTCAGTGAATGCAATAAAGAGAATATTGTGGCTGTAAAGGAATCAATGTACAGGAAGATATTTAGACAAGAATTTAACTTGTACTTTAGGAAAGTGAAAACTGAACAGGCTCTGTGTGGTCGATGCAAGAGTACTATTAAGAAAAAGTGAAAGATCTTGATGGAATCTCAGGGAAAGTTATTGAATGAAGGAAAAGCTGTAAAAGCAACCTTAGCTAATTTGAGGTCCATTGTGCTGCTCGACGAGGTGGGCAAGCTCTTTGAAAGAGTGATTGCAGACCGCCTTGTCGGGCGGCTGGTGCGAGTGGGACCGGACTTGGCGGAGAGCCAGTTTGGTTTCCGCAAGGGGCGCTCTACGGTGGATGCCATCATGCGCGTTCGAGCCCTCACGACGGGGGATGCTGTTGCCCGGGGTGGGGTCGTCTTGGCGGTGTCTCTAGACATCGCCAATGCCTTCAACACCCTGCCCTGGAGTTGCATTAGGGAGGCACTCCGGTATCACCGGATGCCGACCTACCTCTGTCGAGTGGTCGAGGCCTATTTGACGGACAGGGCCGTCATCTACCCCGGTCACCACGGAGAGTGGAACCGGCGAGAGATGTCGTGCGGTGTCCCACAGGGATCGGTCCTGGGGCCGCATCTGTGGGACATCGGCTACGACTGGGTGCTGCGCGCCGACCTCCCTAGCGGCGTCAGTGTAGTCTGCTACGCTGACGACACGCTGGTCCTGGCGCAGGGGAGGTCGCATGAGGCGGCGGCCGAACTGGCGACACGCGGGGTTGCGACAATCGTCGATAGGATCCGGCAATTGGGACTCGAGGTGGCCTTGCACAAGTCCGAGGCCATGTGTTTTTATGGTCCTCGGAACGCGCCACTATCGGGTTCCCGGATAACGGCAGGAGGGGTTCACATCGGTGTCGAGTCGACGATGAAGTACCTGGGACTCGTCCTCGACAGCCGGTGGAACTTCGTGGAGCACTTCCGACGTTTGGCTCCCAAACTGCAGAGGGCAGGGGCTGCTTTGAAGCGGCTCCTGCCCAATCTAGGGGGTCCAAACGCCTCCTGCCGGAGGCTCTACGCAGGGATCGTGCGGTCCATGGCCCTTTACGGGGCACCGGTGTGGGCGCGTTCGTTGAGGCTGCGACCGGCCCAGCGGTTGAACGCGTCCCAAAGGGTCATGGCCATTAGGATGGTCCGAGGTTACCGCACGGTCTCCCGTGAGGCGGCGAGCCTCCTTGCCGGAATACCGCCATGGGATCTGGAGGCAAAAGTCCTCGCGCACATGTGGGAGTTGCGCGAGGAGGCGAAACGCCGGGGCGTAACTCCGCTGCCGCGAGAAATCGCGGCACAGCGGACAGAGCTCCGGCGGGATCTCATGGCGGCATGGAGAGTGCGATTGTCGCAACCCAGCGCTGGGCACGCCACAATTGTGGCGATAAGTCCCCTCTTTGAGGAGTGGCTAGAGAGGCGCCACGGCGTCCTCACCTTCCGCCTGACACAGGTCCTCACCGGACATGGTTGTTTCGGGAGGTTCCTGTTCAGGATAAAGCGGGAGGAAACGCCCGGGTGTCACCACTGTGTGGATCGCCCGGAGGACACGGTGGAGCATACGGTGGAGGTCTGCCCAGCTTGGGCGGAGCACCGCCGTGTCCTCACGGAGGCGATCGGCGGCGGCGATCTCTCGCGTCCGGCCCTGGTTCAGGCCATGGTCCGGAGCGAGAGTGCATGGGAGGCCGTCACCTCCTTCTGCGAAGCAGTAATGCTCGCGAAGGAGGAGGCGGAGCGCGCGAGGGAGAGGCAAAATGCGCCCCCTCGCGCCCCTAGTCGCCGCAGGAGACGCCCCGGGCGTCGGGAGTCGCGAGCCGACTTCCGGCCACCGTAGGCGCGGGCTTGCGGACGGTGAGCAATGGGTAGCTCGCCGTCCGATAGGGACCAGGCCCGGGTCGACGGCGCGTTGTGTTCCACGCGCGCCTCAAAGAGGGTAGCCAATCCGTCATGGCTGGTTACGGTGCGTAGGTACTGACGGGAATTTTGTAAGTCAGTATCTAGTTGAGAAATTGGCACGTCGCAAACGTTGGCACGTTGAGAACGCCATCTAAAGGCTGACGCACATGCTGGCGGGCCGCACCGCAGTGCAAAAATCCTCCTCCATCACTTGCGAACATTTTATATGAACCACCGCACACTACAGAAAGAAAGAAAGAAAAATATTTTATTTGGGACACGCACAGGAAATAGGTACAACAAAAAAAAACATTAAAACTAACAAAATCAAGAAAACAAATAATAAATGTATGTGGCAGGTGGGCCGCATGCATAAGTCTGATGTAATCTAGCTTATTTCTAAAACTCATCCTTTTATATAGGAAAAAATAATAAGGGTATAGTGGGAATATTATTTTGATGCGTATACTCAATATTTGGTAGTTTTGTACTCATACAAGGTAGATACATCATCATCATCATCAGCTGCATCCGGATGCAGCTGAAAACCATTATTTTACAAGGAGCGACTGCCTATCGGACCTCCACAACCCAGTTATTGGACAACACGATACCCAGGATAGATACATAGGAATCCAATTTGTTTGTTTAAGGTTCAGCTTGGTTCCTTTCCGGTATGTTGATGTGGGTTCTTTTCACGCAGATTTGCATATCTCGTCGAAGATCTTCCAGCGATCCTTTTTCGTCGTCTACCCTAAATCTCTGCCAAATTAAAACTAAATAAAAGCACAACGCTCAATAAATCATTTTAACGGCTAATTATATTGTAATAAGAAGACGTATAAATTGTTTAATGATGCTATTAGTGTGAAGCACATTGTTTGAAGTCGGTCAATGACTGAGGCGGTCAGAAGGTTATGATTGTGGATTCGACGCACGTCTATCGGATGTTTTAAAAACAGAATCGACCGGCAGCATAGTGCTTATCCCTAGCATCCTGCCGGTCGATTTGTGGCAGTGACAGCTCACTTCTCGCTCACTTCACCTAAGTTTCACGTTGATATTTTTACAGAATCGACCTACTGATACCAAAATGTCTTTTAAAGTTGAATGAAACTTTTTAAACTTTGACTGTGATAAGCTTAGCTTAGCAACTGTTGTAGATGATGTAGTTACCTACGACAGAAGAAAGAAAAAATAAATGAAATAGATAATCGTCCAGATAAGCATCCAACTTAAAAAAATACGTTGATAACGTAATAACCAGTTGGTACAAAACAATTTTAGGATAGAATTTAGCTTTGCTTGTCATTTAATTTTAACAAAAATATGTACTGTAAAATAAAAATAAATAAAAAATTTAAAAATTCGTATTTTATATTTGTAAGCCGCGCGCCGTTAACGGCAAAACAGAGATCTCTGTACCTTTTTATTTATAATTTAGTGGTATGAGAAACAGAGTGTAAAGTTCATTCAGCCTCCATAGAAAACTGAGGATCCTCCGACCAGACCGGTGTCGTGTCTGGCGGGCAACTGCCCAGAGATTGAAGTCGGGAGCTTGTATATATGTCCATCGCGCGGTAAACTAATTGCGCGATGCAGCATTTGTGTGACGTCAGGATGTTGTGTGACGTCAGGTCTTTGATGTACTTCGCATATGGCGATGTAGATGCCGCCACAATAACACCAATTTTTACATCCACGTTTAACAAATAAAAACTGTGAATTTGAATTTACGAAGCAAAAAGAGTTTATAAAATTTATAGCAATTTACGTTCCTGCCCTTTGGAATAAAGACGTGTTTTTTTGTTTGAGTAGCAAAACCTAACGTTTATCGTGCAATTTTATACATAAGTGGTAGTTTGAAAAGTTATACAGGGTGGCGGGGACATCGACGCGAAAACTGATACCGGTACATGATTCTGAACCTCCTAAAAAAAAGCGTTGCAATTTTTCGCTTATTTGCACAACAGCTGTTATCAGTTTTCGCGTCGATGTCCCCGCCACCCTGTATATTGTGCTAGTACCTACCACAACGTGATTGTTTTTATTGTGTTATGTCATCTGGCACCCCAATGCAGTATTTTTGTATTTGAAATAAAAATTATCAGTAGGTAATAAGTATTTGTACATGTTGTGTCTTCTACAGACATTTTTTAGATAACTATTATGAAATTGTTTCTTATTTTTATGTAAAAAAAATATTTATGATAAAAATATGACTGATTTATTTATTAATTTATTTGTTATTAAAAATTGTCTGTAATCTGCGTGTTTTATATTTTTGTAATGAAGATCGGGATGAAATTGACAAATGATTCATTTTACACTAAACTGATTTGATATTTCTAAATGTCGTTTTTTAATACTACTCAACAAATTCAAATTTAAAAGTCATTTATTCAAACTATCGATCGTCAAAATTACATAAGACAGTCCCCCAAAAGCCCGCCTTTCAACACTTCATAGTGCTTTAGCTGGGAAAAAGTGGCGCAACAAACTCCTCAGCAGCACAGCTGTCTGTTCAGTTAGAAGTACTTGATTCTATACAATAGTAAGCAAAATTATTTAATCTAACGCAACAAAAAACATTAAATTAAATTATTTGCTATATGTCAGCTAGCATATGCCAACATATTAACAAAAAACATCGACATCTATTATACTCAAGCGAAAATAAAAACTAAAAAGTAAACAGAATACCCGAATGAAAGCCTCCAGGCATAAAGGGCTTGCCAGTTACATTTATAGCTATTATAGCTGTTACTCGAAGTCACAAATGATAAACTAGGACCATCGAAGCAAAAATAAATAAACAGTTAATTACTAATAACAATAACAAAACCATGGTCAGCAAGACGACCAGTCACCACAAGCAGCGTCTGTTCACGAGCATAATGCAAAGATCAGCCTTTACCCCCATATTTGAGGGAAGGAGGCAACCCGACCTCCGACGCTACCGTAAGCAGTGACATCTAAGGGAGTATGACGAACTTGCTGCCGGTTGCTCAGGCAAGAATAATATGATCAATTTTCGAGGTCGCTAGCTAACCACATACGAGTATTGTAATACAACTCATAACAAAATTGTAAAGAGTAGATTAGGTATGTCAATAATAAATGAAAGTAGATTGACTTATACAGTCAAATAAAATAAACAATTATATGAAGTCATATAACCTGTCAACAGGTAAGCTAATTCTGGAGAAAAACATTTATCTTGAGTAAATCACAGTGACCAACTATTCCTATCGTTTAAGTAATCGTTGATAGAATAGTATGCCTTTGAACAAAGGTTGGATTTTACTTTAGCTAAACGCATTAAAATGCAAATGTAGTAAAGAAGAGGGTAGTTTGTTATAAAAGTTTATACCAAACCCAACAAATGAGTTATGAACCTTATGAAGGTGAAATGGAGCTCGTAATTTGTCCTGATTTCTTCTGGTGTTAATATTGTGAATATCACTGTTTTTAGTGTATAAGTGTACCTATACGAGTATTTTGCCTAATTTATGTATTAATGTTAGCGAAGATAAATTGTGATACCACCGTGAGGATATAATTAAAACATGTAGATAGGATACCTTCAGGAATGGGGCACAGTGTGATTGTATTCCTCTACCTATATTCCTCATTCTTTATTCATTTACATAACATACCATCACGTCTGTAATTCCCCGAAGGGTTTGGTAGAACTGTACCTAAGCAAGTACAAAGTACACCCACATTTCGCCAGTTATGTTTAAGTCCCATGTAATAGGGGCGAGCCTATTGCCACCAACCAGGCACGAGTCGACATTTACGGGCTGATACTGAGAAATTCCTGATAGAAAATCCCAATAACACTGCTCGTCCTGGGAATCGAACCCAGGACCTCATGCTCAGCAGTACCGCTTGCGACTACTAGACCTACGAGGTAGTCCATACATGCTCTGTGAGGTAGTCTTTATTCATTTATTATACTTCAAGCACACAAATGTAGGTACAAGGGCAGAATTCCGAGTACCTACTTTTCATTTCTTTTGCTTTTCGTCTGTAAGCTGTAACAAGGTTACATCAACACAATATGCGACATCTTAACGGTCCATGGCCTGTTAGGCCTTATAAATCTGTTTTTTTCACGGGTATCGAACCCGTGACTTGGGAGTACAGAAGCGAATCATACAGCTACTGAGTCAATTAGGTCGTATTATGTAGGTATTTACATAAGGGTCTTACATATCGCCTGATAATGCATGACTCTTTAGGCATAAGAGACCGCCGCGATTAGAGGATTACCAGACAAATTCGAAAAGTTTTTAACATAAAAGAAAATAATAGGAAAATAATTGAATTGTCTCAGTTTACGATGAGAATACGCGATCTCGTAAATTGTTTTTGTGATATAATCGGTCTGAGCTGCAGCTGTCCCTATTGCACTCTACGGGGGTAGACTTTTTTTTTGGGTGGGAATTTTTCAAATACCTTCTCCCGCTCTGGGCGGAGCGGGTCAGACTCTTACTGACTAAAACCCACCCGTGTTCCTTCAGTTGCTTGTACGTTGCCAAGGATCACGGTATCCCTTTCGGACTTTTCCGCGACCCCGGCAGGCTTCGCCCCTAGCGGACACCGTGAGTTGTGCTGACATAACTTTGAGGCGCGCGTGGAACACAAGGCGCCGTCGACCCGGGCCTGGCCTTTATCGGACGCCGAGCTACCCATTGCTCGCCGTCCGCAGGACCGCACGGGGGCAGACTTGTAGGACGATGGCAATCGTTTCTTCAAATACCTATTTTTCAAATTCCTCGCAGGCCCTGTTCCCTCTTAACAGGATAGGTAGGGGCGGGGTGTATGTAAGAAGGTGGTACCTACTTATATAATATAATAACAAACAGCTCTATCGTATTTTAATTAAAATAGTGACAACAAAGGCCTACAGCTGGGTAGGCCCTATTTTATCACAATTTCAAAGAAAGTAGGTAAGTACATTAGAGCTGAAACTATTTTTCTATCACCATGTGTAAAGTAGGTTAGTACAATACGGCCGATATAAATTGGCAGTTCTGAACATAGGCACGAAGAACTTTCACGCATGTTCTCTCACTCACACTCGCTTCATGTCACCATTTGGTTCCTAAAAAATGTTATTGCGCAGCCTTCTGCGCGAAGTTCGGAACTGCCAAGTTTATCAGCCGCATTGTAATTTTCTACGAGTCGGTAAAGTCCGCAATAGGTATTTTTAGTTTTTCAGGACAGAAACAATAAAACTCATGTGTTTACACAACATTATTATAATGTACAAAACCACAATCCTTAACCTATATTATTATTTAATGGAAAACAATTATTATAAATTAAGGAAATCTTATACACGGTGATGTACAGATTCGAGTATAAGACCCTGTTCACACGAGCGTTAGTTTACACTTATGAGGAGTTCGCAATAAGGTCGTGAAAACAGGCACATATACTAATGTGTGTGGAAATTATAAGAAAGGACATAAATCATTTTTAGAGAGCCATAGTTTCAAGCAATTACAAAATTGGTATTTGTCATTTTAACACAACCATAAATAGCACGACTAAGAATTAATTATATAAATACTCTGTTTGAGAAAAAATAATTACTAGGGCACGTATCTTCCTAATACAAAAAAAATATAAATTCTGAGAGTTCTTCGAGATTCGTAACTTTGCTTCAAAATAATTAAAAACCTCATTTAGCCTCCTATAAATTGTGAGTAAAATAAAATTAAGTAGGTATTTAGAAGTTATAATAATACTTCAGCTCGATTCTGATTTCCTATGTCCACGGTGTTTTAACACTTATTACAGATTTTTAGTTAAGTCTTTGAATGCAATATTTTACCAGTCCCTAATCACATAAGATGAAAAAGGCACATAATTTGCAGAAATTGGCGAAGACATATAGTTAATTAGTTGTAAGTATTCCATCGTAATTTTACCCACAATTTCCGAAAACCTGCACCCTAATTGCGTAACACGCTATCAATCACAATCTGAATGATTTTTGAAGGATATTGCTATTTCATTGCTTCATTTATGTTCGAAAAATTTGTCTGCCCAACAACGTAAATAACGCAATGAATGTTGTTGAACTGTCAAAATGAAACCCATTGCTACTGTATGATAATGTTACGCAATTACCCCGCATATCAAAAAGTCGGCTGATAAATCAAATAATACCTACTGATTGACCAAAAGTTCTTACGAGAGCCAGTAGGTACCTAAATGTTCCCAGAAACCATGGTTAAGGACATAGGAATCAGACTATACAGTTCCTTATTGTATTTTTGCGGGTATCATGATGCATACGAGGTCTTCTTCGTTCTCGTCCTTAAGCTCCCATTTGACCTCGACCTTGACCCTGGGGTACGACTTGAGGATTGGCATGACTGTCTGGTACTTCGCTAACTGACCCGCCTGGAAAATAAAGGGGTTCGTGTTACTAATTGTGCTCGATAATGATGAAGATTATAAATTTATAATATGGCTGAAAACTTCTCTTTTTTTTTTTTGTTTGTAAGTCGAGACGATACTAGGCTGAAGTTTTAGTTCATTGAAAGATGATTACAGTGAGGCGATATTTGTCGGTGCCAGTGGACGAAGGAACCTATGGTCCTTCTTTATTATATGACTAGGTGACCCGACAGATGTTGACCTGCCGGTCGATTCTGTAAAAATATCACCGTGAAACTTAGGTGAAGTGAGCGTGAAGTGAACTGTCAATAGTGCTAATCATCCAGCCGGTCGATTTGTGACAGTGACAGCTCACTCCACGCTCACTTCACCTAAGTTTCACGTTGATATTTTTACAGAATCAACCGACTGTTCAAATTTCAGTAATTCATACAAAATTCCTATAGAAAATGTACTTTCAGTTTTCCCAATTTTTGCCAATTTTCCAGAAAACTCTTAAATTTTTTCTTTACATTTTAAAACAAAATTTGGCCAAATCAGGCCAGTCGTTCTGAAGTGATGCGCGTAGCAAAAAAAAAGCAATTCAATTTTTTATTTTAGCTGCGTCGTATATTTTATCAATAAAATGTTTACCGGCAGAGGACAAGTCAATCCGTTGTCCTTGCACGCATCAGGCTGGGGCAGAGGGAATGGCACCGGTAAGTTCATTATCACTCCATGGACCACCGTCTGGACTCCTTTCACTTCTTTGTCTGGAAATATAAAAAGCTTGCGTTAAAAAAATCGGGAATTAGCAAAATTCTTTTAAGTAGTCTGCAGTAGGTAGGTACTAGGGTTGCCAACCCTACTATATAATATTTTCGCCATTTAATATGTTTTTACAGGTGATGGCTTCTAAAATACTATATTTGATATAAAAAAAGTTGGCAACCCTAGTAGCTACCATACTAAACTTTAGAGTTTAGTTAGGTAGCTACTAGGGTTGCCAACTTTTTTTCTAGGCAAGCTTCGAAAGAAAACTTCCGCCTGTTTTCTCTAACACTAGGCGACACCTAAATGAATGACTAAATAAAAGCGTATTGTTGGATTTTTAATGTTCGTTATTGAAAACGGGTATTAGAGCTATTCTTTGGGAGAAGCCTGCCACACTAATTCCCAGCGATTACGTAAGCTACAGTGAGACTGACCGATCACGTGACCAATCAGAAACACACCCAATAATCAAGCTCGGAGGCGAGTCCCAGGGAAATGACTCGTGTCTTGGAAATAACATAAAAAATAAAATTGGAGGACTAGAAATTATCATTTATGCAGAGCTCTAGGAATTATACTCGTATTTTTGTCTGAGTGAGTTTATGGTGATTAAATAAAATTAGAGTGCCATACGTTTTATGTGCCGACTGCTGACACTATACTTGCCTCTACGGGCAATTTAACACCCACTCAATGCCTGACGATAGTTGAGTTCAAGTAATTTTACGAGTAGGTAGTTCGTTTGTACCCTATTTTATTAGCACGCTTTTAGTTGCTTGAAAGTTGTCAGGTACAAAATAATTGTGAGTGAGATGTATTTATAGACTGAACTAACTGAAATAATAGCGATAGATTATAAACTAACGGTACAGGGTGGCAGGGACATCGACAGTTCAGCAGTGCTATTCTGTAACCATCTCACCGTGAAAACTTAGGTGAAGTGAGCGTGGAGTGAGCTGTCATTTCACAGGGATTGACACTATTGACAGCTCACTTCACCCAAGTTTTCACGGTGAGATGTTTACAGAATAGCATGGCTGTTGTTTTAAAAAAAATCATCTGTGCCATAGAAAAGTGCAATACGGTCAAAATATATGGAACAGCAGATTTTTTTTATATCCGACGAAAAAATTCCACGGGGGCGGGTTCAGAATCATGTACCTTCTGAATCCATGGTATCAGTTTCGCGTCGATGTCCCTGACATGGCGATATCCCTCTATGGCGACAACCGGCTGGACCGCTTCTGCCAATATCCTATTATACACTGACTTAATTTGTAATGGAAAGTCATACCTATAGGTAATAGACGTAGATATATTTAGTAAACTTTTCCGCTTAAAGCTTCGTGCAGACTAGCGCGACGCGACAGAGCGACGCGACACCGGTTATTGTTATACCGTGAAGTTTTCTTAGAAATTCTATTGTTCGAGTCGCGTCGCGTCGTCGCGTCGCGCTGGTCTGTACGAGCTTTAACGCGGTTAAGCGGAATAGGTTACTAAATAATGTAGGTAAGTACGTCTATTGTATTTGATAACGGAGTTCCGCAAGGTCACGCCTCAATCAATTAACTAGGTACATATTTACCTCTTAGCGTTTTAGGTACCTACCTATAGAGAAGATTTTAAACAAGTAGAGGTACACCTAGGTAACATATTGGACATTAGAGGTAAAATTCAGCTTCGAAAACTTTGAACTAAGCATTTGTGCGGTTTGTGTATGAATAAGCATTTATCCCTATCCGTTATTATATTATTACCTTATACAAACAGGAAAATGCCGGCGCTCTATGTATTTTATTGTATTAACAATGTTATGGTTGAGTAGGTAGGTATACTTTGATAGTGGTAGGTATAGTTGTTATTGTTTTGCGACCTACAATATATTTATTTAACTAGGTTCAGACAGCGACAAAAGTCGATTAACGCTTAAGTTTTTTAAATCATAATATTGAGCGAAATATTAAATGTTGCTAAATTTATATGTATAAATTTAGCAACATTTAAAAGTGATTTTCTCCTACTGTATTTATTGTAATTTTATATTGTCACGAACATAATTTGTATTTTGAACCCATACCTGAATAATGAAATAGGTCTTATCTCGAACCTACAATCGTTTTGCTTAGACTTATTAAGTAGTGCTCGTGATTATACTACTCGTTATCATTTCGCCATTTTTAGAAAAAAATATCAAATACGTAAGTCCACAGTTACCTAGCTTACCAAAATACGGCCATATATGCGACATATTTTGATAGTCGCAAATATCAATACCTATAGGGTAGATACTTCCCGTTGACTTAGAATCATGAAATTTGGCAAGAAGCAAGGTCTCCACAGCACAAATAAAGGAAATTTGTAGTTTCAACACAAACAATTTTTCTTTTTTGCGTTTACATTTTTGCAGTTGGAGTAAAAAGTTTGTTCTTGGGATAAATTCATCCCAACTACGGAACCCTTCATTGTGCGTGGTCCGACATGCACCTGGAGCACCCTTGCTTGTAAAAAATTAACTTAGATAGGTACTCACTAGGTGTGAAGTCGATACTGAATGTGGTGTTACTATTCCTCTTGAGAACACACTCCTTGGCGTCCTCCGCACATCCGGTCACGCTCACTTTCTGCACCGTCGCTTGTTTTGAACCTGGAAATAATAGAAATAACAACATTAAGACAAGTTCAAGAATACACTCATTATAATTATTGAAATGGATGGATGTAAGTAGGTGGACACTGGACAGGGCTAATACCTACCACGGCACATGGTTCAAATTACAATCTACATACTGTCGTTGCGCGTGCAAAAGTCGCTATGTGTTATTCCGTGATTTTCGGTTTTTTATGCAGTTTGAATCGTTATTTCAATACGCACATACTGTAAAAACAGCTATGTGATAAATGCAATATTTAAAGAGTTACGGAATGTAGCTATGTGACATTCATACATCGAAAGTTCAATATAAACACGCTAAATATGTTTTAAAGTAAAAGTAAATTATTTGAATACTCTGGGTATTTTTTTGAGAAAATCAGTTTATTTTTGATCAAGGTACTGTCTGGACTTTAAAAGACACTGTGACCTCTTACTTTGTTTGTTTCGGCTTTTCTTCTCAGAGTAGTCAGATAGGAAACGCCGACCTCATCAGGTTTTAAAAATATGATTGACGCGTGAAATTGTTTGTACAAACGTACTTACAGAAATAAAATCATTTATCATTTATTTATGCATTTTTTTTATTTATGGTTTTTTTGCATTGATGATGATGACGAGAATGTTACGGTTATAGATAGAGAATAGGTACATGTGACTTGGAGTCACATTTATTGTGGTTGATGAAGTTAATTATTGGACTCTGCGCAATTTAGGAGACTTATGACCTAATAGTTCAGAAGACGCTAAGAAAATTTGCTCGTAAAAAAGATATTTTAAGTTAAGGGGACTACAGGACCTAAACGTGCCTAAACGCAAGTTTTATAATGCCCAAAAGAATATGATCCACTGCAGTAAACAAAATCAGAAAAATATATGATATTCTTCAGGATATATGCTAGTATGATAGTGTGTTGAAAACATAATACAACTAATTTGATACGATAGAAAAAAATCATGAAGATACCTCTAAAAATTTCTTTTAACGAATAAAAATCATATTAATTTACATCCAATAATTCTGATTTTTTGTCAGATTATTCTACAAGCTACATATTAGCATAATAGTGTTTTAATTTTCCAGTCCAATCAATAGATTTTTTGTAAATCGCTAACTGCTTCATATTTTGCAATAAATTACCTGCGTCGCGTCATCGCGCTTCTCTTTCATTTCTATGCAGTCCGACAGTGACCGCGCTTTAGCTGTTGTAAGCCTCTTAAGAAGTGTGCCTTACCTAGGTACACTTCTTAACTTACATACTAATTTACCTAACTAACTTACTAATAACCGTTGATGGCTAGCGGGGATGCCTAGAATATTTTCCATAAGATATCCCGTATGCTTTTTATTTTATCTCGTGTATAATTGTCGTATGTACAGGTTTGAGACCCGTAAGATAGGCAGGGACGACCATGACTTTCTTTTTAAATTTTTAAGAGCAGTTTTGACTTCAGTATTTATTTTTAACTCCAGAACTTATTCCATATACTGTTGATTATCCTCTCAATCTCATTTTTGTGTCTCGAATCGCTGAATGAAATGCGTTTTCCTAATTAGGGGTAGTTTTCCACATATTGTTATCTCTGTATTTGGTTTATCTACTAATATAGGATTTTAAAGGGCGGGGCGTTAGTCATTATTTTTGTTTTTAAAATGAGGGGTGTTGTAACTTTGACCGCCATGTGTGTGTGTCTGCACCGTAGCTCATAAATGGGTGAACCGATTTGAATGCGGTTTTTTATTTGAAAGCAGGTTTTTCAGTGATGGATTTTGGACATGTTTTATCAAACCCCTAACTGCCGAAACACAACAATGCAGTTTAAATTGTTGTTAAGGCGACCGACTTAGATAAGATGATGGTAACTAGCCAGGCGGACTTATAACAAGCCCTACCACCAACCAAACCGAGCAGAAAATTTTGTCCCCACTGGGAATCGAAACCGGGACCTCTGGATCTGAGAAAGGTGGTCTAACCACTAGAACACAGAGGTGGTTAGATGATGTAATAATACAAATTAAGACTGCAATTTAATATTTATAATTATGTATGTAAGACCGTTCTGTATCGCATATTAATGCGTTTAATATAGCTATGTATATTGTTAGTTATCAGTATTACTAAGCAATTATTGTTGTATCGGTAGTTAAAATATTTAAAAAAAAATGTGGCACGTGCAGGTATCAAATGAATGAATAGCCCTAGAATTCTAGATCTTTCCTACCTATATTATACATAGATAAATGCGTCCAATAGAATTTATAAATAACAATACAGGGTATCAGGGACATCGACGTGAAAACTGTTACCATGGATTCAGTACATCATTCTGAAGCCACAGCGATGAAATTTTTTGTCGGTTATTAAAAAAAAAAATCTGCTGTTCCATACATTTTGACCGCGTAGGTATTGCGCTTTCTATGAAACAGCAGTTTTTTTTCTTTTCTTCAGCCTCAGACCAAATAAAAAATAACCAAGACTGCGCTGTCAACAGTGACATGAGGCCGGTTTCGTAAACATGTGTGCACTTATTGGGGTGTAGTTTGATTGTAAATGTGAGCGTGTGAGCGTGTTTGCACAGAGCGGAGGTGTAGTTTTGGCATGCTTCACTGTATTGTTCGCAGCGCTATGTCTTGGTTTTTGTATTTGGTCCGAGCATGCAAAAATAAACAAACACACTTCTATTAGATAGTAAGATTATTTGATAAAAAGATTACCTGTACCATGTATGAATTGAATTTATACATGTTAGAGATTTGTGTAAAATCCAGTCTGATACTTAAAATATTCCAGTAACAGCACCAGCTAGACGTCAAGCTGGTAATTGGAGTTAACGAAACTTAATGAGATTTTGTGAGAAAAACCGGGACCGAATTTACTTCGCAGTGAGAAAATTAAGAACGACAGCGACATTCCCACTGTTTGTGAAAGAGGCTATGAATCTTAAAAAAAAATATTTCTTTAAAAAAAATATAACGTGAACAGCGGACGTGGGAATGTCTCCTACATTGGGATTTATTTAAAAACTTGCCTAAAGTTAAGTAATAATTAGCGACTGTTTAACCATACATTTTTGACGTTTGAACGGCACTTAACTTTAAGTGACTTTTATAAATAAACCCCTTAATCATTAGCTACGCCGTACATGTGCTACACGTCAACATATTTTATACATATATTTTTTTTATAAATCTTGGACCATGGATCCAGCTATTTAATTACGCAACACAATTTCGTAAACGATTACGACTAATCTGTTTCATTTTGACAGTTCAACAACATTCATTGCGTTATTTACGTTGTTGAGCAGACTTTTTTTCGAACTTATGAAGCATAGGATTAGCAATCTGTTTCCAAACGATTTAGATTCTGATTGATCGTGTATCGCAATTAGGGTACTGGTCCTTTGGAAGGCGTACGACTCGTACGAGGGGCCGAAGCCAACTCGCAGAGGCCCCCGAGACAAATTTAAATGGAATGAGTCACCAACCGATTATTATCTCCAAATATTATAAGGGCAACTTACAGCTAATTAGAATAACAAAATATATTTAGAAAATCCAAAAGTGCACGCCTCATAACGCTCATTCAAAAACCTCGCAATCTTTCGTACTGTGAAACTCTATTTAGATTTGCTTTGTTGGTTGCTAGGCAACGGAAGAGGGTCGAACTTAGAAATAGATATAGATACTAGTATATTAGTTAGTTTTTTATTCATGTTAATTAAACTACTTTCAATAAAAGAGCCATTTTCAATAGGGTTCCTCCTCAAAAACATCTATTAAAAAATGTGCCCAATTAATTGAAGCTACAATGTTTTCAGGTTTCATACTTTTGACGGGATTTTTTTTTAAACTATGCTGCGTTACATAAATTTTTGAAAAGTACAGAATTAATCTCCATTAAATTATCTATACAATGGTATATAAATTAAGTAGGTTCTGTGTACTAGCAGGAGTGTAACAATAAAAACAGTTGCAGAAAGGAGGCAAAACAAATTTTTCGATCGCAGAGCACTCTCTAATGCTTCGCATTATGAGTCGGTTTTCATGATATTCTTCATACAGCATTGTGTCACCTACCAGCACCACTTGATCTATCACGGCCAATTCTATCAAACTATGTTAGTCGGATCATCTCTTATTTATTATTAAAAAAATGTCGGAAAGACACAGGACAGAAACTTTATGCATTTTGTGCATTTGGTGGTGGGTGCAACAAAGCAGTTAACCATAATAGCATTATTTCTGTTCTATTGGTTGCATCTACTTTTAAAAAAAAACAAACATTTTCAACCAAACGCACGCAAAAGCAGGATCAAACTTTAAAGTAGATAAAATCTAATGTAGCGACAGATGACAACAAAAGTACTTTAGATAGCTAGCTAAAACATTCAGAACTGACGCAAATACCCGAGCACAGTATTGGCTACATCATTGTGTGGCGTCGCGAAATGCATCCTGTCCAAACAAGGTTAACAGCAGTACAACCAATGATTTGGGTGTGTTGACTAATTTAGATACGCCGAAATACTACATAATGCAAGACAAGGACGGTGTTAGTCATATGGTAGGGGTTTCAGGACAATAATCCCTTAGACTCTTTTCCGATATGGTGACATCCACCTTCTTGGGTATAAACGCCTCAAACTCAAAGCATTTATTTCAATTAAACCATTTACAGGCACTTTTGAATTGGCAAGGAATCGGTCAGTCAGAAATATGTGCCCATTCCAAAGCGTAGTAGGTACCTATGGAGAAGAACGGGCAAGAAACTCCACGGACACTCTTTTAAATAAATAAAAAATTGTTACAAAATATTGGTAATATCATTCATGTTGAAATTATACATGTGAGAACAATGTAGAAAGACGTGCAGGTTAGAAGCATCCGTAATAAAAAGATAAAACAAATAACAATTCAAAAATTAAAATCAGCCATGCTGCCATGGCTGATTTTAATTTTTGAGTTGACCAGTCCCAACTGACGGCGCCTGTTTACAAACATGACGCATAGCACCATTCAGCTCAACCATTGAAGGGAGCTAGATTTAGCTAGCTCTAGCTAAATCTCCGAACCTAGCTAGAGCTAGGTTCGGAGATTTTCAGTACCTAACTGGCTACTTCTATTTTCTATACTGCTTCAGTTGGGGTTAGTTAGGTACAGAACAGATTAAGGACGGATTTCGCCAATGAAACTGAACGCGATCAGTAAAGTGCGTTTCATCAAATAGTCCCTTTACTGTCATGTTGGCTCCACTGTTAAACTTAGGTAACGCCATTGCTTATTCGTGTTCGTCCTACATCGGTAGAATCATTTGATGAAACGCCCTTTACATCAAATCCGCGATCAAGAGCTGTCAGTGTCATCATTATAGTGGAATATTAACAGTGACAGCTCTTGATCACTGTTTAGATGTAAAGTGCTGATCGTGTTCAATTTCATTGGTTAAATTGGCACAAAGTGTTCGATCCAGACAGATTAAGATCTATTTGAATTCAATAATAAGCACTACGCAGTTAGTAAGCTGTATTCAATACATTCAACATTATATCATCAGATGCGATGCCACTGATTAGTCAGCAACTAGGTAGGTATATCACCATGATCGTATCATTTCGTATTATTGTGGTATAGCCGTTTAAACTGGCTACTACCATTAAATACACATTATGATAAGGAGTGTTATTATATTATTGTTTGTTTGCAAAAAAAAGTAATGCCCGTATTTGTCGTACTAATGTAGTTATTATTGTTTACCATGGTCATAATTTTTTGCTGATTCTTTTTTTGGAAATAAGAATGGTAGTTAATGGTAAATGTTTTGGTTTCACTCTAAAAGTTTTTTGTTTTGGTGTCAAAGTTGGGCCCATAGTTTGCCCAAATACAAATTGACCTAGTTTTGAAATTGGCCTACTTAGAGACTCGTTGATAAATGTGGTTGTTTTTTTACACGCGATTTGCGTCAATGGCCTATTTAAAAAAAGAGAATCCTAAGGTCAGATAAGTTGCAGTAGGTAGATAACCTAAATCAACGAAGGCGGTCTCCTTCGTGCCTAAATCAGTTCATTTAATAAAGTTTCCTTTAGTTTGTATCCAAATCCAAAGCATTGCTGAAATAGGTTTTTTTTCCAGCCTACATAAAACACGAATTACAATCTGAATCACTTTGAAAGATATTGCTAAACCATTGCTTCATATGTTCGAAAATTTGTCTGCTCAGCAACGTAAATAACGCAATGAATATTGTTGAACTGTCAAAATGAAACTGATTGCGATCGATCGTGTGTTGCGCAATTAGGGTGCTGTTTCCTTGGAACGTGTTTTAATGCGTAGGTTTCATGCAGCGAATAAATCCTTTGTTTAATTAAACAAAAGCACTACGATACCTACATCGTTTTGTGCAGTTTGGTTCATCATAATACAACTGAATACTACGTATAGATTGGTATCACCCTGTTAGTTACTAGAAATGAATGGGCGTTGAGGTGTAGGAACGTGCAATGTAGCTGTTAGCTATTATATCACGTTATTGCTGGATTGTCTTCATTCAAGAACTGCTAATGATCATTTTACATCGTGAAATTTCCACCGTTCTATGAGGTGACTGGCCTGCCAATATTGTTGATTAGTGGAACTTAATTATGTTTTCTTTTTTCGTCACTTTTATGGATTCTCACAAAATTAGGTACTTGTAAGAAAAGTTGTATGGATTGTGTGAGGAATGATTTTTAAGACCTTAGGCGTGAAGGAGGCCGTCAACCAGGCACAAATCCAGACTTCAGGCTGCCACTGGATCATGGCGGCATGGAGAGTGCGATTGTCGCAACCCAGCGCTGGGCACGCCACAATTGTGGCGATAAGTCCCCTCTTTGAGGAGTGGCTAGAGAGGCGCCACGGCGTCCTCACCTTCCGCCTGACGCAGGTCCTCACCGGACATGGTTGTTTCGGGAGGTTCCTGTTCAGGATAAAGCGGGAGGAAACGCCCGGGTGTCACCACTGTGTGGATCGCCCGGAAGACACGGTGGAGCATACGGTGGAGGTCTGCCCAGCTTGGGCGGAGCACCGCCGTGTCCTCACGGAGGCGATCGGCGGCGGCGATCTCTCGCGTCCGGCCCTGGTTCAGGCCATGGTCCGGAGCGAGAGTGCATGGGAGGCCGTCACCTCCTTCTGCGAAGCAGTAATGCTCGCGAAGGAGGAGGCGGAGCGCGCGAGGGAGAGGCAAAATGCGCCCCCTCGCGCCCCTAGTCGCCGCAGGAGACGCCCCGGGCGTCGGGAGTCGCGAGCCGACTTCCGGCCACCGTAGGCGCGGGCTTGCGGACGGTGAGCAATGGGTAGCTCGCCGTCCGATAGGGACCAGGCCCGGGTCGACGGCGCGTTGTGTTCCACGCGCGCCTCAAAGAGATGTCAGCACCAACTGACGGGGTCCGGAAGGGCCAATGCCTGCCGGGGTCGCGGGTTTGTCTGAAAGGGATATCGCGACCTCGGCACACAGGCAACGGAAGGAACACGGGTGGGTTTTAGTCAGTAAAAGTCTGACACGCCCTCCCGCTCCACCCAGAGCGGGAGAAGTTATTTGATAATTTCCCATCCAAAAAAAAAAAAAAAAAAGGCGTGAAGGATAGCGGGGCGGTTGACAGGGCGAATGGAAGAAAACGGGTAGATTACCTATATACACAAACCTAATAATATACAATATATACATAATTATACACCCAATTAAACACATCTAATAATTTATAATAATATTGAATTACTGCTTAGCCCTCCTCCTCTCTCCTTATTTTGCTGTGCCCGACAGGGTCCATATTGACCTCTTACTTATTAAACCATCTATGTAATACATATGGAATGCAATAAAGAATTGAGTATTGAGTATTGGGTTGCACTAACTCCACGTAACATGGGACAAGAAGATAATGACGACTTAATTATAATGATATTTAAGTATCCTATAGCATAAGTGCTTCTATTTTTATCATTTCCATTTTATTAATTTCCTTTCAGATTTTTTTTAAACAAATTACTTTTTCAAATTTTTATTACCTACGTACACATGTGTCAATTAGGACACTTGTGTTGGCTAGTAGACAATAACGTGCTGAGTATGATGATGATGGCGAATGATTACAGTGCCAGCGACGCCCTGAGAGGAGATAGATTGATCATGATTATAGGTGAACGCCTCCAATAAAGACTTGTGTGAGGGGGCTATCACAGTACCTACTTAGGTAGTTACCATAGTGATATTATTATATTTCTAAATCTGGCATGTGCCAATGTGATACCACAGACTTTCAGTTAAGGTCTTGAGGAATCCTGAATTAGATGGCCTGATACTTCGATCAGACACATGGTAGATATTGAGTTTCAACTATAGAAGAAAAAAAATTGCATCGACTGGAAATAAGTTCGACAAGGGCAGAAAGATACCCATCATAACCATCATCATTTCATCCAAATAGACCAACATCGACTTCTCGGGAAGGATTACCAAAACGATCGGTTCTGCGCTGCCCTCATCCAGCGGATTCCCGCGAACTTCACCACTTCACCAGCTATCTAATTACGCAACACATTTTCGTTGACAATTCCGACTAATCTGTTTAAATTTGACAGGTCAACAACATTCATTGTGTTATTTACGTTTTACGTTGTTGAGCAGATTTTTTTTTCGAACGTACGGTGAAATGGATTTGCAATCTGTTTCAAAACGATTTAGATTCTGATTGATCGTGTATTACGTAATTAGGGTACAGGTCGTCGGTCCTCCATTATGGACGGGCTATGCCCAAGCTGAGCCTGATGAAGATTTTTTTTTCTATAAGCAATTAACTAAGAAGAGAGATATTCGTTGGTCCCGGCTGTCATTCGTGGATCTTTGACAGGTCGTTAGAATCCAGAAAATCTGACAACCAGTCTTACCAGTAACTGGGTTGTGGAGGTCCATGTAATATACTGGTATTCAGTTGCATCCCGTTAGACTGGAAGCCGACCCCAACATAGTTGGGAAAAGGCTAGGCAGGTGATGATATTTGAGAGGTCGGATATACTGCAGTTAAACGAGCCATCAGAGTCAAGCTCATGTCTTCTTTAATCGAGAAGCTGTGTCGTAGGTTCAGGCAGATATTGTTATCATTAATTAAAATGACATAGTTATTTGTTGACACACAGAACATTGACCCTTGTATTACTGATAATAAGAAGCCCATAATATGTCATCTATCTATTAATATTTATTAAAAAAACAAATAAGTATATGATAGTTCAATGACAGAGGTCACTTGAAGTTGTTTTTATTTTGTTATCTATCACGATGTTAGCCGAAACCGTTTAAAGCTGTGTTGTAGATCTAGGGATGGTATAAATCCTTGAATTTTTGTGTGCATGGAAAAGAAATATCAGTTTCCAGTAGGATGTGAGGAAACTTAGAACAAGAGCCTGTTTCTTTGATTTTTTACTTAATATTTTTATGGTTTTGGTGTAGTTCTAGTAACTTTCGTATTTAAAAATCTTGAATCAACCAACAAATAAAAAACTAACCTACAGCGTTTACAGTTTCAGTCCATCACTAACAATATTTATGGAGTGAAATTGAAATAATAACAGCCAATCATTAAGTTTGACAACACATATAAATCAAAAGCATTTCCGAAACTAGGAGGTAGACTTGTCAAGCTCGCTTAAGATCTAAACAGGCTAAGTAACATGGTGATAATGAACCATAAATGTCGTAAATACCCTGTAATCATTGACATTTTCAATGTTTAATAGGTACAGAATAATATAATGTGCTATTACATAGGTGCATCTCGTTTCTTATTTACGCATTGAAAATGCTCTTTCGATCGCTTCAGTAATCGTTTTCAAGAAAAGTGCGACGGGGGGTTAACGTCTTCAATTATTAAGATAGAGAAATTAAAATGGTATCAAGATATGCGTTATTGAAAGGGCTACAATACTGCAAAAAAAAAAAAAGTTAATTGTAAATCTATATTTTTTTTAATAAAAGAAACGCCAATTTTTAACAGTTTCTTTTGGGACTTTTTTCTAAGAATCTTAAATTTCTCGAAAACAAAAAGAGATATCGAAAAAAAAAAAAAAACATATCCTGAGAATTTAAAGGGCTTCAAAATGATACTATTCTGGTTTCAATAGTATTCAATTTAAGGGTAGATGTTTAACCCTTTCGGAGAAATCTTTTTACAACTCCTCTGATTTTTAGGTGCCTTTCTTTTTCGGTTTACCTTATTTTAACCCGATTACAACAGTATTCTGTCATCAAAAATCCATAGAACTCATGGTCCCATAACCTTCCGGCGCATTGTAAATGACTTTATTTCATTAAGCCACTGGGCCATGAAGCTGGACATTGAGGACCATGGGCGGCTTTAAAACTCTGACACCAGGTTAGTCACTAACCACACGAAAAAGAAAGAAAGAAGTTATGATTGGATCGATTGATGGATTGTTCTAAACAACATGCAACTAGTGTCTAAGCTCGTCTTGAAATCCTGTGTGGGAAGTCAATAACATTTTACTAGCACCTTGTAGGGAGGTGGTTAATCTTGTGCACAGCGCTTTCAATCGTTTGGATGTCGTAGTGGACAGTCTTTGTTTCGTCTGAGGAGATTTTTTTTTACATTTGTGACGAAGATTGTTCGGTAATGTTTTCTAAATTGATTTTCAAACTGATAATGAGAAAGTTTTCATAAATTTTCGTGTAATAAGCTAACCAATTTTTTTATTCAGGACGCTACGAGTATTCGGATTCACGTGCACAGTTCTCTCAAGAAAACATATACCTACCTACCTACATATCTCGAATATGACCGATAAAGACTGATTCATTGAATTACAAGTTTGTGATTTTGCAAATTTCTTTACAGAGAATTGTCGATATAGGTGGGCTATAACCCTGCACATCTCTGTAATCTTTCAAATACTGTTAATAAAATTGGTAACACAATATTACTGTTAAGAATAACAGAAGTTTCACGTTTCGACCAGTGATTGCAATAAAACTGCAACGATCCACATTACAACACATTTTGCACACGAACATCTTAAATCAGCCACACACAATGTACGCAATTTACTAATAAAGCATAAAATGCCTGTATCAGATAACGCAGTAAATGAACCGAAAATATTTAGAAAAAAAAGTTATAAAATAATAATTACCGCAGTCCGTGTAGAACTTCGCGTTCGCACTTACGACGAGCACTGAAACTGTTATGAAAAACAACATTTTTGTTTTTATTATGTATTTGTTTAAATCGCGCGCTAACGTGTATTCGACTCGCACGATCGTCGCTTACTGGCGGGATTGAACGGATGAGTAGTTTGCAGCCGACCTTTGTTGCTTTATAAAATGCGCGGGCGCCGGTCAAAGAGCAAGCGACGAAGGAGTGGGGACACATGAGTCATTCGGTAATAAGCATCGAGTGATATTGATAACATTGTTTTATTTTATTGATAGCCTAACGATTGTTTGGGTTTTGAATTTCTCTGAATTAATTGGCTGTTTTTAAACCTACTTATATAATTTATTTATAGAAAGAAATAGAAACGCTGTCCCTAATAGTTAGATTTGAAACGATTAACTATGTTAGAGTTAGACAATTCACTTTTACCATAAAGTTGCCGACAGGTGCGACGCAACAGCGCGACACGACTCTAATAGAACAATTTCTATGATAACTTGGAAATTGTTCTAGCAGAATCGCGTGGCACTCGGACTGTCGCTTCGTGCCTGTCTGCGGGAGCCTTAGGCTTAGGCTTGTCGATTATACATAAGCAAATCGAAAACTATTCCTGAAGGCTGTTTGTGCCGGAAAAAGATGCTTACAAGCATTAGGTACCTGGGTATTGGGTACTTTGGGTAGGTAAAGTAACATCTAAACAGACTATTTTGATTGGCTTCCAAGTGAGCTAGGTACACTCGGCTACACATCAACATTTCCAGTTTATGCTGATTTCGCATTGTATAGCATTTCCGTACAATGCGAGGTCAGCTTATACTGGAAATATGTAGCTTGATGTGCAGAAATTTGTTGAGGTTCTCAAATGTCATGATTTAATGAAAAAGTTATTAAATGTAACAAATTTATCTTAGATAGATGTATTAATGATTCTAATGATTACAATTCAGTAAATACATTATCTGTTATGGTCGCGAATCATATTTTGATCAAGATACAACCTGACACTGACAAAAGGCTGACAGAGCAAAGCCCATTTAACCTGTCTTCGATCATTGTTGAGCTCAGCCATTTATTAATGCGTCTGTGTATGTAGGTACTGAATGACCTATCAACTGTAGTCGTAGAATAACGCATTGCTTATAAAAATTACAATGGCTGAGCAGCGCGACTTTTTCTAAAAATTAATGTTTAGGATACATATTGTAATTGTAAAGTAAGTTTTCTAAATCCAGGGGGGGGGGGGGGGGCAGCTGCCCTCCCCTGCCCCCCCTGGGTTCGCCCATGATGCCTTGTTTTTTTATCTATCTGAAATATCTTAAGCAAAAATCTGCTTCGTCCTCCAATCTCTATAGATGAGGTATTCAATGTACCTACCTTAACATACATTATTTATTCTACATCTCAAATCAAGTCCATCTCAACATGTAAATAAACAGTTTCTTTTCCCCCTAATTGCATATTCTTTGCGCATGACCGGAAGAGCAGCGCTCTACACGCGCGCATGTTTCAGGAAAACTTGCGCACACGCGTGCTTGTGTGCGTGCGCGGTCATGTGTGCGTGTGCGCACATGTGTGAGTGGTGTAGTAAACAAAGGCCTAGTTTGATTCACTACTTTCATGTGCTCTATGGTTCTGCCGATTGCAATGAATAATCGAAAATAATGGTCGTTAAGGTAATTTTTGTTGTTTTTTAGTCATTATTTGTGATTAATAGCAATTTTTGCGAGTTGTGCCCAGCCAAATTTTATTTTAAGAATCCTTAATCAAATTTAAAAAAAATTGGCCTAAAAATGAGTAGGTATTGGGATTCAGGAAATAATGGTCAATCCGCATGCCCATTATGGCAGGTATAGACGGTCAAAGTTATTGTTAAATATAAAGTGGACATTACACACAACATTTACTCGTACATTTTTTTCTAAGAAAGTTACACATTACACATTAGTAATGTTATTATTATTCTAACATTTCCAAAGAATATTCAATCCTGATTTGTCACGTATCGTTTTACATAGATATCTATAAATAGTAGCCACGAACGTGTAAGTCTCGATCTCGTCGGAATATCGGGATAAAAAGTATCCTATGTCCTAATCTAGGTCATGGTCTCCCATGACAACATACAATCAATCTGCCTAGCCTTTTCCCAACTATGTTGGGGTCAGCTTCCAGTCTAACCGGATGCAGCTGAATACCAGTATTTTACATGGAGCGACTGCCTATTTAACCTCCACAACCCAGTAACTGGGTAATACTACACCCCTTGGTAAGACTGGTTGTCAGACTTTCGGGCTTCTGACGACCCGTGACGACTGTCAAAGATCCACGAATGACAGCCGGGACCAACGGCTTAACGTGCTTTCCGAGGCACGGAGGAGTCTCGGTTTGTTAAGATGGTCACCCATCCACAGACCAACCCCGATGCGTAAAATCGAGATGGTTAAACGAAACTCACACTAGACCCTCTGTACTGCGAAACAAAAACGAAACGGTTTTAGAAACGATCTATTAGCGTACCTAACTCGAAAGGGCGGTAAATTCTGCGATCAAATCTTAGTGTATCGCAAACATTTCAAACATGATTGGCTCAAAATTCAACTGCGCGAACCCCGCTCACTGACGCAGTCATTTGATCATCAGCAAATAATAAATAAATGAACCTTCTTTGTCGGGTACAGGCAGTAAAGCAATGCACTATATTCTGAGGGAGGTATCAATTACAAAACTGCGTGAGACTCTTGCTGAAGTGGAACCGTACTTGGTTCCACTTCAGCAAGAGTCTCACGCAGTTTTGTAATTGATACCTCCCTCAGAATATAGAAGACGCGGCAAATGACACTGATATAAACAATTTCCTTTATTAGGCTCATGTGTTATAATTTAATTCTCGGAAGGACATGCGTGTCACGTTAAATGTTAGTCCAATTATAAGGGATGTGCAGTAAAGATGGTATCGGTGCGGGTAAAAGTGAGATAAAGTCAAATTTCGTCGGAGCATGAGATAATACACGTGGGTAGACACGCGGTCGCGCGAGCCTGGTGGTCCAAGATGTTAGAAATAACGGGATTGATGAAGCATTGAATGATTTTCTAAATATAAAAGATCATGATGACAAATCCGCCAAGTCCGCGCCACCACTGAAGTCCTTTTGGCGGGGCGCTAGTGTCTATGTAATAGGGGTTTAAACATGAAATTGCCGTTTTAACGAACTGGCCATTTTGAATTTAAATTAAACCTTCATGGAGTGAGATTCCAAAGTAAAACATTTTTCCGAAGATTCAAGATAACATTCTAAATTTGAAAAATGTACACACGGCTACACATCAAGCTATACATTTCTAGTTTAAGCTGACCTCGAATTGTACGGAAATCGTATAAAATGCGAGATGAGCTTATACTGGAAATGTATAGCTTGATGTGTAGCCGTCATTATCCGTGTGTTCAAAATTCGACTGTTTGTTTGTCAATTGTTTTTTCATTCGCTTCTAAAGTAAAGATGGATACATTGAAAATTAGAGTAATTTTTGAATACGAGTTCCGACGTGGAGCAGAAGCAGCTCGCAATATCAATATTGTGTTTGGAGAGGATATGGCTAATGAACGCACTGTGCGTTTTTGGCTTAATTGCTTTTGTAGTCGAAACTTCGACTTGAAGAATGAACCCCGAGGAAGACCAGCCACTTAGGTAAATAACGATGAATTGAATGCGACGCGATGGTGTAAGCGGATCCATATCAAACTACCAAGCAATAAGCGGCATCGTTGATGCCATGCCTATGATGTTAGCATACCCAAAATATTGATCCATTTGAATCAAATCGGTAATATAAAAATCTTGATAAATGGGTGCCCCATGATTTGACTAATCTGCAGAGAATGGTGCCCGTTAAAGCTTGCCTTACCTACTTACGTAAATACTTTAATTAAATAAATAAAAAAAATCCTAGAAAAAAAATTGTTTGAATTTTTCAGTACAAAACGGCAATTTCATACTTAAACCCTTAATATATGTCATTGCATTAAATTGCATTAAAAAAAATAAGTTCCACAATCATCCGCCGGGCTTCAGTGGTGGCGCGGACTCTAATGTTAATAAGCTCAGTTATCCCATTAGTTTATGACAGCTCGAGACTTGTGACCTCTGCTGGGTTTGTTTCAGTATTTCTTGTTAGAGTACCTAGTCGGGTAGGAAACACATAAAGGTGTAAAACATAATTTGTTTCTGACGTCATTTTTTTTTTTAAACCAATCTACAGAAATTAATGTACGCGGCTTCACCCGCATAAAAAGTATCCTTTGTCCTAACCCAGGTCATGGTCTACCCATATGCTAAACATCCAAATCCGTTAAGCCGTTTTGGCGTGAAAGCGTAACAAAAAAACAAACAAATTAAACAAACAAACTAGCATTTATAATATTAGTAAGTTCAGTTACGAAGATAGGATTAGTATCCATAGGTGCTGTTGTGAGGTACGAATATTATTTTAGGTAGCTAGTTTGGCCAATAAAATCGCAGTGAATTGTACCATTTACAATACAAGCTGTTAGGTATTTAGAATGTACGAGGGTGGAGTATATAAATCGATAAACTCTAATCCATTGACTCATATCCACCAGTCCAGGTGACTACCGAGAATGTGACAGTCGACTGATTAATAACAACAAAGATATTTATTACCAATGTGCAATTACTAGTAATAACTTGAAAAGTTATTAAGTCTTAAGCATAATATTAAAACGAGTGTAGTGTGGGACGCAACGTGTGTCGATACTCTTGCGCCATCCCATTTTCCTAGCTCGGCGTGCTGTGCTGGCGCTGCCGCTGGGCGCTGAGGCTGCGGAGAACCGCAAACGACGTCAATAGAAAAAAAATACAAAATTGGGTTACCCTCGGCTGTCATTCTTTGACAGTCGTTACGGGTCGTCAGAAACCCGAAAGTCTGACAACCAGTCTTACCAAGGGGTATCGTATTGCCCAGTTACTGGGTTGTGGAGGTCAGATAGGCAGTCGCTCCATGTAAAATACTGGTATTCACCTGCATCCGGTTAGACTGGAAGCCGACCCCAATATAGTAGGGAAAAGGTTAGGCAGGTTGATTGGGGTAGAAACCCTCGGTCCGTGGGGTTCGAGTGTTCATTTTCACCTTAAAGAAATATCTAAACGGTTAGTTGACACTTCCCTTGACCAAGGGCTGACTTTTACCGTGGCCAAAGGTTAATTAAGCATTGCCATAAAACGTGGCAATGCCACCAGCTTGGGCACATTATCAGTTGACAGCGTTGCGTAGGAATTTAGTTTGCTGTTGGGTTTATGTTATAATATGTTTTATTGTTTTTATTTAAAGTGTAGTTTGTATGTAGATTAATCTCAGACTAATTAAATATTAAAAGTGAGTGTCATTTCCAGTTTCTAACACTTGATAAGTGCTTATTACATTTCCGATTCTGCTCTGACAGCGTTTTCCTCTTGTCGCGCGACCCGCTTATAACTTGCACTAACAAGGAGCGAAGGAAGCCAGCGTTTAGCGGGCATCCGGCTATGATGCGACAATTGTGTTCTTGAGAAACCGTCGCGCGATATTTTGATGACGTGCCTTCACGCTGTGTCACTAGACGAGGTAAGCAGCGGTCATGCTTCACATATTTGTCGCGACTGGATATTGGAATGGAAACTGGTTCTTTACTAGATTGTCTAATCTAGATTCTGGTGACTTGATTAATTTGAATGGAGTATCAGATTAGGATAAACAATGTTTACTTTTGTTTTAGTAGTTAGGGTCAAGAAAAGTAAACATTAGAATTGTATGTACCTGTATAGGTAAACAGGGTGACTTGTAATTTGGCGTATTCCTTCTAGGACGTGATACTTTGACCTATTTGCAACAATTAAGCACGGTATAAAGCATAGGCGAAAATTCATGGGATACAAAAAACCCAACTTTTATGATTTTTTCCCAGAATTCGTTACCACTTTTCTCTAAACTCTCAAATTGAATGGCCTTCATTCTATTGGGTACATAATACTTTAATAAACCTTTCGATGTAACCAAATTTTCTAAAACATCAAGCAGTTAAAAAATAAAGGAAGGAGTTCATTAACCATTTTCAAAAATCATTGCGTTCTTGAACTTTGACACCAGTTATCTCAAAATTTTACTATGGCATTAAGCGTACACATTACAGGTAAGACATCTTTATTTAATCAGCTATCTAACGAAAGGTGCCAATGTAAATATATACAGAATTATATACTGCTCAAATATAGTAAGTACCCGTACAAAGTTTTGTCACATCGCAAAATAGTTACCTATTTATAGGTACCTACTCTTCATTGTTCTAATACCATTCCATCCTTGTGTTGATCATTATAATGATCATTTGTACAAAATCATCTCTGTAGATTGGTAATTGAAAGAAAAGGGGGAGCATGTGAACTCTACTGGAAGTG
This sequence comes from Agrochola circellaris, assembly GCA_914767755.1. NCBI lineage: Eukaryota > Metazoa > Arthropoda > Insecta > Lepidoptera > Noctuidae > Agrochola > Agrochola circellaris. Next base: position 2,956,918 of record OU611853.1, read on the forward strand.
GAAATATCGGCGCAGATCCGACGTAGATACCTACTTACCCATTTACTCATAGATTCTACGAGTAGATTGAGTCTAATCTACGATAGTAGGTTAATTTCAATCATCGACCTAATTCTACAAAATATTCGATGACTAGCTTTTACCGCGGCTTCGTCCGCGTAGAGGTCGGCAAGTATTATACGGAAACGTAATATCGGGGTAAGAAGTAGGGATAGCGGTTCTTTACGAAAATGATCGATTTTTAAATCGCTTCGAATCGTAACCTGATGAATCGATTCATAAAAAAAACGATTTTTTCAAGTTTGCATTTACAATGTTTATATAAATCCATTTTATGAAAAACAAGAAAAATACCATAATAAATGATCTTTTATCAGTAAAATCAGTGAATTTTTTAGTTCAAGGAATTCGATAATGACGATTATTAAATATTATTTTTTATTAAAGAGATGTGAAGGAAATTAAGCACATAGCGATCTAATTTTTGAGCCATTAACTCTTTAACCGACAACACCGTAATATTACGGGTACATTCAACTAATCCTCTATCCTCTATATTACATATTTTATTTATTATTATATATAATATAATAAGTTTTAAAATAGATGAAGAAATCAAAATAAGTGTAAAGCTAACTGAGTATCGAATTATCGCAAAAATATGGTCCCTGATTCTTTATTGGTTGAAAAACTAAAGCGCGCGGAGCGCGTCATTTAAATTCCTAGTTGGAAATAATTTTATGGTTTTTACCAAAACAAAAAAAGAGTGTCGATTTTCAAGGGTGAAATATCGATTCACTGAATCGATTCAGCACTACATATCGATTTAAAAAATCGATTTTTTTGGCTTGAAAAAACGATTCTTCGATTAATCGATCTTAAATCGCCATCCCTAGTAAGAAGTATCCTATGTCCTTACCTAGATCATGGTGTACCTACCTAGGGTTGCCTATAATATCCTGCTATATTAGAGGCATAAATACAATATATCTAAAACAAAAAAACGAGTCCATAGGCGAAACTACAATATTTTCATTTCAATAAAAAAACGGCGAGATGACCGCTGTAGGTCCAGTATTAATCTCATAAAAACTGAATGATATTTCAAATGAAATTAGGGTAACAAAATACAATTTTTTTTTGTCTACTATATTTTTCAGGCAATGGCTTCGAAAATACTATATTTGATATAAAAAAGTTGGCAACCCTAGAATTATCGAAATCCCTTCAGCCGTTTATGCGTGAAAAGGCAACGGACAGACTGAGAGAGTTACTTTCGCACATTACGTTTTGGTGGACTGTCTTATGTAATTTTGACGTTCGAAAAGTGCTGATACTCAGCCTAGTTTGAGTAAATGACTTTTGAATTTTAATTTGAATTAATAGTATTAAGTATAGATTGTACCTACATTGTTCACGGGTCTTATTAATAATGGGTATTTACTGCTTTAGGCACAGCTGTGGTTTTAAGGCATTGGTAATGAGGTGTTTTTTAAAAATGTACGTACCAAGAGTTACCTACAGAATAACCGCATCATGTGATAATTAACAAAAACACTCATAGAACACAGAAAACAAACACATTTTTAAAGTGAATGCGCAGTTTTAATACCTAAACGTAATAATGCATTATGGAAATTCATGTGTTTTGGGGTAAAACCAGTGTTTTGTTTCAATTACTGACTTAGCTCGTTTTTAGGTGACTTTAATAAATTCAAATTCAAATTCAAAACTCAAAGCATTTATTTCAAATAAACCAATTACAGGCACTTTTGAATTGTCAAGGGGTCGGTCAGTTAGAAATATGAAGCTAGTTGCCCATTCCAAAGCGTAGTAGGTGCCTATGGAGAAGAACGGGCAAGAAACTCCACGGACACTCTTTTAAGAGGCTTACAACAGCTAAAGCGCGGTCACTGTCGGACTGCATAGAAATGAAAGAGAAGCGCGATGACACGACGCAGGTAATTTATTGCAAAATATGAAGCAGTTAGCGATTTACAGAAAATCTATTGATTGGACTGGAAAATTAAAACACTATTGTGCTAATATGTAGCTTGTAGAATAATCTGACAAAAAATCAGAATGATTGCATGTAAATTAATATGATTTTTAATCGTTAAAAGAAATTTTTAGAGGTATCTTCATGATTTTTTTCTATCATATCAAATTATTTTAGTTGTATTATGTTTTCAACACACTATCATACTAGCATATGCAGTGGATCATATTCTTTTAGGCATTATAAAACTTGCGTTTAGGCACGTTTAGGTCCTGTAGTCCCCTTAAATCAACTTACCTACTAGTAGTTATAACATAACTTACTAGTTTTACTTACTTATTACTTAGGTGCTTACTCCAGCGCTCCACTCCATCTACGGCCCTTTGTAACTTGGCTAATCTTTTCACCTACAACCACCAATTAATTTCACCAAACAACCACAAATTTCAGGAAACTTAAACATTATTCTCCTACTGGGGCAGTCGGGTAAAAAGAAGCGAAATTAGTTGTTTGGGCCTTAATTTTATGACGTTGATCTTCTTTTTCTTTTCGTGTGGGTGTGATTAACCTGGTGTCAGAGTTTTAAAGCCGCCCATGGGTCTCTGACTTGGCTTCGCATGCCGTCGAGAAATATCACTGTTGTATCACGATGTTTTTCTTCACCGTTATTGAAGCAAGTGATAATTATACAATTTATGCCTTGGGTTCGAACTCGAGACCTATGACTTGGCAGTCCGAGAGTCACAGCACTAGGCTATCACGTTGATTTATTTGTTTCACTTTTGGGGAATATAATAACAAATGATTTTTCAACATAATAGTTACCATTACCGATTGGTTAAAAATAGGAACTGTACATACTCACATCATTCGACACCCACGCGAAGGTAATTCTATTTTCGGCAGGGGTCATAGACAAACGGGGCCAAAAATAGGGTCTAACATAATGGGTACCTACAATCATAACTCAGTTCCCCTGTTATGTCCTGTACCTGTAGGTAACGAGGTACACGAAGGAACAATCTCAAGATGGAGGCAGTGTCCTAAGACAACAAGTACCTCCGTTTATTACCACGTAAGAGTTATTAGGCGCAGTTTATTTCGGCCTGCTGTGGGTGACCATGATTTGGGGTGAGTTGAGACAGGATACGTCATTGAAATTTTTTTTTAGTTGTTTGATAATATCTACTCAAAGTCAAAGTCAAAGTGAAAGTATTTATTAGTGTAATTTTTGGTGATAAAGTGGGTCTTATAGTTAGGTTATGGTAACTCAAAAAACTACCCGCATTAGCCCGCACATACTATTTAACAATATAAGAATTAAAAATCGATATTACATACAAATAAAAAAAAAAAAACAATATTTAGAATACAAGAAGTTTTTATAATAAACATTTAGAATACAATTAATTATTATAAATATTCAGAACACAATTAATAAGTCAAGTTTTTGATTTTTCAAGCATAAATACATAATTACCATTTTAGTTTATTCTTAGATATCATACTATACTAATATTATAAAGAGGTAAGACTTGTTTGTTTTTTGTTTGTAAGTTTGTATGTAGGGGGTAATCTCCGAAACTACCAGTCCGATTTGAGAAATTCTTTTTGCATTGGATAGCCCAATTCTTCAGGAAGGTTATAGGCTTGCGGACAAAGTTGCTAGTGTGTTATAATCGCACATCATCAGTATATTTTCTTTGATCTTTTACCATGTCTTCTATGTAGGTTGGTTGAGTGAAAGTGAAATTCGGCCAAAAGGCACACGAAAAATATGGACAGCAAAGTAAAGTCGACGATAAACAGTACTCACAGAAAAAAATACATGATATGTGAATGAAATTAAACCGTCGCTCGGCGTCGGTCGCTTTGTTGGACGGTCTTTCTGCCTTTGACTCGGATCGAGAGGAATCCAATCGAGAAATTAGGGATCAAACGGTTTTCTTGACATATGGGTCAGTATTTGAGGAGAATTTCTATAATTTTTTGTTGAGGTTTTGTCTTGGCTAAGCTTCAGTTTGTGCTTTTGTACGATCGAACACACAAAAACTTGAATTTCTCTAGATATTTCCGTACCGTTTTCCGTTCTTCAGGTGTAATCTTCAAAGAGGAATATTCACGACAAAAAATATCACATAATCTCATTTATTTGTCTTTGTTATGACATTAGCTTTGCCATTGTTTCATAAACGAAATATAATGAGTTTTTATAAATTAATTAGCAAGTAATTAGATAAGCTTAAATGATGGCCTTTGTGGCAGATTGAAGTTGAAATAAAATTAAGAGATATTTTTCTGTTAACCCCAGATAAATTGGATGGTCCACGTTCCTAAAGCCGACTGTAGGTGTATATACTACTATTAGACGACTAACTTAACATGAACTTCTAGAATTTCATTAAGTATTGTGCTTGTTGTTTATGTTGTTAACCTGTGGCAACAGCAAAAAAAAGTTCTAACTTGCAATGTCTGAGGTACTTTTTTAACCGACTTCAAAACAGGAAGAGGTTATGCATTCGGCGTTTTTTTTAATAAGTATAAATAAATTTGATTTAGATAGCAATGATCGTTGAACTCGTAAAACATGAAAAATTTGCATATTTCACTACATTGACAAATATAGGTATCATAAATATAGTACAGTCTTTAGATCTTCACTAAGCGTAAGCACTAGAATTATGAAAATGTATTGATCTTAATATACATATATTGTTGAACTTAGCTGGTCAACCATAACCTAAATCATATAGTTCCTACCCATCCAACATATAGCAACATTACCGGCCGCGGTAGTTTTAAAAATCCGTAGGGTAATTCCGTAAGCTTTCTTAATGTTTTCTAATTAAAGCTACCTAATTTAATTTAAATTCAATAAGTCTTGACATTTGCAACAAAAGTAGATTTTTGAACATTTGAGAATTATTATTTATTTAACATGAAACCGAAGTAGAATTTACGTGAAGTCAAAGCGTCGATCAAAGGGCGCCGAAAGGCAATTTCGCTCTACCCAGATCAAGAGGTAAGGCTGTACTGTATAGCAATGGGATCACCCTGTCACTAAAGGCACTAGAGATATTTTAATCCAACAACGTCTTGGATTTCGGCTGCAGTCAGCGATATTACCTGTCTATGCCGCCATGTTGGATCTCAGCTGTATCCAGCTACATATAATTTTGCCGCCATTTTGCATTGTCGTGTGTGCTATCTCTTCGATACACATTGCACGTTTGCTGCCGCTGAATAGAGCCAGAGTCTTGGCTTCTAATCCTATTTGAAACTGGTTTGCGGATGTAGAATGAAGAATAATAAAAGATATGGCTAGTTTGAGATAATTACAATATTATTGCTTGTTAGGTAGACTTGGCAGCACAAAAGTGCTTACAAAATGGATGACAATTGGAGTAACTGGAAACACACAGGCCTGCCGGGAACGGGCGCGCAAGTCGAGCACCGCACAAGGGTTTTTAAGGTGGCGGCAAGCATAGAAATCTCCTTATTGAACACATTGTCATCATTTTCGCCTATTTGCTTATATTATGTCTTAACTATGACATCTATTGATGTACATGGAAAATAAACGCAACCATTTGCAGGTTCGAACCACTTAGGGCCGATTTTTCAATCGACAGTAAATTATTATCCGACGAATAAGTTTGTCATTTTGACAGTTTTTGTTTGGACAATCTGTCAAAACTGTTATTGAAAAATCGGCCCTTACATAGGTAATCTCTAAGAGGGTGTATCAAAAAGAACCGGCCTTGAGCGTGCTCCAACACGTTCATGTCTGGGTTTTTTTTATACACTTCCATATCAACATCAAATTCCTCTCTAAAAGCCTAGTAGGTAAGCAACAGGGTAAAGTGGGGGCGGCATTGTCAATTTTGTACGCGGGCGGTGAAGCGCCCAGCGGCGGGCCTGGAAACACATTACGAACGAAGCCAGCTAATATAAAGCTTGTAAAAATACTTTTTATCCTCATCCGAGGACTTCTTATAGGTACCCCGATCTGCGTAATCTATTCTAGATATCTCTTTAAAACAGTCAAGGAATTGATTTTGTCAAATTGACACACTACCGACGTCAATTTTCCGAGTTACAGCCATTTCGAGCAACTGTCAAAGAATGACAGCTGTTGTGATTTGATTATACGGTCAGTTTAAGTTCGTTGCCAATTTGCTTATCAATTGATTTCCCTGACTTTACTATGATTAATTTTCTATCTAAGGTACTCTTACGAAATACTTCGAATAATGTAGGAAATATTTGTATTATAATAGTTATTTGCACACCTCAGACCAAATAAAAACCAAGACAGCGCTGCGAACAATACAGTGAAGAAGCATGCCAAAAGTACACCTCCACTCTGTGCACACACGCTCATACGCAAACATTTACAACCACTTATCCTAAAAGTTGGCAACTTCGCAAATAGCTGTCAAATATTGATGTCTGTTTTGATTAATTTAGCAATATTACTGTATGGAAATATAAAATGTGGCTAACTAGCGAACTAAAATATTGATTAAGAAATGCAATAATTAATATCGTAACACCGAATATTTAGTTTTAGATGTAACAAAAGTATTTGGAAACTTTCCAAATGCCTTTTTTACACCTAAACCGTTACCTACAACATCAAATTCAGTGTTATAATTGCAATTCATTATTAATATTCTAGTTCGCTAGTAACCACTTTTCATATTTGCATATTTTATTCACCTCGTGTACCCATATTTAAGGAAATAAATGATTTGATTTGATTCGATACTTTTATTCAACTAGGTAACACATAACTGACTGTCAATGACCTTATCAACCTCTCCTGAACCCCAGATCTAATTTCTAACAAGCTGAGGAAGTGTCCCACTATTGCATAGTCACCCTATATAACAGGACACCTTTTATCATATCACATGTTATTATATTATACACACATAAATATTATATTATATACTGCTAGGTTAATAAACCTTGTGAGCCACTACGCAAGATTAAGACTACCCTCTAAATGGTGCGTAAAGAATCTTGAGTGACGGCCCACTTAGACAATGTAGGCACTGGACAGATTGGAGTAATTGAACTAGATTAGATTATAATAAAATACACATAATGGCTCAAGGGGCTCGTGGCTAAGTAATAACAACCGCACGCGTCGATCCATCAGGTTAAGTTTCGCTTGCCGGGGTTGGTCCGTGGATGGGTAACCATCTTTACATACCGAGACTCACCGAAAGCACGTTCAGCCGTTGGTCCCGGCTGTCATTCGTGGATTTGACAGTCGTTACGGGACGTCAGAAGCCCGAAAGTCTGACAACCAGTATTACCTAGGGGTATCGTATTACTCAGTTACTGGGTTGTGGAGGTCAGATAGGCAATCACTCCATGTAAAATACTGGTATTCAGCTGCATCGGGTTAGACTGGAAGCCGACCCCAACATAGTTGGGAAAAGGCTAGGTAGGTAGATTGATTTGACACAATGGCTCAATGCTTCAGTAAATAAATAAAATGGTTACTATTGCCTAGTAGGCTAAGAATTCTAACTTTTCCCAGTTCTAACTTCAAACAATGACTAAACTATAGAATAAAAATCATTAGTCATTACTTGAGTAATTACTTTTACTGAAGTAATCACTTGTTTACAATTACGGGTGTTATTCACAATTCTCCTGCCCTTACCCCAATTTATTAGCGGTCGGCGCAACATGTCCCTTTCTTCCATACTCCTCTATTAGTCGTCATCTCAGTAGTCACCCCCCTTTCTAGCCACATCATCTTCCACACAGTCCATCCATCGTTTCTTTAGCCTTCCTCTACTCTTATAGCCATCGACATTCATACTCAAAACTTTCCTCACGGCATTTTCCTCATTCCTCCGCATGCCCATACCATGACAACCGATTTTGCGCACAAGTTTTCGGTCACCGGTGCCACTTTCAGATCGGTTCTCGATCCATTCGTGTAACATCACACATGCCTCTTGCATTCTCATCTCAGCTGCTTGCAATTGCCTTTCATTCATCCCTTTTGTGGCCCAACATTATGGTAGTGTGACACCGAAAGAAACAAAGGTAAGTCTTTCTAACTAAATACCTAGTTAATCATAATCATAATCATCATTTATTGCATTCAATGTAGTGTACAAGATGTTACAATAATATTTGTTTCATACATTGACCCTGTCAGGGCACAGCAATATATACATATGTTTTGGCATGCTACAGTACATAATAAATGTAAATGAATGAAAGAAACCCACAGTGCAGAAAGACAATAATACAATTTTTAACATAATGATAAAGTATTGGTAAACAGTTATTTGGTCATAATTTCCATTGATAGTTAAAATAAGTTAGACACTACTTACTTAAAATAAGTTACCTATAATGTTACTCATTTTGTGGTGTTTTAAAAACCTAAGCGTATGACTATGATAGCTACTGTGTTGTATTAGGTACTATTATTCACTAATAATTGTTTACACAGGACAAAATGTATTAGAAGTTAGAGGCTTTCCTGTTTATGAAGAGCAGCGGTGGACCTGTGGTAACGGCCCCGACCTACGAGTTTATTTCAAGTAAATAATTTTATCACCACTGCTCTTGAAATGGTGAAACAAAACATAGTGAGGAATGTATGTCCTAAAATCAATATGTTAACATCCGCGCTGGGCCCGCGTGCATGGTGGATTACAGCCTACTCTCTCTCGAAGAGAGGAGGCTTGTGCTGCTTATGAAAGATCACAAAAGTAAAAAAAAATGACAAGAAGTTATTTTTGCGGCACAGTGCAGCACTGTGCACATTAACGATGGCGTATTCGCGCGACGAAAGAGTATTCGCGCGCCGATCGCTTTTAACTAGGACGGGGCCTTAAGCTTCGATTTAATGAATGTAACCAATTAATATGTTGTGATAAGGCCAGTGACCGGAATCAACATGTGTGTCGGTGATAACAGTAATATCAATGTTTCAAGCTGAACCCACGGGAAGGACTAATGTTTACTTTTACATGTTAATTAATGAATTTACGCTATGGTTGGATGGTTTAGGAAGGCCGCCTGGTAGCCGTCGGGTCCTGAGGCAGTATTTTTGCCATTCAAAATGCCTTTGCCTATACCTAATATCTTATTATATTTATGCAAGGTTCAAAGGTGTATGTAGAATTTAATACCTGTGAAGGTATTCAGGCTGGGGAAGCGGCATATCCCATCATGTTGTACTACTCTCTTGGTCGGCTTAATCCTACTATATTATGGATTAAGCCAAAATAAAAATAAAAGTTGGTAATTGAATAAAGCATTTATATTTTATTACATTCTAATCTTAGAAGAACTTCTTCGAATATCGAGTAGACGGCGAGGGTGTCATGCTTATCGTCGGCATCACCACACATACTAGAGCAGCAAGTGTAACCATGGCATTGCGTTAGACTCGATCATCTCTGCACACCGATTACGTCCAATCCTCGTGTTCTATGCAAAAGATTTGATTAATTTATATTACGGGCACGACGTAGATAAGCTATAAGTTTTATTCGTAACATAATTTTATTAAGATGGTTTCTGTAAAGTTACGAAATTCAAATTTTGTATAAAACGCACACTATGCAGGCAGGCAAATGATAAGTTGGGGGATTACATCGCTGATAAAAATGCTTGGCTCAATGCTGGTCCTGCTCCACAACCACAACTAATTGATTAACATTTTTCACAGCTGCAATCTTTCTTTAAGAGTGTATGTGTGTGTCCTGAACCTCTTTATATGTACTAACTTCGATAATAGTCTCGGCTCAAATCTAGTTGACTAAGTATCTGCCTAGAATACAAGCCTAAGTCCTAAATTAATTCTCCCTGAATAGTCGTATCAAGGCGACTATCGCCATTAATCCTAGCAAATACCTGCATCTCCATAAATCGATTAGTTCGGCACTTTGCTAACTACTGCGTGAAATTAACGCCTTAGCCCATGGTAGTTCTATTTGGTTAGGTGACTATAGATAAGTCAAGTCAGTTTAGAAAAGAATTGTAATAGCAAGGTGAACAATGAAGTTATCCGGAAAAAAACCGGAGTTACCGATATAGCCAGCAGAGTAAGCAAGCTGAAGTGGCAGTGGGATGGCCGTGTTTGTCGAAGGACCGATGGCCGGTGGAACAGATGAGTCCAGGAGTGGAGACCGCGTATCGGCAAGCCGGAGACCTTAAAAAGGTTGGTGGGACAGATTGGATACGGAAGGCGGAGGACAGGGTGTTGCGGCGCAGCCTGGGCGAGGCCTATGCCCAGCAGTGAATTGCGATAGGCTGAGTTGATTGATTAATTGAATTTACAAGTTGTAAGAGTTAGCGGAGCATTTCCACAAAATCAGGAGATTCTTCTATTCCGTTCGAATAAGTCCGTGTCGCCCATCAATGTACTGACATAGATGCTTACATCGTATGTTGAAAATTAATAAAGATTATAGCAGTGTATGTTCTTCATAGCTTTGACGCAAGTTTGTCTTGTAATTTTTTATCTGAAAAGAAGCCTTCTTTTAAATCTATCTGCATCTTTTTTGATTTTCAGGAGCCACGAGTGACGATAGACAATACTACCTACTTGTTACACTAGCAGAGTTGCTCTTAATATAAGTAGTCATGATCAGAATAATGCGAAATGTATCGTGTAAACTTTTGTTTTTTTGCTTTACCTCTAAAGGGAATGATGTAAAACATTATCAACACTTGTATCCTACGATGTTATAATGTTTTACATAATCCTCCAAACACTTTTTTTGTAGCTTTTTCATGAAACCACAGGAATAAAATCAGAGTTACCTGTCGTACCTTGAATCTACTTACTGTTACTGTTAGCCCGTATCATCCCACAGCTGGGCAAAGGCCTCTCCAGTCATGTGGAGAGGCCTTTGCCCAGCTGTGGGGCCCAGCGCGCGTAGCATGACAACCGTAGAAACGGGTTGTCTACGAAAGAAAACATAAAATGACAGATTATGATTGTTTATCTGTCATTTTGTCTATTCTTCCGTCGACCAAACCCGTTTCATTCTGGTCATGCTAAGCGAGCTGTGCATGCAAGCCAGTGCTATGTGGACCACGTGTTAATATGGTCCGTTATTTTATCCAGCTCGTCCCGCCATCTTCTACGGGGTCTGGCGACCACTTCTAGCTGTCTCGTCATGGTGGTTATTTTGGCCCACAGCTGATTGGGCATGCGGCAGACGTGGCCAACTCAGTCCCATTTTAACTTTGCAGCTTTTTGAGCAACGTCGGGAATCTGTGTTTGTGCAGTGTGGTGTTGTGAATATGGTCTGTTAATTTGACGCCTAGTATACTACGCTCCATCGCACGTCAAATCTACTTACTTGGATTATTCTCACAAAGTCGTTTTTTGTTAATACTTGTCCCTCTTCATCACAGCGTGGGTGCGCCCAGTCGTTACCACAATGTAGCTAGATTAGATAATGTCCTCCCAAAAGTCGATCGCTTGTCGTTCACGGGACTATTACGATGATTGGCTGACAATAAGGAAGCGTTTCTTGACTGTACGCCCGAGGAATTACCGGCAATTGGTCGCGGTTAGGAGATGCCAACTGTTTCTTCTTGATAGCTGTAAATATAAGTCTTTCGTAATCTGTTGACCGCTGGTGGTCAAAAATAATGTTCAAAAATTACGCTTACTCTATGGTAGCCAAGTTTATAGGTCTAGTCCTCTATGCTATGCATAGTGTATAGTTGAGTAATAGTGGCTCATTTCTACGTACAACAAAATCCATAATTATAGATTATTATGGTACAAAAAAAAAACACGAAGAAAGAGATGAGAAGTGCCTTACAAGGGCCTATTTGAAATAAATGATTTGACTTTGACTTTGATAAAAGCTCCTAAAACAGTTTCCCTTTATCTCCTGCTGGTTCAGATTTTCCCATGCTGACCCAGCTAAAAAAAAAACTCTATAAGTAGGTACATCTACATAATATAGTTTTGTTAAGAATCAATGAGTATTATGGCTTTCTTTATGGACTTCTTGTTTAGTAAGTTAGTTCATATTTTAGAGAGTCCCTAAGAGCTTGAGGTCTCTTATTAATTCTTCTTCTTTTCGTGTGGTTAGTGACTAACCTGATGTCAGAGTTTAAAAGCCGCCCATGGGCCTCTGACTTGGCTTCACATGCCGTCGATAAATATCGCTCCTCACGATGTTTTCTTTCACCGTTTTTGAAGCAAGTGATAATTATAATATACAATACGTACATGAATCCGCAGAGGTGCGTGCCTTGGGTTCGAACTCGAAACCAATGACTTGGCAGTCCGACGGTCACACCAGGCACTAGGCTATCACTGCTATCTTATCTTATATCTATTTATTTATCTTATTAATTTCTTAGCAATTTTGTTTGCTAACAAATTAATAATAGGCTTGGCCCTGGCACTTACTGGCGAAATGTACTACGTAGGTACACCTCTACCTACCCCTCGGGAAACACAGGCGTGATGTTATGCTATATGTTTTGTTTACCTGGCGGATGCAATAGGACATTCAGCAGTTGTTATTTACTGTACACCTATTTATATTTTTTTTTTATTATATTTATTTAATTCTGTATCTATCCGTGACATCACTTGCCTATCAGAATACCAGAGCTGCGACATTTTTTTTATTTTTTTTTCTCGCGGCATCATGCTGAGATAGGAGCCTTTTGGCCTCGTACAGGACTTCCTTCTTCAAATTTTAATGTTACTTTGTTTTTCATTTATGTTTAGTGTGTTTTTAGTTTAATGTGCGATTTCCTGTGCGAGTCTCAATAAATACCTACTTTTTCTTTCTTTCTTTCTATTTACTTTATTTTTATTACAACACTATCTACTTATAGCTACAAATGATTCATTCCTATTGTGCATGTTAGGTAAGTGTTAATTATTATAATTATTTCCATGTCATTGCGTCATTAATTCCATCATATTGTTTCATTAGTATTCCAAGCATACGGTGCATCTGTTTATTTATAGAATTTTGCGTATATTGATTAAGCTAGGTAGAAGTTATATGTATCATCGTATGTTTAGTCAAATACTTCTTGACATGGAACTATAGGACTGAATTCCGTCCATAGGGGTAAGTGTAGGTACCGTCAACAATGAAGGTAGGTATTTTCTATTTTATTAAATATCGCTGCATTATGCTCAGATAGGAGCCTTTTTGGCCTCGCACAGGTCGTTATTATTCTGTTTTTAAATGCTCCTTTTTTGTTTTTTAATTTATTTTTTATTTTTACTTACCGTTTGTATTTCCTGTGCGTGTCCCAAATAAAATATTTTTCTTTCTTTCTTTCATAACATAAAAAATATCATCACGCTTGTATTACCCGAAGGTTAAGACAGTGTACCTACACTAACTACATTTCGCCGGTTCTGTTTAAGTCCCATGTAATAGTGGCGAGCCTATTGCCAACAACCGGGCACAATTCCAGACTCTGGGCTGCAACTGAGAAATTCCAGATGGAAAAACCCAGTAACACTTTGCCCGACTCGGGAATAGAACCCCGTACCTCATGCTCAGCTGACGACCCTACCGACCATAACTACACTACTATACTACGACGGCCTGATCTAGTATCAGGCCGTCGTAGTATAGTAGTGTAGTTATATCACTTTAGAGAATTTGGGTTAAATCGTAAATAAAACACAACAGCATTGTAATAGGTATATCATTAATTTCATAAACATATCGCGACAATTAAATACTTAAAAGCTAAATATTTCTATAATTTATCCATTTAACGCTAAAACGTACATTAATGTAATGAAGATAAATTGTATTTACATTAACATTAAATATTTAGTGAAACATTTATTTAGACATACATTTATAATTTGTATGTAAACTCACAATATATATTGTAATTAATTTATTAATAATGATTAGAAATTATTCCACATTTTATTAAGAAACGATTGAATTGATTTGAAATTTAGCATTTTAATTATAGTATTGAACTGTAATTAAAATATTTTAATGAATGTCCAATTTCAGTTTACATACCTACTTAATTGCTTTACTTTCAGTAAAATTGTGTTATGAGTTAACTACATTAGGTACATAATACATTACATTATTATATGTATAATTTGTCGACTCTAAAATGACGCGCCCCACTACTGCATTACCGCATTTACCGTGTAGTGGGGCGCGTCATTTCGGAATCGACAAGCTTTTCATGATGTTGGGTAGAGATCAAATTCAAATATTTTAATAACATGTTACGTCTTTTAAATACTTTAGTGTAAGAATCATTTAGGTAGGTATTAAGTTTATATCAAGTTAAAAATTGTTGATAGAAAAAGGAAAAATAAATATGATAAAAAGTTGGATTGTCCTTTTCAATGTATTGCATTACATTTGGTTCTTTACAAGCAGAAAGTCGGTAAGTAGGTGAATATTTTTGACCTTCATAAAGACAGCTACTTACCCTGTCTTTTATGTTCGCGCAAAAGGACTGCCATCAAATCGGCTTATTTCTCTCTTGAAAGGACATCAAATGTATAGGTACAGGAAATATTATGTTTTCTTTTCAATATAATATATTGACATTTTTTGCATAATCAGCCTATAATGTTCCCACTGCTGGGACACAGGCCTCCTGTCTTCGAGAGGGAGTGGGCTCTGATCTCCCACGCGGGCCCAGTGCGGGTTGGTAGATGTCACATGTCTTCGAAGTTTTCGTTCTAGGACATGCCGGTTTCCTCACGATGTTTTCCTTCACCGTTTTGAGAGCAGTGGTGATGAAATTATTTACACAAAGTAAAGCCTGTCTGGGTTCGAACCCACGACCGTAAGTCGGGGCCGTTACCTCTGGGCCATGACTGCTCTCATTATTTGATTTGCTGCAAAACATTTGCAATATAGTGGAAATTATTTGATGAATGTTACTTACATATCTTTGGTATATTGAAAATACATTAAAAACTGTTTTTTTTATAGGTAGGTACATTTTGTAGCAAGACTAAGATTAGGGAAATGAAAGATGGTTAGAAACAGTTAAATGTATTTTAATTAGACATGTATGGGCAACATTCTTAAGCAAATTAGGGAATATAAAGAAATCTAGGTCATATGAAACTCGAAAATCCAAAGCTATGAGACCTATTAGAATAAATCCTATTTAAAAAGACAATTAGACTATGCAGATATGTGAACTATTAACTTTGAGAGGTCTGAACTATTCCCGATGTAAACCTTTCGTGAACGTTTACAGGAATTCCTTTACCAAAATTCAATTACTTTTGGCCAATTCAAATCTTTGAGAATGCTCTTGAATCCAAATACAGATGAGAAGCTTTAATATTGATTTATCTACGAAAAATTAGGGAACTAGTTTAGAGTATTTCGCCACAGGATTTTCAAGTTTAACCAGACTTTCAATTGACTAGATCAGAGATCGAAAACATATTAGCATTACAATTAGGTAACGTTCACAGATAGCAGTATTCCTGCAACGCTAAAATAATCTCTGGTAACGATACACCACTTACATCTAAATAATTAGGTTTCAAATGTGAAAAACGCGGTGGTTTTCGCTGAAATACGTGATTCATTTTCATACGCTGGTCGGTGTATGCGTATTGTGGGTGTGTGATGTGTGAGTGTGTGTCCGCATGTGGGTGTGTGTGAGTGTCGGTGGGTGTGTGTGTGTGCGGGTCGGGGGAGTGTGCGCGTCTACCGGCCCAGTCCCGTCCACAGCAGGCCAGGGTCGTGGTGGTTGGCGCCCGGGTAGACACCGTCCGCCTCCACGAGAGATCTGCGGTTGTAAGATCTACGTACAACGATATTTTAAACTAGATTTAGTAATGCAGATTAAAGCGTAAAGTGATAGGAAACAAAAAACTTAAAAACAAATAAAAAAACCATTAACCAATTATTTACAATAAATACATGATCATTTATGGGGGCAAACAGGAAATCAATACTGAATCTTTACATATTTCCTAGATAATAAACCTTAATATGACATGAAAATTACAGGGTTATGATTGAAAAAGGCTACTGAGGCTGAAGTTATGTTCTCAAAATAGGTACGATGAAAATATAGAGCGAGTCAAAAGTAGACACGAAAGTAAAAAAAAAATTAAATTGTCAAAATGCCCACCTGATGTTGCCAGTAGGTCTGAGAGGTCGGAGAGCATACAGCTTCCTGATGCCACTGCCGCCCCCACCGGTATCTGTTGAAGAATATGAGTCATTTTACACATTAAGAGATTTTTTTTATTTTTCGTGACCTTTTAAAATCAGCCTGTTAGTAGTTATGGTGTGCAGAGTAATGAGAACTTTGATTCTTGCTTATAGGGTTTCCTAATATTTGGTCAAATTAGGTTATTTTCAGTCAAATACTTACGACCTTTGATCTCTATGATCTGAGTCTTTATGATAAAAGTTCCTACAGCTCCACAATGTTTTAGAGTTTTCAAAGTGAAACATTTCTCAGTACACAGTGCCTGTAGTTAGCAAACTGTTATTCAAATACTTTAGAGATACTAGACACCTCTGCAGGCGGTCTTATTACTTCCAGCAACAATAGCTCTGCAAGCGACTTATTACTATTAAGATGGCCTACACTGCGTAGTCAAAGAAATACAAATATTTTCCTCATTTTCATATAGTTTATGGTACTGCATAAAAGAGATAAAAGCGTGATTCTAAGGTAACTTAGCAATTACCTTGACGTTTAATGTACAAGGAAATCATTTGACACCAAATTGCGCAGTTATTCTAATTAAACAAGCTTTGAAATCTGGGCCACTTGTAGATTTTTCCGGGTGTTTTAACGTTGGAATTTTGAGGGGGAAAGAGTTATCTTAATATTGTTTTAGAATAGAATTTGGTAACTAATTACGTCTATTATCTCCTGATTACGACTTTCAGGCATAAGAGGACTGAACTACTTATATATTTCCAAAACGCGTTACAAGTACCTACCTATTCAATTGCCTCAACTGACTGCCATCCTACACAAAGATATTTTTACGACATTATCGCAGAAAAGCCAAACCATATGACATAACGTACAAAGATCTTCAAAGCCGTAATGTAGGCGGGTACCACACTCCCACTAGAACGGAAACGATCTCGTCAAGATTCAACCATAAACAAAAGGCTACTTCCTGTTGCAATTTGATAGGCATCGTTATTGACAGTTCCTACATTCCGACATTTTCCTACTTCCCGCGTAGTATCGTGTATCGTGGAGGATACGGTAAGTATCCTTAAGCGATTCTAATTGAGATACCGCCGGCGTGGAGCTCAATGGTGACTGCTGAGGTCGTTGATATCGTTTCGAGAATTATGATGTGTTTGAGAGTAGCCACGTAGATAGGATGAGATTTTTGTGATGGTTTGTTGACACTTTTGTAGGTAATTTGAATATGAAAACATGTATTGAATACAAAACAAACTGGACCCTAGCTATTGGCTTCGTTTTTTCTTTTATCAGCAAGTAGATATATGTTTCTCAGTCCCATCAATGTTTAGTAGTTTTAGTCTCTAGAGAATCCCGGATCTTTTTCTTTTTTTGCATACCACTTTGCAAAAACGCAAATCGTGCTAAAAGTGGCTAAATCTCAAATTATATTCGCATATTAGAGATTGTTTACATAAAAATACTTATCTATTGTCAAGTTCTGAAGGACAAAATAACGATTAGGTAGGTACATGGTTTTAACAATATTTTAATGTTAGTAAATAAAAAATGTGTCGATTGCAAAATGATTGATGTCGCTACTTTTAAAGCTATCAAATGACAATTAGGTTTTGCGTAGCTATTATTTTTTATCTATAAACAGAGTATAAACTTAAAAACTCTGACGCTACAGTAACCAAACCCTTTAATAACATTTCCTGGAGGTTCTTATGAAAGGACCAAGTATAATAATAACGATTTCCATAATTCGGAACGATAGTTTTGTTTATGGGGCAGTAAAGCTAGATTCTTCATCACCGTTTTTCAGTATTGAAGGTAATCTTGGTTGTTTATCCTTTCAACTGCTCCTGTAGGCTTTCTCTTATTTTTGCCCTCATTCTATCTCTGATACTTACTTTTTATTTAGGGAGGTAGAAGTTATTTTAAAAAAACCGGCCAAGTGCGTGTCGGACCATGCACAATGAAGGGTTGCGTAGTGTGGATGAATTTATCCCAACAACAACCTTAACATAGTACAAAGTTGAAATACATGTTCTCCCATACATTTCAACTGCAATGTAAGTTTGTACTCAAAATATTGGAAGATTTACCATGTTATTTTAAGACCATAGACTTCTTATATGTGTTTCTGTAATCTATAAGTACAGAACTATTTTATATATTTTATTTAAAATTTTAGGCTCGGCTAAATTACAGTTTCGGAGATAAGGGAAAAATGGTCAATTATTGTCATCTATTTTCATAAATAACTTCTAAATTAGTTATTAACTAATTCAAAATTATAAAAAAAAAAAAATACTTGGGGCCCTCACAGTAAGCCCTTTCATTTGGCACACGGTACAGTGTGCAAACCTTTTTTTTTTCTAATTTATATACCAAAAGTCACATCCGACACGACTGACAGACAGACATACGAGTGATAAGGGTTCCGTTTTTTCATTCGGACATACGGAACCCTAAAAATTATCTAGTGTAGGTTATATTTGAATTAAAACCTACTAAGCGAGTATGTAGGAGTTTTCATTTAGTGCTATCGAATTATAAAGAAGGGTGCTAAACAAAGGCTAGTGGTGTGTTGCTAACGGCTAAACTGAAGGGTATAACTACGGGAAATGTTTCATTCATTCATAATAAATGGAGTATTTAACAACTTGACGTGTCAGTATAGTTGTTGAAAGGTGAAATGCGTGTCAAATGGTAATGAAGCTGATTTGTTTTATGATAAGTAGGCTGTAATTAAACGTCATGTAGGTACGCTAGTGGTGAGCCTCAGAGAAATTACTAAGTTGGATACAATTTGGTTTTTCTACCATAATTAGTTTATTTTTGGAATCTCGAAGAGGCTATCACATACATAAAAAAATAACCTATGTGTTTTATATAATGGTGCCCAAGATAAAGGCAGTGCCAAGTTTGACACCAACAATATCTCCATATTGTTGTTTTAAAATTAAAATAAACGTTTTTTACTTTACTTTTTTACAAGAATTGTTGAGTTATCAAGCTGATAGTATAAATTACTTCAAGGAAAACTTTCCATTTATAGAAAATGACGAGAATCGGCTTGTAATCCCTTAACCTAGATGTTATTATGATTATCCCAGTAAGTTGAAGTTGAAAATAGTGCCTCCATCAGATAAGTATCAAAGTTTAATTAGTTTCTGCCCCTCTATTCGCAAGACAGTTATTTGTATGAGGAAATCTGGAGCATTATTATTAGACCAAATCAATATCGTTACATAGTTTGGGGAAAATATCTAGACAAACCCAAGTATTTAGTTATATGGAACCTTCAACTACGCAACAATGCTCGAAATGGCTATTAAGCATAAGGTCCGAAGTTTCGTCTAATAACTTTGAACTTATTTGGGATTAACTCTATCACTGTGAATTTTCATTATTGTTAACAATATGTATGTAAGTTATCGGACTGGGAAATTGAAAATATATAATTGGTTTTGGCATTCGACTTGAGGAATTGCTTTTTGGTGTGGTCTAGGTGTGAATTTTAGAGAAACGATTTGAGTAAAGTACTTACTTAACGATAATAATATAATAACAATAATTAAGCCGATGATAACCGACTTTTAATAATTTTATACTGAAGAGCACGTCTAAACGTTTTGGAAAAAATATATGTTAAATTAGAGCATTCTTTTAATAACTTAATATATAAATAATTTAGTTTATGTTTATAAATATTACATAGTGAAATTAATTTGTAAAGTTATGTCTAACGCAGATAAAAAACTGAGAATCACGCAAAATCTATCAAGAGTATTTTTCTGAAACCTTCACTATTTTCTAGATAATATAATTATTGATCTTTTAGTATACGTGTTTTATTAAAATACATTTTGTTTTATGTATAAGTAATAAATTAGACGCATTATTAATTTATTACTGATGATGGGCGAGTCCTATTACTGGCTGGACGTGTGACGCGTTGCATGAGCTCAGTACAGAACACGCAAGCTAACCACTCAAGGCAACTGCCATATATCTGCGTCTCAAGAGAGAGAGAGAGGGAGAGAGAGGGAGAGAGAGGAAGAGAGAGAGAGAGAGGGAGAGAGAGGGAGAGAGAGGAAGAGAGAGGGAGAGAGAGGGAGAGAGAGAGAGAGTTTTTAGGATCGTAGCAGGTGGCGTTCTATAGTTTCTGCCTACCCCAATGTAAAGAAGGCGTGCGTTTATGTATGTATTTAATAATAATTTGTTTATTTTCACTTCAAGACACAAACATCAGTGTAGCCCTTTTTTTTTTTTTTTTTTTTTTTTGGATGGGAAATTATCAAATAACTTCTCCCGCTCTGGGTGGAGCGGGAGGGCGTGTCAGACTTTTACTGACTAAAACCCACCCGTGTTCCTTCCGTTGCCTGTGTGCCGAGGTCGCGATATCCCTTTCAGACAAACCCGCGACCCCGGCAGGCATTGGCCCTTCCGGACCCCGTCAGTTGGTGCTGACATCTCTTTGAGGCGCGCGTGGAACACAACGCGCCGCCGGGCCTGGTCCCTATCGGACGGCGAGCTACCCATTGCTCACCGTCCGCAAGCCCGCGCCTACGGTGGCCGGAAGTCGGCTCGCGACTCCCGACGCCCGGGGCGTCTCCTGCGGCGACTAGGGGCGCGAGGGGGCGCATTTTGCCTCTCCCTCGCGCGCTCCGCCTCCTCCTTCGCGAGCATTACTGCTTCGCAGAAGGAGGTGACGGCCTCCCATGCACTCTCGCTCCGGACCATGGCCTGAACCAGGGCCGGACGCGAGAGATCGCCGCCGCCGATCGCCTCCGTGAGGACACGGCGGTGCTCCGCCCAAGCTGGGCAGACCTCCACCGTATGCACTACCGTGTCCTCCGGGCGATCCACACAGTGGTGACACCCGGGCGTTTCCTCCCGCTTTATTCTGAACAGGAACCTCCCGAAACAACCATGTCCGGTGAGGACCTGTGTCAGGCGGAAGGTGAGGACGCCGTGGCGCCTCTCTAGCCACTCCTCAAAGAGGGGACTTATCGCCACAATTGTGGCGTGCCCAGCGCTGGGTTGCGACAATCGCACTCTCCATGCCGCCATGAGATCCCGCCGGAGCTCTGTCCGCTGTGCCGCGATTTCTCGCGGCAGCGGAGTTACGCCCCGGCGTTTCGCCTCCTCGCGCAACTCCCACATGTGCGCGAGGACTTTTGCCTCCAGATCCCATGGCGGTAGTCCGGCAAGGAGGCTCGCCGCCTCACGGGAGACCGTGCGGTATCCTCGTACCAGCCTGATGGCCATGACCCTTTGGGACGCGTTCAACCGCTGGGCTGGTCGCAGCCTTAATGAACGCGCCCACACCGGTGCCCCGTAAAGGGCCATGGACCGCACGATCCCCGCGTAGAGCCTCCGGCAGGAGGCGTTTGGACCCCCTAGATTGGGCAGAAGCCGCTTCAAAGCAGCCCCTGCCCTCTGCAGTTTGGGAGCCAAACGTCGGAAGTGCTCCACGAAGTTCCACCGGCTGTCGAGGACGAGTCCCAGGTACTTCATCGTCGACTCGACACCGATGTGAACCCCTCCTGCCGTTATCCGGGAACCCGACAGTGGCGCGTTCCGAGGACCATAAAAACACATGGCCTCGGACTTGTGCAAGGCCACCTCGAGTCCCAATTGCCGGATCCTATCGACGATTGTCGCAACCCCGCGTGTCGCCAGTTCGGCCGCCGCCTCATGCGACCTCCCCTGCGCCAGGACCAGCGTGTCGTCAGCGTAGCACACTACACTGACGCCGCTAGGGAGGTCGGCGCGCAGCACCCAGTCGTAGCCGATGTTCCACAGATGCTTCCCCAGGACCGATCCCTGTGGGACACCGCACGACATCTCTCGCCGGTTCCACTCTCCGTGGTGACCGGGGTAGATGACGGCCCTGTCCGTCAAATAGGCCTCGACCACTCGACAGAGGTAGGTCGGCATCCGGTGATACCGGAGTGCCTCCCTAATGCAACTCCAGGGCAGGGTATTGAAGGCATTGGCGATGTCAAGAGACACCGCCAAGACGACCCCACCCCGGGCAATAGCATCCCCCGTCGTGAGGGCTCGAACGCGCATGATGGCATCCACCGTAGAGCGCCCCTTGCGGAAACCGAACTGGCTCTCCGCCAAGTCCGGTCCCACTCGCACCAGCCGCCCGACAAGGCGGTCTGGAATCACTCTTTCAAAGAGCTTGCCCACCTCGTCGAGCAGCACAATGGGCCGGTAAGCGGACGGAGAGTCCGCCGGGCGCCCCGGCTTTTTGATGAGGACCAGTTTCCCCGTCTTCCAACGAAGCGGGAACTGGCCCCTTTCCAAGCATGCGCTTAGGAGCCCCCTTAGTCGAGGCCCGAGAGCCTCCAAGGCCAGAACCCAGGCTTTTCCAGGTAAGCCGTCGGGTCCTGGGGCGGTATTCTTGGCATTCAGCCTACGTACCGCCACTCTCAAATCTACCTCGGTCACCTCCGGAGTATCGTCGTCGTCGTCACTATAGTGGTCCGCATTGGGCACCGCAGAAGGCGGAGCCATGGGCGGGGGAGTATATTCCCCCCGCGAAGGGAACAGAGCGCTCACCACGTCCTCCACGAGCTGGGGCCGGAGACTCTGCGTCAGCGGGGGAGCCCATGGGCGGAGTTTGTCTCTCGCCCATTTGTATGGGCGTCCCCACGGATCTCTGTTCAGAGTCTCCAGCGACTCCTCGCGGGCCAGTCCTCTGGCCCGCTCGATCTCCGCTCGGAGGGCGGTCTTCGCCGCTCTGTACCCGTCGTACAGCTCCGCCTCAATGGCTTCCGTATCCGGAGGGCGGATACGGAGCCTGCGGTGCCTGGAGTACCGGTGGCGCGCAGCAACGCATGCCGCGCGTAAAGCGGTCAGCTCACGCGACCACCAGCACACCTGGCGCCGAGCACGTCCGGGCTGGACCCGGGGCATTGCCACGTCACATATCTCGGACATGGCCTCCCGGAACCACTCCGCCTCGACATTGATGTCGGCAGGCCTGTCCGGTGATGACACCCAGGCCTGCACGATCGAGGCTTCCAGGAGGAGCTCCCGGTCCAGCTGCTTCAGCGCCCACCGCGGACCACTCGGGGTCTGTCGGACCGACGCGCCCGAGGTCTGGGCGGAGACGTCAAACCGGATGTACCGGTGATCGGAATAGGTCTCCACCCCCTCCATGACGCGCCAGTCAATGACACGCGGCGACAGAGCGGGGCTGGCGAACGAGATGTCCACCACTGATTCACCCCGCATCCGCACACACGTGGGGACAGAACCCCGGTTCAGGACGACCAGGCCTGTCTCCAGGGCCCAGTCCTCCACCATCCTGCCCCGTGTGTCCGTATACCGGGAACCCCAAGCCACGTTCTTGGCATTGAAGTCCCCGAGGACGACCACGGGGAGGGGATGGTACCCGACGACGACGACTCTCAACTCCCCAAGGGAGTTGTGGAACTCGGCGAGAGTTCGGTTCGGGGAGAAGTACGCTCCCACCACGACAATCTCCCCGAACCGTGCTGCCACGCAACCCTGTCCCCTCTTGACGGCCTCGAGGGACGGGGTACCGGCGGCGGCCGACGATATAATGGTCACTGAGCCGCTCAGGTCCTCCACCCAGTCATCCCTGGGCGGGACAAAGTACGGCTCAGCGACCACGGCGATGTTAATCGACCACTGCGCCATGCTCTGGAGCAACAGATCCTGAGCTGCGGCGCAGTGGTTGATGTTCGCCTGGAGGAGGCGTAATGGGGCCACTATTGGCAGTCCATTCTCGCCTCCCCCCGAGCCCCGCGTGAGGGCCCCGCCACAGCGGCAACGGCGGCGGCGGCGACGACTGTGGAGGCGGCAGCGGCGGCGGCAGTAGAAGCGGCGGCGGTTGCGGCGGTGACGGCGGTGGCGGAGGGCTTGCCCCTGGCTTTGGCTTTGGCGGGTTGGGCGCAGGCCTTGCTCCCAATCCGGTGCTCGGCCGGCTTGCCAGCCGCCGCACATACGGCGCAGTGCGGCGTGGCTTCGCACGAGCCGGCCTTGTGACCGGGCTGACCACAGCGATAGCAATGATCGCTGCGGTCCACCTCCGAGGTGCATTTAGCTCCCACGTGGTTGCCCACAAGGCAGCGGAAGCACCTCAGAGGTTTGGGTTCTAGCAGTTTGACCTGCGCGGATACCCAGCCCACCAATAACCTTTGGCCCTCCCCGGCGATTTTCCTGGCCGCCGACACGGGGCAGCTCACCGTTACGGCTCGCATCCCCTTGAAGTCAGGACGGATGGAGCCTGCCCTAACCTGCTCAGCAGAGCACCCCCCAGTCCTGACGACAGCGGCCACCACCTGTGCCTCCACCACGGAGTCGTCCAGGCCCGAGATGCGCATGTCTACGCACTTGGTGGGCCTGGACACTCGGGCCTCGTCCGCGTTTAGGGACGCCCTAAGCTTTTCAGCCAGGGCGTCAGCGGCCGGGCCACTGGCCGCTCCGGGGACCTCCAGCATCCGGGCCCCTGTCGCTGTGACCCTGACCCGGATGCCCTGAGCAGCGCCGATCTCTTTTAGGTCCACCGCCGTCCCAACCTTGGTAAGCAAGTCGCGGTAGGACACGCCCTTCTTCTCCGCTTCCGGCTGTAGTGTTATCACTACAGCTGCGGACTTCGGGGCGCGGAGCCTTGCCGCGACGCTTTGCTCCTTGCGCCGCTGCCGCCTCGCCTTCTTTTTGGCCGCCCTCTTCGCCTTGCCCGCCTTCTGCCTCTCCCCGGCTATTTGCCACTCAGCGTCAGCTTGAGGAGATTTAGAAGGAGGCAGGGGCGGCCGTTTCTCCACCGGGGTCGGAGTCGGAGCTCCCGCTGCCAGGGCCGTGGCCGTGGCCGGGGCCCTCACCACCTTTGCCGGGGCCCTCGCTGCCTGTGTCACAGCCCCACCCCTGGTCTGCCCTAACGAGCCTGGTTTGGCCGTGGCAGTTGCAGCGGCGGCATACGATGCCGCCTTCCGCTGGCCCGAGGCCGGCTGGCCCGCCGCTAAAGGAGGGCGAAGGACCATGCCCTCCAGTACGGAGAACCGGCTGTTGAAGGCAGCCAGCTCCTTCCGCACCAGGGTCAGAACCCGGTCCTCCGCCTGCAAGGGCGGGCCTTGCCCTTGCACCGCTCCGCGTTGTAACACAACGCGGGCGCCGGCTCCACGGAACCCTGCCAATCAGTGTAGCCCTGGCTCTTGTACTAGGAGTTCCTGTATCACAAGAACCAGAGCCAGACCTCTCAATATTAAGGGAACCTGTTATAGAAGCGCGATAAACAAAAACTAGTTTGTAAAGATTATTTTTATTTGTATTCCGTGGAAAATGTTGTTGGTTACACATTTAGCCGTATTATTTTTGTATTTCTTCGTACAAAATGTAATGTATCACCGTTTGTTCTCCCCTAATAAGTTAAAGTAAATTAAAAATAAGAAAAAAAAATGTAGTTATGGATGCATTAAAAGGTAGGTTTTATTAAAATTCGTAAACATACAAGACAAAAAAAAAATGCATTATTATCGAGTTAGTGAATAAAATATTTATCTTAGGATTGCTCTTAGGACTTGCCCAGGATGCCCAGGGACTTAATCAATTTGGAATGTCAAATCAAGTCACCTGGACAAAGTAAACTTGTACTTATTTGCAATTTGTAATTTAATTATAAAATTTTCGCCCAAGAGCATTCATTCTGCGTATGCGCCACCAAAGTTTAATTAGGTGCCTCTGCAGTCCATCTGCAGCCCCCGAGAGAGTTGTCCACAACACATTATTGTTAGAGTTTATCTCAACAACACGAGCTACTGCGAAACTTTGTCTTTTATTATATGAATGGCGAGTGTTTATTTATACGTTGTTTACACTTTCAGATTAGATTCACATACATCTGCATGTGTGACATTACGTAAAGTTAAATTGGGTTTGTTTATAGAAAAATATTGTGACTTTTGAGATTATGAGTTGATAATAATGTGGTTATGGTTTGTAGTTTCTAGTTATCCCTTGGGTGAAAAACGTGAGTGTATTAATTCTGTAGTCTATGTCTAAGAATAGAATAAACTAAAAAACTTCCCCGTTGTGCGTTATGAAAAGCGTCAGCATTTTTCACAAGTTTAGTTTTCTATTTATTTGATGAAGTTAGTCGGAAAACATTTCATAATTTGTTGTTCAAGGCAGACAAAGATGGATTCTCACAAAAACTATTGCTACCTTTAAGTTCTGAACTTGTGAAGAAATTCTCTGGAGATTTTTTTTAATGTAAGATACTTGGAAGGTGTTTTGCGTACACGTGTTTTATTGTGTTCAATTAATACCTACATAAATCATTCAAACTCCTGCAACGTGGTAGGTAAGCTTATATTTGTAACTAGAGTATCGTAAGAACGGGCTGTGAATATTAAACTTAAGGCCCAATTTCTGTACCTACGTGTAGCTTTTATTTAGTTTACACTAATGGTTTCTTACGTTTAAGTACAGTAGAGAGATATATTTAAACGTTTTCTTACTTAAATTAGAAATGCCATAAATCAAGAAAATGCCTCAATAATCGAGGTGCCATATAAAGCTTCGTGCAGACTAGCGCGACGCGACACCGGTTATTGTTATACCGTGAAGTTTTCTTAGAAATTCTATTGTTCGAGTCGCGTCGCGTCGTCGCGTCGCGCTTGTCTGTACGAGCCTTAACTGTAGTATTGCAGACTGCGCTCTAAAACACATATCGCAGACGTCACCCAAAAAGCAGCCAAGCTTAAGTGGGACTGGGCCAGACACGTCTGCCGCATGTCGAATGAGTCATGGGCCAAATCTATCACAATGTGGGTCCCAAAAAACGTTCGGCGACATCGATGCAGACCCAAGAGAAGATGGCGAGACGAGCTTGACGCCTACAGGCAGGATTGGTCCACACTAGCTTAAGACAAAGAGGAGTGGAAAGAAGAAAGGGAGGCCTTTGCCCTGCAGTGGGACAACACAGGCCAAAATAATTGCAGACTAACAGATACCTATCCATAGGGACAGCCTGCTACAATCACCTCAGAGGCCTATGTCCAGCGGCTGGACATAGGCCTCTCTCTGGCTGTGCCACAACTCTCTGCCCTCCGCCTTCCACATCCTGTCTGTCCTAACCTGAGCCACCTATTCAAGGTCATTACTCCATCTAGATTTGTGGTCTCCACTCCAGGACTCGTCTGCTCTACCGGCCATCGGTTCTTCGACAAACACGGCCAGCCCACTGCCACTTCAGCTTGCATACTCTGCAAGCTATTTCGGTAACTCCGGATCTTTTCCGGATAATTTCATAACTGATTTATCCTTCTCCCTCTACAACCCACAGACACAATCTGCTTATTTTCCACCAAATAAGATAAAATAAAACAATACTTCAAACTACAACTTACTTGAAGCAGGTGCTGGTACAACGGAAGGTGGATCCTGGAACAGCGTGGATCGTTCCTGAGGAGACAACGAGACCAGCGTCTCCAGGTTATCACGTAGAGAGTCGAAGAACGAGCCCATGTCGTTGAGCACACCTGCGGAAAGTAATGTACTGTGTATATTTGGTGTTGTAGACAAACTCGATTCATAGGAAGTTTATGTGAACGACAATTTGAGATATTTAAACTAGATTTTATCTTCTCAGATATTAATAATGATAACCAAAATGTATGGTAATGTTTTTATATTCATTCCACATCAAGTTGAGCTGGAGTAGGTATCTGGAGCATGTTTTTGACGGTTAGATTAATTGTTTATGTGAAAATATTTTAAAAGCGGGTGTATTCCCAACATGGCTTAGTAAGACAAATGGACCATATTCCATGAATAAACAGATGTTTTTATGCATTGAGTAAGTACTCTACATTAAGTTCGATGGCAATGACACCTGTAGAAACATTTAAAGCTAACAGTCGGTGATCTATGTGCACTCATATAGCTTGCTATACATATTTGTGTAGGAGCTGTTAGCTCGCTCTTTGTTTTTAGTGCTAATGAACTGTAGCATTTTTATGTTTATGTATAGTTTTACAGTGCTTTGCGAGTTGCATTAGGTTAATTAGGGGCGTAAGTAGATATTAGCGTTGCTTTTTGTCTTCGTAAAGTGTGTGGAAGAAACTAATTTATTTTCGCGAGGAATGTATGTTTTAAATTATAATCAACAGACTTTACTGAGTGGGGAATGTTACGCAATATTAAAAAAAAAACCCTGTACGATTCGAAAGGGGCAAATAGGTACTGCAATAACATTACCAAAAAAAATTAAAATTATTATTGAAAATAAAAAAAGTTATTGCTATTTAAAATTCACATTTTTAATCAGTAAAAAACTACCCAAAATCCATTAAAATTTTGCAAATTTTCAACAGGGGTCATAGGTAGACACCCGCTAAACGATGGGCTCCCGCGCCCCATGTAATAAATAACCCGGTAAAATTGCCCATTGAAAAAAAATGTAGCAATTTTTTTTATCCTTTAAATTACTTACCACATAAATCTCTGAGTACAATACTTAACAACACCCTCATGGATCAGACAGGGATTTTTCCATTTTGTATGCAATTATTAATATAACACCAAGTATTTTAGATAAACATATAAAAGCTTGTTACAAAGAATGAACTACACTGACGTAAAATATGGATCGACACGCCATTCTCTGGGTTTGAATAAACATCAAATACCTATACTGGTATGATATTCTGATAGACACCAACAGGAAGAACACTAAGGATGTATTTTGACTGCATTTAGTGGACCCACAGTGAACCCTATAGCAATCAAACAGTACAGACGAACAGAGAAGGCGCTTTCTGTAGAATCATATTGATGACCGTTGTTGATCTTTAGGCGAAATCAGCATAATAATTAATATAGACCCATGTCAAAAGTAATCCACTTCGTGCAGTCTAAATCTAGAAGAGTGACATTGGCAAAAGATAAAGGGTGCAGTAATTCTGCGTCCAAATGCATACTGAAGCTTGCCGGTTCGGATCCAAGTCGTTATAAGCGGAGCGCGTTTCTAAGAATAGGCTAAAACTCGAAAAGTGCCAACACATTCTAACACATAGCTGTTCGGCTGCTTTTGCCAACTTGTGATCAGCTCACTCATATAAAAACATAGTTAATGCCGCTTACTGCCGTATCACCGTGGACTTATGAGAGTGTCACCTCTTACAAAAAACGATTAAAGCTTGAAGAGTGACAGAGCGAGTTAGATACAACATCGACGGAATATAGCGGTGCGACCGGCTGCTTACCGACGCCGACATACGGCGTGACTGCCTTACCGAGCGCCGGAGTCGGCTGCCGTCTCCGGCGGCCGGAGTTCAGTGCCGTCGCCACTGCTGACCGCTTTTCGGATGCGCCCCTGGAAATAAAGATATTATTAGGTATGAAACAGTTTTATTTGAACATAGATGGTATTGCTTAGCATAACGTATTCTTACGCTAGGGCACAGATTAATACAGATGGGGCTCAGCAAAATCATTCAAATAAAAAGCGACTCTTGCAACGACACAATAAATTGCAATTCAGGTCGCATAGCGCTAATCACCTATCTTTCTATCGCGTGACTCTTAAATCTTCTGACTACGTTCCACGCACTCAATTGGCCCAGCAAGACGGGCCCGTCGCGTACATGTATTAATCTGTGGCTAGGGTACGACACCACACACACACACACAGCTGCCATTTACTTCTAATAAGTAAACTGCGGTTGTTAATGTTACCTTAGAAAGACTATTAGTACTATAGGTCCAGGACCAGCACACCTATTTCTGCCGCCTAGCAGCATACTTGGATGGTTAGACAGACATGGGTACTGGTCTGGTATAACTAGAACAACTGACAACACTTCCACAATACCTCTGGTATAGCAAATGTCCATAGAGGTACCTAGGTCTTGTTCTTCTTTCGTGTGGTTAGTGACTAACCTGGTGTCAGTTTTAAAGCCGCCCCATGGGCAGGGGCATCTCTCAGGCATGCCGGTTTACTTACGATGTTTTCCATCACCGTTTTTGAAGCAAAACCGAAAGTCAGAGGTTGTTAGTCTGACGATCACACCACAAAGCTATAACTGCTCTGTACCTAGGGCATCTCTTCAGTTATGGACGGGGATCACCATTTGTCACGCAATATCACAGAATTTACCTGTATTCATCATCGAGGTAGTTCCTATCTTCAGCCGCTTGTATCGGCTGCAGCCGGGGTCCCATGCCAGTGTTTCCTAATTCCATGTCGATTCGAGGCGCCCTGTCCCAGCGGTTGTGGGGTCCCATGCCTATCCATGGTTTGTCGGCGAGGAGACGAAGGAGGTCCAGGCTTTGACCCCTGTAGTCCCTGTGCTGGGCTTGAGCGGCTCCTGGGTGAATGAGATATTCGAAGTTAGTTGACGGTTTCTATAGAAGTTTTAATTTTTTAAGAAACGTATAAAAGGTAAAGTAATTTTCGAAAACAAAATCTAATAAATCTGCTATCGATGGTCATATATGTCATGGTTTCCGATTAATTACTGTTTTTTTAGCTGGACAATTTAAATACAATCGCTCACATCATTCTAGAGCTTAATTTATTGGTCCGGCTTTCAACAACAAATGAAAATGAGTTTCTGTGACATATTGAATTATTATTTTGATATTGGATAACATGTCTTGGTAAATGTTACCCAATATAGGATCCGTCAGTTAAGATAGAATAAATAAATATTTGGAACATCACAATATTATAACGTCGAAAACAGAGGGTAAATAGAGAATGAAGTGAAGTCGATGTTGTGTTTGTGAAAAGTAAAGATAATCTAGAAAATATCATTAAACATTATTTACTATTTTAACACTAAAATATATGTACAAGTATGTAAGTAAAGGAAATAAAGGGAAGAGCTCATTAAGCATCAAAAATTGTGCGTCCGCATCGCTGTCAGTGGGAAACGGCCCTAATGTTTCAACCAAGAAAATCATAAACTTTTTCAGGATACCATGGGGAATTTTTCTACTTTATAATATTAATTATTTTTGTTGTGAAATATATTTTATTTTATTGTTTGATCTGCGAAAGTATCTTTGGTAAAGGGGAATGTTGTGTGATAAAAGTATAGTCAATCAGGCGGGGAAGGCAACAGATACCTACCTAGCAAAAATAAACGAAAATCGGATGCTGTGATACACTATTTTGATTTGTCAGTTTTTCATAACAGACGCAACAAAATGATGAGTACCTAGTAGAAACGTATGCAATATAGGTGGAACCAGTGTTAAAAAAACTCGAGTAGTAGATAAATAGTTAGTTCT
The DNA here is from genome assembly GCA_914767755.1 of Agrochola circellaris. Classification (NCBI taxonomy): domain Eukaryota; kingdom Metazoa; phylum Arthropoda; class Insecta; order Lepidoptera; family Noctuidae; genus Agrochola; species Agrochola circellaris. The sequence goes on from OU611853.1 coordinate 2,988,371, forward strand.
ACAGTCCGGCCGCCGAGAGAATGCGTTCCTGTCACGGTCAGTTGGACAATTTCTAGTAGTAATAAGGATCAAATTCGCAAATGACATATTCGGTAGTATGCAACCGACAGGTGTCAAAAACGCGTTGTCTGGACGACCAGATTTTAGTGCAAACGTATGCAATTGAGTTAAAACCCGTGTTCAAAAAAACTTGAGTAGGTAGATAAATAGTTCGTTCTAAGATTGTCATTAGAATATAATACTTAAAATAATCTTTAGTCACTGGTGCTAGTTACACGTTCAAAAATAATCAAATTTCAAAGCAAAAAGTTGATCTCTTAAGGATAAGGGATACATTTCCCTCAAGCTCACCTTTCTTTAATGTAGGTCTCATTTGAAGTTTTAATTACCGCCGCTAAAGTTGGCATATCATGTTTGCTTTCGTTAATGATCAGGCCTCACTAGCGGAGAAAAATTGATGTAGGCAGCCTGGCTGGGGTCGCCTGGATAATTTCTTCTACTTATAAAGTTGATCGAAGTTTTAATGATCAGATATTTGATACCACAATAACTATAATAATCAGGCTTAAAGGTATTTGTGGTTATAGTGTTAATAAAGTTGTCAACTTTTTTTTGTAATTCAGTTTGTTCAGAGAATTGAAACTGTGTGTTACTGCAAAATAACTATACTCCTTGAAGTACCGTTAAAATTTAGACAACATTTTTTTTTTCATAATCTGCCTATAATGAGGTGCTGGGACACAGGACTTCTCTTTTCGGGAGGGAGTTCCGTTTTCTTTTTTTTTTTACACCCAATTAAATATTATAACTTTTGTTGGTATTTTTGCCTACTCCTAAGTCACGTGGCCACGTAAAACAACTTTCACAGACACATTGACACCTACTCTCCCAAGAGATAGCTAAAAATGGTCAGAGTCATCAAGATTCCTTGTAATTTGCGCCTAAAAGCATTGCCTCCTCTGGGAAATAACCACAAAACACACTGATATACTATACTATGTTATTATAGTCGGATTTTACTTGTGTTTACTTCATTATATGGCAATCATTTAGAAAGGTGTGAAGTGACCTGTAATTTTCAAAGCAATTAGTAGAAATGTTTTGCTGAATGTTCCAGTCTAGGTTAAGTATTCGATTAGTAAATCCTATTTGGAACACAAATAATCCTTTGTGTTTATTTGGAACACCATTAGGTATAAGTAACTTCAATTGATCCATCAGAAATTTGTATGAATCCATTAACTTTAGTGAGTAATCAATTCGGTGTATATGATAGGCAATGAATATATAACTTGATGCTCTGTTGCCTTTATTAATTATTCTTATCCAACTAAGCTTGTCATAGCTAAAGAAGTGTCGTGTTCTCAAATGACTCAAAAGGGACCGAAGAGCTTAAATTAGTACATACTAATTCCGTGAAAACGACATCATTTTTGCCACAATTATTCAACCGATATCTGGGTTTTTCTTTTTCACATTTTTTAGGCATACTTTTTGTTTTAATTAACGTTTAGTAGTTATTTTGGATTTAGCAGACTAGCCTTAAAAAAATTCTTAACTTTCAACTTAAATAGGATAAGCAGTATAAACATAAATATTTTGCTACTTAATTCCGTAGCCGATGTGCTACGTTTCGTAGCTATTTCGTAGCACCTTTTACTTTACCCCTATTTCCTTTTTGTTAGCTTTTCAAGTTGTCTACTTCATCCATTATCTTTTCTTCCGTCAGGTAAATGCACCTGATATAAACAGGAGTGAATGGATTAGGATCGTGTGTCCACCTTACACAAAAACAAAAACGTATTCGCTTCAGTGTTCACCACGAGTGGAGGTTTTTTATTAGCCATGCCACGTGTAATGGAACTGATGGAAGATTGATCGTCCTCTAGTATTTTATTGTCCATCTCTACTTTTGATTACACTTGTAGATTGTTGATTTTGCAATGTGCTGCTGGGTGGTTGCTGGCTGTGAAACGCCTTCGAATTTATGCTCTGTATTTTTTAAGACTGCAAAGTCATAAAATATATTGATAGCGAGGTAGAAAATATGTGCTGATAGTTAGCTCCACACTGCTTGTTACCGCTCCTAGAGTACATAATATATGAGTATCTTTTTGCATGTATTTGCTGGATAATGAAAATAGCGTCACCCAGGTGTCACCGATATAAATATATAGGCAAAAAAAATATAGGAATAAATAGGCAAAAAAAAGAATGGGAATAAATAGGTAGGACCCAACCCATAAATGAATGTTGTTTGATACTAGTGATGTAGGTTTGCGGCTTAGTGTGACCAGTAGCCAAATCGAATCAAATAATTTATTAGTTCATCATTTTAGTGATAGGTACAAGTAGGTTACATGAAATATTTATTTGCTCAAAAATCTCCTAACAATAGGGGGAAAAAAAAAACTAATTAGTCCGTCAGTCAGATAATAAAAAAATATTTGACACGTATTTTTTGCTTTATCATATAATTTTTTTATTTTTATAAAACGCAGTAAAGTTGGGGCTCGCTACGTCACAAGTAAGTATAAAATCTACTTAGGCGTGACGTAATGCCACATTTCAACTCAATGTATCGCCGTAATCTTTTGATAACGTAAAAACATATAAAATACGTGTCCAATATTTTTTAATAATCTACATGACAGAAAACATAAAAAAAAATGTCTTTTTCCTGTTGGGCTAAAGTATTTCACGTTCGCACATTCACCCTATTACACAGGAAAGGTTATTTTAAATCTATAGACTCTCATGACGAAGCTAGAATGAAACAGGAAAGTAATAGGAATTGATCTTAGATCGGAAAGACAATGAAAATCATTGTGTCAGCGTCTTTTAATATTTCGTATACGATCGTAAATGTTGGCTACAGGAAAGGGTTAATATAGTATGTAGATATAGGTCGTTGATGAAATGACAACCTGTCACTACAGGGCGCAATTTTATCGACCTCTAACCCTCAGCCCACACCGTGGGTTCGTTTATATTGCTCGTGAAATTGTGGGCTGTTTGAGGCAAATATTGTGCTTGAAAGTAATGTAGGCGTGAATGTGGGAACACAGATAGACCATGAGAATGTGTTTAGTACGATATCAATTTAAACAATGGAGGTACGATCATGTCGATAATACTATGTCATACTTTCAGTATTACGTCGGGTGAATCAAGAGATATCAATATCAAGTTATAATGAAGTACAAACTTAAAGCAAGAAGACAATCATTCATGAAATAAAAGTAGAACAAATATCAAATCAATCAATCTGCCTAGCCTTTTTCCAACTATGTTAGGCTCGGCTTCCAGTCTCACCGGATGCAGCTGAATACCAGTATTTTACATGGAGCGACTGCCTTTCTGAACTCCACAGCCCAGTTACTAGGTAATACGATACTCCTTGGTAAGACTGGCTGTCCGACTTTCGGACTTCTGACTACCCGTAACGACTGTCAAAGATCTACAAATGACAGTCAGGACCAACGGCTTAACGTGCTATTCTAGGCACGGCGGAGTTTCGATATGCTATGTCACCCTTCCACGACTCACACCCTTTGACTGCAAAGCATTTATTTCAATTAAACCATTTATAGGCACATTTGGACTGTCAAGGATTCGGTCAGTCAGAAATATAAAGCTAAGCCATTCCAAAGCGTAGTACTTAGGTACCTATGGAGAAGAACGGGCAAGAAACTCCATGAACCAAACAAATCTTGACCTCCGATCGACTCGTGCGGCTTTATATTTAGTCCTCCAGTAGAACTTGATCTACTTAACTATTCTGTAACATTAGGTTTAGTAGCAGACACATTTCAATTCTTCGTTAGTAAATAAATGTGGTGAAATACACAAAACACTTTAAAAATACCAAGGCCAAATATAAAATTTTGTTTAAATGTCGTTACTAGAAAAACACCTTCCACGAAAATATGCTAAGTAAGTAATAATGTTAAAATTTATTTTCTTAAAACTACAACCAATATAATTTTTTTCCAATGAAAATGTTTGTCCAGTCTAGTCTAACATTAATAAGATGTATCAATAAATTGATCAAATAATTAAGTTTGTAAATAAAGAAAAAAGTAATACAAGAATTCAAAAACACAAATCTTTAGTTCTGAATTCTCTGTATTACTTTATTCTTTATTCGCGACATATGATTTACTAATTGAATTATTTAGTTTACTAAATAATTTGCCTTAGTAGGCAGAAACTATAAAACGCCACACTACGCTCCATTCACACTTCTTTTATTCTTATATTTTATGTATGATCACATTATCATGATCAATTTTATTATGATGCTAGCAAGTAACCTTTCTCTACGGCGGAAACACCTTTTGTCATACGTAGATACCACGTTCTGTTAGAAGAACAAAATATGATAGATGCAACTTGCAACACATGGGCAAAAAAGTTACAAAAATATACAGCGTACGTAGAGGAGTGGTGGAGGAAAAAGTATGAAAAACCATGTGTGATACATCTCTTTTATAATCCGTATGCAGTTTCAAGAATGTTTACATATTCATGTCGCTCTGTGTTCTTACCAAGTTGGCTTGGAAAATTCTGATGTTACATGATACAGGAGTCTCTGATTTCGGTTAATTTCGGATGGCATGGGAATTGCAAAGATTTCACTGAAAGGAGGAAAGAGGAAATTCTTTACGTGTTGTAGTCTTCATTTATAAAATCAAGGAATCTCGCTCGCTTGCATATTTTAGCATGACGAAATATGAATAACAGAAATGCTTGCCTAATTTACAATTTCCGAGAAAAACTTAGCCAGGTATATTCCTTAGAAATTGTCAAGAAAATATGCGTATGAAATTGATCCCCTCATTATAAATGGAGGAGGGTAATTTTTCTAGACCCGTGTCAAACGCTAACGTTACGTTTGTCAGAAGGTTTCATCGGATACATCTCAATTTAATGTTGACAAGTGATCCGAGCTCCTTCACGTGAATTATTCGATGGTATCCGGTGACTATAATATGAATCTCTCGTAATACGTACCGTCGGCAAATGACACTGATTAAATTTCGAGAAAGGGTAAATAGTTACCGTGAAAGATTACATTTTTGATTAGTAGAATGGTATGGGATTTTTGTTAAACAATAATATAATATAATATTCTTTATGGTTCTCTCATAATCGCAAACAGTACAAATTCAAGGTTCCAGCCATAATAGAGGCTGGTGTCTGTTGTAGGTAAAACCTGTATTTCAGGTCACCAGCCTTACAAAGGCACAAAGTTAAGCTAGTGCAAAGTGAAGTGCTAATAACGTAGTCTTAAGCCTTATTTTATTAACACAAGTTTTATTTATATTTTAATATGTATGTTTAGGTTAAGTTATTTTTCTATGGGCCTGTGTCACCGGAAATAAATACGTACAACTCAGTTATTACCAGTATATGTATTAAATGAAAATACAGGTTGTACGTAATAAAACACTATGTACAAATTAATAATAACAAAAGTGAAACAAAATGGAAAATTTTAAACTAAAGTAAAACAATTCTGGTGGCAAAAGTGGCTTACCTTATATTAATTTGGGTGTGAGTATATGTTAATAATAATAAACTTCAATTTACGAATGGACCCAATAATTTCATATTAATGATGAATAACACCTTTTTTCTACTAGGTAGTTACTTAATTCCCCGGTGAAGGAAAACATCGTGAGGAAACCGGCATACTTGAGAGATATTTTTCGACGGTATGTGAAGCAAAGTCAGAAGCCCATGGGCGGCTTTAAAACTCTGAAACCAGTTTAGTCACTAACCACACGAAAAGAAGAAGTCTTAGTTCCCCTTATAAAATCGAGGAAATAAAGACTCAAATCTTCATGAAATATATTCCAAAATGGACTATTCTAGAATTCATTACACCTACCTACTTTAAAACAAAGCCAGGTCTTGTTAGTGCTCATACACAATAGTGGCTACTCGTCGACTGCTGCAATTGCCTTTACCGTTGGCAACACGCCGCTCGTGTATATGAGCACTTACTAAATCCTATTCAGTATAATATTTCAAATTGTAAATAGTTTCCCAACAGTTGTCTGCTGTACAAAGTTAGTTGATACTCAACAAGAAACTACGCCACTATATCAAAGGGCTGGAGGTGACAATACAGTATTACTTGCGTTCTGACCTGTGATGTGGCTACATCATAGGCGCTTCCAGAGATTAATATCGAGATCATTGTTACTAGTTATGAATATTCCTGGCTTTGAATTGTGTAGAATATAGGTATCTACATATATCTCGTGTGACGTCATGTTTGACGTGGGAGTTTGAAAGTAGCCGCGATGACAGAAAAGTTGGAGAGTAACTGATTGTCGTAGTATGTAGAAGTGATGCAGAGGAATGAGTAGCATATGACAAGAAGTTATAGAAATAAAGACGAAAAAATTGAAAAAGATGGATGGATCGTGTGAAAATGGCTAGTAGGGAAGTGAACGTTGAAATTGCGGCTGATATAGACGTATGGACGAAAAAGACTGTACATATATATCGCAGCCATCTGGTTAAATTAGCCAGCTATTTGGACACCTATCGATGCGATGATTAAACGCCGGCATCCAATTTAATAGCTGAAGGACAACTAGCCAAGTCCGTTGAGCGCAACGTTTAACCAGATGGCTGAATGTCGTGTAGTCATTTAGTTAACCTGGGTGAAATAGGTTAGGTTAGAACTGTGACCAACCGCGCAACTATTTCCAAGTTGCTCGCAGATTTTTTTTCACCATTTTACCACTTGGCTCTGTCTTGGTCAGACATCTCCAAAGGACTGACTTTCAATACGCCAAATTGTTAAACGTTGAATGATTCTAGTTCAATTAACCACCGGTCTAGGCATCCAATAGGATGGCCGGCGTTTTATGAACCGCCTAGGCGTTCAATTAGCTGGTTAATTTAACCAGATGGCTGCGACATATACACTTTTATTATATCTTTGATTATAATATATTTGTAAAACCTTTGTTAAATCCAAACACATTATAATTAGAAGCTTGCTTTACTTGGTTAAACAGACGGGGGTTTGTTGACCGTCTCAAAGTAGATACTTTTCATTCGACCTCTATTTTAATTAAAAGTAAGGGGACGTTACCCGACCCTGGTATATAGGTAATCAATTTGATGCACTCTAAAAATAGGTGCCTGCCTATGTTAATTTATGCTGTAACTATGTATTCAGATAAGTAGCGGTGATAAAACCTTGGAATGTGAATTTAGATGTAGATTCTGCTCATTATAATAATAGGTCTGAATTGTGCATTTAACAGTCAATCCACCGTACTCAGACCAAATAAAGAACAAGACATAGCGCTAGTAACAATGCAGTGAAGCATTTAAAAACTACACCTCCGCTCTGTGCATACACGCACACATTTACAACCATTTACAGTGAAACTACACCTCACTAAGTGCACGCATGTTTACGAAACCGGCCTCACGTCACTGTTGACAGCACTATGTCCTGGTTTTTTATTTGGTCTGAGCCACCGTATTGCAATAACCACAGATTCACTTTTATAGAAAAATCATTAGGTTTTTTCTATTTAGTAATCGAAATCTATCTGCTATCTGTTATCTGAAATCTATGTTTAAATTTACGGAACTATCATATGAAAGATCAATGCAAATCAAACGACTCCTCATGTCTTAAATCGACATACATTATCGGCTGCCATTTGGCAGCTTAGAGCCATTCCTACCCTTAAACTCACGCATGATTTGATTTCACCGTCATTGAAAAAAAAAGCATTCTTTTTTAGCCTTTTTCTTTCAATTTCAACGTTACACAAGTAACTAGCTAGATTAACCAATAATAAAACTATTTAAACATACCACAATTTTGTTGCATTAGTCTTCTTTAATTTATTCTCATAATCCAACTTGAGTGCACGCCACGTCTTCTTCTTTTCGTGTGGTTACTGACTAACATGTCGAGACATTCTGTAAACATCTCACCGTGAAGAGTAAAATGAGCATGAAGTGAGCTGTCCATAGTGTCAATCCCTAGCTTTAGGTGCAATGACAGCTCACATCAAGCTCACTTCACCCAAGTTATCACGGTGAGATGTTTACAGAATAGCACGGCTGGTGTCAGAGTTTTAAAGCCGCCCATGGGCCTTTGACTTGGCTTCATATACCGTCGAGAAATATCTCTCACGTCACGTTATTATTTACCTTATAATACCACGGGTACTAATTAATTATAATGCATCCACTCTAACATCACCAATTTGCATCGGCTAATAGCAGGCACCTTTGTAGTTAATGGGTTTATTCTAACGTCGTAAGCAGATCGGGTATATCTCCTAAGTGCTTCCTACATAGCCGGTATACTTGGTTCTACTGCTCAACGGTTTAAAAGCTTTTATTATGGGATAGTCAAACGCAGATATAGGTACGCCTACTGATGTTTAAAGGCGTATAAAGCAGGTCCTTAATTAAGATTAGCTATACTCCATAGGTTTAGGTAGTTAAATAAAGGTAAATAAACAAAAAAACCATGTGAGGTCTAGGATGAGGAGCCAGACCAAGAGAGATACAGAAACCCGCAGGGCAGCTTGTGGCAAGCTGTTGGGCAGTTGCGACCCCACGGACCCTATCTCCCGGGAGAAATCTTGTTCCTCATCTCTGGCTTGCCTTTATTGGCCGGCTGGAGTGAACACTGACGAGGAACAGAGCTCCCACCTCATTCTTGCCTTAATTGGCTGGTTTGAGTGGAGATTCGCAAGAGCAAACGTGCTCGGAGGAAGGAAGTATTCCAGTAAGTGCTCGTAGGGATCTTGACCATCTTCCGGGCTCTGGGATTGTTCTGAAAGCCGTGGAATACCTCTCCACTCCTCAAGCACCTCAGGACATGTTGCCCCCTTGTCGCTACGTCACAATGTGCTAGCGACAGTTTTCGGGGGCCCATTATTGAGTGTGCAAGTCACCCCCTGCCATTTTATCCGTGTATATCTTAACATTGATCAGGCAGGGGACATAGGCCTTCCATAGTTTTAGGTAACCAACCCACTATAGCCACCCAAACCCTTAGCCCAATATTTTTTGTTTCTATGTTCTGCAATAGTCCTGCACCAACCGGGGGTTGTCCTTGGGTGCACTTGCAAGTGCATACAGGGATAATCGTCGGTTGGTGCCTCATTCCTCATTCCATTTAAAATTGTCTAAGGGGCCTCTGCGAGTTGGCTTCGGCCCCTCGTACGCCTTCCAAAGGACCGGGACCCTATGGTCCCGAGATTTGTTGACAAATGGAAAAATAATAATTATTTTTTTTCAGAATGAAATTCCATAATTTGTTAGTAAACATTGATCTTAATAACTATGTTAGTAAACATGCAGGTTGGACAAAAAAACGACAAGCGGGCAATCAAATTTACCCGCAATTACATTCAGGAGACTGTTCGAGCTGCCCCGGACCCTCTGCAGCAACGATGCGGCACGCTTACGTCTGATCGCTGCAAAACCATCAGTGTGCGCATCAGCAAACATTCCCGATGCACTGCAGAAGCGTGGCAGCCCCAACAGCATCCTGAATGCATTGTTGTATTGAACTCGAAGAACATTGATGGCTCTCTGCGTACAACTTGTCCAGAGGCTGCACGTGTAAAATATCTGACAACGATATAGCAACGTTACAATTCGTTGACGTTTGGTTTGGGCTCTTTGCAATAGGTAGATAAAAAAATCTAAAAAACACTACAAAGTGTAAAATAACTTTAATTTCGGAAGTCGGTGGCAAAAAACGAAAATTCAAAACCAAAGACACCGACTTCCGAAATTGAAGTTATTTTTCACTTTGTGGTGTTTTTCGAAAGTCGATTGTTTTTTTTTTTTTAAGTTTTTTACGATTTGTTTACCTTTATTTAACTACCTAAACCTATGGAGTTTAGCTATTTCTGCTTTACAGATTGCGTCATAGAAAAATCAGGGCTTTTTCTCCAATGGTTTTGTTGACGGTTTAGCGACTGTTTTTTTTCACGATTTTCAAAATCTGGTGCTTATAAAGTAGATCGGAATATTAAGTGTCTTTATACGAATTCCTCAGAAGATTCTATGTTATCAAATATTAAGTTCTTTAGGGAATAAATACAGATTTAAAGTAACAAACATGACACCTCAAACACAGGGTGCGTAAAACAAGTATTAACATCAAATGGCTCATATACATATAATAATGATCGTTCCGTTTATGAACTGATAAGGTCGGAAAGTCGAATCACTTTCAGTGGAAATTATACTGTAACGATTGTCAGTGACAGTTGATTATGTAGATGAGGCTGTCAAGATTACTTATATTGGAAAATGAGGTCGTATTTAGACTTAAACGGATTTGGCTTTACCAAATCCGTTTAAGTCTAAATACGACCTCATTTTTTTCGTGTTTAGTTTCTTGTCAAGGAGACTCTTCTCCGTTTATTTTCTTAATCCGTTTTAATTATACGTCTTCTATTTTACTTAACCGTGAAGTCTACGGAGCGGAAGTTACGGATTCGTGATGAAATAACTTACTGCGATGTTACTGAATGATTAGTGTAGAAATAAGCGTAGCAACGCCTAGGGCGTAGCACAGAGAATAGTGGTACAAATTAGCTTAGAAATGTTAGCATTCTTAAACAGATCATTTAGATTCCATTACTTCTAGTTAAATGTTTCAGTGTCCAGCTTTTTACCAACACATTCATCATCATCTGCTTAGACTTTTCCCAACTATTTTGGGGTCGGCTTCCAGTCTCACCGGATGCAACTGAATACCAGTATTTTACATGGAGCGACTGCCTATCTGACCTTTACAACCCCGTTATTGGGTAATACTATGACTGGTGGTCAGACTTTCGGGCTTTTGACGACCCCTAACGACTGTCAAAGCTCCGAATGACAGCCGGGACCCTTTCCGATACACGGAGGGGTCTTGGTATGTAAAAATGGTCACCCATCGACGGATCAACCGTGGCAAGCGTACCTAGGTTAACCTGATCGATCGACCCGTGCGGTTGTTATTACTTAGCCACAAGCCAACACAATAATGCTTTAATTTGATTGTATCGGCGATGAAACAAACAGCTTCTCACAGGCGAAGTTACTTAATAGATCCATCACGCGGCGATGTAAGTCAGCATAATACCGTTCAACTTTTAATTCTGTTTGGGTTTGATAGAAAACTGATTAACTTTAAGTACATAATCACTCTTCTGACTTTCCGTGTCATTGTTATTGTTTTTCATAAAGATTTAACCTTCAAGAACGGTAAAGTCAAAGTCAAAGTCAAATCATTTATTAAAAGGCACTTTTGAACGGAAAACTTTACAAGAACATTTAATTGATTCTAGTCGCCTTCCCCTTCCAAAAGGTAGTTTCGTATGGCGAAGAATGGGCAAGAAACTCTACCGTTACTCTTTTAAAATGTTTTAGAATATTTTCTATACATTAATCGACGCACCTACAATAAATTAAATTACTATACCACAATAGGTAAAAATAATTTAAAAAGAAGCAATGGCAGATAAATTAGTATGTGATAGATATACAATGGTGGTCACATATTTAAAAACATTATAAAAGTATACGATATTCCTAAAGTTTTAACAAGTAATAAGTCAATGTGTGAGTTAAAGTAATCACAGAATCTAAAATCAATGTCATAAAATAATAAATTATATAATAAAATTTGCAACTAGTTTGATTTTGTCTAAGTAAACACTTCAATTTCGTTTAAAATTAATCAAGAGTTGATAACAGAAACCATTTTGCTTAGTCTGATGTCTGAGTTACACGTGGCTAGCACGAAGCTTTTTTGAAGCTAGAATAGCAAGATAGGGCTAGTAAGCTAGTCACTCTAGCCTCGTGTATACAGAAATTTCTTATTTTTTTGGCTAGTAAGCTAGTGAGAAAAATAGTAATATAGTTTAATAATGGCTGGATGGCGTTCTATTGGCTAGTGACGCCCCCCACCACCGATTTGACTTTCCTAAGCTGGCTTGTGTACTAGCCTCGCGAGGCCGGCAAATATACGAGTAGTACCTAATCGGATCATTTTCCTCTACAGAATCACCGCAATGTTATTGCCTTAAAATTTACTAGCATGCTGAAAACAGCTCTAGCATGGTGCCAGGTTAGTTAGCCAGGATAACACTTGCTTGCTTTCCTCGCTTAAAAAAAACCAGCCAAGTGCATGTCAGACCACGAACAATGAAGGGTTCCGTAGTTGGAATGAATTTATACCAAGCACAAACGTTTCATTGTTCAACATGTTCTCTATATGGAATGTATGACATGTTTTTGTAATTACAAATTCGTGATTAATATGTGTATACTCATGCCAAATTACAGCTTTCTAGTACTAAGAGTCTCTGAGCTAAGCCGCGGACAGACGGACAGGATGGACATCTAGCAAAACTATAATGGTTATGTTGACTACGGAGCCCTAAGTAGCGTCGTGTAACCCGGGCAGGGCAGATAACACACGTTTATAGCAGAATTTTGAATTATTTTTAAGAGGCTTGTTATGTACTCAAGTAAATTAATGCTATTGATAAAAGGTGAGTAGGTATTGACTTACTTATATTTCCATCATAATGTAAAACCACTTTCGCAATCTAATCAACTAAAAGGTACCATCTAGTGTAAAAAAGTTACCCGATACTTTATCGAGCTTCATAAAGTTTAAGACAAATCTGTAACCCAGGAATAATCAACAAAATCTCGCCGAAAACACGCTCAAAAAGGGTTACCAACCTAAAAATATCTTGTAACAATATGAGGGTATTTATATAATTTGTGTAATGTTACCAACCTCGCCCGAGGCCTACAAGTGGCCGATTAAAATAATTGAGGGCAAATTGTGTGGTCGTTAAAAAGTCAGCAAAGTATCGTAAAGGCTGAAAAAGGCTTTTTTTCTAAGTTTAAAGAGGACTCTTTATTTGCAAAACGGAGATACGGATTTTATTGTTATTTCCTAGTGATAGTGAAAATGTACGGACTGTACTTTTAAAGATAAAGGTTTTTTTTATTTTTGCGTACCTTGAGGAGGGTAAGGATCCATATTTCGTTAGATTACTATAGCTTACTATTATTTATCTTTGTTTTGGAGGTCGAAGGATAAGCTGGCATAATAATAAATTACAGTAGGACACGTTGTCCATACTGAACTTTATTTAGAAGGACATGTTGTCCATAAGCTACGTTTTTTTAACCAATTCAGTTGCTTCCTTAATTTATAAGCTTACAGACTTAAAATAATAATATGTACAAGTATGTAAAAAAAGTATATATAATATTGCTTTCTTAGCATAATTTTCCCACTGTTGGGACACAGGCAGCCTCTCTTCGGGAGGGAGTGGGTTATAATCTACCACGTGGGCCCTAGTGCAGGTTGGTAGATGTCACATGTCTTTGATTTTATTCTAGGACATACTGGTTTCCTCACGTTCTTTTCCTTCACCGTTTTGAGAGAAGTGGTGATGATTATTTACACAAAGTAAAGCGCCTGCAGCCTGCCTAGGTTCGAACCCACGATCAACAACTCGTAAGTGGGGCCACCTGCAGTGCTTCCTTGTAAAGATTAAATAAAAGTTTTGGCACCAGTTCCCGCGGAAATTCCATTAATTCACTCTTCTGTTCACATAAGAAGTTCTGACGTCATTCGCACTTATGTACTTGTAAGTTGATCCTCTAATGATAAAGTACATCCAAGTTTCGTATATAATATGCGAACTGTCAAAAGAGCTTGATTTCCTCTATTCTTGTAATTTGAACGTAGTTAATTTAGGAAATTTGTTGGTTTGTTAGCTGCAGATACTCCAAAGATGTTAGAGTTATTTTTGACGTCAAATGTACTGTGATACTCATAGTGATTAGCTTTTTTAATTCCTAATACAATACAGCATACTGTTTTAAGCACAACGTCAAAATACATATCTGCGAAGGTATTGTTAGACAATCGGATCACGCAAGTAGAAAAAAATGATAAACTATACCCACTCGTAAGTATCAGCTCAAAAGTTTTTCCTATAAAATATTACCTACAATGATCAGAATATCGGTTGCTATTATATAGTGATAGCTTTCCCAATTTTTTTCAAGTTAAAAAGTTTTTTTTAAGTCAGTTTTTTTTTAACGATGATAAGAAAAGGGCAAGGTTTTCATCAAACTATTTCATTTAGTAACTTTATCACCCGACTGCGCGACAGCAAAGACAGGGCTATGTTTTTACATCAATACTGCTCTCTCCCGCCGTTACGTTACGCGTTAATAAAGCAACATATTGCTCTTTATTATTTTATGGTCACACTGTGCAAAGTTTATGAGGCTAGCTTTCATAGTGTCCAGATTTTTTTAAAGTAAGTTTCAAAATATATTTTTATTATTACGATCTTTAAAATGGACGATGACGGAGTGAGAAATGTTGTGAATAAAGTACCGATGTTTGCAGTACGTACGGATTAGTCTATAATCGCAGATTTTCCTCATAATGCTATTGTCTTGAAAAATAAATGGAACTTGGAAGTGTTCATTTGCTAAGTACCACCCACTGTGTTTAAAATTATTTAAAAAATTGTAGCAAAAACTTAGAGATGGGTACTTATAAGAATTAAATATTATGAATGTTAGATGCATTCACAGTAATTACTGTTTTGGAAATAGTTTTAAGTCGTTTGTGTGGTTACAGTAATTATTGAAGACAAAGGTAAAATTAAATTATATTTTGGATCTAAAGTGTAAAGGACGAAGAGGAATTTATTTCCTTTATTATATATATTTGTATCAAGTGCAGACATTGCATAGGACATGACATGTATTAAATTAAATTAAGGGGAAGCGCTAAGGTAGCTCGCGAAATTTAAATTTTCCTACGTTTTTTTTCAATTTGCAGGTCTGTGTCAGGTTGTATCTTGATTAAAATATAATTCGCGACCGTAACATAACGGCTTTACAGAATTATAATCATTAGAATCAGCAACACAACTCCTTATGTGAGAATAATCATAAAATGTAATGATTTCATGAAATAGTCATTCAATAGGATTATATGAACTTAGGGAGTTGTATTGATGTTTTTTATGATTATATTTCTATAAATAAATATTTGATACGGCCGCGAATCGTATTTATTTAGATCAACATACAACTTGATACTGACCTGCTAACTGCAAAAACATTTAAAAAAATTGCGGGCTACCTGACGCTTTCGCCTTAAAGTACAGTTTTCGTAACTGATTCTGGTTATTGATTTTGTCCTTATTCTAATACTTATTATTTTTTTATTTCAAAATCAATAATCAGATTATTCCACCAAAGTTTCCAACCCAAGAAATCAAACATCTATTACATTCTCTAATCTTACAAGACATCTTAAAGCGGGTGTTAGTTTCTGAATTCATAATTGAAGGATTTAATATGTCACTTTGGTAATACGTACTAATAATAGTTAATTCAACATGAAACTATGATCTTAGTTCAGCTTTCAGTAATTTGAAGACGATTCCTTGAAGTTCATTTCCATAATTAAATTATGCAGATGCTTAAATAATTGTGGATCTTTTATATACTTACATAATAAAAATTAAATGCTGTTCATTGTTAAGCGCATCACTTGAGAACGGCTTTTGACTGATATGGCAAGTTTTTGTTTTAAAATGTTCGTGACAGTCCGAATCAGATTCTTTTTGTCGGGAGTATTGGAAAATTCGGGAAAACTGAAAGTGAATTTTGTGTGAATTATTAATTTAGACAGGACAACGTCTGTAAAAAATATGCCTATTCGTAGTTATTCAATGGTTTCAAAGTATTTTATCAACATGTTGTTAGCAGGATTTATAGCAGGTCTGACTGTTCAGCATGGGACGATGCACTTACATCATCTGCCTAGCCTTTTCCCGACTGGCTGTGCTTCCAGCACAACCGAATGCAGCGGAATACCCCGTATTTTACATGGAGTGACTATCTATCTGACCTCCACAACCCAGTTACGCAGGACAAAGTTACAGCACTCTTCTAATAAAATGATAGTAAATTAGGCTTTATAAATATAAACGAATCTGTATATAATAATTCGGATGTTAAAAGGCCATTTTACGACCTCGGAGCAGTCTATTCAGCAAGTACCTATTATACCTATTCCCAGTGGCAGTACAATCTTACATTATAGTGTTGATTGCGCGGTCAAATTGGACGTAAATAATTAAGATCTTCTTGCCCATACTGCGTAGTGTCTACGGTCTTACGCAGTAACGACACAAAATAAAAGGTGTAGATATCAATATTTTCTTTGCCTAGGTATGTACACGGCTTATTGTTAGGGCTTTATTGCGTGTAAACTGATAGTGGTGGCTATTATACATTGTAACAGCGAATCAATTTTCACGCCTCCCATTTAGACCTAGGGCAAATATTTTTTTTATATTTGGATTGCTCTTGATCTAAAGGGGTGCCATAAAGACTGAATTAAAAATAAAAAATAAATATATCTTTCTATAACAACTTTCACTATGTGACCAAATCTAATATCGCGAAAAAAAATCAGCTCCCTACATTTATGTTCGCATAGCTCGTCAAAATGTAGGGAACAGCTGATATTTATTTCTACTCCAAAAAATATAGAATAAGAGCAAAAGAATGATGCCGATGTATTATAAACCTATAGCTAGAGTAAATATCTATCTGAATTGCTAGTACAAAGGATACTGTTTTTTTTTTCATTTTCAGGAGTAAACCTTCAAAAGGGGGCGCCTGGGTTTTGGGGATAAGACCGGGGAGTGTGAGTGATTTTTACCTCACTTATACCACCCCGGGGTGTTCACCATCTGCACATGGAAGGGACACCGTTACCTCTCAAAAGACCTCAAGGATACCTACCTATCAATTATTATTATTTATTTTAATATATTTTAGTTCTTCGTTGTCAAGTTTCCAAGGTTGGAAATTTCTTACATGATAGGTTAGTAACATTCGATTATAAGCGAACTTGTGGTGACGTTCTCTATTCATGGTTTAGTTGTTGAGTGGCTTCAATAAGTCCGTTTTTCAAATTAAATAGTGGCCTTTGGAAAATACGCAGTGAAATAGATTGTGTCCTCAAGTATTTATGTAGACCAAGAACTAAGGTACCTAACGTTTAATGGAAAAACGACATTATTTAATATATTTTTTTAAAGTAGGCGTATTTAAATGTACTTCCGGCGCAACAGTCAGAGCTGCAAATTTTTATCACGGAATAAGTTGTTCATAAATATTTTTTATTTTTTTTGTGCCGTTACGAGAGAAGATTTTATTTGAGATTGGTTTGGTTTTTGTTTCTATCTATTTATTATTTTAACCGTTAGAACTTATTACTTTAGCGAGTTTTTAGGGTTTCCTACCTGAAGGGTACCAAGCGGAACCCTAGAAATAAGTCTCCGCTGTACGTCCGTCTTCGTCAGTTCGTCAATAGGTCTTTCAGCGGGCTCTTTCTCATGAACCGAAATAGGTAGAGAGTTGAAATTTTCGAAGATTATGTGTTTCTATTGCCGCTATAACAAAAAATTATAAAAATTTAATAAAGTTAGTAATTAAAGTCCCCATACAATAAAATTGTGATTTCTTCGCCTTTTTTTTGCTCGATCTTAATACGGTACAAAACCCTTTGTGCGCGAGTCGGACTCGCACTTGACTGGTTTTTTATGCAGATTAAATATTTTCACAGTATTTTGAAGTATATAAACCTTGAAGTTATAAACCTTAGTTGCCGATCAAAATGTCTCAAAAAGTTAAGGACAGTTTTCTAAGACAGTTTTCCTGTAGCTACAACTGTTAATAGCTAGGGTATGCTTACCGTAGCTATTTTAGAAGTCATATATAGCTTAATATCTGACTTCTAAAATAATACTTACAGTAATAAATATCATAGGTGTCCAAGTAATTCCAGTTGCATGTTAGCATGCACCTACGCTTCATTTGATCAACACAAAGGGCATCTCAGACGAAATGCTTGAATCTGACAGCTTTTCGTATTTTTCAACCTCGTGATAACTAAGAATCTAAAGACTGACGTAAAAGCTTACTAGTTTTTGTCTAGCTGTCCGTCATTTTGGATGGTCAAAGAAATCTGACTTTTTTGACTAGAGAGGCAGATTTCTTTAATTAAAGGTACTTTTTAAAGTTAATTTCTTTTAAATGTGATGTGAGGCTTTAGTTTTGTTTAAAATATCTACTCTCTCTAAAGATTTTGAACTTGAAAATCTTGCTTATCTTAACTTTTCGTCACTTGTCTGTTGAAATTTTTTGTGATTGATGATTCAAAGTTTTTGAAAAAGGTTCACGTAAACAGCGGGTGAAAAGAAAAGGGTTATAAAAAGGTCACGTTGGGATATAATTTGCGAAAAAAAATGTTACGACGCCGTCGTCTCTAGCAGAATTATAAATAGTAGTAGGTAGTAGGTACGATAAATATCTATGTTTTATTGCCGTCTAGTTTCTTCAGATTAGTTCCAACAAGAAAAGAAAGTGACTTTTTTACAGCTTCAGTAAGAATTTAGGAATACCGTATAAAATGGCTATTTGTTTATCTATTCTTCAGGACAGTTAAATATTTTTGTAAATCAACCAGAATACCCGTGAAATTCGCGTTGTTGCATAACTTTTTAATTAGTCGAGATTTTTAATTCATAGGTATTCTTTATGGTACCTTTTTAAGTTATGAGTTATCCGAATATCAAAAAAATATTTGGCTTAGGTCTTAAGGGGGATGGAAAATTAAATCGCTGTTAGAATGTATAAAAAAAAAATCATATACAGTTTTGACTACATCAAATTGGATGGAAAAGCGTGTAGTAAGGTAAATATTTAGGCATACTTTTAAATACAGTAAAATTAATATTGTTATTTTGACTTTTCCCTTGGAAACCCATCCCAACAAAATCAATTAACACAACAAGGATGGTATTGATTTATTGTTTTGTTGTTGTTGTTGGTGTTGTTTTGTTGTATTGTTTGTGTTGTGTGTATGAATTTATATGTGTTATTTATTGACGGCCGTCCATTGTTTCTTGTGCAACCATACAATTTTATTTCTTTCCTTGTGCAGCACTATATAAATGGTATCTATAATTATTTTTAAACAAATATCTAATCGAGTTTAATATTATTTGCTACACATATCTATCTATTTTTTATTTATATATTTACACTTTGAAACTTAATCTTTAAAACTGATTTACATCTCCTCTTAAGATAAGGTCCAGTTGAAAACCAGCGTCAGACACTAGTTGTCTGCCATTTATACCGAACTGGGCCTTTTTTTGTGGGAATATTGTGAGCCTTAACCAAATAAATTTATTTTCTTTCTTTTTACAAAATCACACAATAAAGGTTTCAAAACGAAATAAGGGAACTACTTCCTGCCGGAGATATGCCTGATAAAACCTCAGACGGTTTTAAAATTAAAAAGGGGAAATAGCATCCCGACAAAGAACTTATACTTAAGAACAAAGCTTAAAAAGCATTTTAAGATAATGTAGATCTGTTTTCTTTCATTTTCAGTGCAACGGACAGGTTTAATTCCGAGCAATTACTGGGTTTTGTCACACCTGAATGGCTTTTGTAATTGTTTAATGGTAAGACAGTTTTGCTCAGCCATTAACTTTTTGTCTGGTCTTGCAATTGCACAGTGTGAGGTGAATCTTTTCTAGTAATGACTAACTTCCGCCAGGGGCTTCACCTACATGATATATTTATAAATTATAACCCATGTTACTCAGTGATAATATAGCATTCTACTAGTGAAAGAATTTTCAAAATCGGTCCAGTAATTTTTGAATTTATTCATTATAAACAAAAATAAAAATCTTTTCTCTTCATAATATTAGTGTAGATTAGTAAGTCGAATGGTTTATGTAAGTAAATATCATTACAATTCGCCTGTATTCTCCAAAAACGTTGGTAAACATGTAAGTATATTATCCATTTAATAGAAACTAGAAAAAGTACAGCTATGTGATCTCTATACCAGAAACTAGCTTATGAAGTGTGATTTGTATGGCTCCTGTAATCTTTAATAAAATACCTGATCAAATTAAAAACTTACTGTTGCAAAAATTTAAAAACGATTCACAGAATTACTTGTACATAAATGTTATTATTCTGTGCAGGATTTCTTAAATGATATTTGTTTGTAATATCTTTACTTTGTATTAATTTGCATGCTATAAGGCAGAATGTACACGGATCCTATTATACAATTTAACAACTTATTTTTATGTACCTACATTCCAAGCAAATAAAGACCTATTCTATTATATTCCATGCCCACATTACGACAGTCTGATGTTATGTGTCTAATTTAAAAGGGTGTAAACCTATATTTGCGGGTGATTGGAAAAAATCGATATGCATATAAATTCAATATGCATGCACAGTAGACACAGATTTTTAAAACAAGATCTTACAGTTTTTTAAAATTGATTAAGGCCAAATGACGCCATTTATTTTAAATTACACCCGAAGTTGGCGTAAGTTTTAAGAAAAAAACTTTTTCTATTATTAGCCGTGTTCATTGCAGTAAGTATAATTAAAACCTTTTTGTTAAGACTTGATACTTATTTATCACAAATCGTTTCCTGATTAAATAATTTCTTTTTAATTGGTTATATTTATTGAAGAGAGAAGCATAAAAGACTGAATCAATAAAAATAAGTAAATGTAGTCTTTATCTATTGCTTAACAAGACTAGGTAATTGTATTATCTGACAATTTCTTCTAGCATCTATTGGTATGTGTACGGATTTAGTGAAGTGTACTGAGTAGACTACCGGCGACGCAATAGCCAAGAAATTGCCAGAAAACATAGTAAATTATTGTAAGTAGTCAAAAAGCATTTTTCCATATACACTTTACGATTATTAATAGGTGGCATCTGACAAACAATTTTGCACTACCTACAGCTACATAAGTAAAACTACTTATTTTTAAATGATGGAGCAGGGAGCTGGATACTCTACCGCTGTCTATCAAAAATCGGAATGTTGCCTGGATAAAAAAATAAAACTACAGAGTCCATCAGTCAGATAAAAAAAAAAAAATTGAAACGTATTTTTTGCTTTATTAATAAAGAATTATTTAGATAAAACGCATTCAAGTTCTGAATTGTGACGTCATGCCCATTTTAACTCAATTACTTTTGATTACGTAAAAAAAGAAAAATACGTGCCCAATATTTTTTAATAATATATCTAAAAAAAAGAACATTATGATCATGTCTCATGACTGTCATTGCAGAATTCTCCAGAATCTGAACTTATTGAGCTTTAAGCTTAGTGCAGACCAGCGCGACGCGACGCCGCGACGCGACTCGAACAATACAATTTCTAAGAAAACTTGACGGTATAACAATAACCGGTGTCGCGCCGCGCTGTCGCGTCGCGCTGGTCTGCACGAAGCTTAACACAAATAGTCTTATTACACATAATCTCACACGTAAAAATATTTCAGCACCTATTACCTATTTATACCCCCCAGTACCTATTTAAATAAAAAAGCAGTTTTAATATAAATTTGAGATGGCAGACAGTACAAGCGTATAGGATTGCAAGACGAGAAAGAAGAGGTTTCAATAATACTTTCTGGGATTTCAGTAAACGAGGGCATTGTAATATTGTGTGCTCACGTAATTTAATCTTGTCAACTATTAGTATAGCTGTACATTTTAATTTAGTGAAGGGAATGTACGGCCCAATCATTTTTATGGGTTACTTACAAAATATTTTTTGACTCATTTTTGTACAGTGCGACACAACGTAGATGTAGCATAAATTTGAAAATTTTCATTCATTAATTTAAATTTTACGAATGTATTTATTTAAATGACTTTACAAGTTATTGCGTTTTCATAAAGATCATTTTCACCTAAAGCAATAATAAAGATTGTTGATTTTAAAGGCGCACTGAGTTCGGATGGTGATCGGTTTTACGAATTTTGCCGATGTGTAAATATAAGTAAATTACTATTACTTAAAATAGAATATTTATATTTGTAATAAAGATATTATTCTGCAGTGCAATGCTGGCTGTTGGTAGATATATCTTAATACAGTTTTTGGATATTATCGAATTCTTTTTCATTATTCTAGCGTGCAGGTTTTTTTTTAAGTTTGCAATATCACGATATTTTTATGTGATATCGCGATCCCTGCTAGCCGTGTTATTATTCTAACATTTCCCGTCTCCGATCAGGATACAAACGAATAAATTAATTCAGCTAAAGCTTACGGGATCGTAAATTCAAAAGGGTATAAATCGTTAAAAACATTCATTACGTTAAAAAGTGTATGTGTTAAATAAAACATGAGAATGTGTTCCACCCATTATTGTGTGCCTTTTAAAAAGGCTTACTTTTTTAATTAGTTCCTTGCTTAGAATCGTAAAATGACCTAGTTTTCTAAGTTACTCTCACAAATGGTGCAGAAACATCTACATAAGTATAAGTTTATATATATTATCTTAACTTGGTACATAATCTGTATTACATAGGAAACAGGGAACAATATCGAACGGCCTAGTGTAGTTTAGTGGCCGCAAGCAGAGTTTCTTGTGTGGGTTCGATGCCAGAACTGCGAAAAGCAGATATTATGGGCTTTTTTCTTAGGAAATTTTCTGTACCTAGGACGGGACCAAATCGTCCACAAAAAATGTCTAAGTCAAATGTTCTGATATTGTTAGATAGAGCCTCAAAAAGATATAAGTACAGAATTAACTCCTCACATACCTACATACAAACACTATTCACATTATAAGTTCTCGTTGAATTAAGTACGCAGGCCGCCAACAGGTGGTCCCGAACTTAGCACGTTTGTTTAGCTCGTTCCGATATTCGGCTGTTGTTTGACTTAGCACCCACTAATTAGTTGATTGAACGTATTAATTGACACGTAAAGTAATTACAGAGCGAGTGTCGATGGGAATTTTGTGTAAACATTGATCGGGTTACAAATTCAGCTGATAACTTTTACAGTCTAACCGGATGCAGCTGAATACCAGTATTTTTTACATGGAGCGACTGCCTATCTGACCTCCACAACCCACTAACGGGGTAATATGATACTCCTTGGTAAGACTGGTTGTCAGACTTTCGGCCTTCTGACGACCCGTAACGACTGTCAAAGATCCACGAATGACAGCCGGGACCAACGGCTTAATTAACGTGCTTTCCGAGGCACGGAGGAGTCTTGGTATGTAAAGATGGTCACCCATCCACAGAGCAACCCCGGCAAGCGTAGCTTAACCTGATGGATCGACCTGTGCAGTCATTACTTAGCCACGAGCTCCTCTAAGTGAATGTGTCTATGGCCACGAGGGGGACATAGACACATTCACTTACAACTTTGCACATAGTTAGGCTTTTATGAAAGGAAAGAGGCTTCATTACAGAATGTATACTAGGACCATAATAGGCTATTTAATCATACGTCAGAGTATGTAATATTATATTTAAAATAGCGTTATTCTGCGAGGCAACGGTCCTGAGGAGGAGGATAATATGATCCTAATTTTGTGCGTCATAAGGAAAACGCAGGACTAAATTTTGTACAAAATCTGACAAAATCACATAACATTGTAATTAACAACCAAAGCCTACCAAGAATTTGAAAACCAACATTATATTAACGATACGTTTTGGTAACTAAACACATTTTTTTTAACTACCGGTGTTTGTAATTAATTTGGTAAATGACTGGAATAGGTACGAGTAAGGTTTTTCCCCACTTTATATTATTGTTCGAAACAGTCACGCGTGTATTTGATTAAAAAGAAAAATGGGTAAATACAAGAAGTAAATTCGAGTACTTTGAGTTTTGGTGAACTTCTGTTAAGTATATCAAAATTGGACACGGGAATTCGCCAATAACATTTCAATATTCTACATCTTTCATCTAAATTGAATGATACCGTCACGCGTCGTAAATAGTTGTGTTGAATTCAACAAGTAGTTGCGTTGGCAACTTTGTAATCGAGTTTTAAGATTATGAAAATTCGTCCAGAAAACCAGTCACAAAGCATGATAACTCAAGTTTTTAGTCTTACTAAACTTTGATCCAGCTTCAAAATAATCATTTAAATTACTTACCAATTCGCTCCAAATTTATTACTGACACACTTATTAAAATCAAGATAAAAACTAAAGTTCTATGTAACCACAAAATAAATGTGCGGTTAAAATTAACGCAACAGAGCAATGAAAACTGCATAGAATTAAAAAGAACAAGATGTTTTTATAAAACAAATGAAAAGTGAAAACTTTTCGAAGATAATTTCCAGCCAGTTTTCTTTGCTCTAATTTTAATCGATTAACATAATTTTTAATCGAATAGGATAGAATAGTATTCTTATTTTGAAAAAATATGAGGGATAGAATAGTTTAGTTTTTTTTTTAAGTTTTAGAAAGATTACGAAAAAGTAACGAAAGCTTTTTTAAACAACTAGGTAAAATATTAGTTAAAAGGAGGTAGACAGTAAAATATATTAAAAAAAAAGAACTAGTGAAACTAACCGGCCAGCAGCAAGGCAAGCACCGCGGTCGTGCAGGCTGCGTATGGTTTCATCGTTGCGTTCCGAATGCCGAGCGCTGTTTGCGGGCCCGCCTTATAACATTAGGGCTGTCCCGCCCTCGGCCAAGTAGCACGTAACTATGCTCCCGTATCGCACGTAATCGTGACGTAGGTGTCGCAGATGAGCCTTTTTTTCGGGAATTAGAGCCCATTTGAATATGAGGTGGTGGGGTAAGCAGAATAGGAGGGATGGATTTATCAGAAAGGCAGTACCTACTTATGTCTTTTAAAATGATAAAGAAATTGTTTCTAGTTTCAGTAAATTTGTTTGTCTTTAGAAGAAATCGAAAGCGTTCCACATAGTATTATTATTATATAAAGTGGTCAAAATATTTAACTAACAAACTGAGCTTTATTTAAGTGTAAGTATGAAGTAAGCGAAAAAACGCCAGTGGAATATTACAAAGGCACATTTTGAACATGTCCTGTTTAAAATTACCTGTGATTTAATTATATTTTGTTGTAAAACCTATGATGGATTTTAAATTACGTGGCAATTTCGTAGGTATTTTAATTAATCTACCTGCTGGTATTTTATTTACCTAGCTGCCAATCAGGAACGTAAAATCCCAAAAATACCTAGGTGGCCATTTACATATAATTATTACCTTTTACAACTAGAACAATGCCGTAATCCATTATAGTTACCTATAGGGAAATTGTTTTAACAATGTATATTATGACTTAATTTTGTTAATCGTAAAAGTCCATAAAGTTTTCCTTGTTTGTATATATTTATAACATAAATAAACGTATGTAAATTCCAGTTTCCTGGAATCCAAGTGTGTCGTTACGTACTATGCATCGATCACTATAAGTAATAATAAGTTCTTTATTAGTGATCGATGGTACTACGTGAAGAAAAACCAAAATGGTAGCTTCCCTTTTTGATGTGAATAAACTATAAACTGAAAGCTTACTTCTCAGTTGAATTGTAATAATTATCGTAAGAAATAAAGCTTGTATTCTGATAATTAGTTCGAAAAAAAATCTTCTCGTCTGCCAAATATGCGGTTAGAAAAAGTGGTAAGAATGAATTTTCATTTCAGAACGAAGGGCAGCACTGGAGCTGTACATGAACAGTAAGTAGGTAGTTAATTAATATTGGGTATAAGCAGATTACATCCTATTCTGTACCATGCAGTACGCTTAGCATGACCACAATAGAAACGGGTTTTGTCGACGGAAGAATAGACAAAATGACTCACAATCTGTCATTTTATCTATTCTTCCGTCGACAAAACCCGTAGAAAACACGTTTTTATGGTTGTCACGCTACGCTTGCAGGAGTCAAAGGGTTTCTAGGAAAGGCCTTTACATTATGGTGCTTAAAGAGGAGAAGCAGGCTATAGTTATACATAACCAAGTTCAAAAATAGACAAAGAGACAAGACAAAGAGTTACAAAGCCTACATATTGACCCATTTCGTTCATCGTTTACTAATTACACAAAAGCGTAGCTCACTAATTAATTGTCAGTAAACAAGGGCCATAGGACCCATTTTTATGCTCACTACGTGGTAACCCTCATATTTTCGTACGAAATGTAATTCATTAAAAAATTACAAAAATTGACGCAACAATTTACGCGCTAGAACACACCCACTGTTGGCGCGAAGAAAACAAAACGCAACGACCTTTATTTATGACTAATAATGGCTATTTGTCACATCTCTAATATGATACACGCATCGGTATCGAGTTTAATCGAATTCCAATATGTCCCCCTCTATAATCTCGGAGAAATTGATATTGGTTACATTTTTTCTGTAAAATAGCCTTGCTATCAATAATTTTTATTGAAAATTATTAATTACTGGTTTCGTTTGCACTTTTTAAATTGATTTAATGTTTACTAAGGATTCCTTGTAAACTATTTGGCTGTGGGCTATTTGAGTATTCTAATCAAAATACTATTTACGTAAATAGTATTTTGATTAGAATACCTACTCAAAACGCACACCGCCCTTTGTATGTTTCACAATTTTAAAGTGTGTTAGCCAATAGTCATAACAATGTCTTTATTTTCTTCTTTATTTTATTTTTTTTGTATATTGGCACCTTATATTCATGTATTTAGTTATTATTTAATCGTGTTTTTGTATTTTATGCTGTCTTTTGTGTGCACCAAATAAACGATTTATCTATCTATCTATCTATCTATCAAAAAACTACAAACTACTCAAAAGTAAATGACAGCATTTTGTTCCACTTTAATAAGTTGAAAAAACGGCTGTCATTTATTTTTTTTGCATTTTTTTTAATAGACGTACGTTCAAACTGGCATCATTGATAATAATTTGACATTAGCAGCTCCTTTATGTCTTAGTGGTAAGGGCGATTTTCATAGTTTAAGTTGACTGTACACCGCGCATCTTAAATAACAGAGACATTTATTTAATCGGTATTATTAGATATTTGCTTACAGGGTACGATTCCCTATAGAAATACAGTGGGCGTAGGTAATTATTTACGTAGTAAGTTAGCGCTATAATATAAACCAATGTGCCTAAATTAGCTTTAGATCTACTAAGCACACAGGGGCAACGTGATTCCGCAAATCTATTGACTCTAGAACTTAGGGAAGAAGTTTTGGCACTAATTCACTATTAAGAAAATCACGAGAGAGTGACGCGACTAATATTTACAATTCGGAATTCAACTTAATAAAAAACTTTTTACAAAAAATAACCACCCGACTTCCAAAAAAAAACACTACAAAGTGAAGTAATTTTAATATTTTTATTTCTTACTTTTTAGTTGTGAAATGAAATGAAATTGTTTATTCTGTAAATAGGATATCGGAATCACTTTTACAAGTCATATAAAAAAAAAATACAAATAAGCTAGATGAGGTCGGTGTTTCCTATCTGACTACTCTGAGAAGAAAGGCCGAAACAAACTCAGAGGTTGTAGTCTCTTTTAAAGTCCAGACATAATCTTGGTCAAGTCATAGAGGACAATGTAGATTAGTGTCTGAAATAGTATTTTGAGGAAAGAACCACACAGATTTGAGTGGACCTGTCCAGTCAGTGCAAGCATTTGTCAGTAATCGTGGAGCTCAACTCAAAACTGAAGAGGAGCTCAACTCGACGAACAATACCAAAGAAAGGATATTTGGGTAGGCCGCATCAACTACTCAGACTGCCAGACCATCATTAAAACTAACTGAGAAAGAAAAAATAAATGAAAGAGAAAAATAAAAATAAAATATCCACATAGTCCTCACATTCAATCGTGTCATTTTGAATATAATTCTCAACAATGTCAATATGTATATAAAACTGGTTTATTGTGATGAATAATTAAAATGTCAAGTAAGTTTGGTTTTAATACAGCTTTTAAATCGTTTAATGGGTAAGTTTCGAATGTCAATGGGAAGTTTGTTGTGGTACTTACCACAGACAAAAACGAATACCACTACCTGCTATGTAAAAGTGACAGAAAGTTATTATAACATCATTCACGTCTTCTTCTTTTCTTGTGGTTAGTGACTAACCTGGTGTCAGAGTTTTAAAGCCGCCCATGGGCCTCTGACTTAGCTTCACATGCCGACGAGAAATGTCTCTCAGGCATGCCGGTTTCCTCACGATGTTTTCCTTCACCGTTTTTTGAAGCAAGTGATAATTTTACAATACGCACATGAATCCGAAAAGTCAGAGGTTGCCTTGGGTTTGAACTCGAGACTTATGAATTGGCAGTCCGATGGTCACAGCACTAGGCTATCACTGCTATTATCATCCGCGTAGACTATGTATTATTATGACTACGAGAAAAAGTACGTATTATTGAAGCTAACTCAAAAACTACCCAAGCAAAGTTAATACAATTTCCATGAGACCACCGCGCAAGCTTCGTCGGATAGAGAATTTACACAATTGACGAAAATATAGATGAATACTTACATTAAAAAAAGACATACATACAGACGACTGTATGTACCTCCTCCTTTTTGGAAGTCAGTTAAAAATCTTTAATTTACACAATTGACGAAAATATCGATGAATACATTAAAAAAAGACGTACCTACATACAGTCATCTGTATGTACCTACGTCTTTTTTCAATCGTCTTTTTTTTTCGTCAATTGTGTAAATTAAAGATTTTTAACTGACTTCCAAAAAGGAGGAGGTTCTATGTTCGTACATAGAACCTCCTCCTTTTTGGAAGTCGGTTAAAAATATTTAATTAATTAATTCACTGACAGACAACACAGCACAGCCTAAACCGTCTAAAGCACAGTACAGATTTTGCTGGGTAGGACAGGCGAGGCAAAACATGCTTCTCGACGTATGCTGCGACGCAGCTACACAGACACATTCGCGTCCTAGCTAGTACAAACAATAGACGGCTGTACTGCGCTACCTGCGTCTCAGCAAAAAAACAAGTGAAGCACGCGTCGCGCAGAAATCTGTGCCGGCTCTGCAACGAAACGCAGAGCAGAACAGACACATGTCTGCGTCGCATGTGCCTACGCCGCAGCTTACGCAGCTGTCAGTACATTCAGCGTTACAAAAATTACTCTGCCCTGCGCTGCTTGGACCTGCGTCACCTGCATCTCAGCAAACGCTTAGCCTTACGTCGAGAAACATGTTTTGCGCAAGAGTTCCTAACATTACGAAAGTGCACTGAGTCATAAATAATAACATAATTTAATAATAATGAAAATACTTCTAATAATTTATATAATACGAGTAACTACCTACATTATTCTTATGCAATACATAAAATTAAAATAACTAATATACTATACCTAATAATATACAATATATACATAATTATACACCCAAATAAAAACATCTAATAATATTGAATTACTGCTTAGCCCTCCTCCTCTCTCCTTACTTTGCTGTGCCCGACAGGGTCCATATTGCTCTCTTACTTATTATACCATCTATGTAATACATATGGAATGCAATAAAAAATTGAGTATTGAGTATTGAAAGGATTCGAAAATTATCCCCTAATGGGCTAAATCGGCAAAAATGACGAAGTTCCATACAATCTTTCATTCCCTATGAAAGATTGTTGGCAGAGTTGTTTACTAAGGTGATTTGGCAAAACGTTAAAATCCAGTTCATTCAACATTAACCGATGTGGCCGATAAGCTCTGGAATGGTGACCACATCCGGAAGGCGTAAATGCGTGGTTAGTTTTTATAATAAACTAGTGACAAATCATCGAGATTTCTTAGTTATACGAGTATGAAACTTTAATATAACCGTATTATACACATAAACCTTCCGAAATAAATTCTCTAAACGATGGTGAAAATCTCATCAAAATCTGTTGCGTGGTTTATAAGAACATCGCGGACATACAGACAAACACGATAAGCGACTTTAATTTATAATAATATGTAGATGTAGATTTCAGCGCTGCGTGGATGTGGGTAGTGTAGCGCCGGTCGTTGTGGATATTTTTAGGAAAGGCTAATCATGCAGTAGACTTTTTTCAGCTGATATTCTAATACACTACCTAGTACCTACTTAATTCGCCACCTACACATTGTCATGACCTACAACATCTCCTAGTCACAAAGAATATTTCGTGCTGTGTTTTTAAGTGTCGTAAATTCGTAATGAACTCTACTCAAGTCCAACCACTACTTATTATTAAGTATATCAACTCATGAACCCCAGGTTTCTTTTTTAGTACATACATACTGGTTACTCGTTATTTTCTATTCAGCTTATTGCGTATAATTCTGTCCCCCCCCCCCACAGGCTTATTTTATAATAAGCTGTTGTGCAAATAGTAAGCTGTCACAGTTGTTGTTATCACTTGCTTCAAAAACGGTGAAGGAAAATATCGTGAGGAAACTGGCCATGCCTGAGAAATATTTTTCGACGGCATGTAAAGTCAAGTCAGAGGCCCATATCGGCTTTATTTCACTATGCGACTCCGTTGCTTTTCGAGCCCTTCCTTACTCATCAAACAGCCACATTCTCACTACTCAATTCGTGGTATCTTTATAAATTTCAAAAAAAGAATATTCTCATGCACGCGCGTTTCAACATCCTCTGGGCAATTGCCCGCCAGACATGACACCCGTCTGGTCGGAGGATCCTCTCTTTTTTATGGGGGATAAGTGAACTTTATACCCTGTTCCTCATACCCCTAAATACTCAGCAATTAAACTTTCCATGAATTTACATAGAATTCTTACAAAAGTGTACAACATCCTATGGTTTCAGAACCTTTTATAGAGGATTCATATCATATTGGTGTTGATAAAGTCTTGTATGCAACTGCACATAATTAGGTATTAAAACACTCATGTGATACTATTATCAAACAAACCCACATTCGTGTTTCAATACCCCTTATTATACAAGAGTTGCATAAACAAGTATTAAATACGTACATCTTTGCTATAATAAAATGCCACATACCGATGTGAATACCCACGTTGCATTGAATCAAACAAACGTTTAGAACTTGAATAGAGTTAGACAGTTGGACAACCAAAACTTAGCGGCCTGTATATGCAAACTTCGAAGGTGCAGCGTACCGTGTGTGACTGCCTTTATAAAATATATATGTATATTTATAGGTGACCGTATACTGCCGCGCTAGCGATAAGTCCAGTAAGTACGTTTTGTATAGTTTCGAGTAATTGGCGCTTAAAGTTTTTCGTCACCTTTTTGCTTTTTCTGCCTTGTTTTATTAACTTATTTTAATTCTAATTTTTGAAATGTGTAGCATTATAAATAAAGTATAATTTCACATTGTGTAATCATTAAATTAATATGTATTTCTAATAGAAAACTTTTAAATGAAAAAATAAATTTTATATCTAGTACATGTTTAATATATTTAGCATCAATTGCTTATTATAACTGCAGTATACAGTATACAGTTACTGCTCATATCATTAGCAGAAGTAAAATCTGAATGAAGATACCGCACTTAGAAACTGGCCGCTACTTACTGCTGTTATGCTAAGGAAAACTTACTGCCGTTAGCCTTATTGAAATTTATAGGTTCCCGTTAAGATATTAGAATAGCAGTCAGATCAAATTGTTCAGCTCATTGCGCTGATTCCGAATCTATGTTTACCTCAATTTGGACAAAAATTATACTTACTGCAGTCATCGCAAGCGCGGCAGTATAGAAATATATATTTTATACCCAATGTTAGCTCAATCTAGGAAATTTTACCAAGACCTACTGAGGGTGGGCGGTTTATTCAGTCGCT
Source organism: Agrochola circellaris (assembly GCA_914767755.1). Taxonomy (NCBI): domain Eukaryota; kingdom Metazoa; phylum Arthropoda; class Insecta; order Lepidoptera; family Noctuidae; genus Agrochola; species Agrochola circellaris. Next base: position 3,020,166 of record OU611853.1, read on the forward strand.
ATAGTGACTGAATAAGTGGCCCTAGGGCCACTTCGTTTTGTACTGTGAACTGACGTAAATGTAGCATCTGCGACATAGATAGGTTTTGAGAGATTTTTTCCGGAGGTTTCATTGAAGTAATTATGTTATTATTTAATAAAAATGGTGGCGTAATATTTTCGATAATTCTGCATTACGGTGTTAAGATTTTTTCTCACCAGGACCTAGAAACTGAAAAAATCTTTGTACCGCGATGCAGATACTGACGAAAATACAGTTACCTCATTTTTATTGTGGCTTGAGGCATAGGCTGCTCTATCTCAAATGGTAGATAAAAAGGCCCAAGTCGAATATGAACAAGTTAAAAAGAAATACAGTTATCATAACATCACGCCTTATTACCCCGACGTGTTAAGCAGAGGTGTACCTATACTACACCCACATCATCAGTTATGTTGAAGTCCCATGTCATGTCACCCTATTGCCATCAACCGGGCACAAATCCAGACTCCGGGCTGCTACTGAGAACATTCAGATAGAAAAACCCAATGACACTGTCCGACCAGGGAATCGAACCCAGGACTTCATGTTCAGCAGTAGTGCTTGCGACCACTAGACCAACGAGGCAGTCAGGAAATACATACAAAATTTTTTTTTGGCATGGCCACAAGCATCCATCCATATTAAACTTCTCCATAGGGAAAACCTGATGAACGCCGCAGTTGGCTGTCAACGGGAGAATTCCCTTGAGTCAATAATGTTTGGTTTTGCCATCCATCCATCTTTCAACTCAACGTCATGGGGTCTCAACTCGAACAATTTATAATTAGTCTGGAAAAAGAATCATAGATGGCAGCATAGGTATCAATTATGATATTAACAATCACTAAAAAGCGATAAAATCTAATCTCATAGCCAAGGGTTTCAACACGAACAAATTATAATTAGTCTTGAAATAGAATCATAGATGGCAGCATAGGTAACAATTATGAAATTAACCATCACTAAAAAGCGTTAAACGGCAGATTTTGGCTGAAGAAAGATTAGAAAAAATCAAAACTTCCATGCTTAATACTGATTTATCTATTTAAACGCATAAATCTCGTATTTTCAACAAACAATATAAATAAAACCTTTTACTTCAATTCCAACCCATAGAATGATAAAGTAGCTATCTGTTAATCATTTTGTGTAGAGCTCTTCGCAATAGATGGCGTTTTACTCAATTTGTCATCACGTTTAGTAGGAAATTCAAACTTTTTTTTATCTAGTACCAACGTTACATATAAAAATTAAAAGAAACCTATTAACATGTTTTTGGCAAGCTAAACATTTTACAACAAACATACATTTATTTTTATTTTTTTTATTTTTCCGTTCTTCTAAGCTTTCTAAAAGAAGGATTGCAAAAAACATTTTACAAGTAGATAGCTATTCTTTATGTCAATAGTGCCGATTCCCTTGTCACTAATGCCTCTAAACTAGACTAAAAGGAGACGGATACGCTTTCATACAATCTTGGGCCTGGATGTAAAGAGATGAAATTGGTGTCAATTAATAGCTACTATATTATCAAACCATCACTGAAAATTTTGCGGATTTTTGCAATCTGAGAGCCGAGTTAAAAGAGATTTTGTTAAAGTGAGGTTACGTAACAAAACAGCAGATTTTTGAAGTGCGATGTATAACCTCATTGTGCGATAGGTAGTTGTTTTTTTTAAAGATAGGATACTGTTACAATTATAGAAGGTGTATACAGTGCCGCTAGTGGCACTGTATATTTACACAACGATCCATTATGATAATATCCAATCGGTAGGCTGGTCGTAGAATCCAAAAAAACAAGTCCAAGTCCAACGTAAAAGCGAGGCTCTCCGTGTCCGGTATGGCAGCAAGGGTCGTACAAGAAGTAAGATCAGAAGTCCGTAGAAAGAAAGCAGGGGTAGCAGAAAATATCAATAAAACTATGGGAGGAAACACTCAAAACGCACACGCACTAAACGATACGAAACGAGTGACGGACTGACATGTCACCATAGACTAAAAATACAATAATCGATTAGCAAACGTGAATCGATTTTAACATTTATTAGATATTTAATTTGTTTAAACTGTTTAATACGTTAATTCTAATAATTAATGTATTTGAATTAATCATCTGGTAAAAGCATCTTTTAAATAGTATGAACTCGGTCACGATAGTCGATTATAATTTAATCGATATTTTATTTTGTTCGTAGCCATAACTTAATTTTTGGATTTCTCAATTTCCAGATTGTAAAATGGGCTGATATTTCACATTTTGTAATAGAAAAATATAACCGTTTTTTTTAATCATACGTCAACTTATTACAATCAGGCCCAGAAATCCCCGTCTCCTTTTATTTAATCCTGTCAAACGACGATTTCTCATTCTGAAATAGACTAAAGTGACACAACTAAACTATATTTTAGATTGTCAGCACTAAGATAGTACTGAGTTTTTAATTTAGTGAAAATGGCAATTTTGCTATTCTGAATTTGACGTTTTTAATCTAAAATTTTGATTGTCTCACTAAATCCGGACAATCATTTGCAGTTCTTTTCATGCATGACGTCACGGACGTGTCATTTGTTTTTGATTTGGAATACAAATAGGTAGTAAATCATGAATATTAATAACGAATGTTGGCTTTTTAAGGTGGTCACTCAATGGGTGAATACCCACTGAAAACGGTTTGAAATCAAATCATGGAATGCTTATTAACGCGTGAACGCGTGTAATAAGCATTCCTTACCTTCGATGTATATATTGTATACAAGCTTCTCTCCGCGACTTCGTCCGCGTAAAATTTCGGCCCCCGACCCACTCTGTCGCATCGCATCGCCCGCCCGCGGTATTACTGCGTTTTCACTTGTTCTTTCTGTCGTTTAGCTCGGCTCCTAAGGGTCTTTAGCGTCATGTTAAATAGCCTATAACCTTCCTCAAGAATTGGGCTATCAAGTTCAAATATATTTTTTTAATTCATGCTGGAAGGTCCAGAGATACGGGCGTTTAAAAAAAAAAACGGCCAAGTGCGTGTCGGACCACGCACAAAGAAGGGTTCCCTAGTTGGGTTGGGATGAATTTATCCCAAAAATAAACATTTTTATAATTGAGAAATATGTTCTCTCATACATCGATATACGACACGGTCAATTGTCCAACTGCAAATGTAAGTTTGTAATCGCATTCTTTCTTGTTTTTTCATAAAACTTCAAATTAACGATTTTCGGACTTTTTCCTTTACTTGTGCTGTGAGATCCTGCTTCGTGCCAAATGTCATGATTCTAGGTCAACGGGAAGTAACCATATTTTGATTTATTTGCGAGTATCAAAATATGTCACATAAATGACCGAATTTTTTTATTGCCTTGACTTAGGAGCTTGATTTTTTTTTAAGTTCCAAGGAATCATAGATCTACGTATTTCATACTTGATACCTCCACGCGTTCCTGAGAAAATGGGACTTGACAGACTGACGGACGGACAACGAAGTGATCCTACGTTTCCATTTTTTCATTTTGAGGTACGGAACCCTAAAAAACAAACTCTTCAGCTTTATTATTAGTATAAGTAGTAGATTGAAGTCTTGTGAAAAATTGTATGCTTCTAGATCTAGTCCCAGCGGTTTAGGCTGTGCGTTGTCTGTCGGTGTATTTAAGATTTTTATTATGTAGATTATGTACTTATTAAGATTTTCTCTTTGTCCTACGCTAGATCACGACTTGAAAGTTAAACTTTGTGTAACTAAGTAATTATATTCCACTTTAGTTGTGGTACTCCTGTGGGAAATACATACCTACTATGAAAAGGTAGGCTGGTAAAACTTGTACCCATGTAGGCATAGTGTGTATGTAACCTTTAACTTGAGTTGTGTGATGGATGTTCCTACATTTATAGGTAGCTAAATAAGTGTGGAAACACGACACGAAGTTGGTGTAGGTTTTGTGTTTCCAGTACGATTTATTGGTAGGTAATAAGTAGAATATAATCGGGGATGATACTTATAGATATGTTTATCGATAATACTGTTTCGATTGTAGTATTAAAGTAGTTGATAGGTAGTTATCAGCAGTACTAGGTACTAGGTCTCGAGTTCGAACCCAAGGGCTCCGACTTTTGGTAGAAATTAATTTGTAAAGTTATGTCTAACGCAGAAAACAACTGAGAATCACGCAAAATCTATCAAGCGTATTTTTCTGAAACCTTCACCATTTTAAAGATAATTTGAATTATTGATCTTTAAGTACACGTGTTTTATTAAAATACCTTTTGTTTTATGTATAATAAATTAATAATGCGTCTAATTTGGGACAGCTCTCCTTGATGGGCGAGTCCTATTACTGGCTGGACGTACGACGCGTTGCGTGAGCTCAGCACAGAACACGCAAGCTAACCACTTATGGTCACTGGCATATAACTGCGTCTTAAATGTAACTGGGGAAACGGTTGTACACCTCTGTCCATCCCTTTGGGGAATACAGGTATAATGTTATATGTTGGTTGTATATTGGTTGTATTGATTGCTGATTTTCATTCTGTTGATAGCATAGTGAAATATACACACTGCCTTCGTAGCGATTGATGTTATAGCCCCTTGAGGCACCTTTTAAGACGCCCACGATAAGTGAAGAGGTAAACATATTTCACAAATGACAGTTCAATATAAGTACCTAATATACGAACCGTATATAATTTATTACCGTAATTATATCTAGAAACGTCAAAAGACTGCCATCTTCTCCTAAGCTTATGTCCGTATACAATAGTTAACGGCTTAGTATTCCTGAAATAATAATGAAATACGGGGCACTATTAATAGTCGTTATGTTGTGTGGGTGGTAATGTGTTATGAGATGCCATTACATGTTCGTGAGCTTCTGTGATTGGTTGGCAATCTTACCTACAGGTATTTTATGAATGGTGACTGAATCGTATCTGCTATTACTAAAAAGGGTTTATAAGCAAATATAAATAATGGGTTATAATTTTCTAGCTGTGCCCGTGTGCCGCTGACTGATATCTAACTCTTAGAGCTTCTGCAGACATACAATTGTAAGTTGGCCAACTATAGTAACTTACTAAGATACAGATTTAGTTGGACAAGAAGCGCGGGCTAGCATATGTCACTACACCTATTAGTATACTCTGCGATTTAGTCGGCTAACTTATAATCGTAAATCTGCGGTCACCCTTAGCCAGAACATCTATCAATCGTAATAACAAAGTAATCAGATAAGTTATCTGTGGTTAATTACATTTAGACACAGATATAATCATTGATATAAAATATCCTTTTCATTGATGTAACTGACGACCTAGATATAAGGATGCAGAAACAGATACATTTCCCTTTTTGACGTTTGTATTGTAGGTATTTTCGGCTTGAGGTAACTTTCACACGTGACTAACCTCTTCGGCCAAGTCACTGGAATATTCAAAATAAGGAAAAAGCAAAGAATCTCACCCGCACCGTACCTCTAAATATCTTCCATTGAAGGAGGTTTGTACCATACTTAAAATGCCGAAACATAAAAGCAAGGAAATAGTTTTTGATATTATCGGCCTACGCCATAGACTGTGGTCTACAAGGCTACGACGCTCAGCCACTATGAATCTGAGAAATTATTATTAAATCTCCCTAATATACTATTTTAAGAATTCACAGAAGTCTCAGCCTAAACCAAATGATCCATCGTCAAAGCATAAGTACCTAAGTGATAGAACCCCGTCCGCCCACGCCGTAGGCTGTGGTCTACGAGGCTACGACTTATAGCCATTCCAGATCATTATTACTACAATTGATGTATTTTATGAATTCATAGAATGGCAGTCTCTGACTAAAGCAAACCGTACATCATTACAACAGTATAGAGTTATGAGGAACAGGGTGTAAAGTTCACTCATCCTCCTTAAGTAATCGTCACCGTATTGCGGCGGTTCGTGAGCTTGTCCCGAGGCGAGGCGAATACGTTACGATTCCGATTAGTGTGCATTGGAAAGTTTCATACAAAGAATACTGACAGGCTCGAGTTGATATTATACGGTGACGATCCCTTTCAGAGCTAATATGTGTGCTATTTCCTTTAGACTGATGTCTTGTTTGGTGGGCTATAATTGCCCAACCAAATTTTTTTTTGTTTCTCGGTTGAATTTCCTGTGGGTGGCTCAATAAATTAAGGCCTCCAGTCAGGGCCCCGACGGTAGATGTCGGGATGTTGTATACAGGGTGACAGGGACATCGACGCGAAAATTGATACCATGGATTCGGTACATAATTCTGAACGCCTCTAGGTTAAAATTTTTCGTCGGTTATTTAAAAAAAAATCTGCTGTTCCATACATTTTGACCGCGTAGGTTTTCTATGGAACAGCAGATTTTTTTTGAATAACCGACGAAATATTTCAACGCCTGCGTTGAAATATTTGTACATGGTTCAGAATCATTTACTGAATCCATGGTATCAGTTTTTGCGTCGATGTCCCTGCCACCCTGTAAATGATAGTCGCATCGAGAACTTTGCTTGCGTGATACAGAATTTTGCGTGACGTCAGTGGAAGCGTTGTTCGCATGTGGCGATGTCAATGCCGCCACATCAGAAATAAGTCATTGAAAAACTTTGCCTGTCGCCTACGAAGCTACGAGAAACAGAACTTTTAGTTGTTAGTGTGTGGTCTCTATGCAACTTTTACTATTTCAAGAATTATCTGGACATGGGCTTTATCAAAAGGCAAGTATTATCAGCGTTAAACTGTAGGTGTTATTGTTTTAGATTCAGACGATATCCGCCTACGCCGTAGACGATGCTACGACAAACAGCTTAGAGCAATGAAGCCTCAAAGCTCAACTTTCCTCAACTGTACTGGGATCATATAATATAACACAGATAAAAGCATGTGGTTACTCAGTCAATATGCGATATTCCACAATGAGGCGCTATCGGCCTATGTCGTTGACGCTACGACAAAACACCTTGAGCCACCTCAATGATTAACCCCCCTTTTACTATCTACAAGATTTATAGTAAAGGAGCCCCCACCGGCCTTAAGACGTATTGTATTGTGTTAAATAATATCGGCCTACGCTGTAGACTGCGGTTTATGACAAATAGCCGTAAGCAGTAAATTATATAATTAATGCTCGCAGTGATTTCATGATATCCCCGATACGGAATCGGATTACGTACTACCGAGGCCTGAGGCTTTAAGGCTGATATTTCATCATCATGTTGATGGCCTTGTCTATTTTACTTGGGGTCAGCGCACTGATGAATTTATTTTATCTTTTATCTCCTACCTAATTGTTGATTACTAAATGGTATCTACGATATTAACACTACTATCGATATTAACACGAACTCGCGCGTCTTTTGTAGTCAGACCCACATTATAAGACATATTTTATTTTCCATTTGAATATCTTGGCATTGTCTCCATAATTATAATATTTATGTTTAGGGGGGCCAGAGGGCTGGCCAATTTTTAGGTCAAAGAATCAGCATTGCCATCCAACGTGGCAACTCTGCAAGCCTTTTGAGCACTGGACGTGGACGATTTTTTTGATACCCAATGAGCTCTTCCCTCTCTTTATTTTTATTTTTTTCCTTTACATACTTATACATAATACTAATACTTTAGTGTTAGATTGTTTATTATATTGTAAGACAAAGTCAAAGCCAAATCATTTATCAAAAGGCACTTTTGAACGTCAAAATGTACAAAAAAATTGAGTTGATTATGGAGAAGAATGGGCAAGAAACTCCACCGTTACTCTTTTAAAATGTTTTACAATATTTTGTTAAGATTTGTCGACAAATGTAGGTATGCTAACCCAGTAAATAAATCTTTATATTTACAAGAAATCCTAAGTAGAAGCTATTCAAATAAATTAATTTGTAAAATTCCCGAGGGTGGACATCACAACAATGGCTCCTCACTTTTAGTCCTGTCATGACGCCTACAAGTTTAAAAAGTTCATTAAGCCTGTAATTAAAACCTACTCGAATGAAGGAGGGCCTCCTTTTTGCTTACATTTGCATTATGTTTTGATTTTGATCGTAGGCGACGAACCGTAAAAAGCTGTTCGGTACTTTGAAAATCTTCGGCCCATGGTCCATAGATAATAAAATAAATAATAAATAATTTGTTTGCATAAAACTTCTCGGACAAATACAGGGTGGCGGGGACATCGACGCGAAAACTGATAAGAAGATTCAGTACATGATTCTGAACACGTTGCGTTGAAATTTTTCGTCAGTTATTAAAAAAAAACAGCTGTTTCATACATTTTGACCGCGAAGGTATTGCACTTTTCTATGTAACAGCAGATTTTATTTTAAATAACCGACGAAAAATTTCTACGCTGTACTTTTTTTTGTATTTTATTCTTTTATTTTATCATCTTACTGAATCCATGGTATCAGTTTTCGCGTCGATGTCCCTGCCACCCTGTATAGGTCGATGTTGTTGAATTTAAAAATAGATTGATATCGTTTTGAGCATAGAAACACACTACCTATGTACTAAAATGTATAAAAACAAAAAAAAACAACGTTGGCATGCCCTGCTGAACATAAACTTTTTTGATAAAACAGTCTTTGTAATGTCCTGTGATAACAAAATATTATTTTAGCTCATAATAGACGGATCTGCTGTCTTTTTCCTTGAAAGAAAGGTCCTAGAAGATTCTTTGCATTTCTTTTTAAAACAGAAAGTACCTAAGGCCCTTTATACACGCGCGGTTTCTTTACGGTATGGCGCACCGTGTATACCGCGCCGTAGAAAAAACGTGTCTCTCGACAAGTTTCCATAATGATCTTTACAACACTGACGACCGTGCCTAAAGGGCCTAATACATACAATCACGAGCATTAAATACCTTACATTTACGCAACATTCAAAAGCGATTTTCTTCTAAGGTATTAAGAGGCTTACAACAGCTAAAGCGCGGTCACTGTCGGACTGCATAGAAATGAAAGAGAAGCGCGATGACACGACGCAGGTAATTTATTGCAAAATATGAAGCAATTAGCGATTTACAAAAAATCTATTGATTGGACTGGAAAATTAAAACACTATTATGCTAATATGTAGCTTGTAGAATAATCTGACAAAAAAACAGAATGATTGCATGTAAATTAATATGATTTTTAATCGTTAAAAGAAATTTTTAGAGGTATCTTCATGATATTTTTCTATCGTATCAAATTAGTTGTATTATGTTTTCAACACACTATCATACTAGCATATATCCTGAAGAATATCATATATTTTTCTGATTTTGTTTACTGCAGTGGATCATATTCTTTTAGGCATTATAAAACTTGCGTTTAGGCACGTTTAGGTCCTGTAGTCCCCTTAATAGAAAAAATATTATTTCATTTACAAACATACAATTTACATTTTTAAATATTTTTATAAAAACATTAAAAAAATATAAATACTTGTGCCTACCGGTATCGGGAACAGGAAATTATTATTATTTTTGAAACCATACTAAAATGTAATATTTAGATCTTGTTGTTGTAATCGTTATTTCGAGAGAAAATCTTTTCTGTTTGTTCGCACGGACGTAAAAGTATCGCAGCGGAATTTTATCGCGCACTGGACTTTCCAACTCTGGGTAGTGTCCCAGGGTATTCAAAAACACACTGTTTGATTTTCAACTCTCGGCGCTAAGCAGAAAGTTGAAAATCCAGTGTACGAAAAAAAATCGTCGCGGGAAAAAATCGCCCGTGCGAACCTGGGCAAAGTGTAAGTTATCTATGCTTGTGACTGTGCCTACACGCACATAGCTTGTACCACCAGTAAATATAGCTTATTATTACATGATAACACGCCTACACAATATCTTATCATATTCTTCCTCCCACATTTTCCGACCAACTAGACCCGTTTGGCACGAAAAAAACATGTTATTACCATTTTTTCACTCTTTTATTTACTTCAATGCATCTTTTTACACTAGGATTTATGAAATACGATTACCGTTTTATTATTTAAGGCATCTTTTTTTCGTAGCTGTAGTCTTTCATAGCGGAGTCGGCGAAGGTCTACGAATGCTACGAAAATTATGAGTTATAAAGCTTCACACAGTTCTGAGTCACGGTCTTTCAGACTGTGGGCAGTCTGGGTTCAAGGTTTGTGTATTTTAGAGCATGCTTCGAAAGGCTTGGACGGCTCAAAGCCCGGAAATTGAACAAATATGAGAGCATACAGTGAGGAAAATTGTGAGTATGAATGTTAAAAGGCTATAAGAGTAGGGGAAGATAAAAAAAAAGATCAATGAACTGTACGAAAGATGATATGGCTAGAAAGGGGGTGACTACTGATATGAGGACTAAGAGAGAAGTATGACCTCATATAAATAGGATTAAGGCAAGATAATGATGATACAAAATGTATGCAAGCAATTTTTTCCCGTTCCAGGACAAGACAGTCTAAACGGGCCGGAGGAGCTCGGAATAGGCCCTTAGTATAGTAACGTACCATCGAAGAATTTCATATCTTTACCGCAAGGCCTATTTCTGCTTGCAACGCTCGGCGGCTATAGAACCGGGCCGGTAACAGATGTGATTATCGTGTTCACGGGATTTTGTTTTCAATCTGCTTAGATATGAAGTTCTTCGATATACATAACATCACGCCTGGGGAACGGAAGGGCAGAGGTGTACCTATAGTACACCTCTATTTCAACATTTACGTTGAAGCCTCATGTAATAGGGGGCGAGCCTATTGCTATCAACTGGGCACAAATCCAGACTCCGGGCTGAACTTTTACAGAAGGAAAAATCCAATAAATGTATTTTCTTTCTTTCTTCTTTCTTATAAAACTTTACCCGATCCGGGAATAGAACTCAGGACCTTATGCGCAGCAGTAGCGCTTGCAACCGCTACACCAACAAGGCTGACAATAGTAACTACATAATAATAAATAATAATAATATACGGCGCGTATCATTAGGAGGTTACTCTCTCTCTGGAGCCCTGACCGCCGTAACTTGGATCCTGCCATGCTATTCTGTAAACATCTCACCGTGAAAACTTGGGTGAAGTGAGCTGTCAATAGTGTCAATCCCTGTGGAATGACAGCTCCCTCCACGCTCACTTCACCTAAGTTTTCACGGTGAGATGATTACAGAATAGCACTGCTGTTCCCGATACCTGAGAGGGCTACTATTTTTTTATATTATTAAATGTTTTTTTTTGTTTTTATAAAAATACAAAATGTAAATTATATGTATCTAGATGAAATAAAAAAACAATAATACCATTTTTTTCAGGCGACACAGGCCCATAGAAAAATACCTTAACCTAAACATACATATTCTAATACACTCGAGAGCAATGAATCCCGGTCACTTAAAGAATGTTAAAAATCTCGGAAACTAAAAATGATAGGTTAATGCAATAAATTGTATTTAATAGACAATGTAATACTCCTTAAATGAAAGTAAAAAAAATATGAGTCACCATACATTTTATTAACACAAAATTACATAAAGAAAAAAACTGCTGATCTCTCCTTAAAACAAAAATAGGAAACATGCAATTTTTGAACTTTATTACGATTTTCTTGAATTTTAATACTTCGTATTGCCTCCTCGTGCTTCCATTACTGCGTTTACGCGGTTTGGCATGCTGTACACCAAGTTCCTTATACGATTTTGGGGAATATTCTCCCATTCCTCTGTGAGAGCAATTTTGAGCTCACGAAGCGTGATTGGGGGAGGGTTTCGTTGTTTTACGCATCTGCCTAGCTCGTCCCAAGCATGCTCGATCGGGTTGATATCCGGGCTGCGCGCTGGCCACTCCATACGAGTAATGTTCATCTCTTGAAGGTAGTCATTCACAATCCTACCTGTATGAGGTCGGGCATTGTCATGCATAAATATAGCATCCTCACCTAAATTGACCATAAATGGACCAACGTGATCATTGAGGATTTCTTCCACATATCTTACGCTAGTTAAAGAGCCGTTTTCTATGATCACCAGCTCTGTGCGACTTTCAGAAGAAATTCCGGCCCACACAAGTACAGACCCACCACCGTAGGCTACTTTTTCTTCGATGCATGCTTGCTTGAATCTTTCCCCTGGTCTTCGATACACTCTGTGTCTTCCATCGTGCTTGTAGAGCATAAATTTTGATTCGTCGGAGAACATAACTTTTGACCAATCTTCAATACTCCAATTTACGTGGCTCTGGGCATATCTTAGTCTTGAAATACGATGCCCACGCTCCAGTTTAGGGCCGTTTGCAGGTCTAAGGGGTTTTAAGTTAGATTCAGCAAGCCGACGTCTTACTGTCCATGCACTTGGGTTACTTCCTCCGAGGCGTCGAAACTGATTTGTGAGTTCAGTTCCTGTGAGAAAGCGATTTCGAAGCATGGTGTTCACCAAGTATCGGTCTTCTCGTGCTGTGGTACACCTGGTTCTGCCCGTTCCTGGTCTGCGTAGGTTAGAACCAGTTTCTTCGTAACGTCGGAGAACTCTTTGTACTGTTGACAGCGACACACCGACAGTCCTGGCTGTATCGCGCTGACTCCGGCCGGTTTCCAGCATTGTAAGTATTCTGGTGCATTCTTCAGGCGTAAGCGACATAATTTCAGCTTGAATAATGAATATAGAGCACTATCAACATGGTTTATGTACCCACATAAATGACAGATTACAAACAAAAGCAAAACCAAATGCTGTAATTTCGTAGTTCCATCTTCGAAAGTGGCCCGTTTTCAAATTTGATTTTTTTATGATATAACTTTACAATAACTAAGAAGTTTTAATACCTTCATTTAAGGAGTATTACATTGTCTATTAAATACAATTTATTGCATTAACCTAGCATTTTTAGTTTCCGAGATTTTTAGGATTCTTTAAGTGACCCGGATTCATTGCTCTCGAGTGTATAAACCAAAACTAAAAAATAAATAAAAGGAAATCTTTATTGTTTGACAGCATATCCGTCAACTACGTGGGGTATACCTATATAGCTAGTGTTTCCGCTAACATTACAACTTTCTGCGTAGGAATACTTTGACGAGTAAACGGGAATGTTCAAGGACAATCGTATTGCCTTTTTCTAAGTATTTTGAGTTCGGTTGGGTTTTGTGTTTCAAGATGGAAATTATTATTTATAATAAGTTACCGAAAAGTTGGAGGGAGCTTAATAATATACAATTGAAGAAACAACTAAAGTCATTTCTAACCGACAAAGCATATTTTAATATTAATATTAAGGAATTTCTGACAGAACCATTTCTATGGATTTTACAACATTAGTTTCTGTTTAACCTAAACCTCTTAAGGGGTCATTGTACTGTAGGGTAAACAAAAACTAAGCTTGTATAGTTTTGTAGTTTTTTTTTAATGAATTATTTTTATTTATCGTTGACATTTATAATTTATTCAAGTTTGCTAAATTCAAGGTAAATAAATGCTATTGACTTGACTACCTAAATTATTAACAATCATAAGGGTGTATATATTATATTTATAGTTTTTAATAGGTATATGTATATCTTTATATTTAAATAAAATATTTATACCTCAATTCTCGCTATTGCACCTACCACTGTTTATCTCTGCATCACCCAAAGGTTGACTGGTAGAAAATGCCTATGGCATTAAGTCCGCCTCTGTAAATTTGTGTGCTTGAAGTATTAAATAAATAAATATTTGCGCCCCATAATATGTGGCAAACATGTCTGAACCTGTATTTTTTTATGTTATCCTGCGCTCACGTTTTTATTTCTGTATGTGTAGACATGTTTGAGCAAATCAATATATCTTATCTTATCTTATGTTTAGGTATTTTAAATTGATAATGCACTAGTGTGCATTATCAATTTACATACCTAGGTATAGTTACCTAGGTATGTGTACCAGCGACGAACTTCATCTATACACCGTAAAGACTATTTCTGCTTGCAGTTCTTGGCGGCTATAAAACCGGGGCGGTAACAGATGTGGTCATCATGTTCACGGGATTTTATTTTTAAACTGCTTAGATCTATATGAAGTTCTTCGATAGTACCATAGTACCAAGTGATGTAACACTTTCTCTACCCAACAAATATACCTAAAAATGCGTCCATAAGATACATAAAAAACCAGTGCCAGAATTTCGGGGTTTCGAGCACCATGGGACATGGGAGTATCACAAGGTTGTCAGTGTTGCAAACTTGGGTATAAACTACTCTCAGGGGACATAAGAACATTAAAAAAATCTTAGTTACATGCGCGTTGGCGACGTTTTTAAACGTGATAGGTAAGTATTGTTATAACAGGTAAGTACGTAATATAATAGGTAACGCTTTTACTTAGTAAAAATGCTCATACTGAGCAGACATCATTACAAAAGACAACCTCAAAAACTCAAAGTTGAATCTAAACTAGTTCCATTCACAAAGCGGGCCATATTTTCCCCAAACCGTTTCGTCGAAAACACGTAGGCAAACAAAGAAGCACTTGGCTGATTCGGAAACAATACTGAATCACTTGGCCATCGCCCGTCGCTTCCCCGAACCGCAGACTATCCTACGTAGATCCGTATCAGTTAAATTGTAGTTTTCTAATTATCAAGCGATCACTGGAATAGCTGTTTTGGTTCCACGAATCTTTGAAGTTACGTTATTGTTTTGTGTTCAATCTTGTGTGTTAGTTAGTGCCTCTAGATTAGTTTGACGTAACATCACGCAGTGGCGTAGCTACTCAGTACTAAAGGGGCCTTGTATCAAAGTGTGACGGGGATCCTTTTTACGCGACTACGGCGAAACTCAAAATGAGGATATTGTTTTTGACATAATAAATAAAAAGTAGCATTCTGAGTCGGAAGGTTATGGTATCATTGTGATCATGAGAAGGCGAAAACGGGCGAAACCAGCTAAAAAATTGGAGTATCTTGACTCGGATTCGATAAGTTTTCGTCGATAAGCGAGTCAAGCGTGCTCATAAATTGGAGCATTCTGGACTGGGATTGGTTATGTTTTCATTGTTATTTTACTAAGAAAATGCAAGCGAGCTATTCAAGCTAGAAATAGGAGCATCCTGACTTGGATAGGCTAAGCTGTCAATGTCATTATAAGATTACTAAGAGAATGCAAGAGCGAGCGAACCGAGCTCGAAAATCGGAGCTTCCTCAGTCGGGTAGGTTAGATTTTCTTTGTGATTTTACTTAATGAATGCAAGAGCTTCCAGTATTCATTCATTACGGGTCTATTATCAATAAAAAGTTTGAGGTTTTGCACAATATTTTTCGAGTTTTTGCTTACACCTGTAGCTTGGGACCCCGTATCGTTGATATGGCTGAAATGGCGCTAGCTACGCCCGTGACATCACGCCCAAAATTCCTCGAAAGTGTAGGTAGTATTAGTTCACCCAAATCTCGTCTTATGTGTAAAATTCCCTGTAATAAGGAGACGAGCGTCTTGGCGCTAACCGGGAAAAAATCTAAATTCCGGGGTGCCATGCTCTTATTATGTGCTGGAACAATGGAAAAAGACTAGGGGGTGTTGAAACCAACATGCGAAGCTCGGCAGTCACGCTTACAACCAAGAGCTAGTAGGCCACTATAGGTACTTTAACACAATCGAATATCTGGGTCATTCCTTCATGTGGACTCAAAATTCAGCTACGGGAACTCTCACTGCCTCAAGCCTAAGATCCTCAAGTGCACAGGTGACAGGTCATGCGGAGGATGATAGAAGGGTCCTGAATTTTGGGCCAACCATTTGAAATATTTGCCAACGATACCCTATGAAGAAGATTCATGTGGGATTATTATTAGTAGGTATTTGAATTTTGGTTGGTATGCTTCAGATGACAATTAAGTCATATTGCCGTTAGGTCGTATAATCTCCCGGACTTACAATTAAGACCGCTTAAGATTCCAAATAATTCTCAATCCGGGGGTTTGGTTATTAATCCTATTTTGAAATTGTAATACGAAGCTGTCTTCGCTATAGGCGCAGACTTAAACTGAACTAAGTTCGATATATAGTTTGGAATTTTTTCACGTATATACTTATCAGCTTTTTAATGTTTTATTACCTACTTAAGTTATGTACTCTGTGTGTTAGTGGGGTTTTCCATCTGGAATTTGTCAGTAGTAGCCCGGAGTTTGGATTTGTGCCAGGTTGATGGCAATAAACAGAAAAAAGAAAGAAAGAAAACGTTTATTTGGACCCAGTTTGTGAAACACAATACAGGGTGGTAGGGACATCGACGCGAAAACTTTTACCATGGATTCAGTAGGTACATGATTCTGAAAAATTTCAACGCAGGGGGGCGTTGAAACTGCTTTTTCATAGAAAAGTGCAATACCTACGCCGACAAAATATATGGAACAGCAGATTTTTTTTTAATAAACCGACGAAAATTTTCATCCCAGAGGGGTTCAGAATCATGTACTGAATCCATGGTTAGTTTTCGCATCGATATCCCTGCCACCTTGTATAGAAACAAAATAAAAAAATCGTTTGACAATAAGTGTGTGACTCACGGCTGCGCCAAAAAGGTTAATTTCAGCATTAATGCCAGACAAATGCTGTCTGACACTGTCCATAGGGGGCATGAGACTCAAACATAACTGGCGAAATGTTAGTGTAGCTACTATAGGTACACCTCTGCGTAACCCTCCGAGGATTACAGGCGTGATGTTGTCTTCTTCTTTTCGTGTAGTTAGTGACTAACCAGTCGGTCGATTCTGTAAAAATATCAACGTGAAACTTAGGTGAAGTGAGCGTGAAGTGAGCTGTCACTGTCACAATTCGAGCGGCAGGATGCTAGGGATTAACACTATTGACAGCTCACTTCACGCTCACTTCACCTAAGTTTCACGGTGATATTTTTACAGAATCGACCGGCTGGTATCAGGGTTTAAAGCCGCCCATGGGCGGCTTGGCTTCACATGCCGTCGAGAAATATCTCTCAGGTATGCCGGTTTCCTCTCGATGTTTTCCTTCGCCGTTTTTGAAGCAAGTGATAATTATACAATACGCACATGAACCCGAAAAGTCAGAGGTGAAAAGTTAGAGGATGGTGACACATATTAGCTGAATAATATCTCAATTCAATTCATATCTGAATCATATTTGGTGTATGGAGGAAATGAATCGCTTTTAGCAGAATTGCTAAAGTGGCCGTTTTAGGCCCCCAGGTATCGTGTTTGGGCTCATTGGAATGGTCTCAAAGAATAGGTTGGGTATAGATAGATGATGAACAGAGTCCGGTGATGGAGTAGGAAAGAGAAATGAGGAAATGTTTGTGTTTTTTTTAATAAATGTTAATATAATTTCACTTGTAGATGAACTTAGCTTTTCACATGTATTTTTTTTCCATACCTACGTAACGTTATCCAAAACAGATTACAGCACATTACTGCCGAAAGTTCGCTTGAAATACTAGACCTCATCTATTTTTGTTTCAGACTCTATTTGTAGGTCTTTTGTGTGGGCTGGTTGAGCATAATTGATATTTTTTTATGGATAAAAATGTGATAAGGTGGTAAATGAATTATATTTAGTATATTTAGTTTACGGAGCAACTCTGATCTAATGATTTTAGTTTATGGTACCACTTACCTATATGCTTATTGAAGGACAGGTATACCGCACTACTCGTAGAAAGCTATATATTTACATACAAAGATTACTACAATACCATTATTTTAATTCTCCTCGAACTGAGCGACATGGCACCAGCAATTACCTACAGCAACCGAGTGACCAAGATAATTGTTATTCGCATGGTCTCTAGTGCGGCTGCTGGGCCGGTCTTGGGTCTGATTCCCGGGTCGGGCACGGGGCAAAGTTTATTGGGTTTTTCCATTAGAAATTTCTTAGTAACAGTCCGGAGTTTGGAAGTTGGCAGTGTAATACCCCCTTGCCTCAGAAAGCACGTTAAGCCGTTGGTCCTACGCCTGACCTCTCTCCGGTCGTGTCGGATTGCCGTCCCATCGGACTATGAGAGTGAGGGAAGAGAGAGAGCACCTGTGTGTGCGCACACACTTGTCCACTATAATATCTCCCGCGCCGATGGCTGGTCTCCGCTAAGATTATTCGCCATGGCCGAATTTCGGTCTGGAGGACTATTATTATTGTAAAGTCTACAATACTTTCCAACATCTTGTTTATTAATAAGTAGGTACCCTGTATGTTTATGATATCACGCATTTGCAATAAACTTTTACGACATTTGTATTGTCGCCTCTATGTTTAAAACATACCGGCGACCCGGTTGCGCCCGCAAATGTAGTACGTAACAAGTAGGTATACCTACTTTTCACAGTACAAACTATTCTGTATCAATTTACTTCTTTGCTCAAATTATTCAAATCGGTTGTCTAGGTTCCTACTGCAGTCGACCAGGTGGAGGATTGAAACAAACAAACCAAAACATTTTTTTTTTGTAAGTAGGATAAACATCAAAATATGGATTTACGACACGATAAATCTTATTTATATAGCTGAACGTAGGTACGTAAATTACTACTATATAATGACCAAACAACGTGTATCTTTATGTACCAAAGACAGTGTTGGGTACCTTAATATACACGCCCGGAAGCGCTTAAATACCTATACCTATAGGTAGGTAGTTAATTGGGTCAGGCGTGACTTTACGGAAGTCCATTATTAAATACAATAGACGACGTATATTTGGTAACCAGCACACCGCAACAGATCAATCGTCATCCTGGGGATGCCTCGTTGAGAGGTGAAACACGTGTCGATTTCTTACAGGGTTCTTTATGACTGTTAAGCGGAAAAGTTACTAAATATACGAAACAAAATCTTTTGTATTTTATAGGTAGGTAGGTATTTAGGCGCTTGCAGATAACTTCACGCTGTACCTATTTCCCTTGTGGCCATTTTAAGACGCAAATATATGCCAGTGAGCTTGAGTGGTTAGCTTGCGTTTTCTGTATTAGCTCACGCAAAGCGTCGTACGTCCAGTCAGTAATAGGACTCGCCCATCACGGAGCGCTGTCCCAAATAAGATGCGTTATTAATTTAATATACCTATATAAAACAAAAGGTATTTTAATAAAAAACGTGTACTAAAAGATCAATAATTAAATTATCTTTAAAATGGAGAAGGTTTCAGAAAAATACGCTTGTAAGATTTTGCGTGATTTTCTATTTTATTATCCGCGTTATACTTACATAACTTTACAAATTAATTTCACTATGTAATAAAAACATAATCTACCAAAAGTCGGAGCCCTTGGGTTCGAACTCGAGATCTAGTACCTAGTACTGCTGATAACTACCTATCAACTACCTACTTTAATACTACAATCAAAACAGTATTATCGATAAACATTATCTATAAGTAAGTATTAGGTATCATCCCCGATTAATTTGATATGTCGTTTACCTATTATATTCTACAATACTTATTACCTACCAATAAATCGTACTGGAAACACAAAACCTACACCAACTTCGTGTCGTGTTTCCACACTTATTTAGCTACCTATAAATGTAGGAACATCCGTCACACAACTCTAGTTAAAAGGTTACATACATACTATGCTATTTTTTAATAACCGACGAAAAATTTCAACTCAGGGGGGCTCAGAATCATGTACTGAATCCGTGGTAACCGGCTTCGCGTCGATGTCCCTGACACCCTGTATAGGTACAAGTTTTACCAGCCTACCTTTTCACAGTATGTATTTCCCTCAGGAGCACCACAATTAAAGTGAAGTAAGTATAATTACTTAGTTCAACAAAGTTTAACTTTCAAGTCATGATCTAGCGTGGGACAATCGTGACCAACTGAGAGGTGTCAGGATCGCATCCTCTGACGGCCGGAGTGTAGGTTCTTTTCCGTAGGGAAATACTAAGTGAGTAAGTAGTTTTTCTTATGCGTACCTACTTAATCCCTGTCATATTTCTGTTTCATAACGTAGGTGCGTTATCAATGTTTTTGATCTTTTCTCTCTCTCTTGTTGAACACTGCGAAACTATTGTCGAAAGCTTGTACCTAGGGCGTCAGGCCGTCAACAGTCCTAACTTTGCCTCGCGTCCTATGTTTGCCTATAATGAAAAGATGTACTTAATGTCTTTTTAATTTTACTTGTATGGCAATCGAAACTTTATTATAATAAAAATTAGTTGTCTGTAAAATCTTTTTCATTATAGGTAGGCAAACATATGACGCGAGGCAAAGTTAGGGCAGTTGACCGGTACGTACTACGTACAAGTCAAAGTTTTTTGTAGGTAGTTCTGGTATAACTTTTTGAGGAAGGCTTCTTCGACTAGGTTATCTGATTATTTGTATTTCTGATTTACCTGTAGGTATGGTAAGTGTAAAAAGTATAGTAGAAGTGAAAAATTAGGTCTCGCAACTACTAAGTACTTACTAATCCACAACACTAAACAAGTCCAAACTAAACGCATTACAAGAAACGTAATTCGCGCTCAATTCACGGAATTATTCAGCAATCAAAACTTTTCAGAAGTTACTCAGAAATCGGAAATATACGAATCACGTAGAAGCCAGAACAAAGAAAAGCATAAATTGGTCGACATCTAAGGCTTTTTCAATTAGTGGACAGTGTTGTGAGAAATTACTAGGAGAGTATCTAGGCGTGTATGTGTATTCCCGTTCATCCACCGCCGCCGCCGGTAGCGCGGCGGCTCCACGGCGCCGTTTTCCCCCAGTCGGACGAACGGGAATAATTTATAATTAATTCATTTATAAAAATGGTTGCCTGTAAAGTCGGTTTTACGGGCGAAGATTTTACGTGACAACGTCTTTTTATCGGCGGTGACTCATCGCAACAGACGTGAGCGGGCGTTACACTTTTTCATGAGTGACTCCGAGCCGCAACCTAATTTAAGACGTTGTCACGTCAAAACTGATTACGAAATATAGCAAATCCATAATTATTTAAATATGCAATGTGAAAAAATAATCAGCTGTTCCCTACATTATTACGAGCTATGCGATCATAAATGTATGGAACAGCAGATTTTTTTTTCGCGATTTCAGGGTTGGCCCCATAGTGAAAGTTGTTCGTAATGATGAGTACAATGATCCCTTAAGAGGATGCAAACAAATTAAATTTCCATTGTATACTTTTTGAGTTTACTTTGAGTTAAAAATTTAATTTAATTCACTGTTTTGTAAATTTTGTCTAACTAGCTTGGCAAAAACCATTTTTTTTTAAAAGAAATGTCATTCTTGTTGATACCGTAGATGGTAACTTATAAGATATAATCAAAATAAAAAACATACTGAACATTTAATTTGTTAAATATCTCGTCGAAAAGTCAAACGAAAACAAAACACACAGACCGTTCCCTCGTTAGTCTGTTGGTCGCAACCAGTCTCAAACGGTACTGCTGAGCATGATGTCCTGGTTTTGATTCCCAGGTCGGGCAAAGTTCCATCGAGAAATTCTCGGTAGCAGCCCGGAGTCTGGATCTATACCCGGTCGATGGCAATAGGCTCACCCCCTATTCCATGGGACTTGAAACAATACTATAGTTTGACCGAGACCGCTGTTCCGCGCCTTATGAACGGGCGAGGCGGTGGCAGCGTTGACGAATGAGCGGCGGGCGAGACGCCGTGTGCCGCGCGCCGTGAGTATTGACGAATGAGCTGCCTGCACTGCCCCCCCCGTCTCACCACGCACATATCTAAGACGCGAAACAGCGGTGTCGGTCAAACTATAGCGAAATGTGGGTGTAAAGTGTAGGTGTACACTTCTGCCTAACCCTTCGGGGAAAAAAAGCGTGATGTTATGTTTTGTTATGATAACAGAACACATTATTAGTTAATTAATAAGAATTTAAAAAAATCGAAAATAATTTTAGTTATTTTATTATACAAACCCAAAAATACAAAATTATATTTGTTTAACAACACGACATACAGCATGCAACAAAAACCTTGTCCTAACCGAAAGGTGGCGCATAGGTACCGCAATAACAACATTACCAAAATGTAATAAAAAAATGTGAGAATAATTTAAAGTTATAAAAAACACGTTTTTAGTACCAAAATTACCCCAATTTCATTATAAATTAGCAAATTTTCTACAGAGGTCATAAATTATGTTTTTTTTTCTTTTTTCCAGAAAATTACCACATAAATAGACTCTCAGTATGATTTTTAACAACATCCTCACGGATCGGCCAGGGTTTTTGTAACACGCTGTATATACAGGAATTGCTTATAAAATAACACTTTATACAGGAATATTTTAAAATATTTATAGCTATCTTACAGCAACAATACTATGACATCTCGGTGACAGAACAGGATCAAATAACTTTACCAAATATACGTTCTCAAACCCATTTTCAAATAAAAACATTAATCTATCTAACAATATCAAACTTTCAACCACTTGAGCTAGACATAACCTTAATAAATAAAATAACACGAGCTTTTTCCATTGACAATCCATATTTTTATGTATATTTGTGAAAAAATTGTCCGATAAACTGTCATAGAGTTCTAATTTTAAAATATCGTCCGCCATTTTGAAATACTGCTGGAATGTTTGACATTTCGGTGTTATCCTTTTGAGCTTGCCTTCGGATATTTTGTGGTTGGGTAGTTGCTCTTGGATTATTTCCTATGGGAATAAAATAAATAATTATATCACTTGTTCTAATTATGTATCATCACGGAACCAATAAACATTCTCGTTTAACATGGTCAACTTGACCTAAGGGCCTGTTTCACCACCTACAAATTCTGTTCCATTTTTGAATTTATTTGGTAAGTAGTGGCTATTCGGAAATCGTGAAATAGGCCCTGAATCTCATACACTTATTTAATTGCAGTAACTTTCTTGTTACTACTACACACTAATGGTGTCTAATTGTCAAAACTGCTTGTCTGTTTAACAATAAGAGATATTTGATGTTACCTGTATTATAGCTCTGTACAGCAAACTGGTAGACGGTAACTGTCGTTGACTGACCACTCTGTCTATAGACTGGGCTGCCAACATCCTTGCGTTCCTGCCTAAGTTATACCCTGGAAAATATCGAATCGATTAGGATGTCACACATGAGCACTACAGTGCTCATCTCGTTCTCTCTCATATGCATATGAGAGATAACGAGGGAGAGAGGAAGAGAGAGGAGAGAAGAGAGAGAGAAAAGAGAAGAGAAAAGAGAGAGAGAAAAGAGAGAGATAGAGAGAGAGAAGAGAGCAGAATCTGCAAATAATTTCGTGGCAGAGAAGAGAGCAGAATCTGCAAATAATTTCGTGGCAGAGAAGTATTTTTATAATAATATATGGGAGTAGGTACTACTGATAGATTTTCGGGGTGCGAGTGAAAATTGTGTCATTAATAATAATAATCTTCTTAAATAATAACATGCCACCTCCACTTACTCAACCATCTACTGTAGCGTTATGTACGTCAAAGTTTATGTTTAAATGACCCTTGTTCAAAAAAAAAAGATCCCGATAATGTTTGGTTGCAGTTAAATTTTTACTTTGTCTGTATGCCATTAAGTTTGTAGTTCCAAAACGTGTAATATATAGTATAAAATCCTTGGTGTCAACATGTTAAAATAACCTACCTCTCAAACACTCCGACATAGGAAAACCCTGACTTGTTTCCCCGCTCCTAAACTCCCTTTGGAACACGTCAAACAAGTTAACATCAACAGTTTCGCTCAGCAGGTGGTAGCAACAAGGCACGTTGAAGACTGCGGCGGTGCTCGGCTGAGATGTGAAGATGCGGAGGGAATCTGGACCGAGGTTGCCGCATGTGTGCAGACCTGAGATGAGAAATTATGCGGTTTAGTTGTAGTTTGTGAAAATCCAGGTTAGAAAAAAAAGGGGGGACACTGAATAATACACTCTGTTTGTCTTCGAGCGAGTTTGCACTTTAATACGTTCAGTGCCGGAAGGTCTCTTTGAGGGGGCTCAGACTAGTCGCTTATGGGAAACCGATTTTAAATGTAGGTTTTTAAATAAAACGGAACCCTTATAGGATCACTCGTGTGTCTATCTGTCCGTCTGTCACAGCCAATTTGCTCCGAACCTAATGGACCAATTAAGTTGAAATTTGGTACACTATGTATTTCTGTGACCAAAACACGGACGTGTAACGTAAATAAATTAATTTTGAATATAGGGGTCAGTTTTGGGGGGCGAATAAGAAAATTTAAAACGAAAGTTTTCCGTTCCGATCCGATCTAAACTAAACTTTAAATATTTTTAATTTTTATTTTTGTTGAACACGTTTTTCAACTACAATGTTAAGTTTGTTCTTGCGATAAATTCATTCCAACTACGGAACCCTTCAGTGTGCGTGGTCCGCAACACCGAGCCAGTTTTTCATTATAAACTGTGAAAATAAAATCTGTCGTATATTTTAACAAGATTTATTAGTATATGCGTTGGTTTTAAAACCCAAGCACTTCAATTTATTTTTTAATGTTCAGGTGGCCAGTATTTCAGAGGTGGAAAACTATTATCACGGTTACAAATATTCACGAAAAATTTAAAAGGTCTCGGGATCAGAGCGAGTTATACATTTCTTAATTTTTATAGTTTTTATTATTTCAAGTCCCCACCTCACTAGTACATGAAAATACCCCCAGAGATACTACGTATAGCACAAGAACCCCTTTACTTCCATTTCACTTCGTTTTACAGTGTTATATAACACGGTTTCAAATCTAATGTCGTTGACCGTCCGCGAAGGTTAACTTTAGCGCAAACGTAATGCCGGTGACCCTCCCGGTGGGTTCAATTCCAATATGTATGGCGGCATGGGGTATGAGCTCTATGAAAAGTGGGTATAGTCGAAAGTGATAAAGCACTACTCATGAAGATTATTATTTATTGTCTTTAAAATACTCTGTGCTGAACCTAATTAGGTTATTTGTATAACATAACAGGTCGTCTGTTTTCCCCCATGTGTGAGTCCCATGTAATAGGGGGCGAGCCTATTGTCATCAACCGGGCACAAATCCAAACTCCAACTGAGAAATTTCTGATGGAAAAACACAATTACACTTTGCCCGACCTGCACGCGTAGCATGAACACTGTAGAAACGAGTTTTGTCGACGGAAGAATAGACAAACTGACAGTTAAACAATCAATTAAAAATTTTGTCTATTCTTCCGTCGACAAAACTCGTTTCTTCAGTGTTCATGCTACGCGTGCTGGGAATCGAACAGTCGGTCGATTCTGTAAAAATATCACCGTGAAACTTAGGTGAAGTGAGCTGTCACTGTCACAAATCGACCGGCAGGTTGCTAGGGATTAACACTATTGACAGCTCACTTCACGCTCATTTCACCTAAGTTTAACGTTGATATTTTTACAGAATCGACCGGCTGTTCTATCACTTTAGGAATTTCAACATAATTCGTACCTGTAAGAAGTAGCTTAACATCTTGCTCAGCGAATTCTGGAAACTTTTCCTTGACAACACTGGTCAAGTCTGTATGTTCCGTAATGAAGGCTGTCGCGAATCTATGCAGGTTCTTGTTGATGCTCTCGCTCATGCGCTCTTCGTTGCCGTTCTTTATGCGCTTGGCTATGGCGTGCCACTGTTTCTGTAAGAGAAGAATATAAATAAAATTCAGAACACTGTTTTTGTAAGGTCCTTGTTATAACAGGCGCCCGAGGCGCGCGTTTTGTACGCTACGTTTTGGGCGGTCAATAAAATTGTATGAACTTCTACGTAACGAATTACATCATGCGCTGCCGTGCAAGGGCGCGCTCGACGCGTGGACGCAAGTTCCTTTTTTACTATTTTTCCTTGTCGTTTTCTCTGCATCAGGAATAAACTTAAAATTAACACAGTATTGAGCATGGTTCAAAAGTTACAACAAAATGTGGAAATTTTGTTGCGTTTGACGAGCGTCCAACGTGCGCTTGGCGCGCGTCCTAAACGCAGTGTACTGAGCGTGCGCATCAGGAGCATGTTATATAGTTAATTGTTCCTAAGACAGGAATACTAACAATAAAATTGCGAGAATTATTAAAATAGGTGGTAGAAGCTTCGAGAGAAGTCAGATAAGGACAAGAGTAGAGTTTATTTTGATTACTTTTATGATGTGAATTTGTCGCCAAAAGATCATTATCATTATTCCACATCTGGCCATGAATATCTCTTGAATGTGTGTCACAAGCACCAACATTCAGTTAAGAGTCTCATACGCCATACATCACATTGCTTGGCTAGACTCATTCTAGTACCCATTTGAGTAAAGAGCATCAGGAGCACATAAAACTGGCAAAGTAATCCCTACGGCTTTCTGCATACACAAATTAAACAACATCAAATATGACGTCACCAATCCCACGCATACCTGTATAATCTTAATCCTATTCGGTCCTGCAGCGACCGCGGCGGCGTCACAGTCAACAGTGAGGCTGGGTACGCCATACGCTAGACATAACGCGACCGGCAGGTGTCCGCGACCGCCGCCCGCTTCTACGCAACAAGTGGAGTTGCAGGCAGAATGGAGGGAAGCTACTAGTTGGGACATTGTCTGTACCTGTGTGGAATTTACATGATAAAGGTACCATTCCGTACCCGACAACACGTCGCGGTGTCATGTCGCTGCACTCATGATTCCGAACCAGACTGCAGGCGGCAACTGCCCGTATTCCAGTCGGTGGATAGAAGATAGAAAAACGTGACTATCGCTGGAGCGTCGGCGACACCGCCACTGGTCTGCGGTCGGGCTGCACGTTTCGTCTGTCAATCGCCCGTAACTGGCAACAACGTGTCGCTAGCTACGGAAGGTATTTCATAGAAACCAGTCGTGTCGCGGCGACACGTCGCCTGCAGTTGCCTCCTGCGGTCGGGTAGGGAATGGTACCTTAAGGCCTTACGCAATAACTAATCAATCATGTAGACCTGAAGATGGGTGTAGCACCCTGCACCCATGTTCTGGTCGCCATGATTCGACACAGTCGGGCGGCAAAATCGAATGTATATGTTCCGTAAAATGGCGGTTAGCCTAGCTCTAATTGTGTCGAACCAACCCAAATGTTATTAAGCAAGAGTGTAGATGCCGAACGGAGTTTGCTGATCAGCACGAGCCAAAAGAAAGCAGAATATGTGTTGTAATTATTTCGGGTCGACTTTGTTGTTCAATATATATTGCCGACCCGAACTTGTGTGTAGCACCTCTAATGGAGAAATAATAAACTAGTCGAACTGCTAATGGGAGATTTAATAAGGAAATCTGCGAAGTAAATAACAGCTGAGATTATTCTAATTTAGTTACTGAGCTGAGCAAGTCATTCATTCAGTTAAGTAACACATTGCTGCTAGTTTTCGTTTTTTTTTTTCAAATTCCTTAACAGGTCAACTGGCTGTTTTATAAAATCTTTTTCATAATTTTTTCGACCGTGCCTACACACGGCAAATAAATCGTAGGTTGGAAGTTTTTTGACGAAACGGCGGCATTACGGCACGGCGCCGTCGCCGTATACCATAGAACCGTGTCATAAACAATGTCACACGTTTTTTCTACGGCGCGGTTAAGACGCAGATATATGCCAGTGACCTTGAGTGGTTAGCTTGCGTGTTCTGTATTGAGCTCACGCAACGCGTCGTACGTCCAGCCAGAAATAGGACTCGCCCATCAAGGAGCGCTGTCCCAGATTAGACGCATTATTAATTTATTATACATAAAACAAAAGGTATTTTAATAAAACATGTACTTTTACCTATACTAAAAGATCAATAATTAAATTATTTCTAAAATGGTGAAGGTTTCAGAAAAATACGCTTGATAGATTTAGCGTGATTCTCCGTTTTTTATCCGCGTTACACATAACTTTACAAATTAATTTCACTATGTAATATAAACATAATCTAAAATATTCATAATTATATTAAGTTATTAAGAAAATTCTCTAATTTAACATATATTTTTTCCAAATCATTAACACTACTTGTTTAGACTTGATCTTCAGTATGAAATCATTAAAAGTCGGTTAACGTCACCTTAACACGTCGTTCCGTAAAAAAACCGTGCCGTGTTCAAAGGGCCTAAACATTTGGTTAAGTCAATTAATTAACATGGGTAATTGTAGTTTAAAACGTATGTCAATGAGCATGACAATCATATTTTTAATTAATACACAATCAATAGCAAAAAAAAATGGTCTATTACCTCATAACTCTTCTTGTTAGTCATAAACTCTTTGACCCGTATCTCAGGTCTGATGTCCCCGCCCCATTTTCTGATGCGCTCCTGTAGCTGTTCAGCAGATAGACAATACCCATTATTGATAGACACGCAGTGGGAGCGGGCCGTGCGGATCCAGTTGGAGATGAGTGAATTATCTGGAAAGTAGAAACAAATTTTTGGTAGAGGTAAATTAGGTCCGCGTCCAGCGCTCGGCGTGGCAACACGCCGTGTTCGGGATCGCGACAAGTCAATCGTCATCCTGAGGATGTCTTGTTGAGAAGTGAAACACGTGTCGATTACTTACAGGGTTTCTTAAGACTCTTTAAGAATAGTTAAGCTGATTAAGTTACTAAATATACGTCGTATATTGTATTTATAATGGATTTCCGCAAAGTCACGCCTGAGTCATTTTACTATTATTTACCAATCTACAGACCATTCACTATAATTTCTCCTTTGCACCATGTTGGCACCATTGCTTGTCAAACTTAGTTTCGATAATAGAGTTCAAAATGTAGAAAATTTCAGACTGTCAAACTGAAGTGAAATGATTTGGTGGTCAGCCAAGAACAGCATTTGAAAAAGAATTGCTGACAATCTTACAACAATTTTAATTTTTGAGTAAAAACAAACCTTTAGTTTCTTGACCACCAGCTGTACTCCAGAACTGTTCTAAAGCGTCATTCAGGTCTAAACCTTCAAGTGTTTCTCTCAAGGGAACAGGCAGGAGCCTCTCCCAGTGGTTCTGAGTAAGGAACTCTACCATATGACAGTTGGCTATAGGCAGTAGAGGTGTTAAGTAGTTAGTGAGGGATTCTATATGGTGACGGATTTTGCTGATTGTAGAGTTCATTGATGGTTCTGGAATACAGAGAAAATGAATCAAGTAGAGGAAAATAACTCAGTTAAATATTCTGTAATAATATATTTAGTACCTCTGTCCATGCTTTACAGCTGACACACTGACTAACTGACTGACTAACTTCCTTAACACAGCTTGCGGTAGGAGTTAACTGGTAGAAATCATCACAGCGCAAAAGCGTTATGCCCCCTATATGCGACTTTCTCTCTCTATTATATACGAGTGTATGTGTGCATGCAGGTATCGTATAAGGAACTTGGTTTCTGACGGGGTTACCCAACCGCAAACGTAAAAAAAAAAAAGTAAGATATTGCCTCGAATATCTAGTGTTAGTGACAACATTCCAAGAGGATTTCCTTCATATTCATGTATATTATATTACAATCCAGGAAATCATTAAATAATAGAAAGAAAGATTTCATAATGTTACTTACGGGTATCCTCAGAAGGAAACTCCTGCATCATAAGGATTAGTAGAAGGTATCTTCAACAGTGCACAAGTTTTCTTATATTGAGCTCTTATGTTCTCCGCGATGCCCAGTATATCATGATCCTCAGAGTTAGTTCTCGGGAATGCATCAATGAGTTCTTTTACTTTGGTCAGCTGCATAAGAATTTTATCCGAGTACTTCGTGTCAGATTCCTCGTTGAGGTTGATATGATGTGTGATGATACCTAGATAGTAGCCTAGAAATTTTAATTAAAATATATTTGTGATCTGATCATTGACTAAACTATATTACCTTAACATAATGACCCAAAGATAAGGTTAAAAGCTGTATTTTAGAGTGATTAAAATTGTCTTACCCAGTTCCCGGCCTAGTTCAGCTCCTCTATGGTATCCCAAGTGATAACCCTCCGGGTTTCCTGCTTCGCTTCCAGCTTTGAAGCCCTGATCATAACTTTCCTTATGTTCTCTCTGTTCACCGAGTACAATGTCGTCTAGAAGATCGTTGAAATCCCTTTCTTCAGCCATTAGCAGTTTTTTGACTCGTTATTATCATACATTACAACAACGATTTAGATTTTCGTAATCGCAAGATATACAACCACCTTTTCTAGGTTATGTTGTCAATCTTGTTGACAAATTATGATAATGAATTATTGTAGTCTGTCATCTGTGGTTGTTGATCTTTCAAATTAATTTGACACACATGTGAAATGCGAATTATATGCCAAAGCAATAATTCACAACTTTTATGTGTGCTTTGCATATTTTCTACAAATTGTTTGAAACAACGTGTTTTATAGTTTTTTTCAGGTTTATTTACTGTTTTTTTTTTTTTTATAAACCTTACGCTTTGAATTCACAACGATCAACAAAACGTGCATGATTTGATTTGCATTCACACCGGATAGGTTGACATGTGTTGACGTAACTCAATGCAACCAATCAACACCAACAGCGATCCTTTCCGCTAGGAAAATGTCACTGTCACACTTCTACAGACTCCTCCTAAAATTATCTGTGGGTGAGTCCGTCGGACTGTCAATTTATTGTCATTCAAGTGCGACAGTGACATAAATTTTTCCTCGCGGAAAGGTTATCAACCTTGACATTTATTTATTGGGTCCAATTTGTTTCGTAAATTATTAGAAATTAAAAATCTACAAAGCATTTATTTTCAAGATGGCAAGAGTAATACAGGCACATGAAGTTAAAAAACACAATACCCGAAGTAGCGTATGGATGGTGTATGCCAACCAAGTTTACGATGTCACAAAATTTCTTGCAGAGGTGAGAATTAAACCTTGACAATCCATCAGACCATAGCAATTCAAATTTTGTGAGTCTTCGTTGTGTATTTTTTCATTGAAACGGAAAGCTAATTTGTACCGATAAATAGTTTATAATGACGTCAGGGAATTTCATGCAAAAACATCACCTGTTGAATGATTACATATAGTAAATATTTTTTTTTAATGTTGGAGTTGAAATCCGACTTAATTTCAACTGGTACAGAATGCTAGACTATCACTGTAACGTGTTTTCTAACTTATGTATGTATCAAGCTATAGTTCAGTGAAAACTGCAGGTGGTACTGTGGTTCACCTACTAAGTTGTAAATATTTAATGTTTGGCAATCATCTTCCTAACGTCTTCTATTAACAAAGCCTTTACTTACAAAATTATTTTATGTATCAAGTTTCTTATTAAACTGACCATAGATAATTTTATTTTCCACCCAATGGTGTATTTATAAATTGTAAATAAAAACTTTTAAGTTGTTAAATCAAGACAGTAAATACCACAAAACTGAAATCAGCATTCTGTCTGCTAAGCATAGATTTGATAGCTATTTCACTTTTCAACCATTATCAAGACAGATCCATGTTCATCTAGCTATAATCAACTGGGATGATTCCATGGATTGACATTGTATTTACTTTATTATTGATTATTTACTAAAAAGATGAAAAACACAAAGCAGTGGTCTAAAACAGATTGAACGGCTAGCTCCTGAAGTAAGTAAAAAGATACTTGTAGATACAAGTATCTTGGCTCCTGGACTTCTGAGCTGAGATCAGGTCAGAAGGCCAGGAGCCATAGTTCCTCATAAACATTGACTATTTTTACCTCCATATTTTACAGCGCAAACATTGCATTTGCAGTAGGTATTCTTTTGTTTTACAAAGGCTATTTGAAGACCTGTCAATCACTCATTAAATACATAAAGAAGCGAAATAAATTGTTGTCTACCAATTATAAGTTATGGCAATTGGCAATTGCCAGAACATTATGACCACTAAAGGTTCACAAGAAAATCTCTGATTGCATCATGACCTCTTAAAGTTCTTATCAGTTAGATAATATTATGACAGCCAAAATAGTCAGGTTTTGTCAGTATAGTAAACTTGTTACATAAGATTATGAAAATAAGTTTACAATCTTAATTTGCCAGCTATAATTAACATTATTTGTGATAATGGTTTCCCAGAAATATTTTTAGAGTCATCATCATCATTTTGGTCGGTCTTTTTCGTCCATACTACTAATATTAGTTATCATCTCAGTAGTTACCCCTATTCTAGCCATATCATCTTTCACACACTACATCCAGATATATTTTTAAAGTATTGGGTAAATATGTTTTAGCAAGACAGCACTTCTGTACACATAGTGCCATCCACGAAGGTGTTCAAAATTCAAAAAATCAAATTCAAAATTCAAAAGTCATTTATTCAAACTAGCTTGAGAATCAGCACTTTTCAAACGTCAAAATTACATAAGACAGTCCTCCAAAACGCCCACCCTTCACCACTTCCTAGTGTGTCAGCTGGGAAGAAGTGGCGCAACAAACTCCCCAGAAGTGCTTGATTCTGTGTTGTTATTCTGATGTGTCCCACTCTTCTTTTTTAACTGCAACATTTCACTAGTTTTTTAGTATGGTCCAATACACACTAATTACGTTTGAGTGGGTAATTAGAAAATACAACAAAACATTAAAGAAAAATTATAATATTTAAAA
Organism: Agrochola circellaris; assembly: GCA_914767755.1. Taxonomy (NCBI): domain Eukaryota; kingdom Metazoa; phylum Arthropoda; class Insecta; order Lepidoptera; family Noctuidae; genus Agrochola; species Agrochola circellaris. Next base: position 3,052,646 of record OU611853.1, read on the forward strand.
AATCAAACTTCATTAGAAGATCAGTAAGTTTTTAGAGGAGCAATTAAATAATTCCCTTTTGTTTCTTTTCAGCATCCCGGTGGTGAAGACCCTTTACTGGAGGCAGCAGGACAAGACGCCACAATAGCATTTAATGATGTGGGCCACAGTGCAGATGCAATGTAATTCTTTTTCATAATTTTCTAGTTTAGTAAGTAGCCTTGTGCCCGATGGGATTTCCCATCGGCAAAAATAATAAACTACCAAACAAACTTTCATCCCCTATTTAACCCCGTTAGTGGATGAATTTTAGAAAATTCTTCTTTTGTGCTCACTATCGGTATATAAGGAATTCTTCTGTAAAATTTCATGCTTCCTGACCCAGCAGTTTAGACTGTGCGTTGTTTGTCAGTGAATTAATAAATTCAAGGTTATGTAATCTGCGTTCGCTATTTATTTGCCAAACATGTAAACAAACACGAGTTTTAGGAAAAACTGTCGTAATGCCTACACATAAGATTCAGTTTGCACTACAACTTCGTATTTTTTATGACTTTTTCAACACACTAGTTAGTCTAAAATCAACTTTACCTACGTTTGCATAAAGTTGATGTTTGTTTAAGTGTAAATAATGTCAATTGGAATCAAGAATTTAAATAGACCAGGTATCTTCACTATGTGAATCTTCACAACATAATAAGATTATTTTCTTGTAGAAAATAGGGTAGTTGGCCCAACCCTGTATGTGTTTAAACCTTTATTATTTTTATTAGTAACCTAAATTTAAACTTAGCGAAGTCTATTTTTGTTGGCTTTTTCGTAGTATATTATTGGCAAATTCTAGAATATAAACGTTTTATGTTTCGGTTTCAGATCTATGATGAAGGCCTATAAAATTGGGGAACTAGCTCCAGGACAAGGCTGGTAAGTACATATTTTAATTAAAAAGTAATGTTTAGGACATTACTTTTTAAAGAATCTATTACTTATAAAATGATCTCGAAATTCTTTTGGGCCTTCATAGATTCACAAAACGACACCAAGCAAAAAAAAAAAACGAGCGAGCCTTAAAGTAGTCGCATTGATGTGTAACAATCTGATGTTGGCTGACAGTACCAACCTCTCGGAAAATGGGTTGGTACCGTCTAACAGCCAATTCTAGCACCGCGCGCGCTCATTGGTCAAATCAAATAGCGCGCGCTTCCCCGGCTTCCTGTTACACACTACCGTCCCTTGTCACGAAATCACTCCTACAGCTTGCAGGAAAGCGAGAGGAAGATGTTACACATCAAAAATTGTATAACCTAAATTTAACTTTAATAAAAAAGTAAACGTGCAAGGACTATATAAAATTAATGTACATTGTTTGCAGTTGTAAAATGAAAGCCCAAATATGGAAGTCAAGGTGACAGTTTGTTTGTATTTTTTTTGTCACGATTTTTATACCTCATTTTTAGCTTAGCAAGGAGAACAAAAAAATGTAGTTCCTAAGTTATTTTAGATCTTATCGTTTATATTATAAGGTTTATATTTGTATGTGAAATATCATAGCCACACTGTCATTGATTGTCATCAGATTGTCAAAATAATGAGTAATTATAAAAACAAAATCATGTAAACATAACATAAAATCATGTATTACATCATAAATACAGTCCGGCTGTCGAGAGATAGAGTTTCTGACACCTGTCAGTTGAACAATTTCTAGTAGTATTATGGATCAAATTCACAAAACACATGCGTTAGTATGAAACTGACAGGTGTCAAGAACGCCTCCTCTCGACGGCCGAACTGTAGTTTATTAAATTCTGTGGTTTAATTACCATTCAGACTGCTATATCGTTATTAGTTAAATTATTGTAATTGATGTACCTAGTTCTTCTTTAGCATTCTGTAAGTTCGCAAATAGCTGTCAAATATTTCATTTTTTAAAATTAATTTATCAACATTTACTGGTCTGCAACTTTAATGCACTACAATATTAATTGAGTCGCGTCGGGCCGCAACGCATCGCATTCCAATGTTTTGCAGTGGGGTTGCGGCCCGCCCAAATCTGTGCAGTACACTTTCTCAAATAAGTTTTTGTCTCTATAGACCCTCATCTATGGCAACTCCCAACTTTAATATAAAAACTACTGTACGAATGAACAACAAACCACAGATGGTTCACAATAAAAAGCGATTCTTGCTACGACACAATAAAGTGCAATTCAGGTCGCACAGCGCTAATAACCTACAGTTATATTCACCTAGAAGTTGCCTCTCTTTCTATTACATAACTCTTATATCTGCCGACTATGTTACACTCGCTAAATTGGCCCGACAAGACGGGCCAGCCGCGTACTTGTAGCTTCATATTTAAAATTGCGGATTGAACCATCTGTATTCATCTGTGACCAAACATCCGTCTCAGAAGTTTAGACTGAAGAGTCCCATACTTGAATCCAGAATCTTGAATAATTCACATTCATTGCCACTTAACTATCTTCTTTAGTGTAATGTAGTCTTAAGTTGATATTTGATTGACCGAACATTATCTAGAACCTTTTTATTACAAGTGAATAATCTTAAAAAGTTTGGTTGCAATGGAATTTCAACTTTTTCATGTATAACACTGGGTTTGCAATTCCAAAATATGATACTATTCTATTTAATAAAAAAAACAGGTTTTGTAGCCGTAGATTGTCTTCAATAGTTCACCAAACTTATGTAGAATACGGTTCACTTATTGTTGTTCGTTAAACCAGAAGTAGTATTTTTATTTTAACTTTTTTTTTGCAATCTCTACAGTTCACAATACCACCAAGACTGCGTGCCGTGTGACGCTAGCAGGTTATTTCTTTTATTTTTTGTTGTTTATTTGTGATATCCTACTATCCTACGTAATATAATAATAATATATATATATATTATTTAAATATATATATATATATTATTTAAATATATATATATATATTATATATAATATATATATATTATTTAAATATATATATATATATATTATATATAATAATATAAATATGAAAGTTTCTATGTTTGTTACTCAATCACGCTAAAACGGCTGAACGGATTTGGATGAAATTTGGCACACAGATAGTTTATAACGCGGATTAACACCGGATTTTTATTTCGAGGTTCCCACGGGATCGAGCCTTATGCGAGTGAAACCGCGGGGCGCTGCTAGCTTACAATATCAATATCTGGTAGACTTTTCGTTCAATCAATCTGTCTAAACATTATATCCCCGTAACTGAGAAGATTTCAATTGTCAGAATAGGTATTTCAAATGGGGCCTACCACCACCTCTAAAGCAGTATTATTTTAATCTTACTTCAGTGGGAGAAAGAGATGGAGCTATACGTCCTGTAGAGCTTCATCTCTTTCCCACACTAAAGTAATATTGAAATAATACTGCTTTAAAGGTTGTGGTAGGCCCCCTGACTTTGTTGGAGCGAGATCAGAAACCAAAGTCGATCCACAAATGTGGTTTTTAAGGCTCCGTGCACGAAAAAAACCCTTTTTCGTCAATAACTTATTAATTGTAAGAAAGCTTAAATAATTGAAACATTAAGTCCGTGTAAGTATAAAAGTACAGTTTTCGTGGTGCTGAAACATATCAGTCACAGCACCTGTTGATAGTTGCATCACTTTTGCGCTCTCGAAAATATGCTTTATTAATTAAGATATTAATTTACTTAAAAAAGATATTGTTTAAAATAAAATTTTGATTTTATTTGAAGGATAGCTGAAGTCTAATGTGTGATTTTTAAATTTCTTGTTATGGTTTGCTAAATAATAGTATAAAATATATTACTGACAGGGTTTAAAAAAAAAGGTTCATTCAACATTATTTTTCTGCTATATTTTGTATAGAAGTTGAAAAAAGTGGTTCAGCCAGCAGTTCAGCAAGTAGACCATATAACGATGTTGATGATATTTTTAAATGTTCAAAATAAAATGTAGTTTCTTGTAAAAAGTAATTAAACGTCAGTCTCGCGTCATTTTTCAGAAAACTTGTTGCGAATATTTGTGGTGTTCCATGAAACTTATTTGAAAAATACCTTTCAGCCACATCCAAAACAAAGAACTCGACTTTTCAAATTACGAATAGTTTTGGTTAAATTCTTTTTCCCTTTCTCACAATGAATGAATAAAATTTATCAAAATCTGTTGATTTCGTGCACGGCCTCTTAGCCGCGTTCATCCGAAATACTGGCAACGTCGCAAATAGCTGTCAAATATTTATCTGTTTCGATTAATTTGGCGATATTACTGCATAGGAATAGGAAATATGGCTAACTAGTGAACTAGAATATTAATAATGAATTGCAATTATAACACTGAATTTGATGTTGTAATCGTGTTAGGTGTAGAAAAGGGATTTGGATAGTTTCCAAATACTTTTTTACATCTTTAACCGGTAAAGCCCTGGGTGACCCTCAAGCACGTCAATTAGCACGTTAATTAGTTGTTTATCAGGCCTTTAACGGTTAAATTTAATATTCGGTGTTAATTATTGCATTTCATAATCAATATTTTAGTTCACTAGTTAGCCATATTTATTATTTCCATACAGTAATTTCGCCAAATTAATCAAAACAGCGAAATATTTGACAGCTATTTGCGACGTTGCCCACTTGAATAAAAATTATATATTATATATAATTTTTATTAAAGTTTTTATATAATAAATATTATATAAAATTATAATAATAATAATACCAACCTATTATTGTCCCACTGCAGTGAAAAAAAGGTCCCTCAGACATAGACAGAACCGGCATTGATCACCACGCTTGATCAAGACGGGTTGGCAATTTCAGACTTGATAAGTATTAAGAGTCCATAATACCTCAGCTCAAATTCACTCTTTATCTCGCTCGCACGCTACTGCTCGTGGACTGAATGAGAGCGAGACTGTGCTGTGAGTAGGCTCCAAGGCGCCGATAGTTTTGGTAATTTATTTTTACGATAAATGCCTGGTAATAAAAAAAAAAAAAGCACTATATCTGCTATAGAGTTAGTTCAGTTATTATGTAAAGTTTCATGATGTAATTTGAAGTATTTTTTTAATACTACCGGGTAATTGTTCGGTTTGGAGGCAACTTTGTTTTTTTTTCTGTTGTAATTTTTTTATGAAATCGTGTTTCCGTCAAAAATAGTACTTAACATTAATACTCAACTTTATCATATATTTATTTGAAAATTAATGCTGCAGTTTTTTATATATAACGGAGGATCGTGCAAGGCAATTTGAGGTATTATAGACTCTTAACCTTCGTAGTCCAAGCCAATTGCGCTTGCGCTCGCCCCAAAAATTACGTTAGGGCCCTGATTTACTACGTAACCCAGATGTAAAAAATATCGTTGCGTATCTGATTCAAGGTGATTTTACGTCAATCAGATCTTGTGTCAAATAACGAAATTTAAAACGAATGAATACCTCCCCTATTTTTGGCTTGCATTAACGGAACTTCGTAGTTTGTTGTTTTGTCGTAGCGAATAAGGGCCCTGGCGTAATCATCCTGCCTGGCACAAGCGGGTTGGTGACTGCAGACACAATTCTTTCGTCAGACAACTCTTCACGAATGAGCTACTAATATAGGAACATATTTTCCGACTGTCCAATTTTATTCCTAATCGAGCTACGCATGAAAGTTCAGATTGTATTTACTGTGTTGTCATTTAGTGATGTGGATAGCTGTCCAACTTTTGCCACCCCGAGTTTTGCAATCGATGAGAAGCCGTGGCTAACGTTCGATGGAAAGTCAGTGAGGTTAGATTTAGTATCAAATTACTGCTAAGAAATTTTCCAAACTAAGTTGTATGTTATTTACTTGACTAAATGGAAAAAAACACAGCTGCTTTTGCTTGTGTACATTTAAGAGTGTTTAGAAAAATATTACGAATATGCTCTCAAGATGTACGTCGTAATTATCTAAAGTACAGCAGGAATGCTGTTGATGACGCGATGTCAGGAAACATCGCTTGGAGTTCTGCTTGTTCAAATTCAAATACCTTATTGCACTCGTGAAGTAATAAAGTATTTGAGTCATTCACCAGTTTATACATAGCGAAAAAAATTATTCGTTTAAAAATGTTTTGAACATTGAGTATTTTTTTTGCTGTAAAAAGTATGTAAATACGATGGCTTAGATTGCTTATTCATTTTTGTAGCTATAAATTAAAAAAGTGCTGTGTAAACTTGTATTTTTTTTGCTGTAAAAAGTATGTAAATACGATGGCTTAGATTGCTTGTTCATTTTTGTAGCTATAAATGTAAAAAGTGCTGTGTATACTTGTAGTATGTCAATGTGATTTCTTTTTATTAATATTTTATTTTGTAACTGTCACAGCCAAAAGTCGTCAATAAAAACTATATATAAAGCGCGTGCCTCGCCTAAGGCAGAGAGAAGAATTCAAAAAATAGTTGTGCCCGTCGAAAGCCCTAGGTAGTATTTTATTTACTTGTCTACTTTACTTATTTGGAAGAAAAGTATTTTTTTTTTGTTTAAATATTTTTTGCCTCACAGTGTGTAGTAGGGATGTTTATTCTTAAAGGCAAGGGACAGAGGATCATCACAACTAATTTTAACACGTACCCCATTTAGACATAAAAGAGTCTGACGTGGTGACATTTGGAACAACTTATTTTACTTAATGTAGACCTATGATGATGGCACTTACTTTGCTGACAAGTGCTAGTAGGTTTTGATTTGATCCACCGACAAACAGCGTTTTTGTTGTACATTTATTTCCCATTTGAAGTAACCCAAGTATGCTAGTGGCGCCCTTATTTTTTTCCAAACACTTTTTGCCAAACTGTACATCATATTTTATGATTTTTTTAAGTTTAAAACATAGATCGGGAATACTCTCAGGTTTTGATTTGAGTCACCAACAAACAGCGTTTTTGTTGTACATTTATTTTAACAATTTATTTCCCATTTAAAGTGACCTAAGTGTGCTAGTGGCGCCCTTATTTTTTCCGAACACTTTTTTCCAAACTGTACATCTTATTTTATGATTTTTTTAAGTTTAAAACATAGATCGGGAATATCTCAAAAATTGTGACGACTTCGTAAATAAATTTTAGCCTAAAATTATTAGTGAACCCTTGAATATTCTTATAATGGATTCGCATTCTTCTAAACAGTTAGTTTAGGTTACTATGCAAAAAAATAATCTTCATTCCTTTTTTCAAGACGACCACGAGGTCCGCCATGTGAACAAGGAAGGTTCTCAATATATTTCATTTTTATTATATTAAGTAGAAATAATTTTAGTTAGCTTACTTTGAGAGTAGATATTTAGGGTAGTTATTTCTTCACGCTCGCAAATTCCTATCACAAGCAGAACTCTAAGCAACATCGTGTTGCATATTTATGCAATTATTTATTTGGTACATTGGTATCAAAAGCACATTTTTTTAGCGCAGTAGTAACATTTCCTAAAACTTGACTTCGAAGAGTCACAGTGAAATGAATATTCTAAAAGCTGCCTTTTTCAAGACTACAACTATTTATTTTGTTACACCAGAATTAATAAATCTTATTACAGGTTGTGGTTACTAAAACTAATAATTAGTATAAAATATTGGTCTATTAAAATAACAACAAAATGGGTGCGTTCGACCATCCTAGTTAGCCACTGCTTCTCATTGTACACTCTCGCTCTACACAAACAAAACTGGCATACCACCGAGTGGTATACCGATTTAGTCAACTTAATCTAGTATTAGCACTTCATCTGTTACCAGGTATAAATACCTGGTATAAATACCTGGTATAAATACCTGGTATAAATACCTGGTATAAATACCTGGTATAAATACCTGGTATAAATACCTGGTATAAATACCTGGTATAAATACCTGGTATAAATACCTGGGTTAAATACCTGGTACTTTTCAAACTGATTTCTTTCTGTACCTTTTCGAATTCTGCGGATCCTGTAGGATTGCGAGCTTGAAGATTTTTATAATGTTGATTTTATCTGTGTTAGACGGAGGCAAGCTAGGTCATCGCCATCAGATGATAGCTGGTAATTTGATATAATTATTATATTTTTCTTAGAGTCGGTATAATCATTTTGTTTTATGTTTTTTTCTTCCCACTACGTACAGTCACGTACAGAAGAAAAAACATAAACACAAACAGTAATTTATAATAGATTTATTTAACATCTTATAATGTCGCAAATAAAATTTTAAATGTGTTTATAAATATATTCATTAAAATTTTGTAATGTTGGGACACTATTATTGAGTAATTACTTATAAACGTATGTTTTAGAATATTGAGTTGTTTAAGTAGATATAGATGTATAGTAAAATGCAATTTTAATATCCTATTTGGCAGTGGGTAGCAAATAATATCTAGTATACCCTTTTTGCAATATTTTGATTGTTACAAAATGTTGATAATTATTCTAAATAATTTAACCCACTGCCAAATTAAATTGTGCTTCATGTATATTTATAATAAATGGTTTTCTTTCCTAGTTGGAAGCTGAAATGGGCGCTGCTGGCTTTAGGGCTCGCTATAATCATCGGCGTGGCGTACAAAAAATACAGCTCGGGATAGATTCGATAAAAAGTAAACACACAGTAGGGGTCCAACAAAACTGGTAAATCCAGTCAAGGCCTAGTGTAAGCCTAACTTAATGTACCGGTAGACGAGATAAGTCTCACTTCTAGTGGCCATTCAGAAATATTCTTTCGACTATGTTTCATTGTTTTTAGCTTAAGCCACCGCTCAATGTAGCAGAAATTGTTTTGAAATACAATGAATTTGTTTCAAAATATATTTTAGAAACCTTTTAAAAATTACAATTACTTTTTTTGTTTAATTTTAATAAATGTTAAGAGTTAGTTGTATGCGTGCTTAAGTGGTCAACATAGCTGTCCTACATATTATGAAATTTCGGTGTGAGAAACAGATATTTAAAATCTGTACGTATTTAATAAATGTAAGAGCTTACTCTATTATATTTCTTCGATATTTTAGTAAGTTGTATTAAATAAATATTCCTAGTAGTATACCTATTGAGGCGCTTCGTCTTATTTTCGAATAAACCGAATATTAAATCTAAATGATAGTCCACGAGATGTAAAAAATCGCTAATATTATATTTTCCCTGGTAAAAAATATGAAGTCATTTTAATACTCAGTGAAAACATTTTTTTTGTCATTTATGTATTTTACGTAGCATTAAATATGATGCGTACTGATGCGTGTATTTTGTGATACGAATTATGTACAAATCTTTTTATACAACTGTTACAATTTTCTTATTTATTATGACATGATGCAATAAAGTAGTAATTAGTGAATTATTGTATTTTCTTTATTGAAATGTAACTATCGCCGCGTCCTATTTAAAAGCGATCATCGCGCGACTATACGATCGCTCGCGTGCATATGTCACTTTTGTTCAGAAAATCGGGAAGCGCTCTCAGTCGGCGCGACCACGCGTTAGGTTAGGTTAGGTTAGAACGATCGAATATTCGCGCGACGATCGCTTTTAAATAGGACGCGGGGTCAGAGTACCTTATTATTTGGTAAAAATGTATTTGGTAGGTACATACCGTTAATACCGTCTCTTATATGCAAACTATCACAGCCGTTTTGCATTTTGAGTATAAAAAATACTGTATGAAAATACCAATGTTATTAAAATTAGTTTTTTTCTTTAAATTAAACAAATTAAGCTGTCATTTTCAAAGTAAAAATAAACAACGAAATACTGCTAGCCGTCAATAAACAATAGGTACTTATAGCAACTGATCGGAAGATTACAATGTCCTATGTCCAAACGACTGTTGGACATCGGGAATAATCCCTAAATCCGAAAGTGGGTTAAGTTTGTTTGTTACCTACGCTTTCATGCTAAAATGGCTGATCGGATTTGGATGAAATTTGGGTAGACATAGGATGTTTTTTTATACCGATATACCCATTAGATTGAGAATTATGCGGGTGAAACCGCGGCGCGCAGCTAGTAGGAAATAAAATAAAATATAAGTAATGTTTTTGTTTGGTTTAAGGTTTGCATTTGATACCAAATACTTATAAATATACGCTATGCATTTCGCACTGTAACTTCCAGAATTTTTGGAACATAAATTTAGTTCTTTATGAATAAATCAGTAGTACCTACCAGGGGCGCAGCTAACCAATAACCCGATTCCTGTCGGCTTCCCTTAGGAAATTATGACAGTCAGTAGTTCTCAGCAGTGTTTAATAATAACACTGAATGTATTATTTAATACTTACACCATAAAATTAAAGTATTACAAAACCCTAACCTACATTAAAAAAATTGTCTTTATATTCCAACGAAAACAAAACATTTAAAGTGCGCGCCAATTTTGCTCTAGTGCCTCCAGTATAACTCGTTGTCCGCCCGGGTTATGAAAACTTAAATTTCTATACAAAATAATCTCGTCATGACGTCACTTCAGGTCACGTGACACGCTGTTTTTTGAGGCAATAGTAAGCCGTAAAAAGTCGAGTTATGATAGGTACAGTGTAGTCCGAATCCATTCGCTGAATTTCGTAAGCGTTCGGTTTGGTTCGGGACGGGGCCGGGGGGAGGGACAAGCTCCACGCTCCACGCACGCAATAATTTTAAATGTTTGTTGACAATCGATTGACGTAAATAGTTAATAGAATTTATAACCTTTAATTTTGTTGATACTTGTAGTTAATTAGCATTTTGTTCGTTGTATTCATATAAGTTATTAGTGTAGTATTAGTGTAACAATTAGAATTGGATAATCGTGAGTTTGTTGTGAAATTGTGCGTTCGCCGTCGTTGTAATTAGGAATTTGTGGTAAGTCGATAGATTAGCAAGTTGAAATTACTTTTTTAGAGTAGATTTGAAAAGTTATTAGTAGGGTGGCGGCATTAATAGTTTTAGATTGTTGTGCGACAGATTATTTGCTTCGTGAGGAAACATGCTTTTCAAGGTTAAGTTTTGAAAATAAGAAACACATAATTAGGCTAGGTCGTGCTCGACCAGATATGACTATAAACTACAAACGACGTGATGGGTTGGAATGTTTCCCTTTACGATAAATATCAATCTGGTAGTTGGACTGGTAGTTGTAAATTAAATAAGATATTTTGTTTTCCATGTTTACTTTTCTCAAATTCTAATAGTTTATGGAATAAAGGGGGCTTTACAGATATTAATAATCTGACGAATTCATCAAAAAAACATGTGCAGACTGAAAAGCATATTCGTAGCTGTTTAGATTTACATGACTTCGGGAATAGTAGGATAGAACCATTTTTCACTAATTCGCTTGAAACTCATAATAGGAAAGTAGCTCGAAATAATAATAAAACAAATAATAATAATTTAATAATAATAATTTAATGAAACGGTTTATCGACACCGTTATTTTGTTAGGTAAACAAGAAGTAGCTTTTCGCGGCCACGATGAACGTCCGAATTCTGATAACCGCGGTAACTATATTGAAACCTTGTTATATCTGAGCAAGTATGACACCGTATTGGACTCTCATTTGGAACTATGTTCTTCAGTTCAGAACCCCGTGTTTCTGGTCTTTCAAGTGATATTCAAAATGATTTAATACATAGGTAGTACCTATTGCATCCGTTTTACGAGACCACATTAGAATCGAGATAGATAAAGCTCCATTTCTGTCTGTAATGATTGACGAAACTCCCGATGTCAGTCATAGGGAGCAATTGACTGTAATTTTTCGATATTTATCTGAAACTGGAATCGAAGAACGATTCCTAGGTTTTTACGATGTTAGCGGAAGTCGAACTGCTGAAGTTTTATACAAACAGTTGTTATAAATACTTGACCAGTATCGTTGTAGGAATAAGTTAGTTGGTCAGTCTTACGACGGCGCGGCAGATTTTTTTTTTTTTTGTTTTTGCTCCGGCTTACCTTTCTCATAAACTCACCCTTCGCCACTGGTACCTACTTAATAGTATAACATGTCTTATTAGTACAGCAGTGTCATTGGCCTTAATGGTTCTGTTGTACCTACTTATAAAAAAATTGGTACAATTTCATTGAATCAATTTAGACCATTACTACGCGTCCACGCCTATTTGGTGTCAGTGACTTGACTGGACGGATAATTTTCGTTGTCTGGATGAGGATGTCAGATTTAGCAACCTGATATTATTCGAGTTTGCTCTACTGCTTTAGTAAGAGTGTCACGGCATTAAGTTCTAGCCAAAATAAGGCGAATACCGCGCGGGACACGGTCCTCAACTGCGTGCTAATTTCATCCTGCATCCCACGTGGGATTCGCTTCAGTATGGCCAAAGCTGTAAAAGTCAAGATACTCACCTGTAGCATAAATAGCAACATCGGCACCTCCATGATAATTCTCAACGAGTTGGATCCCTGCAACCTGGGTGTACTCGAACGCCTCCGTATCGTTCTCGCTTGGGTCTCGTCTCGCCACGGTGCTGCCATTCTCGTCTGTTTTGACGTAATACTGGAAGGACCACAGCTACATTGTGTTGCATATATGCTATTATTTATTTGGTACATTAATATCAAAAGCACAACCTTTTAGCGCAGTAGTATAATTTCATCATATAAGACAACAACTATTTATTTAGCTAGACCCGAATTTATCCATTTGAATACAGGTTAATGTGGTACTAAAACTAATAATTAGTGTAAAAATATTGGTCTTTTCAAATAATAAAATGGGTGCTTTTGACCATCCTAGTTAGCCACTGCTTCTCATTGTACACTCCAGCTCTACACAAACAAAACAGCAGTGCTATTCTGTAACCATCTCACCGTGAAAACTTAGGTGAAGTGAGCGTGGAGTGAGCTGTCATTCCACAGGGATTGACACTATTGACAGCTCACTTCACCCAAGTTTTCACGGTGAGATGTTTACAGAATAGCATGGCTGGTATACCACCGAATGGTATACCGGTTTAGTCAACTTAATCTAGTATTAGCACTTCATCTGGTTTCTTTCTGTACCTCCTCAAGTTCTGCGGATCTTGTAGTAGGATTGCGAGCTTGAAGATTTTTTATAATTTTGATTTTAGCTGTGTTAGACGGAGGCGATCTAGGTCACGGCCACCGCCTGGCCCACCTGAAAGCTCGTAATTTGATATAATTATTATATTTTTGTTAGAGTAGGTATAATAATATTGGTTTATGTTTTGTTCTTCTATACGTGACTGTACGAAAGTGATGTAAGAAAATTATTTGATTGTATATTGTGTATAGTATAGAATTATTTAGCAACTAGTACTGTGGCAAATAAAAGTTACAATGAGTTGCTTAAAAAAAAAAAAACATTAAAGTATTGTGATGTTGAGATACTATTATTGATTAATTATTAAACGTATGTTTTAGTATATTGAGTTGTTGTATTAGATATAGATGTAAAATAAAATGCAATTTTAATATCCTATTTGACAGTGGGTAACAAATAATATTTAGTGTCCCCTTTTTCTAATATTTTCATTGTTACAATCAATCTAAATAATTTAACCCACTGTCAAATTAAATTGTACTTCATGTATATTATAATAAACGGTTTTCTTTTCTAGTTCGAAGCTGAAATGGGCGCTGCTGGCTTTAGGGCTCGCTATAATCATCGGCGTGACGTACAAAAAATACAGCTCGGGATAGACTCGATAAAAAGTAAACACACAGTAGGGGTCCAACAAAACTGGTGAATCGAGTCAAGGCCTAGTGTAAGTCTAACTTAATGTACCGTTAGATGGGATAAGTCACACTTCTAGTGACCATTGAGAAATATAATTTCGACTATGTTTCATTGTTTTTAGCTACACGTTCAACGCCATCTCGGACATTGCTGGGCGACACTTAACTATCCCTACAAGCCACACAAAAAAATTGAAATTGACAAAAAATCTACTTATTGTTTTCTTATTAATATTATTAGATATGCATTTTAAACTTACAAAACATCGAGATAACCGCGGAAAGCTTTATAAATGTGAAGATAACTCATGTCACCCAACATTGTCCCCCATGAGGCCATGGGGGCCAATGTTGGGTGACATGAGTCTGCTGCGTATGATTATTTGAACTTTCTTCCGTTAGAGCCGCGCGGGTCAAGTGTTGCGGGTCAATTTTTTTGAGTGCCGTTCTTATTACACTGTTCTAGGAGGCCGCGCGGGTCATGCTGCGAACAATATTGCCGTGTATTGTTGACCGACGGCTCAGAAAATACGTTTAAACATAGCTCTGACTGTCGGACACCATTGCCCCCACGGCCCGAACGAAACATACTGGTGTGGCCCAACATTTTCTGACATGGTCTGAATGGAAATGTATCATTTTATTCCATGGCGTTGAACGTGTTAAGCCTCCGCTCAATGTAGCAGAAATTGTTTTGAAACACAATGAATTTGTTTCAAAATATCTTTTAGATACCTTGTCAAAATTGCACCTGTTTTTATTAAATTTTTAATAAATGTTTAGAGTATACGTGCTTCAGTGGTCAACATAGCTGTCCAATATATTATGAAAGAGTGTATTTATATTCTTCGGTGTTAAACAGATATTTAAAATCTGTGCGTATTTAATAAATGTAAGAGCTTATCCTATTATATTTCTTCGATATTTTAGTAAGTTGTATTAAATAAATATTCCTAGTAGTACAACTATTGTGGTACTTCTTTTTATTTTTAAATTAGCCGAATATTGAATCTAAATAGATGACGACGAGACGAGATCTCTCGAACACGTTTCTAACGAGATGTAAAATTTCGCCAATATTATATATTGTCACTAGTAAAAAATAACAAGTCATTTTGATACACAGTGAAAGCATTTTTTATTTTTTTTGTTATTTCTATTACGTAACATTAAATATACCTACTTACTGATGCGTTTATTGTGTGATACAAATTATGTACAAATCTTTTTTATACAACTGTTACAATTTTCTTATTTATTATGACATGATGCAATAAAGTAGTAATTAGTGAATTATTGTATTTTTATTTATTGAAATGTAACTATGGTCGCGTCCCATTTAAAAGCGGTCATCGCGCGACTATACGATCGCACGCGTGCATATGTCACTTTTTGTTCAGAAAACCGGAAAGCGACCTGTGTTGGCGCGACCACGCGTTATGTTCACCGAACAAAAAGTTCTAACGATCGTTTTTAAATAGGACGCGGGGTCAGGGTAACTTATTATTTGGTAAAAATGTATTTGTTAGGTACCTATCGTTAATACCGTCTCATAAATGCATATTTAACTATCACAGCCTTTTTGCATTTTTACTATAAAAAATACTGTATGAAAATACCAAAGTTATTAAAATTAGTTTTAAGCTATTGCATAGCTTTTATCGGAGACTCTGAGCGCGGCGACCGAATGTAGAAATTCCGTAACGAAAAAAAAAACCTGACGCGAAAGTTTGTGAGGATGGATGGATGGATGTTTGTTACTCTTTCACGCAAAAACTACCGAACGGATTTTAATGAAACTTTACAGTAATGTGGCTTATATATCAGAATAACACATAGGCTACAATTTATAAAGATTTTATGTGATTTAGCCATAATATAACGATAAGTATCCAGTAAGTCGGAAAAAATCCTGCCCTCTGAGATCTATCTTTGCGTGCGCTGCCTAAACCGCTGGAGTTACATGAAAAGAATGTATTGTGGGGTTGTTTGTCTTAAAGAGTTCTAAATAAAAGTCCGCGACAGCATATATCTACCTTTTATGTGGAAGCCATTATAGCCAAAATAGTGAGCTATAAATACATTTTAATTGAATACTTTTTTTAAGTTGCATATTTTAGAGTATTTATTTGATTCGTATCAAAATAAATACCTTCATCGCTTTCGGTATTTAATGTAGATAAAATTTGTCTTTTACACTAAGTAATTTGGACTAATATTTTAAAAGTTAGAACGATAAGAATGACCTGCGATGAGTCGACGGCGGGCGCGCAGAACTAGGGTGGAGGGCCGGGATAGGCAATGACGCGCGATCGCCGAGTGCGCGACCCGAACGCGGGCAGACGCGTGAGGGCAGACGTCATTGACGGTTGTGTAAATTCTGCGATTTAGGGGGGGGGTATAGGGGTATTTTAAAAAAAATATATTTTAAATCAACAATATTATCTTCTTATTTTTGAATATATGCTATGCAATAGCTTTACCGCGGCAGTCCTCGAGTGCCACACGTATTTTTTTTTTTTCTTTAAATTAAACAATTTAGGCTGACATTTTCAATGTAAAAAAAAACAACGAAATACTGCTAGCTGTCAACAAACAATAGGTAAATACTTATAAAAAATGCTCGGAACATTAGTTTTGCTACCCTTTTGCTGTTGACTGTACCCAACCTAACCATGGTTCCTAATGTGTCGTGATGGTAGATAGTCGTCTTGTTCATTGTCGTGGCTTTTATATTTAAATGAAGCTGTTGACATACCATGGCTCTATTAGCTATCGTCCACGATAATTTACTGTGCGTTTCTCATTACTCTTATTATTAATTATAGTCGTCCTATCACAGTAAAGCCGCGGTCCCTCGAACTGGCGCGCGGTTACGTCGCCGGTCGTGTCAGACCTCGACAGATCTAGAATTCCCACCACAGGCCTCATCGGATCGACGGTTCCCGCGGCCTGTCGTTCTGGCCTGGCACAATCTGGTCTATGAGAAAGCGGGCCGTGGGACCACAGCATAAGAAGAGACAGTGGTTCAACGGTAAATAATCGCCAAGTCACGACACATTAGGTACGGAGCTTAAATCTAATTCACTTTACACAGTCACAACAATACAATGCTCATGACAGTGATGATAGCAAGGTGCCAGATGTTCCCGTAGACTGCTGTACCGCTGGAGTAGGCGCCCATCTTCGCTGCGTAGGAGATCGCGTGGAAAACATAGTGCTGCTCGTGAACGTTGTGGAAGAGGTGAGAATAAGGACCTGGAACGAAAAGGCGAATGAAAAAGGTGGAATAATGGATGATGCAACATGTCGACCTTTAGAAGTTTTGAGATAATGGTTGACGTCACGAACCACGCCGGATCTTCTTTTCGTGTGGTTAGTGACTAACCTGCCATGCGATTCTGTAAACGTCTCACCGTGAAAACTTGGGTGAAGTGAGCTGTCAATAGTGTCAATCCCTGTGGAATGACAGCTCACTCCACGCTCACTTCACCTAAGTTTTCACGGTGAGATGGTTACAGAATAGCACTGCTGGTGTAAGAGTTTTAAAACGCCCATGGGCCTCTGGTTTGGCTTCACATGCCGTCGAGAAATATCTCTCAGGCATGCCGCTTTCCTCACGATGTTTTCCTAAGAAATAATACTTCGTGGGGACCCAGTGAGACAATAAAATAAAATAGAAATAACTATGTAACTATAATATTATAAATCCGAAAGCGAGTTTATTTGTTACGTTTTCACGCTAAAATGGGTGAACGGATTTGGATGAAATTTGGCACATGGGGGTAGACCATGATCTGGGTTAGGATACACGATATTTTTTATCCCGATATTCCCATAAGATCGAGACTTATGCGGGTGAAACCGCGGGCCGCAGCTAAGTGCAAATAAAATGAAATATAAGAACTGTTTTTTTTTTGGTTTATTTATTGCATTTTAAACAAAATACTCATATATATAGGTACGCTATGCAGTCCGCACTGTAAATTGCAGAATTTTGGAACAGAAAAATTGTTCTATATGATAAAATCAGTACGTACTTACCTATTTAGTATAACATAGCAGTGTCTTAATCAGTTCAGATGGTTCTGCAGTGCGATTCTGTAACCATCTCACCGTGAAAACTTAGGTGAAGTGAGCGTGGAGTGAGCTATCATTCCACAGGGATTGACACTATTGACAGCTCACTTCACCCAAGTTTTTACGGTGAGATGTTTACAGAATAGCATGGCAGTTGTACCTTGTACCTACTTATAAAAAAATGGTACAGTTTTATTGAATTAATTTAGACCATTAGGTACTACGCGTCCACGCCGATTTGGTGTCAGTGACTTAACTGGACGGATAATTTTCGTTGTCTGGATGAGGATATCAGATTTAGCAACCTGATATTATTCGAATTTGTTCTACTGCCTTAGTAAGAGTCAAGCTCTGGCCAAATTAAGGCGAATACCGCGCGGGACACGGTATGCAACTGCGTGCTAATTTCGTCCTGCATTCCACGTGGGATTCGCTTCAGCATGGCCGGAGCTTTTAAAAGTCGAAATACCCACCTCTAGCATAAATAGCAACATCGCCACCTCCATGATAATTCTCAACGAGTTGGATCCCTGCAACCTGGGTGTACTCGAACGCCTCCGTATCGTCCTCGCTGGGGTCTCGTCGCGCCACGGTGCTTCCATTTTCGTCAGTTTTGACGTAATACTGGAAGGACCCTGGGCCTCCCGTACCGTAGGACAGAGTCGTGTAGTTTACGCCGTCGTGGCTTGAGGGTTGGGCTATACCTGAAATTGTTTGAAATATTTTTAAACTTCGTTTAACGAAACAATTCTGCTGTCGGGATCGTTCAAATTACAAACTGACTGTTTGAGACAAAAAATGGGTTCAGTTTTTGGAAGAAGACATGTGTTCGTTGGGATAAATATAATTGTTTCTTTGGAAAAAAATAATGGTTATTGTCTTCTTCTTTACGATCAATTCGATCTTGATCTACCATTGACCTACTTTTATGCTGATCAAGCAATTGCTTATCTCAATTACCTTATTTGAAGTCGGCTTCTGGACTACCACAGATCATACAAATCTATTTGTCCAACAAATAAAGAAAGCAACAAACCAAAAATACTGCTCCCTCTGTCCGGGTACCCGTTGATAGACAGCGAATGCGTGTGATCGCTGGTGACGATCAGCAGGGTGTCCTCCTCGTCAGTCATGTTGGCTGCGAGTTGGACTGCCGCCTCCATGGCCGCAGCTTCGTTGACGGCTACCTTCGCCCAGCCCCGATGATGGGCCATGTCTATGTTGCCGCCTTCTACCTTAAATTATTAGAGGCCGTTGAACTACATGGGAGATGGTCATTGCTATCAGCATCAAAACATATTGCTAGGTCTGTCTGTCTGATAGTGCAGTCATCACAAAAAGTGCTTGTATGCAAATGGTCATCAATAAAAACCTAGATACCTAGGATTTGATATGTCAATGAGGTCGTACAGTGCGTTTCATCAAATAGTTCCTTTGCCGTAATCTTGGCTGCACTGTTAAACTTCAACTTCAGCAGTGCTATTCTGTAACCATCTCACCGTGAAAACTTCGGTGAAGTGAGCGTGGAGTGAGCTGTCATTCCACAGGGATTGACAATATTGACAGCTCACTTCACCCAAGTTTTCACGGTGAGATGTTAACAGAATAGCATGGCAGGTAGCACCGCCGTAGCGTATTCGTGTTTGTTCTACAACAGTGCAACCAACATTACGGCATAGGAACTATTTTATGAAACGCACCATAAATATGGTTCTATCTGAAGTCTTGCGGGCCTGTTGGGATTTAAAATAAATCAATCTACCAACCATAAGAAAGAATCCGTTCTCGTTTTTCTGTAGAACCTTGATAGCAGCTTTCACCATGTCTGATATTGAAGGCATACCCTCTGGTCCTTTTTCTCTCAAATGTTCGTAGTTCAAGTGCTCGTTCGAGAAGATACCTTGAAGGAATAATCGAAAGAATATTTTAATATCTAAGCAAAATCATACACGACAACAACCATCAACGTGGTGCTCTCTGCCGTTAAATGACGAGTGTCAGAACAACTGTTGGTAGAGAGTTAGATACGCTTCATGTATGCAGGCCAAAGGGCATTATCAACTCAAATGCAAATATATTGACTCTGCGACCGTATCCTCGGTTGGAGTAGCAATAAATTAGGTAGAGTCTCACAAAGTAAATACTTCGTATACCTGCAGTCTATTTTTCAGAATGACATCTTTAGTAGGATTGCTAGATGCTAATTCGTTAGGCATTCTCGAAAATGCCTACTGATGAAATAAATCTTGAATGCCAATTATTTTCAGCATCTAGAATCTGTCACTCCACAGAGCACTATTATAATACTGAGTCGTTCGGTCCTCGCATTCAAACAATTTTATAGGCCAGAAAACAATTCAATTAGATAATTACCAAACAAATAATCAGTATCGTCCACGTTCAGGTCCCCCAACTCCTTATTATTCATGACCACGCTGTACTTCAACCCCCGACTTTGCTTGTCGGTCCTGTAGGTGTCTATGAGGTTCCGCCCGTCCTGACGGTAGCAGGTCCAGGGCATGTCGCTGATAGGATCTGAGGGTGTGCCTGTTGAGTTGGAGACTAGGGCTTGTCTGCCACCTCCCATTACCACCTTAAAATAATAAGAAAAACACTGAATGATGACCCAATCCTAACTGTTTGGAAGTCAAGAAAAGTCTGAGCGATTTATAAATGCACCGTACTACATACATAACTCATAACTTCATAAGTCATAACTTCATAAGTCAAAACTTCATAAGTCATAACTTCATAAGTCATAACTTCATAAGTCACAACTTCATAAGTCGTAACTTCATAACTCATAACTTCATAAGTCATTTAATTTTATGGATTTGGTTATCATAATACTGTTTGCTGCGCTTGTTTCCTTGTAGCCGATAATCGACTTATTTTGGGCCTGCTTTATCTGTGCGCCTAATAATGAGATTTATTTTCCTTTTATTCACATGACAAAATCACGAGTTAAGTTCAGGCTTTTTCTAGTCCTTGACTCAACCTAGGTACGTTATCGTTGGAGTCGGTCCTCGTCATCATATCTTGACGTGGAGAAATTTTTCCCATTTCGTCTTGTATTCTCTAAATACTTCATTTTCTTCATCAAAGCACTTACATGCAGGTCTCTCCCAGGCCAATCCTCAACCAGCTGCCTGGCGATATCCTTGCAAGCAGTTCCTTCTGGCATGGTGGCCTCACACTCCCACTTGCGACTCGCACTGTGCGCGTAAAGGGGGCCAGGAGTCGCGTGCGTGACGCGCATTGTTGTTACTAGACCTGAAGAAAAAAGGGTAGCATTTGATGCAGCAACGAATACTTTGACTTTCGTTATCAAGAATTCGTAGACATGTCAGTAGCAAATACAGAAGTCTTAGAGCCATTTCTACTTTGTGCTGAATAAGTATTTAAATAAGTAGGTTTGGCCATAATAAAACGTGGCTGGAATATTGAAATAACTCACATCTATACATATTATAAGTAAAAGTAGTTTTTCGTGTTTGTCTGTATGTCCGCGTTGTTCTTCTAAACCACGCAACAGATTTTGATGACGTTTTCACCATCGTTTAGAGAATTTATTCCGGAACGTTTATGTGTATAATACGTAAATATTAAAGTTACATGTACTAAGAAATTTCGATTTTTTATCAAGTCATAAAACCAGTCCGAATCGCTACTATAAAAGGTTTCTAGATACGAAATATGATCGGTTTCGATCACAAATAGCACGTTTGATAAAACTTTTTTAAATATTTCTTTTTTAGTGAGATTCTGAACATGAATCTTTACCTGCACTTTTCCCAGCCTTCAAAGCCAACGCAGCCAGTGACTGCAGCCTGGTTTCAGGGTTAAGGCTTGCATCACAATCCTTGTACTGTACACTAGCGTCCACTCCCATAGTGTCCTGATTGGTTTTCACTCCACTGAACATAGCGGTGGCAGTGCAGGCTGAGTCCGGCACCATTTTATCTGCTGAGTAGGTCTGAAAATTGTAAAAAAATTAAGTCACAATAGGCACATGTTTTTCTGAAGTGTAGTCAACTCCGTTCATCGTAACACTAATGGCTGATTCCTATAAGTTCACGAACCGTTATTGATTAAAATTAAGGCTTGTATCTTTACCAATTATGAAGCAAAGACCTCATAGCTTTGCATAGTAGACCCTCCCATATGGAAGTAGCTATCACAGGTAAAATTAGCTTATGAATCTATTTATATGCCAAGTTTTGCAATAAAAAAGCTACCATTGGTAATCAAAACGATTCGTTTTTGTTTATAGGAATCTAGCATAAATGCACTATAAACTACGCTCGTAGCACTAAACGCTCTACGCGCTACGCTCGTAGCACTTACTTCTATGCACTACAAACTACGCTCGTAGCACTAAACGCTACTCTACGCGCTACGCTCGTAGCGCTTACTTCTACGCACTACGCTCGTAGCACTAAACACATTTTTTTATAATGATGTAAGTAGGTAATATGTAACTGAAAGTGGAGTAAACAAACTCTTATTTGAGCCCCAGATAAGGTACACGGTAGTATTATAAAATACAATTGTTCTGTTGCAAGTACAGGCCGTAAACCTAATTATGAAGAATGGCGGAAAGTAACCTTCAAAAGTCCAACATGCGGGAATTTCTCAAACACCAGCCGATGACTCTCCCCGCCTTTGTATATCCTCGTGGTGGTCACGGTGTTAGGTCCCATGCCATCTCCGACGAACAAGATGACATTCTTCGCAGGGTTGAGGTTCCATTTGATCTTAAGGGCCTCTTCCAGCTCATTTTGTGCGAGACTCGACCAGAACTGCTGATCTGATGATAGAATAGATGTTATTACATTAGGTATAAGCCGTGTACTGCCTGATGAGGTTCGCCATCGGCAAAAATGACGAATGTCCATACAAACTTTCATACCCCATTTAACCCCTTCAAAAATTCTTTAGTCCTCATCTTCGATATATATGGAACTCTACTGCAAAATTTCATGCTTAGACCCAGCGGTTTAGGCTGTGCGTTGTCTTGATCTTTTATTAAGTAACTATACTCCATAGGTTTAAGTAGTTAAATAAAGGTAAACAAATCTTAAAAAGGGTTTTTATAGTTGACACTTTCTTGTTTAAAAATACGATAAACCAAACTTTATTTTAGATTTTTACAATAATCTCCTCTTTTATTTATGTATGTTAAACTTTATGATTAATTCATAAACTACTCTTCGTAGATGTAACTGCTTGAGCATTATCATAATATAATATTTTGTAATCTGTTTATTGTAAAGAGCCCAAACTCTAAACGTCAACGAATTATAACGTTGCTAAATTGAAGAGTACAACTGTGACGTAGCATGACAACTGAAGTGACAGGTATTACGTTTAGTCGGTTACTTAACAGCTGTCTCGTCACGTGGTTTTTTTTTGTTTACCTTTATTTAATTACCTAAACCTATGGAGTGTAGCTGGATAGTATATAAATGTTACAAGTAAAACATACTACAGAGGATACGTAGATGCAATTGGAAAAATAGAGGGGGGTGCCTCCGGACTTGATCGACTGACGATTTAAGGCAGGTTATCGGGTCAGACTAGAAGGCTGAGAAAATTGTGTAGTAGCGTAACTAGTGAGAACCCATTAGTTGCTGAATTGCCTCCGCTTATCGCAGTTCACTGCTAAACATGGGCAGATCATATTTATAATTAGATGAATGAGAATTTTAATAACTGGATCATATTGTTATTTAGGTTTGCATTCTCTTTATCGATGAAAGTATAATAATATGATCCTTTGTGTTCCAGAACAAATATAGTTATCTTAATCCATAGCATTGACGATGAACGCGATTATGATAATTAGATACCTAGCTACCTATTATGCGTTATGGTAATTAAAATTATTTAAGATTATTTTTAGAGCTACATAACATTACGCCTTGTGTCCTCGAAGGGTTAGGCAGGGGTGAAGTTATATTACACCCAAATTTCGCCAGTTATGTTTAAGTCCATGCAGTAATCCCAGCTGAAACTATTTAAGAGGTATCTAGAAGACCGTACCTAATGTGTAAGGATTGGTAATGTTCTCAACGATTGTAACAAAAACACGTCCTTCGGAGTTCCCCAAGGAAGTATTTTAGGGCCTACAGTATTTTTTTATCTACATAAACAATCTTTGTAACCTTAATATAGATCCCGGCCAATTTTTTTCTTATGGTGACGACACCGCCCTTCTATTTTCAGCTGACTCAGAAAAAATGTCTACAAGCTTGCGCAACATGGGTTCAATATTATTAATAAATGGCTTCAAGTGACACTAAATGCAGACAAGACAAATTACATTAAATTCTCGATGCGCAAGCAAACATCAACAAGCACTACCTCGACATTATATGCTCATTAATGCAAAATTACTACAGATAACCAATGTGTCCCAATATTAAAATTACAAATACTTACAACAAAATACCTTGGTGTTATAATAGATGAAACACTTTCGTTCAAATTACATGTTTATGTAATTTGAACGAAAGTAACGTTTTAGGTGTTACACCTAAAACGTTACAACATCAAATTCGGTGTTAAAATTGCAATTCATTATTAATATTCTAGTTCAATAGTTAGAAATATTTCATAATTCCATACAGTAATATTAAAAACAGGTAAAAATTTGACAGCTATTTGCGACGTTGCCAACTTTTAGAATAAACGCTCTGAATTCATACTTATTAGGTACTGGTAATTAATAATTATCCTCAATTAATCATATTAACCGTTTATAATTGTAGGTTATTTCATGCGTTACGTTAGAAGGCACTATGGCAGCTCAAACTATTAAACACAAGCAATAAATAACTACGATGCATTCGTTTCCGAGTAACGACAAATCAATTAAAATTTAATTTGTTGCTTGCAAATATAAATACCTGAATGAGTTGATGCAATATCTTATCTAATACAACACTCATTCATCAGCAACAATACAACGGTAAATTAACCTTCACCTTGAACAACTAATTTCCTAAATTCACAACATAACCTTAAAAAAGAAAATACTGTAGGTATTCACGTTAAATTAATTTAAAAAATCTATGAAACACTAATAATTTTCATGGTAATTACAGTAAAAATATTGATAAAAAATGAGGAAATACATACCGGTCCGTAGTGAAGACCGCGCGACGGCGATAACAACGCAAAACACGAGCACGCTGCGCGAGGGCATGATTGACACTAGATCGGTAGATCGTTACGTCTACGGCCTACGTCACTCCGGCGCACGCGGTCAGTCTCGGCAATAATTTATTACCGAGTGCGACCGTAGCGAAACCTTCTGCATTATAACCAAATTTATATATAATTTGCCTTATTAGATAAGTAGCATAGAATAATGCAATAGGTTTGAAGATAACGACGTGCTAGATATAAGGATTATATTAATAAGCGTCAAATTGACATATTTTGAAGTTTTAGATTTCATGACGAACGCGCAGTTCAACTATTAAATTCGATCGATTTTAAAGTTGAAAATACTCGTTTCGCACTTAAGAGGCTTAGAACAGTTAAAGCACGTTCACTGTCGGACTGCATAGAAAATAAAGAGATGCGTTTTTAGAGGAGTTTTTTTTTTTTAATAAAGGAATAAAACTATTGCGCTGGTTTGCGAGACTAGCGACGGAACTAAAAATGATTAATTTTAGAGAGTTTCTCTGTTCCCGATAAAATATCAAAGGTTTATGATCGTTTGGCATACAGTATTCAATTTGACAGAATATGTGTGTCAATTTTTTTTCGGTTGGTAAAAAAAAGCAACCAAACACGACCTCTCTTCACTTTACATTTAACGCAGGCGCACGCCGTTTATAAAGACCACAAATAAATGATTGCTGCTGGTATCTAGTACAAGTCTATTTTACCAAAATTGTTTCAATGTTCTCTTTAAACATATAAAGTATTATTAACTAGCTGGTGCCCGCGACTTTGTCTGAGATCCAGGATGAAAAGTAGCCTATGTAAAAGTAGTCTTCTTCAGGTCATGTTCTACCCATGCTTTCACGCTATAATGGCTGAACGGATTTGGATGTTTGGCATCCAAATCCGTTCAGCCGTTATAGCGTGACAAACAAACAAACTCACTTTCGCATTTATAAATATAATATTAGTTAGGTTATATAACTTTTACCTTAGTTTTTAACTTTATTATGCATTATGTGGTCTCCAATAAGTGAAGGAGTACACCTTCTTAATAACTGATGTTGCTCATTATTTATGTGTTATGTCTTGTGTCTAACAGTTAGTGGTATGAGAAACAGAGTGTAAAGTTCACACATCCACCATAGAAAACGGAGGATCCTCCGACTAGACGGGTGTCGTGTCTGGCGAGCAACTGCACAGAGGTTGAAATCGGGAGCTTGTATAATGTCCATCGCGCGGTAAACATTAATTGCGCGATGCAGGATTTGTGTGACGTCAGGTCTTTGATGCATAGTTCGCATGTGGCGATGTAGATGCCGCCACAAACTTTTGTTAGAAATCCTAAATGACATAATATACCATAACATCACGCCTATTACAGGCGTGATGTTATGTTATATTATATCATTCATTAGTCCCGAAGGGTCAGGCAGAGGTGCACCTATAGTACACCCACATCGCCAATTATCTTTAAGTCCCATCTTCTTTCTATACTCCGTAGTCCCATGGAATAAGGGGCGAGCTGATTTCCATCAACCGGGAACAAATTCAGACTACTGGGAAATATCTGTATTTATAAAGACCACAAATTAATTAAGCAAATTATTGCTGCTGGTAATAAGTAACGATGACGTCATCAACAAAATGGCGAAGCCTCACCTTATACACCGAGGTTACAAAGACCAGGTCCAGTAGGAACTTGACGAACAGCAGGACCACCAGTAGAACCACGATGGTGTACACCACCGATGACATCGAGTCGACGTCATCGCGCTTCATCTGCGCATCGTTAGCATCCTTGATGTTTACCGCAAAGTTGATCAGAAGCAGTGATAGGATGAATGTTACAATCTGGAGGAAAATATAATAGTTTTTAAATTGGCGTAAACTACACAGGAATACTACTATAGAACCTGACAATAATAGCAAGATAATGCAAGCTGACATGCAACATACAACCGGTAATCATTTTAATTCCTATAACTTACCGACCGTTATTGGTTAAAACTAAGGCCCGTATTACAGAACCTCACTCAAGACTCAAGCATTACTTAAAACTAGTTTCAACCAATCAAAAGGCTTTAAACGGGTCGATAAGTAACGCTTGAGTTTTGAGTGAGGTTCTGTACGGGCCTAGCAATCGTATCTTTGGAAAAAAACTGAGCGTAATATTCAGTTACCCTTGGCATTTTTTTCCAGAATCTTATGAAATGATGAAACTCAAACTCAAAGCATTTATTTCAAATAAACCTATTACAGGCACTTTTGAATTGTCAAGGGGTCGGTCAGTCAGAAAGATGAAGCTAGTTGCCCATTCCAAAGCTTAGTAGGTTCCTACGGAGAAGAACGGGCAAGAAACTCCACGGACAAATATTCTTACAAAATAAATGAATGATTACCAACTTCTATACAAGATACAGAAATTCTTGCAGGTACAGAACGTAACTGGTAGTTTCCATCTAAACCCAAGCAACGATAAGTGACTGCCAAAACGACCTCATTACCAACTCCGGGGATGAATGCCATAACCGAAGAAACCATTTCATTACGACCATTACCGTTGACGAGATAACGTTACTTGCTAAACGCTTGTATTACCTATACCTACATATAAATGTATGTATTACAGGCCTATACATTTATAATGGCGGCAGGATATCGGAGCGCCCGAATGATATCGATCGGAGCTTCGTATCGCACTGCGCAGGGTCCGTACAGCCTCCCGCTTAAGGTCAAGACTGATGCTAAGTAAATTTCGGATGTATTTATTTGTAGAAGGCAGATTGGTTACTTGTTGAGTTGTTTGTAGATGTATCAGGTGAGATAGAAATGGGTAAATAATATTTGTGTATCTAGAGCTAGCGGACTAACGTCTTAAATAGTGGATTGCGTAGTGTAGATAGCCCAGTCGGTTCTGCAAAGCCATCCAAACTTGGCCATTCAGTTTCTGTTTTAGGTTTATAATATAAATGAGAGATCATATCCGAGAATATTAATAGGGATGTTGATAAAAAATAAATAGGTTTTTGTCTGTCAGATATTTTTTTATGATAATGCAAAAAAATACGTGGCTAATAATTTTTTTATTATCTGACTGGCGGTTTTTATTATCTTTTCAAAAGATCTCTAACTCATACTAATATGTATGTTACTAGCTGCTGCCCGCGGCGTCGCGTCGCCTGCGTGGTACTAATTCTTTTGTTTTTCTGAAATAAAAGTAGCTTAAGTTATTTCTTATAACATCAGCTATCTGCCAGTGAAAGTCCCGTTAAAATCGGTCGAGCCGTTTCGGAGATTAGCCGAAACTAACAACAGAGAAAAAAAAAGTGATTTTTTGTAATTTTTAATTTATAAAGTATATACGGTACTGATACTATCATATGCATTTAGTAAAAAGCTGTTATTTTGACATTAAAAACAGACACTTCAATTATATTTATTTGTATGTATCTACGAACGTTTAACACCCATTTTTCTGTCGCCTACCCTTAACTGTCGTACTGACTTCAATCAGAGCTGCCTTTGCAAAGTGAAGTTGTCGCTCGAATAGCGAATCTATTAAAATGTTATACCTCTGTGCATACTTATTGTGAGACTTGAACAGCCCAGTTTTGTGACACCAGTGCTTAATCAGATAATGGTATGTACTATTTAACTGTTTCTCGTCGAAGAGATAAGAACTGATAAATAATGTGTGAATATTTACTTTCGTAAATTGGTTCAAACAACACGTCAAAATTAAATGATCTTTTAAAACTAGATGAGGTCGGTGTTTCCAAACCGATTGCTCTGAGAAGAAAGACTGAAACAAACTCAGAGGTCACAGTCTCTTTTAAAGTTCAGACATAATCTTGGTCAGGCCATATGAGGAACATGCAGATTAGTGTCTGATGATCTTTTGAGGAAAGAACCACACAGAGTTGAGTGGACCTGTCCAGTCAGTGCACGCATTTGTCAGTAATCGTGTAGCTCAACTCAAAACTTAAGGAGCTCAACAAATATTGTAACGCTACTTTCCTTTGTATTGTGAAATAAAGTGGCGATTGATTGTAGGTAGGTATTTTTGGCGAGACTTGGTGACTTTCTTTCTAATTAAAATTTAAATATTAATTCAAAATATTTTATTTCACAATAAATATACATGAGCTCTTATGAAACGTCAGAAGCTAGGTGCATGGTTCCAATTGGTCGTTTCCTATGGAGAAGAGAATAAGAGATAAACTTTTAACTCTTTTAAATTTTGAATTTTTGGACTTTGAATTTTGAATTGGCTGTAAAAAATTAGTGATAGCAGTCTTTTGTTGTGAATTTTTATATGATTCAAGTAATTTGTGGAAAAAAACAAAGGTCTCAGACGACTACTCTAGTGATTAGATATCTTTAATATCTACTTTAGATATGAAGTAGTTGTGATTACCCATTTCTTCTAAAAGGACACAGGAATAATGTTTAATTATTGTCTACCATTTCTTATCTAAAATTAATAAAATGCTGGTATTCAGCTGCTTCCGGTTAGATTGGAAGCCGCCCCAACATAGTTGGGAAAAGGCTAAGCAGATTGATTTCTTATCTAAAATTTAACAGATTATCGATTAATATCGATATATGAATCAATATGTTTGTGTATGTGTGTGTTGCTTTGTATATCGCCTTTATTTCTTGTTCGTGATCATTGCCACCAAGACTTAGTAAACTGGTCTGATACCTAAATGCTTACCTATTATTATTACTATTTTTTTACTGAAAAGTCTTGAAGGTAACCATGTCAGCTGACCTTTAGAACGAACGATCGAAGGGATACTTTCATTAAGGGCTCCCCCACAAAACTGCGAATTCGCATCGCATTTCAAAAATCTGCGAGCGCCTACATAACAAAGGTCCTCTAAAAATCTGCGATGCGGCGTCGTATCGCATCGCATCGCAGTTCTGTGTGGGAGCCCTATAAATCGCACCGCGTTAGAAATACGGTTGGGTGATCGCAGTTTGTAGTTATAACTCGATTTTTCTAACAGTGCGCTTGGAGCTGTCAAAGTCGTAGGTTGTTAGAGTATCGTATTGAATTCACCCGCCCGGTTACCTCCTCAGTGCCCCGATATAATACAACTCGTGTTGTCTCCACAATTCTGTCATGATATTCATTAAGTTGTTATTATTATTATTAGTCGTAAGTTTTACTAACAATCTTGTTGTTGAGTCTTGGTTACTCAAATAAAGAAAATCTATTCTATTCTATTATATTATTATTTAAATCTACTTAAACTGTAATAGTTTGACGTTGACAAGCGCATAGTTACAAAAATGGGGTTATACCAGCTAGCAGAAAGATACTGTTGTAACTTATTTTTCTCGACATCCACGGATGGGAGAATAAAGAAGGCTGGTGTTCCTATCAGGTACCTACCTACTTGCCAGAAACCATACAAGAACCTTAATGAAACACTTTACGACCTAGTAACAAGAAATAAAGACCTTTGAATTGTATAAAATATTCAGTTCTTTTGTTTTTCTCTTGAACAGTTGTTAATCGTCTGTAAACTAATCTAATTTGCATGAATATCAACTTGAATACAAAGACAGGAAAATTTATTGTTAAGCAAATTGACTATACTCCATTTGAAATAAGATTGGACATTTAAATTAACCTTTTTTTACAGTCCGTTCAACCGATTTTGACTTTTATCGCGTTGGTGGCATGACAAATGGCAGCAGAAGCAAACTGTTAGTGAGTTACCTGTGTGTTCTTGTCAAGTTAGGACCTGCTTGGTGGCCAATACCATTATTGCTTGTGTATAGGCATGTGATTTGCAAGCGGTTTACCTTTACCTTTAGGATGTGTTAGGGTGCTAACTTCGTCTTTAATTATCATGTTCCTAACTAATTAATTAATTCAATAAAAGGAATATCAATTAGACTTTAAACTATGGGAAATCAAAACTATACCTATGCTTATTAGAATAAAACTTATATCTGGGTCTATGTAAAATGGTTTTTTATTTGTTCAATCAAAACTCGTAATTACTAATCAGTCGCCAACACAAACAGTTGGTATTGTAACCACTTTTTTGATTTTAATGCCATCCTTATGAAATGAAATGAAAATATTTATTTATGCCAGTATAGAAGTCAAAATCGGTTGAGCGGACTGTAAAAAAGATTTATTTCAATGTCTAATCTTATTTCAAATGGAGTATAGGTACCAACTTTAATTGCCCGTATTAGGTTTCCGTACCCGAAGGGTGCTAAACGGAACCCTAATATTAAGCCTCCGCTGTCCGTCTGTCTGTCAGCGGGCTGTGTCTCATGAACCGTAATAGGTAGACAGTTTAAATTTTCACAGATTGTGTATTTCTATCGCCGCTATAACAACAAATAATAACAATTAAATAAAGTTAATAATTAAAGAAGGTCCCCCCCCCATACAAGAAATGTGTTTTATTTAGGCGTGTTTTGCTTGATCTTAATCCGGTACGGAACTCTTCATTTGCGAGTCTAACTTGCACTCGACCGGTTTTATTACAATCACAACTGTCATTAAGGTAGTGTGTCAATTGCATTAACAATTAATGTTCCTGACTGTGAGTAAATCACCGATTTTTTTCTATTTTCTAGCTGAACTGGGAATAAAAGAAAACTAAGAAGGTACCTATCTATCTATACTTACTCATGATACTTTCAAACTTTCCATCTACACATTAAAGCGGGTTTTCAACTTCAAACCAACTACGGTATATAATTCGTTATGTACGCCTTCATTGTATTCATCTAACATTTTAGTATATAGGATGAATTACACGTTACAATTACAATTAATGCGGAAGTCTGTAGTCTATTTTCTGTCGTTTACAAAAGGGGTGGATCCTCATTATCATACTAAAAGTCAATTGATTCAGTCGTGACCTTAAAATCCATTATATAATACAATGGACGTAAATATATTTAGTAACCTATTCCACTTAACTGTTCTTAAAGATTCAAAAAACCTTGTAAGAAATCGACACGTGTTCACCTCTCAACGAGGCATCCTCAGGATGACGATTGACTTGTCGCGAACCCGAACACGGCGTGTTATCACGCAGAGCGCCGGATACAGCGCGTTCGCCGTCGGCTTCTTACACGGTGTTTTATGACTCTTTATGAACAGTTAAATGGAATAGGTTACTAAATATATCTACGTCCATTGTATTATAAACTAATACCCACCCACAGTCCACAAACACCCACTACAAAACATCCCATTGACACAAAAAATTACAATCAACAAGATAGGGTTTCTTAAGACTGCGGTGGCCGCCGTATAAAGTCCGCAATTTACCGTCGAATGAGGTCACCGAACCGTTATTTATGAAAGTAAGTTGGTATATTTCCCTACAGTCCGTCCGTCGAGAGAATGTGTTCTTGACACCTATCAGTTTCGTACTAAGGAATATGAGTTGTGCGAATTTGATCCTTTTTACTTCTAGAAATTGTTCAACTGACAGGTGTCAGGAACGCAATCTCTCGACGTCTAGACTGTAGAGAGCGGTTATCGACACCGTAAATTCAAACCCCGTTGCCATCATTTTCAAGACAGCCGTCACTGCGGCCGATAAGTGGCGGCCATCGCTCTTCTAGGAAACCGTATAGCTTTAGCTATTCGACAATCGACGTAATGACTGCTGTCGACAAATTAGTGATCGCAGTTGATTTAATTAGCAGACAAAAGGTCGTTGCCCATTTTGTAAGGAAATCACTGACGGCCGAACCCAATAACCTATTTTAAGTAAAAGACAGATCTCTATTAATGGTAATATTATTCTACCTGGCATTGAATGTAAGATTCCTCATTTTCTGACAGATTATTCGGACGTTAAAACCATAGATAGATAGGCTTTTCTATCTCCAGTATGTCGAAACTGGTGATAGATAGCATAGATTAATAAGCTATAGATAGGTTGTTGGGTTCGGCCGTTAGCCGTTATTACCATGGTATTGAGACAGATCTACTGCAAGGGTTATGGAGACGAGCTACATTTTCGACATGGTTGCCATGATGGGAACCATGATTGCAAACGTCCTTAAAAATGTGGCTGGGACAGACTGGATGAGGAAAGTAGAGGAGACAGGGTGTTCTGGTAGCCTCGGAGAGGCCTATGAACCAAGACTGAACGAAGTAGAGAAAAACTTAAAATAATATCTACAAGTGTTGGTACTTAATAATAATGTATTTCTGGCGCTCCCAGATCCATCAGCCTCACAATACCACACTGGTAACTAGCCAATAATTATTTTGTTCATTTCGACACGAGCGAAGAAGACCCTATCACAATTGGAACTAACAATCGGAAAGTCAGGAAGACAAAAAGGTAAATAGAGGTGTATTCTTCTACCTTGAAGAACTTAACCTGTGACAATTATGTTCCAGGCAAGGATGGAGCTCCCCGTGCTCGACAAATTCTGCTTCATCTTCGATTTGAGGACAGGATGTATAGTGATGGGATTTATCAATTCCGTAAGTACCTAGAAAACTTTTCCTCCTCGTTTAGACTACATTTGTATAAAGATGATATGAAGACCATAAAAAGCATTACTTAAAAAAAAAAACCTTTTTTGCCACGTCTCTTAGCCACAAGCAACTCTTTTTTGTATAGACTAGATGCCATATCATAATTTTCTGTTGCATTTATTGGATGAAAATAAATTGGAATTTGTTGCTGCTCGTCTTCATCTTCGTAGTCACTCTCTTTCTAGCCATATGATCTTTCGCACAGTCCAACCATCGTTTCTTTGGTCTTCCCCGACTCCTAGACTCCAAGAGTCATCCACATTAAACTTTCATAATAATAATAATCTGACTAGCCTTTTCCCAACTATATTGGTGTCGTCTTCCCATCTTACTGGATGCAGCTGAATACCAGTATTTTACTTGGAGCGACTGCCTATCTGAGTACCACAACCCAGTAACTGGGTAATATGAGACCCCTTGGTAAGACTGGTTGTCAGACTTTCGGGCTTCTGACGACCTGTAACGACTGTCAAAGATCCACGAATGACAGCCGGAACCAACGTCTTAACGTGCTTTCCGAGGCACGGCGGGGTCTCGGTAAGTAAAGATGGTCACCCAGCCACAGACCAACCGCGGCAAGCGTAGCTTAACCTGATCGATCGACCTGTTATTAAGTAGCCACAAGCCCCTCCACATTAAACTTTCATAATGACTAACGGATATCCTAACTACTAATATAAATTCGAAAGTGAGTTTGTTTGTTTGTTATGCTTTCACGCTAAAACGGCTGAACGGATTTGGATGAAATTTGGCACATGGGTAGACCATGGCCTGGATTAGGACATAGGATACTTTTTATCCCAATATTCCCACGGCATCGAAACTTATGCAGTTGAAACAGCAGGGCGCAGTTAGTAATGAGATAAAAAAGAATGGTTACAAACCCTGTAATACCTGTAAACTGTAATACCTCAAAAATTATTTACCTATATCATCACTGCAATTCAATTGTTAATTCACAAATTTTATAATAATGTTGCATGCCTATTATAAGATAGATTGCACAAGGATCAACCACCAAACTGTCACATGTTATTTACTGTATCTGCAATCTATGCAAATTAATGTTTACTTTACTTTACTTTACTTTACAAGTAGGTACCTACTAATGCACTAAGTAATTTTTTTTTCCTTTTCATCATCTTGCTATTATTGTCAGGTTCTATAGTAGTATTCCTGTGTAGTTTACGCCAATTTAAAAACTATTATATTTTCCTCCAGATTGTAACATTCATCCTATCACTGCTTCTGATCAACTTTGCGGTAAACATCAAGGATGCTAACGATGCGCAGATGAAGCGCGATGACGTCGACTCGATGTCATCGGTGGTGTACACCATCGTGGTTCTACTGGTGGTCCTGCTGTTCGTCAAGTTCCTACTGGACCTGGTCTTTGTAACCTCGGTGTATAAGGTGAGGCTTCGCCATTTTGTTGATGACGTCATCGTTACTTATTACCAGCAGCAATAATTTGCTTAATTAATTTGTGGTCTTTATAAATACAGAAATTTCCCAGTAGTCTGAATTTGTTCCCGGTTGATGGAAATCGGCTCGCCCCTTATTCCATGGGACTACGGAGTATAGAAAGAAGATGAGACTTAAAGATAATTGGCGATGTGGGTGTACTATAGGTGCACCTCTGCCTGACCCTTCGGGACTAATGAATGATATAATATAACATAACATCACGCCTGTAATAGGCGTGATGTTATGGTATATTATGTCATTTAGGATTTCTAACAAAAGTTTGTGGCGGCATCTACATCGCCTCATGCGAACTATGCATCAAAGACCTGACGTCACACAAATCCTGCATCACGCAATTAATGTTTACCGCGCGATGGACATTATACAAGCTCCCGATTTCAACCTCTGTGCAGTTGCTCGCCAGACACGACACCCGTCTAGTCGGAGGATCCTCCGTTTTCTATGGGGATGTGTGAACTTTACACTCTGTTTCTCATACCACTAACTGTTAGACACAAGACATAACACATAAATAATGAGCAACATCAGTTATTAAGAAGGTGTACTCCTTCACTTATTGGAGACCACATCATGCATAATAAAGTTAAAAACTAAGGTAAAAGTTATATAACCTAACTAATATTATATTTATAAATGCGAAAGTGAGTTTGTTTGTTTGTCACGCTATAACGGCTGAACGGATTTGGATGCCAAACATCCAAATCCGTTCAGCCATTATAGCGTGAAAGCATGGGTAGAACATGACCTGAAGAAGACTACTTTTACATAGGCTACTTTTCATCCTGGATCTCAGACAAAGTCGCGGGCACCAGCTAGTTAATAATACTTTATATGTTTAAAGAGAACATTGAAACAATTTTGGTAAAATAGACTTGTACTAGATACCAGCAGCAATCATTTATTTGTGGTCTTTATAAACGGCGTGCGCCTGCGTTAAATGTAAAGTGAAGAGAGGTCGTGTTTGGTTGCTTTTTTTTACCAACCGAAAAAAAATTGACACACATAATATGGAGAAGATCATTTCCCCTTATTGTTTTTAATTAACTATATGTTGGTTGTGTTCCACTGCCGGGAAATGGCCTCCGCCAAGTCCTTATAGGAACTCTTTTTTCCGCGTTACCTCGAACCAGCCCCCGCGGTACGCGGCCAGGTCATCTCACCATCGTTTTCTGGGCCGACCTAGGCGGCTCCTTCCAGGCACCAATTATGTGGAGACTTTTGCCCTGCGTGATCGTGCATGCGGCGGATGTAAAATTATTTTGGCCAAGTAGGAGAGGACTAATAAAAATGCATGATTAATTTACAGGAAAAACTGGGCCTCATGAAGAAGTACTGCATCTTTTGGATAATCTTCCTGGTGCTGTTTATCATTGGCTTCCTCAAGACCCTGTTCCACATGGACGCTGGTTATGTTATCGCTCAGATCATGTTCCTGGGTAAGTCAAAATAGAATATTAGAAAACACAACAACAGACAGCTAAAATAATTGGTAATAAAATGTATATATTATATATATTTACTTATTCTTATTTAATTTAAATTTATTTTCAATTATTTATTTCATTTTAATTGTAATTTATTTTCAATTATTTATTTAATTTTAATTGTAATTTATTTTCAATTATTTATTTTATTTTTATTATAAGTTATATTAAAGCATATGTTTCGTTTTTATGTTACTTAAATACATTACTTTGATCTCCTCATGACTAACATGGTTTTAAGATAATGTAATACTAACAAAATATGGACATAATAGTCTGAATTAAACGATTTTTATTTTATTATAAATAGCTGCACGCACAGATTGCAATCCGATCATCTGAACCAATCTGTAGAGATTGCTCTAGAGATTAGTTTGGATGATCGGATTGCAATTTGCTTATTGCATTGGCAATGATCTGGGGCTGTAGATACAGTAAGGAAAATTAATTGATAAGCAAATTGACACCCTACGTCGTTTTTCCACAACTGTCAAATAGTGACAGTTGTGATTTTACTATGTCAATTTGCTTAAGAATTAATTTCCCTGACTTTTCTGTGAAGTGTTAAATATTCGTTAAATAAGCGATGTGCTCATATCTGGGCCTTAATTTGAGCAAGACAGCGAATGAAATGATTTGCTGTCGCGGTCAGTAACGATACCGAATCGGTGCGCGATATCACTGTCGCGCTCGGTAGCGATATGTCCGCCTTCTGGTTAGTCACTTTGGACCAGTATCGCTACCGAGCTCGACATTTATTCGGTATCGCTACCGAACGCGACAGCGATATCGCTTATAATAATAGAATAGGTGCTAAATCTTAAATCTTTATAAATTTTCAGCTGGAAACCTATACTACATCGTGGTCATTAGGAGCTACTTGATATCAATCAACGAAGACGGTGTCCTGTAAATAGTTCCTTGTAATAGTAATTTATTATCTTCTATAACAAACAACAAGAACGGGATTTGTGACCAGAAAAACAAATTCAATTCATGAAATATTTTATTTATAATGTATAATTATATTTTTTTGTAACAGTTTTACAAAATAAGAGAAGTATCTAATTCGATTTTAACTTAATATCATGTCATAGGTTTTTGTAGGGCTCGGGATATGTCCTAGACAAAATTATCGTTTGGTAACTGCTAATGTATGTAATAGCAGTGTTTAGCAAAATGTACCGATAGATGGCGTTACTTACTAAAGCATAGGAAACCTTATTATCGAATAGATTGTTGATATGTATCGCTAGATAGAATTAACATATCAGAAGAATAAAAAAAAAATCGTAAATGTTTTGCGTTCTAAAAATTCTTACCCGTAAAACAATACTTATTAAAAGAGATTCGGAGAAAGAAATAATGATTTAATGAGGAGCGGATATAAAGAATTGTAAAATATCGTGAGAGTTATGAATATAAAGAAGAAGAGTTTAAAGGACCAAATTATACAGATCTGACTTTGTATAACTATAATCATCAGTATAAAATCAGTACCTACATAGTTTATCACTAGAATACTAGGTGGCGCTAGTGACAACATAAAATACTAACAGAAGACTTTTGCCAGGTTTAACAACGGGTCTATAAAGGATGTGCCCAAACTAGGCACAGCCTTTTTGTTCAAAATCATATAATAATAAGTAATATCATTTAATAAAAAGAATGCATTTATAAGTTTTGTTATCTATGTGTAATATCTGTTGGTTTGTGCTGCGTATATTGAATATGATTATAATAATAGTTACGTATTAGTTGCTATTTAATGTCATATTGTTATTGTAATGCATAGTTACCTATCTGGCACCTATCGAAGTGTGTTACTGACATATTTTTTAAATTTGTTATTTAATATTAAATTTATGCTTTTGAAAGTTATAGCTCCTAGTTCAATATTTGAGGACGGCTCTTGACAAAAAAGTTGATAAATCCTAATTAAAATCTTGAAAGATATATTTAACTCATTTACGTAGCCTTTAAGATTAATTGAATTCGGATACCCATAATGTGATGAGACATTTTATAATTGGGAAATGAATGAAGTATCTACCTAATGCCTACTGCGTCTTCTTCTTATCGACTGTTTCTAATAAGTTCTACCATAATATAATGGTTTTTTCAATGGTTAATAAAATACACTGGTATTGGACAAGGAGTTTTTTAAATATTCTGCACTCAGGGTAATTAATTGTAAATTGACACCCTTCGTCAATGAGGTTTCATGAAAATTCACGCTACCAGTAAACGTCATTTTAACAAGAGGTCTTCCATTTCGACAATGAATCTAAAAAAATCGTTTCATTCATTCGTTCATCATTCAGTTACGACTAAAGAAAATATAGGCGCTTTGGCACTTTTGACTGGTTTTGACAGGACCTGGCGTCTCAGTGCAGCACTGGTGAACGTCATTTCAGAAAACCCTCATTTGACTTGTTATAGCCGTTTCGTATAACTGTCAATGGCGGTTGTTATTTGAATATACGAGCAAATAACGTTGATAGTCAATTTGATAAACAGTTAATTTCCCTGAAATTTGTTAATATAATAATAAAAATCATAGTTTGGTGGTTGTGAAAAGCTTCCGCTTTATCGTTTTTTTAAAATATTATATTTGTATAATACTGCACTTGTAGAAATGTATATTAAAATGTTATTTTATATCATTTTGATATGAAGATTTGTCTTCCATTTTGTAGATTTAAGTGAAAATCATTTGTTGTGAAGTTTGAAATACCATGTTTTAATCTAAATCGGCTGTCGTTGAGACGTACGACGAATCTAGGTAATTTCTATAAACAAAGATATTAATTTGTTTTTTGGCGTCATTCATAATTTTTATCAATCGGTTTTGTCAGAAAAAATTAAAACTACTAAAGCACAACATCTGGGTAGATAAACCTAAAATATGTCTTTTCAGTTATCTCAGCCATTGGTCCCGGCTGTTATTCGTAGATCTTTGACAGTCGGTACTAGACAGAAGCCCAAAAGTCTGACAACCAGTCTTACCAAGGGCTAGTCGCTCCATGTAAGATACTGGTATTCCGGTTAGACTGGAAGCCGACCCCAACATAGTTGGGAAAAGGTTAGGCAGATTGTTTGATCGATGTTTCTTCGACAATCGACGTCCTAGGTAGGTCCTGTGTGTGTTTTTTGTGAACGAAAATTATATTTTATACCATAGACTTTAATAAAGTTAACTTGTTATGTCTGTATTTATGTATAACGCAAATATAAATTCTTGGATACTCCGGGGTATTTCCCATTTTGCGTTTTTATTTTTTTCAAGAATTATACATAAAATTATACAAACTTGAAATTCAGTTTCATGGACATATTTACCCAATTTCTATAAATATATGTTTAATAACATTTCAATTTTAACTATTGTACATTTGATACTTCCGAGATTGTTATTCTATACTCACATATAAAATCTACATATCTTTTATATCATTTACATAATTTGGACATATATTACGGTCATAGGGTTTGACAAAAAGTGATTAACTGATTTATATTGCACAGATATTTCTCTATCAAAGTCTTATAAAATAAGAATATTTTTTGTATTATTATTCTCAATAAAGGTTGAAACATCACTCAAGGTCACCTATGACTATCTTCTGAATACATGAACTTATTTTTTGTTTTAATTTTATTAAATAATTACTTTATTAGATAAAAACTCTAGTTGGCGAGCAACGATTGTTAAAATGTCTGTGTGGGTCCCCTTATGTGTAATAATAGGTTAGTGGGCGATCTATCAAATGTACTTATGTATTAAATAGCTGTGATTGTTCTAGTGTCCATGTATGCCATAAATATAATGAAGGGAACAGAAGAATTGGTTGTAAACATGTACTCTACAGTGCTGTATATATATTGCAGATATACCTAATATGACAGATTGATACATTTAACATTTTCGCCGCAGATGGTTTTTACATTTTATTGGTTATTTTTATATGTATTTCCACGCGTGGTGATATTTTAATATACGTGTGATGAATCCTAAGCAATCAGCGTCTCTTTTATCAAGGCATAAGTAATTAACATAAACGTACATAAATCAAGAAAAAGATTGCTTGCAATCCTCGTTGCCAAATCATGATGTCATAATAAACGCATAATACATATTTTATTTTAAATACAAACAAAATCAAATCAAAAATCACATTGAATTATTTGACTGATTGTATACAACTAAGCTTTTTAATCAGATTTCATGAGAGTACAGTTTTTCAAAAGACGCTTAGTTCTGTATAAATTAGATTAAATGGATGTGTATTTAATGTTTGTAGGTACCAAATAAACTAAATAACGACAATAATACGTCCTTCGCTTTAATTAGCTGATAGATTATTGTATCCATGTCTGTATCTGTCCACCCACTGTAGGGATGCAAATAGATACTTATACATATTTGAAAAGATATTTTTTACGTTCATTTAAGTTGTTTTTCGGTTATTTATAGATGAGATTAGCTGTAATTACATTGTGTACCTGATTGCAAATATACGTTATATTATTACTTTTAATATATTTTTAGGTTTTAAAATTCAATTTCTTTTTATGTCTTATTTAATGGTTTCATAAGAGATTTTTTTAAATCTATTTGCTTCCCCTAAATCCTAAAAATATGAGAATCCCCTAAACATGTACCATTATTTTGACTAAATTATCAGTATTATATTGCAGAATTGAAGAGTGTAAAAGGGTTTTCTTATATTTTATACTAAAAATCTTTAAGAATATTTACCTACATTATAACTTGTACTTCCCCTTTACAGTGTACTCAAAGTATTTGTTAGAAACGTTTTATAATAAATGTATATTATTATGTAGTCTGGGCTTATTCACATTGGAATACTAAAACTGTGGAAATATGGTCATATTTATTGCAAATACAAAGTAGGTATGTTGGTCGATTAACTTCAGGGAAGTATTTAATTGGGATTCATTAAACTGTGATTATTTGTGGTGGGGCCGTTCAACCTAAAAATGGATTTATTCGCATTGTTTTAATTATTATTCAGTATAGGTTTATTACCGCCAATGATTATTTTTGTTCGAATGAGTCAAATGGTAATCTTTCCACACCAATGAATTCAAATGCGTGGAAAAAGTAGATTTACTTTAACTTTTAAGCATAAGCATAAGTAGATAATAGTCAAATTGTGTAACATGTTTTTTATTATTTTAGATCAAATAAATATATAAGTACTTATATACTTCAAGTAATTACATGAAATGGACGGAAGGATAAAGAGCTAAGTTACTCGACTAATATAACTA
Source organism: Agrochola circellaris (assembly GCA_914767755.1). Lineage (NCBI taxonomy): Eukaryota > Metazoa > Arthropoda > Insecta > Lepidoptera > Noctuidae > Agrochola > Agrochola circellaris. The sequence continues at coordinate 3,094,389 of OU611853.1, forward strand.
GATCTAGTATATCCTGTCTAATATGAATAGGCCCATAACTTAAATGTTTGCACAACTATCGATCAATTATAAACGCTTTAAATGTTGTAACAATTATTTACAATGTGAATTGAATTTAATTTTATAGAAATTTTGATGTTTGTGACTGTTGTACAACGCTTTGTTAAATGCATTGGGTATTTAAAAAATAAAAGAAAAGTTATAGCAAACTTTTTCTTCTTTATTATTTGTGTACATACATTTTATTTTTTGTTTATACATATTTTTTCAATGAGGCAGTCTCCATATTTAGTAGGTAATTAGGAATTATCAAATGCTTGACAAGATTTTTACGTTACTATGAATAGGACTTATAAACTATGGATATTAAAAACATTAATATTCAGGGTAAACTTGTTATTTTATACAAAATAGGTTTTGGTACATAATAATATTTATATACTACATAATTTAAAATAGTTCGTTTACAACATCAAAGGCACGTTAGTTGCACACAATTAATTATTTAAGGCTATTATTATGATAACAAGATATATTATACAGACTATTCTACATAAGTACGAAGCTGTAAAAGTTATATAGGTACAATTAAATTGAAAAAAATATGGTCTAGCTGCCGTTGCTAAACTACTGATGCAAGCAGATACATAGGTATTGGTTTTTCATATACAATTTCATAGAAAACCCGATTAACATAATGGATTAAATGCTTATTTAACTACATTCGACAAAAAAAACTATGGAAAGTACTTATTTACAGAAAAATCATAACATTCATGGGTTTATTAACCTAACTCTTGTGAAAAAAAAAAATATAATTATACATTTTTGAAAAGTGTTTCTTGAAAAGGTTTCCGAATCTCCTTTCACGGGTGTTGTAAAATTAGATTTTTATACAAGAAGGAGAACACTAATAGGCATATCTGCTAATAAGTATAATGTTAAAATTCCCTTGCGTCTGTCCGTAATATACGGCATAAGAGGATTACTAGCTGATAAGATTCAAACATTGATTAGAAACTGTACTGCTGCTTTACGAGCATCTGACATGCAAACCGAAAGCAGAGCTGCCAAATTAGAACTACACTAGGTTTCCAAGCAACCTAAAATTACTCGGATATCTTACAAAAAACAATGTTCCTTAAAATAAGGCAAATTAACACATTTTATTACTTATTCCTTTTTTCTCAGACGTGTTTCATTTCTTTTAAGTAGTAATATTAACAAAATAAAGATAGCAAAATTGCTATAATAAATCAAAAAACCACCTCTAGCACCGCGTAGGTACGCTCATTAGTCAAATCCAATAGCGCGCGCTTCCCCCGGCTTCCTGTTACACACTTCCGTCCCTTTTCACGAAATCACTCCTACAGATTGCAGGAAAGTGAGAGGAAAGATACACATCAAAATACTCAGTATTTGAAATCCATGACCTCTATCCACTACAAATTATATGAAAAGTCTATCCTACTAAGCAAGATTTCTGAATCAACCTAATTGATCCTTCATAAGCACCTGTCCTACCGTCAGCGCCGGCAATTAACGAGAAGCGAGTAGACCTAACAACTAAAAACAAGTTGGCGAGCAACGAGCAGCGAGTGCGCGATGGCGACGAGCGATTATTCGCTGGTATGCGTATGTACGAAGTGAGATTTTCTCAGAGAGTGTGCTGCCCGCCAAGAGAGTGTCACTGAGCGAAAACTCTCTTTGATTGATCTTGTCGCTGCAACAAACCAGCACTCTGCGGCGCGGCGGTGTGAACAGTCAGCGATCAACCTAATATATGTATATCTTTTACTTAAACAGGACCTACAATATTTTGTTCGTTTCTTGAGCGAGAATATCTTTGATAGCTATAGTCGCTTCCTCGTGCCGAGGTGAGACAGGGAAATTACACACATCTTAATTACTACATAAATTAAGATTCTACATTGTAGAAACATAGTAGGTGAATAACTATTTATTACTGTATAACTGATTAGAAGTAACCATGTCCGGGATCTGAACATGGGCGCAGTAAATAGAGGAAGAACTTGTTGTAACACGTGTGGTTTAGTAGTTTTTGCCTACACCCTGGGTAAAAAACGTGAGTCTATACCTATATAGTTCCATATAAAAAGTTCATTGTTTTTTTTCTAGTTCTTAAAGTGTTCAAAACGGTGAAACATTGTTAGGAAACCTAAAACCAAAAATTCGAAGATATGTGACATCTATCAACCCGCACGCGTGGTGGATAGCCCACTCCCTCTCGAAGAGAGGAGGCCTGTCCCAGCAGTGGGAACATTATAGGTTGATTATGCTAAAGGGTTTGTAATGTTGTCATTTCGTTAATGTATTTCTAAACATATTATAAACTTACACAGACCGGCACATTAATTTAAATAATATTAATCTAATACGTTAGACTGATACAAGGATCTTTTGGCGCCTGAATGACATTGACAGGGGGGCGTTGTTGGTAAACATTTGTGAAATATTGTCACAGAAATCATAAGAAAAACAAGATGGCGGCGTTAGTTCCGATTTTAGCCACGCGTCAAAAGATCCTTGTAGGTACTTGGTATACATTTACTAATCCACGCTGTCTTGGAGGGACTATTCTTTAAAGTCGTGTCCACACCAACAAAGTATATAGAATTATTTAAAATACTGGCAAGATTCTAGCGAGCTGGTTCAGATGGGTATAGCAGTCTCTAAGTACGCCATCTTCATTAACCGGTAGAGGCTGTTGATCATCGTCAGATAGTACAGGGAATACACTGAAAAGATAAAGAAGTCGGTTAAAAAAAGAAGAGAGAAGGAATTTAAAGAATTTTAGAATTTCTCATCTCTCTCAGAGGTTTGTCACGATAAGGGTGCTACACACTTGTTCGGCTTGGCACGATTCGCCACATCTGGGCGCCAAAATCGAATATAATGTTGATATATTTTCAATAAAAGCCGCTTGGCTTAGCTCGAATTTTGCCGAGCGACCCGAACATAATTCAGCGAAGGCAGATGCATTCGGACGCAATCTCCGTTTGTTTGTTGATCAGCACGAGCCGAATGGAAGTCGAGTATCTGTAGTAATTGCCTCGAATCAGCTTTGTTGTCCAACAAATTGTCAAACCCGAAAAAGTGTGTTTGTGTAGCACTCCTTAACTGCGCCTGCGTGTTCCATTATTTGCCAGCCACACGTATCCGTGCGTAGCGTAGCCGTGGGACGATCCCGTTTACATGTTTATACAAAGTAAAGCTAAGTACACGTGCGGAGCTTAGCCGTGGGTTGCCGTGGAGCAGTGCCTTGACATGGTGAATCCCCGATTCCGAACTGTCGTTAACGAACCAAAGCGCAGATGCCTTCGACATTGCGTCATTTTTAATGTTACATCAATATAATTAACTACGCACTCGGTTTATATATTTATTCAATAAGTACACGAACTGCATAATACATCCTAACATTAGCTTAAAACAAATTACATATCGGCGTATATGACGTTGTTAGTTCATACCATTGTTCGCATTAATCACTTGTGGTTTGAAATTAATCAAATGAGTTAGGTATTTTGGGTTATCGGGGGGAAGTCTCTGAATTAACTACGTACTTGTAGAACCTACTGGGGTCCCACAAGCAATTGCTTCGTGTATTGAATCCATACTGTAGCGGAGGAGCCCGTCTTTATTTTCCAGTTGATTATATTCTAAAATACAAACTCTAGCTATAATTACGACACTTCCAAGTAACCATGAGAAGTCACCTGGTCTCAACAACAAAGTACGGAAAAATACTACACATAATATCACGCCTTGTTACCCCGAAGGGCCAAGCAGATGTACCTATAGTAAACCCACAATTTGCCAGTTATGTTTAAGTCCCATTTAATAGGGGGCGAGCCTGTTGCCATCAACCGGGCACAGATCCAGACTCCGGCTGATACTGAGAAATTCCGGATGGATAATCCCAATAACACTTTGCCCGACCCGGGAATCGAACCCAGGACCAGCACAGCAGTAGTGCTTGCGACCACTAGACCAACGAGGCAGTCAAAAATTTTTTTTTTAAATAATAAAGCCTATTCTGGCCTACTGGGTTAAATAAAGATACTGTGTGTTTTGATATAACTATAAAATGTCCCGCAGTCAGTTGTACTCTTAAATGAAAAAAAAATGAAAAATATTTTATTTGGTACACGCACAGGAAATACAAACAGTAAGTAATAAGAAAAATAAAAAATAAATGATGAAATAAAAAAAAAACAAAAAAAGGAGAATCAATCTTGGCAAAGGCCTCAACCATTTTCCATTGGGTGAACTCTCGAGCCACGCTCATAGGCGTACCCAGGGGGGGGGGGCAGGGGAGGGCAGCTGCCCCCTTCTGGATTTTGTATGCCTAAGTACCTACCTATTGTAGTGTTATGCTAGAGTCACGTTAAGACTTATGTTAAGTACTTTACAATTAGAATGCATTAATTTTGGAAAAAATCGCGCTGCGCTGCCTGTCATGTTGTGTCATGCAAAATACGGAACGCAGCTAACAGGCATGCAGGGTCGCTCGCCAACCGACGGTTTTGAAGGAGCCAAACATAGGCGACGAAAAATATTAATTCTATTCAAACTACGTAAAACATGTGCGGGGGACCCGGCTTAAGAAATTTCTATTTTGCCCCCCCCCCCCTGGCCAAAAGCTGGGTACGCCCATGGCCACGCTTCTGCAATGGTGTCCAGCCGTGAGTTTAAATAATGTCATGTCGTTGTTGGCGTCCTCTATGGCGCTTGGCATCTCTACTACGGTACCAGCCAGAAACAATTTTTATTGAGGCTTAGTTGTACTACTTAGAAAGTAAATGAAGAAAGAAAATACGGTTATTTGCCGTAAACATGACGCAAAGGAAGAACACATATACGAAAAGAACAAGTTCGGGGAAAATATGCGTCACATCCACACAAAACGGCCATCGCTCGGCATAATGCTGCGACCCTATGCGAGATAGAGCCTCAGCGACGGCCGGCGTTGACGTGATGACGTCAACCGGTGCATATTATATTGAATAATAAATAATAAATAAAATTAATACAATACTTAGTCCTAAATGCTTATATAAATATAATATTTATATTTTTTTTTCCGGTGACTCACGCGCCGCGGTATAATGCAATCTGTGAAAAATACACTTTGATACTCACAAGCGCCACTGATTAACAGGATCACAATGAGGGCGATGTGCCCAGGCCCCTTCAGGAAGTCATCCAGTCTGAACAGACACGTCACTATGGCGACCAGGAATATGCAGAATATGAACACTGAGTTGAATACTAGTGACCACTGCAGCTTTGATGGACGTTTCTGAAAAAAGAAAGAGATGATTTTAAGTGGGAAGCGCTAAGGTTGCCCGCAAAACACAAATTTTCTAACGTTTTTTGCAAATTGCAGGTCAGTGCGGTGGTCCGGTTGTATCTTGATTAAAATATGTTTCGCAACTGTAACAAATAAGGCTTTACAGATTTCTAAGGGATTTTTATTGATGATTTTTACGATTATAATTCTATAAATAATTATTTGATACGGCCACGAATCATATTTAGATCAACATAGAACCATACTGACCTGCAAATTGCAAAAAACGTAAGTAAATTTGAATATTCGCGGAAAACCCTGACGCTTTCGGCTCAAAATGGAGCATCTTTTATGACAGTTTTTTTTTTAAACTCTGTTTAAGTAGATAACACACATAAAACACACTCATACATAATATAATTACGATAAATTAAAATTCAGGCGTTTATCAAAATCGAGCTAAGTCCCCAATCCGTCTGCTCAAGAACTTAGGTACCAGAGACGACTGTCAGAATAGCAACTTGAGGGATTATTCACGAATAATTTGACTGAGGTCCGAACGTGCTTGCTTCTTTTTCTTCTGTCTCTCTCTCTCTCTCTCTCTCTCTCTATGACGTCATAATCAAGCAAAATAGTACTCACCAGTACAATACCGTACAGTGCGATTAGGTTGCTGATAGCCGACAACGTAGAGAACATGACCATGCTCATGGATATCAGGTTGTCTTCTGGTTCCCTCTCTCTATGACGCGGCAGGTTCCATGCCCCGGCTGCGATGTTAGCTGCACAGGCCAGCTGGAAAAATAAAGGTAAGTGTTAAATATTAATCTTTCATTCATTCGTTCACTGACAGACAAAGCAGTGCCTAAACCGTTGGGTCTAGAAGCATAAGATAGATATTCTTGCACAAGAGTTCCCTTTTTAGTGCCGGGAACCCTCCTGGAGGGTTCACTCAAGTCGCATATGGGATGCCGGGAGCCCCCTAAGGTCTAATTTTAAATGTACGTTTTTCTTAGCGAATTCGGCATTACAAACTGTGAAACTAAAATCAGTTGTATATTTAAATAAGTTTTCAGTTCTAATGCCGGTGACACTAATTTCTTGTTCCAAATTCATCTTTGAGCGATATTTGCTCTTTATTACAGCTACAGCTGAAAATCCGACTTCACATAAATAAGATGATGCAAAGAAAATTAGACTTAGAACTTTTATTTTGTACCCGCGAACACCTAAGTTTTGTTTTCAGAGAACGGTAAACAGGATCGTCTTCCGGCGCACACTTTGGGAGCCTCTGCCGTAGGGTCACCATATTTTCATATTTTACACCTTACCACCTTCAGTAACACAGGCATGTCGTTATGTTCTGTGAGGGAAAGATGACGGTTTTATTACTGAATGTTACAACTCTGTAAAGTACGTTTCAGTAGGCTTGGACGCTGATAAGACAGTGCGCTTTACGCACTTAATTAGCTATTAAGTTTTCCTGTTTTTCGATCTATTATTGGATCTTTTAGAAGGATAAGACCAGAAGGTTCAGTTGCTTTATAATAGGCAACAGAACTTATTACTGAATCGCAAACACACAAGATAATATTATGTATTTTAATTGACCTAGGTCAGTTTACAATGTTTTTATTCTTCTTCATAAAGTTTCGTGCAGACTAGCGCGACGCGACAGCGCGACGCAACAACGTTTATTGTTATACCGTGAAGTTTTCTTAGAAATTGTATTGATCGAGTCGCGCCGCGCCATGGCGTCGCGCTAATCTGCATGAGGCTTAACGCGTCGATGGAAAAAATAGCACGAAAAACTCGGCCAAGTGCGTGTTGAACCACGCGCAATAAAGGGTTCCGTAGTTGGGATGAATTTATCCCAAGAACAAACTTAACATTGTAGTTGAAAAACATGTTTTCCCATACATTTCAACTGCAAATGTAAGTTTCTACGCACAATATTGAGAGATTTACCATGTTATTTTAAGACCATAGACTTCTTAAAGGTTTTCCTGTAATCTATGAGTAAAGAACCATACTCTGTATTAAAAAATTGGCTCAGTAGGTTCGGAGATAAGGGGCAATGGTCAATTTTCATATATTTTCTTAAAAGTATTATTTTAAAATTATAAAAAAAAACAAAATTAGGAGCCCTTGCAACAAGCTTTTTCATTTGATATGTCACACCACACGGTACAGTTATGCAAAACTTTTCTTTTTTAATTTTCTTATTTGGTAAAATTTATTTATTTACGTTACAACGACGACGTGGACGTGTACCTTAATCGGTCCATTAGATTCAGAGCAAATTGGCTGTGACAGACGGACAGACAGACAGACAGACACACGAGTGATCCTATAAGGGTTTCGTTTTTTTCTTTCGAGGTACGGAACCCTAAAAATATATAACTTTGTTTTAATATCAACAGTTATCGTGTCTGTGTGATGTAGCGTCAACAATGCAGTATCGACACAGCAGTGTAAAATAACTCGAAGTTGAATGTAAATTGGTACCACGTAAATTGGTATTACTAATTAACCCATTTTATAAGTTAACTGAAATAACTCGGCCATGTGAGTCGTTCATTAATTCCCACAAGGATGACAAATACTTATAATAATTCAGTGTGAATTCATATTGGGATGCCCCTTAAGGAGGATTGTCATTAATACCTTCATAGGAACCTTTCTAACCATCAACCTTCAAATACAATATGGACTTCACAAAACATTCTGAGAAATGGCTTTATTGCGTCCCTGAGGCATTTTAAGAAGTGGTCATCGACTGAGTCGATGGTATTACAAAAAAATATGTTAGGATTATGTCCTTTTGATACGTCGTCGGTCGGAGTCACTTCACCATAGTTTTCACGGTGAGATGGTTACAGAATAGCACTGCAGGTGTCAGGAATACGGCGGCCGGAGTTTATATTGACACTAACCTAACCTAACCTATTCTATACACAATGAAATGTATGGAATGTCGGATGGCATCATTAATGCTATTGAATGGGTAAATTCTATAGTATTTTTATGTTCAGTTCAGTGTGTAACAGGTTACACATAGTAAAGAATATAAATACCCACAGGTATTCGATATTTACCTGTATACTACGCTGTTAGCTCGGGGTCGAATTAAAGTGGACTGTATTAAATAGGCAGTTATTGCCGTTCTTATTATGAGAATTATTATTTATATGAGTTCATATAATTGTTTATTTTAATTTATTGTTGACATAATCTACTCATTACAATGTTTTTTTAATGAGTTGTATTGCAATATGTAACTAGTGACCTCGACAATAGATCATATTATTTATTGTTATTTGTAATTAACTATTTTTTTATTTTACCTCGATGGTCCTAGTTTATCATTTATAACTTCCAGTTACAGCTTTATGTAAGCGGGCACGCCCTTTATGCCTGGAGGCTTTTATTAAGACGTTAAGTTTTGTTTACGTTTAGTTTTTATTTCTGCCCGAGTATAGTTCTCGATGAATTTGTTTGGTATATTGGCGTGTGCTAGCTAACATATGGATAATAATTTAAATTAGGTTAAATTATGTTGAATACTATTATATAGAGTCATTTTTTTTTCTATCTAACTGAACAGACAGCTGTGCTGCTGGGGAGTTTGTTGCGCCACTTCTTCTTCCCACCTAACGCACTAGGAAGTGGTGAAGGGTGGGCGTTTTGGGGGACTGTCTTATGTAATTTTGACGTTCGAAAAGTGCTGATTATCAGCCTAGTTTGAATAAATGACTTTTGAATTTGAATTTGAATTACAATGACCCGGACTAACAATTAATAAGTTGAGAGTCAGAGAAGAGAGGTATCGATCGTCATTCCCACCAACGCATACACTAACGCATAATAATATGCAATAATCATTGATACTATGTGTGTAAATACGTTTTGATAGTCAGGCAACCAATGGTAGGGTCGCGGGAAAGTCCGAAAGGGATACCGTGACCCCTGGCAATGTACAGGCAACTGAAGGAACACGGGTGGGTTTTAGTCAGTAAGAGTCTGACACGCCCTTACGCTCCGCCCAGAGCAGGAGAAGTTATTTGATAATTTCCCACCCGCAAAAAAAAAAAAGGCAAGCTATGGCAGGAACTTGCACAGTATCATAAAGTAACAGTATTATATCTCGGCAGTGACCTTGAAATAATTACCTAAAGTCGCTCGTTAGATAAACCTTCCGCGTCCGTCCGTGCGTAACTGCCGCGTACTCAATACTGTTGCGTACTGATATACACTGAGAATTCGAAGCGCGTTGTTTCGGCCGTTTTCTATGAAGATATAATACTGTTAGGTACTTACTTATTTATACTGAGGTACTTGATCACTTTGAGAAAATACATTCACCGTTTAAATAAGAATAATTACTATTATACAGGAATTGCGTCTAGAGATTATTCCATAGATCACATAATATGATATCACGGCTGCATTACTCGAAGGGCAGGGTGAGGTACCTATCTAGCTAATACGTACACCGTACATCCACCAGGGGCCATAGTTTACATTTTCGAATTTTTACAGATTTTGTATGGGAAATCTGTCAAAAAGCCACAATGGAGAGATCATTGAAACGTTTGTTTAAGTAGAATTTGCCTCCAATTATGTGTTTACCTGCGTAAGTCCAAAGTAATAGATCATAAGAGGCGAGCCAGTTGCCTAAACCGACCTCAAATCCAGACTTCAAAACACAGAGATCATAATAACATTTAACCATAGATTTACGAAAGAAGATTAACAAGACGAAAGTTTAAAACTTTTGCCGTTGTTCGTGCAAATAATACGATTTACAAAATAACAACTAACCCAACCTATTACATGATGAACAATATGTGGAGTTTTATTTTCCTGTATAGGTACCTACTAATTGCATTCGTCGCCGGTATCTTTGAATAATTGTCAGTTAATAATTGTTGCACACTCGCTGCTCGCTGTTCGCCAACTCGTTTTTACTAACAAGTTTGGGGACGCATATTGGAGGTGAAGTTGTTATCTAAGAGCGAAATGAAACTCCAACTTACTGTTAATATAATTATAATTGTCACACACGTATTAATAGTTTAAAGTTCTATATTATGGACAAAATAAACTAATGACTTAAAACCGTGTCCCGCAGAGGTTCACAAGCAAGAGAGGTAGAGCCCCGAATCGTAGGTTAGTGTTGCCACTTAACAAGGGTGCATTCCTGACTAACTTATAAATATTTTATAGACATAATACTGGCGACGACGACGTGTTCTAAGGTGCGTTCATAAATGCACAGTACGTGACGCCACACGAAATCTACTCGCTTCGCGTGAGTCGCGGGCGGTAGGACCCGTACGATAGGCCTTAAACACATACCTACATTATAAAAGAAGGCGTATGTACAACAATATGTGAACGTGATGAGCATTATGTGGCAACCCGTCATTGTTGATACAATCAATACCACATTATACAGTGAATCACGATCGAGTGCAAAAATCACAGCTCCATAAACGTTACCATATAACAATAAATTATTGTATTAAGTTTAATTTGTGGTCTTGCGATAGGTACCTGTAATAAACAATTGGCAAGCAATTGCTTGTTTTATTTTATAGATATATTACAATTTGCTATTATTTACACAGATTTTTCCTTGTTTAGAATAGCTCGCTAACCGTTGGGTTTTAATAGTTTAGCTATATTTATTTTTGCAGTAAATTTCAGGAGGTTGGTAAGTCCACGTAAAGCCAATATTTTGCCCCATATTGTTAAGTACTACAGTATTTTTATGTCACGAAGCGACCCGCGCTTTACTTGTGGTAACCAAGAGTACAATCACGATGTGAATGTGTGCCTCGGACCGCGCCCGATACACGGGCGAAGTCGAAAGTGTGTGTGTGTGCTTCACGTTCACGTGTTGACCCTACTCGTCTTCACGCACACATTCTCAGCGTGTTTGTACTCTTGGTCACACAAGTAAAGCGCGCGTCGCTTCGTGAGATAAAAATATTATATTAGAGTGATGCATTGGACGTAGTGGCGGTGATTTTTTTTATTTTAACTCCTGCTTAGATTACTTAAGGTTTGATCAGTATGACCATGTCACCCTCGTAGCAATCTATATTACCTGTTAGCTTTTACCAGCGACTACGCTAGCGGCCTTGATGATTTTCCTCAAGTCCGAAATCATCGCGGGCACAAACACAACAACGTACCTACCAAAGTTTCATTGCAACCGGGTGAATAGTATGGAAACCCCTATGGGGGAAACAAAGAAACATTCATATAGTCGCACGGGTCGATCGATCTTAAGCTTCGTGCAGACCAGCGCGACGCGACGCCGCGACGTGACTCGAACAATACAATTTCTAAGAAAACTTGACGGTATAACAATAACCGGTGTCGCGTCGCGCTAGTCAGCACGAAGCTTTAAGCTACGCCTGCCTAGATTCTTCCGTGGATGGGTGACCATCTTTAAATACCTACTGAGGCCCTTTGTGCCTCGGAAAGCACTTTAAGCCGTTGGTCCCGGCTGTCTAGTAGGTCTTTGATAGTCGTTACGGGTCTTCAGAAACCCGAAAGTCTGTCAACCAGTCTTACCAAGCGGTATTATTCTCTCTGGAAACAAATGTTCGTATATCCTATAAAATTACAGGCGTCTGGCGCGTTCTGGGTCTGGGTGTTTGTTCATAATTGCGTTGCAAAGCCACGTGATCAAGTGCTTAAAAATTGAACTGCGTCTGCTCACTAATTAATTCATCAACCAAAATTCTGCGAGAAGTGGGTCATATTATTCTTACGTTATCAAATTCATAAAGTAACAAATACCTATCAAAGACAAGGTCGCCCCATTTATGGGGTCGGCTAAAATCCAAACTACTGTTCCAGTTTGGTTTATGTCTGTTTTCACACACAATAGAAACACCTAAACGAAAAGCGCATTATTGCACTATTGGATTTTCAACTCTAAGCGCTTAGCCGAGCGTTGAAAATCCAACAGTGCGCTTTAGTCCTTCTGGGACCAAGTACAGTCAAACAAATTTATACGCTGTTAAGAGCGTTTATTCTGAAAGTTGGCAACGTCGTAAATAGCTGTCAAATATTTACCTGTTTTGATTAATTTGGAAATAATACTGTATGGAAATAAGAAATGTGGCTAACTAAGTTACTAGAATATTGATTATGATATGCAATAATTAATATTGTAACACCGAATATTTAGTTTTAGAAGTAAAAAAGGCATTTGGAAAGTTTCCAAATGCTTTTTTTACTCCTTCCAAATGCTTTTTTTTTTGTGTGTAAAACGGGTACAACATCAAATTCAATGTTACAGTTGCATAACATAATCAATATTTTAGTAACTTAGTTAGCCACATTTCTTATTTCCATACAGTATTATTTCCAAATTAATCAAAACAGGTAAATATTTGACAGCTATTTACGACGTTGCCAACTTTCAGAATAAACGCTCTTAAGGTAAAACATGATTGTGATCCTGCAAAGTACATATCATCTTGCATACTTTGTGTGTGCATACTCATGTTTGGGACAAATAAATGATCATTCATCAAACACGCTTAAAATGGATTCTTCGCGAGGTTTCTTTTTTCTTAATCAATTCTGCAATGGTTCTCCCTTCTTCACCGTCAAGAATAAAAACTTTTAGTTCATTTTCCATCACTCAAAATATTCATAGATCAAATCAATCATTATTTTCTTTTATGAAAACATACTCAGTAAATAGCTATTAGTATATCTGTTTGACAGCACTTTCAGAGAGACTAGATCACTCCGTACGAGGTCAGACACAAATAGCCCTATGTACCTACAGTCGAACAAGTTATTTGGTATACAGGCAAACAATCATTTTAATTTGTCCACTAAACTGCCAATATTCATTTTTATTGTGTGTGTAATATCTTTTTAAGCTGATTGGTTTGATGAGTGATGTAGAAGAGTTGACTACTTTGGACACTCACAAAATTGTTTTAAAAGTTTTCGACTGTACAGCTCCTCAATCAACCAACACCGCATCCACTTAGCCACCTTTTTAAGGTCGTTGGTCCATCTGGGGGTGTCACACACTACACTTGCCCAGACGCGGTCTCCACTCCAGAACTTGTCTGCTCTACCGGCCATCGGTCCTTAGACAAACATGGCCAGCCCACTGCCGCAGCTTCAGCTTGCTTACTCTGCAAGCTATATCGGTAACTCCGGTTCTATTCCGGATAATTGCATTTCTGATTTTATACTTCAAAGAAACTCCGAGCTCCATAATGCGCTGAGCGACAGAACAGTACTTAGTGAGTATTGTGCCGAAGGAAAGAGGTGTAACTGGAGAATAACTTAGGAGTTCCACATTACTCTCACACACTGACTTATTAATTGTAAAATTTTAAGAAAATCGTCTACTTTTACAATGTTTGTAAATATGTGAGAACCATGCATCTATCACAAAGTAATTAATTTATCTTTCGTTGCTTCATTTTTCACATATTTTGAACAATTCTTCTTTTTACCTATTGTGATAACGCACTTTTTTTTTTTTTTTAGTTGCATCGTCTTCACATATAATTATGTAACTAATGTACCTACATATACAAAATATTGTAACACTTTTTAAAAGAGTAACGGTGGAGTTTCTTGCCCATTCTTCTCCATTTGAAAACTACGTTTTGGAAGGGGCGACTAGAATCAATTAATTTTTTTGTAAACTTTGACGTTCAAAAGTGCCTTACAAGGGCCTATTTGAAATAAATGATTTGACTTTGACTTTATTATCAACACGTTTTATCATACCAATACTTAAATCTATAATAAGTTCCAGGGTTTGATGCTTAGTTAGTTTACGATGAATTAAATTACCTACAACCGCTCAAGTGGTTTTGCCTCCTGCGTCTCAATCATATAAAAATAAATGCTCATTTGATTTGGGGGTTTTGGCAACTTTGTTTGTAGTTAGGTAGGTGGTGTCATTATAAACATACTTAACTACATTAGGTCCAATAGACTGTTTAATTTACTACGTTTGAAACCCTTTTTTTCGTGGGAAATTCTAATGGAAACCCTCCGTCTGGGGAGACCGGAGGGCTATGTCGGACTCCTATCGACTAAAGCCACTCTGTACTTTCTACTACCGTGAGTCGGGGGCCCGGGAGACACTTGTGCATTCGCCGCACCCCCGACTGGTATCAGCCCCCCGTGCCTAGCGGGGCCCATCACCAACGCTTGTAACCTTAGAATTTTAGAGGAATTTGATGGAAACTGTAATCCTGCGATATTAACCTATAGGTTAAGTAGTCATATTTTGTGGTGAATGTTTCATCAGCACAAAATAAGAATATTAATACGTAAGTACAGTAAGTACTTAGTATCTTAGTACAAGCTATCTAAGTATGACGAAGACGATGACGTCAGAGCTGCGGCGCAAAGGGGGCGTAAACATAATATTATTATATTTGGGAGCGCCTCATAACTCAGAAGAACTGAGTTGGAATATAAATCACCTGCTTAATGTTAGTTGTTTTATTAGTTTGTCGGAACTGGACTGTTCACACCGCTTCTGTGACCTTTAGGGTTTGATGGATGGCCTTTATGCTGGGTGGCATAGTTATTAAGGAATAATTCAGAAGTACGGTATGTTTGGTTTAACGAGGGACATATTTTAAGGGAGTTTAGGTCATGAAAATTAAGAACTATTAGGTACTATGGAACTAACAGCTCTGAAAAATAAGCTTTTCCTAACAAAAGTGCAACATGATCAAAATATATTGAACAGCAAATTTTTCTTTGTATTCATTGTACTCATCTTTATGAACAACTTTTATTCGTGGATCATCTTCGAAATCGGAAATACGTGTGTGGTCGGGGGACCCCCGCGCGCCGTCAGGAACGAAAGTGATACGCGCACGCACACACACACTCGTATAAAATAGAAAGAGATAGAGAGAAATTCGCATGGAGTCATAACGTTTTTTCCTTACGTAACGATTTCTACCAGTCAAGCCGCGTTAAGCTTCTTACAGACAAGCGCGACGCGACAGCGCAGCGCGACACCGGCTATTGTTATACCGTGAAGTTTTCTTAGAAATTGTATTGTTTGAGTTGCGTCGCGCCGTCGCGTCGCGCTGGTCTGCACGAGCCTTTAGCAAGTTCCCTCAAACAGGCGTGACGCGACTCTAATAAAACAATTTCTAAGAAAACTTCCCGGTAGAACAATAGGGATGACGCCTGGTTAAAAAAAAAAAAATCTAATTAGTCCGTCACTCAGATAATAAAAAAATATTAGACACGTATGTTTTGCTTTATCGTATTAATAACAAAATACTTAGGAATAACGCATTTTAAGTTGGGGGGAGTGCGGGTCGCTACGTCACAAGTAAGTGTAAAATCTACATACTCGTGACGTCATGGCACATTTTAAATCAATGTATCGCCGTAATATTTAGATTACATAAAAAAATACGTGTCTAATATTTTTTTTTTGACTCCAAGCCGGACAAAAAAAAAATTGTCATTATCTCTACGAGTATTAGCGGTGTCGTCTCGCACCATCGCGTCGCGTTCGCGGAGCCTTTAAGGAACTCCGTTCCAATTTTTTTTTCGCGAGATTAGTCTTCGCGGTTGGGCCCATTGTAAACGTGATTCATAACGATGAGTACAATGACCCCGTTTTTCAAGGTATACCTTGTTTATGTGAAAGATGATATGGCTAGAAAGGGGGTGACTACGGAGATGACGACTAATAGAGATTAAAATAAAATAGACTTGAAAAATAAAGTCTTTTGCAATTTTAATTCTAATGTTAATGTTATGTCTATGTTTTTAGAATAAGTTGTATTGTAATAATGATAAGTCCTCTCCACATTTATTTATTATATCTTCTGCTGTGCCCGACAGGGTCCACGATTGTTACCTACCAAATAAATGTTTACCACCTAAGCCTACATTGTGGAATGCAATAAAGAATTGAGTATTGAGTATTGAGTAAAGTGCGCGGGCACGAAACGAGCGGCGACGAGCGACGACTGAGCTGGGAAGCGGCGACAAAATTGTTACAATTTTGTGTCGTTGTCGCTGCGCTGCACTGTGGAACGAAAAAAGGCTCTCGAAGACAATTTTATATACAATTTTAAAGTACCGGTTTATTGCTTGAAATGGCGTCTAGTAGCCAATATTATGGATACATAATATGTCTTATGATGCAATCTGGTAGGCAAAATTGGCAACTTATACAATATTTTTTGCAAAGAAAGCTACGTTATATCCTTGCACAGAGTGATGTAACTATTTATTTATGATTTTTTGACATACTTCATATATCGTTATATCAAGTACGGGTGTATGATGGATGGTTTAAAAAAAAACGCACAAAATCTCGTGATTTAGTGCGTTTTTTTTTTTAAACCGTCCTTCCCATGCATCCATATATGTACTTATGCATAATATTGGCTATAAGAAGCCATTTAAACTTAAATGTCTTCGAGAGCCTTTTTTCGTTCCATAGTGCGCCGCCGCTCCCGCCCCGCTCAGTCATCGCGTCTCGCCGCCCGCTTCGTGCCCGCCCGCTTAGGTAGAAAAAGTAGTCATGCTGTGTCAGCCCCAAATAAATTGGAATAAGGATTCTCATTAAGTACAAACAATAAAACAATATACCTACCTATTATCCACGTCTTCGTTCGCAATGAATGATTATTTATTAAAAGTAGATACACGCAATTTGGCATGGGACATAACTATACTGCTACCCTTGGCTTCGCCCGCGTGGACCCTAATTCTTTTTCTAAAATAAAAGTAGCTTTTTTTATTCCTTATAACATCAGCTATCTGCCAGTGAAAGTCCGGTCAAAATCGGTCCAGCCGTTTCAGGGATTAGCCGGAACAAACAGACAGACAAAAAAAACGCCATGTGTGCACGGACGATTGTTTTACGCGCAATTTTTTTATCCTGCACTTGATTTTCAGCCCTTAGGCGTTGAGGCGAGCATTGAGAATCCAACAGAGCGCATCCCAGCGCGTCATCAAAACACACTGTTGGATTTTCAACTTTCTGCCCTGAGGAGTGCGTTGAAGAAGAAAAAAAAATTGCCCATGGGTACGAAATGATTTTTGTAAATAGTATAATGACATGTATAGGTACTTACAGTGGACATGATACACAGTATGAAGCAGCCCGTGTGCAGGGA
Source organism: Agrochola circellaris (assembly GCA_914767755.1). Classification (NCBI taxonomy): domain Eukaryota; kingdom Metazoa; phylum Arthropoda; class Insecta; order Lepidoptera; family Noctuidae; genus Agrochola; species Agrochola circellaris. The sequence continues at coordinate 3,111,879 of OU611853.1, forward strand.
TATGCACCCGCAGCATCTCCTTAACAGCGGCAGTGGCATGTCGGAGCTGGAATCAATAAGTTTTTTTAGTAAAATATTAGGAACTTTTAAATTTTCTGTAAGAAAATTATTATTGTGTATTCATATAAAGTTTTGTAGGCTTTTTCAGTAGGTAGTAAAATACGAGTTTTTGTACTGCCTGCATGGTACAGATAATTAATGTGATACAGGAACTCCTAGTACAAGAGCCAGGAGGGCTACACAAATGTTTGTGACTTTGAAGTGTAAATAAAGAAAAATATAAAAATATTAATGGTCTTGAAAGTTGAAAGGTGCGGGCCACATGCGCGGCTTACAAAGTAGTGCGTTTAAAAGTAGTTAGGTAGCTAAAACTAAGTTTTACACCTTGAATATAAACTGAACCCAACAAAAACTGAGGATGCCTTGGCAAGAAATCTGTCAATTTACTTCATTCGGCAATCGCGTTTGTCATTTCCACCACTTTTATAAACCTTCACCGAAATATATATAATCTTTTTCTCGGCTTGTTCTACGTACGTATCTAAAAGATAATGTGGGTAAGTTTCGAGCAGACCCATTTAATGGAATGACGTCACTGGCGTGCCGAATTCTACCCTCTGATCAGTTACCATGGCGCCAGACTTAATAGTACCATTAAGTGATATTACTTAGGAACGTTTTGTGAGTTATGGGATATTGAGCCACTGTTATCGTCGACTGTTTTTCCTTGTATATAAATAATAATATGTAGGTACATAAACTTTCAATAATTCAATTTTAATAGGCAGCCTTTTCCCAACTATGTTGGGGTCGGCTTCCAGTCTAACCGAATGCTGCTGAATACCAGTATTTTACATGGAGCGACTGCCTATCTGACCTCCACGACCCAGTTACTGGGTAATACGATACCCCTTGGTAAGACTGGTTGTCAGACGTTCGGGCTTCGGACGACCCGTAACGACTGTCAAAGATCCAAGAATGACAGCCGGGACCAACGGCTTAACGTGCTTTCCGAGGCACGGAGGGGTCTCGGTATGTTAAGATGGTTACCAATCCCGCGGCAAGCGTAGCTTAACCTGATCGATCGACCCGTGTGGCTGTTATTACTTAGCCAGGAGCCCCTAATAAACTTTTAATAATTAAAGTAATACTTTTCCCTGTTGTTTCTTTGCAGATCACAGACTTTACCTCAAACAGAGAAACAACGAACAACAATCAGCTCATTGCTTATTGCATTTCAGAGCTTAATTTAAATTGACTAAGAAATTAATGTATGTGGTTTTGTTGTTTATTGTGTTTATTGAATTTAAAATTAATTAATCCAAAGTACCTAATTTATAATATTACTGATTTAAATATTATTTATTATACCAATATAATTTTAGTTAAGTTAGTGTATAACTTTGCTATTTTTATTAATTAAGTAGTTATAAGTTGTTTGTACCCACTTGTAAATATATATATACAAATAAATAAAATACCCCAGTTACACTGCAACTATAAAATTTGTTTGTACGCTGGCGCCGCTGGCAAAACATAGAGAGTCAATTGAATTGTTTCTTTAAACTAGAACAAATATAATAAGTATGTGTTTTACAAATCAATATTTTCATTCATTCATTCAGAGCTTGTTATTTTAAAAGTCCTGATATAAAGCTGGGCAATTGCAAAAAGTCCAGATATTTTAGACCTTTATTATTTACTTTTATCGGTATGTACACTTCGCACACTTTTTCAGATAAAAAAAACCCTTGCGTCAAAAAGTCCCGACAAATGACAAGGCCGGAAGTCAGATATGTCTGGAAAAATCCAGACGGATGGTTACCCTAGTTATGACGTGAAATCGCACTCTAATTTCCTTAACGTCACTAAACAAAATATACACATTTTCAATACAAGCGTTTAAAGTTTTGATTATTTTGGAAAGGGATCACAATATATATACTGAAAATGTGTATATTTTGTTTAGTGACGTTAAGGAAATTAGAGTGCGAAATGATTTCTGTGCAATTTGTCATTTCCTGAGTTCAGCATCCTGGTAATGACGTTGACTTGGAATTATTCTGAGTCATCATTGTCATGACATGTAGGTGTACTATCGGGTTAAACCTCTGCCCAACTCTTCAGGTAAACAAGGCGTGATGATGCTATGTTATTTGATAAGTTATCATTTTCGTCTGACAAAGCTTAATATGATATTAAGGAATTTCGGACAGAACCATTTATTTTGACATAGATTTTATGAATTATTTTCATTTACTGTTGACATTTATTATTTATTAATGTTTGCTAAATTCAATAACAGTAATTGAGGGCTCCACAAAAAACTGCGAATTCGCATCGCATTGCAAAATTCTGTGAGCTCCTAAAAAACAAAGACCCCTGTAAAACAGGTTTTTCCTAGCATAGGGGGGTCATTGATCAACATTTTGTACCAGGCTATTTCCACGTTTGATTAAGTGTCACTCTGCATGTGTACTTTTTACGTCAAATAAATAAATTATTATATTATTATTATTATAAAGCTCCTCTAAAAACCTGCGATGCGGCATCGTATCGCATCGCATCGCACTTTTGTGTGGGAGCCCTTAATGATATTAACTTGACTACCTAAATTATTAACAATCATAACTATTAATATTTGCATGCCATAATATGTGGCACAAACATGTCTGAAACTGTATTTTTTTATGTTATCCTGCATGCACGTTTTTATACCTGTATGTGTACACATGTTTGGGCAAATAAATATATCTTATCTTACCATCACGAATTTTCTTTTAAATTGAAGCCGAGTTATAAAAAAGGTTTGTTATGTATTAACACTTTTCTGGACACTGGACGAGACACAATAGAAGTTTTATTCCTATGACGTCTATGGGTGTCCCGGAAAGTGTTAACTTTGAATAGGTACTTATTTGATTTCCAAAAAACGAGTCTTAAAGTAGTCGCTTAAGGCGACGATAACCGACTTTTAATGATTTCATACTGAAGATCACGTCTAAACGAGTGATGTTAATGATTTGGAAAAAAAATATGTTAAATTAGAGCATTTTCTTAATAACTTATTATAGGCATATTTTTACATAGTGAAATTAATTTATGAAGTTATGTCTAACGCGGATAAAAAACTGAGAATCACGCAAAATCTATCAAGCGTATTTTTCTGAAACCTTCACCGTTTTAAAGATAATAATTATTGATCTTTTAGTATATGTGTTTTATTAAAATATCTTTTGTTTTATGTATAATAAATTAATAATGCGCCTAATTTTGGACAGCGTTCCTTGATGGGCGAGTCCTATTACTGGCTGGACGTACGACGCGTTGCGTGAGCTCAGTTCAGAACACGCAAGCTAACCACTCAAGGTCACTGGCATATATCTGCGTCTTAAGATGGTAACATCTGACATCTCACCTTGGTAATAAGCAACATTAAAGGGGCGGGCCCTCGTCAAAGTCGTTTCTGACGGCCAATTCTAAAACCGCTCATTGTTCAAGTCAAATACCGTTCCCTAGCTTCCTGTGACACGCTTCCGTCCCTTTTCACGAAATCTCTCCCACAGATTTGATTATTTAGATTTTTTTAGATATACAGGGTGATTGGAAGATGGGTGCAAAGCTTTAAGGCGAAGATAGTACAGACAATTTAGAACCATTTAAGCCATGGTTGTCTTAGACGAAGTCTTACCGATTGGTCTGAACGAGTCTTACTTAACACGGAAAATTGTCGTAGTGCGTACCTACGTGACTGTGTGATTGTACCTACGTAAAACCTACCTAAGTATTGACGTCAAATAGCAAGTTCACCTTTTCTACGTAAGATAATAACAGGCAAATAACTACCAATTCCTCCTAAAATGTATGTAAAAATTGATAGACTTTAGGTATATGTACAACCTACCTACTTACTTGCCATATTGGGTTTATAGTATATTTTCCTTTAACCCATTTAGGCTGCTACAGCTTAGATGCAGCAATGGATAATGGAAAGGATTGATGACGTAGGTACTTGTTTGACTGACGGGTAATTCATCAAATCACTACAGGTAAACGAGGTAGGTACCTAAATAATATAAAGGAAAGCCTCAGTTATGACAATACCCACGGTAGGTAGGTATACTCAGTATCCAAAAAGAGAAGCAGGAAAGAATGAATGAAAAAGCAATTGAGCTACCTACAAATATTGATTCAAAAGTCATTCATTCAAACTAGGCTATTAAATGTTGACATTCGAAAAGCGCTGATCACCTTTCGAACGTAAACATTACATAAGACAGTCCCCCAAAAACGCCCGCCCTTCATCGCTTCAAGAAGTGACGCAACAAACTCCCAAGCAGCACATTTTGTATGACATAATATTTAGGAGCGATCACGAAATTATTCATGTGTAGGGATAGCCCGATTAGCTGAACCGAGTTTAACGCGAGCCGTCCACCGCGAGCTAAACTAAGTTATTTTGCAGCTAGTTTAGTTTAGCTTGCCAGTTTTTCATACGTCCACCCACATGTATATAACTGGCAAGCTAAATTAATAGCTGGCGAGTTTGATTGTTTATTTATTACGCTTTCACGCTTTAACCGCTGAACGGATTTGGATGAAATTTGGTACATGGGTAGACCATGACCTGGAGAAGAACATAGGCCATAGGCATAGGGAAACAAACCAAAAAAACCATAACAGTGTTGGTTTCATCCTAAATCGCAGACGCAGTCGCGGGCAACAGCTAGTAAAATAATAAAAGATATGTGGTGAAGAACCAGGTGTTGTGGTGCAGCTTTAGCAAAACTATGTAACGAGGTGGACTGCGAAAGACCCAGTTGATTTGGAAAAACATGTTTTGTAAATAGGATGGAATTTGCCTCTGGTCTAGGGTGAGAGGAACCTTGTTTAAATACATACTGGGGCCTAGTGGTGTGACCAAGTTATAGGTCTGGAGTTCGAACCCAAGGCACGCACCTCTGACTCTTCGGATTCATGTACGTATTTTATAATTACCTATCACTTGCTTCAAAACTGGTGAAGGAAAACATCGTCGTGAGTAAAACCGGCATGCCTGAGAGATATTTCTCGACGTCATGACAAGCCAAGTCAGAGACCCATGGCCGGCATAAAAACTCCGGCACCAGGTTAGTCACTAACCACACGGGAAAGAAAGAAAATATCAGGGGATCGTCTTTCAAGGGATTGTCATTAGGTTTGCGGGAGAGTGATCGTTATCAACAATCGTGCTTTTAAATTGAAATGTAAATATCTGCAGCGCTTATCTATGGTCGATTCAAGTTATAACGGTAGGTATAGCTGATATAGTCGGTATCGAATTTAAAAAACTACTGTAGGAATTATTCGTATTATCCAATATCCTCAAACCGATAATTTTGAAATATTTGTTGCATAGTGGTTACTATACAAAAACATTCCAAAATTGGTAGGTCGAAAAACTAATAACTTGATAGGTCGTTTTTGAAATTCGGTCGATTAGTAATGATTTAAACATAACAAACTTTACGAATTAGTAAAAGTTCGTAAATAGACAATACTTAAATCAATATATTTATTTTTATTTTATATGAATAAATCCCTAAATAAAATTGTACGTGTGACCATGTTTAAAAAAAATATTAATAATGTTCACAGCCGCATCTGCCTAGCCTTTTCGCAACTATTTTGGGGTCGGCTTTCATTGCATTTTACATGGAGCGATTGCCTATCTAACCTCCACAACCCAGTTACTGGGTAACATGGTACACATACATATTTAACTATGACATCCAAGTCATTTGAAATCTGAACATTTGTCTTGGGATAAAGTTTATGAAATAATGGCATTGCTGAAGTTTAAGTTTCTTAAGGAAATGGCGCCGTGATAATAGTGACCGCAAAATAACGGCAGCCATGACAATGATGTTAGGTGATTGACATGACGGAGTCAAGAACGCAATCATTAAAGATGGCCGTAATTTTTTTGTAATTTTTGTGTCACCGCTTTCTTAGGAGTTCCAAACATAAGAGATGAATATGTCTACGAGATGAGTACTCACTTAAAAAGTAATTCCAAATAAATAATAAATTCCCTGAAACTGAGACAAAACAAGGCCAGCAACTATTTTATTACTACATTTTGTACTAGGACAGTCAAATCTATTTACGTCGACGGGCGCGGGACAGATTAACACGAACCACCGAAATCAACCATGAGTAACGAAATATTCATATTACAGACTATTTGATGTCAAAATATTATAACTGTGCCATCAAAGGATCTTGGACTTTCTATCTTTGTGATAGGGCGAGTTATTGCTTGAAAAATGTTCTGTGAGGAGTTTTTTTATTAGAGAATTATTTTCTGTTAGTGGGACTATTGGAGGTCATTCTTGCTATTGCTAGAAACGGAAGTGTGCCTATAATTTTCTGGTTGTAATTCTCCTTCAAAGCTAGCTAGAAGTAGTGTTTATCTTGTTTTAGTTTAATACTTTCACCATGAAGGACTATACGGAATTTCTAAATAATGTTGGACAAAATGACTAATCTCTCACAAATTACTAGTAGGGGCACCTACCGTTTTTATCATAAGATTTTAACTTGTACAAGAGTTGGTTATGCCTGGCTTTAAAAGAAGGGGAAGGCCAAAGAAACTATGGCAGAATTGGGTTCAAAGATGATATAGCCAGAAAAAAGGTGAATAGTATGGTGACGGCTGATAGAGATCTAGGAGGAAGAAAACATACAGCGTCGACACCAAATAAATGGGAATAGATGAATGGACAAGAAGGTAAAAATTATGATGTCCAGAGTTAGTTGACACTACACCGTACCGTTTTTTAGTATTTTCCTGACTTAAAACATGCAAGTACGATATTAATAATAAAAAACGATATTAAAAAAATTGTAATGGTTCTGATGACCGAAATTAAGCCATATAAGTAATATCTGTCGTATGCACTCTACATTTTTCTAAAATGCTAAGAATTTTAAATTTTCATACGTTAATAAACTGTTACAGAATTGGTCTAGATTTACCTTTAGTTCGTATGTAGGAATTTACCGAACAAACAATAATTCATCAAATTCACGCATCATTATCCTCTTTTGTAATCTGTTCGTGTAAAATGACAACCTTAAAACTGTTATTAATCTGTTCTTGCCTTTTTCTATCTTCAACCAGTAGTTATCATAATAATAGGATGCGCATCACGAAAGAAGGCCCGCGAAAAATTGTGGAACTACATTTGTTTATATGCAATGTGATGCAATGACATAGACACTAGCGTCGCGACAAATGGACTTCAGTGGTGGCGCGGACTTCTACATCTGTATTGCTCAAAAGGATAGGCAGAGGTTTTGTTTTGCCATATTTTGATAATTTGTTTTACTTCCCAGGCACATAATAGGGGAGTAAACTTAGTAACTATTATTAATGGCCGTCAGTAGGGACTGGTCATCTCTTAGCTGCCATGGCTTATTGTAACGTATTTTAATTTTTGAATTTGTTTATTATCTTTTCATTGCGGACGCTTTTAACTTGCACGTCTTTCTACATTGTTCTCACATGTATAATTTCAACATGAACGATGTAACCAATATTTTGTAAGAATATTTTGATTTAAAAGCGTCCGTAGAGTTTCTTGCCCGTTCTTCTCCATAGGAACCTACTACGCTTTGGAATGGCGCTTCATCTTTCTGACTGACCGACCCCTTGACAATTCAAAAGTGCCTGTAATTGGTTTATTTGAAATAAATGCTTTGAGTTTGAGTTTGAATGGGACAAATCCTATGAAAATGAGTAGTACTTAAATACATTTTATTTGTCAAGAATAGAATGTACGTAGGTATCTACCTAATTCCGTGGCAACTTTCCTGGATAAGAAGGTAAGGGTAGTAGTCGTTTTCTAGATACTCGTACGTCCCTAATTCCCAAATCAGGTGGGGTTAAAATTACTTTCCCAGTATCCATTACGATGGACTGTTTAACAGCTTATGCTCAAAGTGAATGTGTTACGAAAATTACTTTCAGATTAGTAATTCCCGGTTGGTTCGTAAGAAATCTTCCCATAAGCTACGTACCGGAATACACAATCAGCAGTTGTTTGTTTATTTTACTTTTAAAGGGCACTCAATATTTAACTTACTTAGATGATTTTCTTTCGTTTTCCGGAAGCAAAGCACGAAACGTGCCTGATTATTTATTGAGATAGAGCCAACAGATTAACTTACTAACAATAACATTTTGTTGTATAAACAAACTAAATAAAACGAGAAATAGACTCATTGTTTTGTTGTTTACGAAACTGTTTTCCAGCTGCTAATTTTTGTTTGTTGTGGTTATAAAAACCAAGTAAGACATATTATGTAGTATTTTTAGAAACCGTTTTGCCAAGCAATGATGATTATGGCGAAATTGCATAACAATAAATAAGTGTCGATAAATTCTCCGACTAAAAGTAAAGTTTATTAATTATTGCAATGCTAATAACTAAGCTTGAGTTAGCAATATGAAGTTTAGAGGTATTTTGCATAATTAATTAAGTCATTTTGCGCTACTTGTAATATAATCTAAATTATATATTGACGATAACCCGGCATTTATCTACCGTACCGATACATTAGCGCATGGGTGCATGCGTAGTAATATCATCTATGAACTAATCTAACACTAGGTTCTTATATTTTTCGCTATCAACAAAGCACTTACCGTTTCATTTAATAAGAAGTACCAAAACACGCTGAACGAAAATAACTCAAGAATCGTGTCACCACATACAAATCGAGGAAACTATAAATATTTTGTGAAAACGCTACATCACTGCCACAGTACACAAATGTTCACTTATTTCACCAATACACTGAAAACATAACTTGGACTTTAGATATCCAAAAATTGTATGAAATTACACAAATTGTATACTCCAAAGTTTACTCAAGTGCACACCGTTCCATTCGGTCACATTCGTTCGTTCACTGATCTATTTACATACACTTTAATTATAACGAATTGATGCATTTGTGAAGTCTATTTTTATTCAAAGACACTTCCAACTGCCCATTGAATGTGCCATTAGTTTAATCGTTGTTTAAAACTCGCTTTATTACAATGAATCATCTCTAAATTAGCGGCCTTGTGTCTTTTTCCTTAAAAAATACATATTTTTGGATCACTTTGGAATTCTCCAAACACATCTGCTTATTTAGTTACATGCTTGATTTTATTTTATAACATTTTTTTTTTAAAGTGACGCCATAGCAATTTTCCATAGAATCTAATTCAAAGTTCAGCCGCGAAAACCGAAAATAGAACGTCGTATTCTTTTTAATTATATGAGACGATAAGCACACCGTGCGACGTCTAGTGAGCAACTAGCGATGTGGCGCTTCCTCTTACATCCGTTCGGTAATGGACGGCCCTGGCCTTGCCGCGGCCAGACAATGCTGCAGCGCTTGATTTTATTAACTAATTGTACAGTTGATTGCTTCCGATTCATCAATGGGCTAGCAGGGTCTAGTGAGGTACAGGTATTAGCCACCTGGATGCCCAACACAACGAGAATAATCAGCTGCTTTTCCATCCTTTGAATTCCTTAGGCATCAGACAGGATACTAATATGAAAAACGCCACCAAATAATCCTAATCCGCGAAAATATTGATATTTCTTTTTATAATAACTAGTTACAGTATACAATATTGTTTGTTTAGGAGCTAAGGGCTGTTGGAACTGGGCCAGGTATACGTAGTGCGAGAGGCGATGGAATCACGCCCCTTATGACGACATCGTTGGATGTGGATATACTATAATGCCTATAAGATATTGTTTCCGTTATTCATGTTTTCCATATCATAACAACAACAAGGTCGTGACTTGAAGCTACTTTTGAGAAAGTCCAAGTTCGATACTTTTTGTACATTACATCCACATTTCCGTTATGTTGAAGTACTGTGGTGAGCCTATTGGCATCACCAGTGCTCAAACTCCAGGCTGCTTCGGAGGAAAAACCCAATAACACATCTCCCGACTTGGGGATCTAACCCAGGACCCCATGTTTAGCAGTAGTGCTGCAAACAGTACGTGCAGTGGAGCCAATGAGGGAGTCTATAAGGTTATTTGGACCATAGAGACCATGCAATTTGATTTGTTTTAATAGTAATAAAAACTCTTTCCCTACTAGACCTTTCATATGAAAACATACCAAAGAGTTTTTATTACACTTGTAATGTGTCCTACTTCAAAGATATTTTGATCCCATTCCACATCAATGTTCAGTGAATGTCCCTCGTCGTGCATACTAATATAATATACGTATATTTTCTTATCCTGAAGCAAACGAAGCATGAATACTAATTTCATCTGCTGGTTGAAGATCCCCCTGAGAAAGTTTTATAATGCATATAATGTTAAAGGCTGGGTTGTAATGCATACAAGACTGGGCATACCATAGATATCCGTAGGCCATACATACCATAAGCGATAAATCCATGGAATTAGATAGTATATATTGGATAAGCCCAATTACACTGATACAAGGAGTTTGTGTCGCTCGAATGACGTTGTCAGGGGGCGTAGTTGCTAAGCATTGGTGCAATTGTTTTGTGAAACGTCACTTGAGTATTTATTAAAAAACAAGATGGCGGTGTTAGTTCCGATTTAAGCCACGCGAGAAATATAATTAAAATATATTTCGAGTAGGAAGTTTAGTGTAACTGCGCTGCAATAATAATAAGGGAATTGACATTAATGTCTAATAAGGGTATATTAAATTTTCCCATAAACCTTAAATTATTGGATGCCCCGGAATGCGCCAGGACGCGTGCGGGAGTGTACGGAGACGCTACCGTCTATTCTCATATGCTTCAACTGTGAACAATGCTTCCCATGCCATCAATCATTTACATAAGAATTAAATATTATGTCAAATTCAAAAGTCATTTATTCAAACTAGGCTGAGAATCAGCACTTTTCGAACGTCAAAATTACATAAGACAGTCCCCAAAAACGCCCACCCTTCACCACTTCCTAGTGCTGGGAAGAAGAAGTGGCGCAACAAACTCCCAATGTAGTAAGCAAGAGGCTTTACCCATACCTAATCCATTCCGTTTCGTAGTTTAGAAGCACAACGCACTCACACGATTTTGCCTTGAAGGTACATCACACACCTACTTTATATTTATAGATGATAGATTTATTATTTTAATGTAGTTATTATGACACAGATATTGGGTATTTATTTTAGTTCCTCATTAATCATAACACAACACACACGCGCATGTATGTCACAACATTTTATTTGATTTTGTGAGCTTTTTGATATAATCCTATCTTGTATACCTTTCATTTATTCTGTTAATTTCTTAAAACGGACATAAACTTCCCTTTTTTTTTTGTTTTTTGTGTTAGAAATTATTATAAATTCCTCCGCTGTGGGCGGAGCTCCGGGCGTGTGAGATTCTTACTGACTAAAACCCACCCGTGTTCCTTCAGTCGCCTGTACGTTGCCAGGGTTGCCACGGTATCCCTTTCGGTCTTTCCCCCAACGTCACACACTTCCCTGTGTTTATTATTCTAGCGTATGGCACTCCTGGGTTGCAGCTGAAAATCAGTGTCACGTGGTACACTTTGTGTTATCATCTGACATTATGCTGAACCTTTTGGCATTGTAATCATTGTTTTCATTTTTCTAATTATTTGCATTTTTCTTTCTTTCTTTTACCCATCAGTATAACTTCAGTGAAATACGGCCCAAGAAGTAAATGGGCGTTTGAATAATTTCTAACGTGTCGATATTATCGTTTACGTCCACGTCCATAAAATGTATCGAAATACGTGTACGTTATATAACGATATCGTGGACGGCTTTCCGTCGCTTTCGTCTTCATTTATTTCCATACATTTTTCTTTCTTTTTTTATCGTGATGTAGTGGACGTCCACGATTCGTCACCTTAGAAATTATTAAAACGCCCATAATGGATCCGATTCTAACAGAACCAAAACATTTGCCTGAAATCGGTAATCTGGTCTTAGGCGATTATCACACTGCAACGGACTCTGTCGCGTACTTAGAGTATATAACACTGGAGAAGCCTTATGCACAATATTCCGAACAAAAATGTCTGTCACTTTTAGCGGGGGACGCGGTAGCTACTACACAAAAAAACAAAAGCCGCTCGCCCGGAAGGAGAAGTCCGTACCATTAATTTTTATTTTTTCGATATCGATATTTATTCGGAATTTTGCTTGAATCCGTGAAATAAAACAGCTTTTGCATAACATAGTTACATTTTAATAAGAAGAGAAAATAACTACAATTAAATAAAAGTAACTAAATTTGTATTAACTAAACTCAATAATAAATTTGGGTAAGTTCAAAAAAAAAACTATATAAGATATACCTATAACCTCTTCAATGGACATTATAAAAGTTATAAAACATTGAACAATCAAAGAAAATAAACGAAAATAATTACTAAGTATTTTTATATTTGGTTTCAAACATGACGTCAACCCTATGGTAGTCTCCTAAGGAGACTACCATAGGGTTGAATATGGTTTATGGCGTTTGGTAAAAATGTTAAGGAGACTCTCCTTAACATTTTTACCAAACGACATAATCGCATGTCAAGTGCGTGTAAATTTGGCTGAATTGACGTATATTTTTGTAATGCAAAAGAAAAGTATTTTGATCTTTATGAAAAAACGAGATGTAGCGAGACTCGGTGACGTCACAGAAGCAATGTGAGGAAAATACTCGATTTATGCTACGTTTTATATCGAATCATGGTTGAATCGAATGAAATATCGAAATGTATTATGAGGTTAGGATTAAAAATTTCAATATAAACATGACTAAATATGATAAAAAAATGTTAACATATGGAAGGTTATTCAGTTCTTTATGTTTCTTTGTGTTCTGTGTGTAAGTTTGACGTATTTGAACGCTTTTACAGAATTTAACAGCACAGGCAGGCATTTTCAGGCATTTTCACGGAGCTCCGCGCGCCTTTAAAACGATTTACGAAGTGCGTTAGAATCGATTTGAAAGTAGTTTTTATGAACGTACTAGAACATTTGTTCTTGTACTTTTACAGAGGGGAAGTGTTCGTAAAGCTTCTCCAGTGTTATATACTCTAAGGTCGCGTAGCGCGCACGCGCGTAGTACCCTAATTACGTAACACACTTTCGTGAATTCGACTAATCTGTTTCATTTTGACAGTTCAACAACATTCATTGCGTTATTTTCGTTGTTGGGCAGGTTTTTTTTTTCGAACTTATTAAGCGAGGGATTAGCAATCTGTTTCAAAAGGACAGATCGTCTATTCCGCAATTAGGGTACAGATTTAACATCGTACCTGTTTTTATAGAAAACATAATTTGCATGCGCGATTGTTTTCTATGGCTGCCCCGCAACTACGCGACGGAGCACGATGCAGTGTGAAAATCGCCTGACAGGTGCAGCAGTCAACCACACATGGTAATAATTTTAAATTGAGAGCACTTTTATGTCGGCAGTAAGTTTCAAAGTGTAAGTGTTGCTACTAATGTGCGGTTGACTGTACAACGCACGACATTATTTACATCAGTCAGTAACTACAGTTGATCAAAAATATTAAATACTTTAATTATTGAATTAGTACTGGTATTAGTCGCCCTCCTATATAATTTTTGGTACTCACGTCCATTTATTTATGATCTCTAATTACAGCTTATCTTGTACCTATATTGATAAATTTTGGCCGTTCGGTCGGAACTTGGGGAAAATACCTACAGTTATTCAGTTTGACCGTGACCAGCGGCACAGCAGCACATACCAAGATTATGTCTAACGCAACTGTGAACGCGACCCAAGTCATGGACGCTGACACAGTTCCTGGCCCTGATTATCCAAGCCCCCTAGAGAACTATATTTGGATCAACGGAATCATCTTATCATCGCTATGCTTGATACTGCAAGTAGTGCTCTTCTTAATAAGACCAAAGATAAGAAAAATAGACCAGAAGATGCTCACGCAGCTGACGGTAGCGAGACTGATGAACACAATCCTAGAATTCTTATTGAAAAATTGTATATTTAACAAGTATACAATAAATGTAATGTTCGCACTGTACGTGCAAACGGACGTTGTGTTGATATGCTGGATGTTTGTGTACACGCAGAATTTATACGAAAAAGTAGTGCTAGCGTTTGTGTTGCAAAAGTGGAATTTCATTAATCTGTCTCTAATGATTTGGACCATATTTTCGATACCACTAGGAGTGTTGTGTCCAGTTTTTCTTTGTTTGTTTCCGGATTATGTTTTCCTTATGTACTACACAGTTTACGCATGGTTTAAGTTCATCGTTTTGTCTGTGAACGTTTTGTTTTTCTGTAGAATCTTCCACGTCATCATAACCAAAAGCAAGAACTCTAATAGAAATTTTACCGACATCATAAAAACTTGTGTCATCTCATTCATATTGGTTTGTCTAACAAGTTTACAAGTTTTTGTCAACGACATTTTATCCTATCTTGAAGTGATTGCAGTGACCAATGCATTCTGTCTAATTAATTCCTTCCAGGCGATAGCGGCTACTATTATATTTCTCATTCTTGCTAAGAACTGTAAATAAGGACTTGTAGACAACTGCAGGAAATGTTTTTTGGAGCTCGTCTCAGGCATGCATTATTCTAAAGACCGTTTTTGAGTAATAACGAGTTTACAAGTTTTTGCTAATGATAGCATTTCATACCTAGAACTGAGTAGAACAGTGTCAAATGCTTTCTGTATAATTAATTCATATCAAGTGATAGCGGTTACTATTATATTTCTAATCCTTGCCATAAACGCCGCTAACTAAGCACATGCATATCATTCAATCTTATTATTTTATACTGAGATGTTGGCATGTAGGTTAAGCTAGTGTTTGTAAACAAGATTTTTTCAAGAAACTTGTATGTCGAATTGTACCTTTAGGTAGGTACCTATCACGTTACATACTGAAAACATTTTTTTTTAATATTGTTTAGGAATTTTTCCTCGTTGTGAACCCCTCATTACTTTAATAACATCAATAAATACTCACAAAACTTTATCTGATTTTCATTTTGTATGTTCTGTAGAAAGCGTTCAATTAAGTGCAATAGCGATATGTTAAAATGAATGCATATTTAAGTGGAATAAATGCTCTAGTCTTAAATAATGGCGAAAACCGCATCAATATCCATTGCGTAGTTTAGAAGATATAAGCGAGCACACAGACTGACACAAAAATCGTCTTTTTTTAGACATAGACATATCAAGAAGTGTCGTTACTAGAAGTAGGAATTTGATATATATAATAGTAGATTATACAACAAGTGAAAAAAAAGGGAATTTAATGCGAAAAATCATCTTGGTCCTTGTACCAAGATGATTTTTTTTCACGTGTTATTTATTCTACATTTTACCATTGACTGCGAGAAAATAAATAGTACATACTCGTAGTATGGTATTTATATTTATCACATGATATTATATGATTGGTAATAAGAGAAAAAAGAATAATAGCCGCACGGGGCGATCCATCAGGTTAAGCTACGCTTGCCCGGGTTGGTCAGTAGGAAGGTGACCATCTTTACATACCAAGACTCCTCCGTGGCTCGGAAAGCACGTTAAGCCGTTGGTCCCGTTTGTCATTTGGATCTTACATACCTAGTCGTTACGGGTCGTCAGAAGCCCGAAAGTCTGACAACCAGTCTTACCAAGGGTCATTACCCAGTTAATGGGTTGTGGAGGTCAGATAGGTAGTCGCTACATGTAATATACTGGTATTCAGCTGCATCCGGTTAGACTGGAAACCGACCCCAACATTTTTGGGAAAAGGCTAGGCAGATTGAATCTCTGCAAAGGATTCAATATAATTGTTCCAAATTAAAAATGTGTGTATGTTTTATTCATTCAGTGACTAAAAGAGAGTTTTATTCACTCTTATCAATTCAAAATGTTTTTATTCACTCAGTGACTAAAAGAAAATTTTATTCACTGTTATCGATGAATAAAATGCCCTTTTTCGAGTGGCAATGGAAAATCTTCTTTTTTCACGCAGGTTTCCAATCATAGTGTATGAAACATGTGTTTCTTTTTTATATTTTGGTGTTCGCCTAAACACAGGTTTCATACAGTATGATTGGATTAATATAAAATTTTTGCGTGAAACCGCAGAATTTCATAGTTTGATCCATACCTACGTAGTGTCATACACAGATCATCGTACATGACAGTACATAGTTTATATCTTCATCATATGGCAGAATGCCAATGAATTCTATTTCGACTTGTATAGTGGCAGTGACTGGCATAATTTCGGTCAAAACCTATAATAAACCTAACCAACCACCTAATAACCTATAATGGGATTTATCTTAGTCCGTAGGTGTGTCCGTGGCATCACAGTGGGCCCTATCAGAATACCAGTGCTGCGGTTTTTTTTTTTTTTTAATATCGCCGCATTATGCTGAGATAGGAGCCTTTTTGGCCTCGCACAGGTCGTTATTATTCTGTTAGTTTTTAAATGCTCCTTTTTTGTTTTTATTTTATAATTTATTTTTATTATTACTGTTTGTATTTCCTGTGCGTGTCCCAAAATTTTTTTTTTTTTCTTTCTTTTCTTTCAATAATAATGAAACATTGATCAAGCAGGGGCCATAGTCCTTCCATAGTTCCAGGTCACCAGTCAACTTAAGCCACCCAAACCCATAGTCCAATATCATTGATTCCATATCCCGCAATAGTCCTACACTAACCGGGGGTTGTCCTTGGGTGCACTTGCATAGTGCATACAGGGATAATCGTCGGTTGGTGCCTGATTTCATTAAAACGCCTAACGGGCCTCTGTGAGTTGGCTTCGGCCCCTCGTACGCCTTCCAAAGGTCCGGGACCCCAGGGTCCCGAGAAATGTCAAAGATAAAAATAATAATAATAATAATGTGGAGGATATTGATACGCTTTGATTAGCATGTTGTTTTGATTTAACTCATAATTATTATTAAGGTCATCTTCACGTAACGGGGTCAGCACAGTTGACAAAGGGGCGTTGTTGCTACACATTTGTGCAATTGCTTTATGAAATGTCAGTTGATATACAGGGTGACTTGTAATTTGACGTATTCCTTCAAGGACGTGATAGTTCGACCCATTTGCAACAATTAAGCACCCCATAAAGCCTAGGCGAAAAGGATTCGAAAGGATTCGATAATACCCAATTTTATGTTTTTTTTTAATTTCCCAGAATTCGTCATTAATTATTATCACTTTTATCTAAACTCTCATATTTATTATGGCCTTCATTGCGTTTCATTCAAAAATTATCTACGTAAGTACCTGAACTTTGACAAGAGCTATCCCAAAATTTTATTATGACATCAAGCGTACAAATTACGGGAAAGACATCTTCATTTAATCAGCTATCTAACGAGGTACCTGCAACAGTAAAAAAATATATTTAGAGGTGCCGATGAAAACGTCGATAATGCTGGTAAAAGTCGAATTTGGAAATAAAAATAAAATATTAAAACTGGTGTGATAATCGAATTAGAAAGAAATAAAAAGTGTTTATTCTGCACAATATAAATTATATTATTAATAAAATAAAATTATTAACTGGTTTATGCCATCCCACTACTTTCTAACCTGGGAGGTTAGAAAGTAGTGGGCCAGTACATGTTAGGCACCCAGGTCGTCATGACCAGCCGTGCTATTCTGCAAACATCTCACCGTACGGCAATGGGATGAATGCTGCCGTCCCTCTTGCGCAGGGCACATAAATTGGCCCCGTACTCTTACGGCGACGACGGCATTATTTACACCGCCGCCGTTGAGCATCCGGTTAATGTTAGGGCTCCTTCAAAAGTGACTCACCAGCTTCCCCGGCGGCTGAACTCAATAAGTCTTTTAAATGCTGAGGGAGTCAGGCCGTCGAGGCCGCCGGCGGAGCCACTTCGGAAGGAGCTCATAGCAGCAATCAGCTGGGGGGAGTAACGCTTTTAAAGTGTTGAATCCGAATCAGGAAGGAGGGGTGGTGAGACCATCGGCAGGCGCTGGATGTTTACTCCTCAGGGCCGAAAGAGTTTCTGGAGAGTAGGGCCTCACCAAATCGCTACTGAACAGTAGCCTGGCCGCTCCCCTGATGTCACCTTCACTTAATTTGGATTCTACATATGAACATAAGCCTCTTCGTAAAGGGTTATTGGAAACAGGTACCTACCGTGAAATATGTCAACATTACCCCAAGGGAAACTTTGCCCGAAGAACCATTTATAAGCATATTTTTGATGTGCAAATATCTTAATATTATGGCAACATTGATTGACTTCGGTGGAAAATAGGTTATATGTATGGCAATACCGACTACCGTGTTTGTTGCTAACTTCGCTTAGTAGTTTGTTGGAACTCGTGAAATTTGGTGCGTGTTTTTACGGGCAAATTTTAGTGCGATGTAAGTAAGGGTAACATTGCCCAGTCATTTTAGTAAAAATCTTTTCATGGTGTCATTGATATTCTTAAAGTAGGTAAACGCCATCTTTACCAAAATCCTTGTACTGGTTTTTTATGTCATCTGCATAAAAGCCATATTTGCGTCAAAAAAATCAATGTGGGGAAAGTTGGCTAAAAGTCCGCATAACTTTGCCCGCCAACAAAATCATAATATATCGCCCGTCTTCATAATATATTAATTTCTGATGCAGTGGACGTCCATGATAATGTCGTCACGTTACAAATGGTAAAATCGGCCATAATTCTAACAGAACTAAAACATTTTACTGAAATCGGTAATCGGCTCTTAAGTGATTATCACACTGCACCGCGCACTACGCGACGGAGCGCGGTGCAGTGTAAAAATCGGCTGATCGCGCGGTGCAGTCAATCGCAGATGGTAACAATTTAAAATTGATTGCGTCTGTATGTCATAGCACTAAGTTTCGCAGTGCAAGTGTTGCATTAGTCAGGACTATAGTTGATCAAAAATATATAGTATGAGTATTAATATGTTACTACAAATGTGCAAAATGCCTCCTACAAATTTTTGGTGCTCACTTCCGTTTATTTCTGACTTGCAGCACCCCGCGGTTTCACCCGCATAAGTCTCTATCCCGTGGGAATATCGGGATAAAAGTATCCTATGTCCGAACCCAGGTCATGATCTACCCATGTGCCAAATCTCATTCAAATCCGTTTAGCCGTTTTAGCGTGAAAGCATGACAAACAAACAAACAAACTTACTTTCGCTTTTATAATATTATAATAGTTAAAATGACTTTACAGCTTATCTCCAATTCAGTTTGTATATACCAAAATGACTAACCTTTGACCATTCGGTCACAACATACAGTTATTTAGTGTGATAGTGTCCGGCAACATAGCAGCACATATCAACATTATGTCTAACGCAACTGTTAACGCGACCGAAGTCATGGACGCTGGCACAGATCCTGGCCCTGATCGTTTAAGCCCCCTAGAGAACTATATTTGGATCACTGGGATCATCTTATCATCGCTATGCTTGATATTGCAAGTAGTGCTTTTTATAATCAGACCTAAGATAAGAAAAATTGACCAGAAGATGCTCACTCAGCTGACAGTAGCAAGATTGATGAACACGATCCTAGAATGGCTGTTGGGAAATTTGATAATTAACCAGTATACAATGGATGTAACGTTCGCGCTGTACGTGCAAACGGACGTTGTGATGATATGCTGGATGTTTGTGTACACGAAGACATTATACGAAAAAGTAGTGCTAGTGTTTGTGTTGCAGAAGTGGAATTTCATTGTTCTGTCTCTTCTAATTTGGACCATAGTTTCGATACCAATAGGAGTGCTGTGCCCAGTTTTTCTTTCAGTTTTTCCTGAATATTTCGATATGTACTACAAAGTGTACGCATGGTTGAAGTTCATCGTTTTGTCTCTAAACCTTTTGTTTTTCTGTAGAATCTTCTACGTCATCATAACCAGAAGCAAGAACTCTAATAGAAATTTTACTGAAATCTTAAGAACTTGTGTCATCTCATTCATACTGGTTTGTATAATGAGTTTACAAGTTTTTGCTAATGATAGCATTTCATACCTAGAACTGAGTAGAACGGTGTCAAATGCTTTCTGTGTAATTAATTCATATCAAGTGATAGTGGTTACTATAATATTTCTCATCCTTGCCAAACAAAAACAACGCTAACTAAGCACATGCAGATCAGTGTTCGTATTTAAATGAATTCAATTATTAGGTCCCCCACCTATGAAATCAGCGTTTTGTATGGAGAATTTTAAAGAAATTACTTTTTTCATACTAACATTTTCTTAATTTAACTAACACTAATGTTTTAAAACTTTTATGCACTAATGTTTAAAAACAAGATAACGTAATATGCCACTTAGATTAAGCGTCAAAAATAAGTTTTGGCTAAGTTAAAACAAATTGTGGTCATTTCTGCTAACAAAATGAGTAGTAATTTTTAAGGTATTTTTTATGTTTAGAAAACTATAAGTAATAAGGTTTTTTTTACAATTGGTAGTTGTCTATGATGGTCATTACTCGATATAATACCAAGCAATTGATGAATATTTTAAATCATAGAAGTGACAAGGTTCTCTATTTGTGAGAAAAAAACGCCAATTTCATAGGACCCAATATTATTGTGTGATGAGATGTTGGTATGTAGGTTGAGCTAGTGTTAGAACTCAGTTTTTTTTAAGAAACTTGTATGACAGATTGTACTTATAGGTAGATATCTCGTTACTTATGATAGACCACATCCTGATCGTGCATTTAAATGAATTTACAGGCGAGGCCAAAAACAATATTTTTAAATATTTCCTCTTTGTGAAGTGTGCCTCGCATTATGTTAATAATACTAATAAATACTCACAAAACTTCATCTGGTTTTCATTTTGTATGTTGTGTAAAAAGTGGTCAATTAATTAACACAAATAATACAAGCGACCCGCCCCTGCTTCGCACTGGTGTAATAACGACATGTCAAAATTAATGAAAATATGTGGAAGAAATGTTCTAATTTTAAATAATGGTGAAAAACGCATCAAAATCCATTGCGTAGTTTATGAAATCTAAGCGAGCACACAGACGGACTCGAAAATCGACTTTGTTTAGACATAGACAAATCAAGAAATGAAGGCCACGGTCTCTTTTAAAGTCCAGACATAATCTTGGTCAAATCATTTGAGGACCACCTAGATTTGCGTCTGAAATGGCATTTTTAGGAAAGAACCGTACAGATTTGAGTGGACGCATTTGTCAGTACTTAATCGTGTAGCTCAACTCAGAACATAAGCAACATTATACTGAACATATACTGCCAACATCATTATCTGCCTAACAGCAACAGTCTACAGCTGGACATAGGTCTCTCCAATCGCACGCTATTTAGATCAATCCTCTGCTTCATCCAGTTACACCAAGTCCCAGCCTCCCGAATAAGATTGACTCTCCACCTAGTCTCAGGATGTCCTAACCCACAAATTACATTTTATTTTGTCCTATCCTTATTATCCCTATTGAACCCGTTATCAGCTGACTAGAAATCATTAGTTTTATGTCGGTTGTTTTTTTCATCATTTAGCAATAGATTTTCATACCCACCAGATAACACGAAAGCAAATGGGGACAAGTGTGTACAAATTTAAGGTGCTGGATTGGTGACTTCGTTCGGTACGAGTAGGTTATTATGGGTATAAATGCTGAATAAGGTTAGGTAATTCTGATTACCTAGTATCACTATTCTAATAGGCATACTGCAAAATTGGTGGCGTAATAAGGAAAAACGATAATAAAATGTCAATAAGTTTCACTTACTCTTACTCTAAATGCGTTTGGGCGTCGATCGAATAACTGTTAGGTACATGGAGTGGAGTGATAAGAATATAATTCAACATTATTATATGGCTTGAAGTGACATCGGGGTATTGTGCACAACACGAATGAAAATATATGTTCAATGCCCTAGTCGCTCTAGACACATTGGATACAGCAAAATTAAAATTATTTTATTTAACTTACACATTGTTCATAAACTATCAAGTAACATGGCATTAAATTCTTACCAACAGATAACTTAGACAGATTTAACAGCGCTACCCCCGATAGAGCGCAGAGCGGGTCCCAAACTAAGCACAGCGTGTATGACCTGTGTCTTGGTAACCCAAACACTTTATATAATTCCGGTTAGTCCCGCCACAGATAATAATACTTCGTAGTCCCGCTATGCTCGACTCGTAAAATATCTACTAAAAAGTTTCACTATGAACGAAATCACATTCGCGGGCAGTGATGAAGAAAACTGTTACATTGTAATATTTTATTTAACCATTTTAAAAGTAAATTATGAAAACCTAGTGTGTAAATATGTTATCCTTAGATTCTTAATCAAAGTAGCAAAATTATGTACCTACTAACTTAACCAAAACTATGTAAAAACTAAAATATAGCATCGAAAAATTCATCCGCATCGCTGTCGACTGGTAATGTACCCAAGAGACTGGCCGCATTGCCACGTTGAATGGCAATGCTTAGCCTCTGCCCAAGGTCACGGCCTCTTTAAAGAAATCTCCAAACAGCTATTTGACACTTCCCGTGAGCCAAGGGCTGGTTTTTACCTTGGGCAGAGGCTAAGCATTGCCATACATAGCATGCCATAATGAAAGTTATTCATAATGATGAGTACAATGACCCCTTAAGAGGTTTAGGGTAAACAAAAACTAAGGTTGTATATTGTTAATCATCATTAAATATGAATATTAAAACAGGTCAAGTTTTGCGCTTGCTATGAGAAGCATGTGTCCAACTGGTTTTTTCAGGGTAACCATAATTTCGTTAATATGTGTTAAGTAGTTAAATAGTTGATTATCTGTATTTAATTTGTGTAATTAATAATACTGAAATATTATGAATACAGGTGATTTGACTTTGAGAGCGGACTTTTTATTTACGCTCTTTTATATTTTACTACTTTTCTGCTCGCGACTTCATCTATAAGTTAATTCAGGATTTCAACTATCTGTGTAACAAATTTCATCCAGTTCCGTCCAGCCGTTGAAGCATGAGTGGGTGACAAACATAAAAACATCGTAACTTTCGAATTTATATGTAATATTAGTAAGATAGTAGTTGTAGAGATGTCTGTAGACTGAAGAAGAAGGACTGAGAACTGAGAAGAAACGTTTATGAATAGATATGTGATATATAGAGCTGCAAGTATCAAGAAGCTGCAAGTGTTAGAGCAATTCTAAGTTAAGAAATGTTTATGAATGGACATCGAAGTTTCTCAAAAAGTTAAGGACAGTCTCCTAAGACCGTTTTCTTGTAGGTACAACGGTTAAGATACCTACCCTGACTGCCCCGTCTCACAACAAAATATTAATCAATTAGATAAGTAATAAGAAATAAAGATTTATTGTTCATCTAGAGCAGAGGTTCTCAAACTTATTTCATCACTTCGAAAATTAATTATTTTTCAGCGCCCCCCAATTTTTTTTTACTTTACCACATCTTAAAAACCACAATGACATTCATTACTTTAATTAATTTAATTGTAGTCTGGTCTGGAGTTTAAACTAACATTCTAAACGAGACTTTTTTAGCAGTGAGGGAAATTAGAACGCAAAATCGTTTATCTCATTCGACGCTCAATGGTACTGAGCAAGTAATAACAAGTATCAATGAACCAGCCGATTGATACAGGATTACACAAATCGCGTTATTAAAACTTGATTGCTCATGGGCTATCCTACGAAATCTATGCTAAATATTTTAAGTTTTTATACAATTAAACAAGGCAGACATATGAACTAAATAATCGATGTTGTGTAGTAGGTAGATTTAATTTCAGTGAATTTTAAAATATTAAGTAGATGCAATTACAAATCAGCCATCGCCCCCCTAAACTTGTTCAATACCCACCAATTTTTTCTAGGCCCCTTCCCGCCTCCTTCTAGGCCTCCAGTGCGAACAAGGGGGCGTTATCGCCCACTTTGAGAAAGACTGATCTAGACAATCACAGGTAAGTATAATAATTAAATTCTATAGTACCTATATTATTACACTGTGACAGTTTTCATTAGTAACACTGTTAATAATAACCGCTATCACAATATTATCCATTGTTTTGATTTTTTATTTGGTATCCTATTGTTCTGTTTACCTGCTATTGTTACTATATCATTAGGTAGTAGGTAATTATGTCAGTATTATGCAGTTGTACGATGCAGAAGATAGGTTCATTTTATCCTGATACCTATAGGTACTTATTAATATTATTGGTACACCGACAGCAATAAAAACAAAACAATACTAAGCTCCATTTGAAATAAGAATATACATTTAAATTAACATTTTTTACAGTCAGTATAACGGATTTTGACTTCTATAACGTAGGCAAGGATGACATTAAAAGCAAAAAAATGGTTACAATACCAATTAGTTAATTCATGAAGTAATTTCGGTGCTTCTTTTAGTCATTGGGATTTCCATCAATGACGTGATATTATGGTTTTACCTATGTAGTTACGTACAGATTACGAAAACTGGTTCGATGGTTTTGTAATAAGTCTGTATATTCATGTTTCTGATAAATAATATTCAAAGTTTTTAATAATAAATTAATTTAATGTTACTTATCATGATAGTGTAGGTCTTATCAGTGGCAGTGCAGGGTCAGAACCCCTTACAATGAAACCATTATTAACATAATATGTCTTAACTTTTACGACTTCCACAAAATCTAAAATCTAAAATTAGGTAGCTAATAGGTACTTATCTTAACAAAATTTAGCTTTTTTTTTCCGAGTAGTATCTAAGAGCCGATTTTACAATCTTTAGTACTTATAGAAAATATGTAAGACGATAGAAACATCGACCCGTAGTACCTAAACTAAATATTTAGCATAATAGTTTATTATTTGTCAAATTGTCCTTCAAATTTCATGCAAATACTAGTTTTCTCAAAACTACAACATAAGATCCAAGAAATATTTTCTTCCTTAGTCGATTTTAAATTGATGAGAATCGAATAAAAAACTAGTAAGTAGGATTTATTTTTTGTTGACGTCCGTCACACCGGACTGTATCAAATTAAGGGTTTTAAAGACTGTTCTTAGTTATAATCCTTACACATACATACGTAAAAATTCTTGATGCACTCAAAAATACAGCACAATATAACTCTGAAGGTACCTACAACGCGAATTTTTATTCTTACCACTTTTATTTAATACAACAGTAGCACGCGTAGCATGATCACCGTAGTAACGGGTTTTGTCGACGGAAGAATAGACAAAATGACAGTTAAACAATCACATCTGTCATTTTGTCTATTCTTCCGTCGACAAAACTCGTTTCTACGGCGGTAATGTTACGCGTGCAGTACATACTAAACCGTTAATAGTTAACAATAATAACATAAAGGTGCTGGTATGTATGTATGTATAAAGACAGCAACGGAATAGTCTGAGAAAACATATCACGTCTGATAAATATACAAAATACAATTAGAATACAAAATATTTTTACTATTCTACACAAATAATGGAATAATGAAATTATATGACGATACGGATACTAATAGGTGTGTGTGCTTAATATGAACATACAGTTTGACAAGTTACATTGATTCAGAGATTCATACCGTGACACGATTTTCGAATTTCGCAATATTATGTTTGGTACATTACGTTTAGGTAATATTGGTATGAAAGAACGAACAGACAGACATAAAAGGGCCATTATGAAAGGTTTATGTTGAAAAATGTTTCTGATGTCTGTGTATTCGTACATAATATAATTTAATATCGTCAGGATAATGTACTTCATATCTGTTACATTCATCGTTAGGGTCGGTGTAACAATAAAATAATTACAAAAAAATACTTCTTTACTTTTACAACATAATCTTAATATCTAAATTAAATTCTAAAAATTAAATTAAATTCTAAATTAAATCTAAAATGGCACTCCACGAGTAGGATCTTAATAAACTAATAATCACAATTATTCTGCTATTTCTCTAATTAACTACTTTTATACAAATCTATTCTTAACTCAAAGATGATCTTTAGACAAATGTTAATCGGTAAAAGTAAATAAGTTCTGAGTCTGAGTTCTGAGTTTGCGTAGTATAGCGCTCAGGGAAAATGCGTGCCTTAATGTAGGCACTTTACAGAAAGCATAGAGTTCGATGGTAAGGAAACGAATAGGTTTGTGCCACAACTGCCTTCTGTGCCCGTTTCAATCTACGCAGTAAACTTTTCACAGCCCAAGCCGTTATATAGTAGATTATGATAGAGTGCGCCAAAGCAGAGAAAACTATTCTCAGAGTATGCAAGTGCCGCACCTTATATACAGTTCTTGGCAAGAATGAGAAATATAATAGTAGCCGCTATCGCCTGGAAGGAATTAATTAGACA
This sequence comes from Agrochola circellaris, assembly GCA_914767755.1. Classification (NCBI taxonomy): domain Eukaryota; kingdom Metazoa; phylum Arthropoda; class Insecta; order Lepidoptera; family Noctuidae; genus Agrochola; species Agrochola circellaris. The sequence goes on from OU611853.1 coordinate 3,138,293, forward strand.
GAATGCATTGGTCACTTCAATAGCTTCAAGATAAGATAAAATGTCATTAATAAAAACTTGTAAACTTGTTAAACAAACCAATATGAATGAGATGACACAAGTTTTTATGATTTCGGCAAAATTTCTATTAGAGTTCTTGCTTCTGGTTATGATCACGTAGAAGATTCTACAGAAAAACAAAACATTCACGGTCAAAATGATAAACTTTACCCACGAGTAAGCTTGATAGAATTCATTGAAATACTCCAACATTAGAAACACTGGGCACAACACTCCTATGGGTATCGTAAGGATCCAAATCAGTAGAGACAGAACGACGAAATTCCACTTTTGCAACGCAAACACTAGCACTACTTTGTCGTACAAACTCTTGGTGTACACAGCCATCCAACACACTAGCACGATATCAGTCTGCAGGTACAACGCGAACGTCACATCCCTCGTGTACAAGTTAAACAACGAGTAAGTCATCATGTACTCGAGTATCGAGTTCATCAGTCTCGCTACTGTCAGCTGCGTGAGGATCTTCTGGTCCATTTTCCTTATGTTGGGTCGGATTTTGAAGAGCACCAGTTGCAGAATTAAGCATAGCGATGATAGGACAATCCCAGTGATCCAGATATATTCCACCACTTCACTTGGCTCCTCGCCTAAGTCCTCAAACACATCGGTACTGTTACCTTGGGATATGTTAGCCATAGTGTCGGTATGTCTTACTGCGCCGGCGGTCACTATGATACTGTGCCTGTATTTCCTTTTAAACTCGATGTGATTTACTTGTTGCATGAATAATAATTATTTATAGTTGTTTGAACATATAGGGTTTTCTATTAAGCACGCTTGGACTTTAAACTTAAATAAAGAAATATGTGTATTATTAAATTGTTTTTGTTTATTTTATTTAATAGTGTATCTATATAATAATTACATTACGTACGGAATATGATATCTGCTTAATGCCTCCCCCCCCGGCTTGACAGCGATCGAAAGATCCACGAATGACAGCTGGGCACAACGGCTTAACGTGCTTTCCGAGGCACGGAGATGTCTCGATATGTCTCAATGAATGGTTAAAATATAACTTGTTAACTATTACCACTTCAAAAACATAATTTATGATTTTCTTCGCGAAAAATAAACCGTTACCGGAGTTCTCACCTCTTACGATCAACGGAGAAATAGTCAAATGGGCTACTCATGAGAAATATCTCGGATACTCGGACCAAGTAGGTTTGTTATCTACCCACATAGATAACAAACTTACTTGGAAGTTACACATCGATCATATAAAAACAAAATTAATGTCACTATTAGGAGCGTTACGAAAAGTTACAAACTGTATTCCAAAATAAGTACGCCTAATTATATATAACTCCCTAGTAAACTCAAACCTTGAGTATCTAGTAGTAGTAGTCTAGTCCAGGTAGTAGTAACAAAATGATTAAAGTATTATTTTAATCTATATATCCAACAAAAGACTTATACGAAAAAACTAATCTACTAAATCTCACATAACTTTACACATATTAAAATGCATTCTCATTTAAAAAATCACTACGAATACCGTGAAGACAAATATACAAAACAAAAACAAAAAACAAACAATAACAAACAAAAAAAAACAATAAAAAACAAAAAACAATAACATACAACACAAGAAGTAAAAACAGGTTTCAACTAATGACTGCACGGGCGACAAAAAAACAATACTAGTTGACGGAGTACAGCCATGCTATTCTGTAAACATCTCACCGTGAAAACTTGGGTGGAGTGAGCTGTCAATAGTGTCAATCCCTGTGGAATGACAGCTCACTCCACGCTCACTTCACCTAAGTTTTCGCGGTGAGATGGTTAAAAAATAGCACTGCAGCTGTTCAATAATTTACCGGAGGATTTAAACAAGTGTGATAGTATAAATATATTCAAAGCAAAACTTAAGAAACATGTATGTACCCTGTAAAGTCACCAACACCCCAGAGGCAAATATGATATAACTATAACAACTTAGGTGTATGTAATTTGTATCTCATTTTAAGTGAACTGTTATTTAAGTTCTTATGAGAAATAAATCCTTTAAACCTACGTAAAGATGGTCACCCAACCGCGGCAAGCGTAGCTTAACCTGATGGAGCGAACCGTGCGGCTGTTATTACTTAGCCACGAGCTCTATGATCTACTATCGAAAGGAGAGTGAATGCAGGAATTAAAGTGAATGGTGCTATATATGCGATTGTGACCAACCAGTCAAAATTATGTCCAAAAAGGCTTGACTGGCTGTTCACAAAGGTGTGCTGGTGCCTATATACAGAAGTGAATGTTGGGTGTGGCGAAAGAGGTGTGAAAGTAGTATAAAGGCATGGGTGCTGGCTGGCTGTCTGATTCGCCTCACGAAAGCTTGCGGAAATGACGATGATGATTACGTCACGCTGAAGTAGTTGCACGAAGGCCGCGTTGACGTTCATACTCGGGGTCACCAATTTAGAGGTATGAGGAACAGGGTGTTCACTCATCCACCATAGAAAAGGGAGGATCCTCCGACCAGACGGTTGTCGTGTCTGGCGGGCAACTGCCCAGAGGTTGAAGTCAGGAGCATGTATATACAGGGTGATTGGAAGATGGGTGCAAAGCTGTAAGGCGAAGATAGTACAGACAATTTAGAACCATTTAAGCCATGGTTGTCTTAGACGAAGTCTTACCAAATATTTTTAACCAAATTTTTAAGTTTTTTTCGGAAATTCTCAAAATTTAATGTAAACTGCATAATTATGGCCAAATTGAGTGATAAATGAATTAATTTTTTATTTATTTAATTAAAGTAATGTGTAAGCAATCAAGCAAAACATGTTATAGGCTTCTGTGTCATTAGACATTTTTTTTACAGACATTTAAAGCTCAGAAAAAATAAAAAATTTGTACAATACGTCTTTTAAACCTTATTAAAAAAAACAAAATTTGGTAAGACTTCGTCTAAGACAACCATGGCTTAAATGGTTCTAAATTGTCTATACTATCTTCACCTTAAAGCTTTGCACCCATCTTCCAATCACCCTGTATATGTCCATCGCGCGGTAAACTCTAATTGCGCGATGCAGGATTTGTGTGACGTCAGGATGTTGTGTGACGTCAGGTCTTTGATGCGTAGTTCGCATGTGGCGATGTAGATGCCGCTACAGTAGAATCAATTCTGTGGAAATGCGTTCCTTGCGAAGCATCTGAGGAATAATGTACTACGGCAACGTTGCTGTTTAAAAAAAATTAAAAGAGTATGCTTAGATGATTTGATTATGTTAGAGGATAAATGAAAGGCGATTAACAAATAGTAGTTTATGAAACTGTTGCATAATGAGGGGTATTAAAATACGAGTGTGTGTTAATAGTATCACACGAGTATTTTAATACCTAGTTATTTGCAGTTTCATACACTACTTTAGCTACTCTTAAACATTGGGATTAAACCTACTAAATAATAAAAGATCAAGAATAAAAAATTCCCACTAAATTCAGTACAACAAAATGCATAAATGGCGCTTGCACCTATCATAATTATCACCACGCATGCGCTAGAGCGGTGTTGCTGTGCCCCCCGCTATCGTTCCATTACAAAAGTTGATGGAAACTCCTTGGTGATATTAACTTCTTGGATATGCCCTGCATGATAATAGAAAAAAAAAAAATTATAGCATTATTTTGTTTGAGAAAAAGTGTTATATTACGATTCTATTTTTAAATTTCGGTATTTTGTTTATAAAGTATGTCAATAGAAAATCGTTTCAAGTTCATAATTCGAATATTACGTTATGAGTGTAGATAAAAGTATTTACAAGGCATTGTGAGTGGAAACGTCGGGAGAAGGACGCCCTAGGAGGACATAATAGTGACCTTTATTGGTGTTGTTCTTCAGAAAGCGTAGTACTCGTATATGGCATGCGTGTATGACCAGATGTATGAACGTAAACGAAACAAAAGGAGTAGGTATGTAAGGGTCGTAGCAGGTGGCGATCTGTAGTGTCTGCCTACCCCCATGGGAACAAGGCGTGAGTTCATGTATGTTGTGTGAGATGTAAATAAATACTTCGCTTACGAAGATTTGTCCTTAAAGTGGTGCTCGAGCAGATATTTAAAGAAAGTGGTACCTACTATTTCTACGTCAGAATATCCTACTAAATTAATATTATAAACGGATTTTGATTAAATTTGGCACACTTAAAGTTTATAACCTGGATTGACGCATAGGATACATTTTATCCCAGTAGTACGTTCCTGTGGAATAATTGCCGACCTCCACGCAGGCAAAGCCGCAAGCAAAACCATATATTAAATAATTACCAATTTTCAGACTCTGTCGAAGCGCTTCGTAGTTTCTTAAAATATTGCGATTCATAAACTCAATTTTTTTCCAAAAATATTCCGATTCGTTTTTCAATACCTTGATCATTCAAGCCATTGCGCCCTGTTGTTGGACATAAAGATGGACACCACTTCGTTAGATTCAACACATGCCAACCGCACTCTTTTAAAGTTGGGCATTACAGATTCACACCGTGACACGAATTGACACGATTTTCGAGTTCGCAATAATGTTTAAAGAATTACGTATTTGTAATAGGTATTAGTATGACAGAACGAACAGACGGAAAGAAAACGGGCATTATAAAAGGTTTGTGTTAAAACATGTTTCTGATGTCTGTGTATTCGTAAATAATGGTCAAGGTCATGTACACACGGGTACAAATCAAGCTACATTTCCAGTATAAGCTGAGCTCGCATTGAATAGTATTTTCTTACAATGAGAGGTCAGCTTATACAGGAAATTTGTAGCTTGATATACGTGTGTACTTCATAAAATTATAATTTTATTGAACCAATGTTGCAATTAGTAACTTTTATATTAAGCTAACTTAATGTCAATCTGTAACTTGAGCGGTCTTCATTTTGATTTTTACGGCGGTCCCCGAACTAGGTGGTGCCCTGTATCTTGGGAACCAGCACGCTAAGCATGGCCATAATAGAAACCTACGGGTTTTGTCGACGGAAGAATAGACAAAATGACAGATTGTGATTGTTTATCTGTCATTTTGTCTATTCGTCCGTCGACAAAACACGTTTCTTTGGTTGTCATGCTACGCAAGCTGAGTTGTGATACATAATGCTATTTACCACTGGAGTTTATGCGGGAATGCGATTATATAAAACTTAATTATATTGAGATCAAAGTGAAAGTCAGAACTTAAATCGTATTTTATTATAAATAATCAGTTACATTCATCGTCAGGGTTGGTGTAACAATAAAACAATTACTAACAAAAAACTTCTTTACTTTAACAATATACTTCCAACATCACTAAACTAACTTAAATATTAAATGGCGCCACGAGTAGAATCTAAAGACAATAATCACGATTATTCTGCTTTTTCTCTAATTGACAATTTTTATATAAAACTACGAACGTTACGTACGGACGTACGGGTCGTTTTTACTCAAAAACGGTCTTTAGAATAATGCATGCCTGAGACGAGCTCCAAGAAACATTTCCTGCAGTTGTCTATAAGTCCTTATTTACAGTTCTTAGCAAGAATGAGAAATATAATAGTAGCCGCTATCGCCTGGAAGGAATTAATTAGACAGAATGTATTGGTCACTGCAATCACTTCAAGATAGGATAAAATGTCGTTGACAAAAACTTGTAAACTTGTTAGACAAACCAATATGAATGAGATGACACAAGTTTTTATAATTTCGGTAAAATTTCTATTAGAGTTCTTGCTTCTGGTTATGATGACGTGGAAGATTCTACAGAAAAACAAAACATTCGCGGTCAAAACGATAAACTTTGCCCACGAGTAAGTTTGATAGTATTCATTGAAATACTCCAACATTAGAAACACTGGGCACAACACTCCTATGGGTATCGTAAGGATCCAAATCAGTAGAGACAGAACGACGAAATTCCACTTTTGCAACGCAAACACTAGCACTACTTTGTCGTACAAACTCTTGGTGTACACAGCCATCCAACACACTAGCACGATATCAGTCTGCAGGTACAACGCGAACGTCACATCCCTCGTGTAATAGTTAAACAACGAGTAAGTCATCATGTACTCGAGTATCGAGTTCATCAGTCTCGCTACTGTCAGCTGCGTGAGGATCTTCTGGTCCATTTTCCTTATCTTGGGTCGGATTTTGAAGAGCACCAGTTGCAGAATTAAGCATAGCGATGATAGAACAATCCCAGTGATCCAGATATATTCCACCACTTCACTTGGCTCCTCGCCTAAATCCTCAATCACAACGGTACTGTTGTCTTGGGTTACGTTCGCCATCGTGTTGGTATGTCGTACTGCGCCGGCGATCGCTAAGATACTGCGCCTGCGAGGATTTCCCCTTAAGCTCGAAGCGATTAACTTGTTGCATGAATAATGTATAGGTATACCTGAACCAACATAATTATTATAACAAGTTGCGATGTTGGTCGTTTACTGAGCAGGTACGTCAGAGATTCTCCTCTGACGCAGAAACAATATAAGATTTGAATGGTCACAATTGTCTTTTAAAATATAACCATTGAAATGAAAAAAATACCATATTATGTTCAGGAGGGGTATTTATTTATTTATTCATTCATTCAATAAGTACACCAACAGCTTATATAATAAATATAAATTAGCTTAGAACAGTTTTTAGAGTGTGTGTCTGGATTGAGGAGCCAATCTCATATCGGAACGAGGGTACTACCAATATTTAGTAGTAAATTAGCCGATTTTGTAGGCCGGATCCTGGAATTTGTAGTAAAACCCTTAAAAAGTTATACGACGTTAAAGGTGGCTCCTCAATCCTGACGTCTGGATTGAGGAGCCACCTTAGAACTCGAAAACTAGCCAACGGATATTTTTGAAAATTTTGTAGGATTTAGTAGTACTTTTGCGTAATCTCTACAAAAAAAATGGGGTTTGTACGGTCGATTTTGAGATAGCTACAACGTTTTGATTTTTCATAAAAAACCATAAATTTCACCGCGCTGTATCTCGGAAAGTTATCAACCAATTACAACAGATTTTTTGTATGATTTAGTAGTAAATGTGCTCGAATTTGTACAATAAAAATAAAATGGAAAAGCTATATAATTTCGGTAACACAACACATTTTATGTGGCTCCTCAATCGTGACGGTCTATAGAAATGATATGTACGTAGCTACTAAAGTAGTTGATCAAATCGGATAACAATAACACCAATATTTAGTAGAAATTTCTACTAAATATTGGCGTAATCCAACATCCTGCGTATTCAGTATTTCAAAAGATATTAATAAAATAAACATTCCTTAACAAATTAGTGAATAGGGTGACCATAAATAATTCAAACTATGATCATAAACAGAGTTTTACTTACACATGAATAATTCTTCACCAATCAGTACTTAAATTATGAACACAATATTAACACCAAGAATAAAAAATAAAAATAAACTAAAAGAGCAATATCCCATAGAATAAACAAACACCAAGAATAACAAAAGAAATCACAAAGAATTTTCAGCACTAACTCCGAGCGACGACGCTCTAAAGAGATTCCAGCCCAAACTATAACATATCCACTGCCAACCGGCACTTTTTCCTCAAAACAAGCTGGAATAAAGTCTACCCCTGGCCGTCTGTACACTCATCGCCGCCCGTCACTTGCACACAGCATAAATCTGGATTCGTCAGAAAACATAACCCTTGCCCATTCTTCGTCTCCTCATTGTGCGTGTTCGCGGGCGTAACGTAATCTTGCTACCCGATATTCCCTTAAAATTTTGGACCATTTGCGGGTCTATGCCCCCCCCCATTTTTAAATTTTGCCATATGTAATATGAAAATATTTTGGTAATTTTGTACTATTGCGAATTTTGGTTTCATAATCGTCATAGCAAAAAAACTGACTATCCATAATGTAGTGACATTTATGCCCATGCCAATTTCACTGAGTTCTGGAATAAATTCTATAGCTCCAATGAGATGTTATACCTTTAACTATAATGTGATGCGGATGATGATGTATATCTTCTAAAATAAATTTGTCACTGCCATTTAAATCAAACGACACAATATTGGATGGCACATCATTGTGAAGAAATTCAAGATGGAATTCCCAATTCAAATTATCTTATGTTTTGTGCAATTATCTGCCCGGTATCCATATATGATCAAAAAGTAAATGAAAAAAAACAACAACCCGACTGCGTAAAAAATGAACTTGAATGAAAGGAGGCAATAGGTTTTTATTAAAAAGATGTTTCCGACTGCATGAGATTGTATATAGTATTAAGTGGGATTGGAGACAGAAATAGGTCATCTTGTTTCCATCTTTTTTTGGTATTTTGTTTAGATTTTTTTAAATTTACTTTTTATATTAAATTTTTTAGTTATTTTATCATTTTTAAAATTACTTTTAATCATATAATTTGTTTATGTAATCAGCTGTTAAAGCCCTTCATTTTGAAACCCCACTCGATAGGCTTTGAGAGTTTTTTTTTACATTGACAAACATTCAGTGTTACTCACGCAATAAAGAAGAATCTAACGACATATCATTCATGTAAATCGGTTCAGCCGTTTAGTAGTTACGAGGGAACATAGGGACGGACATACATAGATAAAAATTCAGCTCAAACACATAACACTCCTTTTTTGGCTTCGCCACAGTCGGGTTATACAAAAAATTTAACTCTTTATAATCATTCTTACGACTCAGTTTAAATTGTCCAAATACTGCAACGAAATCATGCCATTTGAGGCCAATTCTAACTTAGTGAGTTGAATTGTTGACTCTGGCGATTATACTTCCTGTAAATACATTATTTGATAAGCCGTCAGTCTCTTTGGTACATTATCAGTCGACAGAGATGCGGAATTTTAAGACACTTTATTTTAGTTTGTTATAATTTTAGTTAGGTTAAGGCTAATATATGTATTGTTATTTTATTTATTAATTAGGTATACAACCTGGTTGTAAAATACTCCACGTCGTTCCATGTAAAATACAGGTATTCAGCTGCATCCGGTTTGACTGGAAGCCAACCCCAACATAGTCGGGAAGAGGCTAGGCAGAATGATTGATTTTGTTTATAACCCGTTTGTATAGTAGGTACTAAAAAAGTTAGAGGCGCCTGTTATGGTACCTACACACTATGCTGACGGCATGGCCGCCGGATTTTGTGCCTTCATTTCCTTTGCGATCCTTTGTGCGGCAGGGCAGTGCATTACAATGATCTGTAAATTTTCTATTAAAAAACTGTTAAAATGCTTAAGCGTTACCCTTAAGCATTTTAATGGAGTTTGTATCATTTATGTCTAACCGATTTTTTTTCTAATCTTTACGTTACTATAGCAATAATGTTGTGAAAAATAACAGCGAAACAATAATGAATTTAAAATCATAACGTATGAATAGAAACTTTGACGAAGACAATTTATTTTACTATACACGAAGAGGTCATGTTTCTGCGGAGATTCCTATCACCGCGATTCAGCGGAGAGTGCTAAATGTACAACGCCATCTATCGATACATCAGGAACTAAAATATTGTTTAAATAATCAAACTAAACATAAGTTTGTATAAAATAAGTATCATTAAATTCATCATCGGTTACTGAATTTCATTTCATTAGGTTCATTACATAAATATCCTAACTATATAATACTATAAATGCGAAAGTGAGTTTGTTTGTTTGTTACGCTATATCGGCCGAACGGATTTTAATGAAATTTGGCACATGGGTAGAGCATAACAAGCGAGCATAGGGTAAGGACATAGAATACTTTTCATCCCGGTATTCCCACGGAATCGAGACTTATGAAGGTCCACGGGGCGCAGCTAGTATTTCAAATAATCTAAAACCACAATTACATAAGTTACACGTAGGTAATCGTACTTGTAGAATGATTTATATGCAAATAAAACTACTTATTTCAAACAATGGTCTTCTTTGAATTATTTATGGTCACCCTATTCACTAATTTGTTAAGGAATGTTTATTTTATTAATATCTTTTGAAATACTGAATGCGCAGGATGTTGGATTACGCCAATATTTAGTAGAAATTTCTACTAAATATTGGTGTTATTGTTATCCGATTTGATCAACTACTTTAGTAGCTACGTACATATCATTTCTATAGACCGTCAGGATTGAGGAGCCACATAAAATGTGTTGTGTTACCGAAATTATATAGCTTTTCCATTTTATTTTTATTGTACAAATTCGAGCACATTTACTACTAAATCATACAAAAAATCTGTTGTAATTGGTTGATAACTTTCCGAGATACAGCGCGGTGAAATTTATGGTTTTTTATGAAAAATTAAAACGTTGTAGCTATCTCAAAATCGACCGTACAAACCCCATTTTTTTTGTAGAGATTACGCAAAAGTACTACTAAATCCTACAAAATTTTCAAAAATATCCCTTGGCTAGTTTTCGAGTTCTAAGGTGGCTCCTCAATCCAGACATCAGGATTGAGGAGCCACCTTTAACGTCGTATAACTTTTTAAGGGTTTTACTACAAATTCCAGGATCCGGTCTACAAAATCGGCTAATTTACTACTAAATATTGGTAGTACCCTGGTTCCGATATGAGATTGGCTCCTCAATCCAGACACACACGTTTTTAGATATTACTTCTAATGTACTCGTATACGCAAATTGTACGGGAAGGTACATAACACTCACAGGAAAAAAAAAACTGTGGAGCTTTTGTCCATTGCTTAATAAAGTAAATAGTAGTAAAACGAGTTAGTAAACTAAACTAATCTATACTTACATATTATAATACAAAGTCACTTTTCGCGTTTATCTGTATGTCCGCGTTGTTCTTCTAAAATACGCAACGGATTTTGATAAGGTTTTCAACACAATTTAGGGAATGTATTCCGAAAGGTTTATGTGTAAAATACATTATTATTAATCTTATGAATAATTAAGAAATCTCGATTTTTTGTCAAGTCGTAAATACCTTGCGAAGCAGGAGCGACCCGCTAGTAATCCATAAATAAAATACAGGTTTAGGAGGGCACTGCGAACAAAAATGGCATGAGGAAATGTTGAACGAAATTAAGAATGTCCTACCTAAATGAACAGTTATACAAAAACAAATTCGTAAACCAAAAAAACAAGTTACCGAGAGAAAATTAAGATCAAGTTTTTTTTTCCAAATATAAAGCTTTGTGCAGACTAGCGCGGCGCGACAGCGCGACGCGACAACGGTTATTGTTATACCGTGAAGTTTTCTTAGAAACTGAATTGTTCGAGTCGCGTCGCGCCGTCGCGTCGCGCTGGTCTGAACGAGCCTTTACTCAACGAGTCGTCAAAGAATATATGTTTTTATTTAGCATATTATAATTATTTCAACTTTATTAGCGGACCATTGGAACCAATGTTGGTACAACAGAATGGTGGACAAAATGATTTAGTTAAAACACTACGGGGTCTGATGACTTAAGCACAGAAACGTGGTCACTCACAATGAGCCTTATCAGAAGGCTAAAAGTCACCCAAAGGGCAATGGAGAGGTCTGTGCTTGGAGTTTCCCTACGTGATCGAATCAGAAATGAAGAGATCCTCAGGAGAACCAAGGTAACCGACATAGCCCGAAGAATTGCCAAACTTAAGTGGCAATGCGCAGGGCACATTGCTCGTAGAACAGATGGCCGATGGGGCCGAAAGGTTCTGGAGTGGCGACCGTGTACCGGAAGACGAAGCGTTGGAAGGCCTCCCACAAGATGGACCGATGACCTTGTGAAGCCCCCAGAATCCGTTGAATGCGGGAAGCACAGAATCGTTCGAAGTGGCAGTGCTTGGGGGAGGCCCATGTTCAGCAGTGGACGTCTTTTGGCTGAAATGATGATGATGTATACGGGGTCTTTTTCATGGAACTGAGAGGAAAATCTCTGCTAGAGGTGTCTGCAATCAATCTTTCCATTAACAATTTTGTGCAAAAATTTTATACTATGCATTACTCGACGGTCACGGAGCCAAGTCATTGAAGAAAGAGAGAGAGAAATAAAGCCAAGGAATTCCTGATGGAAGAACTCAATAACATTGCCCGACCTTGGACTCGAACCCAAGACTGAACCTCATGCTCGATAGTAGTGCTTGCGACCAATAGACCAATGAAACTAAATGAAGATGAATTTAATCAGAAAAGTGTTAAAGATCAAACGTATTCGTGGGTAAAAAAAAACTATATTTAGGTAAACTGAGATCATTTAATCGTCACAGTAGGTACGTAAATACATATTTATTTTTTAATTTTGCATGTTAGATACGCCTGCTTTGACGGCTTTTACCTTATCAATTGGGTTTTTCTACATAACAAAACAAAGTTTATCTTGGGACTTTGTAAATGGTGTCATTTGTTTTCATGGATAGATTTCGTTAAACAAGAAAATAATAGGTACCAAACTAATTTGCGTGCGCAATTCATTTGCCAAACATGTAAACAAACACGAATTTTCTATTAGCACTGTTTGTTTTGACAAGTACTGTTGAAACAGTCATAAAAAATATGAAGTTGTAGCGCAAACTGAACCTTATTTGTAGGCATTACAGTTGTTTTTTGTAAAACTCGTATTTGTTTACATGTTTGGCAAATGAATTGCGAACGCAGTATACCTACAAATGTCGTAGGTAAGACTGTTTAAAAAAAAAAAGATGTCTACCTGAGGACCTGATCACATGTACCACAGCCACACCATATCGCAGTAACAAACTGTGGACAAGCAGTGGTTACGTGTAAATAGTGTCGCTGCAACTTCTTGCAGTTGCGTTGTGGCAAGTGTAACTACAGAATCAAATCAAATGGTCGACGCGGACGCAACGTTGTGTTTGCGATGAGGCCGGCCGCTAGTGCACGGTCTCGCTCGAACACAAAACCCTTTTTTTTTTTTTTCGCTGAGAGATGCGTTACGCATCCCCGGCTCGTGGGGGACGAGTCGGGGTATGTGGGACTCCTGTCTAAGTGCAGTATACCCACTAAAACTCAGCGGTGCTCCCGCATCGCCGTGATGGGAGGGCCATGGGAAACCGGCTCAGCCTTTACATCCACAGCCCTCCCGGCGAACACAGAACCCTAACCCAACCCTTCGTAGAAAAGAGACGAGACGATATGTTATGTATTTTGATATGCTGAGGTGTAACTATAGTGCACCCACATTACGACCATTAGGTTTTAGTCTCTTGTTATTACATGGGAGAGCATATTGCTATCATACATAGCATAACAGCATAATCAGCCTATAACGCTCCCACTGCAGCACGACAACCATAGAAACGGGTTTTCTACGGGTTTTGTCGACGTAAGAATAGACAAAATGACAGATTGTGATTGTTTATCTGTCATTTTGTCTATTCTTCCGTCGACAAAACCCGTTTCTATTGTGGTCATGCTAAGCGTGCTGGGATACAAGCCTCGTCTCTTCGAGAGGCAGTGGGCCGTGATCTATCACGCGGGCCCAGTGCGGGTTAGTAGATTTCACATGTCTTCAATTTTTTTTTTCTAGGACATGCCGGTTTCCTCACGATGTTTTCCTTTATCCTTTTGAGAGCAGTGATGATGAAATAATTTACACAAAGTAAAAGTGCCTGTCTGGGTTCAAACCTACCACCTTCAACTCGAAAGTCGGCGGTCGTTTCCAGTTGGCTACCACTGTTCGCTGGCTATTGCCATCAGCCGGGCATACATCCAGACGTCAGGCTGTTGAGAAATTCCTAATTCCTGATGAATTTAGGTATTTATTAAAACCAACCATGCTATCAAGATGAATTATTCCGTCCACCTCAGTTACTGTTACGACACCTTTTGAGTTACCTCCTCGTCGAGCACATGATGCGTCCTCTTTTGTTTCCTCGACGTCGGTTACCGACAGTGCCTACAGTCACAAGTAACATTGTCACTGTGGACTAAGTTGCGGGAACAGTAAGTACTAAATAACCGACCATAAAAACACTATAAAAATTAAATATAACTTTAATTTTTGGAATTCAGTGTCTTTCAGGGTTTTGTATTTTCGTTTTTTACCACCGAATTCCGAAATTAAAGATATTTAAACTTTTTAGTTGTGGTACCTACCCCACCACACAATTCCTATGTAAATATCAGTGAAAGGAACATAAATGTTTTAACAAGTTTGCAGTACACATGCAATAAACAGTGTTAATGTCCACCATAGTGCTTGTATTTTGTATAAAACACAGTCAGTATCACGTACAAGGTGGTCAGTTAGAGCCAGGCACTCTCGCACATTAAGGTTTTGGGAAGCCTCTGAATCTAAGTACATCCAATGTTGGTCAGGACTAGGAGTCTTCTGATGTATCCGCGGCCGTCTCAGGTTTCCACTAACGATGCACATAATACGGCTCAGTACCCTAATTACGTAATACCTACACGATCAACCAGAATCTGAATCGTTTTGAAACAGATCGCTAATCCATTGCTTCGTACGTTCGAAAAAAAAATCTGCTCAACAACGTAAATAACACAATGAATGTTGTTGACCTGTCAAATTGAAACAGATTAGTCGGAATTGTCAACGAAAATGTGTTGCGTAATTAGATGGCTGGTTTCCACTAACGATGCACTTAATACACTTTCTATCACATATCATAGTTAACATTTTGTTGTTTTAGTAAGGAGTATCATAAACTTATTTTAAATTAATATTTTTGACGACAGAGAATTATTCTTGCGATGTCAGAATGCGCGCGAAAAGAAAAGTGACAGTTCGGTGTTACCATCAAACGAGGAAGATAATGCTATTAAATTTTTTTATAGAATACTACTTTGTTAATAATTATATTTCAGATCGCCGCACAGTGGTCTGAAAATCAAGCTCCATACTCATAGAAACTTAATGTCAGAAATTAATAAATAAAAATATGTTTTGTGTTTAGTATACCTCCCTATGTTTTACTAATATAGTATGAAGGGTATGAGTAGCTCCATGCGTGAGAAAAAAAATATTTTAATTTTTTTTGTATGGAATGAAACACTTAAAGTGCTTTTTTTCAAAACTGAATAGAACTGATAGGCTGGTATTCAAATGAGCTATTGCACCATACACGGCGATCAAGATGACATACAATTCTTGTGCCTTTCGGTGCCGCTTTGCATGTAGCAAGCTTTGGAAATTTTGAATTTACAGTTGGTGATCTTTCAAATCTTTGATGGTATTTTGTGAAGTTACATATTGCTTTGAATATGAAAATTGTATGTAAACTAATACTCATGCAAGAAGAGACAAACATACACACACACACACCCTCACACACTCACAAACTTTCGCCTTTATAATCTTAGTGTGATTATAAAGGCGAAACTTTGTGTGTGTGTGTGTGTATGTTTGTCTCTTCTTCACGCTCAAACAGCTGAACGGATTTGGATGAAATTTAGCACACATAATAGTTTATAACCGGGAATAACACATAGGTTACTATTTATCTCGATATTCCCACGGAATCGAGACTTATGCGGGTGAAACCGCGGGGTGCAGCTAGTAAGGAATAAATATGTACTAAGGATATTTTTATTTTTAAATATATGGTTAAAAGTGAAGAAAGATAAAAACATGTATTAAATAGTTAATGTATAATACGTTTGGGGGAGCTGTTAATGAAATAGTTAATACTAATACATTACAACAAAAATTATGTGCAAGAAAGGCAATAACAATAAAAGTAACGTCAAAATTGTCAATTTAAGACTACAACAACTATTTACAGCTCCTATAACTATGATATATTAAATATTACTGTTTAATTATATTACTAATTAATTATATTAATTAATTTAATTATATTCTTATTATTATTTTATTATAATTATTTGCTATAACTACTTATACAAAAACGATTAGCAGAGAGTATCTTTGCTGTCGTCAGTCCTCTAAATCCGAGTCCAGCATTGACGCGTTAATATCAATAAATTCAACATTCTCTTTGTCTAGATCTGCATCGTCACCAATAAGAAGAGATTTCATATCATCAGCAATAGGTGTATTTACTGATTTTCTCAGCACAGGTCTTATGCTGGACAGGTAGGGATCTGACGAGACAAGGAGACCATTGAAAATGTCTTCGTTTGTCGCTTTTCGACAAAATTTGCGCGAATGCTGTTCTCGGATTTTCTTGAAGTCTTTGTTTCTGGCTTCCGATGCCTCTTCAGATAATTTGCCAATGGGCATAATATTGAAGTGTTTAATAACTTCAGCACCGTGCAGTAAAAGTTTGTGGACACTCGAAGGCATGTAATACCAGCCATAGAGCTCCACATATAATTCTGCTGTTTGGCGCGCAAAGTTTTTAAACGCCTCAACATTTATGGGCTCCCCACAGGCCATCACACGCAAAAGTGTTGCAAATCTTTGGATCAAACTAGGATCCAAGCCTGAAATAGCTGCAGTATTGGCAGGATTACCAAAAAATTTCCTCGCTGTGTTTCCATCGTTTGTGGTTCCGGAACCTGAAAATTATAAATGAATCAAAACTAATCCACAACTTTGTAAAGAATAAATAGAACTAACGTTATTTGAAAAAATAAGATTTAAGAACAACGACTGTTATCATAACTCACCTTGTTTAACGATGTCTACTAGGAGGCCCATTTCATCACGAAACTTCTGCTGTATAGTTTTTTTTCTACTCTTCAATGACTCTTTGCTGTCTGCATCTCTGGCTTGCCATGTTTTGAAGTCTAGTCTATACGAAATATGGAGTAGGCACTCCATACATCTAATCCAAGCATGAAGTGTAGACAAACCATACTGATATATATCTGTTGAAACAGGTTTTCTGGAAAGAAAGTGAATTAATTAATAAAAAGATACACAGCATTACGGTAATCTGAAATATAACAAATTATTCAAAACTTACTCTGAGATCTTCTCTAACTTATTCATTTCCGAAGGGGTAGCTTTACAGATGTCACAAGTCTGCGTTGAAGTATTTGACAGTTGCGAAGTGATTTTACCATCTATCATGGTCATAAGCATTGAGTGCTTAACAGTATGAATTCCCATAATAGACGGCTCCAGTGCTGCAATCTCAGCTTCAATCAAAGCCTGTTCTTCCTTAATATTTAATTTGTTTTCATTTGCAAATTTAAAATAGAGCGGTATGCAGAACATTGTGGAAGATGGCTTTGGATTCTCCCATAACTTTTCTTCACCACAAACTAAGCGCAGAGGCACAAAAGAACACATAAAATTGCTTGAATCATCTTCACCCGCCATAGTTTGTTTGTACAAACTTTGCCCTGAAGCACCGTCAAAGCCCCACTTGCATATCAATGTTAGCTCTTTGCCATCTAGCGAAGATTCCAAACGCAGGAATTTCCCAAATCTAGCAACAGTTTTGTCCAAAATCGCTTGAAGCTTTACTTTTACCCCTCTTTCGGTAATTTCTATGGTGTCTTTTGGTGGGTAACAGTCCTTTTTCGCCTCTAAGATAGCAGTATATGAAGGATATAGTAGTATTCCTTCTTCTTTTGCACAAGCTCTTAATATTGTATACTGCCATTTTGAAAGCTTCAATGAAGTCAGAATTCCTAAAGCTTTATCAGCGGAATATATGGGCATAGCTTTCTTGGACTTCAACAATTCCTTTATCTTTGTAGCCTCTTCGGGATGCTCTGTGATCAATTTTATTATATCTGCTACATTTTTGTTATCTGCACTTAAACCAGTTGCATAAGCAAGGCTTTCAGTGCTATGCGTGAGGAGCTCTTTCACTCTTCTTCTCTTCTGTAGCGGGCTTAGCTCCGAGAACACTTTTCTTGGACTCACAACAGTTGATGTTCCAACACTGTACGTCTCCGGTTTGTATGATGTTGATGCACCCTCATTTACACCGAAGTCAAAACTGGAACATGGTTGCTGCTCTTCTAACATTAAACAAGGTGTCATCTTGTCCTTCATGAACTCAGGCCATTTTATGTCTTCTTGCAGCCATGTCTCATACTTTTTTATGAAAGTATGTCTCGTGCGATTACACGAGATCCATTTGTTCCTCAACGAACACACACGAGTCTGACAGAATTGTTTCAATTCTTTATTTTCGATTTCTGACAAATCAACGGCATTGACAAAAACTTCATATAATACACTGGGCTGTGAGAAACAGCTATTGTTAGCCACAAACATAAAAATATCCAAATTGGTACTAAAAGCTTCCATCATAACACGAAAACAAATCGAACGTAATAAGTATAGTAAAGCACAAGTGCAAAGAGCTACTGAGTGAAGTTAGTTTAAATGTCCTATTTATATTATAACTACCCTCATTAACACTCGCTGTCCCATAATGCTTATTAAATTAAAATTCAACAATAATGACGGTGATTAACAAATGAGTTATTTCGTGAAATTAATTTTGTAGTAAAATGTAAATAATCTACATCGTTTTCTAA
The DNA here is from genome assembly GCA_914767755.1 of Agrochola circellaris. NCBI lineage: Eukaryota > Metazoa > Arthropoda > Insecta > Lepidoptera > Noctuidae > Agrochola > Agrochola circellaris. Next base: position 3,156,736 of record OU611853.1, read on the forward strand.
TATTTTCATTATAAAAGTCATTAGCAGGTTATTAACTAACGACAATATCAGTTATGTGGTTGGTTACTTCATTTAATTATATACCTGTGTGTTGTTAAATATATTACCTATGTGTTATTCCCGGTTATAAACTATTATGTGTGCTAAATTTCATCCAAATCCGTTCAGCTGTTTGAGCGTGAAGAAGAGACAAACATACACACACACACACAAAGTTTCGCCTTTATAATCACACTAAGATTATAAAGGCGAAAGTTTGTGAGTGTGTGAGGGTGTGTGTGTGTGTATGTTTGTCTCTTCTTGCATGAGTATTAGTTTACATACTATTTTCATATTCAAAGCAATATGTAGCTTCACAAAATACCATCAAAGATTTGAAAGATCACCGACTGTAAATTCAAAATTTCCAAAGCTTGCTACATGCAAAGCGGCACCGAAAGGCTCAAGAATTGTATGTCATCTTGATCGCCGTGTATGGTGCAATAGCTCATGTGAATACTAGCCCATCAGTACTATTCAGTTTTGAAAAAAAGCACTTTAAGTGTTTTATTCCATATAAAAAAATAAAAAAATAAAAAATCTCACGCATGGAGCTACTCATACCCTTCATACTATATTAGTAAAACAAAGGGAGGTATATTAAACACAAAACATATTTTTATTTATTAATTTCTGACGTTAAGTTTCTATGAGTATGGAGCTTGATTTTCAGACCACTGTGCGCCGCCGCGCCGTGAAGTAAAATTAAGTTATAACATCATTAACTTAGACTAAATGGAATAAATCGAAAATGGAATCGAATTTTTAAGCTTAGATTACCGTATTTTAGATTCCTACTTGTAATATTGTTATAACAATAGTTTAATCAAATATCCTAAAACTTTGTATACCGTGGGGCAAAATGTATTGGGATTATCCGAAAAATTCATATTATCTGACAATAAAGCGAATGAATGGTTAATAAATCTATTGCTATTTCAAGGTAAAATAAAACCTGTTAATTAAACAAGTGTTGGTTGAAGCGGATTTTATGGTGATTTTCCTTTATTATATTACACCATAGTTTTGCTTCTTTATAAATTGATCATTTGTTTATAGGTAGGTACATAAGTTTAATGTATTTTAATTGCACGTGTTTCTACATTGTTCTCACATGTATAATTTCAACATGAATGATGTAACCAATATTTTGTATGAATATTTTGATTTAAAAGAGTGTCCGTGGAGTTTCTTGCCCGTTCTTCTCCATAGGAACCTACTACGCTTTGGAATGGGCAACAAGCTTCATCTTTCTGACTGACCGACCCCTTGACAATTCAAAAGTGTCTGTAATTGGTTTATTTGAAATAAATGCTTTGAGTTTGAGTTAAGTAATGATAAAATAAAAAAACCGGCGAAGTGCTTGTCGGACCACGCACAATGAAGACGCAAACTTAACATTGTAGTTGAAAAACATTTTCTCCCATACGGAATGTATGTCATGTTTTTCAAACTGCTTTAAGTTGGTCGATTCTTAATCATTAACCTGTAAGGCCTACTTAGCTGTGATAGTTTTCCTTTTAATTTCGTTAGGTATTTAGACTACTGGTGAGAATTTTTTTACAAATCCTAGTACAACCATTTAGCTGGCAGGGACACACACACACAGACACTTGACTCTACCAAAAATTTGCACTTTAAATAATTTATAATAAATCCTAATTTCTTACTATTGAAAGAACCTCTTTTATTTTACAATATGTCTGATCCTGTGCCATCAAATGTATTATATTTTACTTTATTAACTATGTGTGTAAAGTGTAGATAATAGTATAACCATTTAGCTGGCAGGGGGGGGGGGGGGGGGGCGGTTCCTGAAGGGTTTGGCAGAGTTGCACATAAACTACAACCACATTTCGCTATTTATGTTTATACTATCATATAATTACGATCATATCTTATGAAATATATAATAATATCACATTGTACCTACTGGGATCGATCCATCATCACTGACAGGACTATTGTTGCGATAAGCCTGATATAGTGGTGGTGGATCGAATAGAGCGGCGCACAATGATTATTGATATAAAGGCTCGTGCAGACCAACGCGACGCGATGGCGCGACGCGACACGATCAATTCAATTTCCAAGAAAACTACACTGAATAACAATAATCGGTGTCGCGTCGCGCTGTTGCTTCGCTAGTCTGCACGAAGCTTTACAGTCTCGCATGACGGGAACCTCGTGAAAGCCGAGAAAGATAAACAAATCATGTATCTTGATTTAGCTAACGAGGATGTCGACATGTGGGATGTGGACTCAGTGATCATTGTGCCGATAGTCGTGACAGCCAATGGCCTAATAGCCAAGAGCCTCGATCAACACCTGGCTCTCCTTGGGCAGCTGGATCAAGGGCTTGATTCAGAAAGCGGTACTTCTACACGGCTCGTATTGTTAGGAGGTTCCTCTCTCTGGAGCCCTGAACGCCGGTAGCTTGGACCCTGTTCCCGATACCGGTGGGCTACTATTTTTTTTATATAAAGAAATAAAAAAAAAAGATTGTTATAATAATATTTAAAAATGTATTTAATAAATATAAAAATGAATAAACGAAATAATAATAGTCCTACACCAACTGAGGGTTGTCTTTGGCTGAACTTGCATAGTGCGAACAGGGATAATCGTCGGTTGGTGTCTCATTTCATTAAAAACGTCTAACGGGCCTCTGTGAGTTGGCTTCTGTCCCTCGTACGCCTTCAAAAGGTCCTTGGAGTCCCGAGATATGTCTAAGACATCTTTTAAATAATACTTAATAGCCACTGTAGAAGAAATTATTTTTCTCAAGCAGAGAAGGCACGAGCATTTATAAATATGAAACATTAAAAAAACATAGGTTTTATTTATACAAAGCTCACAAATGAATCTTAATAATGTTTCATTGTAAACCTAGCTATTAATGTAGGCTATAAGGAAATGTAAAGCACTGTTTTTGGTATAAATAAACATTATTATTATTAATGTCTATATTACATTGTCATATTATAATTATTTATGATCACAGATATGATAGTGAAGGTAATATCCCATATATATATATTACTAGAGATTTTCGGGAAAAGAAAAAAAAAAACAGTTATTGATAATATGTCGATAATAAGTATTATAATATTGACAAGATACGTATGGAAAAAAATAATTGGAATTAAGTAATTAATAAAACAGAAATTCGTCTAGCCGAGCGTCCGCTTTTAACACATTAGCAGCAAGTGTGAACGGACCATCTGAAATTAAATAAAGTTTTATATAAATCTGGATACAGCAATATACAATTTTTCTTTACTCTAAAGTTTAGAGTAAAGAAAAACTAAGCTTGTATAAGCTAAGGTTTAGAGTCTAAACCATACATTTTGTCGGTTTATGTCAATTTACATATATACAGGATGGATTTTTGAGACGGGGCAGTAAGGGCAGCTTAGCCTTAACCGTTGTAGCTAAAGAAAAACGGTCTTAAGAGACTGTCCTTAACTTTTTGAGACATTTTGATCTGCATTCACAGATTTTGAAAGTAAAATTACAGTCTGCAAGAAAAAGGGCAGTTTTCACAAAAACTTTTGTTGATGCCAATCGATCCTGTTTCTTATAAGGATAAAAAGACTATCAAACCAACTGAGGTTTGAGTAGGTACTACAAAAGCCACAAATCGCAAAAAATCTTGAAAAAAGTTATTAGAGACTGTTGACTTTTCTAGTACAATAACTGATTTTAAATTAATAATAAATTCTAATCATTAATTAATAAAGAATCATGCAATAAATTCAGTATAATTAATAACCAAATATCATAGTTTAAATAAATACTGAACAGTAGGAATAACTAACTAAAACTATGTTGGTATAACATAACAAAGACCTAAGCAGGTATTATTTATAACTTGAAGAAATAAAGCAAAACAAATGTACTTAAAATAATAATTATTAAAATACTTAAATAAATTAAATATTAGAAAAAGTAGTAATACAATGAAAATGCAATTACCAGAATACATGCCTACTTAATTAAATAATATAAACGCTGTTCAATTAAGCGCTTTTCCTCCTCTCTACTACTATGCTGTGCCTATTGCTGTCGGGCACAGCAGGGTTCATAACTGATTCTTTAATTTTAAGCCTACCAACTGTTTTAGCAACATTATGGAATGCAATGCAAATGAGAATTGAGTTTTTTTTTCCTTATAAGAAATAGGATCGATTGGCATCAAAAAAAGTTTTTGTGAAAACTGCCCATTATCTTGCTGACTGATTTTTTTTCCAAAATCTGTTAATGCAGATCAAAATGTCTCAAAAAGTTGAGGACAGTCTCCTAAGACCGTTTTATTGTAGCTACAAGGGTTAAGGTAGATGCCCTTACTGCCCCATCTCAAAAATACAACCTGTATTATGTAGATATGGCGCAGTTAATTATTTTTCTCGGGTTGGTCCCATACTAAAGTTGTTAATAACGATGAGTATAATGGCCCTTTAAGCTGTTAAGAGCCATAACTTACCGGGACGCCATGGCAGCGCAGCCAGGGGCCTTACTATGACGTGTTAAAACCATCACCTTTCCGTTGTGAAATAAGGATAGTGCTATTCGTTCTGTATAGCTTCATCTCTCTCTCACACTGGAACGATGATTGCTTTAACAAGTCATAGTACAGCCCCAGGTCGCGTCACCAATAAAATCTATGGTTGGCTGCGTAACCAAGCTGACGCCAGGTGAGCCACACATTTAGTTGGCAGCGCGACATGGCGACGTCGCCATGGCGTCCCAGTGAGGTATGGCTCTAAAGGTGTGCATACACTAGAGCATTTTGTAAAGCATTTCCATGTACGTTCCAAAATTAGGCGTCGTCGGTGACCCCTAACCATGAGGTGGAAGTACCTCTTTTTGTCTGTCTGAACAGATTTTGATGGGGCATACGGATAGAAATAATCAGGGCTAGGACATAGTATATTTACAAAGTATACTTTTATCCCGTGGGATAATTTGCGACCTCCACGCGCCTGAAACCGCGGGCACAAGCTAATAAAAGATTAGCTAGTATAATGACTGACGCGGTACTTACCGACTTCAAACCACTTGTTTCTGGGAAAACCGGTGTTTTCCCGCGACGACACTATGGCCTCTCTCAGAGCGAAAGCTACGCTTATTGACAAACACGTAGGAGGCTCGGCAACCGCTGAAATGTGTCATTAAAATATTACATTGAGGTAATTAAGACATTCGTATTGTTTCCATGCCAATCATGATAATTGAAATGAAATGGCGGCTGTTATTTATATCGGGCCCAAGTTCGTACATATTGGGTGCCCACCTATGAAATTGGCGTTTTTTTTCTCACAAATAGAGAACCTCGTCACTTCTATGATTTAAAATATTCATCAATTGCTTGGTATTATATCGAATAATGACCATCATAGACAACTACCAATAGTAAAGAAACCTTATTACTTATAGTTTTCCAAACATAAAAAATACCTTAAAAATTACTCCTCATTTTGTTAGCAGAAATGACCACTATTTGTTTTAACTTAGCCAAAACTTATTTTTGTATTACGTTATCTTAGTTTTTAAACATTAATGTATAAAAGTTTTAAAACATTACATAGTGTTCATGGTTGTTATATAAATTAAGAAGATGTTAGTATGAAAAATGCAACTTCTTTAAAATTCTCCATACAAAACGCTGATTTCATAGGTGTGGTAACCTAATATTATAATAAAATGGTATGGTACTAAATGATGTCATTTTGGACAGGAAAAATGTGAAGTAAAAATATTTTTGGAAATGAATGATGTATATTAATTGTTAATTGATTTTACCCGAATCGGCTAATTTGATGTGGGTTACGTATAAAATTTCCTTAATACAAATTAGATTGTCAATCAGGTAGGTTTAGGGTTGGGATTTTGAGTTCAAACTTAGTCCAACGCTATTGTCAGTTCACGCGGGGTCTCGCCAACAGTCGGCCTCCCGGTTTTCCTTGGCAAGGTGACATTATGAATACGACGATCGCGTATTCGCGCGACGGTTATGTTAACCGTAGTAGTGGTTGTAGGGTTGATTGACCGTCAAGGCATAGAATAACCATAAGATTAATCAAAGCCTATTGAGGACCTACCTACCTCTAGTAATCAGCCTCACCTACTCAGAACCTACCAAATTGAGCTTTTGACGGTCTTTCGTCAAAACAGATGGATTCTAAGTTAAAGCTTCATGTCAAATATTTTATCACAACGTTTTTTAAACAAAATTCACATTTAAGGCACAAAAAGTGTCTGCCGGGGTTGCGGGTTTGTCCGAAAGGGATATCGCGACCCCGGCACACAGGCAACGGAAGGAACACGGGTGGGTTTTAGTCAGTAAAAATCTGACACGCCCTCCCGCTCCGCCCAGAGCGGCAGAAGTTATTTGATAATTTCCCACACTCAAAAAAAAAAAAAAAAAGGCACAAAAAGTGTGTATTTTATTTTAGAGAAATAACGAATTGTTGACGGTAATCGCGACTCCATAGATAGGTATGCTTCTGGTGACAACTCAGCACTAAAGTAAGTTTTTTTCAAAATATATATTTTTTAAACACTGGTCCTATTTTGATCACTTACCCCTAGCACCCAAAGTACCAATGGGATTATAAGAGTTCCTCCTGAGTTGTATCCTGAAGTCTATGGGAATATCCTTGGTGAGAGGCACTTTATAGAACCAAGTACGGTCTGTGAGCAGTTCACCAGTCTTCTCATCGAAGATCAGCTCCTCGTGGGTCCAGTAGCCCACACCCATCATGAACGCGCCTTCGATCTGGATAATGTAAAGATTATGTATCCGGAAATGTATTTACCTTTTATCGGAGAGTCGAGACTTTTTAGTATCCGAATCTCAAACCTCAGTTTGACTAGTATAAGCAGTATTTTGTTGTGTTAAAAAATTTTTTCTTCCTTTTCGAGTACCATTCTCTAATTAATCATCTGTTTTGGTCGCTTTAGTGGTGACTGTGCATTAGTCTTTCAATCAGTCATGGCGTTGTATATGTCGTGGCCACATCTTAGAATTGACCATTTCATGAAATGATCAATTCTAAGATCTGGCCACGACAAAAAAAAAGAAACAAATAGAAAGATAAATACACACACACAAACACACACATATACAAAAATAGACATACACACACATATAGATAGATAGGTTTATGAATAGAAAGATTAATTCGCTTTGTGAGTAAAATTAGTTTCAACAATAAAAAGAACTTCCATTTACCTGACCAATATCCAGCTCAGGATTCACACTTGTACCAACATCTTCAACAATATCGACTCTAAGTATTTCATGTTCTCCTGTCAGAATGTCAAGTTCTACCTCAGCCAAGCAAACTCCTCCAGACCTGTACGGTACTTGATCATTAGCGGTGACCCTGTAGCTAGTCTGCAGATTGATTCCTCTATTGAAAGCTGCTTCAATCAATATCTCCCAAGTAGGATCAATTAATGCTTCCCTAACAACCGTCAAACGGTCTAAAAGAATTTGGCAGCACTTTATAGCGCCAAAGCAGACTGATTGCGTTGTCCTACTCCCTCCAGTAGGAGCGGTATTTGGATTTGTTGCAACATTAGGAGGTTTACACTTAACCTTTTCTATAGGAATGTTGAGTGTATACGCCACAGTTTGTATGACTCTAGTGTTAATCCCTTGCCCGATTTCAATGCCACCATGGTGGACCACAACTGTAGCATCTCCATGATAGACAGAAAGAAGAACATGGAAGTCAATGACAGTAGGTGCAGGCCAATTCATGAAAGCGACTCTAAGCCCCTTCTTCTTCCATCTGTTCAGTTTGTTATAGTTCTGTATCTCATCTTTGCGTTTATTGTATTCCGCATCTCTGAGGAGTGTTTGTATCATCTCTTGTACTTCAACATAAGACGGTTCAATGTTGTTGATCCTCACTTGAGCTGGGTCTCGTTCTAATTCATAGGATATTCTCTCCATTATCTGTTCCGTCATTGAGATTGTCTCTAATGATCCTGGAAATTAAGATTTCAGTAATTTGTATTGATATTTTAATATTCTGAGTTGAAGACTTAAACCATATTTATAATTTATCTATTCAAATATATCCAAAATGCAAAAGCATATAGAGCTTTTATGATCGATTAAAAATTTGACCCCGAATCTAACATGTTCTATTTAGGGTATCCCAACATTAAGATGGTGCCTAACGCAAATTAGATTAGACTTAGACTTTTGTAAAATTAGACATACCTGGTGCTCTAGCGTACGTATTAGAAGGTGTGTCCGTAGTAACGTTGAATATTTTATACTGCCATCGCCGGTTGTCATAGCAGTTCCTAATACCGGACAAAATAAAAGCCGCGACAGGGTCACTGACGACGTACCCATTGTCCGAATACAGATGGTACTCCAGATATTGAATCTGTCCGGAATTACTGACGCCAACCTGTGCAAAGATCATGGGAATGGTATTATTAACCCGTTTGCAGACAAAACAGGAGTTTAATTAGGTTTGCAAAAAACGTAAGAAAATTTTAAATTCGCGTGTTAATTTAGTGCATTTAAATCGACACCTTACAATATTGAAGTAAAGGCGGTGGTAAGACCGCAACGCCTGAATTTACAGTCATATTTTTAACCTCCGATTACTGTACTAAAACGATTGCCTCTAAAAAACCACTCACTTCAAAGTCTCGTGTGCAGGGCAGGCGTTTACCGACCACTCTCAAGTTAGCTTGGATGCTCATCACAAATCGGCAGGGTCGGTCCATTTTGTAGGTGACTAGGGCACATGCGGCTCCTACGTGGTTGGCACGGGATATCTTCGCCCCATATGCACCTCCACATCGAGGTACTGATAAGTTTATTCTGGAAAATATATTGTGGAAACTTTACATTGATCTAATGAAAACAATGGAAAGGTTAAAAAAGTATCTACAGATACCTAAAGCCTTGGCTAATTCCAATTCAATCTTTCTTACCTGTTTTGCGGTATATTCAGCACTTCAGATAGACTGATATGGAAAGAATCCAACCACTGTGTGCTGGCCACCACATCTATTCCATCTTCGCTCGGCCTGGTGACCGCGGTCTGAGTCTCCATATGATAAAGGTACTGCGCATAGATGTCATCGGTACCCTTGAGAACTCTCTGCACGTTCAAACCTCGGTCTCTAGCAGGGAAGACCAAAAACAATGTGATACGGTCTGGCTCTCTTTCTCTGACATCTTTTATCGTTAAAACAGGCTTTTTTTTATCTACTTTATAGTTAATTTTGACCAATAAAGCAGCTCGGTTTGCTAGTTTTTCTGATTCAGCAACGATAAGCCCTAAAGGTTGGTCATAGTACTTAATATACTTTTCAACGAAGACTTCTTCTGGCGTCAATTGAGAAGGTACTCTTTGCGACAGAAACGAGTTTTTTCCCGGGATGTCTTTGGCTGAGAAGAATGCTAAAACACCCGGTATTCTCTGCAAAGTTTACAAAAAATATTTAACAATGGCAAAGCTTTTCGTCTGACAGCAACCAAGTATCCAAAATAAGAGGTAAAATAACTGTAAAGGGACTGTATTGTTATTCGTTTGTGATATGACACTTTCATTTAAAAAAAAACATATTTATTAGATTACGTTTTGTGATACTCACTAAAGCCGGGGTAGCATCAATACTCTCCACCTCACCAGTGCATATATCTGCCGTCACAAACGCACAGTAAACCTCCCTAGGCTCAGTGGGGAGGTCATTGCTATACTTCGCCTCCCCTGCACATTGAATCAAAGATTCAATCTTCGGCATTGGTTCGTTGATTGGCCATATTATGGGGTTCGTGTCATAGACTTCGGAACCTTTCGATACTGGTCTTGTCTTCCGAAAGTCTCTTGCTCCTGAACGATACCAAGGCTTTAAATGCTGTTTGGGAATCAGAACTAGCAAACCCTGAAAATGAAGTTAAATATAAGTAGTATAATATCACATTGCTGTATCTAAGTATATAATCAGTGACCATGAGCATATGTCGTGTACCGTCACTTACTTTGTAAAACAAACCAAGAGCACATTTCTTCCTATATGCCGGTTTCATCTCACCAGCAATTTCTTCCACTATCAATTCACCTTCCAATATCTTGAGTGCTTGTTGCAGAACTTCGTTGGTGAATATCTTCTTCATGTGAAGAAACTTCTCTGTTTCATTGGCATGCACAAATTTTGCCGAAAGTCCACCAATGACAATTCTAGCTGATAAAACAACGTCTTCTTTGTGTTCATCGAATTCGTACAAGAATGCTGCGTTTACTTGAGCGTGCGCATTTTGAGCTCGAGGCATGATCTGAAAATTGGTTTTATCATGTATAAAATCAACATATCTACATATTACAGAAGTATATAGTAACACCCACATTTTTCCAGTTGTGTCCAAGTTCCATGTAATAAGGGGCAAGCCTTTTGCTATAAACTGAAATCTTCAGGTGAAATCTAGACTACGGGATACTACTGGGAAAACCTTAACGGAAAAACCCAATAACACTTTGCCCGACCTGGTAATTGAACTTAGGCCCAATATTAAAAACCGTTTCTGTATTTTATCGACTTAAATATAATCAAGGGTACCCAAAAAGTTGTAGATCAGATACGGGGACGAGAGGATCGTTGTACGCAAGTATCGTTTCGTTTGAGTGAGTATGTCATTGTGATGTATGCAGGCTATTTAGATTTTATAAACCACGATGAGTACCTTAATTCATTTTGTTACATATTATGACCTACCTTGAAAGACACGAACTGGTAACGATTAGAATACGGCGGTATCTTCACATGAGTTATTACTCTCCCTGTCATATCCAGAGCCAGGAATTCCTCTGGAGTCACCTCCACTGATGATCCTTTGTGAACTAAAATATTGAATACCGATTAGGCACTTAATTAGTTGGTGTTTTCAAGTTTAAATTCAAAATATTTTATTTCACATAAACCTATACGGACACTTATGAAACGTCAGAGGCTAGGTGCACGGTTCCAATTGGTCGTTTCCTATGGAGAAGAGCCGGCAAGAAACTACACAGTTACTCTTTTAAAAATAAATGATTTTTACAATGTTTTCAAATTACAGTGTTAAAAGGTGCGAGAGGACAGTGTAGGCGTATCAACAAGTACAATGTAAAATATATAAAATATAAAATGGTCCACAGCTCTACAGTCTGTTAAGCCTACAACGTTCTCACATTCACAAAATTTAAAAGAAAATAATCTATGTAAGATATAAAAAAATAAAATGAAAAAAACATGATTGCCACTACAGCTGTAACAAACAAATTTAATAAAAAATTCAAAGTACACTCGAGAGCAATGAATCCGGGTCACTTAAAGAATGTTAAAAATCTCGGAAACTAAAAATGATAGGTTAATGCAATAAATTGTATTTAATAGACAATGTAATACTCCTTAAATGAAAGTAAAAAAAATATGAGTCACCATACATTTTATTAACACAAAATTACATAAAAAAAAACTGCTGATCTCTCCTTAAAACAAAAATAGGAAACATGAAATTTTTGAACTTTATTACGATTTTCTTGAATTTTAATACTTCGTATTGCCTCCTCGTGCTTCCATTACTGCGTTTACGCGGTTTGGCATGCTGTACACCAAGTTCCTTATACGATTTTGGGGAATATTCTCCCATTCCTCTGTGAGAGCAATTTTGAGCTCACGAAGCGTGATTGGGGGAGGGTTTCGATGTTTTACGCATCTGCCTAGCTCGTCCCAAGCATGCTCGATCGGGTTGATATCCGGGCTGCGCGCTGGCCACTCCATACGAGTAATGTTCATCTCTTGAAGGTTGTCATTCACAATCCTACCTGTATGAGGTCGGGCATTGTCATGCATAAATATAGCATCCTCACCTAAATTGACCATAAATGGACCAACGTGATCATTGAGGATTTCTTCCACATATCTTACGCTAGTTAAAGAGCCGTTTTCTATGATCACCAGCTCTGTGCGACTTTCAGAAGAAATTCCGGCCCACACAAGTACAGACCCACCACCGTAGGCTACTTTTTCTTCGATGCATGCTTGCTTGAATCTTTCCCCTGGTCTTCGATACACTCTGTGTCTTCCATCGTGCTTGTAGAGCATACATTTTGATTCGTCGGAGAACATAACTTTTGACCAATCTTCAATACTCCAATTTACGTGGCTCTGGGCATATCTTAGTCTTGAAATACGATGCCCACGCTCCAGTTTAGGGCCGTTTGCAGGTCTAAGGGGTTTTAAGTTAAATTCAGCAAGCCGACGTCTTACTGTCCATGCACTTGGGTTACTTCCTCCGAGGCGTCGAAACTGATTTGTGAGTTCAGTTCCTGTGAGAAAGCGATTTCGAAGCATGGTGTTCACCAAGTATCGGTCTTCTCGTGCTGTGGTACACCTGGTTCTGCCCGTTCCTGGTCTGCGTAGGTTAGAACCAGTTTCTTCGTAACGTCGGAGAACTCTTTGTACTGTTGACAGCGACACACCGACAGTCCTGGCTGTATCGCGCTGACTCCGGCCGGTTTCCAGCATTGTAAGTATTCTGGTGCATTCTTCAGGCGTAAGCGACATAATTTCAGCTTGAATAATGAATATAGAGCACTATCAACATGGTTTATGTACCCACATAAATGACAGATTACAAACAAAAGCAAAACCAAATGCTGTAATTTCGTAGTTCCATCTTCGAAAGTGGCCCTTTTTCAAATTTGATTTTTTTATGATATAACTTTACAATAACTAAGAAGTTTTAATACCTTCATTTAAGGAGTATTACATTGTCTATTAAATACAATTTATTGCATTAACCTAGCATTTTTAGTTTCCGAGATTTTTAGGATTCTTTAAGTGACCCGGATTCATTGCTCTCGAGTGTATATGATGTCAAATATTAAAAAGATTATGTCAAGGAAATGTGTAAAACTACTACCACTAATTTGGTATGACCATATAGATTGGCATACATCGAGCCTACGTATACAAGGATAAGAGGCAAGAGGAATAAGAGTATAGAGGTATGAGGAACAGGGTGTAAACTTCACTCCACTCTATAGAAAATTGAGGATCCTCCTACCAGATGGGTGTCATGTCTGGTGGGCATCTGCCCAACGATTGATGTCGGAACGTTGTATATATATCAGTCGCTCGGTAAACCCTGCTTGTGCGATGCAGTATTACTGTGACGTCAGGGTTTTAATGCGTAGTTTGCATTAAAAACCTGACGTCACAGTCCTGACGTTGTAGATACCGCCACAAAAGGAAGGAAGGTTAATAATAGTACTAAATTGTTAATAATAGTACTAAGTAATAACAGCCGCACGGATGGATCCATCAGGTTAAACTACGTTTGCTGTGGTTGGTCCATGGATGGGTGACCATCTTTACATACCGAGACTCCTCCGTGCCTCGGAAAGCACGTTAAGCCGTTGGTCCCGGCTGTCATTCGTGGATCTTTGACGGTCGTTACGGGTTATCAGAAGCCCGAAAGTCTGACAACCAGTCTTACCAAGGAGTATTGTGTTACCCAATGACTGGGTTGTGGAGGTCAGATAGGCAGGCACTCCATGTAAAATAATGGTACTCAGCTGCAGACGGCTAGACTGGACGCCCACCCCAACATAGTTGGGAAAAGGCTAGGCAAATTGAATAGTACTAAATGGAATAGAAATGACTTAACTACAAAGTTCAATATTTTCCTCCAGAAGTTTTTATTTCTTACCTATAACCAGAGTAGCTCTGACTGTCTCAAATAACAAGAAAATATCCGAAGAAAATGTTGGCAAACGATGTTTCGACATTAGATTCCCAGCAACAGTACCAATCTGAAAAAATATGAATAGTATATAAGGCAAAAAGTTATCGTTCCAGTACCTACGCAATATCAAATAGACTATATGATGTCAATTGTCTCTGTGGTCTAGTGGTAAGACGACCTGTCTCGGACCCAGAGGTCCCGGGTTCGATTCCCAGCAGTTGCAAATTTTTCTGCTCGGTTTGGTTGGTAGTAGGGCTTGTTCTAAGTTCGCCTGGCTAGTAACCACCGTCTTATCTTAAGTCTGTCGGCATAATAATGTTAACAGAATTGTTGTGTTTCAGCAGTTAGAGGTAGAATACCCAGTTCCTCTATGGTTGAGGATTGAGGATCCGCCTTCCGGCCTGATCATCACTTATCATTAGGTGAGATGCAGGCAGAGTGGTTAAAAAAAAACTATAGATCTACTTTATTTCGTAAGATTAGATCTGCCATCTGGAAATGGCATCTAGACGCAAAACAACGACAGCGACGACAAAATACTTCAAGTAGAAAAGAGTGCAGTATTTAGTACGGAATGGAAAGTAGGTCACATTCTTAGTTCACAATATTCCCTCTTATTTATAAACGTTTCTTGTACTAAGTGGGGTATTAATCGTCAGCGTGCCTCGTCTTTAAGCAACGTTTATAAATAAAGGGGATTATCAATGGGATTGTATCCAATGAAAACTTACATTTCTAACTGGTATATGAGCGACTAAGTCCAAATGTTCATAAAGCTTGTAAAGATATTGGAACTCCTCGTGCGCTTTAGATACGTTCTTGAACAACTCCATAAGATTAGTCAGGGTTATGCCAGCACCGAACACCAAGTTTTGGTCCAAGTAATATGCTTTAAGGTCCTTTATTGGCTTGATATCTATAAGAACCCTTGGGAACACTAGGATCGGCACAGCACCTGGAAAATGAATTTCAGTATTTAGGATTTTTATATGCTCCACTGGATGGAAGAAGCACACGACCGGCCGAAATGGACCAGCTTCAGAGCCACGGTCCAGCAGTTGAAATCTTGCGGCTGAAATTATGATAACGATACTTTAGGTTTAAATGCTCTTCAATATAAATTTAATTCCACTCACCTCTTCCCGTATTACCGTTTACCAACATATAAGACTCGTATCCCTCAGAATCCAATACAGTAAATATATCAGCAATTTCATTGACCCTATACCATACATGACCATCTTTAAGATCAATCTTCTTTATCCGAGGAGGTTCTGCATCACTCTGGTTGACCATACACCAGTTTTTATCACATTTGTGACAATCTTCTTTGTCTTTGCAGATTTTTAGATCTTCTATGTCTTCAATTTTAGGTGGAGGTTTTGGAGCATCTTTGGCGAAACTTTTGAACGCATCCAGGATTGGCCTGTTACCTGTGCATCTGCAGGTGTTACTTCCAAAGGAATTTTCTATCTCGTACTGAGTTAAGTCATAATGGTTTGCTTCTAGAAGACTGAAAAACATTTTTCTATTAATTGCTGTTAGTTACCTGAGTCATTATTATTATTGCAATTTTATTGATATTAGACCGCCCATCGTTCAGTTCTAAATGTAATTCTCCTTTATTATGTGGTATATACTCGTAATAAAGTTTAATAAATGTTATCTTTTCCCATATAAAACATTGGTTGCATAGTCTGTCTTAAATTTCTTCTGGGGAAAAATCGGTTAAGTCAAGTAGACGAAGCACGAACACAACCAAGTTCCCAGCCTATTGACAAAACTGCACTAACCTATACATGCTCATCACAAACCCTGGGCTGCAGTACCCACACTGGGTGCCGTTGTACTCCGCTAGGGTCTTCTGCACCGGATGGTATCCTCGCGATCGGTCGCCGATCCCTTCTACCGTCGTCACCTCCCAGTCTTGGCATGACGTCACTGATACTAGGCACTGAGAAACAAGGTAGGATATTCGTCAAAATTGTCTTTAATCAGTCAACGCTAGCTAGATCTTGATCACGTTCACAAGCCTGACGAAATATAACACGAGATATAAGATTTATGCGACTTTTGGCTAAATTGAAGTAGAATAGTTTATTTTACGATGTGCAGAATTAACAATTTTTCATTATTTCCTTCATTGGGTCCTTCTAGAACCCTGCATAAATAAATAAATATCACCAAAGTCACGGGAAACACCAGCCGGTCGATTCTGTAAAAATATAACCGTGAAACTTAGGTGAAGTGAGCTGTCAACAGTGCTAATCTCTAGCATCCTGCGCACCCGCAGGATGCTAGGGTTCACTTCACCTAGGTTTCACGTTAATATTTTTATAGAATAGACCGACTGGATAATGGATGCACGGAGCCAGGAAGTATGGCAGATAGGAAAGGTGTGCCTATGCAGCAGTGGGTGAAAACGAAACGGGTGGCTGAAACGGTGAAGCATTTTAACACCGCTAATAAAGTAAAGAAAGAAAGAAAAGAAAGAAAAATAAGTTTATTTGTCACAGAAACACGTGCATAAAAAAAAAAGATGATAAACTCGAGTAAATAATAAGGAAAATGAAACAGAATAGATTTAAATACAATAACGAGCACAAAACAGAAATAGTCGGCAGCTGCTTGCACGTCATGACTGTGACAAGAAGGCTTCCACTCAGCATGATGCTGTGCTATGGAGACCCAAGCACAAGTGCAAGAACTGCAAGTATTGCAAGTACTTACGTGTTTGTTATGAAAGTGGGTTAGCGCATGTTGTTTTCAAAGTTAAATACTTTTGATAATAATGCTAGGTAGGTACAATTATATTGCTTAATTGGCTCTAGGTACTCGTTATTGTTAAATACATCCTGACATTTCAGTTTTCATTAAATTAAACGGCAATAAAAATACAATTATAGTCAGAGTTATGGACATTAGGTATAATTATGGTGTATTCATTGTTATTATCGATAGTACTTGTCTGGGTAACTAATTACTTACATACCCAGGTATTCTACAACTACCCTATAGTTTAATTTTAGCAAAGCAATTGCAAAAAAAAAATTTTTTCAAATAAAAACTAACCGTCTTTCCAGAAAACCATTACAAAGTGAAAAATTACTTTATTTTCGGAAGTCGGTGTCTTTGGATCTGTATTTTATTAATTTTTTAGTTTTTTGCGACTTACGAAAATAATTTATTTTTCAATTTGTTTTTATTTTTTTTGTTTTTGTAGAAATGTTTTTTATTGTAATTGCTTTGCAGTGTGTAGTGTTTTCATTGGCAGTCAGTTATTTTTTTATGTTTCACTTTTTACTTTTGGTACTTACATCACACCAATTCGTATACTACTTACTTGCTATGTAACACTGTTGGTTACAATAGCAACTACGGAAGTTTTGCAACTCTAGTTATAATTATAGAGTTGCAAAACTTCCGTAGTATTCGCAATAATTCGGAAATATACAAAAGTAAACTTCGATTGGAAGGAATACTACGGCAGCAAGAATTAACTTCAAAATTTGAATTAACGCCATCTTACGGGCTCGAGCAGAACTGTAAATGGCGAACTTCCCTCGTTACTCGCTCGGCGACGCGATGCCAACGCTCACCTGCACGTTGTGTTGCACGTGGCGAGTCACGCGCCTCGCGGCCGTTCATTAATAAAATCAACAATGTATTATTCCCTAGTATCCTACGTTCCTACTCTGCGGGAATATTTCCGCGTAAGCACTGCCGGATTTACCACATAGCAAGTGTAGCAATTGCTACGGGCCCCGCACAAAAGGGGGCCCCGCGTATCCAAACCCGCCCACCTCCGCTTGTGCGTAATTTTTTGAGTGAAATTTGGTTTATTGAATTTACTTGATGTCACAAAAACGTGATACATAATACCTTTTCTGACTAAGACAATCCAAGTAAGACAACCAGTAATATAATTTTCTACTTAATTCTTAAAGTTGATAGCACATAAACGTATTTAGTATTGTTTTTTTTTTTTACGTTCCACCATATACTTAAGAACCCATAGCAGATCAAGGGCCCCTTGATGAAATTTGCTACGGGCCTCGCGCTTGCTTAATCCAGCACTGCGCGTAAGTTATTATCAAAGACTATTTCTCTTTGGTTATTATCTACTTGTGACTAGGTATTATTTTATTTTTGTATGGTTTAGTTAGAATGTGTCGATTTTGCGAGTGGATGCTAGGTACAAGTTCAGTTTACTTCGTAAATGTACCTACTTAATGTTTTTTTTTTTTAATAATTAGGTACCTAAGTAGGGAGGGTAAGGAAACATTAACATACTTATAGACGATATTTTACAAAACAGTTTGATTCCTTCTTTTGTAGAATAAGTAGTGCTCAACCGCAATCAATAGTTCAAGTAAGTACCTATCTTACCTACTTATAAAAACAATTGAAATACAGAATATAATAGTTACTGTTTTATTAGGTATCTCGGTACATAATAATATATAAGTAATATAAACACATCTTGGTACCTACCTATGTATTAACCTCTCTACTCTATGTACATAGTATTCTCGCAAAATTACACTTGCACACCTAATACGCAAAAAAAAATTAATTAGTACGTAGGTACACATCTAAGTAGATGAAAGAAATATTCGGAAGTTTTCAAATCGTATTATTCTCTGTTTTATGAATGAACGCGTAGTAGTAATATGTCACTTGTATTAGCGCCATCTGACGGGTAAAAGCTGTAACCGTACAACTTCCGTCGGTAGCGCTCGCTTGCATGAGCTTTCTGCTGCTGCAGTGACCAAGGTTTGCTGATAAGAAAATTAATAATGGTGGAAGAATCGTGGGTGACTGTAATTTGCAATGGTAATTGTGTCGCCATCTCTGGAGGTGAATAGTCAAACTCTTGGCGAATAATTCCAAATATTACTCAATACTTCCGAATGCTACGCGAATAATAGCGACGGGAATACTTCGCAATATTACTCTCCGGCAACGCTAATTATAACATCATGAAGATACACAAAGTGGATTAAATACGTATTATCGAAGCAACTCAAAACATCCAAGCAAAGTTAATAAAATTTATATGGGACTATCACATAAGCTTCTTCTACCAAATGATAAAAGAATTTTCTGAATCGGTCTACAATTGAAGAAAGTATCGATGAACATACAAAAAAAAACCTACCTACAGACGGACATATACCTAACCTCCTCCTTTTTTATGTCGGTTAAAAACCGGGCTCTGTGACCTTTTCGCAAATGATGCAATTAGAAAAAACCAGGAGTTTAAATACAGAATCTCAAATAGCCAAAGATTCCTTTCTCTCTTAAACCTTTGCAGCTAGGCTTAAATAAAAAATGCTACTTTTATTTTGGCAGGCGCTTATATAGAGTTTTTATATAGGACCCATATTTTTTCGCCATTGGATAAGTTATTAGTATTACGGCACAATAACATTGAATTTGAGAAAACAACAACCTATAACGAGTGTTACAGTGTCAGAAATCCGCGCGAACAAAGTTGAAGTCAAAAGTTAGTTCAAAATAATCAAAGATTCTCTTAATTTCTCTTTACTGTCTCCACAAACTTCGAGCAGATAAGAAAATTACGTTAATTAAGTATGCTCACAGAATTGACAGAGAACGTCTTGGGATGCGGGTCGCTGACGGTGACTGCCACCACACAGGCTCCACAATCACCTTCCTTGCACATGGACTTGGTGCCACAGACACTGTGAAGGTGTATACTCACAGAATTGACAGAGAACGTCTTGGGATGCGGGTCGCTGACGGTGACTGCCACCACACAGGCTCCACAACCACCTTCCTTGCACATGTACTTGGTGCCACGCAGGTTTAGGTGGTTCCGGATATAGTCGTTTAGGGACGTATCCGAGTCCACTTCCGAACCCACTGTTAACAAGTATTAAAAAATCCATACTTAACCAAACTACTTATATAATATTATAAATATGCCTATCTGTTATCTTTTCAAACCTAAACCACTGAACGGATTATTATGAAATTTGAAAGATAGATAGCCTGGGACCTACTTTTCATCTTGGATATTTGTAATAATAACTAGCTACTGGACGCGGCTTCGCCCGCGTGGACCCTAATCTAAAATAAAAGTGGCCTAAGTTACTCCTTATAAGTCCCGTCAAAATCGGTCCAGCCGTTTCGGAGATTAGCCGGAACGGACAGACTGAGACAAAAATTTATAAAATGGTTTTTTTTTGTTAGAAGTCATTCATAAGTTGTTCATATGGATTTAGTAAAAAGCTGTTATTTTGACATTACAAACAGATTCTTCAACTTTATTTATTAGTGTAGATGATGAAATATAAATGGTAGGTGGCTCCGTGGCTACCTCCACTTTACCCTTATTTTTTGGACAACACGTTTGAGACACCCCGTATAATCTACAGATAAAGATTCGATTCTTTGACCATACTTTCACACATTACATTCTACTACCATACGTGTCGGATTCCACCCAGCTGTCTGATTGTCTTGGTCTGCTTTTACTCTAGTACATTGCATAATATAATCTCCACTTACCTGAACACTTATCCTTATTCACATAAAATGTAATCCTATCCATGTTGAATGAACTGAATCGAATCCGTACGTGCGAATAACTCATCAATATAAAACAAACGATTTCAAATTAAACTGTATCGATTTGTTATTTTTCGTTGTTATAATAATTAAGGATGCGCCGACGCCGAAATATGCAAGGACTTAAAGGCCCGTCTACACTAAGGCCGGTGTACAGAACATCACTTTAATCTTAAAGCCTCTTGCACACTAAGGCCGGTGTTATAAAACTTCACTTGAAACTTAAAGTCTCGTGCACACTACGGCCCGTGTTACAGACCCTCACTTTAAACTGAAAGCCTCGTCCACACTAAGGCCCGTGTCACAGAACCTCACTCTAAACTTAAAGCCTCGTCCACACTAAGGCCCGTGTTACAGACCCTCACTTTAAACTTAATGTCTCGTCCACACTAAGGCCCGTGTCACAGAACCTCACTCTAAACTTAAAGCCTCGTCCACACTAAGGCCCGTGTTACAGAACCTCACTCTAAACTTAAAGCCTCGGCCACACTAAGGCCCGTGTTACGAACCTCACTCTAAACTTAAAGCCTCGTTAACACTAAGGCCCGTGTTACGAACCTCACTCTAAACTTAAAGCCTCGTCCACACTAAGGCCCGTGTTACAGACCCTCACTTTAAACTGAAAGCCTCGTCCACACTAAGGCCCGTGTTACAGACCCTCACTTTAAAATGAAAGCCTCGTCCACACTAAGGCCCGTGTTACAGACCCTCACTTTAAACTGAAAGCCTCGTCCACACTAAGGCCCGTGTTACAGACCCTCACTTTAAAATGAAAGCCTCGTCCACACTAAGGCCCGTGTTACAGACCCTCACTTTAAACTGAAAGCCTCGTCCACACTAAGGCCCGTGTTACAGACCCTCACTTTAAACTTAAAGCCTCGTCCACACTAAGGCCCGTGTTACGAACCTCACTCTAAACTCAAGCATTACTTTAAGTTAAAACTACTTTAATGCCATTTTATTGTTCAAAAACAGTTTTTAGCTTGAGTCTTGAGTGAGGTTCTGTAATACGGACCTAACAAAATAATAAGTAATTATATTTGCCAGTTGTAGGTTGCCAGGAGCAGTGGTGGCCAGTGGTAACGGCCGCGACTTACAAATTGTAGGTTGTAGGTTCGAACCTAGGTAGGCGCTTTACTTTGTGTAAATTATATCATCACCACTGCTCTCAATACGGTGAACGGAAAACATCGTGAGGAAACCGGCATGTCCTAGAACCAAAAAACTCGAAGACATGCGACATCGGCCAACAATGGGCCCGCGTGGTGGATTATGGCCCACGTCCTCTCACCAAGACGAGGCCTGTGTTCCAGCAGTGGGAACATTATAGACTGATTATGTATGCTGTTTGCCAGTTGGTAAAATTTTTGTTACTTTTTCCTCATAGTATGTAGGTACCTTAATCCTGCAAGCTTTTATTTAGCTACATTTGATAGTATTCTAAGATGGAATTTTGCAAGCTGACTTTGGTCATCCTCCTCTTGACTTATCAAAATAAAACTTATTTGCGCTTTCGATGATCATTTGGTGCAGTTGACCAGACAATAGTCTTAACTTACCTGTAAATTATAAATGATGTTTAATTCTGTTACACTTTCACGTCAATAATATGTATTTTTTAAGCTAGATGAGGTCTGTTGAAACAGATAATTATGGTCCTTGATTATACTTGAGATGGTATAACGTTATTTAATCCTTATCCTAAAGATGACCTGTAGCATTTCTATATCATAGGGAGGAAACAAAAAGATGTTTTTCCAAAAAAAAAAATCTGCACTTCGTAATTAATCATTACTGATCAACAATTATTTTGCATGAATAAAAATGAATAAGTTGATTGTACCGCTTCACCCAAAGAATTTAAAACAGTTAAGTAATGGACCATTACATACATCAATTATTATTTTTGAAAAGACAATAACTGGCGCAGATATAGAGATGATGACATAGAGAAATAAAATGCCCTGAATTTATAATATTTTGAAGTTTCCGGATTTCGGATGACAGCGATTCGGACGAGTACTTTGACGCCGGGTCCTTTTATTTTTGTATTTATTTGTAAGTATAGTTAGTTAGTTAGTCATTTAATGTAGTGTTATATTGAATAGAAGATTTGTCATTATAAGATTATAATAAAAATTTACATTTAAATTTTAGTTTTTAAATAGTTCACTAATTTGTAAAAACTGAGTACGGTCTGTATATCAAGTTATATCTTTACTAAGAAGTCGCGGATGCAAGCAATTGCTGCTATCCTCATAACCAAGTGCACTTGATCGCATCCGACGTATTAAGTAAGTACATAGTGTACTTTATATCATAAGTAGGTATTTATATAGTTCGTAGTGAGAAGGTCAGTATCTATGAAGGTACACATACTGACCTACTTTCTTAAAAAGATTTATTGTTACTTTTTGTAGTTAATACTAAGTATAATGAAATATACATTAGTGTTTGTATGTGTATTTATGGCGTATAAATATATGTATCGATCAGAAATAAGGGACTTATGGGTACATAATTAAAACACAGCTAAAATTATTTAAAGTATTTTAATTTTGATTTATAAATCACTTAATTAACATTTATCTTTTTAAACATTCAAGCATATTTGTTACAATGACATTCGTAAACGCATTAAATACAAGTCCAAAAATTTTGTTTTTACAAAAACGTAAATCGAGGTGTTTTTTCTGAAGAATCGGTGGTTTACCCGAGATTTTTAAGAGATCGTAACATTAAACTTAAAGTTTATAATTTAGTGTCACTTTATATATTCACTAGAAATCTGTGTTTAAGTTTATCGTGACTACGCTTCAGAAAAAAGTTAGTTATTTCGTTTTAGTTCACAAGGCAAATTTCGTAACCGCGAAGTATCAAAGCCCTTTTAGGTATATATATTGAATTTTAGAGATTCTTTATACAGCCTGTATAATTTTACGCTTATTAACTTATTTATTTCAAACACTATACTATTACCTAACGAGGTAAATGCAACGATAGAAATACTTCAAAATAACTAATCAAATCATCTTTTAAATGGCACTTTCAAGAAAATATATAAAAATGTTTGCATTGTGGTTTATTTTAAAAGGGTATCTTATGTTAATTAAAAATATAATAACTATTAATATAACTTAATGTTACTGTATTGTTTTGTTCAATGAAAATTATCAACAATGTTTGGTTTTGAAACAAATATAAATTTTACAATGCCATTTAAAACATTTTTTTTTAAATAAAAATTGTCTTCTAAATGCAAAGCAACAAATAGTTTTAAAACATCACAATTTTCCATAAGAGTCGGTGGTGAAAAGTTTTTATTTTGGTTGTTTTTGTACTGTTTTGTAAAAAATAATGTTTTCTTTGTTGCTCTGTTACACCAGTCTCATTGATGTTTTATTTTATTTCACTTTCAAAATGGTTTATTAAAAACTTATTTTTCTGTCTTTTGCAAACTCACTTTTACGATACAGTATAAAAATACAAAATAAAATAGATATACAGTTAGATTTTATATTTTTATAAATATTTTCAGAAATCCAAGGCCATTAATGATAATTTAACTAAATTTTATTTGCATTTCTGTGACAGCGTGAATTATTAACTTACAAAACATTCGTAAAAGTATACTGGTACATAACTACTCCATGAAAACGTAACTGTAACTGAAAACTTAAAAAAAGGACTCAAAATCTTACAACTAATATATAAGAAACTTAAACAACTAAACGTAATAACAATGTTTTTACATCAACACTTTTGTCATGCACAATATTATTGAGAAATAAGCATATATACGGCAAAACGATTGATTCAAATACATTGATGCAAGTCAAATGATTGATTCGAAGCAATTAAACTCACCACGACGACAACATTTAGAAATATTCTTATAATATGTTTCAAACTTCTAATTACCAGCACACATCAATATTTTGTCTAACAGTCCCAGTGGCGCCTGGAGGGGTCAGTTCCCGATTGTAATATCACGTTTGTACTCCAGAACAAGTAAAATACTATAAATTACGAGGTAGTATTGTGTAAGGCACATTTTATGTCCCAAATTCTTTATTTATATATTTTTTTGTAATATATTTAAAAATGAGTTTCACAATTATGGCAGTTAATTTATTTATAATTATGAACATTTTGTTTAAAAAATTGACATTTTATAAGATTAAATGTAAACATATTTATTAAAGGTATGTTTATAAGAATTTGAACATGTGGCTGATAATTAAGTGTTTTACCAATATCATAGATATTATAATTATAAAAGGATAACTTAAGCTGTGTTGTAGACTGCTGGCTTGTTGGCGGGGTCGTCCATCTTCAGGAAGTAGCTTCTGATCACCAGTAAGAAGTAGATGCTCAGAACTGGAAATAATCATTCATATACATTAATTCTACTAATACTTAAGAATATTAAAAAAAAAAATGATTAGGTTAGAAGATATATAAGGTAGGTACTTGCTACTAATTTAATTATCTGAAATGAGTAAGGCTGACATAAATCATTAGAATATTTTAGAAGCATTTTTGCTTCTTTATTCGATTAATATCAGATTCGCTAAATATTATATTCTCTAAATAGCCGAAGTACAATCAAGCTCAAAATAAATAAAGCAAAGACTTCTTTTTACCGTTGTTATAAAAAAAAAACAAAAAAATTTAAAAAGTTGACTATGGTCTATTTATTAATGGTAAGTTATTCCTATTCAATTCCATTGTTAATGAAAGGTCAAGGTATGGCATCAATGAAAAATTAAATACAATAAAAAATGTTTTTCTGTCCAATTAAAGATATCATTTAATCATTTCATCATTTTTTCAAACAAATAAAAACTTACGCCTTGCCGGTATTAGATACTCATAGCAAACAGATTTTATGTCATTACTCATAGCCGAGTCATGTTATGTTGACCCTACGTGTTGACCGGATATTTTTATCGAACGAATCACAAAAAAATCATTATAAATAAAATGCACTTCTCTAGTTAAGTGTACAATTTCGGCTATTTTGAGAATATAATATTTAGCGATCTAATATTTTGAGAATCTGTTATTTTGCGAATGAAAGATTTTTGCTATGTGGAATTCGGTAGGGGCATTGACTTATTTCTCCTAAAAGTTCACAGAGGCAACACAGATGAACTCTCAGTACAATACTTATACAAGTTTATGTAATACCTAACTTAGATATTGCACAGAAATCTCGATATTCTGATATGTCAACACTTCAGTACATTGTTGCACCCGTACGAAGAAGGTGGCAGATCACTACTATAAAATGAAATAAAATACTCACGTATAGAGATGAGATCCCTGACGACCATGCCAGCGCTGACGTGTGCTGCGGCAAAACCAGCGAAGAACATTATGATATACAGCACGATGAAGATCAACGTGTAGATCAGGTAGGCCTTCACGTGACCGCGTTTGTACTGGAACAAAAATATTCACATTAGATTACAGAAGATACACCCCAACTCGGTACCCTTTGCTTTTAGGTTTTAGCGTACGCGTTCGTCTAACGTACATGCGCTGCGCTAAAGGAACGACTCGGGCTTGCGTCATCTGTTTTCGTCAGTGCGTCGTTCCTCCAGGCGTGTGTCTGACTCCTGACATGCTGTAAACCACGTCTTTCATTTGTTTTCTCCACAGTTGTTGGCGCAACCCGCAAGACGCGAGTCATGAGCGTGTAGGTCGTGGCCAAGGGGCAAGGGACGTTTGATACAACGTCCACGCAACGCTGGCGCAGCGAATACGCGGCGTCACCGTTGTTGACGTCAACCAACGGTGTAGCGAAGACATCTTTATAAAAAGAATACAGTATAAACGGAGCAAGTTTTCAGCTCATTACGACTTTAAAAAAAATCTTCGACTACTCGTCCAAAAACAGATTTGAACAATCATTGATTTTTTTACACATAATTCTAGGGACATTTTTATATTTCAATTCATATAATTATTTATCTACATGTTTTCATTAAAGTAAAAGCAGAAAAAAGCTCTGAATTTGTAAAAGGTAATCTGAGTTATAATCAAAGTTATCTGCATCACCATTAGCTGCAAAGAGTATTAATCCTGATTGACGTTTTCGAATAGCGAGCGATAACTCTGTATCGTTCTAAGTTACCACATCCTAGATGGTTTTAATAAATAAGAGCTCTGACTACCCCGTTTTATTTATTGCAGGAGAATGCCCGCTTTTGATAACATTTGTTAACATCAATTGTGAGATCCTTGTTCTATTATTCTGCTATTTATGGAAGCCATTCTGAGCCAGTTGGGGTCAGCGAAGTTGGTACAGCCATTATAGGCCCGCGATATCACTACCAATTGACGTGAACCCATGACTGTCATGTCACTCGACTTGTTATAAATAAAGGTAATTTAAATTACCTAACAACAATAAGATGTTTGTAGCATATTTTTCCTTACGCGTCTTATTTTTTAAACAAAATTAATGATTCGAGTTTTCACACCAAGTTAGGTATGAACGTCTCGATGTTTTAAACACGGTATGAATTACATTTTAAACTAATTTGAATTAAGTAAAACATATATTTTCTCATAATCAAGATTTTAGTACTTATCTATCTGTTTTTGTTTTAAAATGTTCGTAATAGTCCAAATCAGGTTCTACCGGAAAGCAAAGTTATAAGTAACTAAAAATAGGCAGACAGGTTACCTACGCAACATTCTTCACAAAGATGATACGTTAAAGTATCGGGTAATTATTAGGAGCGCAAGAGACAAGACAAAGAAAACTTGGCCAACTTGCCAAACTTGGTCGTGCCACTTACGGAGCGCGTATAACCCATCTACCACCCCTTTTTTTTACTTATATCATTACTTATACCTAACAGTCGCATGGGTCGATCCATCAGGTTAAGCTATACTTGCCGCGGTTGGTCCGTGGATGAGTGGCCATCTTACATAACAAGACCCCTCCGTACATCAGTCCCGGCTGTCATTCGTGAATCTTAGACAGTCGTTACGGGTCGTCAGAAGCTCGAAAATCTTACAACCAGTCTTACCAAAGGGGTGTCGTATTACCCAGTTTCTGGGTTGTGGAAGTCAGATAGGCACTCGCTCCATGTAAAATACTGGTATTCAGCGGCATCCAGTTATACTGGAAACCGACCCAACATAGGGAAAAGGCTAGGCAGATTATGATGTAAGTTTAAACATATAAGATAATTACCTGATGCAGCCCAACTAGCAAGACTATAGTGAATGCCAGGAACAGGATGAGAAAGATCAGCATGATCGCAATGACTGCGACCATGACGGCTCCCACTGTTTGCACCTCTTGGTCCTTGCCCTGCGCGGTGACCACGCCGGCTGCGGCCAGGCCGAGGATGGACATCAGGATCATGGCAATGTTGCCGATCTGGAAAATTGTTAAATGAAATTGTTTATTCTGTAAATAGGACATCGGATTTTTTTTTTAATAAGCTAAATGAGGTCGACGTTTCCTATCTGACTACTCTGAGAAGAAAAGCCGAAACAAACTCAGAGGTCGTAATCTCTTTTAAAGTCCAGACATAATCTTGGTCAGGCCATATGAGGACCATGTAGATTAGTGTCTGAAATGGTCTTTTGAGGAAAGAGCCACACAGATTTGAGTGGACCTGTCTAGTCAGTGCAAGCATTTGTCAGTAATCGTGGAGCTCTACTCTTGTTTTAGAAAGGTAAGTTATTTCGTCCTGGGTTCGATTCCCAGGTCGGGTATAGTTATGTTGGGTTTTTTCATAAGAAATTCCTCAGTGGCAGCCCAGAGTCTAGCCCATTCGTGCCCGGTTGATAGCAATAGGCTCGCCCCCTGTTATATAGGACTTTTGTGTTTTTCGTTATCGTGATATTCTGTTTATTATTAGATACTGTGCCAAACTTCCTATTGCTTTTTAAATTCTCTTTTTTTTTATTCTAACTAGGGTAGAGCTAGAGTAGGTGAGGATCGTAGTAGGTGGCGTGAGATCATGTACCATCAAAGAAGTACATATCTAACCAGTTTGAAAACAAAATCCCGTGAACACGATGACCACATCTGTTACCGGCCCGGTTCTATAGTAGCCGAGCGCTGCCAGCAAGAATAGTCCTTAACGTGGTTAGTTATGAACTTCTTTGATGGTACGTATGTAAATTCTAAATAAGTTACTATAGATTTGTACCTATAATGACCGCAATACCATTGCGTACACAAACATGACAGTTGTAAGTAGGGTTGCCAACTTAATTTATATCAAATATAGTATTTTCGAAGCCATTGCCTGTAAGAATATAGTAGATAGCGAAAAAAAATAATGATTCAAAAACATTTTTATTCTTTAAATGCATATTTATTGCTACTATAAACCTATAATAACAGGTTTTTTCAATCTAAAAACTATTTTTACACTAATATTAAAATAATTAGTTTACATAATACCATTAATTTAGCTTTTATGAGATTAAACTGGTCCTATTTCGATCATCTCGCCATTTTGTATTGAAATAAAAATA
The DNA here is from genome assembly GCA_914767755.1 of Agrochola circellaris. Lineage (NCBI taxonomy): Eukaryota > Metazoa > Arthropoda > Insecta > Lepidoptera > Noctuidae > Agrochola > Agrochola circellaris. Next base: position 3,185,657 of record OU611853.1, read on the forward strand.
TAGGTAGTAGTTTCGCCAACGATATTTTTTCTTAGAAATAGAAATTTAGCCCTCTAATATCACAGGATACTATATTATTTAGTACGGTTGGTAACCCTAGTTGTAAGGGAGATCTCAATAAATAAATAAGGGTATTCCTTACCAAGTTCAGATACCCGATGATCAGGCATCCCGTCCTCAGCTCTATGCAGAAGCAACACTTACTGAACTCGAGAGCCATTTTGAATCTGTAACAAGAAATGTTTAACGTTAGTTTGTTTTTTATACGGTACATAAAGACAAAATCTGTTGAGAAGAGCGAACAAAAGAAAGGTTTTGTATGAGTTTTTTTTTTTAATGGAGTTCTTTCGGTGTTTTTTTTTTAAATTATGCTTAGGAAAAAGGACGAAAGGTGTCCCTTTTTTTGGTAGTAACAACTCAATTCTTCGCAAAAAAACAAAAATAGTTGGTTTGTATGCCGCTTATTATATCGATAAAATCTAAATCAGTACAGAAAACGAAGCGATCTCCGTCCCGTTTACGAGCTTTAAAGACTAAAATAGCGAAGCAAGAATATACAACACGTGTTTCTATCCCATCAGTGGCGAGTAGAACACTCCCATGGGAAGCCCCGATTCTTAAGTGGTGAGGCTGCGGTTATTTATAGGAATTATGGCCATCAGGAATGTAGGCAACATCGCTACTCGCCATCTGGGAGCCTAGTACACTATTAATGTAACGTCGTAACTCGGAATAATCATAAAATGTTTTGTGACTAAATGTACCTAGTAGAATAGAGGCGTATGTTGTAAAGTGCGGCAAAAATACTTATTTGTGAATCAGATCAAGGGGCCTACCACCACCTCTAAAGCAGTATTATTTGATTATTACTTTAGTGTGGGAAAGAGATGAAGCTCTACAGGACGTATAGCTCCATCTCTTTCCCCCACTGAAGTAAAATTTAAATAATATTGCTGTAGAGGTGGTGGTAGGCCCCCTGCAATTTTTTACAGAAGTTAAAAGTCGATAAAGCATCGAAACTAATATTAAAACCGGCCAAGTACGAATCAGACACGCTCACGAAGGGTTCCGTTCTGAAAAAAACACGTTTTTTGTATGGTTTCATACAAGAAATGAGTTTTTATGAACCCTTTAACTATTAGGTCCCCACCTATGAAATCAGAGTTTTGTATGGAGAATTTTAAAGAAGTTACATTTTTCATACTAACATTTTCTTAATTTATATAACAACCATGAACACTAATGTTTTAAAACTTTTAAGCACTAATGTTTAAAAACTAAGATAACGTAATATGCCACTTAGATTAAGCGACAAAAATAAGTTTTAGCTAAGTTAAACAAATAGTGGTCATTTCTGCTAACAAAATGAGGAGTAATTTTTAAGGTTTTTTTTATGCTTAGAAAACTGTAAGTAATAAGATTTTTTTACTATTGGTAGTTGTCTATGATGGTCATTATTAGATAAAATACCAAGCAATTGATGAATATTTTAAATCATAGAAGTGACGAGGTTCTCTATTTGTAAGAAAAAAACGTAAATTTCATAGGTGGGAACCCAATATTAACTTTATGTATTTTTTTTAGTAGAAGTACACAATCTGTGAAAATGTCAACTGTCTACTTATTGCACGTTCATGAGATACAGCCCGGTGACAGACAGACGGACGGACGGACAGCGGAGGCTTAGTAATAAGGTTCCGTTCTTTTGATTTTAAGATTTAATAAAACTTTAAGTAGGTGTAGGTAAGTACTCGTATCTACGCTAATGAATACGTAAGCACGTGTAATTTTGGGTAATTAAAGTAAAAAAAAAAAAGAAGTCTCACTTTGAACCGAGTGCAATAATTTACAACGTGACCACTGACCACACGAACGTTATCGGCACCTCTCGAGAAAAATACGTTCAAAAATAGCCCGAAATAAAAACAGATCGGTCATTTATCTACTCGTCAATGTCAACAGTTTAGTACTCTTTCGATCCCACACGATGATCTCATCTGACATTGAACGGCGTAAACTAGTGCATAATATTTTAGAGGAACATGGCAACACAAACTAAAATTTCAGATATCTTAACTAGCTTAACTCTCACAATTGGTTTTAATTAATTCTCGGAATGTGCCGTATCTGGTACAATTTAATAAAGGATAATTAATGGGTATACCCCATTTCCCCTTCAAATGGTTAAGCTCTGTATTCATTAGGAAACAAAGTCATTAAGAAACATTGTTCATCAACGTGTTTTGTGTGACTTGCAATATGCTTACATTTCGTATTCATGATAAAGAAAACTAGTGCAACATTGTTGCCAGCAATATTTGATGTTGCAGGATTTTTCCCGACGGCATTTTTATGTTGCGCAACTGTTTCTCAACTTTTTCTCTAATGACTACTTAGGAGTATATATCTTTAGTAACTATCTGTTATTTTTCTCGCGCAAATCGTTTAATCCTTTTGACCCTCGACAGCCTTCTATGTTGGATGAGGGCGTAACATTTAGATAAAAATAAAACGTTCTTTATATGGTTGTATAAATGACGTGACGTAATGGACATTAGAATTTGGTTGGCTGCACCTTGACGTGCAAATAACTTAGTCTTTGTTACAATTTATTGTAACGCTTTTCATTTTCATGAGTAATATTACTTTACGTAAACGTTATATAGTCTAAGTTGATGTTAGAATGACCATAAGTAAGAAGGTTCTTATAGCTGCAATGGAATTTAAACTTTGTCGTGTATGACATTGAGTATGTAGTTCCAAGAGTTGATAATTGGACTTGGTAGCTAAGATACTGAATTCAAAAATTTATTTTCGTCTTTAAAGACAGAATAGTGGAACGTTGTTTTGTTTTTATCCCAGGTTTGGACATGGGGTAAGGAGGGTGACTACTTCCGTCTAGGACACGGATGTGACGCACATGTCCGTCGTCCCACGCCTGTGGAAGCGTTGCGCGGGCGACGTGCTATACAACTTGCGTTTGTGCGCAATCAAAATTATCTTGGTTGGACTTGCTTTTTCTAATCATACCTACAGTTATATTTTTTTATGTACAAAAGGAAAAAACATTAAAGAAAGCTCTTGTGATACCCTAAGTCCTACAATGTAAAAAATAAAAATTAGGTACAAAGAATTTCGAATTAATTATTGCTTGATTATTTAATTCTATAGATGCTCGGTAAAATTTTCTGCTCTCGAGTGCGATGATCCATGTTTAGAGAAAGACTTGGAATAGATCCAAGAAGATATTCCTAAAAGTAAATGCGTCTTTATGAGTCAGGTTTTTATACCGGACTTCTGATAAGAAATACAACTGAAACTATTTTATTTTTTTGCTATTCAATTCAATTTTTATTTATAAATTTAGTAACAATTCAGGTTGAGTTCGAATTAATCTAGCATGAAACATAAGTCTTCTTTAAATAAAATAAAACATTATAATAAAATTAAAATAAGAAAATATGAATAACATTAATTTGCATAACGGATGTTGTACATACAGACATGATAATTAGTAACGATAATTAGTAATAATTAGTAAGTACCTACATAATTATCAACTACAATTTATTATCGTGCAGCAAAACGGAAAAACAGAAGATCTGCAGCAAAAACTTCAATTGTATTACAGACTGGTAGGTACTGTATTTATTTATGTATATTATATAAGAAACAGGAAAACCATACTTTTGATCATTTGTTTTTAAGTTGTAACATAGAAACGTATTTAAAAATAAAAATTATGATTAGACCGATAGTTACTTTAGTATTAATGTTCATAATCTAGTAGAAAACTGTTACAAAACTATTTACGCTGACTATTAGATACTTAACATAAAACCCGGAATATGTATAATGAGTACAAAAACTAACAAATGAATTAACACTTTTTGTGTGAAAGCCCTTATGAAATACGCGCCCAATTTACACTTTCAAACAAGCTTTATTTATTGATGCAGCCGGCTTGCTATAAATAATGAGCATTTTGCATTCCACAACAAAACTGAAGATTTGAGAGACTAAAAACATCTGTTTACTGGGGTCGGTTTTGTGTTAAACTCGCCGTTGTATTTATACAGTAACGTTTGTACTGGTTTTTAAGCTAAATACTTTTCCATTGTAGAGTATTGCCCGAATAGCCATAGCATGGGAAAACTAAAAAAACGAGTAAAGTTCACTGGCCAAAGTTATAATAAAAGTGGTACTTCACAATACACCAACTTCTCATCTCATTGGTTCAATATCTATTTTTGCCTAATCTTCTTTGTAACAAAAAAATATTTTTTTATGTTTGTTTTACAATCTTTAGAGAAAACTGATAAAACCCGCCCCAAAATGTACGATAAAACCAGAGGTTAAGGTTACATTGATAGGACAGTCTGTTGCGCATGCTCATGTAATGTTTTATGGAACTATGTACCTACAATTTTATGTATTGATGTCAGCAGGCACGTAGGTACCTAAACGCAGTCTAAGAGCAATTAAGTAGCAATGTATTATGCACTTGACTACCTAGAAATAGTTTGTGCCAAATATGGCACGAGCACGACTGACTTATGTACAGACAAATGCCAATAAAAAAATAATGGACGATTTATGTAAGAGTAACCAGGGCCAGGACCAGTACCATATTTGCTGGGTTGATGATTTGCGAGGCAGTTCAAGGTGCAGTTAACAGTTAGTGCACATAGTGGCACTCAATCGCATGTGACCTGTTTACGTGAATGTATGGGGAACCCCCAGAATACTGATATATGACTGTATCGTCATCATGGTCTTGTCATCATATATTTATTATCCCAATTTTTTTGTTGTCGGCACAACATGTATTTTTTTGCTATTCTTCTCTATTAATTGACGATTAAAAGAGAAAGATGGAAAAAAACATCTCGGTAGCCACCCTTTTTCTAGGCATAGCATCTTTCACATAGTCAATCTTTTGTTTCTTTGGCCTTCACATATTCTTATAGCCATGCATATTCAAACTGAAAACTCTCCTCACGACATTTTCCTCATCTATACTTACTAATAATAAAGCTAAAGAGTTTGTTCTTTTGGTTGTTTGAACGCACTAATCTCTGGAACCACCAGTAGGATATGAAAAAATATTTTTGCATTGATAGCCCAATTCTTGAGGAAAGCTATAGGTTATTTAACAGCACGTTAGGATTAGGAGCCGAGCAAAAATAAAATTAAGTCAGAAATAAATCTAAACAAAAACTAAGCGTGGGCAGGCGATGCAATGCAACGGAATGGGTCGTTCGCGAGCAGAAACTAGTGTTTTATATGACGTACCACCTGAATATGATTAATTTTGCAGCTGGAAGTGGTGCTTCTAACCCACAATACAGGTGGAGCTCAGAATTTAACATTTAAACAAACAAGAATCAATTTGATTAATCCGGCACGCAGCGGAAATTCAACTTAAATTAAAGTAGGTACAAAATAAAAAATTAAAATTGATTCAGGCAAGTTAATAAAACAGTACCCTAATTGCGTAATACACGGTCAATCAGAATCTGAATCGTTTTAAAAACAGATTGCTAATCCATTGCCTCAAAAGTTCGAAAAAAAATCTGCTCAACAAAGTAAATAACGCAATGAATGTTGTTGATTTGTCAAAATGAAACAGATTAGTCGTAATCGTTTACGAAAATGTGTTGCGTAATTAGATAGCAGGTATAATGGTATGATGGTAGAATAGGTTATTTAACATTCATAAAAATAATATAATTACCTCCTAGTGAACTCATAAATGTCTTTGTTTCTATCAACGAGTAGCAAACACGCTCAGGTTTAATATTTTAACAAATTGTCACAACATCACAGCTTGTTTACCCGAAGGGTTGGGCAGGGGTGTACCATCAAAGAACTTTATATTATCTAACCATTTTGTAAACAAAATCCCGTGAACACGATGACCACATCTGTTACCGGCGCGGTTCTATAGCCACCGTCGTTAGTTATGAACTTATTTGATGGTACCTATGGTATACCCACATTTCGCCAGTTATGTTTAAGTCCCATGTAATAGGGGGCGAGCCTATTGCTATCAACCGGGCACAAATCAAGACTCCGGGCTGCTACTGAGAAATTCCAGATGGAAAACCCAATACCACTTTGCCCGATCTGGTAATCAAACCCAGGACCTCATGCTCAGCAGTAGCGCTTGCGATCACTAGACCAACGATACAGTCAAAAAATTGTTATTCACGCCAATTTACTAGACATTAGGTTCAAGGTTGTCTTTATGAACTCACTCAATTACATTTGAGCGTCGGCTATTGAACGATATATCCTAAATGCAAATATTATGCGTTCATTACAAATAGCTCGTTTGAATCGTATTTAATACGGTATCATGATAAAAAGTACCCAATTAAAGTAGGTAGGTAGTAACCTTGGGGCTCGTCGATGGGTGGGCACCCCAATCCATTAGATGTATATCGATCGACCATTCCGTGCCACGAAAAGCACGTTAAGCCGTTGGTACCGGCTGTCATTCGTAGATTTTTGACAGTCGTTACTGGTAGTCAGAAGCCCAAAAGTCTGATAATATCGGGTTAACCAGTAACTGGGTTGTAGAGGTTAAATAGTGGTATTCAGCTGCATCCAGTTAGACTGGAAGCCAACCCCAACATAGTTGGGAAAAGGCTAGACGGATTGATTGAGGTAGTAAACTACTTTAATTATAAAGATCTCGATTTGGTCTAACAAAAATAACCACTCGTATGACGCAGATATCTGCATATTTATTTCAAAACTATCATCGATTTATCGAAAGAGAAAGTCGATGTCCACTGTTTCATGGCATGTAAATACAGTTTTCAGTAGGTACACTTATCAGGTTTTGGGCCAATCGGACGGTGATGTCATATAGGGGCGTGTGTGCAAACGTGTGCCGAGCAAATAAAGCGGATTAATTCATTGTTGTTACAGCGCACTGACTTCCAAGGACATTGGGATATGAATATTTTAATTGTACCATATATGGAACAGACAGTTTAAATGTTAAAAATATATTAATATTTATACTTATAGCCTTTCAAAATTGTATAAAACGATCCTTCTGCTCTGTGACGAAGATTAGAAGAGCTTCTACCTTTATAGAAATGCATCTGCACCAATTTTTCGAATACGCCGAAAAATTTAAAATCATGAACGTCAGATCCTTCAAAAGTCAAAGTCAAAAATTTATTTGCAGATAAATATGGTTACAAAAGTTCTTACAATGGTAGAATAATAGTAGCTTAACATTATTTAATCATAACATAATGACATGCAAGTTTTTGGTATAAAATTAGATTATTTTAATATAAACTGAAGGAATTCTTTTATAGTATAGGAGTTCTCAATTAACCAACTGCCTAAATCCCTTCTGAAGCGGACCATTGGAAGTTCTTTGATTTGGTTAGGAATCTTATTATAAATCTGAATACACGTTGGATAGCAACTTCGCCCATATAGTTCCGTTTTAATCTAGGAATAATTAATCTATTAGCAGCTTGCATTCTATAAGCAACTCAATTAACCATTCCCCTACCCTTTAAGCCCCAATTTATTTGGGGTCAGGACAACATATCTTTTTCTTCCACACTTCTCTATTAGTCGTCATATCGGAAGTCACTCTCTTTCTAGCCACATCATCTTCCACACAGTCCATCCATCGTTTCTTTGGTCTTCCCTACTCTTTTATGGATCCACATTCATACTCAAAACTATCCTCACGACATTTTCCTCATTCCTCCGCATCACATGCCCATACCTCTTCCGCACAACTTTTTTAAGCAACTATTATGAATTATGATTCGCAAATTAACAATATAAGGTAGATTAATAAATTCTTCAGATCTGAGGGTCTAGTGTGAGTTTCGTTTAACCATCTCGATTTTACGCATCGACCGCGTTCGGCGCTCCGATTGGCCCATCACCAGTGAAGGCCAGTGAAGGGCCAATCAGAGCGCCGAACGCAGTCGATGCGTAAAATCGAGATGGTTAAACAAAACTCACACTAGACCCTCTGTAAAGCTCTTTGTTTCATTAAGTTATTCTTGGAACGTTGTTATCATTCAGTTCCATAGATGAAGAAAAAAGTGGCTGGTCGCAAGGTTTTTAAATTGAAAGGACCGGGTGCAGTCATTAGTCTTTTGAAGCAGTAAAAGTAACTAGCTAACTAATGAGTTAACGGTAATTTGGATAATCGTTTGGTCACCTCATGACTTCACCGGTCAGTTAAACTACAATTTTATCAAATTGACACTCATGTGACAGTCAATAAACTGTTTTTCAATTAAAAACCTATTGAAACGATGTGACAACCGAAAGTGTTTGAAATCAATCTTTGGTCTCTAGCAAAGAATAAGTTTTCAAAATCAAGTGTAGAATATTATGATACCTACCTACCTTAACATAACATAACATAGCATCACGCCTGTAATCCATAAGGGTTGGGCAGAGGTGTACCTATAGTACACCCACATTTCTCCAGTTATGTTTTAGTCCCATGTAGCACGGGGCGAGCCTGCGAAACTTATATTACTCACCAAATACCAGATAAATCGGGTAAAAGGTAAATATAAACAATATTTTTTTAATAAAAATAGTTATCATGCTCTCGTGACAAAAATACACAAAGTAAGGAAGTATTTGTGTATTTATGTCACGAGAGCACCTAATTTAATTAAATTTTTTTATTTTATTCAAATAACGTTTCTGCATGCTACACGCAGGTCGAAAGCTAAACAAACAGCCGTCAAGGCATTGGTCAATCATGTCATTGCACTATTACCGAGCAATGACTACAGCCCGATTAAAACTTAATGGCGGCTCGGAACATGAGGCGAGTCGCTGCGCAGTAACGAATTCCTGTGTCAACGGGGGAGAGGGGTGCGGTACTGCGCAGCGAGTGGCTAACTTCCGAGCCGCCATTAAATTTGAATCGAACTATACCAAGGCTACTGATGACGGAAACGACCGAAGAAACGGAACAACTAAAATACGTCTCTAAAATGAAATAGTGTCCCAATGATATTGAACTAATTCTATATTGGGGGTATTCCTCGAACCGCACGAACTTAGAACGAAGCAAATGAAGCGTACCAAACGCACATTCAAGTGACCTAGATCTATGTAAATACTCTATGTAAATGTGGTTGGAACATATGCGGGCGTCTCGTATTGTGAGGGAAATATCTATTCAATATATACATTGTCAATCGCAGACAGTCTAATTGGGAATTCATGCGAGTTACAGAATATACACATTTTATCTATTGGTACTATAAATAATATAATAAAGACGTAATAAGACCAACACTGAAGGAAGCTCTCGTTGGGGCTTAATTCAGAAAGCAGTACTTCTGGACACGGCTCGCATTGTCAGGAGGTTCCTCTCTCTGGAGCCCTAACCGCCGGTAGCTTGGACCCTGTTCCCGATACCGGTGGGCTTCGAAATTACTGATCCGCTATCTAATTACGTAACATATTTTCATAAACGATTACGACTAATCTGTTCCATTTTGACAGTTCAACAACATTCATTGCGTTATTTACGTTGTTGAGCAGATCTGTGAACATCTATTCGGATATTTTGACGAATCGCGAAAAAACTCGTTTCCGTATGCAATGTGAACGTGCATCCTTCATGACATATCGTTTTTTTTTTTGACGAACCGTCAATGGCGGGTCCATTGTGAATGAGCATTGAACAAAAACTAGGTAGGTATAGCGTGCAATTATTTGCATATATCTTGAATTCTTGACTATCCCAAACTCAAACTCAAACTCAATGAATTTATTTCAAATAAACCAATTACAGGCACTTTTGAATTGTCAAGGGGGTCGGTTAGCCAGAAAGATGAAGCTAGTTGCCCATTCCAAAGCGTAGTAGGTACCTATGGAGAAGAACAGGCAAGAAACTCCCAGTATTATAAATCTGAAAGTGTGTCTATAAAACACAAATCTTAAAACAAAAACAAGTAGTTTTACACATACCGACCGCAATCATTCAATCATTTCGGTGAAAAAATTCCAAGTTTCACAATTTACACGAAGAAAGCAAAAATTGACGTAAAGGTAACCTATTCACTACCCGAGTGAACATAACCTTTTGCTCTTATGTTCAAACAAAGCCCACTAGTCATAAGTAGGTACTACGCACATCTGACCTTTAGGATGACATCAGACAGGTCGGCGACTCTATTGGGGTCACTTAGGGCGGCCCCGTCCCTATATTCACTGGCATTCGTATTAATCTCATTCAGTTAATTGTTGTTGAACATGGAACATTGTATCTTCGTATCATGTCGTACATTGTCCTCTGTTCCCGAGTATTCGTGAAATTAATTAAGTATTATTTCGTTTATTTATTTTCTTTCTTACGGTTTCTTTTTTTCTAGGAGCTTGTGGCTAAAGCTTCGTGCAGACCAGCGCGACGCGACGCCGCGACGCGACTCGAACAATACAATTTCTAAGAAAACTTGACGTTATAACAATAACCGGTGTCGGGTCGCGCGACAAGTCGCGCTGGTCTGCACAAAGCTTTACTATTAACAGCCGCGTTGGTCGATCCATCAGGTTAAGCTACGCCTGCCGGGGTTGGTCGGTGGATGGGGGATCATCTTTACATACCGAGACTCCTCCGTGCCTCGGAAAGCACGTTAAGCCGTTGGTCCCGGCTGTTCGTGGATCTTTGACAGTCGTTAAGAGTCGTCAGCAGCCCAAAGACTGACACCAGTCTTACCAAGGGGTATCGTATTACCTAGTTACTGGGTTGTGGCGGTCAGATAGGCAGTCGCTCTATGTAAAATAATGGTATTTATCTACATCCGGTTAGACTGAAAGCCGACCCCAACATACATAGTTGGGAAAAGGCTAGGCAGATTGATTGATTTTCTTTCATACATAATTACATTTGTAATTTTTTTCACACTAAAAAGATATTTAAAAAAAAATCATAAAAAAGTATTATTATTATTATATTCTTTATTCTCAGACAACAATGATCCAGCGTGGTAGTAAACAATAATTTAACTTATTACTAGTGTTAGTACCTAGTTACAATGCAATAGAGAAGAAGACAGAATAAATATTATTGTGAAAAGGACATCTTAATTAATGTTAAGTGATCGTCCATCTCACAAAACTTTTAATAATCGGAGAGTCGAAACTCCCCGCCATCGTTCATAGAATGCTGTTGCCACTCGCCCGCAACCTTGGCAACACCAACGCGCTTTTATTTTTATCGGGCTTCAAAAATATTTTCCTATGACAGTCCTGCTTTTCAAAGTAAATTACATTTTTTTTATTTAAAAGGATTAGAAATAGGTACCATCTAGCTTACAACCTCGAAAATGTCATCGACATCATCTATCTATATCAATAAACAAGAAATGCTGTTCGTTGGTAAGCACATCACTTGAAAACGGCTGGACCGATTTGGCTATTTATTATTTTAAAATATCCGCAATAGTCTGAATTAGGTTTATAGGGAAAGAAAAATTTGAAAAGTTCCCTGGAAACAACTGAATGACCTTTTTTAGTATGGGATTTTTGAATGAATTATTATTTGAACAGGAAAACGTCTCCCGGGTTAAATAATGATCAAATACAAAAATTGAGAATTCCGTAATTCCGAATATTTGACATCAAATAGATGTCAAATATTTCGTAAACAAAAATGATTAAATCCGTATTATTTTACATACATTTTCCTGGTTCTGCAAAAGAAATATACCTATGGCGGAAAATAGGATACCAGGAAAAGTCTAACCTTTATGTTAGTAGGTGCTTTGTGTATCACTTCAAAGCAGATAATACTTAGTTATTATTTGTGGCATATAATTACCTTAATTAAGGACAACAAATATAATAAATGACCAACAAAATATGTAGGTATATTGGAACAGACATAACAAGTAGCTACCTACGGTAGGTACAAGATAATATTCAGCTGAATGTATGTGTATAAAGATATACCTACTAGGGTATTTTGGGATTATTCCACTTTGCCCCGCCAAAATCTCCCCACCAGTGGGAAAAGTGGAACGTTCACAATTTTGTCGCCCACTGTGCCCCACTAATTTACTTGTGGCACAGATTTGTGGGGTAAAGTGGAATAATCCGTATTTTTGCTACATACGTAGAACGTAATATTGCAGCGATCCATAGTTTAAATTAGATAAAAAAATTGAGCTTTTTATATTTACCTTTACTTTTCGACTCGATTTTATCTAGATAAAATCGATTCTGTTTCGTTTTTATGCACTTTTAAATGAACCTTGTTTACAGTTACACAAGTCTCTTGCAGTTTTCAAAACTAGCCTTGGGCAGTTCGAAATAGATTACAAATTCCGGATGCTGTAGCGAAAATTTCCGTAGCTGAATTGATGTCTCTACGCTAGGTGAACTGCGATACGATGCAACGAGTTCAATTATTTTATAAAGTACTAGATACCCCCTCCTGCTTCGCACGGTTCTTTATATGTAAATTTAATATCAATGTATACACATAATTATACCTAAACCTTCCAGAATAAATTCTCTAAATTATGGTGAAAATCGCATCAAAATCCGTTACGGAGTTTAGATGTACAACGCAGTCACACAGACAGACACGAAAAGCGACTTTAATTTGTAATATGTAATAAAAACCATAAGCAAAGTAATTAAGCACACAATAAAAATAAATATTGGCAGTGTAGTGGAAAGATGAAAATTTTTGCCTGTATGCCAAATAGTTTGTTCGACTGGTTTTTCGATTTAAATCTTTCGCGAAACCTGATACTTACTAATTATTCTTTCTCAAACTTTTACCTTTTCAAGACATTACAACAAGTTCTTTAATAAAATATTGAATGGCGACACGAGTACGGTTACCATTTTTAGTATCTTCATATTTGCTAGATGGAACATCTGAGTAAATAAAACACACATTGCAAGCTGACTGACCTCAAACTTTAGTGTCTGAGAAAACCGATATTTATTGGTATAAAAGTTGATACACGAGGCGATAACGACGACCAATCGGTCCTGACTCTGGTATGTTTTTTTTTGTACTTTTTACTAAAATGCTACAGAGTGTCATCGTTATATTATTTTGCCGATAAGCCTAACGTGTACACACGGCTGCACATCAAGCTATACATTTCCAGTTTATGCTGATCTCGCATTGTATAGGATTTCCGTACAATACGAGGTTGGCTTATACTGGAAATGTATAGCTTGATGTGTAGCCGTGTGTACCTCCTTGCACGGATCAATATTATTGTCATTGATAAAAACAATTCGGACAATTCTTTTTTTTTAAGCGAATATAACTCCGAATTATATTATAAGCTAAGATTGCTATAATATTTTAATTACCGTAATGACCAATACTGCCCTGCTAAGCCGAAAGGCGCTATCTCTGAGATACGGCCTTTTAGTATTTTTTATACCATTCAATAGCTATAACAATTTCGCATCTAATGGTATAAGCCGAATAGCGCTATCTAACTTAAAACATTTAAAAAAACCAGTATGAAGTTATTTTTTATCCTTATGTTTCCTTAAATGACAATTTACAAAAAGTAAATTTTCTCAAAACTTACTCCTATTGAGATAGCGCCTTTCGGCTTAGCAGGGCAGAATAGTCAAGACCTTAAAAGCTAGCGCAAACAGGCGCGACGCGACCTCGGTAATTATTCTACCGTGAAGTTTTCTTAGTTTTTTTTTTATTAGAGTCGCATCGCACTGTCGTGTGGCTCGGGAGCCTTTATCTCTTAATTATGTACTTATTTATTATAGTAGGATGTGGCGTCTAATTTATCAAACAACACCTGCACTTCCACACATCGTGTGAACATTCCTGGAAGACTAATACATATATCATATTACTATCGTTACAACAAAATACTTTAGATACGAGTACCTACATCAGTTAGTTCAAGGAACTAGGCAAGTGCATGTGCAGACTGGGCGAATTATATGGTGCAGAGTTGGTGATCGATGAGTGCAGATAAACAACACGGGGCCATGTGGTGATCGTGCTTATAATAATATGGAGGTAATGATAAACAAGTACTTTGCACAAAAATGTGTGTGCTGTAAAAGTTTGTGTGTTTAGATGTTTGTTACTCAATCACGCAAAAACCGCTGAACGGTTTTTGGATGAAATTTGGCACACAGATATTTTATAACCAGGATATTTTATTAAAAAATATCCTACATAGGATACTTTTTTATCCCGGTCGTATCCCGCTTTTTTGTTCCCATGGGATATAATTGCCGACCTCCACGCGGGCGAAGCCGCGGGCAAAAGTACATAAAGTGCTACTTTATTTACACCAAGTGGGCAAGGAAGAATTTTTTTTGTGTTCCCCGGTAGGTATGGGGTAAAAAAATTGACAAGTTAGTTTAATAACTATGAATAGCTAAAAAGTGTTTTTGTCTGAACGAAGAATGATTTTTCTCTAAATATACAAAACTCAGCAATATTCTGTTTTGCATACGAAATATTCTGTTTTGTTTTCCTTGTTTGTGTATGGTTCTACTCGTATGCCAAAAACTGTTTAAAAAAATAGGTTCCATTACATGAATTAAAATATAAATAAGAAGCTTTTGTTGTATCGAAATAAGCGGCAAATTGACTATAAAAGGATCTTTGGAAAGAATCCAATAGTTATATCTGTGAAATGGCATGTAAAAATGCATATTTTTTCTTTAACTGCAACCAACTCCTGCGCAAGGGGACGTCACATTGATTAGGTACTACTAACTAATTAATTTTATGCACGGCCGTCGACCGCCTATTATTATACCTATAAGGATGAAAACAAATAAAAATATTGTCAGCCTCATTAATTTTATCTGTTTCTTCTGACTATGGAAAAACCTAATTATGACCAAAAATATATCTACCTAGAAAAAATATAATTATAATGTAGATAATAATATAATTTATTTTTTCTGCATTTTCTACTTATTCGTAGGTTCTAAGTGAAGTTGTTAGCTAGTTCATAAAATCAATATTAACGAAGTCATCAAATCCTCATCTTAAATCACTACACGAACCATTAAAAGCTTTTAACATGACGTCACATTTTATGTTCAAAATGGCGGCGCCGCGGCCTGCCCTCCATTCTATGGACTTTTTACGAGTTCTTGGTTTAAAACAGGCTTGGCCTATTTTCTTTTGTATCTACTGCTTTTTGGACACGCTAACCTTTCTGAGTGATCACATAGGCGTTTCCTATAACTATGCGGAAGTTGTTTCTATTTTGGGCTTAATTGTTATTATGAAGTAGGTTGAAAATTTAAGTGAAGTGAGCTTGAAATGAGCGGTCATTCCACCTGGGCTAGGGTTTGACTCTAGTGACACCTGCAGGAGTACTTTACAATGTGGCAACTTTTTAACGCATGCAAAATTTTCTCATTTTGAGGAAATAACAGAAGTCTGAAGGTGCTTCAAAAAATAAAGTTTCATTTCTAATCATCTAAGTGTATTTTTCAATGTCATCCTGACCGGATGACATTGAAAAATACACTTCAATGTCGTGAGAGATCTCCTGCAGTGCGTTGTTGCTATCGATATTTTATCCTTCAAACCGGTTCAAAGGGTTAAACGCATATAAGTACGTTACGTACATATATCATTTTAAACCCGTTTTTAATTCAATTATCACAGTTTTTTTTTTCGAAAAGATACAAATACTTTTCTCCTCAATAAAATTGCACTGTTTTGTTGATTACATAAAACAACATGAAGAAAAACGTATTTTTCTTTAAAAAACCCGGGTTGTCGTCCAAATACCTCTTCAGTACTATGTCCTACTGAAGACTACGTTATAGTAAAGGTACATAACTGTTATAAAAACAAGGCCAACTCTTCCTTTCTTTCATAACACAATTTTTAGTTTTTTATTTCGTAACTACACTAATTTCGAGTTCATAATCCTATCATAGGTAGGTACTGTTTGGGTTCAGCGTAAAGCTTCGTGCAGACCAGCGCGACGCGACACCGGTTATTATTATAAGTACCGTCAAGTTTTCTTAGAAATTGTATTGTTCGTGTCGCGGCGCGGCGTCGCGTCGCGCTGGTCTGTACGAGCTTTTATACTGCATTTTATTTAACGCCGTCTTTGTCTATACAGATAGTTATACGTAGGTACCTACTCATAACTTCATCGGTCATTAAATTTCAATTTTTTAATATTTATTTTGTTTTTTGTTATTATTACAGTATGACATTTTTGTATGCATGTGTTTCTGTGACAAATTAATCTATTTTTATTTCTTTCTTTTCTTTAACTACTCTTCTTATTAAGTCAATCTGCATAGTATAGGATAATTTCAGTGATAGGTGCATATTGAAAGTAGGTACCATCGAAGAAGTTCATATCTAACCACCGTAAGGATTATTCTTACTTGCAGCGCTCGGCGGCTATAGCACCGGGCTGGTAACAGATGTGGTCATCGTGTTCACGGGATTTTGTTTAGAAACTGGTTAGATATGAACTTCTTTGATGGTACCTACCTAATGATAACCATTTAATCCCATACCATGTATGGCCATTGTTTAACTACATATTAGTATGTTTGTGGTCAGGAAATCTGCTTGGGGTCTGCCCATTGGAGCGCAGAGGAGAGGAAATTGCAAATATTGGCCAATATATGCATTGTCGTAAGTTCCACAAAACATGACATCATCGGAAACAGGAAGAAATGTATGTATCGACGTTTTTTCGGCGGATTTGAGGTCATTAGGATTATTTAGTTATCGTGTTTCAAACGTTTCAACCCGATAAGGAAAGCTTATACAGGATGTGGTCTTCCCGTCACTGTTTTCAATTATTAATAATATATAAATAACTATCACATCACAGAAAACATTTGTATTTTTGTTTGTAATGAATAAACTTCAAAAAAGATAAATAAATTGTCATTGCTGTCGGGGGACCGTTGTGTCGTTGTGTGGAACACTCTAAATCTAAGTGGTCCCCCGACTGCAATGGCAATTTTTTTTTTTTTATCAATTTTCAAATTATAGCCTATATGTGTAAGGATTCTAACGATACGCCATACATCCAAATCTGTTCAAGGATTCTAACGATACGCCATACATCCAAATCTGTTCAAGGATTTAAAATTTATGATGGAACAAAGAAACTTACATACATAAATGAACCCTGAAAACATTACGCTTCTTTTTGGGCAGTCGTGTAAAAAGGACCGGATCAATTTTAAAAATTATTTCGTCGGTAGGACGCCATATTATCACATAGTTAGTTATGAGTAACATAGGCTATAATTTATAAATATATCACGCGGGCGAAGCCACTGACGGAGGCTAGTTGTTAATAATTTTAATAATAATAGGAAAATGCGTGTGTCATTGCGTGCTAGCACAGTCTCAACATGTGGTCTTAATTGACGGCACCTCGCACAGGTATTCATATTTAGATTACATATGAACCTACTTTATTTCAGCCATCTTTATCTATCTATAATATAATAAAGCTGAAGAATTCGTTTGTTTTTGTTATTTGAACGCGCTATCTCTGGCACTTCTAGTCAGATCTGAAAAATTCGGTTTGCATTTTTGATAGCCATATTCTTGATAAAGTTTATAGACTATTTAACACTTTCGATTCCACACACTTTTCATGGAACTCATACGCCATGCCGCTATACATATTGGAAGCGAAACCTCCGGGAGGGTTGCCGGCCATTACGTTTGCGCTGTCGCGGACAGTCAACGGCATTTGGTTTAAAACCGTGTTATAAAACGAAGGAAAATTGTTTTTCAGGGGGTCTTGTTGCTATACGTAGTTTTCAAAAATAACATTTTTGAACAAAAAAATTTAAAAAAATCAGAATTCTTGGATTTTAAAACCAACGCACATACTAATAAATCTCGTTAAAATATAAGTAAGTACATCAGATTTTATTTTCACGGTTTGTAATGCTGTATTCGCTAATAAAAACCTACATTTAAAATAAGCCCTCCGCGAGTTCCCCCGGGCGTCCCATATGCGACCAGGTGAACCCTCCAGAAGTCCTCCTGGAGGGTTAACATCACGCTGCGACTCTTAGGAGCAAAGCAAAATAAACAAAGCAGAAAGAACGCTGTGCGAAAACGTAGTTAGCGCGGGTGAGTGATGCGATGATGCGACTCGGTGGGTCAGAAGAGGGCGGCCGCCCGACGCGAACCAAGCATTACCGAGAACAGCCGAACCGTGCATGTCTACCCCCACGCGGGCGAAGCCGCGGGATAAAGATAGTGTATTAATAATTAATACTTATAATATTATATAGCCTGATGCAGTTAACAGTCCCCAAAAAAAAAGAACGCTCCCGTTACAAATCTTAATAATTATAATAATTTATATTTATATTTTTAAATGTTTTTGTTTTCTCTTTTGTTTTTATACAAATATTTAAAAATGTAAATTATATGTACTGTATGTACATAAATGAAATAATAATTTTATTATAGGCAGGCAGAGCAAGCATAAAAAAATCCATGTTTAAAATACCCGAAAATTAAAAACATTATAAATTAATTACTTAATTATTAAGAGAATATCGCGGATGAGAGTACATTAATTAGGTAGTACGGAAATGGCAACAATGCTGTTTATGGAAACTAATAACACAAACCTAATTATGTAATGATGTGGTTTTAATTTACCAGATATTCAATTTTAATTGATTTTGAACAGGAAAAAACACCCAGCAATAAATTCAATAATCAGGTAGGTATTTGCTTGGTTATGATAACTATCAATTATGACAAATGAACCTAATATGACGGAAACAAGCCATATGGTGCTAAAATGTAGTAGGTACCTAAGTATCTAAATACCTAGAACCAATTTTTTATTTATTTGTCCTAATTTTAGTTGAATACTTATAAAATAATAATAATACCAGCCTATTTTTGTCCCACTGCACGGCAAAGGCCTCTTCTTAGAAAGAGAAGGCAGGAGCAATGATCACCATGCTTGCTCAAGACGGGTTGGCGATTTCAGACTTAATCAAAACTACAAAGTCCAGGTTTCCTCACGATGTTTTCCTTCACCGATGTCAGTAATGACCAAGATAAACTCAGAATGTACCATCGAAGAAGTTCATATCTAACCAGTTTCAACACAAAATCCCATGAACACGATGACCACATCTGTAACCGGCCCGGTGCTATAGTCGCCTTGCTCTGCAAGCAAGAATAGTCCTTACGGTGGTTAGATATGAACTTCTTCGATGGTACATATTAATGCTTGGGACATCACGATATTTTTTTGTATACAAAAATCCGAATACCTAAATATATTTTATTAACTATTTTGTTTTTTTCCTCGCCAACGTTTTCGGATACGTCCTATACAGGGTGTCTGGGACATCGACGCGAAAACTGGTACCATGGATTCAGTACGTGATTCTGAACCCCGCTGCGTTGAAACTATTCGTCGTTTATTAAAAAAAAAAAAACTGCTGTTCCATAGAAAAGTGCAATACCTACACGGTCAAAACGGTAAACTGAATCCGTCACGGTAAACTGAATCCGTGTTATCAGTTTTCGCGTCGATGTCCCAGACACCCTGTATAGGACGTATCCGAAAACGTTGACGAGGAAAAAAACTAAATATTTAATAAAATATATTTAGGTATTCGGATTTTTTTATACAAAAAAATATCGTGATTTCCCAAGCATTAATATGTACGGTCGAAGAAGTTCATATCTAACCACCCTGTATAGCAATAATCATACGCAAGTTAGACAAAAAATAAATAAAAAAATACTATAATAATCTATTCACTTCATGGTTGATTAAGGGTGATAAACTCGTAAAATAAATATGACCCTGCTTGACGACAGCGAGACTGTTAGTAGGTACACAATGAATCGGGCTAGCGATAGCGGCCTGGCGTCTGTGCGGTGACGTCATTTATGTATCTAGTATACATATTCAGCTAGGTATATACATATGAATTAGAGTAATGGAGGGGCTAATGGAATTTATGTAGTACTAGCTTTTGCCCAAGGTTTCGTCCGCGTGAATGTCGAAAAATATCCTACCAGAACGTACCACCGGGATTTAAAGTATTATAAGCTACCTGTGTGCCAAGTTTCATCCGGATCCGTTTAGCTGTTTTTGCGCTTATCCGTAACATACAGACAACGGACAAAAAAATCTTTGTTATTATTTTTTATTATGTATAGAGATTTTTCTCTGAAGTGGGCGCTTCGCGATCTCCATAATCGATCCTAACCCATAAGGGTCAGTGATCTAAAAGATACTTAGATTATGTAAATATGTACATATATTACCTAACCCTGCGACAACACGGATAATTAGAAAATGGTGAAAAGATTACTGCGAGCAAATTGGTTGAAATAGGTTGGGTTAGAACTGTGACCAACGCGCGCGAGCCGAGCGAGCAAATCGAGCGGTGCCACGGCAGCGCCCGGCGAGCGATACTTTCAAGTTGCTCGGGGAAATATTTTCACCATATTCTAATAATCCGTGTTTTCGCAATATCCCTAGGGTTTTCGCGAAAATTCAAATGATCATCAAATCATCCTACGACATGTATATATCTCTGATAACCCTGTAAGTTACAGTACACTTTTATAGATAATATTGATAAGTAACATAAGTTTTGTTTTATCAGTGAAAATCATCGAAATATTTTTATTTTGTTTTCTTTACATGGATTAGGTATCTAATAAATAAATAAAAGTCAAATAAATAAATAAATCTCTTACGCAGTATGTAGGAAAGTAAGTTTGTTTTTTACCCGGCGTAGCAAAAAGAGGGTTATGATTTTGACAGGCATGAATGTATGTATGTAGGATGTATGTTCTTCATCTGTTTCCTCATAACTTCTAGACTATTTATCATAAGTTGACGAGGAGGTATCGTAGGAATCCTCTTGATCATCCGCTCAGCGGATGATACTTTAAATTGAATATGGCTAGACGACAAAGTACGGCAATAACGAAGAAAAACACTATCGCAAGGTTTTGCTTGGGGTAGCGCTTTAACTTTTTATGGCGCATTGGATTTTCGACTCTCGGTGTTCAGCCGAGCATAGAAAATCCAACATACACTCTCAGCGCTAAGCAGTGCTTCGACGAATACAGTGCGCAAAAAAAATCGCCCGCTGGCTACGAGGCCTCACACAACACGCCTTTTTTTTATACCGTCCGTATTTTTTTGCTTTGTCATTTCAAACGCTAAACTCACACAGTGGTTTTTTTTTCTACAGTTTGAACAAAAAGAACCTTTGCAAACAAAAGACCTGTCATTGATCAAAATGATAAATGCATTACTGACATAACTACGAAACGAGTTTATTTCACTGTGTGAACGCTTCCGTGACTTTTTTGTTAAACCATTATTATAGCTTTTGGCATACCTGCGTAATTGCGTAACCCACATAAAATGACAATTGATCACAATCGGTTTCATTTTGACAGTTCACCCACGTTATTAACGTTGTTGAGCAGACAAATTTTTCAAACCTAAGAATCAATGGATTGTGATTGGAAGTGTGTTATGCAATTAGGGTGCTTTATGCGGAGTGTCGGAAATAATATTTACTTGTGATAGTTCTGTCAAACGGATCACAGTATGTAAGTTTACGAAGCAAACGTGTAACATGGTAGATACCAGCAGATCTAACCTGTTAAAATCTCAACGTGAAAACTTAGGTGGAGTGAGCTGTCAAATTATAGCAATCTTTAGCATGAGGTGGAATGACTGCTCACTTCAAGCTCACTTCAGCTTGTTTTCACGGTGAGATTTTTACAGAAAATACCGGCTGTCCCAACTAACATTTTCTTTAGAAGCAAAACTACCAAGATGTATTTTCAAGAATTTTATTCATATTCACACAAAACTTATTCGAAGCTTGCCCGATAGATAATGGTCGGTAAACGTGCCCCAAAACTGACCGCCCACCGCTCCCGTTTTTTCACTATAACCTTGACTTGACTAGGCACGGTGTACACGTGCCGACCGCGCGGCGCCGCACACTGTCATACTTACTGATATTGGCAGACAAAAGCACGAAAAGTTTTGGAACTTAGTTTTTTTTTACTCAATGCGTAATTCATAAATAAGTGTTTATTTATTATCGTACGTATTATCGTATTAGAATGTATTTAGTGTAACCTCATATATTTCTACATTTAATAACTTAAACTTTTACGGTGTCCCTACATCTATAAAAATTATAAAATACTAACGAAGAATTTAGTCCGTTTGTCTCTTTGTTTGGATGTATGTTCCGGATTGGCGCAAAAACGGCTGAATGGAGTTGGACGAAATTTGGCCAACAGATAGATTATGACCCGGATTTAAAACACATAAGTAGGTTACTTTTAATACCGGTAGTACGTTCCCGTAATATTTGCACGCGGGCGATGTCGCGGGCAAAAGCTAGTAATAAATAGTATTCTATTATATTTATCATTGAAAAAACACTTCAAGTTTGAGTACTTCCCTATAAAGACACATAACGTACCTATTATGAACCTGTTTATTAATGATGACACAAATTATTGTACAGTTCGAGTTAATTTAGTAATGATGTGTATATTAAATTAATGACATTTTTGGTTAATTGTTCTCTGACCGCTAGATGATTAAACGTAAATTGTTTTGACGAACGCTGACATTCATGAAATGGCTGATAAAATAAAAATCACCGCCAAATACAAAACTGTTTTACAATTAGTGTTGATTTATTGAAATAAAACCTTTATTTCAAAATATAAAAACATGTAAAGGCATATACGGATCGAATGGTGTTTTAACTTAGTAAGTAGATACCCACAGACTAAAAAAAAAGGAAAAAAACTTGGTAACACGATTTGCACTTCTTAAGTAACAGGTTTATAGTTTCATTGTAATTTTTGTCTCGGTCAAATTTGAGAATTAGCACACTATGTTTTATTTAAACACGCGTAGCCGTGCGTGAATTCATTCATATTATCATATTTAAAAATAAACACTTGTGTGGTAAGTACTTATAGCGTGTCTAAATCAGAGATCTGCCGGGGTCCGAGGTGCTTGAGGTCATATGATGCGCGAACTAGATTCAGGCTTCTATCAAAATCATTATTAATTATTATTTCAATAATTATTATTTATTATTATTAAAGACAATATACAGCATAATTACAATGAGATGAACTAAGGCATGCTTAACTCAAAATTAAACTAAGACTTAATTAAGTACTTTTTATACATCGCGTATCGACGAGTGTAAACTCTGTTGAAAACATATTTAATTTAGTTCATCATTGGACCCAAAAAAAATATTTCCCTGTAGGTATGTAGTAGGAAAATCTAAGGTAATACCTATTGTATTACGCCGACAAAATCGTACAAAAAGTTAATTTACAAAATATCAAAGAATTTTTGGAATATATAAACATTTTTTTTAATTTAGTTGTCCGCTAGAAAATATAGCAATAAAGATTTTTAAATGACAAAAAAATGCAAGGTTATTCTTCTCATTTTATTACCAATGAAACATCAATCGCAATATAAAAATGTAAGTACCTGCCTAATTGTTATAAATAATATAAAAATATTTTATAGGTACCGGTGTGCGAGTATTCAAAAATTCACAAAATGGCGGATAACTGCCATTTCCGCACGAAAAGAAAAATGGCGTCCAACAAAAATTTGGATGCGCATGATATCAATCCGCTTTTTAATACTTATTATATGTTTAATATTTTACTGTTAAAATTACTACAAAAGTAAATTAATTAACTCCTGTAAAACTTTGAAGAAAAAAAGTGTAAGAAAAAAAAAACAATATTTCTTAATAATAAATAAATAAACACTGGTACTCACTTTTTATGCTGGTTGCAGGAAAAACTAACACTATTTATATATTTATTTAAAAATATAAATGAATTGCAATTATTCGAAATAATCGCAAGTCAGCGACTGTCTCAGGGACGCTCTCGGGACTAACTGGCGAACTGGCGTCACTACAGCAGTAAAGAGCATGGCGTGCCGCGATCCGGCAAAAAAATAATTGTTCAGTTGTTGTTATTGTATACAAGCTTAGGTATACATTTAAAGCGGATTTTTTCCGGCAAACGACAGTGAAAATTTGAAGTGTTATGAGAAATTATCCTGAAGTTATTGACATCTTATGTACCGCAGTGCCGCGGCAACTATTAATTTTTCCTCAATAATAAATTAGAGTATGAGACATATTTTTAACTTGGTACCCCAAATGAATGATATTCGTATTTTCCACAATGTTTTTTATTTTTTTATTTTTTTAATGACATCACTTTATAATACTTAATATATTTTTTATACAGTATATTTCATCTAAACGAATAAAAAAACAATCTACCTGCATTTATTTGTTTTCTAAATTAATATTAGGTAGGTATACTTATTTAAAAAATCGATATTTTAATCACTAAAATCTCTACCTATTTAAAAGAGTCGTAGTTTTTAAGATTATTTTAATAGAGACTATGACGATTTGAAACAAAAATTCATCAAACTCAAACTCAATGATATTTAATTTTAACTTTTTTTTAAGTGATTTTTTTTTAAATAAAAAAATATTTTAGTACGTGTTAAAGTGGAGTTTCGAAATGAAGTCTGATATATGAATTTAGTTTAGTGTGTAAATACATACAAAATATACCTACAAGTCTCATCTATTTATTAATCATTTATTTCAGAATAAAAACATTCCATACATAGTAAATAGTACTTATATCTAAATTAGTAAATTATTTATCTAAAATATTCCTGTATTAAGTTCCTTTTTTATTATACATCAATATTAAACTATTTACAAGTGGGTACAAACAACTTATAACTAATTAATTAATAAAAGTAGCAAAATTATATACTAACTTAACTAAAACTTTACAAACTAAAATATAGCATCGAAAAATTCATCGGCAAAAAAAAAAAAAAAAAGCAATGATATAGTTAATCATGTCAATGAAGAGAAAGACCAATTATTTATTATTTTCGGTTCTTTACGTTTGTTCTCATTTAAGAGAGTTTAAGAAACCTTAGACACGGGTCCGGACCAAGCATGTAAGGCGAAATTTAGATAGAAAAGGTGGATGACAATGTTGAAGAAGTCAGGAACTTTCGGGTGATGCTACAGGTGTTAAGAATGGTAGCTTTTTGGAGCATGTAAAGTGTGTGAGAAGGCATCTGTAGGGTGTTAAGGCTGTGTGTGAGAGATTGTGGTATTATACCAGTAGATGAAAGGACAATCGGGACAATATGAACGGTTTGCGCTTTCCATTGAGTTTTAATTTCTATGGCGAGATCTTGATACTTACTGAGTTTTTCAGATATGGTGGTTTGAATATTGTGTGAGTTAGGTATTGCTATATCTATCAGATAAACTGTTTTATTGGTTTTGTCGTGAACGGTAATGTCAGGTCTATTGTAATGAATAGTTTTATCTGTTATTATTGTTCGGTCCCAGTAAATTTTCTGATCCTTACTTTCTAATATTATTTCTGGTTTATATTTATAATTATTTACAATTCCGCTATATACAGGGTGGCAGGGAGATCGAAGCGGAAACTCGCGGGCGGTTCAGAATCATGTACTGAATCCATGGTAACAGTTTTCGCACCCTGTATCTATATTTATCACATTATAGAGAAACTCAGACTTTATTTGTTTGACTAAGTGTCTACGTAGATATGTAGTAGGTACAAGGTCACATTGTAGATTGCCAACAGCAAAGTCAATGAATTAGAGTAGGTAAATGAACGAGTGTTAAATTGACATTGCGGATCTATACCAGAATGTCGTTGACTTTGAAAGCAAAGAGAAATAAACAAAGTAAACACAGCCAAGTGCATGTCGGACCACGCACAATGAAGGGTTTCATAGTTGGGCTGAATTCATCCCAAGGAGTTGAAAACCATGTTCTCCCTTACATTTCAACTGCAAAGCACTTTTTACATTTATGTCTACACCAGCCGTATGGTGACCAATGGCGGACTTATTTAATTAAATAGCACTTATTTTCAATTTTCCAATTTAGTTATTCCGTGAAAACAACTGAAACAAATAAATTTCGATAGGAAAGAAAAAGGCTCAACAAATGCAATCTGCTTCAAATGAAACGTTTCTTAGGGTTGCCGATGTATATGTTTAGGTGTATTTTTATCAGCCATCAGTTAAACTGATGTAGTGTTTATAAAAATGTATCTAATCACTATCACTAACATATTATAAAACAAAGTCCCCCGCCGCGTCTGTCTGTCTGAACGCGATAAACTCAAAAAGTACGGAACGGATGTTCATACGGTTGAGTGTGTGATTCATGAGGAAAACTTAGGTGCATAAAGGCTCATTCAGACCAGCGCGACGCGACGCCGCGACGCGACTCGAACAATACAATTTCTAAGAAAACTTGACGGTATAACAATAGCCGGTGTCGCGCCGCGCTGTCGCGTCGCGCTGGTCTGCACGAAGCTTAACTCATTATGGATTTGTGTAAATTGGCTGAAATATGAAATATAGAATAAACCTTAGGTAGTCAACTATGAAACAGTTGCACAATTAAACGTGTTTCATCTAAGTTCATTGTATACCATATAAAATCTTTATATATACTTTCCGTGCAATTTAATATTTTTTTGTGGCTAGAAATTATTAATCACAACATTTGGCGCCTACTAAAAAGCTCTAAAATAGAATAATAGAATAGAATTTTCTTTATTCGAGTAACTAAGACTCAACAACAAGATTGTTAGTAAAACTTACGACTATGTTAGTAAGCACAGACAGTAAACAAAAAGAAGGAAAACAATACAAAAATTCGAAATTCTAAAGAGAAAGAAATGATCATTAATAAGGGAAAATATGGTTCGCCCTATTCTAATGTGCAGACAAGTAGAGCTTGGTTAAAGCTGCACAAGAATGCAATGTACATAGGTATATTATTCTACACTGTTTCGATGCATAAAAATATATAAAAATATGGATGATGCATTTTTGATTTACTCTCAACTACAAAATTAATAAAACTTAAATTCGAACAAGAAACAGCACTTAAAGAGTATATCGAAGAATGTGTATGATTAGGTATATTCCAAGGATGTGCGCCATATTGCTTATCAAATGGCGAAAGTAAATAATATCCAATGCCCTGCTAGTTCGAAAAAAGACCAAATGGCAGGTACCTACCTATTGAATGGCTTCGGTCTTACAAATCAAGGCATCCAGAAAAGACGTAGATATATGCCAGTGACCTTGAGTGGTTAGCTTGAGTGTTCTGTACTGAGCTCACGCAAGGCGTTGTACCTCCAGCCAGTAACAGGACTCGCCCATCAAGGAGCGCTGTCCCAAATTAGACCAATTATTAATTTTTCAATAATTAAATTATCTTTAAAATGGTGAAGGTTTTAGAAATATACGCTTGATAGATTTTGCGTGATTCTCAGTTTTTTATCCGCGTTAGACATAAGTTTACAAATTAATTTCACTCTGTAATGTAAACATAATCTAAAATATTCCTTTATTAAGTTATTAAGAAAATGCTCTAATTTAACATAATAGGTATTTTTTTCCAAATCAGTAACACTACTCGTTTAGACGTGAATTTCAGTATAAAATCATTAAAAGTCGGTTATCGTCGCCTTAACACTGAAGAAACCTGAAGCATTACCTATTATAAGTTATAGGTAACCTGAAGAGTCTAATTAAAATGAAATTAGGAATAAAAACATTTTTGATTGAACTCAAGCATTTTTTGGTCATTTACCTACTCAATAAATGACACAAAATGTGATAAAAACCCTATTAATTAATGTTTCATTATGTACGCAGACACTGTGGACACAATGAAACACAACATTTTCTTTTTTTTTTGCCGGTCGATTGCACATTAAAAAAATTGTCTAAGTAAATGAAATCCGATGCCCAATAAAATTGGCTGCATACCTGTAAATAATAAATTAATAGTTTGGAAAAAACTAAAAAACACGCTTTTACGTGCACCTTTACAAGACCTTTCTAACAAGTCCAAATACGGCTATGATACGATATTTCATCATGGAATGCTAGTGCCTATCTTCCGGCTTCATCATCAGACCTTGAAACCTAATCATGGTCAACGTTCATTACAAGACCTTTCTAACAAGTCCAAACACGGCTATGATACGATCATCCATCATGAAGTTCCAGTTCATATCTTCCGGCTCCATCACCAGATCAGCTCGACAGTACCATGTTATTGTATTGTCATCAAAATCACATACAACTGCCAATTTTCATAACGCTACAATCTTTAGAAGATGGTTAAATTAGTTTTCTTAGATTTGATTACATAGTTACATGCATACAGGTCGACCTAAAAAAAAGCGTGTTAAGAAATAGACTTACTCTAAATAAAAACAAAGGTGTATGAGACTGAAATTTTATTGTTTCATTGTTGGATACATGTGACCTACTGTATCTAAACTCAGCAGCAGTGGCCATCCTAAACACTCTTATAACTGATAACCCCTTATCACATGCAAACTAATATTTGTGCCAGCGATTATTTATACAGCGGAAATTATCACTATACTTACACTGTCCGCAAATTTGTAATTTTATCAAGGACAACACATAATTTGCTCACTTTAAATGTTAAGGTAATCTTAGTTTTTCTTATCTTTTCTCCCCGAGTAGACAACTGTTTTAATATTGTAAATTGTTTACTATGTCTTGCAGCTGTACGTGGAAACACAATTATGGAACAATGGTTGTAGACAATAAAAGAACTACGTAATAACAGCCGTACGCGTCGATCCAGTTAAGCTACGCTTGCCGGAGTTGGTCCGTGGACGGGTGACCACGGACCTCGGCCACGGGTCTCGGTCTTTACATACCGAGACTCCTCCGTGCCCCGTAAAGCACGTTAAGACGTTGGTCCTGGCTGTCATTCGAGGATCTTTGACAGTCATCACGGGTCGTCGGAAGGCCGAAAATGTGACAACCAGTCTTACCAAGGGGTATCGTATTACCCAGTTAATGGTTTGTGGAGGTCACATAGGCAGTCGCTCCATGTAAAATACTGGTATTCAGCTGCATCCGGTTAGACTGGAAGCCGACCCCAACAGAGTTGGGAAAAGGCTAGGCAGATTTGGTTTGTTCTTGATAATACCCAAAGGAATATTAGAGGTCCAGTATAAAAAACCACGTTACTCATCTATAGTAAGTCCTACATATACCTAATATAGAGGCACAGTTAAAAATCTCAAACTGCCAAGAATTTTCTGATATTGTGGGAATATCTAATAACTAACAGTCTTACCACAAAAAACATAGACGAGCCTTAGACACGTGTTTAGCAGTTGTTTAACAAAAGTGATACCACAAAACCATGTTTAGGCGTTGTTTAGGGTTAGACATGCTTTAGACGTTGTTTAAATTTAAACACCAACGACTCCCTGTTTAACACGTGTTTAACCCTCGCCAGTCGCCATATTGCTTTCTCTCAGTACATAAATTGCAATTGATATCTTCGATTATGCTGATTTTAATGATTTGAACGACATAGAATTTATGGATAACTGTCATGATCAAATGTACCGAGTGCGAGTGAGTCATTTCGAACATTACAATGAATATAAATTTAGTAAACTGTACTGGTTCAACAAAGATTTAGTAAAAAAAAAAATTGTTGACCTAATAAAAATGATATTCCACATTATTCTCGTAGTAGGTGCTTAAATCCTCAAATTCAAGTTGCCTGTGCCTTACGGAATTGGGCCCGCCATCAGGTAAGCGCCCTTTCGTTATTGTCTTTAGTTTTTGTCGTCATTACTGGTTGTCATTGTACAGCTGTGTGCCTTTTTGCATTTTCTGTTTCGTTCCGTTCTGTTGTTAATGTACAAAACACTTTTTACATTTATGTCTACACCAGCCGTATGGTGACCAATGGCGGTCTTATTTAATTAAATAATACTTATTTTCAATTTTCCAATTTCATTATTCCGTAAAAACAACTGAAACAAATAAATTTCGATAGGAAAGAGAAAGGCTCAACAAATGCAATCTGCTTCAAATGAAACGTTTCTTAGGGTTGCCAAGTTAAAACAAGGAATGTAATTTTAAACAGAGTTTTGCTAAATAGATGTTAAACATGTATTTGTGGTAACGAATTTTAAACACTTGTTTAAGCAGTGTTTATCCCTTCGACACTGTTTAACTAAACACGTGTTTAAACGTTGTTTAATTTATTTTTGTGGTAAGACTGTAAAAATCTAAATCACTTGTCCAGATCTCACAATTACAGCAGTCTTACTCTTGCGGCCACTAAACCAAAGGGCTCCTGCAGACAGACGCAGCGCGACTCTACTATAACAATTTCTAAGCAGACTTCATGGTAGAACAATTACCAGTGTCGCACTAGTTGTTTGCACAAGGCTTAATACTAATTAAATAAAAAAAATAAAATTCAAAATATATTATTTAACATAAACCTACAAGGGCACTTATGAAACGTCAGAAGCTAGGTGTATGGTTCCAATTGGTCGTTTCCTATGGAGAAGAGTCGGCAAGAAACTCCACGGTTACTCTTTTAAAAGTAAATGGTTTTTACAATGTTTTCAAATTACAGTGTTAAAAGGTATGAGAGGACAGTGTAGGCCCATCAACAAGTACCAGGTACTTAGCAAAATATAAAATGGTCCACATATCTACAGTCTGTTAAGCCTACCACGTTCTCACATTCACAAAATTTAAAAGAAAAGAATCTATGTAAAAGACAAATGAAATTCCTAATAAAAATAAAAACCTATTTAAACCAAATGATAATGGTTGCCACTACTGCTGTAACAAATCAAATTTAATATATTGTAAATATACAATGTCAAATAATAAAAAGATTATGTCATTTGTAAATTAAAATTTACAATACAATTTTAACCTTCAGTAACATTCTTTCTAGATTGACGTACATTAGAGCAAAAAATATAGACGCAAGAAGTACCTGATTACTCCTAGCTAAAGAACTGGTCATACAGGTTTTAATTTTCCTTATAAAAGGAGTGGCTAAGTGACTAACCATGCACGTTTCCTCTCAAGATATGGGTTATGCAATTCTATATAAAACTAGCGGACCTGACAGACGTTGTCATGCCCAAACAGCGCAAACTACCGGGTCCAATTGTGAATCTAAACCATCCACTAAAAAAACAAAAAGTCAAACACACAACAAAAAAAAAAACAAAATCCGCCCATTCTTTTAGGAGGAGTTCAGTGACATACACACGTACAGAAGAAGTAAAAAGAAAAGAAAGAAAGAAAATACATTTATACATATATACATGTACAGAAGAAGTATACAGGGTGGCAGGGACATCGACGCGAAAACTGATAACATAGATTCAGTACATGATTCTGAACAAAAAAAATCTGCTGTTTCATAAAAAAGTGCAATAATACCTACGCGGTCAAAATGTATGGAACAGCAGATTTTTTTTTTTAATAACTGACAATTTTTTTTTACGCAGAGTCATGTAGGTACTGAATCCATGTTATCAGTTTTCGCTTCGATGTGGGATGCCACCCTGTATACATATATAAAGTCTAGCTAATGCCCGGCATGTATTGTAATGCCTTTTTTTGTAGGAACCTTCTGCGGTCTCACAACAACTTACCAAAGTTTCATAAAGAAATATACATTTCATAGAATATTACATTTTGATACTAGTGTGCTATGTTGATCATTACACACTCGGCTACTGAATCGATCGAGCCATTAACGAGTTTTTGCGAGAGTAACGCAAGGCAATTTTATTTTATTAATAGAAAAACATGCGTTACATGTAATCAATCTAGTTTTATTACTTTTTATCCTTGTTTACTAGACCAGGAAAACTACGGTTGCGTCAGTTGAATCCTTTTGTAAACCATGAATAATATGAATAAAACTGTGTGCAAACAATGCGTTTACTAACGCGACTGTTTGTTATAGCTGTAATATATCAAAAGTGTTCTTAAAATAGACGGATCAATATTTTGATTAATGAAGTCAGTAGGCTATATTATTTTGTCACGAATCAACATACCTATCTGTTGGCAGTAAGCAAGGCCAAACAAATATTTGTTATATTTTTCAGTTATGAAACTCGCGACAGAACAGCTGCGTAGAATTGGACTACCCGTTGTTCGACTTTATCATTATTGATGCCATGCTTCACTTCACTCCTGATCTTTTGTGCTCTTCCTCTATGGTCAGCGCTAATTGCATCTAGTTCGTTCCTCTTAGCATAATCAGCCTATAATGTTCCCACTCCTGGAACACAAGCCTCCTCTCTTCGAGAGGGACTGGGCTGTAATCTACCACTCGGGCCCAGTATGGGTTGGTAACGTTTTCAAATTTTTGGTTCTAGGACATGCTGGTTTCCTCACGATGTTTTCCTTCACCGTTTTGAGAGCAGTGGTGAAGAAATTATTAACACAAAGTAAAGCCTGTCTGGGTTCGAAACTACGACCTACAAACTCTTAAGTCGGGCTAGATACCATTGGACCACCACTGGTTCTTCTTCTCCTTCGCTGGACATCAGTCAACTCAGCCTATTGCAATCCACTGCAGGATAAAGTTCGCTTCCAAGTTACGCCTCAACACTCGGTTCTCCGCCTTCCACTACTCTTGCCGAACTTACTAAAGACATAGTTATTAAGTCATGAGCTAACAAAGAAGGTTTCATGTTTACTGACGCTTGGTCTCCATATTAACCTTGCAGGTGCAAGCTTTTAGCCGCAATGTAAATCAGTTATTTAAAGAATGCGCGTTTTTATCGTATGAACGCCCACATGGCTCACGTGTAAGATCAATCGATCTGGGTAGCCTTTTCCTAACTATGTTGGGGTCGGCTTCCAGTCTAACTGGATGCAGCTGAATACCAGTATTTTAGATGAAGTGACTGCCTATCTATAGTCTATCTGGATATCCGACGATATCCGTTCAAAATCAAAAAGTTTTAATAAGTAGGTCATGAACTCTGATACAGGCGGGATATTTACCTAATTAATTTCAAAACGTTTACCGATAAGTACATACTTTTTTCATGCATGTTTAATATGGGTACCTGTAAAAAACGGTGAAAAAAGTTTTCGTTGACCAGTATCATCAGGTAACTACTCGAATAGTACTCGAAAGTCTTTAATGCTAAAGTGTCGCGGGGTAGATACGCTATCGTAGTAGTAGTTTTTTTTCCATAGCAGAAGGTAGGAATCTCCTTTTTTTACCCTTCTTGCTACAAGGGAGATGGATGTAGCTACATCTGGTTAGACTGGAAGCTGGCCCTATAATTGTTGGGAAAAGCTTATGGATGATGATGGAGATGGAAACATCTATAAAGGTGCCAATTACCCATGTTTGTAAACAAATGATTATTTTTATTTTTATGTAAGTATGTCTTTATTTGTTGTAGACTGATGTTGAGGTACAGACCATGTAATATCCAACCAATCATAACGAGCCTAATCTTGTATTAGAATTCACCATAGTTATTTATTTATTTGCTAACATGTAAAACACTGGTTAGTAGGCATGCATTAAAATTTCATGACACAGTATTAAGACATGCACCATGTCCTTGGCACTGCAAATGTTTCATATCAAATGATTAAATTACATAATATTACATTGATTCTAATCATTACAATATATTACATTTTAAAAAACATTGGTTATTTAATTATTACATTTTATTTCAAATAAATCATTATTATTAAGTTATCAAAAGACTTCAAACCCTGAAATGATTGAGGTGAGAATCCGCGTTGCTGTTCCTAGATCAACTTGAGTGAATTTCGAAATGCTAAAGTGGATGCCTTAGGAAAGAAAGAACCAAGAAAAAAAAATTTGTCACATGAAAGATAAGTAAGATAATTGGAAAACAAAAGAGATCTATAATCACTTAATCACACCACAAAAACAGACCGCAGCTACACGTATTGACTGTGTCAAGAAGGCTGGCTGGCGTTGGTCTTATCGTGTAAGACAGCTTATGACGCCAGCCTCTCAGACTAACAACCTGTGGAATGTGTTGAGGAAAACAATTCAGTTTCCTTCATGAAGGTACGACGTAAATGCCCGAAGCTCATCGGACTTTCCGAGTGATGTGAGCGATGTCTATTCCGCTTTCTCCAGGTACATGGATATGGACCCATACATGAGAACTTCCTCACAAAAGCTGAGCTATATTAATGTAAGACTGGATAAACTGTATCAGTTGGATACAATAGATACCTAAGCAGTTGCCCTAGGTTAAATTCACATTTGCTAAAAATACATCGTATATTTTTTCCCTTTCGTTTTCAACGCAACAAGCAGATGGATATCAATAAGAATTTAAATTAATACGATGAGCAAAAACACGGTAACCTAAATATAAAATTCAATTGGGAGTTAAAAACAATGTGCCTTTTATTACGTTCGAAGGCCAATAGTTCTGTACAAGCCCAAAATGATGCTGAACGGGTTTCGAAGCTCGGCGACCTTGGAGATTTGAAGATGCGTTGTTGCCAAACTTACGCGCAAAGTTTTATTCGAAAATAAAATCTACAGATAGAATTTGTATGCCTAGTACGTATGTATCAACGAATTCTGAGTGTACTGGTCGAATGCATCATCAGCTGCTTGGATTATGAAATGAAATTATACTTTTAAAATAACTCGTGATGTATCTACCTAAATGTTGTTTTCTGATCTTGATGAATTTGAACTTTTGCTCGTGCGCAGAATGTTGAATTATAGGATAACGTTAGTGATAGGTAGCAGACTTTTAAGTTTCAACTTTTTACACTTAGGTAAAGATTGTTTTAGGTAAGTATTTGAGTAAGCTTTGTTTGCTTTTGTTGGTGACAACGTCAATAAATAGTAAGTTCGAATGGTTCGTGTCATTCAAAATATTTTTACTTAGGTATTTAGTACGATAAAGTAGGTATGTAATCTGCGTTTGCAATTTATTTGCCAAACACGTAAACAAACACGAGTTTTAGGAAAAAACAACTGTAATGCCTACATATAAGGTTCAGTTTACGCTACAACTTTTTCGACGGTACTAGTCAGTTCTAAATCAACTTTATTTGCACTAGCATATAGTTGATGTTTGTTGGAAATAACATCAATTGGAAACAAGGTTATAAATATACTTTTGGTGGTCACCTTTGTGAACTGGGAAAATATTATAAGCAAAGACTATGTAGATGTTCAGAGATAAGCATAATGACGAAAATATAAATACAATAGGTACCATCAAAGAAGTTCATATGTACCAAGTTTGAAAACAAAATCCCGTGAACACGATGGCCATTGTTACCGGCCCGGTTCTATAGCCGCCGAGCGCTGCAAGAAAGAATAGTCCTTACGGTGATTAGATATGAACTTCTTTGATGGTACATCTTAAACAATCATCAACAAAGTGAGAAAACCCACAAAAATAAAAGTATAAAATTATCTAATGATTTTAATAACGTTATTGTGGATGGAATAATTAAATCATCAATAAAAACCAGTCAATGAACAATTTGACATCTAAGTGACATTTGACTAGCAGAGCCACTATCTGGTCAAGTGGTCACGTTGGAGACGGTGTTAATAACCGGTATATTTACTAATTGAAACAACATCAATGACCTTTACTTTAAAACGTTTATTTTTAGACGAAGAAGCCATAAGATTCCTTATTGTTTATGCTATATATTTGTTATGTCTAAGAATTCGCCTACGTTTTCGCGTGGGGATTGAACGCAGGTAAAAAATTGTCTGTGTTTATTTAGAAGAGTTCACAAGTTATTGTTTTAATAATAACTAGGCCCACGTGTAACCCTAATAAAGCGTAAATAAAATGTCAAACACAATTTTGTGGTCTTCTTTTTTTTTCGAGTCGATGCCAAAGTAAAAATATTTTATTATGTTAGACTAAATTATAGACTGCGCCCGCGGTTTCACCCGCATAAGTCTCGATCCCATGGGAATCTCGGATTAAAAAGTATCCTATGTCCTAATCCAGGTCATGGTCTACACATGTGCCAAATTGTATCTAAATTAGGTCAGCCGTTTTAGCGTGAAAGCGTAACAAACAAACAAACTTTTGCATTTATAATTATTAGTTCGGATTAGGATAGCTGAAACACAAAACATTTGTGTAGATGAGTTGCAGTAGGTGGCCACGCGAATCGCAGCATCTGTGGCGTTTTTTCGGTCTTTAGAAGTGCAGGTACACTGTACACAGGTGTATGGACACTTTGGACACTCTCATATGGAACATAGTTTGGTATAGGAGCACCGCATTCGCACTGGGCCTCTGCAGGGTCAATAATCCCCTATTTCGCAAGATATACGCCATATCACCGTATCATTTTTTCATAAGGCATAGCCGGTATGGCTCGCAAATCCTTCCATAATATGGAAGGATTTGCGAGCCATACCGGCTATGCCTTATCTTCAAGGCACGTCTTCTTTACCATTACTGCGCCACCCGGTCTACTCCCTGATATACAATGGCTTCTGTAGCCCCATGCAACATGAGGCTCTAGGGTGTGCAAATCTCGGAGTTCATTCGATTTATAGAGTCTGGTTAAACCACGCTAGGATGCATTTCATTCATTCATTCATTCATTCCTTTGTGGTATGGAATAGATAGGTATATGGCGTGCAATATGGTTATGCTTTAACAAAATTATTTGTTTATTTCATCTTCGTTATTTACAGACACTTATCTCATCATTTAGGTATGTAGACTCGGAACAAATATCTAAACGACTTGTATCCATTTATGCCAGCTGTTGTATTTGGTCAAATAACTTTTGTACCAACTATGAGTGCGGAATAACCAGTAATAACCACCCTTTCAGTATAGGAGATGTTTCACTATCGTATAGATCTAGGATCATATCTTTTATCCTTTAGAAAATGTATATTGTTACTGATATATACTGGCCACCAGGTTACGACGTCTGTCGCGCTGACGGTTGGTGACGTCTCTCTATCCTTCATTAATTTGAAATAAAGATTATTGTTGTACAAAATGTGTATCTAATAGTTCCAAAGCTAATAAATGATTCGGGTACATATCTGAACGTCGAAAATTAAAATACCTACGGGTCAAATGTCAATGCTCAAAACATTCGATACTCTGTACTTCGATATTTAGGTCTTTCGATGTCACGTTTGTAGATGATTAGATTTTAGATATATTGGACGTAAATGATCTAACTATTCGACAATCTAAACTTACGTCATTTAAATTTTCGGGTTCGGTAGGTATTATGGTCGTTCGATATTTAAGTTATCGATGTTTTCAACATTGACATTTTGACCGTAGGTATTTTCATTTTCGACGTTCTAATATGTACCCAATGATTCATATGTCTATATTACATAATTATGATATTGTCACTTGCTTCTGCCCGCGACTTCGTTCGCGAACCATTCTCAAGAATTGAGCTATACAAGGCAAAAATAACTTTTCAAATCTGACAGGTAGTTTCGGAGATTACCCCCTACACACAAACTTACAAACAAATTAATAATCAAATATATACTTAATATTATAAAAAGGTAACTCTTTATAATATTAAGTAGATATATGATTAGAATAGAATAGAATATTCTTTAATTTGCTCTGAATGTACAATATAATGTTATGTTACAATAACGTGGTTACAATAATATTAGAGAATCCTTGTACATTCTACCATTTTGGCATGCAAACATTAGATAGTAAAATTTATATCCCCCCATGAAGTTCCGGTTACTTAGTCAAAAGGGACTGCATATTTTTTAACAAATGCCCGAAGATCTAAAGTCTTAACTGTGCGATGACCTATGCAGACTATCGTTAAGGTCAAGGTGCCCTATGCAGTTTGGCCCATGGCCTAGCACACAACTCACACACAGTAAGTGTAGCTTATAAGTTTTGCTTACTCTCTGACAGCAAAATATTATGATCATTTCACCATGTTTCCGACTCTTTCTTGAGATATGAAAAATGCAGCTGGTATGCATGCTCACACACCGACACCCATATTTTCTGCAAATAATGACGTTTTCGTGACGTATCATCTCGACTCACAGTCATTCAAGGAACCTCATAATTTCCTTAGTCCTACGACTATGAATACAGATTATGAGGATCTTTCGAGTCACGCCTTTAGGTCTCCTCGACCGAGTTGTGAGTCGAGGAGCTTTCGCGGTTATGACTTAGAATATGGTTATTAGTATATCCATGTAAGTACATACGTAAGACGCTGATATATGTCAGTGACCTTGAGTGGTTAGCTTGCGTGTTCTGAACTGAGCTCACGCAACGCGTCGTACGTCCATCCAGTAATAGGACTCGCCCATCAAGGAGCGCTGTCCCAAATTAGACGCATTATTAATTTATTATAATAAATAAAACAAAATGTATTTTAATAAAACACGTATATTAAAATATCAACAATTAAATTATCTTTAAAATGGTGAAGGTTTTAGAAAAATATGCTGGATAGATTTTGCGTGATTCTCAGTTTTTTATCCGCGTTAGACATAACTCTACAAATTAATTTCACTATGTAATATAAACATAATCTAAAATATTCCTATAGTTATTAAAAATGCTCTAATTTAATATATATTTTTTTCCAAATCATTAACACTTCTCGTTTAAACGCCATCTTCAGTATAAAATCATTAAAATTCGGTTATAGTCGCCTTAAGTACTAAATGCAGCTTCAGGGCAATAAGCTCTGGGCACGCCACAATTGTGGCGATAAGTCCCCTCTTTGAGGAGTGGCTAGAGAGGCGCCACGGCGTCCTCACCTTCCGCCTGACACAGGTCCTCACCGGACATGGTTGTTTCGGGAGGTTCCTGTTCAGGATAAAGCGGGAGGAAACGCCCGGGTGTCACCACTGTGTGGATCGCCCGGAGGACACGGTGGAGCATACGGTGGAGGTCTGCCCAGCTTGGGCGGAGCACCGCCGTGTCCTCACGGAGGCGATCGGCGGCGGCGATCTCTCGCGTCCGGCCCTGGTTCAGGCCATGGTCCGGAGCGAGATTGCATGGGAGGCCGTCACCTCCTTCTGCGAAGCAGTAATGCTCGCGAAGGAGGAGGCGGAGCGCGCGAGGGAGAGGCAAAATGCGCCCCCTCGCGCCCCTAGTCGCCGCAGGAGACGCCCCGGGCGTCGGGAGTCGCGAGCCGACTTCCGGCCACCGTAGGCGCGGGCTTGCGGACGGTGAGCAATGGGTAGCTCGCCGTCCGATAGGGACCAGGCCCGGGTCGACGGCGCGTTGTGTTCCACG
The DNA here is from genome assembly GCA_914767755.1 of Agrochola circellaris. Lineage (NCBI taxonomy): Eukaryota > Metazoa > Arthropoda > Insecta > Lepidoptera > Noctuidae > Agrochola > Agrochola circellaris. Next base: position 3,224,955 of record OU611853.1, read on the forward strand.
CGCGCCTCAAAGAGATGTCAGCACCAACTGACGGGGTCCGGAAGGGCCAATGCCTGCCGGGGTTGCGGGTTTGTCTGAAAGGGATATCGCGACCTCGGCACACAGGCAACGGAAGGAACACGGGTGGGTTTTAGTCAGTAAAAGTCTGACACGCCCTCCCGCTCCACCCAGAGCGGGAGAAGTTATTTGATAATTTCCCACCCAAAAAAAAAAAAAAAAAAAAAAAAAAAAAAAAAAAAAAAAAAAAAAAAAAAAAAACCGCATTACCGTGTGCATAAATGCAGTGGGCCTACACTGTCCTCTCATACCTTTTAACACTGTAACTTGGAAACATTGTAAAAACCATTTACTTTTAAAAGAGTAACCGTGGAGTGTCCTGCCGGCTCTTCTCCATAGGAAACGACCAATTGGAACCGTGCACCTAGCTTCTGACGTTTCATAAGTGCCCTTGTAGGTTTATGTGAAATAAAAATATTTTGATTTTTTATTATTATTTTTGAATTTAATAGTGGGGCGCGTCATTTCAGAGTGGACAAGCTATACCACAGCAGAATATGTAATAGTACTAGTTATTACATGAGATTTATTAGCTGGCCAGCGGTGACCTTTTGACAAGAGGATAACGGCGTGATGCCAGATAATGTATTCGCTCATATTGGCGTCAAATAAAGGAGTAAATTTAATTATTTTGTGAACTTTGATTCTTCCTAACGGAAACCAAAGTAACTGTCATCGCTTATCGTGAATAAACTATTATTCACGAGTCCTTATTATACCTAATATACTTGTGGTTTTTCTAATTTATGGAACTTTGGACTCCCAAATTGAGTCAAAATCCCTTTGTATTGAATAATTAAAAGGATAAGGTAAATTACCCTTTTCGATGAATAATACATCGTCAGTACATACTTCATTAGTAATTAAAATTATTGTTTATACTGTGACAGCTATTATTACACCATATTTATTCCGTAATTTTGACTAGGAATCTCGGTTCCTACAAACAGAACACGTATCTGCTGCTCAAATATTATGTAAGCTATTGCACCTACATACAAGTAATTGGTTGTCTTTATAACCTAATTTTGATAATGTCCCATCAGTTGAGAACCACATTATAAAATAATACCTATCGATAATATTACATACTCGTATATCAAGGAATACCAGTTATAAATTATGTAATGCTTGACTCTATGCTCTGGGGTACCTTATAAAGCTAGTTTGCCATGAAGTCGACCGAGTGATCCCAGCCAGAGGTAAAACCTTGGATCTTCTCCTATCTTCGGGGACGCAGTGCGTGAAAATTACAAAAACAAAAGCACGGCGAATGCGTAATCGTTTCTTTGAAGGTGGCTAATAATAAAAAATTCTGACTACAACTCCTCCTTGTCCCTACTTATAGGTTCATTAGAAAACCAGCGTCAGACAGCACCTGTCTGGCATTAATGCTGAAATGAACCTTTTTGGCGCAGCCGTGAGGCACACACTATTATTGTTAAAATATTATTTTCACTTTTTTGTTTTTTTTGTTTTTTGTGTTTCACGAACTGTGTCCAAATAAACATTATTCTTTCTTTTCTTTTCTTTTTCTCCTTCTTTTCGTGTGGTTAGTGACTAACCTGGTGTCAGAGTTTTAAAGCCGCCCATGGGCCTCTGACTAGGCTTCACATGCCGTCGAGAAATATGTCTCAGGCAAGCAGGTTTCCTCACGATGTTTTCCTTCACCGTTTTGGAAGCAAGTGATATATACAATACGCACATAAATCCGAAAAGTCAGAGGTGAGTGCCTTGGGTTCGAACTCGAGACCTATGACTTGGCAGTCCGACGATCACACCACTAGGCTATCACTACAACTAAAAATTTTTAAACCAGCTCACTCTTCAAGCAGTCTGAAGCAATTTCTGGCGGTTATGTTGGCTTAATATCAGATGTTATGGCACCAACTGCATCAGACTGCTTACATAGTGCTTATTTTGAACTCTTCCTGTTGCACAGTCGGATATTTACGGGTTAAAAATACTAGTCTCCAGTTGTACCTAAAATACGCTTGTTCCCAACGAGTCACACCTCAACGGGTAACAGTGTGACCGGTTGGGAATTAATTTTAAAAATAATCCCAACCAGTCATACTGTTACTCGTTGGGCATGGGAAGCCTAACAAAGTGGCTCAAAGATTTTAAAAATAAGGTTTAGATAGTCTTCACTGAGTTACAAAGTGAGATTTCTAGCACTGATCACTGCAGGGATCTAAGCAGGCAAAATGGCGATTGTCATGAAAATTTAAGTAACAGTGGCCATTGGGCTTAATTCGAAATAGTTTTTCTTAGTTCTAACAAGGAAAACCTATTTTCAGAACACCTGAAACGCAATGCTTTTTAATATTAATTGAAGATAATTTACTGCCAAGGAAACAGGCATCTTCCTACCGCTTTATTGTCATGCGGTCATGGCATAAGTACACAAATACATTTAAGTATCGACAACTACATACTGTCCAGGAATAAAATAACATTGAACTAGGCAAGTCTGTTTTTATACTCAAGAGGGTTCATTAAACTAAAAATAAACAAAAAATCCCACTTCAAACGCATTACGGCTTCCATCAATGAATTTATATTAGCACCTGTGGTGGTGAGCTCCTGAACTCAATGTTACAGCGTAGACTTAAAATGTAAAATATTGCTTACATGCGTAGTTTGATATCGTTTTTGACGTTATTTACACGTAATATCCATCCATAGGTACTTACATTATAAATGTATCTCTGTCTTACCTTTTCAACGTGAAAACGTTTGAAAAAAATTGACTTTTCAACGTCAAATTTTTTTTAAAGACCGATCAAGAGCGTCGCCAAGGCGGGGCAAGTTTTTTTTTTCAACTTAAAAGCATTTTGAATTAAAGAAACTTCATTATCTATAAAGCCGATTTTGTTTATTTGGACGACTTTTGTTTGGTTTTTTAAAGTTCCATATCTCCTAAACGGGGTCCAATCCAGAGTCCAGAGACATAATATTCGTATCTATGTGTTGGTGGTAGGACCAGTCATAATATATATTAGGTTTCAGCTCTACAATTATTCTGAATAGTTTTGGGAATAACGACCTGAAAGGTCCGTTTCCAATCCATATTATATATTGAAAATGGAAAAAAATGGAATACCGAGTTGAAACTGAATTGTCAAATGTCCACCAGCGATGATTTTGGCCACAATGTGCGCCGTAGGGGTAAGACTCGCACTACAAGTGTAAAGCTTCGTGTGCTCTTGACTCTTGACTGTAGTACAAATCATACTTTTCCCATCCTCAATATATCAACTTGACCCCCCCCCCCGGGCCATCAGCTGGCGACGCACTTAAGACCGATCGTTATGAAATTATAGATAGGTAGCCTGGGACCTGGGGAAAGACACAGGCTAATTTATTTTGTATTAAAAACAAAATATACGCACCCGAAGCCGCGGCTTATAAGGCAGCGGGGTCTAAGGTACAAACGGTCAGGAGTCCTGAAAGATGAACTACCAATACTCTGATTTTTAATTTGAATGACATTTGGTGTCGAGGAGCTCGTGGCTAAGTAATAACAGCCGCAAGGTTCGATCCATTAGGTTAAGCTAAGCTTACCGGGGTTGGTCCATGGATGAGTGACCATCTTTAGTGACTCCTCCGTGCCTCGGAAATGACGTTAAGCCGTTGGTCCTGGCTGTCATTCGTAGATCTTTGAATGTCGTTACGGGTCGTCCGAAGCCCGATAGATCGGCAACCAGTCTTACCAAGGGGTATCGTATTACCCGGTTACTGAGTTGTGGAGGTCAGATAGGCAGTCGCTCCGTGTAAAATAATGGTATTCAGCTGCATTGGGTTAGGTTGGAAGCAGATGGATTTGGTGTCTTCATAAAAACAATCTAGTTACCGAGTGACTCACACCAAGTACCACTGAACCATTCCTGAACCATCACTGTTTCCGTGTTGTTTAACATAAATTTTTTATCGCGTTATATGTTTAAAAAGGTCTGTTGCAGCTGTCATTTAGGTCTAGCAAATTTAAATCAGAGTTTAGCAATACGCGTGTTTACCGCCTTCTATATATATCTTTCGCTTAGTTTTTAAAGCATCTACTTCTGTATACTCAATATTTTTCCTCACAAACTCCGCACAAATCTTGCACAAATTCCACACTAATTATTCGCAGATTTATTCTAAATCTGCGAATTGTGATTTGTGGGGTAGACTATATTTTTCATTCATATCTTTATTTGCATGCTATTTTTTTTTTTTTTTTTTGAGGATGGGAAATTATCAAATAACTTCTCCCGCTCTGGGTGGAGCGGGAGGGCGTGTCAGACTTTTACTGACTAAAACCCACCCGTGTTCCTTCCGTTGCCTGTGTGCCGAGGTCGCGATATCCCTTTCAGACAAACCCGCAACCCCGGTAGGCATTGGCCCTTCCGGACCCCGTCAGTTGGTGCTGACATCTCTTTGAGGCGCGCGTGGAACACAACGCGCCGTCGACCCGGGCCTATCGGACGGCGAGCTACCCATTGCTCACCGTCCGCAAGCCCGCGCCTACGGTGGCCGGAAGTCGGCTCTCGACTCCATTTGCATGCTATAATGTAGGTTTATAGGTGTTACAATGGTATTTTCATCTTTATTTATTTGCTTAAATGGTTGCCTTTTTAACAAATTCATGAAAAAAAAACAATTACATCGCTGTGAGATTATAAATTGATGTTTTATCTCAATTGGAACTAACTCTGCAATCGCCATAAAATGCGTCTCTAGTCTATTTTTTAAACTTCCGTATCACCGACTGTTAAGAAAATAAAGGCATTCATTACTTTTGCTAAAGCCTATAAATATTAATAAAAATGATGTATGTGTAATTATTAAAGATATTGTTAATTGGTGACTAATTTAATATTGTTGATTATGGGATTTTCCCTTAGTAGGCTAACGGAAAATCCTGTTATCAACGACAGCCTATACTATCTGGTACACACTTATATGAATACCTTGTACTCGTAGGTACTTGTGAATCAGGCCACTTGAACCATACTAATCCATTAATTTACGGGTAGCAGTTAAGAAAACAATAACAATTTGGACTCCTTCAAACAGTCAATGAATATAGGTCACTGAGTGCAACGCAACACCGTAATCTGCTTCAAGATGGCCTCTTTAAAACAATTGTTGGCAGAAAAATAAATGTTCAGTTTTTAGAAGAATTCGCCCACTACACATTGACGTTTTATTTCATTTGAAAATGCCTGAAAGAAAATTCGTTACCTGTTTTTTGGTATTCGTTATTCGTTTTGAAAGAAAAGAAAAGAAAGAAAGAAAAATAAGTTTATTTGTCACAGAAACACGTGCATAAAAAAAAAGATAATAAACTCGAGAAAAAAATAAGAAAATGAAACAGAATAGATCTAAATACAATAACGAGCACAAAACAGAAATAGTCGGCAGCTGCTGGCACGTCATGACTGTGACAAGAAGGCTTCCACTCAGCATGATGCTGTGCTATGGAGACCCACAGCACAGCGCTGACAAAACAATTAAAGTTATTTGGACAGCTATATACAGTTAACATCGTTTATGTTCATAATGAAGACATTCATTTAAATGTCAAACCTAAACACACAGAACACCGAAGATCACACTGGTATGTATTATCGTTTCCCTCCACATTTACGAGTATCTTGTTTTACTCTTCACTGAGTTTCTGAGATCATAAATATTATGGTTCAAATTTCTTACTGTTGTAGAATTGCTTTGCTTAGTTTAAATACATAGTAATCGAGGTATGCCTCTTGAGTCCTACACCATTTAAGAATCTATTTGATTTACGGCAAGCTCAAACCAATTTAAAAACCAAAACATAGCCCTGAGAACAATGCAGTGAAGCATGCCTAAACTACACCTCCGCTCTGTGCATACACGCTCACACACACAATCAATTTACAACAAACTACTTGAGGTGTAGTTTGATAGTATAGGCTCGTTGATAAGACGATTTTCCCTTAGCCTACTAAGGGAAAATCCCTTAATCAACGACATTAAATTAGTCACCAATTAACAATATCTTTAATAATTATACGTACATCATTTTTATTAATATCTATAGGCTTTAGCAAAAGTAATGAATGCCTTTATTTTCTTCTACAGTCGGTGACGAAACCGGCTACAAGTCACTGTTGACAGCGTTATGCCTTGGTTTTTTATTTGGTCTGAGGTGCTCCGTCAGTCCCTCAGTCACTCTGAATTGTGCCTTTTGCACTCTGCACTAGCCAATCAATTTATACCCGTTGTAGATAGAATTTATGAGGGACACTATAAGGGCGAATACGAGGGCGACTATAACAGAAGAAGGGCGAATACCAATGAAACTGAACGCGATCAACACACGTAAACCGTGGTCAAGGTCTGTCAGTGTCATCATTGTTGCGGAATTTTGACACTGACAGCTCTTGAACGCGGTTTAGATGTGCTGATCGCGTTCAGTTTTATTGATAAAATTCACCTTCAAGGCATTACCATCGTCGGCCACATCTTCATTTACTATCAGAGGAGATAGTGGTCAAATTGAACTTGTTACCTTTTCAATAAAAAAATAAAAATTAACATTACGATTAATTATAAAATTTTACTACTCCAGGAAAAAATATGTAAAAAAACACATATTTCACAGAAAAAATCATTCTTATCAAAAACGTCTTATCTTGTAACGTTGACCAGTTAACTACTATACCGATCAAAATAACAAGTTTACATTGAGTTTTTATACACAAACAATGCGACATGATAGCAGTAATCGCAAGAGAAATAAATATGTGGCCAATTAGGTTAATAGGTACCTAAGTAGGATCTTATGAAATATAATAAAAAAGGAATTAAAATTAGGTACTGAAATCTATCTGCCTAACCCTTTCCCAACTATGTTGGGGTCAGTCTGCAGCTGAATACCAGTATTTAACATGGAGCGTCTGCCTATCTAACCTTCATAACCCAGTTACTGGGTAACACGATAGATACCCCTTGGCCAGACTTGTTGTCAGACTTTCAGGCTTCTGACTGTCCGTAACGACTGCCAAAGATCTAGGAATGACAGCCGGGACCAACGGCTTAACGTGCTTTCCGTGGCATGGAAGGGTCTCGATATATAATTGATGGTCATACATCCGCGAACACCTTCGATCAACCCGTCAGTGGCTTTTAAACCCTATCTAAATAAAAAACAAAAATAGGTGTAGAACATTTTGTAAGAGATGCCGTACATTTTGGAGAAGTAACACCAACATACCTATTGCTGCCGCCAAGCAACTCAGCGTTGCTGTATTCAGATGTGAAGGGTATGAGCAACTACTGGTGTAAGTTCAGGCACATGATACTGAAATGTACGTGTATCTTGAATGTGCCCTGGCGGCTGAGAGTATGTCATGCTCACTCAGATGTCTCGCTGATGGTGGCGCGTGTGTTGGTACGTTTAGCTCCCTTTAAAATGGTTGAGCTGAATGGTGCTGATCCATGCTTCTATTTCATTGTTTTTTCTTTCTGTCGACGTGTACGTTTTTTTTACATCGTCTTCATATACAATTGTAAAGTCAGCATTGATGTAACTAATATTTTTGTAGCAATATAATTTAAAAGAGTGGTCATGGAGTTTCTTGCCATAGGTAGGAGGTACCTATGGAGAAGAACGGAAAAGAAGGTGTAGTAAGTAGGTACTTACTACGCTTTGGAATGGGCAACTGGCCTCATATTTCTGTCTAACCGACTCCTTGACAATTTAAGTGTCTGTAAATGGTTTAATTGAATGACAGGTAAATTATGAGATTGAGTTTGTCATCAGGGACCGCGGAAGTGGGGGGCAGAGGGGGCCAAATGCCCCCCCTAAAATCAAAAGGAGGGGCCGCACTCCCTCCAATTTTACTACCTGGTAAAGGTTTCTATGTGCTATCCTTAACAGAGCTTTGTTTTTTTCTTAAGTGAAAAAAGGCTTCTAAGTAGGTACAAGCCTTTTTTTATTTTTTCCTTTTTTGTTTCATAAGTATGTAAGAAAAATTGTCGGACAGAGCAGACTACCGCGGTCCCTGTTTATCATTTGTCTGTAGGTACACCAACTTCATTGTGGTGGCTGAGGCGATGCACCTGTGTACCCAAAGTGCGGGTAACTTCTCACCATCAAGCCGCCAGCTTTATTCCCAACCAATAACAGAAAAAGAACTTCCTCAGTCCTTATCGATCTCGGCTAAAGAGACGCAAAAGATGCATATAAATTACTTGATACCCGATCGTTTCCTCCTGTATAAAGTATGCAAGGCTACAGACGGCCCAAACATGACACGAGCGACCGAACAGGCAGAAAAAAAATAATTCAAGAGCTATAAGTACCTATACTTATGTACTAGGTATCTATGTATATGGCGTTTCGCTTCGTCGACGAATGCAAGGTCAGACTGGCTGCCATGGCAGATGATGTCATTTTATTGTGCCAACTATTTTGGGAGCTCCGACACTGAATGTTAAGTATTAGATACTATTAAGCACACGCACACGTAGTGCTTAATTAATTTTAACATTTAGGCATCATAGATGTGACCTGTGGGCCGAGCACGAACATAAGTAGTGAACGTAACGTGAATTCGTCAGATTTTAAATAAAAAAATACTCGTTTTGCATATAATTATTTACTTAGTTTTAAAACTTTATTCATATCTATGTGTCACTGGGCTTATCGCAAAAAATTAAATCAAAATGCTATTGGTTTGCTGTAGGATAGTTGTATTTTCGATTCAAAAATCGTTCGAATTTACGTTATGTTTACGTCACGCGTTCGTGCCTCTGTGTTAGACTGTTTGTCTACCGCACCGTGAATGGGGACGTCAACGAAAAGTGAGATTACGCGGCCATAGTAAATGTAGATACTTTCGCTACCTCATCATCGTCATCTCATTGTTGTTGACGTCCCGTTCAAGGTGCGGTGGACAAACGGCCTAATACTGATTGTCCATCGCTCAACGTCAACGGGACGTCAACGATCAACGAGATTATTCGAACCGAACGTGTCTCAGTGGTGGTGCGCGGTGGACATGCGGCCATAGTAAATGTAAATGTATGTATCGCTACTTCGGCGACGTCATCTCGTTCTTGTAGACGTCCCATCCGTGGACAAACGGCCTTAGGAGACATACATTATACATAACGTGACCATACGTCCCGCTTTGAGCGGGACAGTCCCGCTTTTCAGCTATGCGTCCCGCTGTCCCCAAGATAAGTAAAAATGTCCCACTTAGAAAAAAAGAAAATTATAGGAGCATGCAAGCGTTGTCACCAGGTCGAATTGAGAACATTTACTGAAAATCGTTGTAAAAAAGTAATCGCAACAATACCAATTTTTATGCCTACCAAAGTATCGCTGTAGTCGAGTGTCACTTAGAATAAAATATGGATAGTAACACAAGTAGAAGTTGCAGTGTTAAAAGCCATTTTGAGGACAATGACAAAGGGTAAAACGAAACCTGATATACAAACTTATGATTTATTTTTAAATCAATAATAAGTCATTAAAGACTGTCCCGCTTTGACGGAAAAAATAAATGGTCACGTTAATTATACATCACACACACACACGCAATACATATTTGCGTCACATATATTTTAATTGCGAATTTTTGTTTTGGTTTGTTAAATGCCGCATATTAGGCAGATAAACTGTGGGCAAAAAAAAGCCATCGAGTACCACAATTTTGTCAATTATTTTTAAGCTAGGTGACAGGGCGAGAGACTGGGGCAAAGATGGCGGGTCGAGCTTAACTCCTGCTGAAAGGACTGGCTCGCATTAGCAGCCAATTTTTGTAATTTCGCATCTAGGTAGGTTTATTTAAGAAAAATCCATTCTTTTTGTTTTATTACTTTTAATTATTAGGCATGCATTATTTCCAAATTGCGTGGACCATCTTTCCTCAACTGAAGGCAATTAAAATTATGTGTGCGTCATACTACTTGAGACCTTTTTCCTAAAATTATAGGTACTGTACCTTATCCTGACGCATCAAATTGCAATCGTGCTTAGTACTCGAACTGATAAAGTCCAGATAGAATTTGTCATTGACAAGCTAAAAATATCACTTTTATGTTTCATAAAAATAAACTTAAAGTAGTTATTATTGTCTTCAATTTAATAGTAATAATAATAACGAGTAAACAAAACTTATTTATAATCTAGCTTGAAATTGTTATAATGATTGTTGCACGTCAAATACTCGTATTTTTCTATTATTAATAATACACTTATAAATAACAAGCTGTGCCCCGCAGTTTCACCTGCATAAGTCTCGATCCCGTGGGAATATCGGGATAAAAAGTATCCTATGTCCTAACCCATGTTATGTTCTACCCATGTGCCAAATTTTATCCAAATCTGTTCAGCCGTTTTAGCGTAAAATCGTATCAAACAAACAAACTCACTTTCATATTTATAATATTATACTTGCTATTGCCCGCGACTTCCTCTGCGATCCAGGATGAAAAGTGAGTTATATTTTACCTATACTCTTCTCCAGGTCATGGTCTACCCACGTGCCAAATTTCATCCAAATTAGTTCAGCCGTTTTAGTGTGAAGGCGTAAGTGCTCGGTGTCACGACGCCGACGCCGCGTCGCCATCCACCGCGCCGCCAGCGCGCCGGCGCCGCTCCGCCGCCGCGCCTCGCTGTGTATATGCCACGTTGCCAGCCCACTGCCACACCGCCGCCGCGGATTATAGAGTGATATGGCAAAATCAAGCAGCGACGGCGCGGCGGCGCACTGTGGATCGAAAAAAGGCTCTCGAAGAAATTGGCAAATTAGCAACTTAACTATATATTTTTTGCAAAAAAAATGTATGGAGCTAATGCTTATATCCCCGGAACGGGGAGAATAACCGTTATATCCTTGCACACGGTGATGCCCCCCCGACCCTTGCTCGACGATGCGCCAGCACGCGTCGAGCAGTATTTAGAAGAATTTAAAGCTACAGGCTCAGCCTGTAGCTTTAAATTCCCCGATTAATAATAATGATAAATATCCTTGATCCAGTCTGTTCCATCTTGCTCCCCCCAGCGACGCCCTAAGCCGAGGTTCGTACCTCACAGGTGCCCTTAGCGAGCGTTCGCCTAGTTTTAATTAGCATAGTTTTGTCCCTGGCTGGAGGCTTTGAGTGTAGAAGCTTAAGGCAGGCACATGAATGATCGGTTAAGTACTCATGACCTCAGAGGTCAGCTAGAGATGCCCTTAAAAAAATTAAAAAAATAAAAAACACACGGTAACTAGCTATTTATGATTTTCTGACGTACTTACTTGATTTTTCTTCAGAAAAACCGCACTAAATCTCGTTATATGAAGTATGTCAAAAAAACATAAATAAATAGTTACATCACCCTGTGCAAGGATATAACGGTCATTCTCGCCATTCCGGAGATATAAGCATTATTTTTTGCAAAAAAATATAAGTTGCTCATTTGTCTACCTGATTGAATCCTATGATATATTTATGTATAATATTAGCTATTAGAAGCCATTGTAAGCAAAAAACCAACACTTTATAATTTAAGCTCCTATTTCTTCAAGAGCCTTTTTTCGATCCACAGTGCGGCGGCGCGGAGGCGCGCCACCGCGCCGCCACGCATAAGTCTCGATCCCATGGGAATATCGGGATAAAAGGTAACCTTTATCCTTCTCCACGTCATGGTCTACCCTTGTGCCACATTTCATCCAAATCCGTTCAGCCGTTTTAGCGTGAAAGGATAACAAACAAACGAACTCACTGTACTTAGTATTACACTTTATCAACTTTGTTATGTTATCTTGCGTTAGCGATGAGTAAAATAAATAAGGATAACTGACTCAATTACAGGGAATTGTAATCTAACGGTACTCGATAGTTAGACCCGATCTAAAAGGACGCTTCGGGGATTCACCTCGTATCATAAGTACCAATACCAACTAATAGTATAAATGGGGAAGTGAGTTTGTTTGTTACGCTTTCACGCTAAAACGGCTGAACGGATTTGGATGAAATTTAGCACATGGGTCTCATGGGATCCCTATGCTACCCTATTGCTGTGGGAATATCGGGATACTTTTTATCCCTATATTCGATCGAGAAACCGCAGGGCACAGTTTGTTTGTTTGTTTTGAACAAGTTTTATCGCCAAGTGACAAAAATCACCGTGTCTTGAGAAGCATACAGGCGCGCCCTCACCGGGACCATTCGCCTGTAATGTACCATCAAAGAACTTCATATCTATACATCGTAAGGACTATTCTTGCTTGCAGCGCTCGGCGACTACAGAACCGGGGCGGTAACAAATGTGGTCATCGCGTTCACGGGATTTTGTTTTCAAACTGCTTAGATATGAAGTTCTCCGATAGTACCTATGTCACCTTTACCTGGTATCAGCCGTGATACTTCCTTCTACCCGTCCTAGCAGTTGAGGTTCGTTAACAAAATGAAGACGTTTATGATTTGTTTAGTTTACTTTAATAAGTGATTTTTATAACAATTTTTTTTCCTAAGTTATATTGCGACATTTTGTGAAAGAGTCATTCAGCGAAAGAGACATTGTGCGAAAGAGACATTTTGCGAAAGAGACATTGTGCGAAAGAGACATTTTGCGAAAGAGACATTGTGCGAAAGAGACATTTTGCGAAAGAGACATTGTGCGAAAGAGACATTTTGCGAAAGAGACATTGTGCGAAAGAGACATTTTGCGAAAGAGACATTGTGCGAAAGAGTCATTCTGCGAAAGCGACATTCTGCGGAAGAGAAATTATGAGAAAGAGACATTTTACGACCGGCAGACATTTTGCGAATGAGCCTCTGCGCAGTCTACTTGCAAAGCCCTAGTTCATACAGTTGAATCTTATCTTATCTTATCTTAGCTTGGATTGTTACATTACAGGCAAATACTTGGGATGTTAGGGAGAGCCGTCGTTGTGCAAAATTACGTTACTAACTTGTTAATAGTTAATTTTAGAAGTAAGTAATCAGTTTTGTTCGCACCGAGTTCCTCGATGTGAGGGAGCCGTAGTTTAACACTCTTTCGGGGGCCACCACCACCTTTAAAGCAGTATTATTTTAATCTTACTTCAGTGGGGGAAAGAGATGGAGCTATACGTCAAGGCCTACTGCCAGTCGGTATACACGTGCGCCCTGTGGGTCAGTTATATGCAGGGCTCGTAAAATGCTCTACGAGTCTAATAAAATATCGCGTTCTGGGTAACGCTGGGGTTGCCGCGCTTCTGTAGCGCGTCGGGCCGTCGCGTCGGGGATGTTCGCTGATGCACATGTTCCGGAATTCGGCTCGCTGCTGCGTCTGCGAATCGCATCACTGATGCGTCGGGTGCGCGACTGCCCCAACAGCCTCGTGGCTACTGTAGCTGGCAGGGAGGATGGCCTAAAAATGTGTCACTGGATGGCGGGACACAGACCGTCATTCAGATATGTGAGATAATAAGTTCTAGTTAGTAAGTACCAAATTATTTTCTCGTATTTTATGGATTTCTGGTCTGATTTTTTTTTTTTTTTTTTTCTGTAGTTTTTTTAGGTTTATATTTTTGTAAAGATATTTACAAGTGGGTACAAACAACTAATAACTAATGAATTAATAAAAAACAAAAAATCTAACCGAACTAAAACCATTCGCTATTAAATTATACATATATATTAACTAATGTAGGCACAGAAAAATCAAGAACACCCATCTGTTGACTAACCGCGACGAATGCAACTTAACCAAACTGACGTCACCATGCAGCCACAAGACAATAAAGAATCATTAGTAACATTCCGTACGGAACTAGATTATTTTTGATTTATCTATGTTATTTATTTTATCTTTCATAGATTATAAGGATATAATAGCTTTCACTAGTCACGGTAAATATTTATAAAGATTTTAAGTCAGCGATAACACTGATGGTTAGATGGAATACAGATGATTCACCCCGCAAAATCACTTAAATAAAAAGAGACTCTTGCTACGACACAATAAAGTGCAATTCAAGTCGCTCAGCGCTAATTACCTACAGTTATATTCACCTAGAAGGTGCCTCTCTATCGTATAAAGCTTCGTGCAGACCAGCGCGACGCGACGCCGCGACGCGACTCCAACAATACAATTTCTATGAAAACTTGACGGTATAACAATAGCCGGTGTCGCGTCGCGCTGGTCTTAACGAAGCTTAACTCTTAGATCGTCTAGCTACGTTACTGTATTCATCTGTGGCGATAACAAGTCTTGTTGTGGTATTTTTATCTCTATAAGGAGTATTAAAAATCAGTGTGGTTAATAATGAATGATACTGACAAATAAGTATCGAAACTAAAGTTATAAAAAAACCAATGTTACTCGTATAAAGAGAAGAGATTTGATTTTTTGTATGTTTGTTTGTAACGCTTTCACGCAAAAACGGCTAAACGGATTTGGATGAAATTCGACACATCGGTAGACCATGACCTGGCCTAGAAGATGGGGTGCTTTTTATCCCGAGATTCCCACGAGATCAAGACTTATGCGGGTGAAACCGCGGGGCGCAGCTAGTAGTTTAAATAATATTATTTACGAATCCCTAAGTATCTGAATAAAATTAAAACAATTAAATGCCATTCAATGAATGGACCACCAAAAGTATTTATGGATGCCAATTTGTAGAGCCACTTACAAATTAAATGCTTTGATTTGACTATTTGAACCCGAAATTCTAATTTTAAATCCCATAAAGATGTTTTTCATTTCCAAATTGAGATTAACTTTATAACCTCAATTTTCGTCTATAGTTTTTCAATTATAATTTAATAATTTTATTTAAACAATACCTAATTTATTGAAAAAATGGTGAGATATAGAGTTCGAATTCGAACCTTTTTAAATACAGATGCTTCAAACCTGTTAATAATTCGCTCTATGGGTGTGGTTGTGTAAGAATTCAACCTGAAAAGGGTTTTATTACCCTTTCATCAGATCATACTTTAGTTTTAAATCAGACAGTACGTTGTATTCTTTTTTCTGGGTTCTTGAATAATAACCGCGATGACTTTATAGTACCTACCAAGTTACAATACACAATGTGTGTTATAAAACATAATGGGCAAATCTGTCAATATGTCGTTTAACCGGTAAAGCCCTGGGTGACCCTCAAGCACGTCAATTAGCACGTTAATTAGTTGTTTATCAGGCCTTTAACGGTTAATTGATTTCTAATCGAATCTGACATCATCGATGATATCGATTAAGTTAATTACCAAAAAAGTGTTGAATTGAGAATCTGATCTCTGATCTGCATATTTACGTTGTTGAGTAGCCGAATTTTTTAAACCTATGGAGGAAATTAGGTATTAATTAGGAATTTCCATCAAAACTTGTGATTGAAGTGTGTTACGCAATTAACCCCGCGACTTTTGTTCCGTATTAGAACCACGTCCATACATTGTAGTACCTATCGATTTAGTTGAGTGTAAAATGACATACTGACGATCGATATCAACACTACCGAATGAAACCGGTTCTGTCATTACGAAAACGAGCGATGCATGCACATCACATTATTATGTATGAATGTATTGTATGCTATTAAAACCGTGCTTCAATCGTCAAGTATTATTTGTATAAAAAAACTGCACAAGGTCGGTAGTTTGATGCTAATTGAAATAACGTTTTGTGCTAAACACGCTATACATAATCACGCCTGTTGTCCCCGAGGTTAGGCAGAGGTGTAGGTACCTACAGTGAGTCCCTGGGTATAGTGTACATACGAAAATGGGTGAAACTAGAGCATTATTACATTATTAATAACTAACCAAATTGATTAGGTATAAGTAAATCAATTACATGATAAAATACCATGAAAATTACTTGTCAACCAATATGGCTACTGTTTATTAGAAAATGTTAAAACTGTGAAAGTACAGTCACGAGCATATATAAATAACTACCCACTTACGCAAGATCCATAAGTGATTTTCTCGTGAAATAAAATATTTGCATGCAGGTGAGATGAGAATGCTAAGAGGGATGTGTGGTGTTACACGAATGGATAGAATAAGAAATGACTAGGTACCATCAAAGAAGTTCATATCTAACCAGTTTCAAAACAAAATCCCGTGAACACGATGACCACATCTGTTACCGTCCCGGTTCTATAGCTACCGAGTGCTGTAAGCAAGAATAGTCCTTACGGTGGGTACTTACGAGTACATAACAGGTAGTCTGAAAGTGGCATCGCTGACTGAAAATTTGTGTGGAAATCGGTAGTCATGGTATGGTCATGTGGTGCGGAGGAATTAAGTAAATGTTATGAGGAAAGTTTTGAGTATTAATATGGATTAGGCATTAGAGTAGGGGAAGATAAAGAGATGGATAGACTGTGTGAAAGATGATATGGCTAGCTAGGTCACCCCCTTTCTAGCCGATGAGGACCAATAGAGAAGTATAGTTGAAAGGTACATGTTGTGCTGATCCCAAATATCGACGCGACTCGAACAATACAATTTCTAAGAAAACTTCACGGTATAACAATCACCGGTGTCACGTCGCGCTGTCGCGTCGCGCTGGTCTGTACGAAGCTTTAATTGGGATGGCAGGACAATGATGAGTTACACAATATTCAAAAGTGATTTCCTCCAAAAGTATTAATAGATATTTTATGATGTTACGAACATAGTATTATGTAAACCATACTATTATAAAACAGGTCATTTCTCAAAGTGACAATTTTTATTTCACGAGAATATCGCTTCTGAATTTTGCGTAACGTAATTCATGCTCGTGACTGTACTTAAACATTTTGTATTAATTGTTACTCCGTGGGGGTTTAGTGGGTGATAATCTGACGTCACACTCGTACCTGTGAGTATATACAGCCTGTAACATGGATCTACAAAAATACAATAAGTAAAAGCAATGCAAGTACCCTATCTACACTAGAAAGTCGAGAGATCGTAGCACAATGGCTACGGCGTAGGCCGAGGTCTACGAGATGCATTTGCTTCCATTTCCTTTGTTGTAAATAACATAATTACAACTGGTATATTTAATTCGAGTACACAATTACCATGTAAACACGCAAACATGGTTAGGGGCAGAGATGTCATTATTTCGTTTTGAGGACTACTCTAGAGTATATAATTTTAAATAATTTGACAGTCCTGTGCATTACCACTAAGACTAGTTACGACTGTTTTTATTATGCATTAGTATCTTTCTTCAATTTAGCCGCCTCTCTGTTTATAAATACACATCAAACGATTCTGCGTATTTAATTCACGATTCAGACTAATTTGCTTAACTTGTATCTCGAAACTATTCTAAAAATCACACGATCTAGATGGATAACTTTGTTGAGGAAACTTGTTTTTGTTGTTTAAAAATAAATAATAATGAAACGAATTTGCTATTTATATTGAAGAATAACATGGCCAGAAATTACACAAAACAGAGAGATTTGGAAGGATGACGAGGCCTTTGCCCAGCAGTGGGACACAATAGGCTAAATGATAATAATAAAAAATCTAGTACCTATCAGTATCTTGACTTAGCACACGAGGTTATCGTGAGTGGAGGGTCGTGGGCTCTGCAATCATTGTTAATGGCTTAATAGCGGGGAGCCTCAACCAACACCTCAGGAGGCTCTCATTGCGCGGCTGGGTCAAGGGCTTGATTCAGAAAGCAGTACTCCTAGTGAGGTTCCTCTATCTAGACTCTGGACCCGTTCCTGATGCCACAATTTTTTATATCTTTAAACGTTTTTTATGTTTTTTTTTATAAAAATATTTAAAAATCTAATTAATATGTAAGCAAATGTAATAAAGGAAATAATAAATAGCAAGAATAATCGTCCTCCAACCTTGTTGACGCAACCATGATTAAAGTCACTTAACGCAAACGCAAACTGTATGGTTTGCGTAAACATGTGTCAATCAAATCATGGCCGCTCGCCACCCACGCTATACTTGTATGGGTTACTATGACGACGGCGTTCAATCGATAGTCACACCCATGGTGCTGTCACACCCTCGTTCCGTTACTTACTATCATGAAAATACGGTTGTAACAATTAACAATATTTTTACATATTTTATGAAATGAAATGAAATGTAATAAATTTATTTGCTTTGAATGCAAGTATTTACAATTTGGTGTTAGAATATTATTTACAGGGCCTTGTACATTCTCCCTATTAGGCATGCAAATTTTAAACTTAATTTACTTAATCTAGACTTTAAAATTAAACATCCGATAATTGACTTAAGCTAAACTAGGTATAGGAATATAGAAGATATTTAATAAATTAAGCTATCGCTACACAAGTTCAATTTTAAAAAACTTTAAAACTTTTTTTTTAACTACACTAGCTTCTACCCGCGACTTCGTTCGCGTGGATGTCGATAAAATACAACACAAGTTACTCGCTGATAATGTAGCTTTATATAGGTGAAATAATGTTTTAACTCAGATAAGCAATTTTTGAGTTTATCCATTACATACAAACATACTAAAAATCAAATCTTTATCTTTATAATTATTACTTAATAAAATAGACGACGTAGGTATATTTAGTAACCTAATCCGCTTAACTGTTCTTAAAGAGTCATACCCTCTAAGAAATCGATACGTGTTTCACCTCTCAACGTGGCTTCCTCAGGATGACGATTGACTTTTTGCGAACTAGAACACGGCATGTTGCACGTCAAGCGCCGAACGCAGAGTCAATTACAGGCAGAGTTTATCATTATTCTTACAGGGTTCTTTATCACTCTTTAAGAACAGTTAAGCGGATTAGGTTACCAAATATACGTCGTCTATTGTATTTTATAATGAATTTCCGCAAAATCACGCCTGAGACAATTACTACATATTATTAGTTTTGATAAACTTAGACTTTTTACCGATTCGAGAAGTCAGGAAGTACATACTATGTGTTACGAATCGATGCTTTTAACTAACTACACGTTTTGGTGCACTCTGAATTTTAATTTTAATTTTGTTGTAAGTAAATACTTATGTTGCAGTGCCCTAACAGGGTCCATAACTGTACTTTAGCTTTAAGCCGCATATAACATCTTTTATAAACATTATGGTATGCAAATAAATGAAATGAATCTGGCTGTTCTAATGTTCTCCTAGTCTTCCTTATTTCATCTGCAAGTAAGAGACAGCAATGTTTTTATCTTTTTCGTTTCAGACTGCGCAAAAAAAGCAAAAGAAAGATCACTGACCTCCGAAAAATAAGTAATGATGTAGCACAGTCGAATATTATCTCGATAGTCTGACGTTAGCCTAGTTGTCAGACTTTCAGGCATCTAACTACCCGTGACGAATGTCCTAGTTTTTTGTATTAAAATCTAGTACATAATCTATAGATCTATAAATATTGTAAGATGACGTCGCTTTTCGTGGCTGTCCGTGTGATCGCTTCGTTCATCTACACTGTACAATAGATTTTGATATCTATGAATAGTAAGATAAAGTCGCTTTTCGTGGCTGTCTTTTAGAGAATTTATCCCAGAAAGAATAAATTAATATTTAACTAGGATATCTATTTAAATACCCATTTTCCGACAACTTATATGTGATGCGATAAAGAAACGAACGAATAAAATGCTGAAAATTCCGAAAGCCCAATACAGCATTTGCTGTCGTAATATTTTTCCACCAGCTTAAATTGCGTTTTAACGAAAACTGCAGTTAGTCATTTTCATCCCAAAACCCAGATTTATGCGAGCAACTTGGAAATAGCGCTCGCCGGCCGCTGCCGCGGAACCACTCGCTATGCTCGCTCGGCTCGCGCGCGATTGGTCACAGTTCTAACCTAACCTAACCTTTTTCACCCATTTTTTCACCTCTTTTTTTTTTTTTTTTGAGGGTGGGAAATTATCAAATAACTTCTCCCGCTCTGGGTCGAGCGGGAGAGCGTGTCAGACTTTTACTGACTAAAACCCACCCGTGTTCCTTCCGTTGCCTGTGTGCCGAGGTCGCGATATCCCTTTCAGACAAACCCGCAAACCCCGGCAGGCATTGGCCCTTCCGGACCCCGTCAGTTGGTGCTGACATCTCTTTGAGGCGCGCGTGGAACACAACGCGCCGTCGACCCGGGCCTGGTCCCTATCGGACGGCGAGCTACACATTGCTCACCGTCCGCAATTTTCACCTCTGCACCCGAACGCAACTACCGGAAGTTATTTTCATTAAAATTGATAGTTAAAAAAGTTATTTTTTATCCAATAGTAGAAATTAAGCTGGTTTCTATAGAGCTTAAGAAAACGATTATTTTAGCAGAACATATGTTTTCGGAAACGTTTCGAAAGTTTGGTATTTTTTTCGGTAATTCATTTTAACACAGCTTAGATAGTATTACAGTCAACCACAGATCGCTGGAAGTCAATTTGTTTTTCGGAAGCTTTATTATTTCCCTTTTACTTTGAAGCCAGGAAGGTGTGCACCCTCTTGCAGCCCGCTCCCGGGGTCCATGAATATAAGTAGCCTAATGTGCCTAAATCGTCTTGACCTTCGTGACGATACCAGAGAAGAAGGCCTCATAGAAGAATGTCATCATAGATTAGGTAATTCCCTCGAATTACACGTTGTATTAGTACTGCCGTCTCCGTAATATGTTTTTAAGTGGATTAATTACTCAATGGTCTTGGTAATTGAATTCATGATAAGCGCCTGGCAGCCAATTTAAATGATCGTAGCTAGTTGTTTTTATGGTTCAGCGCTGGTTTTCCCAACGGACTAGAAACATTAAAGTATTGTAGTGTTCAATTGTTAGAATATTTGTATGCCATAAGGCCAAACGTGAAAGATTGATTAAAAATACGTATGTCTTGAATCTTGAGGTATACCATAATCATGTAAATACATAATCGGTCCATAATATTCCCACTGCTGAGGTTCAGGCCTCCTCTCTGTGAGAGGGAGTGGGCTGTAATCCACCACGCGGGCCCAGTGCGGGTTGGTAGATGTCACATGTCTTAAAACTTTTGGTTTACCGGCCTTTACCGTTTTGAGAGCAGTGGTGATGAAATAATTTACGCAAAGTAAAGCGCTTGTTTGAGTTCGAACCTACGACCTACAACTCGTAAGTCGCAGCCTTTACCACTGAACCACCACTGCTGCATATAAATCATGGATAAGTTATTTAGATTAATAAGTCGACATGGTAGTGATTACTTCGCTTCATTTCCTATAATGATAATATATAATCTTATCTGTTTTTGTATTTCCCTTAGGGGTTGGTAGTTAATCACGCCAAGTGAACCCTTTATGTTGCAAGCATAAAAGACGGGTTCACATTACTTGTGCAACTAGTGAGGATCAAATTCACGACATCCAGTCGCTGAAAACATTATTATACGTACCTTTAACCGATCTCAATGTAAATAAATGTTATAATTTACATTCTAAAATTGTTAATTCTTACCAAATTTTATTTTAAGAATTAATTTTATACTTTTTGCTGTACCCACAGGGTCCTCAATTGTACCTTAAGTTTATGCCATTCTGCCGGGGTCGCGGGTAAGTCCGAAAGGGATACCGTGGCCCCTGGCAATAACGTACAGGCAACTGAAGGAACACGGGTGGGTTTTAGTCAGTAAGAGTCTGACACGCCCTCCCTCAAATGAATCAATTACAGGCACTTATGAATTTTCAAGGGGTCGGTCAGTCAGAAAAAGGTTCATTTTTCTTTGCTGTAACAATTATAAATTGTCGTGCTTATAAATAAAATATTAATTATGAAATGCAATAATTAATATCATAACACCGAATATTTCGTTTGAGATGTATTTGGAAACTTTCTAAATGTGTTTTTTACAGCTAAAACGGTAATAACATCAAATTTAGTGTTATTGTAATTCATTATTAATATTCTAGTTTGCTAGTTAGCCACATTACATATTTCCATACAGTAATATTGCCAAATTGATCAAAACAGCGAAATATTTGACATCTATTTGCGACGTTGCCCACTTTCAGAATTGACGCTCTTAAAACACAAATTAGAGAAGAAGGACGTTTTCTGTCACCCCTTTATAGGACACACCTTTGCTTAGCACTATGACCTACCCACATTACACAAAAAACCTAATTTGTCCAGCATCCCAGACGGGCATATACTATTGATTAAATTTTCAGACATAACGGCGCCTGATGGGGCACAGACTAACAGTTTTTATCAAGTAGACGAGACACATCGTTCAAAATTTTGGATTCCGGAAGATAAAATCAAAATTAAAAGTCATTTATTCAAACTAGGCTGAGAATCAGCACCTTTTGTACGTCAAAATTACGTTATTATGACAGTTCCACAAAACGCCCGCCCTTCACCACTTCCTATTGCTTTAGCTGGGAAGAAGTGGCGCAACAAACTCCCCAGCAGCACAGCAGGCTGTCTGTTCAGTTAGAAGAAATTGATACATGATGTAATATGATAATGAAATAAATTCTTTATTCCCATAAACAGGTTGAGCGCAGACAATTTTGAGACCCTGGCTCCAGTGATAGGTTAGAGTACCTGTATCAGAGGCCCTAGTGTGAGTTTCTTTTAAGCATCTCGACTTTACACATCGACCGCGTTCGGCACATCACTGGTGAAGGCCGGCCGGCTGCCAATCGGAGCGCGAATCGATGCGTAAATTCGAGATGGTTAAAAAAAAAACACACTAGAGCCTCAGATTAGGTAGGTATCTAATTATCTATTCGCTGAATACCGGTATTCAACTACATCCGCTACCTAATTGCGTAAAAATTTTCGGTAAACGATTAAGACTAATCTGTTTCAATTCGACAGTTCAACAACATTCATTACGTTATTTACGTTGTTAGGCAGATTTTTTTTTCGAACTTATGAAGCAATGGATTAGCAATCTCTTTAGAGGGTAGCTCGTGGCTAAGCACCACAAGCAGCATCAATGGATTATTGTTGTCCGATAAATAAATAATAATAATTATTATTTTTACGTCTCTTGACATTTCTCGGGACCCTGGGGTCCCGGACCTTTAGAAGGCATACGAGGGGCCAAAGCCAACTCGCAGAGGCCCGTCAGACGTTTTTAATGAAATGAGGCACCAACGATTATCCCTGTATGTACTATGCAAGTGCACCCAAATTATTATTAAGCAATGACAGCCGCACGGTTCGATCCATCAGGTTAAGCTACGCTTGCCGGGGTTGGTCCGTGGATGGGTGACCATCTTGACATACCGACACTCCTCCGTGCCTCGGAAAGCACGTTAAGCCATTGGTCCCGGCTGTCATTCGTGGATCTCTGACAGACGTTACGGGTCGTCAGAAGCCCGAAAGTCTGACAACCAGTCTTACCAAGGGGTATCGTATTACCCAGTTACTGGATTTTGGAGGTCAGGTAGCCAGTCGCTCCATGTAAAATACAGTATTCAGCTGCATCCGGTTAGACTGGAAGCCGACCCCAACATAGTTGGGAAAAGGCTAGGCAGATTGGTTTTTGGATTAGCAATCTCTTTCAAAATGATTCAGATTGTGATTGATCGTGTATTACGCAATTAGGGTGCCGGTAGGACTGGCAGCCAACCACATCTTAGTTGGGAAAGCGCAGGCAGGTGATGACGAATTAGCTGCAGTAATTTACTATAGAATAATAGACAAAACTGTAAATAATATACTTGTTTACGACTTGTTCATAATATGTTATATAAAATGTATTCAATTCGTTTATAAATTTTATAAATATTTTTCCTGTTACGGTACGAGATGATTATAACTACAAGAAAGAAGATGTAGTAGGTAACTAAGTCAGTTTTAGACTTTAGGTAATTTTGTAGGTATTCTTCGAAACGACAAACAAGTTTTTTTTGTGACCATTCGTTCTTCTATTGATCATCGTACTATAAAATCAAGCTGCGCTCCTAATCTGCGTAGTGTTTTTTCTCATCAGAATCATGAAATTAATTATAAATAAAATAAATATTAATAATAATACCAGCCTGTCACTGTCCAACTGCAGGGCAAAGGCATACAGAGAAGGCACGAGCATTGATCACCACGCTTGCTCAAGACGGGTTGGCGATTTCAGACTTATATTAACTATAAGTCCAGCTATCTAATTACGCAACACATTTTCGTTGACAATTCTGACTGATCTGTTTCAATTTGACAGGTCAACAACATTCATTGTGTTATTTACGTTGTTGAGCAGATTTTTTTTTCGAACGTACGAAGCAATGGATTAGCAATCTGTTTCAAAACGATTCAGATTCTGATTGATCGTGTATTACGTAATTAGAGTACAGGTTCCCTCACGAGGTTTTCCTTCACCGATGCCAGTATTGTCCAAGATAAACTCAGAAAGTACAATAAATTAATAATTATAAATAAATTATGTAATTAATTTCGTCAAGTGTTAATTAGATAGATTCTCCTGCACTTTCCAGGATCGATTGACGGGGCCGTCTAAAGCTTCATGCAGACTAGCGCGACGCGAAAGCGCGACGCGACACCGGTTATTGTTATACCGTGAAGTTTTCTTAGAAATTGTATTGTTCGAGTCGCGTGGCGCCGTCGCGTCGCTCTGGTCTGCACGAGCCTTAACTCGGCCCAAGTATTTATTGTACCTACCTAATCTAAGAAGTACCAGTGATTCGGAAAGAGGTTATTTTTATATTTACATAAATCATTGTGTGTGAGTAATAGAACGCTCAGAAATTTATTTCCTCGTATATCACAATTACACATTTGCTACTTCCTCGAGGAAAATCATCTCTGCCGAATCCTGTCCCGGGAAAATACACTCCAGTGAGATAGCTAACGGTTAATAAACTTGTTTTTTAATACTAATTAATTGTTACTGTACAAGAAACAGGAAAAATATACCAAATTTGGTATTTTAAAATAAGCTGTACCATTGTCTAAAATTAAATAGATTAATAGGTAACCTAACTATCTAGTACAATATAGTTTATCCCAATATTGTTATATTTTTTGTAAACAATTACATTCATATTCAGGCAAATTATTATATAACAAAGGCAGGTAAAATAAAACAATGCGTAATAACATAATGAATAAAATTCATGAAGAATACAGAGTACCATATAATTAGACAATATTTTATTTTCCTGTTGGTTTTTTCGATGATTATATCCATTGTGATCTTGTTGTGACGACTTAGTATTTCGTACTATTTGTACTAATAACTAATTAATAGCTAAATCACCCCAGAAGACTTAGGCCGAGATTTATAAACGTTACTTAGTTCATGCTTTGACTCGTTCTTGTCTCCATATAACACTTGTAGTTGGACAGTGCTGCTACAGTGAGGAAAATAACGCTCAGCCAAAGTACGTGATAAGTACCTAACGCTTATAGATCTCGGCCTGAGTGACACGGCTTTTCTATATTATCACTAACGATATGCCAGATAAATAAGTATGCCTTTTTTCGATTAGGAAAACGTTTTTCCTTGGAAAATTACTGTATAAAAAACATTGATCCAACGGGACCATGCAATCTTAAAAATATAAAATCACTTACGTCGATATTTTTTCACTACTATTTACCTCTACCTATCCACTAACTGTCATACCATATTTTTTAAGTTTCGACCATTCAACATAGTTACCTAATAATTAAAAAAATAAACACAGAAGAAAATGCTCCTCTATTTTAAGTCTTTTAAAAAGTGGCCCCCTCAGAGGTTCCACCAATACTTGACCTACTATCCCATCTGAATTTATGAATAGTCTTTGGCAAACCGCCATAGAGACCCCGTCTAGGAAGGGTAGCAGTGGCAAGTGACACAGTAACTACTGAACATCTTAGTAGGCAAACGTATAGCAAAGGTACGTGCTATTAATATGTACTTATATATAGTGAAGATCTGTATTCAATTATGTAATCTGTGTTATTTCATGTTTTTTTTTGTGTTGTGGGTTGTTAAGTTTAGATGAGATATTGGTGCCGATTCTCTTGTACACCGAACTAAACTAACTTAAACTAAGACTAAAATTACTTACTTTTGGCTATGAGAATCTTAGAGCTATTCTGCAAATAAAATTCTCTAAACTAAAAAATAATTTTGACACAACTAAAATAGAATTTGACAATCGTGAATCCACGTGGTACCCGTGGTTTGCCCTAACCGGTGATTTTTTTTAGAGCCGGAGTTGCGTATGTGGTGTAGCCTCGACGTGCTTTATATGGAATTTTTATTTTTTTGTATGGAAAATATGAAAAAAATATTACCTACGTGTTGAGTGTTAGGTGTTTAAGGGTATTATAAAGGGGGTCGAAATTTTCATTATTTTTGCGATAGGACGCACCATTTTCGAGATATAAGCAAAAGAAAAAAATAAATACAGTACTGTTTTTGCACGTGAAGTCGAGATGTTGGTGTGAATTTTAGTTCATAACAACTTATTTTATACCACACCATTTTAATCGCGATTAAAATTTGTCAGGTTTAGTCTGATTTGGTCTTTTACAACCAAAATTTTAGGTGAAAAACGTCATATTCAGAATAGCAAAATTGCCATTTTCACTAAACTAAAAACTCAGTACTATCTTAGCGCTGTCAAACTAAAATATAGTTAAGTTGTGTCACTTTAGTCTATTTCAGAATAGGAAATCGTCGTTTGACAGGAATAAACTAAATTTTAGTGATTTTTAGTTTAGTTTAGAGGCATTTGTGACAAGAGAATCGGCACCATTGTGTGGGATTTTATGTAGGTTTAGAGATCTATTGAGTCTGTGTTCGTGGTTAAATGATTGTAATTCCGTGAATTAGACCGCGGTGGCTCAATGGCTGAAGGCGTTTATCTGTCGAGCAAGAGGTCAGGAGTTCGATAGTCAGCCGTAGCACAATTTTAGCACCGGTTCAAAATAAGATGAAGAAAGTGCAATACAAATAATATAGCTGCTAGTGAGAAAAGTCATCGAAAAGGGGTTGAGGCACGTCAGTACGGTTAGAGGAACAACAATTTACGTAATCATTACATTGATTTAATGAAACCACCATCATATATTAAGTCTCCTTGACATTCTCGAATGTCGAGAGGATTGAGAATACAATACTACACTTGATTAGCATTATGTTAAATCCAACACTTCCGTGATTCCGTCCAATACCCTGTATTCGTTGAGACGTAAAGTATGAACATAAACTCAAAGCATTTATTCAAATAAACCTATTACAGGCACTTTTGAATTGTCAAGGGTTTGTCGGTCAGTCAGAAAGATGAAGCTAGTTGCCCGTACCATAATGTTGCTGCTACATTTTAACCAGTACCTAGCCTAAAAACAAACCTAGCCCAGCAACCTTTGTGCTCGGAAAGTGGAGCCCTTAACCTCTGCAATGGGCTATCAACACTTTTATGCAATACTTACATCAATTTCCTCCAGAACTGTGTAGTGTGCAGTAGAGCTAAAAGGACTACACCAGTTTTTTTTTTTTTTGTTTTTTTTGCTGGACCAATATAGGTAGAGATCCTGCAACATTATGCTGTTACTCAATGAAACTCTAGTTTTTCACGTGTCAGTTTACTTTGAATGTTTACCTATAGAATACTGGTTTGCCTTGGCATATAACTTTAGCTCACAAAATATTGAGCTGAACATTATACAGACTGCGTAGTTCTAATTCAAATCTAACACTACTAATGATTTCCGGCTGCGCCATTTTTGAATATAGTTATATCATTTGCGTCATGTTTATGTATAGTGTAAATAATATGTTAATAAAATCGAAAGAAAAAACACAGAACTCTTGATAACAATAGGTGTTATCAAGACTTCTGTGTTTTTCTCATGGATGAGTGAACTTGTAATTAACTAACTACTAATATTATTACTATTATTCATTTTTTATTTTTTTATTTTCTACTATTATTTGCTAATTATTAAGTAGAACGATAGAATAAATATATTCCAGAAATAATTTTCGAGTTTTTCATACGTATAAAGCACTGTTTTTTTTTTAAACCGACTCATAGTTGAAAGAACAACGACTTTATTCATGTATCTGCCGCCTTGCAATTAACTTTCTTCACACGAAAATGCTTTTAGTGGCGGATATCTAGAACTTCTCATAACAAACTGAAATATAAATAACTCTGGTTTCAGAACAAAATGGGGCTGCCTGAACTGACAACATGTTGCTTTGTGTTCGACCTGAAGACTGGCTGCATTATAATGGGAAGCATCAATGCGGTTAGTTTGCTATGAAGTTTTAAGTAGGCGCTTAATGTTTGTATACTAAAGAACGTTTTATTCAACTGAATAAGCTATACAATATCTAGATCTATGAAGTAGAGTTCAGTGTAACTGGAAGACCGCTATTATTTTGGAGTTAAGTGTACCTATTATAAAATAATTGCCTCCACGAGTGGTATCGCGACACTCGATAGTCGGTCGACGCACTTTCCTCCCGAGCTAATACTTAATATAATAGATATTATTTTCCCTTAACATGATTTATTCTCATTATTTCTCATAAAGTGCATGCCGATACGAGTATATTAAGAAGCACTTAGGAAAGGGGATGAAACGCATGTAACTTAAAGAGTCATCCTCTACCTAGCCGTTTCCCAATTATGTTGGAGTCGGCTTCCTGTCTAACCAGATGCAGGTGAATACCAGTACTTTACATGGCCTATCTGACCTCCATAACCCAGTAACTGGGTAAACAATTACCCCTGTCTTGGTAAGACTGGTTGCCAGACTTTCCGGCTTCTGCTCGTAACGACTGCCAAAGATCTACAAATGACAGCCGGGACCAACGGCTTAACGTGCTTTCTGAGGCACGGAGAGTTCTTAGTATGTAAAGATGGTCACCCATCCACAGACCAACCGCGGCAAGCGTAGCGCGTACACCTGAACGATCGACCCGTTCGGCTGTTATTACATATCCATATAAATGTCGATGGAGAGGAAG
This sequence comes from Agrochola circellaris, assembly GCA_914767755.1. Classification (NCBI taxonomy): domain Eukaryota; kingdom Metazoa; phylum Arthropoda; class Insecta; order Lepidoptera; family Noctuidae; genus Agrochola; species Agrochola circellaris. The sequence continues at coordinate 3,253,896 of OU611853.1, forward strand.
ACCAAAGTAAAGGTGGATTGTGTGAGGGAGATGAAAGACAAAGGAATGAATGATAGAGTGACGGCTGAAGGCAGAACGGAAGAAAAAAACGTGATGTGCTGACCCCAAGTAACGTAGGAAAGGGTCAGGAAGACGAAGACTCAGGAACCAAAAATCCCATCACTTAAAATGCACCTATTTTCTTAACTGTTTTTCCCCCCCGCAGGTGCTATCCTTCACACTACTATCACTGATGATAGTACTAGCAGCGGAAGTAGGAGCCATTGACGTCACGGTGGAGTATGCCGGCGACGTAGAGATGCAGGCTGGCATCACGGGGCTGTATGCCATGTCCATCATATTGGTGTTCATGTTCCTCATCAAGTTTCTGTTTGATGTCATCTTCGTCTATGGAGTTTCCACGGTAAGATTTTTGTTGCCCGGTAAGGCTTCGCCAAATAGAACGCGTACTAAGCGCGCGTTAGAGCGCTAAGTACAGCGCAGCACGCAAGGCTAGTGTCGCGGCGTTGCTAGCGCCGGCGCTCTGTTTGACAGTAAACGTAACGTACTTTCTTGCCTTTTCTTATATTATTCACCCATAGTTTTATTTGTATTAATACCTCTCGTTAACGAGTAGTATATTGAACCATAATATATAATTTCTATAAAATTCCAATCTTCCAATCTTCTTTGCTTTATAAATTGTCAATTTTAGTTGACAGTCGAATGCATCGCAGATTTGCAATGCGCCCGCGTCCCTTCGCTTGTCACCATAGATAATAGTCTATACTATGGACAAGTGATGTTGGAACGTCGGGCGTGAATAGATTAATTTATTACTTAGTTTCAGTTTTTATTTATATATTTTTTATTTTTTTATTATTATTATTTTTACGTCTCTTGACATTTCTCGGGACCCTGGGGTCCCGGACCTTTGGAAGGCGTACGAGGGGCCAAAGCCAACTCGCAGAGGCCCGTTAGACGTTTTTAATGAAATGAGGCACCAACCGACGATTATCCCTGTATGTACTATGCAAGTGCACCTAAGGACAACCCCCGGTTGGTGTAGGACTATTGCAGGATATGGAAACAAAGATATTGGACTATGGGTTTGGGTGGCTTAAGTTGACTGGTGACCTGGAACTATGGAAGGACTATGGCCCCTGCCTGATCAATGTTTTATAAGTACACGGATAAAATGGCAGGGGGTGACTTGCACACTCAATAATGGGCCCCTGAAAACTGTCGCTAGCACATAGTGACGTAGCGACAAGGGGGCAACACGTCCTGAGGTGCTTGAGGAGTGGAGAGGTATTCCACGGCTTTCAGAACAATCCCAGAGCCCGGAAGATGGTCAAGATCCCTACGAGCACTTACTGAAATACTTCCTTCCTCCGAGCACGTTTGCTCTTGCGAATCTCCACTCAAGCCGGCCAATTAAGGCAAGAATGAGGTGGGAGCTCTGTTCCTCGTCAGTGTTCACTCCAGCCGGCCAATAAAGGCAAGCCAGAGATGAGGAACAAGATTTCTCCCGGGAGATAGGGTCCGTGGGGTCGCTACTGCCCAACAGCTCGCCACATGCTGCCCTGCGGGTTTCTGTATCTCTCTTGGTCTGGCTCCTCATCCTAGACCTGTTCCGGCAAAGTAAACTCTACCGGCACAGACCCAGAGTTTGGAGCGCGCAAGCCCCACCACGACGTCAACGTAGCGATACGGCGCACAGTGGTCTGAAAATCAAGCTCCATACTCATAGAAACTTAATGTCAGAAATTAATAAATAAAAATATGTTTTGTGTTTAGTATACCTCCCTATGTTTTACTAATATAGTATGAAGGGTATGAGTAGCTCCATGCGTGAGAAAAAAAATATTTTAATTTTTTTTGTATGGAATGAAACACTTAAAGTGCTTTTTTTCAAAACTGAATAGAACTGATAGGCTGGGATTCACATGAGCTATTGCACCATACACGGCGATCAAGATGACATACAATTCTTGTGCCTTTCGGTGCCGCTTTGCATGTAGCAAGCTTTGGAAATTTTGAATTTACAGTTGGTGATCTTTCAAATCTTTGATGGTATTTTGTGAAGTTACATATTGCTTTGAATATGAAAATTGTATGTAAACTAATACTCATGCAAGAAGAGACAAACATACACACACACACACCCTCACACACTCACAAACTTTCGCCTTTATAATCTTAGTGTGATTATAAAGGCGAAACTTTGTGTGTGTGTGTGTATGTTTGTCTCTTCTTCACGCTCAAACAGCTGAACGGATTTGGATGAAATTTAGCACACATAATAGTTTATAACCGGGAATAACACATAGGTTACTATTTATCTCGATATTCCGACGGAATCGAGACTTATGCGGGTGAAACCGCGGGGTGCAGCTAGTAAGGAATAAATATGTACTAAGGATATTTTTATTTTTAAATATATGGTTAAAAGTGAAGAAAGATAAAAACATGTATTAAATAGTTAATGTATAATACGTTTGGGGGAGCTGTTAATGAAATAGTTAATACTAATACATTACAACAAAAATTATGTGCAAGAAAGGCAATAACAATAAAAGTAACGTCAAAATTGTCAATTTAAGACTACAACAACTATTTACAGCTCCTATAACTATGATATATTAAATATTACTGTTTAATTATATTACTAATTAATTATATTAATTAATTTAATTATATTCTTATTATTATTTTATTATAATTATTTGCTATAACTACTTATACAAAAACGATTAGCAGAGAGTATCTTTGCTGTCGTCAGTCCTCTAAATCCGAGTCCAGCATTGACGCGTTAATATCAATAAATTCAACATTCTCTTTGTCTAGATCTGCATCGTCACCAATAAGAAGAGATTTCATATCATCAGTAATAGGTGTATTTACTGATTTTCTCAGCACAGGTCTTATGCTGGACAGGTAGGGATCTGACGAGACAAGGAGACCATTGAAAATGTCTTCGTTTGTCGCTTTTCGACAAAATTTGCGCGAATGCTGTTCTCGGATTTTCTTGAAGTCTTTGTTTCTGGCTTCCGATGCCTCTTCAGATAATTTGCCAATGGGCATAATATTGAAGTGTTTAATAACTTCAGCACCGTGCAGTAAAAGTTTGTGGACACTCGAAGGCATGTAATACCAGCCATAGAGCTCCACATATAATTCTGCTGTTTGGCGCGCAAAGTTTTTAAACGCCTCAACATTTATGGGCTCCCCACAGGCCATCACACGCAAAAGTGTTGCAAATCTTTGGATCAAACTAGGATCCAAGCCTGCTGCAGTATTGGCAGGATTACCAAAAAATTTCCTCGCTGTGTTTCCATCGTTTGTGGTTCCGGAACCTGAAAATTATAAATGAATCAAAACTAATCCACAACTTTGTAAAGAATAAATAGAACTAACGTTATTTGAAAAAATAAGATTTAAGAACAACGACTGTTATCATAACTCACCTTGTTTAACGATGTCTACTAGGAGGCCCATTTCATCACGAAACTTCTGCTGTATAGTTTTTTTTCTACTCTTCAATGACTCTTTGCTGTCTGCATCTCTGGCTTGCCATGTTTTGAAGTCTAGTCTATACGAAATATGGAGTAGGCACTCCATACATCTAATCCAAGCATGAAGTGTAGACAAACCATACTGATATATATCTGTTGAAACAGGTTTTCTGGAAAGAAAGTGAATTAATTAATAAAAAGATACACAGCATTACGGTAATCTGAAATATAACAAATTATTCAAAACTTACTCTGAGATCTTCTCTAACTTATTCATTTCCGAAGGGGTAGCTTTACAGATGTCACAAGTCTGCGTTGAAGTATTTGACAGTTGCGAAGTGATTTTACCATCTATCATGGTCATAAGCATTGAGTGCTTAACAGTATGAATTCCCATAATAGACGGCTCCAGTGCTGCAATCTCAGCTTCAATCAAAGCCTGTTCTTCCTTAATATTTAATTTGTTTTCATTTGCAAATTTAAAATAGAGCGGTCTGCAGAACATTGTGGAAGATGGCTTTGGATTCTCCCATAACTTTTCTTCACCACAAACTAAGCGCAGAGGCACAAAAGAACACATAAAATTGCTTGAATCATCTTCACCCGCCATAGTTTGTTTGTACAAACTTTGCCCTGAAGCACCGTCAAAGCCCCACTTGCATATCAATGTTAGCTCTTTGCCATCTAGCGAAGATTCCAAACGTAGGAATTTCCCAAATCTAGCAACAGTTTTGTCCAAAATCGCTTGAAGCTTTACTTTTACCCCTCTTTCGGTAATTTCTATGGTGTCTTTTGGTGGGTAACAGTCCTTTTTCGCCTCTAAGATAGCAGTATATGAAGGATATAGTAGTATTCCTTCTTCTTTTGCACAAGCTCTTAATATTGTATACTGCCATTTTGAAAGCTTCAATGAAGTCAGAATTCCTAAAGCTTTATCAGCGGAATATATGGGCATAGCTTTCTTGGACTTCAACAATTCCTTTATCTTTGTAGCCTCTTCGGGATGCTCTGTGATCAATTTTATTATATCTGCTACATTTTTGTTATCTGCACTTAAACCAGTTGCATAAGCAAGGCTTTCAGTGCTATGCGTGAGGAGCTCTTTCACTCTTCTTCTCTTCTGTAGCGGGCTTAGCTCCGAGAACACTTTTCTTGGACTCACAACAGTTGATGTTCCAACACTGTACGTCTCCGGTTTGTATGATGTTGATGCACCCTCATTTACACCGAAGTCAAAACTGGAACATGGTTGCTGCTCTTCTAACATTAAACAAGGTGTCATCTTGTCCTTCATGAACTCAGGCCATTTTATGTCTTCTTGCAGCCATGTCTCATACTTTTTTATGAAAGTATGTCTCGTGCGATTACACTACGAGATCCATTTGTTCCTCAACGAACACACACGAGTCTGACAGAATTGTTTCAATTCTTTATTTTCGATTTATGACAAATCAACGGCATTGACAAAAACTTCATATAATACACTGGGCTGTGAGAAACAGCTATTGTTAGCCACAAACATAAAAATATCCAAATTGGTACTAAAAGCTTCCATCATAACACGAAAACAAATCGAACGTAATAAGTATAATAAAGCACAAGTGCAAAGAGCTACTGAGTGAAGTTAGTTTAAATGTCCTATTTATATTATAACTACCCTCATTAACACTCGCTGTCCCATAATGCTTATTAAATTAAAATTCAACAATAATGACGGTGATTAACAAATGAGTTATTTCGTGAAATTAATTTTGTAGTAAAATGTAAATAATCTACATCGTTTTCTAATATTTTCATTATAAAAGTCATTAGCAGGTTATTAACTAACGACAATATCAGTTATGTGGTTGGTTACTTCATTTAATTATATACCTGTGTGTTGTTAAATATATTACCTATGTGTTATTCCCGGTTATAAACTATTATGTGTGCTAAATTTCATCCAAATCCGTTCAGCTGTTTGAGCGTGAAGAAGAGACAAACATACACACACACACACAAAGTTTCGCCTTTATAATCACACTAAGATTATAAAGGCGAAAGTTTGTGAGTGTGTGAGGGTGTGTGTGTGTGTATGTTTGTCTCTTCTTGCATGAGTATTAGTTTACATACAATTTTCATATTCAAAGCAATATGTAACTTCACAAAATACCATCAAAGATTTGAAAGATCACCAACTGTAAATTCAAAATTTCCAAAGCTTGCTACATGCAAAGCGGCACCGAAAGGCACAAGAATTGTATGTCATCTTGATCGCCGTGTATGGTGCAATAGCTCATGTGAATACCAGCCTATCAGTTCTATTCAGTTTTGAAAAAAAGCACTTTAAGTGTTTCATTCCATACAAAAAAAATTAAAATATTTTTTTTCTCACGCGTGGAGCTACTCATACCCTTCATACTATATTAGTAAAACATAGGGAGGTATACTAAACACAAAACATATTTTTATTTATTAATTTCTGACATTAAGTTTCTATGAGTATGGAGCTTGATTTTCAGACCACTGTGCGGCGGTGGGGTTATTATTATTATTATTTATTGCTTTATTTATTTTGGTGTATCCCATACTGGGATTTCTCTTAGTCCGTAGGTGTGTCCGTGGCATCACAGTGGGCCCTATCAGAATACCAGCGCTGCGGTATTTATTTATTTTTTAAATATCGCCGCATTATGCTGAGATAGGAGCCTTTTTGGCCTCGCACAGGTCGTTATTATTGTTTTTAAATTCTTCTTTTTTTGTTTTTTTTATTTTATAATTTTTAATTTTTATTATTACCGAGTTACTGTTTGTATTTCCTGTGGGTGTCCCAAATAAAATATTTTTCTTTCTTCTTTCTTTCTTTACCGTACTTCATACAGTGGTACGAGTATGGTACCATCGAAGAAGTTCATATCTAACCACCTTAAGGACTATTCTTGCTTGCAGCGCTCGGCCACGATAGAACCGGGCCGGTAACAGATGTGGTCATCATGTTCACGGGATCTTGTTTTGAAACTGGTTAGATATGAACTTCTTTGATGGTACGTCATAGTGCAACACAATTCGGCGCTATAGCGCGGCGTCATGCTAGCGCTCTAACGTGCGCTAAGCACGCGTTCTATTTAGCGAAGCCTTTTTAATATTATGTTGACCGATGCTTCTTAACATAGGTTTCCCTTTGAACGCTACATTGAACTAAAGTTGGCCAACCACCCTTGACTTGCAGGTTGAGCAGTAATTATTTTGTTTATATTTAGCAAACTAAAGTCGTCTTTTATAACAACAATAGGAACCTATCTTGTTTTTACCAGACGTCAAAGTCAATTAATTTTGTTCCGAAATATATCGATCAACGTTTGACTAAAACTTACCGAGGCCATTCACGGGATTTTTGCCACATCTAAACCTTGAATTTGGCTAAACAAGAAACCCTATCCTACTATTTGTTACAAATAGATAGATATTTGTTCTTTTTAATTTATAGGTGTTATTAAGGCTAGGGGCCTTTGCGTTACCAGTCACTTATTAACATATATATTTCCATTATTTCCAGGAGCGGCCTCTTATCATCAAGGCTTACATGATCATGTGGATTGTTTTCTTCCTCCTCTCCATGTTCATCTTCTTCCTCAATTCTCCAAACATCAGCGTTGGCACTATATGCACTGAAGTTGTTTATATTGGTGAGTAATATTTTTGTATATATTTATATTATTATGCTTCACTAGCTGTTAATTCTGTGGTCTGACCGATTTTCAAATATGTAAATTATTATGTTAAAGTGGATTGTTTCTTGATTAACAAAAATACATTATGTACAAGGGTGGGGGTTGAGACTATAATGGCGGCTGTACACTCCTGTCCGAGTGCTCCTGCTAGGTCTCGCGAAAAAGTCTCGTGTTTCAGCTCGATTGCGGCCATGTACCATCGAAGAACTTCATATCTATACAAAGTAAGGACTATTTCTGCTTGCAGCGCTCGGCGGCTATAGAATCGGGGCGGTAACAGATGTGGTCATTGTGTTCACAGGATTTTTTTTTCAAACTGCTTGGATATGAAGTTCTTCGGTAGTACACTCTCTAGTTCAGTTGAAGTCACAGAGTACTTTTTATATATAGGTAGTAGAAGTTGTAAACCCTGCGAGGGTGAACGCAGACATTGAACGACTTCTCTGTCAATCGGCGCAAGCAACACTGGAGACACGAGAGTGTACAGCGACGCACTCGCAACTACCGCGAGATCGTGTGACTCGGGCACAAGAAACCAACACGGGACGGAGAAAGAACGAGGAACGCCGAAATACACCGAGGCACGCCAAACGCTCTCATCTACATTCTTGCACTCGGCCTGTCTCGCTGTGCCTCGGTGAGAGTGTACAGCCGCCCCATAACCGTTGCTGTAAGATTTGCCGTATAAAAACCTCTGTCACTGAAAATGGTTTTCTTCAGATAGCTGCTCAGAGTAAATGATCAGGCGTTTAGTTTAAGGGATGTACCTAATAAATATATTGTTTGTGTCTCCTCCTACCGTTACTTATAACATTTTTGTAAGTCGTTGGTAGACAAACAAACCGATGCCGATGACTCAACAGCCTGATGTAAATTGACCTTAAGGGTCAGCCAATAGGTTGCCAGATTTCAAAAAGGCGGCATGCGCCTGTCACTTTAGTTATATCGAAACTCAATAAAGCAATGTAGCTCGACAGTTATAAAATTCTGTTTACTATACTGTACTACTAGTACCCAACGTTTATAAATTTTATATTTTTCAGGTCACAACGTGTACACGATCTTGCTGTGCCACAGTTTCTACAAGCAACTCAACAGCAGAGAAGAAGTTTAAACTAGTGACGTGTGTGTGAAGTCTTATGGAAACTTGGCATTGAATGAAGTAGTACAATAATCATCATCATAATTACCTGGCATCCATCTTTTATTAGGTTAGCCTTTTTCGTCGAAGAACATCATTCGTATGGGCCAAAGCCACGGCTCACACTTCGCGGTCATTGGCCCACCTACTCTTTCTAGCATTCTTTATTTTAAAAACTGAAATAAAGTCCGTTAACGTCCTGAATCAATATCTGTCGTGATCTTCAATATACGAGTATTCCAATAACGAAAAACCATACGTAGATTATTGTTTGGGTTCCTACGGAGAGATATTATGGAAAGGTCAATGACCGCTACTGCCACGCTAAAGCGATTCGGGTATAGGAGCTTTGTTTGGAGCTACGCTGGGTTTTGGAATTAGCTTGAATAAGTGACAAATTTTCCATGACGCTACACAAAAACAAATTGCCGATAAGTAGCCAGAATGTCACAGCATGGTTCTAGTATTTTCAACGACGTGCCTTCATGCCCACAGTATGGTACCAAGCTTCAGTGTGGCTATTGTAATACCGTGCACTGAAGTATTTTTCGAGAAGAGCGGTGGCCGCCACACAGTGTCCGCAATTTACCGGCTATCGACGCCAATGAAACGATATTTATAAAACTAAGTTGGTTTGTTTTCCTATAGAGGGTTTCTCGACACCGTAAGCTCAAACCCCGCTGCCATCATTTTCAGTCACTGCGGCGTTATGTGGCGGCCGCCGCTCTTCTAAAAATCGGTATAGTAAATATTATGCCAAAAATTTAGCGTTTTCAAAATGTTATCCATTGTTTCGTTGTAATGAGAGCTATGAAACATACTTGGTCATTATTAAAATTCAGTGTAAATGAATTTAATTTTTAGTCAATAAGCCAAATGATGTGTCAAATTATAAGCATAAGCTATTGAATATTAGTTAATAATAAGCGGTTTATTATTGTAAATAATATTTTATTATATTTAATTACAAAAAGATTTAGGCGAGAGACAAACAGGTCCCACGTACGCAACGTATGCGATGCAACGTGGGAGAACTGGTGTGCACACTTGTCCCGTGTATGCAACGTAAATTGGCATCAGACGCTGTTGTAATTTCTCGGATGGTGCACTAGTGCGTCTGTAAGTATTGTTTTCTGATTCCGATAGCGAGTTTCTGAGTTTACTATTTTTAAATGAATATTTCCGCGCCACAAAAACAAAAGTTAAGAAGTGAAGACATTGGGTTCATGAGATAAATAAACAAAGAGAAAAAGTTGCAGAATACCATACGCTAACGCAGAAACTGGAATCTGATGAAGAACGATTCGTTAGTTATTCTCTTCAACAAAATGCGTCCACCAAAGGTCTATTTGTTTTATGACGTGCTGATGTTCGTACGCTATCCCCTCCACCTTCCCATGCCGATCTGGACATCGCAGGTCGCCGTTGCATGTGAGACGTGTGATTGCGTTGTATACGATAAGTGTGTTTCAACTTCATAGTTATTCATATAAAATCAAGAGTCCAGATATCTTAATGCGTTGCATACGTGGGATCAGTTTGTCTTTAGCTTTATGTTTATAATGCTAGTCAAAACATTTGTTAATTGTTATTACTGTATGTCTATTTAAAAAATAATATAGTACTGTTATAAAGTTTATGTCGAAAGTTTTCCTTCGAGTCATCATCATAGTCTGCCTAGGCTTTTCCCAACTATGTTGGAGTCGGCTTCCAGTCTAACCGAATGCAGCTGAATACCAGTATTTTACATGGAGCGACTGCCTATCTGACCTCCACAACCCCTGGTTACTTGGTAACACCCACTTACCCATACCCTTTGGTAAGACTGGTTGATTTTCGGGCTTCTGACGACCCGTAACGTAACCCTTACTCATTCAAATGGGGAATCGTTACTTTTACCGATCGTGCAAGTTACGTGTCGTTCTTGACGTATTATTTTCACGCACCTTTTCAGAATTCAGGCTTATAAAATTTTAAAGTTATAATTAAGTCCTTAACTTTAATTATATCTAAACTTAGATTATATACTTTGGTCAGTAAAATAATATAAGTGAAATTAAAACTTATAGTGCTACGTTTACCTACAAGTTAACAAAAGCATGCAATTTTTGGTATCCTGGCCTAAGAACCTGTCCTAAGGAAGTTCAGAAACAAGTTATCAGATAATTAAAAAAAGTAACAGAAACTTTATAAAATTATCTACCAGATAATCTAAAATAACTGAAACTTGGAGGTGATAGAACTAAAAAAACTTTTAAAAAGTAGAACATAATATTCCAGACGAAGTCATAATCAATTTGGTAGGATTTTCTTCATAATGAGATGATCTACATAATCTTTTGGTTATATAAGTCTAAGTAAGGTGGGTAAAATTCCCATTCAAAATCCAGCTGTAAAGAAGGTGAGATCCACGTGATTTTGGAATAGTTCAATTTTGTAGAGACTTACTTGTAGATACTTTAATTTATAAATAAGTAGCTTAAAGAATAGGTAATGTTTACGCCCGGTTATCTTCTGTTCCTACATATTCTGACCTAATACATTTAAAGAATTCATGGTCAAAATAATAGCAGACCTAGTACTATAAATTAGGCATCTGCTCAATCATTCTGTCTAGCCTTTTCCCAACTATATTGGGGTCGACTTCCAGTCTAACCAGATGCAGCTAAATACTAGTAATTTACATATGGAGCGTCAGCTGTACTTAATTGTATTGTTTCACATGTGACAAAATATTTTGCACATCTGGTATAGATCGAAACATACTTCCAGATTATTTGGTGGAATCCGTGAAATCACGGAATATATCTAATATTATGGGAATGGCGAAAACAAAGCTCTCGTCGTCCCTCCTTCTCTTTCTGTAGTATTCCTTTTGAGAATATAATCAAACTATATCGAAGCCCCACTCTTTGGGGCCCCCACCGATAGAGTGGGGCTTCGACATAGTTTGTCAAAACCCCGGCTCTGAGGGTAAAAGACACGCAATATTAATAATTTTACATAATGGAATACAAAACTTCGTGGTCTTAAAGAGTCCAGACAGTGCAAGGTATGTGCTTGAAATGGCAAGCGACGCATGTGACGCCTTTTCCCAACTATGTTGGGGTCGGCTTCCAATCTAACCAGATGCTCCACAACCTAGTTACTGAGTAACCCCTTGGTAAGACTGGTCAAACTTTTGAGCTTCTGACTAACCGTAACGACTGTCAAAGATCTACAAATGACAGCCGGGACCAATGGCTTAACGTGCTTTTCAGTGTCTCGATATGAAATGTATGGTCACCCATCCAAGGACCGATCTCGGCAAGTGCAGCTTAACCTTCAATCGACCCGTTCCGACTGCTATTATTTAGCCACGAGCAGATCTAGGTTGAGGTATCTGATATATATAAATGTATATTCGGCGCAAGCCTTGCACTATCTGGACGCACGTGTGTAAACAAGTAATGTCGTATTCTAAACCCTGTTCGCATCTCCATCGAAGCAGTCAGCTATCAGATCCTCGTCATCTTCGAGCTGGCGGAATCTAAAGTCTTTGCCTCTCGACATAAGTTCGTAAACCGTGTGCACGACCACCAAGACGTGTATGTGGAGCACTGGAAATGAAAAAAAAATCATCTTAATTGACGGAATAAGATATTAAAAGGAAAAATTGGTTATTTGTAGCTGTTTTGCGAAAGTTTCAATGTATACCAAGGCAAGGTATATGCATAGCAGTTTTTTGTCGCAACCCATTTTCCTGACAGTGTGGTATGACGAAGTAATAGTAGAGCTGATTGTAAATGTTCACAACCTTTCGCCAAGCAGTGTTGCTGTTTTCCGGTTTGAAAAGCAGAGGTGCCGGTGTGATTACAGGCGTTATAAGATATTTCAACTTTGACTCAGAGATGGGAACACCCCTACGATGCCATTGGTACCAATTGCAGGTGTCTATTGATGGCGAGCCCTTACTGATGGTCAGGGTTTCGCCACTGTCCGCCGCTCTCCGGTGGTCCGCCTGCTTGATAAATCCAATCACATAAAATAAACAATTATTTGTAAGTACTCACAAGACGAGATGAAGAGGATCAGTGCAAATATCCAGCTGTTTTGTAGTAATAACAGCAGTGCGCTCAGCTGACAGATGATCGTGACGATGATGCCGAATGAAAAGTAGGAGAGCACGAAGTTTGATCTGTTCTGGAAACAAAAATACCATATTTTTAATTTTTATTCATGGGTAATAAGATACAATAGACTGAGTCAGGCGTCACCCATTATAAAACACTATAGACGACGTATATTTAGTAACCTAATCCGCTTAACTGTTCTTTTCTTAAAGAGTCATAAATAACCCTGTAAGAAAACACAAAAACTGGCTTGCCTTTATTGGCCGGCTGGAGTGAACACTGACGAGGAACAGAGCTCCCACCTCATTCTTGCCTTAATTGGCTGGTTTGAGTGGAGATTCGCAAGAGCAAACGTGCTCGGAGGAAGGAAATATTCCAGTAAGTGCTCGTAGAGATCTCGACCATCTTCCGGCCTCTGGGATTGTTCCGAAAGCCGTATAATACCTCTCCACTCCTCAAGCACCTCAGGACATGTTGCCCCCTTGTCGCTACGTCACTATGCGCTAGCGACAGTACTGAGTGTATAAGTCACCCTCTGCTATTTTATCCGTGTACATATAAAACATTGATCAGGCAGGGGCCATAGTCCTTCCATAGTTCCAGGTCACCAGTCAACTTAAGCCACCCAAACCCATAGTCCAATATCTTTGTTTCCATATCCTGCAATAATCCTACACCAACTGGGGTTTGCCCTTAGGTGCACTCACATAGTACATGGATAATCGTCGGTTGGTGCCTCATTTAATTAAGAACGTCTGACGGGCCCCTGCAAGTTGGCTTCGGCCCCTCGTACGCCTTCTAAAGGTTCGAGACCCCAGGGTCCCGAGAAATGACAAGGGACGTAAAAATAATAATACTATTGACAGTCTCTTTAGTACTTCCTACATAAGTCACAAATCACAGTCAAAAGGTATAACGGCGTAACCAAATGATACAGCCGGGCCATTTTAGTGTCAATTATAAAGAATACAATGACTCTGTTACTAACACAACTCAAGTGTTCTCACAACTTTTACAAAAGGAGCTCGTGGCATTAAAACTATCAACCCGGTAGAAATCCAGACTGCAGGCTGCTACTGAAAAATTCCATAAGGCATAACCAATAACACGTTTTAGACCTGGGTATCGTATCCAAGACTCCAAGCAGTCGCGTTTGCAAATACTTTACCAACGAGGAAGTTAATTTTAAAATCTTATTTCCGTACCATGTTGTAAATGGCCCCGCCCAATGCTCTTGCACGACTTTTCAATTCACATACACGTTTATCTAGGACGTTACTGTCATCAGTGAAGGAAAAAAATCGTGAGGAAATCTAGACTTATAGTTTACAGCATAATCAGCCTATAATGTCCCCACTGCTGGGACACAGGCCTCCTCTCTTCGAGAGTGAGTGGGCCGTAATCCACCACGCGGGCCCAGTGCTGGTTGGTAGACGTCATGTTCGAATTTTTGATTCTAGGACATGCCGGTTTCCTTTGGGGCAGAATGCGAGTGGGAGCAGTAGTGATGAAATTATTGACACAAAGTAAAGCGCCTGCCTGGGTTCGAAGTCACGACCTACAACTCGTAAGTCGGGCCCTTTACCACTGGGCACCACTGCTCACACTTATAGTTAATATTAGTCTGAAATCGTCAACCTGTCTTGAGCAAACGCGGTGATATTGTATGAGAAGAGGCCTTTGCCCTGCAGAAGGACATTAATAGGCCAGTATTATATTCGTACCTGTATAATACCAATCACCAGCAAGATGGAAAACAGCATCCACAGTAGCGAAACGATGACCGCGATGGACAGGATAATGTGCAAGGAAGACACGTTCAGGTTCAGTCCGAAGGTCCTGGTGATCTGAACACTCTGGACCGACAGCTCTGGATTCTCTTTACTCTCGATGATGAAGAACGCGATCGATGTCGCCAGCACGAATAGGGATAGTATCTGGAAGGCACAAGAAACATTTTTATTATGGCTACTAGACCAGACCTGAGGTTCTAGCATGAACGCGCTAAATCCGTCCATAATTTACGAAAACATCGATGAACTTACAGGAAAAATACAATATACAGATTTGAGAACCCCCTCCTTTTTTAGGAAGTCGGTTATAATACTCGTTACGCACCAAATACCTATTTACTTAGTTTTAAGACTTTATTAATATCTTTCGGTGATCCTACTAATTGAGCTTATCGCAAAAATTTAAACATTAATGCTATCGGATCCGTTTGATCTGACCAAAATCCCTAGTACAGTGTGTGACTGTTATGGCCTATGACCGAAGGACGGCCGGAGCTAAACAGTCTCATTGTTTCACATGCTGAAGGCTTCCTTATATTTAAGTGATGGTCGCGGGAATCTGGTGGTTCAAATTCAAATTTATTTATTCAACATAGAGTGAGGCCTCATTAGTCCATTGTGTTGCGTTGAGTCGTCGTAGCGTCAACGCTGCGTCGTTTCACATACAGGGTGGCAGGGACTTCGTCGCGAAAACTGTTACCATGGATTCAGTACATGATTCTGAAGACCCCTGCGTTGAAAATTTTCGTCAGTTATTTAAAAAAATGCAGCTGTTTCATTGAAAAGTACTATACCTACGTATTGTACACCTGTATGAAACTGCATTTTTTTTATTTTGGCGAGTTTGATGCGCTGCGCTGTTGGAGCTCCGGTACGACGACGGACAGTGTTACCCTGCTAGAGGGGCAATCTCCAGTGCGTCGCCCTCTTGCGTTGCGAGGTCGTCGTTACAACGCAGGTGTGGCATACAATGCGTTGATCCGCTGCGACGACGCAACGCAACGGACTAATGAGGCCTCACTCTCATACATAGTTCATAAACATACAAGTTACATGGCATAAAATTCTAATAATAGAAAACTTAGACAGATTTAACGGCGAGTCCGAAACTAGGTACAGTCTGTATCTTATTGGCCCAAACACTATACAGAGTTAATACCTAATTTAATTTGTTCTGGTAACGCAAGACTGTACTGCATTCATAATTTCATAACAATATTAATAAAATTTATTATATATTTATTTTCTCTCATGCACATCACACATTTAACACACACACAACAACACATTAATACACAAACAATACATTTTACAACAACACAGACACAGACATACATTCATACCATATTCATACAGACACAAATCTACCAACCCGCACTGGGTCCGCGTGGTGGATTAGGGTGCGTTTCCACTGAAGCGGAGACGTACGGAGCTGAGCGCAGACGTGCAGGAATCGTCCAATCACAGACGAGACGAGAGACGCGATGAAGATTTCAACCATTGTGATTGCACGTCTCCGCTCAGCTTCGCTCGTCTCCGCTTCAGTGGAAACGCACCCTTACGGGCCACTCCCTGTCACGGAGAGGAGGCTTTTGTCCCAGCAGTGGGAACATTGTAGGTTGATTATCCTATGTAATGATTATCTCCTTACAGCTAACTTTTAACTTTTCTAAATTTTGTGAGGCGGAACGTTTTAGACTGTTAGTGCGCTTCGAGAACCGGTAATCGAAATATTTATTTAAAAGATTTAATTGTTATTGGGCAAAGTTTTAATATTTATTTGAATACAGGTGCCCCGCGTACGGTCATTCTGTTTATTTATGGTTCCCTGGTGCGCAGGGTGCGGGGCAGCTCCAACAGTGTCATAAGCATGGTTGCGAGTCGCCTGGACTGTGTATACGTAGGGCACTGTTGTGCCGTCTCTCATGGGATGTTGCAACGGTGACCAACCGTTATTCCTTGTTATTTCTTTTATTCTTTTCCTTGTTTTTGTTTGTGTCTGTGCTTACTAACATAGTCGTAAGTTTTACTAACAATCTTGTTGAGTCTTTGTTACTCTAATAAAGAAAATTCTATTCTATTCTATTTTATAACAGTAACCTAAACTGACTGACCTAACCTATTTATGTTTCAACTCTTTATTGGCGGCTTTTATGTACATGATAATTATTCAGATTTGTTACAGTTGGAATAGCAATCATGTCATTTCGTTTAAAATAGTTTTTTTTTATTATTAATTTATTTTTATTTTAAAATAGATTCTGTTGTGAATGTGAGAACGCTGTAGGCTTAGTGGACTGTAGATTTGTTGACCATCTTCTATATAAGTACCTGGTACTTGTTGAAACACCTACACTGTACTCCCATACGTTTTAACATTGTTATTTAAAAATATTGTAAAAGCCAATTATTTTTAAAAGATTAACCGTTCAGTTTCTTGCCGGCTCTTCTCCGTGCACTTAGCTTCTGACGTTTCATATGTGCCCTTGTAGGTTTATGTGAAATAAAACATTTTAAATTTATTACACCTACTACATACCTAACAATCATTTGAAAATTGGTTCATTGGTTCATCATAAGTTACGAAAATAATAATAAGTTGACACGTGAGCCATCTACGGATAATAAAACCACTATCCTACTATGAAACTCGTGCGTCATTCGTGTACAAATGTTATTCAATCTGCCTAGCCTTTTCCCAACTACACTCACAGGCACAACTAACCGCCCACAATTATCCTTGTATTTCTTACACTTTGCAGAAATCGACAAATTTAGACCACATTTGATGAGAGGTAGATTGAAAGCTACCTTTAAGGTAAAAAAAAAAAAAAAGGCTTGAAAAAAAAAAGTCGTTTATAAAAACGAATACCAAAAATCGATTTTGTGAAAATCTTCGATGAAACTTTACCAATTTTAAACTTGAAAATAGTGGACAATAAAATAAATGCGTATTGCCGCCTCGGGCTCTAATGACTTTTTGGAACCGTTTTAGCAAACCATCCATGTTATCTTGGATATCGGATGACACATTATGTCATCCCGTACCGTGGTTCGAGGTACACCAAGTGTACGAGCGATGCGACGTTGGCTGTACCCAGCGTCAGCTAAGGCCACTGCCCTAGCTGACCCAGTTGCATGACGTGGCATTTATTACAGGCACAAACAATAAGCGAACACCACAAAGTCAAATTAAACAATATTCACACACTATGGCAGAAAAGAACAGGAAATGTACACGGTAAAACAACGCCAACAATGTCAAACTACGAACAAATTCCAAAAACCCGTCGATGACACAAATTTTGGAAACGAAATAAGGGTATATAAGTGTTTAATTTATTGCTAAAGGGCCCACTTGACAAAAAATTAAGCAGTAGATAAGCCATAGTTAACGTAGACAAACAGGGTGACGAGTGATATAGGTGGGCGGTTAATTGTGCCTATAAGTGTGTGTTGGGGTCGGCTTCCAGTTTAACCGGATGCAGCTGAATACCAGTATTTTACATGGAGCGACTGCCTATCTGACTTCCACAACCCGTGCAGTAACTGGGTAATACGATACCTGTTGATAAGACTAGTTGTCATACTTTTGGGCTTCTGACGACCCATAACGACTGTCAAAGATCCACGAATGGCAGTCGGGACCAACAGCTTAACGTGCTTTCCGAGGCACGGACGAGTCTCGGTATGTAAAGATGGTCACCACTCCACAGACCAACCTCGGCTAACGTAGCTTAACTTGATGGATCGACCCGTGCGACTGTTATTATTTAGCCACGAGATTTGTTTACAAATATTATGAACTTACAATAATAATTATAGGAAATCGGTTTAATTATGTAGTATAAAACTAATAAATATTTTTTCAAGGTGTAATTTCACAATTAATCAAATTATCCGGTATTCATTTATTGGCAACACCGTCACCACTAAAGGTGGGAAAACCCGAACGTTGAAATAATTACATACATGTAAGTAAAAGTGGGTATAGTTACTAGCAAGTTAATAATATATGTATATGCAATAAAGTGATGGCATATGCCTTTTCCTGTAAGTGTGAAGAGTGCAGCCGTATGGGATATCAATATCAATGTGACCATGAGGTAAATATTGCAAGAACAGCTCATTAAACAAACAAGTAAGTAGGTACTTGGTATAACTTAGATTAGTATAATAGCCTTGTAACCTACATGGGCTAAGTAGTGCATATTACATGACCTAACTACATACCAACATCAAAAACCTCAAACACAAGTTTAAGGGAACTACATGATGGATGAGCTAAACGCAATTTTATACTTAATGCCTAAAAGTATTATGATCCACTGCAGTAGACAAAATCAGAAAAATAATTTATTTTCTTCAGTATATTTATACTAGTTAGATAGTGTGTTGAAAATATATTACAACAAATTTAATACGATAGAAAAAAAACCGGCCAGGTGCGTGTCGGATCATGCACAATGAAGCGTTCCGTAGAATGACTTTTTCCCATGAACAAACTTAACTTAGTAGTTGATAAACATGTTCTCCCATACATCGCTGTACGTCACGGTCAATTCACCAATACTGCAAATGTAAGTTTGTAATAGTCAACATTTTTTTTTAAATGATGATCTAATTATATGATCAGTTTTCAGACTTTTTCCTATACTTGTGCCGTGAGACCTTGCTTCCTGCCAAATTTCACGATTCTGGGTCAACGGGAAGTACCCTATAGATTTTGATTTATATCAAAATATGTCACATAAATGGCCGTATTTTTTTATTGCGTTGACTTAGAAGCTGGTTTTTTTTTTGTTAGATCTGTTTATTTGATATTAATTTCAATTTGATACCTCCACGCGTTCCTGAGAAAATGACAAACAACGAAGTGATCCTATAAGGGTTCCGTTTTTTCCTTTTGAGGTACGTAACCCTAAAAATACGAAGAAACCTCAAAAACAATCTGCTAATAATTTAAATAATAAACTTACATGCAATCATTCTGATTTTTGTCAGATTATTCTACTAGCAACAAATTAATGTAATTGGTAGTGTTTTAATTTTTTATAAATAGATAATTGCTTCATATTTTGGAATCAATTATTGTACCAACGCCATGGCGCTTCTCTTTCTTTGCTATGCAGCCCCACAGCACAGATAATATAATACTACCCCACAGTGACCGCGCTTAAGCTGTTGTCGGCCTTTTAAAAGTGCAAGATTATGTGCGTATAGGCAATGTACGACATTGCCCTTATAGATAGATAGATAGATATGATACTCTTTATTATGTATACCATAAATATTACAGATATAAAATGTAGAAATTTTACATAGGGTGACATAATGAGTGGTCTTATCGTTAAAAGCGATCTTTTAAAGATAACCTTTGGATGAATTAACGGAGAAAGGAGAGAAAATACTGCAGGTAGTAGGTATGTGTTGTACGATTTACTTATTATACAGGATGGCAGGGACATCGACGCGAAACCGGCTACCATGGATTCAGTACATGATTCTGAACCCCCCTGTAATACATACATACATAAAACATTTACTTATCTATATAAATATAATACAATAATAATCACACAACAAGTGCAAAGGACATAAAAATGACGTACTAAGGAAAGCGATAGTGTTTTTTTTTTTAACATAATTTTAATAATGGGCATAGATTGGGTACGCCTTATCGACACGGGCAGGGAATTCCATAACCGTACTGCTTGAACTGTAAAATATTTAACAAAGAAACTCAAGTTTTCCCTTGACCTTAGATATCTATTATGTGTGTCATGAAGGAACTTGAAACGTTCATTAAGATAAGACCCCTCTTATCTTAAAGAACGTTTCCTAGAATTCTTCAACCCCCTTTGAAGGATTGAACAGAATATAATAGCCGAAATAATTTATGAGAATTCCGGCGAATACATACGGGAAGTCACTTGAGCTTTGTATGTCATTCAGAAATGTGATCACATTTGCGCAGGTCAAATATAAATCTTTTGCAAAAGTTTTGAAGTCGCTCAAGTTTAACTAGTTGTGCCTCAGTGAGATCCAGATATCTCACATCAGCGTAGTCTGTATGGAAATTAAAAGAAATTGTGCAAGCGCAGTTTTAGTGGCAGTTACCACACACCTACATTACACATTCACACACCACAAACACTACACACCATATTCATACACTATACCACTAACACTCTTTTAAATAACTCCACGTTGGGAAATGTTTCTCGTGTTTATAATTTTTTCTTTTATCTTTAATTTACATTTTTTTATTTTTTACTTTAATTTTTGTACTTGTGTTTTTGATTAATTCTTATTGCATAAAACTCGAATCATAATTATTGGGAGAAGACACTGGCTCCTGTAACACAGGTACTATACCTAGCGCAGGGGACAGGGCCTCACTACTTTTGTTGAAAAATATTTGTGTCAATAAAGAATTATTATTATTATTATTATTTTTACGTCTCTTGACATTTCTCGGGACCCTAGGGTCCCGGACCTTTAGAAGGCGTACGAGGGGCCAAAGCCAACTCGCAGAGGCCCGTTAGACGTTTTTAATGAAATGAGGCACCAACCGACGATTATCCCTGTATGTACTATGCAAGTGCACCCAAGGACAACCCCCGGTTGGTGTAGGACTATTGCAGGATATGTAAACAAAGATATTGGACTATGGGTTTGGGTGGCTTAAGTTGACTGGTGACCTGGGACTATGGAAGGACTATGGCCCCTGCCTGATCAATGTTTTATAAGTACACGGATAAAATGGCAGGGGGTGACTTGCACACTCAATAATGGGCCCCTGAAAACTGTCGCTAGCACATAGAGACGTAGCGACAAGGGGGCAACACGTCCTGAGGTGCTTGAGGAGTGGAGAGGTATTCCACGGCTTTCAGAACAATCCCAGAGCCCGGAAGATGGTCAAGATCCCTACGAGCACTTACTGAAATACTTCCTTCCTCCGAGCACGTTTGCTCTTGCGAATCTCCACTCAAGCCGGCCAATTAAGGCAAGAATGAGGTGGGAGCTCTGTTCCTCGTCAGTGTTCACTCCAGCCGGCCAATAAAGGCAAGCCAGAGATGAGGAACAAGATTTCTCCCGGGAGATAGGGTCCGTGGGGTCGCTACTGCCCAACAGCTCGCCACATGCTGCCCTGCGGGTTTCTGTATCTCTCTTGGTCTGACTCCTCATCCTAGACCTGTTCCGGCAAAGTAAACTCTACCGGCACAGACCTAGTTTGGAGTGCGCAAGCCCCACCACGACGTCAACGTAGAGATACGGCGGTGGGGTTATTATTATTATTATTATTAGTTGGAAGAAAGTTCCGCAATCGTCTCAGGGACTTGGCAGATGCAAACATTTTGCGACTTAGTAGGTACCATCGAAGAAGTTAGATATCTAACCACCGTAAGGACTACTCTTGCTTGCAGCACTCGGCGGCTATAGCACCGGGCCGATAACAGATGTGGTCATCGTGTTCACGGTATTTTGTTTTGAAACTGGTTAGATATAAACTTCTTTGATGGTACGTCCTGCAGTTAGACCTGCCAACGTTAAAAAATACCAAACCTGGAGATTTGAGGAAAATAGTAAAAAGAAACAGTAATTTCACAGTCATGTTTATTAAAAAGAACGGAACTAGGTGGACACTACTTATACAGCACTACTAGGTCCAGCTTGATTCTTGAAATCATATTTTTTCGTGGACTTTTTCTTTATCTTTTTTTTCATGTTCAGGTTTTTTTTCTAAAAGTTTAAATTCTTTTGACACGTCCGCGTCTTTTTATAATTTATTTTTACTATTAACTCCGAAAACAAACAAAAACTTCGCAAACTCTAGCAAAAATCTAAACAAAGAAACAAATGGAAAAACGACCAAAAACCCTCCCCCAATATGGCTGGTCACCACGAGGGCAGTCGACCAAAACCCTCCAAAAAACAGAAACGAAAACAAGATATACGTTGCAACTTTTAACGTCAGATCCCTTTTTTTTTCGAGTGCGAAATTATCAAGTAACTTCTCCCGCTATGGGCGAAGCGGGAGGGCGGGTCGTGTCAGACTCTTACTGCCTAAAACCCACCCATGTTCCTTCAGTTGCTTGTACGTTGCCAGGGGCCACGGTATACGTTTCGGATTTTCCCGTGACCCCGGCAGGCATCGGTCCTAACGGACCCCGTCAGTTGTGCTGAAATCTCTTTGAGGCGCACGTGGATCACAACGCACAGTCGACCTGAGCCTGGTCTTTATCGGACGGCAAGCCACCCATTACTCACCGTCCGCAAACCCGCGCCTACGGTAACCGGGAATCGGCCTGCGATTCTCGACGCCCAGGGCGTCTCCTGCGGCGGCTAGGGGCGTGAGGGCGCGAAACTTGCCTCTCCCTCATGCGTTCCGCCTCCTCCTTCGCGTGCATTACTGCTTCGCAGAAGGAGGTGACGGCTTCCCACGCCCTCTCGCTCCAAAGATTTTCTACCCAATCCTTCCACAGCCAAGTTGTCCACGTGTGATCATTACGAAATAAAGACTCGTTCCAGATTTTATCAGAGCCTTTGAGCTTATTTAGTGCTTGATTGTCATACTATCCGACCATGAAAATGTTGATGCATACGATTTATCACGTTTAACCAAGAAGTAATATTATCGTTCAAGGGGTCAAAATCCGATCATATTATGCAAAATTATACCCACAGTTCTGGTATCTTTTGCCTTAGATACCTTTATCCTATTGCGGGGCGCCAGTGGGGGTGTTCTTGAGCCGCTACGACTAGAACTCGTACTGCTACATCTAATACTGCTAGAACTACTACTACGAAACAATCCACAATTATTTGAAAAACTGTTAGCAGTTCGAAAAAATCCGATACAGACTAAATATGTAAACAAACTATGCCAAGTGAAGATTTATTCTTCGTTCGTCCTGAAGTTTTGTCCCACATTCCAAAAAAATCTTAGTTTGTCCCATAGCACAATTAAAGTTGTGCTTCGTCCCAAATAACAAGTACATTAAAGGTACAGTCAACAAAAAAATAATGTACTTATTTGAAATTTTTGAAACAAAGTATTATTTAAATATAAGAACAAATATTTGATATTTAACTTCTAATTTATCAATAATACTTCAGATAAAAATATTAACTTACCTATAACAAATTCGATCAATTCTCAATCTCACTTTACACACACTTTAACCAGGTGACGAATGAGTACCTGAATGCACTGTGCATCACGGGAGCTAGCGTGAATCCCATTTTGCAGATAACGAAAACTAATGCTATTGGCCAAATAAGTCAATAGAAGCAAACAAACAAAGGACGCAATAAAGAAGGGGTGGTCATTTTTTTACCTGCTCTTTTGAAAAAATTCCAGTGACGTCAGTTGTTTACAAATAACTTGCTCACTAAAAGCGGCTAAAGAGTGTTATTATAAAATAATACGGGCAAATTTTCTCTCGCAGAGAAGACAGAGAGGAGCGGTTGTTTTAAAAAGTTGATGTTAAATATTTAATATTAAGTAACCCTTTTTTGCCGATTGTACAAAAAAGTAAGTTTGGCATATACAAAAAAAAAAATGGGCCGAAGAAGGAATATATAATAGGACGAAGCGGGAATAAAAAATTAAAATTATATTTTGGGACGAAGGAAGCATATTGTTTGGGACGAACCAGGATTTTTTTATGTAGGACAAAACTCAGTGGGCCAAACGAAGAATAAATCCAAGTGAAATGTAAAACCGCACTTATGAAGAAAAGTTTTTTTGGTAATGCCCCACATATTTATAATAAAGTACCTGATGTAATAAAAAATATGACTGTAATAAAATTTAAAAGGGCACTAAACAAAATATTACCTAATTGAGAAAAGCTATTACACAATTGACGACTTCCTTAATGATAAATCCCTGCACTGATTGATAAACTATTATTATGATTGACATACATGTTCCTATTCTGACACTTTTTATTCTGATTGATACTTTGACATACTTTATTATATTTTTGTGACATTAATATGAAAATGTTTCTACTGAATTAGTCTGTTTTTTTGTAATTTTAATGATTTGACATTTATATTTATTCGGTATCAATCGATTTTTTTTGGAATTGAATATTATTTGCATGCCCATGAGACGGTAGAATATGGAGGACTACTTTTTAAGAAAACAACTATGTACGAATTACCCATGTTTGCAAAAATAAATGATTTGATTTGATTTGATTTGAAAAAACTCTTATTGCTCCTCCTAGATGATATACGAGCGCGCTTCGCCCTGTTTTTACGCCTAAATAGGCGTCTTTTTCCCATTATTTAGTTTTACTTTACTTTCGGGGCGCGACAGGTATTATGCTCACTTCCGATATTAACTATTTCTATACGGAGGTTTAAAACACGTAGCAATTTATAGAAACTTATATTAATTCGAAAACAAATTACAAAATTAAACGCGTTTCGCGGCTTGCGACCAATAATGGCGGGAAAGTCCCACCCTTCCCCCAAACTTCACCCGCCAACGCTCCAATTTAGCTTGACTCGGTGTTGCCAACAATTTGTTTTCATACACAAGCTGTCTCCTGCGCAAGTATATATATATCTCTCTATTATAATCACTCATCAATTTATCACAACTTGTTTACAACTATTAACAGGACAATTATAACCGTCAAGTACTACACCATGAGGAGGACGCCGGTATACGCGTGTTTCCTTGACCTGTCGAAAGCTTTCGACCTTGTCTCCTATGATGTGCTATGGGACAAGTTGAGGGGCACGGGTGTGCCGGTGGAGTACACAGCGCTTCTCCGGTATTGGTATGCTCACCAGACAAATCGGGTGAGACGGGTCGGTACTCTGTCGGATAAGTATCGAATGGAATGCGGTGTAAGGCAGGGGGGGTTAAGCTCCCCCCTGTTATTTAATTTATATGTAAATGAGCTCATCGAGCGACTGAGCAGCACACATGTCGGCTGTCATATAGACGGTATATGTGTCAATAACATAAGTTACGCGGACGACATGGTGTTGCTCAGTCCCTCGATGAGTGGACTGAGGAAGCTTCTCACGATCTGCGAGACGTATGCGGAGGTGCACGGCCTTAAATACAATGTAAAAAAAAGTGAGGTGTTAGTGTTTACGGCACCTAAACAACAGCCCCGTCGTGTACCTGCAGTATATCTCAACGGCGTTGAACTGAATGTGGTAACTCAATTTAAATACTTGGGTCATGTTGTCACCAGTGATCTACGTGATGATGGGGACATAGAACGGGAGCGCAGGGCGTTGGCGGTGAGGAGCAATATGCTCGCCCGTAGGTTTGCTCGCTGCACGGCAGACGTCAAAGTCAGTTTATTTAAAGCGTTCTGTCAGTCCTTCTACACGAGCGGCCTATGGGTGTCATATACGAGCCGAGCCTACAACGTCCTGCGCGTGCAATACAACAAAGCCTTCAGGATGCTGTTGCGACTGCCGCGACGTTGCAGTGCGTCGGGAATGTTTGCTGAAGCACGTACGGATGGCTTTCACGCCATCATGCGTAAGAAAGCGGCTTCCATACTGCAACGTTTGCGTAGCGCTCGGAACGGCATCCTGAAAATGATTGTTAGCAGAGTGGACTGCCCCATCCAAAGGCACTGGGTAGAATTAGGTATAGGTTTATGTTAAATAGAATTAGGTACTAACAACAATAACATAGCATGTAAGCACAGTTTGTTACTAATCACTAACTACTTATGGACTTAGGTCTGAAATAAAGATATTTTATTTTAAGTATTTTATTTTATTTATAACCTCAAAACCTGTGTTGACTGACAGTGACAAATATGCGCGGTGCGCGCGGCAGTTGAAAATGAAACAAACCCTTCCCCTCTTCACCCGCGCGGAGAATGTTTTCCATGCAGCTTGGAAAACAAAAACATCATGTTTGCATATACAAAAGTGCATGGCCACGCCTCTTTGTCTCGATATTTTTGTGTAATGTTTCGAAAAAACACGCGCAGGAGACAAGAGCTTTTATTCTGAAAGTGGGCAGCGTCGCAAATAGATTTCAAATATTTCGTTGTTTTGATTAATTTTCAATATTACTGTATGGGAATAAGAAATGCGGCTAACTAGCGAACTAGTATATTGATTATGAAATGCAATAATTTCGTTTTAGATGTAAAAAAGTAGGTATTTGGAAACTTTCTAAATGCCTTTTTACACCTAAAACAGGTACAAAATCAAATTCAATGTTATAATTGCAATTCATTATTAATACCTATTCCACCACATTTCTTATTTCCATGGAGTAATATTGCTTTATTAATCAAAACGGGTAAATATTTGACAGTTATTTGCGACGTTGCCAATTTTTAGTTGCCCTCTTAATGATTATAATTCTGTAAATACATTTATCTGTTATAGTCGCGAATGATATTAAAATCAAGATACAACCTGTCAATAACCTGCAAGTAGCAAAATACGTAAGAAATTTAAATTTGACGGGCTACAACTCCACCTTATATTATTTATATTAATTTATTTTAACATAAAACGGCCAAGGCCAATTACAGTAGGTAAAGACAAAGACACAAACACATTATTAAAGCACAGTAAACAAAATTAAACAACTATTCGACAGTCATACGCTCATCTCACAATACTCCAGACATACTGACAAGATCTTCTTCCATTCATCCGCGGACAAATCACAGTCAGGCTTAGCGTCCAAGAGAGCGTTGAGGGCAGAGAGTCTTTCGTGTCTCCGAGGCACGGCGAACAATCTATGCCTCCTGCCACGGTTAACTTACAAGTTATCGTAGCAAGAAGA
Source organism: Agrochola circellaris (assembly GCA_914767755.1). NCBI lineage: Eukaryota > Metazoa > Arthropoda > Insecta > Lepidoptera > Noctuidae > Agrochola > Agrochola circellaris. The sequence continues at coordinate 3,280,951 of OU611853.1, forward strand.
CGGGACAGTTCGTCATGCAGATTAGAATTGTACCCTTAACAGCCTAAAAGGGTACATAAACGGATACTAAGAGATATTCAAACGTTTATAAAGGTACCTTAGATGAGCTTTTTGTACTTTTTCTAAGAGTAAAGTGTACTTCTCTTCGTGCGGGTTCCAGACGCATGCACTGGACTCCAGTTTACTACGAACAAGTACATTAAAAATAACTTAACAAACTAGCGAGCCGCCCCGGCTTCGCTCGGGTGCAATTTACATGTGACGGTACGTCACGTTGTGCAAAAGTTCTGAGCAGTGACCTAACAAAAAGTATTAGACTTGCATGAATTCAAGATTTCATTAGTAATTTCAAGTACAAGTTATTTTTGTATATATTTACATAATATATAGCCAATGTCCAACTAGAATAATGTACCTTACAAATGGTGAAAGAATTTTTCAAATAGGAGCTGTGGTTCCGGAGATTACCCTCCACATATACCTACACATACTCACAAAATTCGATCTCTCTCTCTTTAATATTAGTATAGATAAAGTCAATTTGAAATTTAAATTATTAAGAGCAAGTTTGTTAAATGCACAGCTATTTACTTCTATTCAATGCCTTCCCCATTCGTATATTATGGACGTCATCAGACTGCATTTTTGAATGCGTTTACCCGTCCGATTATTAATAAATTGATAGCGACGAGATAGACGTCGCTATCAATGTATTAATGACAACGAAAAAGTTAAAAACAAAACCACTTGTAACGGACGGGTAAACACATTCAAGAATGAGTACACAATTACCTACAAAAAACAAATTACGCTCCATTACTTAAAAAGAAACACACATTAAGCGCAGATAATAACACAAATTTCGTGATAGTAGAAAACATAAAAAAATTAAGTGAGAAAACACTTACAAAACTTATAATCCCCACCAACACGCATCCCAAATTCGCCGGTACAACGTAGCAACATCTTTCAGACCAGCACATTTTTATCACACACTTAACACACCCTTTTACTTAGCACACACAGAACACAACACGACGTTATCCTCGTAGTGTTTAATATAGAGTACCATACATAATGGCCAACGGGATAAAATTAAGTAACTAATTCCTTCCTCCCCTCTGCCCCCCGAAGCTTAGCCAAATAAATATTATAAACACACGAGTCCGTGAAACTGAATCTAAATATTATGATGAGTGTGTCAAAAAGTGTACAGGGACGTATTTGGGGTTTGTGGTCTGATCTCAATTTGGGCTTTCGTCAAAATTTTGTGCGTGTGGTTCGTCGGTTGGTCGAATAGTTTATTGGAACTTTATATTTAGTTTTAATTATATTATAAATATTGCAAATAAATAGCTGAGTCAATACCTGCCTGATAGGACTTTAGTCTTAGTTGACTCGAATCTGATCGAAAGCAGTTCAAAAGACTAAAAATAATATTTCTAAGATTTAAGTTTGTTGATTCGTGTTGTTGTTGAATTGCTACTTTTGATTTTGATTTTGTTTATTGGTATACGTGATTTTATATTAGGAGGAGCTCGTGGCTACGTAATAACAGCCGCACGGGTCAATTCATTAGGTTAAGCTTCGCTTGCCGGGGTTGGTCCGTGGATGGGTCTTGGGATCTTTACATACCGAGACTCCTCCGTGCCTCGGAAAGCACGTTAAGCCGTTGGTCCCGGCTGGCAACCAGTCTTTACCCAGTTACTGGGTTGTGGAGGTCAGATAGGTAGTCGCTCCATGTAGAATACTGGTATTCAGCTGCATCCGGTTAGACTGGACGCCGACCCAACATGGTTGGGGAAAGCCAAGGCAGATTGATTGAGATTAAATTGTGAATGGTAAAAATGTGAATAATGAGTTGTAAATAATGTTTAAATGTCGTGTGTGTGTGTAGCAGGAATATAATCCAATATTAAACATCGTAAAATATTTCTGCTACGTGTTGCGAAATAATTTATTCTCCAAAGTATAACTGAGCTAAAAAATACAGCTTGTTATCAAGCTAAGTATATTTTATTTACTCATATTTTCCCCTTTACATAAGGTAAATGAATGGTTCCTGATTATGGAAATAAATAAAGGTGGCCGCTAACGTAAACATTCAGCTGTAATGACTAAGAAGTTTTATTTAATGTAAATACCTAATACACTACTAGTGCGTCATCGTAATCAATATGATTCAATGACGTGAATAATAGATTTTGTTATACTAAAATGTAATATATTAACAAGGTGAAAAAATCACTTTTTGTTTCTAAATGATTCAAATTTAATAAAAAATTATGTTAAACCTTACCAATATTTGTAACTATAAAAGTACTTGTTTAACATTATTCATTTAATCAAGTAATTTATCACAAACGGTTAGTACGTAGTTATTTAAAAAAATTGCTGCCACTCAACAGTTTTATCTTCTCTTCTTCGTGCTAACCGTAACACTTTCCCACTTCTACGCCCCGCCGTTGTCAGCGGCAGCGCCTGCGCAGAGGTCACCCAGATAGTTGGTTTATTAAACAGATTTATTGAACATCAAATTGTTGCAGTCAATTTTATTATGTATATACGCACAGTAAAAAAAATACTACAAAGTGAAAAATAACTTTTTGGAAGTCGGTTAAAAATAAAGTTTTTATTTCTCGCTTTTTAGTGTGTCAGTTTTAATTTGTCTAAGTTGCAATAGCCAAATGTCAACTGCTCATCACCTTTTTACAAAATATTGCTTTTCCCGGTGCAGGGACGTTGATCAACTTCACTTCTCTATATGCATTGTGACAAGAATAAATTGCTTGTCGCAACCCGTCAAACACTTATTATTGAGCAGTTCCGGTGGCCATATGTGGTCTTCAACATCAGTTCCACTTCACCAAATGGTGCTTTCCGAGACCACCTGCACGAATTACTATAAAAAACAATAAAATATAGCGATTTGGGTATTTTTTATAGTAATTCGTGCAGTGAATTAACTACTATATAAAATACCCAATTCGCTATAGGTGTGCCTATAATATTTGAAGAGTTACCTCGATTTCTCCAGGATCCCATTATCAGATCCCGACCTAATGACAATGGGACCACCAGCTAAGTATACCCTTTCAAACAGAAAAATATTTTGAAAATCCATCTATACCTATATGACGGAATTATGCCCGAACATACATACAAAATATATTACGAGTATGTATATAAACATTCGAATTGATAACCTACTCCTTTTAGAAGTCTGTTAAAAAGATAGATAAACGACACCATACTTTTCAGTACAAAGGTACTGCTTATTTCTAAAGACATTTCTTCCAGCCGGCCTGCGAAAGGAGAAATGAAAACTAAATGTAGACAGTAACAAAGTGTGTGTGTCAAAGTCAAAGTCAAATCATTTATTTCAAATAGGCCCTTGTAAGGCACTTTTGAACGTCAAAGTTTACAAAAAATGTGATGTGTGAACAAGAAGAGAACAATATGCAGCTGGTTTTTTTTCACACAACAATTTATTGACAATCTGCATCATCAATCTGTTTTTTTCGAAAGAAAATACATTTATTTAGCACAGACTAAAAGGCACACTTCGGCGCTTTCATTCTTTCTTTTTCTTACCTATTAACAACCACCGAATTCGTCCCTGTGATGTCAAGTGGCGTTTTTATTCTTTCTTAGAAACTTATCGGCAGCTTGTTATAAACAAAAGTTAGAGACTTACCTAATATATTAGTCCTCCTTATCGATTTCAATGACGACGACGGCGACGCTTTGAAGTCATAAGTCATTTATTTAATAACAAAATAAATTGTGTTGAAAATTCATGCTAGGACCTCAGGGGCTTACTATGAGCTTTTAAAAAAAGCGGCCAAGTGCGAGTCGGACTCACCCATGAAGGGTTCCGTAGCAGCAAGTAACATAATATAAAAGTTCTTGTAGTTCGTTGTAACTTTGATCGATGTTTACGATTTATGACGTATTAAAAAAAACTACTTACTTACTAGATTTCGTTCAAACCAATTGTCGGTGGAAGTTTACATGGTACATCATATATTTTTTTTAGTTTTATCATTCTCTTATTTTAGAAGTTACAGGGGCGAGGACACATTTTACCACTTTGGAAGAGTCTCTCGTGCAAACTATTCATTTTATGTTATGTTTAATATGTTCAGTATACTATCAGAAAAAAATGATATTAGAAACCTCAATATCATTTTTGAAGACCTATTCACAGATACGTATGGGTTTGATGAAAAAAAAAAATTGAGTTTCAGTTCTAAGTATGGGGAACCCCCAATATTTATTGTTTTTTTTTTCTATTTTTGTGTGAAAATCTTAATGCGGTTCACAGAATACATCTACTTACCAAGTTTTATCAGCATAGTTCTTATAGTTTCGGAAAAAAGTGGCTGTGACATACGGATGGACAGACAAGACGAATCCATAAGGGTTCCGTTTTTTGCCATTTAGCTACGGAACCCTAAAAACATTCAATTTCCAGTTAGTTCAAAAGCAGGCCTGCTTCTGAATTGTTACTAATCGTACCTACTAAGACAGTAATAAAGGTGAACGAATATTGAACGGTAATGCTTGTCTATGTAACGTCATTTTCTTTTTAGTAGGCAACGTTCAAATATTTAAATCTTCTAAATTCTATTTTCACTTTACCGGTTTTTTTAACATAATAGAAACGTGTTTTTTGGGAATATACATGTTTTAACTATGATTCTGTATAACAAGTTACCATGATACATTATCTAAAAGCACTAAAAAGCTCAATTTCCCGTTCAAAACAACTTTGTAACTTTGAAAGATACAACGTGATTTTGAACGTGTTGGTTATGTCATGCAACAATGTTGTGCTGATGGCGCCAAATAAATATTTGTCATTTTTTTTACCCTTTAAGTATCGGCGCCAGACGAGCAGAGCACTTCTCTGGTGTCAATTCACACTTCGCCCGTTCGTATCAGCGTGAGACGAGGGTGTCAGTCACAGGGGGGGGGGGGTGGGGGGGGGGGGGTCTCGTTGCAGGGTGCCTTTCCACCAGAGATGTGCTATGCAGTTATGCTGCGAGGATGTGGAAGCTTAGCTAGCTACGAAACTATGTGTCCGTTTTCACAAATGCATCGACGGTAGGGAAGGCACTGGGACCGGCTACGGCAGCTCTGCAAGAAGGTAAGAAAGAAAGAAAGAAAGAAAGAAAAATGCGTTTATTGGCATTATAAAAAATTAAAAATTAAATACACTTTAAAACTATAAAAACAGAAAACAAATTATTATAATGCCAAAAGGGCCTCAGCTCAGCATAATGTCAGATGGCAACACAAAGTGAACCACCTGACGCTGATTTTCAGCTGCAACCCACTAGTGCCATACGCTAGAATAATAAACATAGAGAAGTGTCTGTCCGTTATAATAAATAATTTAAAGAAAGTATACAAAATAAAATAAAATAAAACTCATTTAAAATCAATTAAAATTTTGGGACATACATGTGTGAGTGTGTGTGTGTGTTGTGTTGTGATTAAATAAAAGAAACGAACAAAGAAACTAAACTAAATACCTAATATCTGTGTAGATCCTACATAAAATAATCTTTTATCTGTAAATAGAAAGTAGTGTCAATTTAATTTACATTGTATTGTACCTACCTAGTGTTTTAGTTATTGATTTTGAAATAAAAATTGGTTATATTATATGCTCTTACCTATATTGATTTATCTATATTCCCTTTCATTAATTTCAAAAGGGTTATTTCCCTTGTGCGAAGCCGTCGTCGGTTTCTTTTTTTTATTCGATGTTCATTCTCCAAATATTCAAATATTTCGTACTCGTCACACATCTTTAAATTATGAGAATAATTCAAAGTGTTGTTTGTTGTATTTATGTAGGCACTCTCGTAAGAAAGTACTTGAGTTAAGTAATATTCCTTGGTAGGCACATAATATGTTATCTTTTTTTATATCAACAACTTCACAACCTTAGCGAATCGACAAAATTTTAAGTGGGTCCTTCTTCACAAGAGCTTACCTCTAACCTCGAATAAAATTAAATGTTGTTTAAAATTAAAAGTGTTACAATTATCAATTTTTCAACAAAACAATGTTGAAAAAGCTTGTTTAATAGTAACTTTTTCAAGATGATTTATTTTGACGTTACACATGTTCAATAGTCTTTTTGCTGCTGTCAATTAGCGCGTCATGGTATGAAAAGTCTATACGAGTACAAAAAAAAGGTGAACGGTTTTCATAAACGTCAACCCAACCAGCCTGCTGCAGGCCTGCTATTAGGATGTCATAGTACCAAAAAGCAGGGCAGTTCAACTTCTGCCCTGCTCTAAGAGCTCGTGGTTAGCCCCCTGGTGTCAGGGTCGAACCACAGGCCACTTGTGTTACACACTTTTTTCCCGGTAACTACGTAAAATCTGTCGATTAAGTATACCTTATGTACACGCGTTTAGCCAGAAGCCCGAATCTCTGACAACCAGTCTTACCAAGGGATATCGTGTTACCCAGTGAGAGGAGCTCATGGCTAAGTAATAATAGCCACATGGGTCGATCCACTAGGTGAAATTACGCTTGCCGGGGTTGGTGACCATCTTTACATACCGAGACTCCTCCGTGCCTCGGAAAGCACGTCAAGCCGTTGGTCCCGGCTATCATTCGTAGATCTTTGACAGTCGTTACGGGTCGTCACAAGCCCGAAATTTTAACAACCAGTCTTACCAGTCTCTTTTGTGAGAAGTCATCTTGAATATGCGTCACAAATCTGGAACCCGTGTTATGGCAAGTATATTGATCGTATTGAGAATATACAAAAAAGATTTATTCGTTTTCTATGTTTTCGGCTACGTAGGTATACCATACCATTCTGATAGTTACATAAATCTTTGCAAGAAATTTCATTTACAGCCACTTATAAATCGTCGTCGACTAGCGGATTGCACTTTCCTTTTAAAAATTATGTCGAACAAGATTGACTGTCCTGATCTCTTACATAAACTACGTTTCAATGTTCCTCAGAGATCAGTTAGATTTAATCCGCCTATCTCCATTCCTTTTTCCTCTTCTAACTACAGGCAAAACTCATACATGGTGCGAGCGAGTAAGGACTTTAATATTCTTTGTAAAGAGGTCTCATTTGACCCATTTACCATCAATACCTATTCTGCACGCGCTCAGCTGAACGCTGACTTCTTTAAAAGTGCATAGTGCTTATTGTACCTTATTCATATATATATATACTTTATCTATTTTATCGTGCTTGTTAGTGATCCTAAGATTTCTAATACTTATTCTGTTTTTATCCGTGAGAACCTGTAATTGGCTGTTTGTTTCATTTTCAACTGTTATCCATTTGTTATAGCTGTTGGTTCTCCTATCAATAAATAAATAAATAAATAAAAACAAAATATGAAATAAAATAAATCCGTGCTTAGTCATGTACATTACCTTGAATGTTCTAATTCAGTTGTTACTGGACAAAGGAGGAAGTTTCACTTCAGTTATCAGTTTATCCTTGAGCTCTGTTGTTAAAAAGTCGTGAATTTTCACCTCGACTTTGCTTAGATCACTGTTTACTGAAAAAGGGTTTGGGGGTCAGTTCTTCATAAAGTTCAGTTAGTTGTTAGAATCAGTAGCTCCTTATTATCATGACTTGCTACATAAGGCTAGTTTTTATAGGTACCGGTATAGATAGTGCCATCCACTAAGACGCGCCCCACTCCGCTCCGCTCTGTACTAAGTTAGCTTACAGTTCAGTAGCCGCGGAGTGGGTCGCGTCTTCGTGGATGGCACTGTCCGTACCTATGGTAACGGTTTTTTTTTTTTTTGGGCGGGAAATTATCAAATAACTTCTCCCGCTCTGGGCGGAGCGGGAGGGCGTGTCAGACTTTTACTGACTAAAACCCACCCGTGTTCCTTCCATTGCCTGTGTGCCGGGGTCGCGATATCCCTTTCAGACAAACCCGCAACCCCGGCAGATGGTAACGGTGGCTCCATCAGTTTCCAAAATCAAGAACAAGTCAGACGGAAAGTCATGGTGTTGGTTTTTTAATGCCAAGTTCCCTCCAATTGTTCCAATCTGAAATAGATAACAGGAATTTTAAGCTTATGATTAAAAGATAAAAGACCCAGAAGAAGAGAAGAGAATTCTTGATAATTAAGTTCATGAAATCAAAATATGTGCTGATATAAACCATTACGTTATTTCGTAGCAACTAGCAACCACCTCTACGAACCCCCATCGTCGTCGTAGCTCAGACCTCTGCTACGCTAATCAGGAGTGGAGTACGTCGGTTAATATGGACCACTTACATTTCTAACAGGTACATGCGCAACTAAGTCCAGGTATTTATTCAAAGTCTCCAAGTAGCCGAAGTCTCCATTCTTCTTACTCCACTGCTGGAAGGTCTTCATGACTTCAGTGAGAGACATCCCAGCGCCCAGGATTAGATTTAAATCGGCTTGGCACAGTTTTAGATTCTCTATCGACGATATGTCTATGAGGATCTTTGATTCGAGTTTTATTGGGTATACTCGGAGGCCAATTCTCGCGTTTTCACTCGTTCAAGTCGCATGCGTATTGCCGCTCGACTTCCTATGTCGCTTATAAAATGGTGACATTATCCAGATTCCGGCCAAGTGCGTGTCGGGCCACGCACAACGAAGGGTTCCGTAGTTGGGATGAATTTATCCCAAGAACAAACTTAACATTGTAGTTGAAAAACATGTTTGGTATGGGAATACATTCCAACTGCAAATGTAAGCTTGTATGCACAATATTGAGTGATTTACCATGTTTTTTTAAGACCATAGACTTAAAGGTTTTCCTGTAATCTATGAGTAAAGAACCATTCTCTGTATATTTTTCATAATTTTAGGCCTTGTAGTTTCGGAGATAAGGGGGGGCATATTATGGGCAATATTCATCTATATTCTTATTTTTTTAAAGTTTATATAAATGAGATCTTCACAACAAGCCCTTTCATTTGATCTGTCACACGATATAGTTTACAAAACTTTATTTTTTTTCCAATTTGCCCCCGAAAAGTTACCCCCATATTCAAATTTCATTTATTTACGTTACACGTCCGTGTTTGGGTCACAAAAATTCATATGTGTACCAAATTTCAATTAAATTGGTATAATTAGATTCGGAGCAAATCGGCTGTGTCAGACGGACAGACAGACACACGAGTGATCCTATAATAGTTCCGTTTTTTCCTTTTGTGGTACGGAACCCTAAAAATGTTGTCATTATACGTCGCGTGAAGTGATCCGTTCCACAAAATGATGCTATGTTTTTAACGATACCGTAGATGTACTTCTTATAGTTTATTAAAAAATACTTTTAAGCGTATATCTATAAGGTTTTGAGCAACATTTTATACGTATGTATTTCATAAACATTTATGAATACCATCATCATTATTGATTTTGGTACTCCATTTTTATTTTATTATTAACATTAAAATAAGTTCTCCTACAACGGAATGCATGGCTGATGCTTAATGTGTCATGTCATTTGTCACGTCAAATTGTTAAGGTCATAATTTCTGTTTATTTACATTGATTATCTCTTTATCTCTAGATAAATTAAGTAATTAAATAAAAACAGGATGCCTGCCAATGATATTATAAGTGAACTGATGACTACCACAATAACATCAAGACTTATCAAGATGGAGAAAAAGAAGAAGAAGAGGACGTATGGTTGTCGTAACAAGTGTGGTACTGCAACAACTAGACTGTCCTGCTGCTCCATCAACGCTGCTGTACCTACGTGTCCCGATTATAATACTTTATAAAAGCCCAAAAGATAGTTGGGAAATCCTAGCGAAAACAAATTTCACGTCGTCACAACACGAATTCAAATTTATTTGTGGTCAAAGTACCGCACAAACATCTTTCGAAATTGATGAATAATTTGGTCGAGCAGGGACATGGTCCAGCGTTTCCTAAGCTCACGGACAGCGTGCGATACAGGACGCCGACTATTCGTGTAAACTTGTGATAATTATAATGTATTGTTTACGTATAGTATTTATTTTAGATATATAAGTTTGTATTGAAAAAAATATATAAAAAACATTAGAAATCTATATTGTTTGAAATACTTTTGAAATACTGCATCATGTTGGTGGTACAATGATAATAGGTGCGTAGGTATATCATTTAATTCTAGTGACAACATAACCTTTACATAAATACCTTACAGACTCTGAAAATTCAGTATACACCCAATTATAAACAACAAATGCATATTATTATCACACCACACATGGAAATTTAGTTTTGGTCATTCTTTTCTGTAACATCTCCAGCCGGCCAAAATTCTGGGCAGCGCGTGAACCTAGAGGATGTCAGAATTAAAATCTCGTTCGGCTGCATCGTCCTTCCTTCGGCACTGATTAGATCTTAGCTCGTTTTCTATCGATGTCTGTAGATCCAACCGGGAAATGTACAGGAGCAAGGTGGGGCACTGCGGCTCGAAAATCCTCGCTTCCAGGAGCAGTACCGCGTTTGTTGTGGCTGCGTCACGATCAAACCTACTTGCCCTCAACCAGAATAAAACCCTCCGAGTCCATTTGACTGGTTAAGGAGTCGACAATCTTGAAAAATTATTTCAAAGTGAAACAAATTTTTCGAGCACCATTTTATACGTATCTCATAAACATTTATCAAAAAAATATTCATTATTGATTGCGTAACTCAATTTTTATTTAATTACTGGCTTCTGCCCCCGTCTTTGTCCGCGTAAAATTGGCACAAGCTGTGCCTCCCCTTACTTCGTTTTCGCTTAGCCTTCTTTCTGACTTTTTCTTTTTGCTTGGCTCCTAAGGGTCGAAGCGTGATGTTAATGATGTTCTTCCTCAAGTATTAGACTATCAAATGCAAAAAGCATATTCTCAAATCAGACGGGTAGTTTCAGAGATTAGCGACTTCAAACAAAAAAAGAAACAAACTCTTCAGCTTTATTAATAGTATAGAAAGATATAGATGAATATTTAAATAAACTCTCCTTTGTATTTGGTACAACGGAATGCATGGCTGATGCTGATTTGTCAATGTCAACGATTTTAGTCACGTCATAATAAAGTAATCAAATAAAACAGAATTTCTGCTAATGATTAAACTGAGTAAACTGATGAATACCGAAATAACATCAAGGTTTATCAAGATGGAGAAGAGGAAACGTGATTCTCGTAAAGACCGGACTGAATCACGGGCTCTCAGAATGCTCTCATAATGGCTCCTGCGTCCTACCGTTCCAACGACGCAGCTGTATCAACGTGTTACGGCTACATTAATCAACAAAGTCTGAAAATATTGTTAATCCTTGCAAAAACCAATTTCCTCCCTGAGGGTCAATCGGAAGAGTCTCGTCACAACACGAATTTAATTCTTTTTGGGGTGAAAGTCCTGGACAACGTCTGTCGAGATTCATGAAGAATTTGAGCAAGAGGTGTAATGATCCGGCGATTCCTAAGCTGGCTACTAAACAGCGCGCCACATATATTATGACGCCGACTAATCGTGTAAACTAGTGATTTTATATTATTTAAGTGTAGTATTTTTGATAGTTTGAGTTTTATATTGAAAAACAATTATACATGTTTGAAATCTTTATTGTTTGAAATGCTTTTGAAATTCTACATCATGTTTTTGGACCTGGGGTAATAAAATCATAATAGCTATATTATAATTCGAGTGTCACTTTTGTCACCCTTTACATAAATATATCACAGACTAATTAGACTTGGGTTTATACCACAACAACATAATTATTATCACACAATACTTAGGTTTGGTCATAGTTCCCTGTAACATCTTCATGCAACACCTGCCTGGCAAAATTATGGGCTATGGACGATAGCCTTTTGCAGCGCGGGAACCTCGAGGATGAAGGACTTAAAATTTGTAGTACAGCTCGACTTCATCCACGACAGCTTCAGCAAATCCCTTGCTGCTGCACTGATAAGACCTTGGCTCCTTCTCTCTCAATGTTTGTGGGTAACACCGGGAAATATGCATGAGGATGGTGAGCACTGTAACTCAAAAATCCTCGGTTGCAGGAGTGGTGGTACGGTATTTATTGTGGCTGCCCCGCGATCGCCTTCTCTTGCCGTCAAACAGAGTAAAGCCGTCTTCGTCCATTTGACTGGTTTTAGAAGCCTTCCGCTTCTATATCTCAGATGTGTGTCTTATTAATCGACGCCGCACAAGATCCACTGCTTGACAACTTTGACGAAGGCGTGAAGTTTTCTTCGTGTGTTTTTCCTTGGTGTGGCGATCGCAGCGTTTCTGAGATGTTTATGAACTCGTGTAACACATTTTGTAAAAAAAACATTTATTATTTTCTTCCGCATTGACTAATCATGAATGACACAACAACTGTTTGACGTTGGTACGAAGGTCGACATGACGTCATGAACGTATCGACTGGTTCCAACCACTCTTTGCATGTCGCATGTAAATTATGGCATGTCGCGTGCTTTCCTGCGAGAAATCGTCGAATCGACATGGCGAGAATAGCTCTACTCCATTTTCACGAGCGAAAACATGATTTTCACGAGGGAAAAGTTCGAATCGAGCGACAATAACGAATGTGAGATGCGCGAGAATTGCCTTCCTGGAATGAGAAAATGCATTAATATGTTTTGGTTTTTTTTGTGTAAATCAAATAAAGTTCTTATCAACAAATCAACATACCTTTGCCAGAATTGCCTGCAATCAGCCTGTAACTATTTGTACCTTCGCGAGCCAGAACCTGATGAGATTAAAAAATATATTAAGTTGCCAGAAGTAAAAACAATAGAATAGTTATTTCAGCCTTCATTCTTATTTAATTGTTTCACTGTGGAGGCAAAGGGATCTTTTCATACAGTGAGGGAACGAGCAATAGAAGTAGAACACGACGCCGTCTGCAAAATGCTTGTTGTCTGGTTCCAACCATTAGACGGCCTTTACACCAGAGATGCGCAAGGCTTTTATTTATTGGTCTATCTACAATTATTACCTCAACCAATTAAAACAAGCCAAGAGACACAGCATGCAAAAACAGTATTACATCATGGTTTAACATTATTTTCATGATAGTGTTGCTCTTTCACGGCTATAGATAGTACTGAGTGTACTGTTCTGTAAGCTATACTTTACAGTACAGTGACCGCGGAGTGGGGCGCGTCCTCGTGGATGGCACTGACTATACCATGATTATATATGAAGGACATTTACCTATGGTAGCCGTCAAAGATAAACGTTCCTAGCAAGCATGACCCATGGTAATCAATAAAGTACCACCAAATAACCTTAAACACATCTTCCACGCTGTTTGCCTTGTACCACCGTCCGGCAATCGTGTTGAGTTCTTTCAGTAACCCTTGTGTGTCTTCTATGAGGCACCACTCGTCTTCTGACCTACTGCACTTACGGATGCACTTCTTGGCGCATTTTGTTATGTGCAGGTCTTCTAAATCCTGTGGAAGAGAATTTAACTACTTGGTCGTTTAAGAGTATAAAGCTCAAATACAGCAGCATTAATTTTGAAATAAATATATGTTAAAGTTGAGGATTAATGTTAAGTAAGTACTATATTTGACGAAACCACGATTCCATAAAATTTTCTTGATATAAAAAAAAACAAAGTTACTTCCAAACCGAACAATAAACCGCTAGTATTCAAAAAATTACTTCAAATTAGATCATGAAACTTTGCATGATAACTGAACTAAATATAAAGCAGTTACAATGTCTTTTTGTGTTTTTAGTTTAATGTTTGATTTCCTGTGCGAGTCTCAATAAATACTTTTTCTTTCTTTCTTTCTTTCTTTTTTTTATATTACCATTATTTTCGCCGTATGACCGAATTACCTAAACTATTGGAGCCTTGGAGCCTTTTCCCCTTCGCTCAGTCCGCGAGCAATATCGTACGAGCGAGATAAGGAGAGAATCTGAGCTGAGGTATTATGAACTCTAAAGCTTTGAAGCCGTTGTCAAAAAACATGACTTAAGTGAAAACTCAGTTTTTACGTTGCTCCGATGATGCCTACCTGCAGTGCTATTTTGTAACCATCTCACCGTGAAAACTTAGGTGAAGTGAGCATGGAGTGAGCTGTCATTTCACAGGGATTGACACTATTAACAGCTGACTTCACCCAAGTTTTCACGGTGAGTTGTTTACAGAATAGCATGGCTGGTATTGTATTCTGATCTTTCATGTAGTGAATAAGTATAATTTATTGATATTTATTATTTAGCTCTGGGAATCGAGCCGTGCCTCAAAAAAGCAGTCATGCTACTAGAATTATAAAACATGATTTCTTAGAAAGACTAAAATAATCTAAGCAGTTATGAAACTATGTACTTACAGTTCTTTTAACTAACTTTGCGTAGCCTTAGGTCTTGTCGCCTCGAGTTATCGAAAACAATTCAATCGAGTATCTCTAACAAATACCTGTAACTTATTCTGCAGTCCAGGGTCGATATCTGTGGCGAAACTTTTGAAGGCATCCAGGATAGGCCTGTACCCGGTACAGCGACACATATTGCCACCGAACGAGTTCTCTACCTGCTGCGTCGTCAGGTGTCTTGTCGATTTGTCGAAGCTGCAAAAGATATTTTTTAAAGAATAAAGCTCGAAAAGTCATAAGGTTAAATTCAAGGTTACTCGAGAAGCTAGGGCCATTGAATTTGCATGAGTCAATGGATTTAATGTTAGGGTTAGCTAAATCTGATGCCTGCCTTGCACACGAGTGCCTTGGACTGAATTCATCGACTTTGCTTTTTCTGGTGGCTGTGATACAATGTTTTTTTTTTTTACTTTTTTTGAGAGTACAAAAACCTTGCACACGGTTCCGTACCAAGTGTCTAAGGCAGAATTTAAGTAGAGAACGTTAATTATATTGCGGAAGAAATAAGGATCTTCCGGGTGATACGACACCGACAGGTGTTGAGAATTGTGGCTTTTTGTTTCACTTGCAAGGTATGTGTAGAGTGTTAAGGCATTGTGTGAGAGATTTTGGTACTATACCAGTGCATGAAAGTAATTTAAGGACTCCACTGGGTTTTTATTTCTATGGCGAGGTCTTGATATTTACTTAGCTTTTCAGATATTGTGAATATTGTGTGAGTAATAATATTATAAACACGAAAGTGAGTTTGTTTATTTGTTAGTTACGCTTTCACACTAAAACGGCTGAACGGATTTGGAAGAAATCTGCCACATGGGTATAGGTACCTATATACCATGACCCGGGTTAGGACATACCTACGATAATTTGTATCCCGTTAGTACGTACCTGTGGGACAATTTCCGACCTCCGCGCGGCCAAACCGCGGGGCAAAAGCAAGTTTTTAATCATTAGATGGCCTTATTTTAGATTTGAAAAGTGAGCCGATGTGTTGCCAAATTATAGTTATATAGTTTTACCGGTATCCATATCCTTCAAACTAAAATGGAATTGTGGTGGCAATTTCCTCACAAACTGGCCAAAGAGTGTCAGAAAATAATTATGATGACAAAAAGACATAAAAAGAAAGTCGTCCAATACCTGTACATATTTATGACCCATCCTGGTGTGCAGTATCCACACTGGGTGCCATTGAACGTGGCCAGACGATCCTGGATGGGATGGTAACCATCCTTGCGGTTACCGATACCTTCCACTGTTGTTATGTCCCAGTCGTGGCATGATAGAATGTTGACCAGGCACTGGAAAAACAAATGACAATCTTTGAGATATTGGGGGTTCCATATTCAAAGAAAAATCATTTATTCAGGCCATAAAAGGCACTTGTGAAAGTAAAAAACTAAATCGTGTGTTTCAACCCGCATTTGTCCCCCATGTTGGATTATATCCCACTTCTTCTCGCAGAGGTGGCCTGAGTCCCAATAATGGTGATATTATAGGATGATTAAGTATGAAAAGTTTGATTTGAGGAACATTATGAGATTAGCTCCAATGGACAGCCCCGGATAAGCTTAGGTACACAAGGCACTGGCTTAGGGGCCAGCCAGCGTAAGGGCCCGACCAACCCAGCTACTCCGACCAGTTTGCTTGTCAGGCAAGCAAACTGGTCGGAGTAGCTGGGTAGTTGGGCCGGCAGGCGGAAATAGAATTATACATGAGTAGTTTTTTTAGAGAGAGAGTTTTGTTTTTTGTTTTTTCCTTAGAGCAATAATTCATTCATTTATTTCACTTCCTTAAATAGTGCAGTTGCAATAGATAAATGCATTGAAAATGAGTTAAGAAAAAACAATATTAATTTCTGTACCTATCAGTGCATTTTATTTACAAAATTTCCAAAATGGATTCGAAAAAGAAAGCCTCATTTTTTTTTTATTGCCTCAAATTTCGAGTTGTCTTGGGGCCCTGGGTCTCTAAGTCCGGGCCTGCCGATGGATAGTGCAAGATTGCCATAAGAGATGACATCTAGCCTTAGAAATTTAGGCTTATTTATCTTCATGGGAAATAGACCACAACCTTAGTAATTATCTGCTGCAGAACAAAGGCCTCTCCACATACACACAACGAGCATTAAGAAATATTGTTTCTCATTTATTTACTTACGTCACTTTACGGATTCTATTTTTAAATCTCATTTGAATTCAAAATAAGACTATTTTTATTGTACTGTGTTTAAAAATACAGAGCTTATGAAACAAATAAACCCAAGTCCTATGGAATATCGATAATTACTGGTTACAACTAAAACGTTCATCCTTTAGTTAAAAGCATTCACTGATAAAGTACCTATCTTCTTTTCAATTTAAGGCTGTCGCGGACAGGCGCGATGCGACAACGGTTGAACAATTTCCATGAAGTTTTCATTGAAATTGTTCCACCAGAGAAAATGTGGGTGTACTATTGGTACACCTCTGTACACCTCTGCTCAACTCTTTGGGGAAACAAGGCGTGATGTTATGTTATTTATGTATGTTCTTCCTAGAATTGCCAACCGTACTCTAAAATAGAGTAGATATTGTACTTTTTGTTCTTAAAGGTGTAAATTATAATCTTTATCACTAATAGAGAACGCTAAAATACTCTTTTTACATAAACTGACTTTTTAAGCATAATGTTCACTGATGCCAGCCATGTTCACAATACAAAAAAGATTTTCTGTTACTTACTGAATTTAATATAATGGTACCCAAAGCCATAAAACTCGGGCGTTTCTGAACGCAGCCACAATCAGTCACGTCAATGTG
The DNA here is from genome assembly GCA_914767755.1 of Agrochola circellaris. Lineage (NCBI taxonomy): Eukaryota > Metazoa > Arthropoda > Insecta > Lepidoptera > Noctuidae > Agrochola > Agrochola circellaris. Next base: position 3,298,142 of record OU611853.1, read on the forward strand.
ACAAGCTGTCTTTTGGATATAGATGTCAGACTTCGTAGAATTTGTTGATAAGAAAAAGCTATAAATTCTCAGTTCCCGCCACTTCAGCATTCACCGAGAAATTCTTTTCGACCATGGATGTTATTTTTTTTTATAAATGGTACCCTTTTTTATTAATCTGTACTGTTTATTTACCCTCTCTGAAATCAGATATACTCCACTTCTTCTAAAAAAAGTTGGCAACCCTAGGTCCACCAGAATCGTTTCGCGCCGTCGCGTTGCGCTTGCCTATCGGAGCAATTAGGTAGGTACTAACAAGGGATGGCGAAGACATTGGATCTAAAGTACCTAAGCACCTACCTATTGATAGGTATTTGTGTAATTTCAAACAACCTAGGACACGTGTGCCACATATAACTAAGTAGGTATATGAAAATATCATGCGGTAAACCACGATGTTTTTACTTATTCTACAAATCACAGAATTCTGAATTAATTATCCGTTTTCCTGAAATACCAACATTTGTTCGTCGCGTATCTGAATACCTAACCTTTCCATAACCTAACTTGTACAAAGAAAATTGTTACATGTGATATTTTTGTTGCTAAGTTCAAGTACCTTTATAATAATAAGAATGTAGTAATGATCATGTACTGTGGACATAATATGTCTCACGATTTTTTATTATTTACGGTTTCTTGATAAATTTTCGGCTAAGAAGGCCAGTTACCTAACTTTAGATATAGGTATAAATATAGATTTATGTACTTAATTTGTGATGCTCATCAATGTGTATTTATAATAATAAATTAACTAACAAACTGTTAAAATAAAAATATTAATAACCTAACCATCCTAAAAGTATTACTTAACAAACTAAAATATGGAGTCGAAAAATTCCCTCCACCTCTATTCACCTCTTTGAGGAGTGGTTAGAGAGGCGCCACGGCGTCCTCCCCTTCCGCCTGACGCAGGTCCTCACCGGACACGGTTGTTTCGGGAGGTTCCTGTTCCGCATAAGGCGGGAGAAAACGCCCGGGTGTCACCACTGTGTAGATCGCCCGGAGGACACGGTGGAGCATACGGTGGAGGTCTGCTCGGCTTGGGCGGGGCACCGCCGCCGCCGTGTCCTTGTGGAGGCGATCGGCGGCAGTGATCTCTCGCGTCCGGCCCTGGTCCAGGTCATGGTACGGAGCAAGAGGGCGTGGCAAGCCGTCACCTCCTTCTGCGAAGCAGTAATGCTCGCGGACGAGGAGACGGAGCGCGTGAGGGACAGGCAAATGTCGCGCCCTCATGCCCCCAGCCGCCGCAGGAGACGCTCTGGGCGATCGCTCTGAGCGGGAGAAGTAATTTGATAATTTCCCACCCTCAAAAAAAAAAAAGACCTTGGATCACGTTAAGTGTCAACCAGCCGTTTGGTAGACATTTAGCCGTCGTTGAACAAACCATGAGCAATCGGTCCCCACGGCCCGAGGGTTTCAATTCAACTCAAAAGGGCAACGGGGGAGTCTCGTAATGTAAAGATGGTCACCCATCCACAGACTAACCCCGCAAGCGTAGCTTAACCTGATGGATCGACCCGTGCGGCTGTTATTACTTAGCCACGAGCTCCTCCTAATATAAAATCACGTATACAAATAAATAAAATCTTTAAAGTAGTAAATTCAACACGAATCAACAAACAATGCGCGTCCGTGAACTTGCGTGGTTGATTCACCTCGGTTAGCGACACTGTCCGATGAAACCTATACGAAAATAAAATAACCTAACAGGTTTTTATTCAAGTTACGAGTGGTTAAGACTACATATAGCCGGTTCTCTATTATTTATCGAGAACTCAGAGTAGACACGCAATCTGTCAAAAATATAATAAAAAACACACTTGGATTTTCATGTCTCGGCGCTAAGCGGAACGTTGAAAATCCAGTGCCCGAAAAAAAATCGCCGCGATATTTTTACGTCCGTGTAAACGTGGGCTAGGGATTCCGGGTGAAGTTGCTTCCACCTTCGGCCTGATCATCACTTGCTATCAGGTGAGATGAAGGCCAAGAGCTACCCGTAGGGGTTAAGTTGTTTTTTACATTGTTTGTAGCTGAGATGAGATTGACTTGCGTATGAATGTTTTTTAAGTTCGACAATTAGTGCCTTTTCATACTTCCCGGTTGCCAGGTAGCCGGTGCCAGGAGGCCCGGTACGTGTGAAAGATAAGGTACAGTACCCGGCACCGGCAACCCGGCAACCGGGACGTATGAAAATGCACTGAGCCTTCTGGTTATTCATCACAGTAAAGCTCCACTTACACGGTGCAAGTTTATTGCCTGTAGCATACCATAAAATTGAAGCAACAATTGGCTGGCACCGTCTATCAACACGTACAATTGTTGATCGATACGGGCAAGTTACAGCATGTTTAATAAAATTGCACGTGCAATAAAATCGCATTCAACTCTACAAGTACGAACAAAACTAAACAAGTTTAGTCGGATAATAATATTTATGATGTGTAACATCTGACATCTCAGCTTGGTAATAAGCAACATTAAAGGTTAACATTATCGTCAATGTCGTTTCTGACGGCGAACTCTAGCACCGCGCGCGCTCATTGGTCAAATCCAATAGCGCCCACTTGGGCTTCTTGTGACACACTTCCGTCCCTTTTCACGAAATCACTCCCACAAATTTGATTATTTAGATTTTTTTTAGATTTAGATTTTGATTGCAGGAAAGCGAGAGGATCGATGTTACACATCAAACATCTTGAGAAGACGTTCAATTATTGAACGTCTTCTCATTTAAGAAATATATGCCAGCGCAATACGGGCAATACTTGAATCAATTGTACGATGACGCGTTAAGCTTCGTTCAGACAAGCGCAACGCGACAGCGTGACGCGACACCGGTTATTGTTATACCGTGAAGTTTTCTTAGAAATCGTATCGTTCGAGTCGAGTCGCGCCGTCGCGTCGCGCTGATCTGTACGAGCCATTACTCTGTATTAAGACGAGGCAAAACTTGCATGCAATAATCGCCTTGCAATAAAATTGCCTTGGTGTAAGTCACATGCAGTTTTATTGAACGGCAAAACTGGTGTTCAATTATTGTATGCTATTTTATGGAATATGCACGCAGTGAACACTTGCATGCAATTCTTGAATGGCAATAATTGAACGTGTTGTATGGCATACGATTATTGCTCTTGAACGTTCCAGAACCTTGCAACGTGTGCCTGGAACTTAATAACAATAATCTGTATTCTACTCTAAGAGGTGCTTTATGTACGTAGGTATTATTATCATATAACCTGAGAGTTAATTATTTTTATTACGGCATTGTACACATGGAATATTACAATAATTATGATATTCAATCTTGCCTTACGTTAATAATATAATTTACCTACATACATAAATGTCGCAGTAAAGATCTAAATCCGTCAGTAATCCAAGGTCTAGGTAGGTACGGCTAACTAAGCATTGGTTTATTTATTTATTTAGGCTAGCCAACAATAATTGTTTACACAAAACATTTGCTTAAAATAATACGTTTATAAGTGCATTAATTACTTACAGGCTAACACCACATGCACCATGGTTTGCATATTATTATAAAGCTAATAAAGATATTTTTTGTTTTTTTTTTGTAATATTTGGTAATTCATGTGTATGTACTGTAGGTTAGTTAGGACACAATAACTAATAAAAAAAAATATAAATGTTAGTTTGTTGGACAGCATTTACTAGGAGTCATAACCGGAAGCGGATATTAATAATCCTAGGAATAGAATGAATGAATAAGATGAATATAGGTACCATTTTAATGGTACCTATGTTCATCCTCGTTCCTCGGACTGACTACGGCCAGTGTGTGTTGCTGGACCTCGGGATCGAACTCCAGGCCCTTATAACCACTGAACCAATGAGACATATTTTTAGTAACGTGGTCTGAGAGCACCAACCCACAGTCAGCAAACGTTTCTTCTCCGACTGACCACGGCAAGCACAATTCTTTGCCCGACCCATAGAATCGAAACCTAGGAAATTGCAACCACTGAACCAACGAGACAAAAACTTGGTAAAGTGGTCTGATAACACTAGTTAACACACAGTGAGAAAATTTTCTTCTTTGTTTTATTACTAGCTTTGCCCGCGGCTTCGCCCGCGTGGATGTCGGAAAATAGCCGAGGAAAAGGTCATTGAATCCTACCGCTGCACCCGCGTTGCCGTCAACCATAATTACTTTATTACGCGTAACTTTAAATATGTGATATCTTTTAAACTATTAATTTAAATGATATGATGTCAAGGCATATTTTAATCTAAATTAAATGCCCAATTTAAATAATATATTTTATTGTATAAGGATTAATAGAATACCGATCAAAATAGCTTCGGAAATAACAATGTTATCAAATTCTGAAAGATATAAATGGTTATTGTGGGTCATCCTTAGAAGATAGACATATGCCATCGCGATCTTTTTGTTGAAAGATATACAATCCTGTAGAACATAAATTTTATTTATGTGTCACGGTATACGCGGCGCACGCCAGTAAACCTTCCCAGTCGTCGGCCTGATTTTTTCCGACATCTTCAAAAATAATCGTCATATTTCAGCCAATGAACACAAAACCTTAATGAATTATACACCTTTCTCATTAATCACTCCGTCCATTGTCACATTGTCCATTTCCAAACCGTTTGAAAATCCGTTCGGTAGTTTTTGAGTTTATCACGTTTAGACGGACACACAAACTGACAGATGCGGAGAGGGATTTTGTTTTATATTATGTAAGGATAAGGATAATAGGATATGTATGGGGTCTTTGTCCTGCTGTGGTAACTTACCGAACTTTAATAAGTATTTGCATTAAAAAAATTCAATTAAATAAAAACTCGCGAGCGATGTTACTGTGGCCAACGAGACTGGGCTCACAAACTAGCTAAGTTCATCACCACCAGCATAGTGAGTGTTAAATTTGCAAAATCGTATACTTACAGAATTAACAGCGAACACACGTTCTTCTCCTTAGTCACGGGGTGGACCTGCGACACAGACACGACGCAGGCGCCGCAGCCCCCCTCGTGGCACATCGCCTTCGTGCCATGCAGTTGCAGGTAGTTGCGCAGGTAGTCATTCAGGGAAGTCTGCGGGCTGACCTCTGTTCCCGCTGGAAATAAGAATATTTTTTATTAAGTACAATATTCCAGCCATATTTTGTCTCTGCATCACTCTAAAGTAGGAAATGCTTTAAGCATTAAGTCCGCCTCAGTTCCTACAGTTTTAATAAATAAATATTAGTTTTTGGTTTGCTCACCTAAACCTTCAAAGGAACTATGAACAACTTTAACTATGGCACCAAATTCGAAATCGCGAAAGAAAACATATAAATTAAATATATGGAACAGCAGATTTTTCAAACCAATAAACATACAATAAACATATTAAAAAAAACAAACAGTTAATTGCAGTAACATGTACAACTTTTACAGTAAATCTTACATAGGGACCTCCTTTTAAGTAAAGATATACCTGTGCTGTGTGTACATATAACACCTTTTTTTTTTTTTTTTTTTTTTTTTTTGAGGATGGGAAATTATCAAATAACTTCTCCCGCTCTGGGTGGAGCGGGAGGGCGTGTCAGACTTTTACTGACTAAAACCCACCCGTGTTCCTTCCGTTGCCTGTGTGCCGAGGTCGCGATATCCCTTTCAGACAAACCCGCGACCCCGGCAGGCATTGGCCCTTCCGGACCCCGTCAGTTGGTGCTGACATCTCTTTGAGGCGCGCGTGGAACACAACGCGCCGTCGACCCGGGCCTGGTCCCTATCGGACGGCGAGCTACCCATTGCTCACCGTCCGCAAGCCCGCGCCTACGGTGGCCGGAAGTCGGCTCTCGACTCCCGACGCCCGGGGCGACATATAACACCTTAAACGCAGTTTCAGTTATATTACACACGCAGGGTATGCAATACAAGACGCCCCGGGCGTCGGAAATCGCAAGCTGATTTTCGGCTACCGTAGGCGCGGGCTTGCGGACGGTGAGCGATGGGTAACTCGCCGTCCGATTACGAGTAGGACCAGGCCCGAGTCGACGGCGCGTTGTGTTCCACGCGCGCCTTAAAGAGATGTCAGCACCAACTGATGGGGTCCTTTAGGGCAAATGCCTGCCGGGGTTGCGACGTTGCCTGGCAACGGAAGGACCACGGGTGGGTTTTAGTCAGTAAAAGACTGACACGCCCTACCGCTCCGCGGGAGAAGTTATTTGATAATTTCCCAACCTCAAAAATAAAAGGGTGTGCTTTACAACTGAAACTGCGTGTGCAATTTATGAAGAGCGTTCTGGCGCTTGTCATGTTAGCCCTAAAGGTCACTGGCATATATTAGGTCCCCACCTATGAAATCAGCGTTTTGTATGGAGAATTTTAAAGAAGTTGCATTTTTCATACAAATTTTTCTTAATTTATATAACAACCATGAACACTAATGTTTTAAAATTTTTATGCACTAATGTTTAAAAACTAAGATAACGTAATATGCCACTTAGATTAAGCGACAAAAATAAGTTTTGGCTAAGTTAAAACAAATAGTGGTCATTTCTGCTAACAAAATGAGGAGTCATTTTTAAGGTATTTTTTACGTTTAGAAAACTATAAGTAATAAGGTTTTTTTAACTATTGGTAGTTGTCTAGGATGGTAATTATTCGATTTAATACCAAGCAATTGATGAATATTTTAAATCATAGAAGTGACGAGGTTCTCTATTTGTGAGAAAAAAAAAGCCAATTCCATAGGTGGGAACCCAATATCTGCGTGTTAACGGCTGGTAAGGTAAGCTATAGCGGTTGAATCAGATTTTAGCTTATTCACCAGATTTAACAAGATTTTGACCTGGGAATAGACTGGAACCTTTTTATATCTACTTATAATTACGGGACAGCATACTGTCAATAGTAAAGTGTGAACTCGACGCACACTTAGCTCTACTATACGGTTTGAATTCACACAGAAATTAATAGAAAACTTACAGAAATAAATACTAAAAAATACTTGTTTTATACATTTTTGTTGTCCAGGATTAGCAAGAGCTTTTACGTGTTAACATTACGAATATAAGAAGGTACCTAATTGTTAAAAGTTTTGTATTGTCTACCGTCGTGCGGCCTTATCTACCTAATTCAAAGTTCAAATTCTTTCCGGATTTGAACTGATGACCTCCGGAATCATTTACTAATTCCTTGTCCCTTGGACTAAAGTTTTGGTTATTTGGATAAGAATCTTATGTTTCTGTAGCAATGTAGAAGTTTAACAATAATTCGTAATAAGTAAACATACATTAATATAACTACCAAAAATAAACGACAACAACAGTCAGCATGACATTTCTATTAACACTTAAAAAAAACTCACTCAAAGAATATTGATCCCCGTTAATCGTAAAATTAATTCTATTCATATTTTTGTTACATCAACACAACTTTATCGTCACTTAAACAGCACGAATAGGATCAAATAAAACGAATAATAAAAATTATAATCTCGTGGTCACACTGAACTTGATCGTGACGCGAGCTGGCGCATACTGCGTGTATTCAGACGTAAGATGTTGACGCAGATTACATACCTACCATACAGATACTGCATTGCTTACAATCATTGCGCACAATGAAGGGTTCCGTAGTTGGGATGAATTTATCCCAAGAACAAACTTATCATTGTAGTTAAAAATATGTTCTCCCATACATTCCGCATGGGAGAAATGTTTTTCAAACTGCAAATTTAAGTTGGTCGATTATTACTCGTTATCCTGTAATACATTCATTATATAGACTACTGCTGTATATTTTTTAAGAATCCAAGTGCACCCATTTAGCTGGCGGGGGGGGGGGGGGACACATGACTCTATCAAAAATAAATTTGCACTTTAAAGCTTAATATTTCATAACGAATCCCTGAATTGAGAAATGCTTTTTACACGCCCACAATATTCTTGAACGACCTTTCCAACGACACCCCACACCATGAGAGACGAGAAAAAAAAGCATCCCCACTTTACATTAAGGGGAGATAGGCACCCCAAAAAAAAACTTTTTTCTTGAGTTTATTTTATCACTTTGTCGGCGTGATTAATAATACTTAATATGTTTTATTTAGTACTTCTAATAAAAAAATACATTAAAATAGTTGTATTATTTAGCTTTTCTTGATATATTACAGATATAACCAAGTTATTGTGTTTGTCCTACACTAATTTCATAAGCTACTACGAGTCACACTTTTACTGCGGTTATGGTTTGTATTAAAAAAAAGCATAAGTTAAAGAAAATTACTAATTAACATTACTAATGATAAAGGCAGTAATTGTCTGCGATTAAGATAATTTGAACATTATGGTTTATTTTCGTATATTTGGGCACAAATCGGCATCAATATCTTCTTCTTCCCTCTTTTTATTCTTCTTTTCTTTCTTAATCTTCGATAGTACATATTACTTAACATAGCATTTGGCTTTACAAGTGCTTTGAAAAGAAGAAGAGAAGTTTATTTGTGAATGCTTCTAAAGCAAGAAGGTTTCAGCTTAGAAGGCCCATTCTCGTGCTTAAACAAAAAACGTTAACATTCTCGTTGCAATCTGTCAAACTTTCTAAAATGTTGGTAAATTGATTGTATTTTTGACAGATTGCGAATGAGATGCGAATGCGAACGAAACTAAATTCTTAAAAATTACGGGGATTGCTTCTCTGATCTGTAAAGATCGGCTACTCCATACGATTTGGGCTTGTTATGTCTTATAATACACTCAATAATGTACAATACGGACGTTACGTTTGCGACTTATTTGTATTTCAAATAAGCTACAAAAAATGGGCATTCCGTAGAATGACGTACGGAATAATAAATGAGAGACAATATTTATTTGTGGTCAAGGCCTGCAGTGGTTTATTTACATGTAGACAAATACGCCAAGGTTTCTTCGGCTATATTCCAGTCATGCGCGGCTGGTCCAATAATGTTCCATTTATCAAAATAATCATACCTACATTATCCTATAATATATTCCTTGAATGTATTACCATAACAGACAGCATGACATACTCGTATTTCTATATTCAAATTAATAAAAAACTCACTCAAAGAATATTGATCCCCGTTGATCGTAAAATTAAATCCATGTTATGTCACATCAACACAATATTATTATTATCATCTTAAACACAACACGATTATGATCAAATAAAAACTAATAATCACATAGTCACATTGGACATCTTCGCGAAGCTCACCTGCTCAAACTGATGCGAAACGGTACCGGTTTGAGACGTAAGATAATTTATCATAGAAAAGCCGTGTCCCGTCTGCTAAATGAAGGAACTTCTATACCAAATTTTCATTCCTTATTATAATCCTAAAGTTTGGAAAAAGTTTTTTGATATTTTCTCTCCCAAGACCGTTTTCCTGTAGATACAACGGTTAAGGTAACTGCACATCTTACTGCCCCATCTCAAAAATCCACTCTGTATATCTCCGAACCCAAATTGTTCTCGACTTTGACGCCTTAGTCAAAAATAATCCTACAAATGTGTACTTAAAAAAAAATGCAATGATTATTGACGGGATGGGTGGATCTCTTTTGATCGTGAATGTCCATAAATGGTGGATCCGAAATTCAAACTCTCTTACGTTTTTACGTTGCAAACGTTTCATTCTCGTCACAAACATTCCAACTTGCTCTCGATTTTCTCCGACATCGACTGTTCATTGTATTCGATTTGCTTTTACTTTGAGATTGATTGAAGTTTTCTATTCGATACTTTTTACTACTCGTTTTTCAGTTCGTTATCGATAGCGTGAAATGGTTTGTGGAACGTTTATGTAGAGTTCTGAAGAACTTTTTTTTACGATTTTAAAGACTTAATTTACTTATAGGCAATACTGGCAATGGTGACCACTTGACTGGACTTAGCTTAATTTTCAAACGATGATTGATGGCACAGTGTTCGGACTGTGATGTGTCTCGAAAAAGAGAAAGTGCTATTCGTATAACTCCATCTCTCTTTAACGCTGAAAATAAATACAATACACATATTATAAAAACTTCTCTGGTAAGTCCGTTGTAGAATATCTTCCACAATTAAAATTTAAAAATTCTTATTACTAAAATGATGTCAATTAAATTCCGTATTAAGGATATTATTTAGACTTAGATAATAAATTATTTATATCTGTTAATATAAAATTATTACAGTTAAGTCTATGACTAACACACGGAAAACATGACTCTTGTAGCGTAGCTAAGTACTTAGATAAATCAAAGTAGATAATAGAGTTATAATATACATAATTTAATGGCAATTACTGACCAACGCTTTGAGGATAACATCGCAGTTTGTATTCCGATTAAGAAACAGGCACTACACCCACACTTGACCTTGACCACTTGGCCTCTAAGCGCACAAACACAACTGAAATTTGAAAAGTGTCCTGGAATTCATGCCAGTTATCATGCGCGCTATTGATTTCCAACGCTCGACTCAGTGCCAAAAGTTGAAAATTCAACAGCGCGCTTTTATTTAGACATTGGTTTATCTCCCTCTCCCTCTCCCTTTCCGCAGCCTCCGGCGACCACCGCGTCCCAGGACTCGGCGCCGCCGACCATAGCGTTCACTACGGCCGGCAGCGACAAGTCACTGCCTACTCCTAAGATGAGGGCACGGCGCGGCTCCTCCCAAGCGGCACACTCTTGAGGAAGGATCGCGGACGAAGTCACGGGCAGAAGCTAGTGGGTGCTAAACAAGGTCAAATTAAATGAACTAGCGAAACTTCACTGACTTGATGGGTATCGATATCTAACGGTGACAAACCATAAAAAAAGTCTGATATGGTTCATTAAATAAGACCTTGCATGTTACGGCAAAACGATAGGGCAGGAGTTAACAATAAAATAATTAAAAAAACACATTTTAATAATTACCTATTTACAGTACGACACAACTTAGATAGCATCGGCAAAATTCGTAAAACCGATCACCATCCGAACTGAGAGCGCCTTCAAAATCATCTTTATTACTGCTTTAGGTGAAAATGATTGTTACGCAAACGCAATAACTTGTAAAGTCATATATTATAACCAAATACATTCGTAAAATTGAAATGAATTAATGCAAATTTTCAAATTTATGCTGCTTACATCTAAGTTGCTTTGTACTGTACTTTCTTATTTTTCTTCATTACAAATATTGAATCTTGGTTGCTAGTAATAGTCTACCAAACGGACCGCGACAGTCATATTATTTTTTTAAACGGGCCCCCAATTAAACCAATTGGTAAACCCTGGAATAGGGTCTCAGAAGCCCTATGAACACCAGAAAAGATAAGCAGTGTTAACTCTTCTACAAGCTGCACTGCAACTTCGAAATGCCCCCTTATTTTCCCCTAAACTTAAATAAACGAACGTTGTTCAAGTGCGCAATGATTGTAAGTAGTACAGTATCTGGTATGGTATGTTATCTGCGACAACATCTTACGTCTCAAGCCGGTACCCTTTTGTATACCCGCAGTATGCGCCAGCGCGCGTCACGATCGAGTCCAGTGTGACCACGAGATTATAATTTTTATTATTCGTTTTATTTGATCCTATTCGTGTTGTGTACGTGATGATAAAGTTGTGTTGATGTGACGAAATAATGGATAGAATTAATTTTACGATTAACGGGGATCAATATTCTCTGAGTGAGTTTTTCGTTTTTTTTTTTATGTGTTAATAGAAACTATGCTGTCTGTTGTCGTTTATTTTTGTTGTAATTATATTAATTTACTTATTACGAATTATTGTGAAACTGCAACATTGCTACAGAAATATAAGATTCTTAACCAAATAACCAAAACTTTAGTCCAAGGGACAAGGAATTAGTAAATGATTCTGGAGGTCATCAGATTAAATCCGGAAGGAATTTGAACTTTGAATTAGGTAGATAAAGACGCACGACGGTAGACAATACAAAACTTTTAACAATTACCTCCTTATATTCGTAATGTTGACACTAAAAGCTCTTACTAATCCTGGACAACAAAAATATATAAAACAAGTAATTTTTAGTATTTATTTCTGTACAAGTGATTTGTAATCTTTAGAAATAAATGAATTCAAACCGTATAGTAGAGCTACGTGTTTGTCGAGTTCACACTTTACTATTGACAATATGCAGTCCCGTAATTAGTAGGTATAAAAAGGGCCCAGCCTGTTCCCAAGTCACAATCTTCTTAAATCTGGTGAATAAGCTACAATACGATTCAACCGCTATTAGCTAACCTTACCAGCCATTAAAGGTACGAAGTACGGCTCCATGATCATGTTATAAAATCATAAGATCCTTAACTACGAGATCCCCTACATCCGTTAATAGATTCTTCCGGCACAGTTAGCTTCTAGAAATATAAACACAGTCGAATGCTTATCTACGTAAAATGTTGATTGGTAGGTACTACTATTCTGCCCTGCTAAGCCGAAAGGCGCTATCTCAAGCGGAGTAAGTTTTGAGAAAATTGACTTTTTGTAAATTGTAATTTAAGGAAACATAAGGATAAAAAAATCTTCTTAGTGGTTTTTTTAAATGTTTCAAGTTAAATAGCGGTCTTTGGCTGATACCATTAGATGCGAAATTGTTATAGCTATTGAATGGTATAAAAAAACTAAAAGGCCGTATCTCAGAGATAGCGCCTTTCTGCTTAGCAGGGCAGTATTGTTGGGTAGTTAGGTACCTACCCTACCAGTTTTTTGGATTCAGGAAACCGAGCTTAGTATTTTTATTTGTTTAGTAGTTGTGTTTTATGGAAATACATTTAGCTATGTGCACTGTAATGTATTTTAATATTTATTACAAACTCGTGATAATAATAATCTCGCTACCTAACTGATAAATGGAAAGCAGCGTTATCGGTCGATTTGTTTACATAACATGTTGATTATCTATTATTTTATTTCGCTTTATTAATAACATATTATTTATGGCAATTTAGTACCTAATCAAAACCATTTTAGAATAGAAATAAGGTATCTATGGTTCTCTGCTGAAACTGACGATATTTTTTTAAATCAAGGCCCTTTTGACTCTACATTTAATTTATTAGGTGAGCCATTGGCCTGTTGGCAATCCAGTTACATAAAACGTAGGAAAGAATGAAAAAATCGTTTCATACCTGTTTTTAGAACCTTAAATAAGAGTAGTATTTTTTAATGTTTTTTTATTATGACTTAAGAGCGTTACAACGTCGCAAATAGCTGTCAAATATTTAAGTCTTTTGATTCATTTGTTAATATTACTATATGGAAATATGTAATATAGCTAAGATTGTGACTTAAAATATGAATAATGAATTCCAGTTAGGTATATTTCCAAATTAATCAAAACAGCGAAATATTTGACAGCTATTTGCGACGTTGCCCACTTTCAGAATGCACGCACTTTAATGCAAGTTAGGTAGTAACCTAACTTGGCTAGTAAGCCATCTACGTACCCATAACAGAATTTATTAAATAACAAATTGTTTTTTACATAAAAATAATCTACTTATCGCCTGTACTTTAATTAATTATAATATTATATTGTAATCGCATACTGCAAAGATTATTTTTAATAAATTGATTTCGTGATGGTGGCATGTTTTTTTAATAAGAAATGGACTAAAATGTTACTCTTTCTACACTACCTTCTATTTCTACCACACTGTAGTAACGAGACTTTGAATTCGCTATAGGCATGCCATAGTTTTAATTAGGTTCTTAAATGAAGGCTCAAATTTTATAAAAGCTTCGATATTCAATAAACAAAAATAAAAAAAATCTTTAAAAAAAAATGTACCAAGTATTTTGCATGGAGCGACTGCCTATCTGACCTCAACAACACAGTAACTGGGTAACACAATACCCCTTGGTGAGACTGTTTGTCAGACTTTTCTTGGGGACTACCCGTAACGAATGTCAAAATCAAAATAACACGATATTATGGTAAAGAAAGAAAGAAATAAAAATGCGTTTATTAGCATTATAAAAAAAAAAAATACACCTTAAAACTATAAAAACAGTAAACAAATTATTATAATGCCAAAAGGGCCTCAGCTCAGCATAATGTCAGATGACAACACAAAGTGAACCACCTGACGCTGATTTTCAGCTGCAACTCACATGCCATACGCTAGAATAATAAACATAGGGAAGTGTCAGTGATAGTATAAAAATAAAATAAAATAAAACTCATTTAAGATCAAATAAAATTTTGTGACATACATGTGTGTGTGTGTGTTGTTTTGTGATTAATGAGAAACTAAACTAAATACCTAATATCTGTGTATATCCTACATAAAATAATAAATCTTTTATCTATAAATAGAAAGTACCTTCAATGCAAAAACGGGTAACTGCGTTGTTCTTCTAAACTACGAAACGGAGGTTTTTATGCGGTTTTATTATCACTTAGAATACCTATTAACAATAATAACTAACAAATAACACAATTAGTAAAATTCCCACGTGAGTCGGTAGTCGATCGGGTATCGACTACCTATTAGTCGATAGGTATATTCATCAGCCAATAAATGTTATTATGACACAGCCAATAAAATGGTGCTAAAGTATTTTAAACCTAGTAACACTTGTCCAGTGCCTTGCACAACCAGAGCAACTTTCATTTGTTGTTAAGGGCATTTTTTAGGCTAGTTACATCATTTTATGCAGACCAGAGTATTTACAGAAATGGAAGTTATTGTAATATCTTACTTTGTGAAGGGACAGCTGCTTTCGAAGCAGTGATAATTAATATTGCTGCAAATTACTAAACAAATACTTAACTTAATATGTAACTTAAATAACAAACTGGGAAAGAGTGCTTAGTCTAGTGGTCCTAAGCGCGACTGCTGAGCCGGTTCTAGATTGGATCTCCAGGTTGGCCAAAGCGCAGTTGTTGGGGTTTTTCCTTTAGGAAATTCTCAGTTGGGTTAGTGACCGATTTATGGCAAAAGACTCGGCTCCTCCATCACGTGGAATTTAACTGGCTATATCCTTATGTAGGTAGCTACACCTGTGCCCAACCCTTTGGGTAATATAGGGTGTTTTGTGTTATGTTAAGTGGGGATGTTGGAATCTCTCCTTGGTTGATAATACACGATTGATAGATCTACCATCCACCAGTACCTAATGTACCTATACAAGCTTAGTATTTTTATTTATTGGTTTGAATAATCAGCTGTTTAACGTTGAATATAATTATGTGTTTTCATTCGCCATTTCGAATTTGGTGCCATAGTTAAAGTTGTTCATAGAGTTCCTTTGAAGGTTTAGGTGAGCAAACCAAAGACGAATATTTATTTATTAAACTGTTTTGTACAAGTAAAAAGCACTGTAGGTACTGAGGTGGACTTAATGCCTGAGGCATTTCCTACTTTAGGGTGATGCAGAGACAATACATGGCTGGAATATTGTAATAAAAAATATTCTTATTTCCAGCGGGAACAGAGGTCAGCCCGCAGACTTCCCTGAATGACTACCTGCGCAACTACCTGCAACTACATGGCACGAAGGCGATGTGCCACGAGGGGGGCTGCGGCGCCTGCGTCGTGTCAGTGTCGCAGGTCCACCCCGTGACTAAGGAGAAAAACATGTTCGCTGTTAATTCTGTAAGTATACGTTTTTGCAAATTTAACACTCACTATGCTGGTGGTGATGAACTTAGCTAGTTTGTGAGTCCAGTCTCGTTGGCCACAGTAGCATCGCTCGCGAGAAAAATGTATTTATTTTATTTTTTTACTGCAAATAGTTAAGTTACCACAGCAGGACTAAGACCCCATCCATATCCTATTATCATTATCCTTACATATTATAAAACAAAACCCCCCTCCGTGTCTGATTATCTGTCTGTCTGAACGCGATAAACTCGAAAACTACCCAACGGATTTCACCAATGGACGGAGTGATTAATGAGGAAGGTTTTATTGTAAATTGACTGTAATATGACGATTATTTTTGAAGATGTCGTAAATAATCAGGCCGACTGACTTTACTGGCGTGCGCCGCGTAAACCGTGAGAGATAAATAAAATTTATGTTCTACAGGATTGTATACATAGTATATTAAAAAGCACAACAAAAAGATCGCGATGGCGTCTATCTTCTAAGGATGAACCACAATAACCATTTTTATCTTTCAGTATTTGATAAATATTTCATTGTTATTTCCGAAGTTATTTTGATCGGTATTCTATTAATCCTTATCCAATAAAATATGTTATTTAAATTTTAGATTAAACCTTGACATTTAACAGATTCAAAATTACGCGTTAGAAAGTAATTATGATTGACGGCAACGCGGGTGCAGCAGCGGTAGGAGTCAATGACCTTTTCCTCGGCTATTAGATATGAAATCCCAGTAGTGCGTTCCCGTGGAATATTTTCCGACATCCACGCGGGCGAAGCCGCCGGCAAAAGCTAGTACTATAACAAAGAAGAAAATTTTCTCAGTAATGTTATCAGACCACTTTATCAAGTTAGTCTCGTTGGTTCAGTGGTTATAAGGGCCTGGAGTCCGATCCCTAGGTCGAGCAAAGTGTTATGTACACTTGCCGTAGTCAGTCCGAGGAACGAGGATGAATATGAAATGAAATTGTTTATTCTGTAAATAGGATATCGGAATCACTTTTACACGTCATATAAAAAATATTAAAAATAAGCTAGATGGGGTCGGTGTTTCCTATCTGACTACTCTGAGAAGAAAGGCCGAAACAAACTCAATATAGGTTAGGTACCATTGTAATGGTACCTATATTCATCTTATTCATTCATTCTATTCCTAGGCTTATTAATATCCGCTTCCGGTCATGACTCCTAGAAAATACTGACCAACAAACTGTTTTTTTTTTTTCCTAACCGACCTACCCAATTATTAGATTCCCAAATATTACAAAAACATTAAATTATAAATATCTTTTTAGCTTCATATTAATAATAAGCAAACCATGGTGCATGTGGTGTTAGCCTGTAAGTAATTGATGCACTTTTAAACGTATTATTTTAAGCAAATGTTTTGTGTAAACAATTATTGTTGGCTAACCTAAATAAATAAATAAACCAATGCTTAGTTAGCCGTACCTAGACTTTGGATTACTGACAGATTTAGATCTTTACTGCGACATTTACGTACGTAGGTAAATTATTATTATTAACGTAAGACAAGATTGAAAATCATAATTATTGTAATATTCCATGTGTACAATGCCGTAATAACAATAATTAACTGTCAGGTTATATGATAATTATACCTACATACATAAAGCACCTCTTAGAGTAGAAATAGAATACAGATTATTGTTATCAAGCCCCATTCACGTTGCAAGTTTCTGGAACGTTCAAGAGCAATAATCGTATGCCATACAACACGTTCAATTATTGCCATTCAAGAATTGCATGCAAGTGTTTACACGCGTGCGTATTCCATAAAATAGCATACAATAATTGAATGCCAGTTTTGCCGTTCAATAAAACTGTATGGGACTTACACCATGGCAATTTTATTGCAAGGGGATTAATGCATACAAATTTTGCCTCGTCTTAATACAGAGTGACGCGTCATTGTACAATAGAGATGATGCCTGGGTAAAAAAAAAAAATCTGATTAGTCCGTCAGCCAGATAATAAAAAAAAATTAGACACGTATTTTTTGCTTTATCAAATTAATAAAAAAATACTTAGATAAAACGCATTTTAAGTTGGCGAGTGAGGGTCGCTACGTCACTATTATGTTTCGATCGTAATTGTAGAGTTGAATGCGATTTTATTGCACGTGAAATTTTATTAAACGTGCTGTTTACACCTGTACCAGCTTTGAACGACAACTAACTTGCCCGTATCGTTCAACAATTGTACGTGTTGTTTAGACGGTGCCAGTCAATTGTTACTTCAATTTTATGGTATGCCACAGGCAATACACTTCACCGTGTAAATGGAGCTTTACTGTGATGAATAACCAGAAGGCTCAGAGCCTTTTCATACGTCCCGGTTGCCGGGTTGCCGGTGCCGGGTACTGTACCTTATCTTTCACACGTACCGGGCCACCTGGCACCGGCTACCTGGCAACCGGGAAGTATGAAAAGGCACTAATTGTGGAACTTAAAAAACATTCATACGCAAGTCAATCTCATCTCAGCTACAAACAATGTAAAAAAAAATCTTAACGCCTACGGGTAGTTTTTGGCCTTCATCTCACCTGATGGGAAGTGATGATCAGCCCGAAGGTGGAAGCAACTTCACCCGGAATCCTTGTAAAAATATCGCGGCGATTTTTTTCGTGCACTGGATTTTCAACGCTCGGCTCAACACTGAGGGTTGAAAATCCAGTGCGCGATAAAATCCCGCCGCGATTTTATTACGTCCACAGAGGCTTACCTGTAACGGCTGAAACACAAAAATTATGATAACGTTATTGTTACCTATGACGACAGACTTAGATAAGAAATTGTAGGTAGGTAAATTAGAGATATTTTTGACAGACAGCGACTGAGATTAGAATGCGAACGTTCTTAAAAATACGCTTCTAACGTGCACGTCTTTCTACATTGTTCTCACATGTATAATTTCAACATGAATGATGTAACCAATACTTTGTAACAATTTATTTTATGTGGAGTTTCTTGCCCGTTCTTCTCCGTAGGAACATACTACGCTTTGGAATGGGCAACGAGCTTCATCTTTCTGACTGACTGACCCCTTGACAATTCAAAAGTGCCTGTAATTGGTTTATTTGAAATAAATGCTTTGAGTTTGAGTTTTGAGTTTGAGAATTACCCCTCTGTTATAAATAAACAAAAACTCTTTGATAAGAACATGGGAATGACAGATAACGGAAATTCGGTTATGTCATAAGTACTTACGTTATTTATGTATTTACACTATTATAAACGTTGATACGACTGACGAATAATTATTGTTCAAGTCCCATGTGTTAGGGAGCGAGCCTATTGGCATCAACCGGGCGCAAATCTAGAATCCAGTCAAGTACTGAGAAATTCCTCGTTCAAAAACCCAATAACACTTTCGACCGAACCGAGAATCGAACCCAGGAACTCATGCTCAGGAGTAACGCTTGTGACCACAATACCAACGAGACAGCCTATTCTATTATATACTTGAATCCAACTTGTTTAGTAGTGCCATCTTAACACTTCGTTATGTGTGTAGTCTGAGTTCTCGATAAATAATAGAGAACCGGCTATATGTATGTTAACCACTCGTAACTTGAATAAAAAACCATGTTAAGTTATTTTATTTTCGTATAGGTTTCATCGGACAGTGTCGCTAACCGAGGTGAATCAACCACGCAAGTTCACGGACGCGCATTGTTTGTTGATTCGTGTTGAATTTACTACTTTAAAGATTTTATTTATTGGTATACGTTATTTAATATTAGTAGGAGCTCGTGCCTAGGTAATAACAGCCGCACGGGTTAAGCTACGCTTGCCGGGGTTAATCTGTGGATGGGTGACCATCTTTACTTAACGAGAGTCCTCTAGGTGAGGTGTAAGACTCCCCCCGCGACGTCCAATAGGGGCGCGTGTGGAACACTACTCGTCACCGCCTCGGGTTCTGCTGGATGGGGGGCGGCTGCAAGATCAATAGCGCAGGCGTTAAGATGTCTCTTAAACACATCCTCATATCGAGATGTTGACTACCATTTAGCCGTCCCCGGAGAATAAAATGATAACTGCCATTATCTTAGTTTTAGTGTTATGCCATTTTTGGTATCTGTGAGTGCTAATACATCTGCTCAATTTTTTTCGTAATTTTTATACAGTTATTTACGAAGTTACAAAATATTACAATAGTATTCAAAGTTTAATAACAGGTCTTAAATTACGAGAATAAAGTGTTAACATGATATTATCAAAATGTATTCCCACTTGTTAGTATGACAAACAGTCATACAATTATGTTCCCGTGAAAAAATATTCGACTAGATAATGATAAATGCAGTTATCATTTTATTCTTGTTCTAAACCGTGCAGCCGCTTTGTACCTATAAGATATGTTAGTCAAAATGCTGTTGTTTTTACTATCATTTTGAATACTAATATTGATTACTATGTCATAGTTTTATTAGGAAGCCAAATTCAAAGTCCTTACCAAATATTTGTTATAATACACTCGAGAGCAATGAATCCGGGTCACTTAAAGAATCCTAAAAATCTCGGAAACTAAAAATGCTAGGTTAATGCAATAAATTGTATTTAATAGACAATGTAATACTCCTTAAATGAAGGTATTAAAACTTCTTAGTTATTGTAAAGTTATATCATAAAAAAATCAAATTTGAATAAATAATCACTTTCGAAGATGGAACTACGAAATTACAGCATTTGGTTTTGCTTTTGTTTGTAATCTGTCATTTATGTGGGTACATAAACCATGTTGATAGTGCTCTATATTCATTATTCAAGCTGAAATTATGTCGCTTACGCCTGAAGAATGCACCAGAATACTTACAATGCTGGAAACCGGCCGGAGTCAGCGCGATACAGCCAGGACTGTCGGTGTGTCGCTGTCAACAGTACAAAGAGTTCTCCGACGTTACGAAGAAACTGGTTCTAACCTACGCAGACCAGGAACGGGCAGAACCAGGTGTACCACAGCACGAGAAGACCGATACTTGGTGAACACCATGCTTCGAAATCGCTTTCTCACAGGAACTGAACTCACAAATCAGTTTCGACGCCTCGGAGGAAGTAACCCAAGTGCATGGACAGTAAGACGTCGGCTTGCTGAATCTAACTTAAAACCCCTTAGACCTGCAAACGGCCCTAAACTGGAGCGTGGGCATCGTATTTCAAGACTAAGATATGCCCAGAGCCACGTAAATTGGAGTATTGAAGATTGGTCAAAAGTTATGTTCTCCGACGAATCAAAATTTATGCTCTACAAGCACGATGGAAGACACAGAGTGTATCGAAGACCAGGGGAAAGATTCAAGCAAGCATGCATCGAAGGAAAAGTAGCCTACGGTGGTGGGTCTGTACTTGTGTGGGCCGGAATTTCTTCTGAAAGTCGCACAGAGCTGGTGATCATAGAAAACGGCTCTTTAACTAGCGTAAGATATGTGGAAGAAATCCTCAATGATCACGTTGGTCCATTTATGGTCAATTTAGGTGAGGATGCTATGTCCATGGCCCTTTACGGGGCACCGGTGTGGGCGCGTTCATTGAGGCTGCGACCAGCCCAGCGGTTGAACGCGTCCCAAAGGGTCATGGCGATCAGGCTGGTACGAGGATACCGCACGGTCTCCCGTGAGGCGGCGAGCCTCCTTGCCGGACTACCGCCATGGGATCTGGAGGCAAAAGTCCTCGCGCACATGTGGGAGTTGCGCGAGGAGGCGAAACGCCGGGGCGTAACTCCGCTGCCGCGAGAAATCGCGGCACAGCGGACAGAGCTCCGGCGGGATCTCATGGCGGCATGGAGAGTGCGATTGTCGCAACCCAGCGCTGGGCACGCCACAATTGTGGCGATAAGTCCCCTCTTTGAGGAGTGGCTAGAGAGGCGCCACGGCGTCCTCACCTTCCGCCTGACACAGGTCCTCACCGGACATGGTTGTTTCGGGAGGTTCCTGTTCAGAATAAAGCGGGAGGAAACGCCCGGGTGTCACCACTGTGTGGATCGCCCGGAGGACACGGTGGAGCATACGGTGGAGGTCTGCCCAGCTTGGGCGGAGCACCGCCGTGTCCTCACGGAGGCGATCGGCGGCGGCGATCTCTCGCGTCCGGCCCTGGTTCAGGCCATGGTCCGGAGCGAGAGTGCATGGGAGGCCGTCACCTCCTTCTGCGAAGCAGTAATGCTCGCGAAGGAGGAGGCGGAGCGCGCGAGGGAGAGGCAAAATGCGCCCCCTCGCGCCCCTAGTCGCCGCAGGAGACGCCCCGGGCGTCGGGAGTCGAGAGCCGACTTCCGGCCACCGTAGGCGCGGGCTTGCGGACGGTGAGCAATGGGTAGCTCGCCGTCCGATAGGGACCAGGCCCGGGTCGACGGCGCGTTGTGTTCCACGCGCGCCTCAAAGAGATGTCAGCACCAACTGACGGGGTCCGGAAGGGCCAATGCCTGCCGGGGTTGCGGGTTTGTCTGAAAGGGATATCGCGACCTCGGCACACAGGCAACGGAAGGAACACGGGTGGGTTTTAGTCAGTAAAAGTCTGACACGCCCTCCCGCTCCACCCAGAGCGGGAGAAGTTATTTGATAATTTCCCACCCAAAAAAAAAAAAAAAAAAAAAAAAAAAAGGTGAGGATGCTATATTTATGCATGACAATGCCCGACCTCATACAGGTAGGATTGTGAATGACTACCTTCAAGAGATGAACATTACTCGTATGGAGTGGCCAGCGCGCAGCCCGGATATCAACCCGATCGAGCATGCTTGGGACGAGCTAGGCAGATGCGTAAAACAACGAAACCCTCCCCCAATCACGCTTCGTGAGCTCAAAATTGCTCTCACAGAGGAATGGGAGAATATTCCCCAAAATCGTATAAGGAACTTGGTGTACAGCATGCCAAACCGCGTAAACGCAGTAATGGAAGCACGAGGAGGCAATACGAAGTATTAAAATTTAAGAAAATCGTAATAAAGTTCAAAAATTTCATGTTTCCTATTTTTGTTTTAAGGAGAGATCAGCAGTTTTTTTCCTTATGTAATTTTGTGTTAATAAAATGTATGGTGACTCATATTTTTTTTACTTTCATTTAAGGAGTATTACATTGTCTATTAAATACAATTTATTGCATTAACCTATCATTTTTAGTTTCCGAGATTTTTAACATTCTTTAAGTGACCCGGATTCATTGCTCTCGAGTGTATTTACGAGAATAAGACGATATTAAAATATTATCAGTATCATTTGCTCCATAAACCCCGTAGAATCAAATGATAAGTGAAGAGTACAATATTTGATTCTGGTCAGGCTGTACGGGGAATAAAATGATAATCGACATTATACAACTTAGACGATGATTAATTTTGACTAACTAAACTAAACTAAAACACTTAGAACAAACAAAAAATAACTTTTTCTAAAAGCTGACATCCATCTGTCTACGTCCAGTATTTGAGGAGCAATCGACGAATACATGTTTTTTATTTTTCCTGAAAAGTTGAATTTTTGTAGTTATCATTTTATTCTCCGGGGACGGCGATGTATCCGTTTACCTTCGACCATCTCAGATTAGAACACGACTCAGTGCCTCTACACCTAAGCAATGGACCAAATGAATTATAGTATACCTACATAAAGCACCTAATGAATTGTTCTACTCACTCGTAAGGTATGCAACATGAATAAACAATGGTAGAGATTGTATTGTTTTCCAACCATTTTTAGTTTGAATGAGTGCTATGAAAACTACAATAACATTCTAGGCTTTGTCTTTAGAGGTAGGTACCTACTTGAATTCTCCTGACTCCTGATCAATTGACAAACTGACTTTTTTAACCGACTTCAGCAAGAGCAGGAGTTCATTTCGGAAATCTATGGCAAAAAATGTAACAAAACCGACTTCCGCAATTATAACCTTGTACTGCCTTTTTATAACTGTTTTTTAGGGTTTCGTACCTCAAAATGAACAACTGAACCCTTATAGGATCACTTCGTTGTCCGTTCGTCAGTCTGTCAAGACCCTTTTTTTCAGGAACGCGTGGAGGTATCAAGTTGAAATTAATATCAAATACGTAAGTCTGTGGTCTCTTAGAGCTCTAAAAAACTCAAGCCTCTAAGTCAACGCAATAAAATAATACAGCCATTTAGGCGACATGTTTACAAAATAAAAAAAAAAAACCTACCTTTATTGCTTATTTGTACCTAACTGGACTTGTGCAAGGTTGTTATACTGATTAGGTATTTTTTTTTTTTTTTTTTTTTCGCAAATAAATCAAAACCAGTGTGCAGGATACTTCCCGTTGACCTAGAATCATGAAATTTGGCACGAAGCAAACTCTCACAGCACAATTAAAGGAAAAAGTCCGAAAATCGTAAATTATTAGTTTTTTCACATAAAAATGTTTTAATTTGCGATTACAAACTTAAAGGACAATGCAACTTTTCCTTTGACCACTGGCCCAAAAAAATTAAACCTGTTGTGCATAACTGAAACCTATGCCAAACGTTAGTACTAATCATCCATGACTACTTTTACTATGGGGACAAATAAATCTATCCCAGTAAAAAAAATATACAGGGTAACAAACGTTTTGAAAAAGTGTCGATGTTTATATCACTTACTTATAGGTTTTGTTTGTTTTAAACATTTAAAATATCGCCAATTGTAAACATAAATGGACAAATAGGATGTAGGATAGGGTATTCAGAATTGACAAACTACTATACAAACCTTATTACTTATAGTTTTATAAACATAAAAAATACCTTAAAAATTACTCCTCATTTTGTTAGCAGAAATGACCACTATTTGTTTTAACTTAGCCAAAACTTATTTTTGTCGCTTAATCTAAGTGGCATATTCGTTAACTTAGTTTTTAAACATTAGTGCATAAAAGTTTTAAAACATTCGTGTTCATGGTTGTTATTATCCATACAAAACGCTGATTTCATAGGTGGGGGGGACCTATTATTTATTTAGGTTTAAAGATATTTATTTCCCATAAGAACTATATAAAAGTTCATTTATAATGAGATACAGAGTTATTTCTAAATAATAAGTATAATTAAGCCATATAAAAATCGACACTTTTTTAAAACGTTTCTTACCCTGCATATTTTTTTTACTAGGATAGATTTATTTGTCCCCATAGTAAAAGTTGTCATGGATGATTAGTACTAACGTTTGGCATAGGTTTCAATTATGCACATTGGGTTTCATATTTTTGGGCCAATCGGTTGCATTGTCCTTTGCAGTTGGAGAATTGACCGTGATGTATTACGATGGATCTCTAGCATTTCGCCAGAAATGCAAGTGTGTAGGATGGGAGAACATGTTTTTCAACTAAGTACAAAGTTAAGTTTGTTTTTGGGATCAATTCATCCCAAATACGGAACCCTTCATTGGGCGTGGTCCGACATGCACTTGGCCGGTTTTTTTTTATTAGTCTTGGGTTTTTGCGGACAATTTTTTTTGCTAGTTTGTAAATATTTTTTTCCTCGTTAGTAAATGTTAAAGGAGACATTTCATGCCCTATATGACTTTATTGTTCAAAAAAATTTTTTTTTGGTTCCATCGAACAATCCTTCATCTTGTAAAAAGATTTTTACCTCTAGACATTAGGGAAAACCAACAGCAATCAGGTTTATATACAAGGCATTTGTAATGATGATGTACTTGCCCATACAACACGATTAACTTTTATATGCACACCAGCTTTGGCCCGCGGCTTCACCCACTTGGAGGTCGGAAATTATCCCACGAGACCGTACTATGGGGATAAAAAGTATCCTATGTGTCAATCCAGGTTATAAACTATCTGTGTGCAAAATTTCATCCAAATCCATTCAGCCATTTTTGCGCGATTGAGTAACAAACATACAAACTTTCACATTTATAATTACTCGTAGTACGATAGTAGGATTACCATTAAGTCATAGGATTACGATTATAAAGTGTTTGTTTTCCTCTTATTACAATATCAGGATACAGCATTCAAATACTTTCATTCACGGATAATTTGGCCGCAATAAAATAATCAAAATATCAACGCGTATTTCCCAGGTTATGCAGAGGTTTACAAACAAGTAGTTCACCCAAAATTCGCCAAATATATGATAGTAGGGGTGACCGTAGTCATACGGTATCAACAGTAATAAATCAAATGAAATTCAAATAATTTTATTAGTTTGCAAACATATAACGTCATAATCAGAAGGACACTCGTCTTTTTGACGTAATCTATTGATTTACCAATTTTATATTAAGTAGGTCCCCACCTATGAAATCAGCGTTTTGTATGGAGAATTTTAAAGAAGTTGCTTTTTTCATACTAACATTTTCTTAATTTATATAATAACCATGAACACTAATGTTTTAAAACTTTTATGCACTAATGTTTAAAAACGAAGATAACGTAATATGCCACTAGATTAAGCGACAAAAATAAGTTTTGGCTAAGTTAAAACAAATAGTGGTCATTTCTGCTAACAAAATGAGGAGTAATTTTTAAGGAACTTTTTATGTTTATAAACTATAAGTAATAAGATTTTTTTTACTATTGGTAGTTGTCTATGATGGTCATTATTCGATATAATACCAAGCAATTGATGAATGTTTTAATTCATAGAAGTGACAAGGTTCTCTATTTGTGAGAAAAAAACGCCAATTTCATAGGTGGGGACCCAATACAATGACGTATCAAACCTCAAGCTTAGCGGCGAAAGTATAATAAATTAATAACCTTATCGGTAATTATATTTTCTAGCCTTTTGGGGTTGAAACCCTCGCGCCGTGGGGTCCGAGTGCTCAACGAAATCTCTGAACGGCTGCTTGATACTTCCCGTGACCCATTAGCTAGATTTTACCTTGGCCAGAGGCTAAGCATTGCCATACAACCTGGCAATGCGGCCAGTCTCTTGGGTACTTTACCAGTCGACAGCGATGCGGAGGAATTTTTCGACGCCATATTTTAATTTGTTGATAGTTTTAGTTAGGTTAGGTTATTATAATTATTTTTATTTTAATAGTTTGTTTTCAATTGAAAAGTTTATTATATTAATATTTTCACTAGTCAACTAGAATATTTATTATTTTTAATTAGAATTATATACATATTTACAAGTGGGTACAAACAACTTATAACTAATTAATTAATAAAAGTAGCAAAATTATACACTAACTTAACTAAAACTATTTACAAACTAAAATATAGCATCGAAAAACTCATCCGCATCGCTGTCGACTGGTAATGTACCCAAGTTTGTTAGTTAATTTATTATAATATATACACATTGATGAGCATTACAAATTAAGTACATAATATATTATACCTATTTCTAAAGTAAGGTAAATAACCTTCAAAGCCGAAAATTTATCAAGAATACGTAAATAATAAAAAATGTTACACATATTTACACAGTACATGATCATTACTACATTCTTATATAAAAATTCTTATATATAATTATTATCATAAAGGTACTTGAACTTAGCAACAAAAATATCACATGTAACAATTTTCTTTGTACAAGTTAGGTATTCATTTTAAGATTGCGAGTTTGTCCGAAAGGGATATCGCGACCCCGGCACACAAGCAACGGAAGGAACACGGGTGGGTTTTTATAATTTCCCACCGCACAAAAAAAAAAATATATTCATTAAGATACGCGACAAACAAATGTTGGTATTTGGGGACAACGGATAAAGGCTTGTGCAGACCAGCGCAACGCGACGGCGCGACGCGACTCGAACAATACAATTTCTAGGAAAACTTCACCGTATAACAATAACCGGTGTCCCGTCGCGCTGTAGTGTCGCGCTAGTCTGAACAAAGCTTAATTCTGAATTCTGTGATTCGTAGAATAAGAAAAAAACATCGTGGTTTACCGCAAGATATTTAGGTATATGTGACCTGCAATCCTGTTATTTTCCCTGCGGCGCACGTTTCCTAGGTTGTTTGGAGCTACACAAATACCTATCAATTGTATAAATTCAATCTCTTAGTATTGTATAATTGCATAGCACATGTGTGAGCACTGTGACCATTACCTTCTACAAAACTACCATTTACTGGGTAAGTCTTTCATTGACTTGAATGAGCCCTGGCGGCTGAGAGTATGTCATGTACGCTCACTCAAATGTCTCGCTGGTGGTGGCGTGTGTGTTGGATCATTAAGTTCCCTTCAAAATGGTTGAGCTGAATGGTGCTGATCCATGCGTCATGTTCGTGAACGGGCGCCGTCAGTAGGGGCTGGTCATCTCTTAGCTTCCATGGCTTATTTTAATGTATTTAAATTTTTGAATTTGTTATTATCTTTTCACTGCGGACGCTTTTAACGTGCACGTCTTTCTACATTGTTCTCACATGTATAATTTAAAAATGAATGATGTAACCAATATTTTGTAAGAATATTTTGATTTAAAAAAGTGTCCGTGGAGTTTCTTGCCCGTTCTTCTCCATAGGAACCTACTACGCTTTGGAATGGGCAACTAGCTTCCTCTTTCTGACTGACCCACCCCTTGACAATTCAAAAGTGCCTGTAATTGGTTAATTTGAAATAAATGCTTTGAGTTGTGTTGAGTTGAGTTGAATAGGTGTGTAGGTACTTTAGATACGATATCTTCGCCATCGGATAATTTTACTTAACATAGCATTAATTGGCCTTGTTAGTACCTACCTAAAGGCTCCCGCTGGCAAGCACGACGCAACGGCGCGACGAGTAGAACTAGGGTTGCCAACTTTTGCTAGAAGAAGTAAAGTATATCTGATTTCAGAGTGGTTAAATAAAGAGAACAGATAATAAAAAGAAGAACATTTATTAAAAAAAAAACATCCATGGTCGAAAAGACTTTCTCGGTGAATGCTGAAGTGGCGTGAACTGAGAATAAATGCCCGAGTTTTATGGCTTTGGGTACCATTATATTAAATTCAACAACAAAAAGTCTTTTTTGTGTTGTGAACATGGCTGGCATCAGTGAACATTATGCCGAAAAAGTCAGTTTATGTAAACAGAGTATTTTAGCGTTCTCTATTAGTGATAAAGATTGTAAATTACACCTTTAAGAAAAACAGTACAATATCTACTCTATTTTAGAGGACGGTTGGCAACCCTAGGTGGAACATACATAAATAACATAACATCACGCCTCGTTTCCCCAAAGAGGTGTACAGAGGTGTACCAATAGTACACCCACATTTTCTCTGGTGGAACAATTTCAATCAAAACTTCATGGAAATTGTTCAACCGTTGTCCCGTCGCGCCTGTCCGCGGGAGCCTTAAATTGAAAAGAAGATAGGTACTTTATCAGTGAATACTTTTAACTAAAGGATGAACGTTTTAGTTGTAACCAGTAATTATCGTTATTCAATAGGACTCGGGTTTATTTGTTTCATAAACTCGGTATTTTTAAACACAGTACAATAAAAGTAGTCTTATTTTAAATTCAAATGAGCTTTAAAAATAGAATCCGTAAAGTGACGTAAGTAAGAATAAATGAGAAACAAAATTTCATAATGATCGTTGTGTGTAGGTATGTGGAGAGGCCTTTGTTCTGCAGCAGATAATTACTAGTTGTGGTCTATTTCCCATGAAGATAAATACGCCAAGATTTCTCAGGCTAGATGTCATCTCTTATGGCAATTTTGCACTATCCATCGGCAGGCCCGGACTTAGAGACCCAGGGTCCCGAGACAACTCGAAATTTGAGGCAATAAAAAAAAAATGAGGCTTTCCTTTTCGAATCCATTTTGGAAATTTTGTAAATAAAATGCACTAATAGGTACAGGAAGTAACATTGTTTTTTCTTTTAATGCATTTATCAATTGCAACTGCACTATTCAAGTAAGTGAAATAAATGAATGTAGTATGTATTGGTTGTGGAAAAAAACAAAAAAAAATCTCTCCATGTATCATTCTATTCCTGCCTGCCGTCAGGGCAGCAAGTGGGGGGCCCCTAGGCTGGCTGGCCCCTGGGTCAGTGTCTTGTGTGCCTAGGCTTAAATCCGGGGCTGTCCATCGGAGCTGATCTCATAATGTTCCTCAAATCAAACTTTTCATATTTAATTAGCCTCTAATATCTCCACTATTGGGACTCAGGCCTCCTCTGCGAGAAGAAGTGGGATATAATCCAACATGGGGGACAAACGCGGGTTGAAACACACGATTTAGTTTTCTTCTTTCACAAGTGCCTTTTATGGCCTGAATAAATGATTTGTCTTTGAATATGGAACCCCCAATATCTCATAGATTGTCATTTGTTTTCCCAGTGCCTGGTCCACATTCTATCATGCCACGACTGGGACATAACAACAGTGGAAGGTATCGGTAACCGCAAGGATGGTTACCATCCCATCCAGGATCGTCTGGCCACGTTCAATGGCACCCAGTGTGGGTACTGCACACCAGGATGGGTCATGAACATGTACAGGTATTGGACGACTTTTTTTTAATGTCTTTTTGTCATCATAATTAGTTTCTGACACTCTTTGGCCAGTTTGTGAGGGAATTGCCACCAGGATTCCATTTTGATTTGAAGGATATGGATAGCGGTAAAGCTATAACTATCATTTGGCAACACATCGGCTCACTTTTCAAGTTCATAAATCTAAAATAAGTCCATCTAACGATTAAAAACTAGGTTTTGCCCGCGGTTTGGCCGCGTGGAGGTCGGAAATTGTCCCTCAGGAACGTACTCCCGGGATAAAAATATAAAAATATCGTGTGTCCTAACCCAGGTCATGATCCACCCATGAGCCAAATTTCATCCAAATCCGTTTGGCCGTTTTAGCGCGAAAGCATAACAAACAATCAAACTCACTTTCGTACTTCTAATATTAGTTAGGATGTGAGCCAAGTCCATGAACTCAGTCCAACGTACTGTTGTGCAAGGCATGCATCAGATTTTGCTAGCTCTAACATTAAATTCAATGGGTCTAGCTTCTCCAGTAGCCTTGTAACCTTAAGAACTTTCGAGTTTTATTCTTATTCCCAAACAAAAATATATTTCACAGCCTCGACAAATCGACAAGACACCTGACGACGCAGCAGGTAGAGAACTCGTTTGGGGGCAATATGTGTCGCTGTACCGGGTACAGGCCTATCCTGGATGCCTTCAAAAGCTTCGCCACAGACATCGACCCTGGACTGCAGAATAAGTTACAGGTATTTGTTAATACTCGATTGAATTGTTTTCGATAACTCGAGGCGACAAGACCTAAGGGCTATGTAACGTCGTCGGTTAAAAGAACAGGGGCTGTACTATGACTTGTTAAAGCAATCATCGTTGAAGTGTGAGAGAGAGATGAAGCTATACAGGACGAATAGCACTATCCTTATTTCACAACGGAAAGGTGATGGTTTTTTAACACGTCATAGTAAGGCCCCTGTTCTTAAGTAATTTCATCTACCTACTGCTTAGATTATTTTAGTCTTTTAACTCTGCGTTTGTACCGGCGAAACATCACAAGAAAACATATGGAAATCTCTAGTGCCTGTCAAACAAAGTATGGAAAAATTGACAGGAAATAGAGATTCCAACATGTTTTTTTATGAATGTTTCGCCAGTGCAAACACACAGTTAAAAAACATGTTTTATAATTCTAGAAGCATGTGCTTTTTGTGGCAAGACTCCTAGAGCTAAAGAAATATCATTATTTTATACTTATTCACTGCAGGAAAGATGAGAATACAATACCATGTAGGCATCATCCATTACTGCAACGTACAAACTAAGTTTTCACTTATGTCAACTTTTTTGGCAACGGTTAAAAAGCTTAAGAATCCATAAAACCTCAGCTCAAATTCACTACTTATCCGCTCACGCGACCTTGGCAGTCAACTGCCAGTACGCAAAAACGCTCGATTGTCCAATGCCACGGGAGTGGCTTTGAAATTCGCGCGCGAAATTGAATGACAGCGCACTCTGTTTTTATTTTTTTGAATTTTTTCAACCGAGCTACAGCTTTCGTTCTTGTACTGACAGAAAGCCATATAAATTCCTGACATTTTCGTAAGATGGCGTTATATTGTTAGAGGCATAATAAATATTGTAGCAGTGGTTGAAATCACTTGTTTATCTGTGCCGTGAACAGTGCGCGCTCTGTTAGCGGACATTTTGATAAAAACTTGGTACGTAAATTTGTTATTTGTTTTATACGTAATATTATATACCATTTTGTTCGTGATTTTACGTTCTACCGACTTATCTATAATACATGTGGATTCCGAGTCATAAATTGGATGAAAACATTTTATTTTATTTTATTGCTGACGTAATTTTATAAAAACATGATAAAAACTTGATAAAAACTAATATATTGCTAGTTTGTACTTAATTCCTTGTAATTTAACCGTATAGCATGTTTATTTACGAACAATTTGGTACCATTATTGTATCATTTAGTTAAGATTTCGAAGTAGGGAAAATATAAGTTTACGCCATATCCATGATTCAACAGCGCGGACGGCTGCGCGGGACGCCGCGCGCATGCGCGGGACGGTGATAAAGCGTGCCATGCGCGGAAAACATTGTCAATGTACATTTAATTATTTTAATTGTAATGATTTATTTTGCTCACTGATTTACATTCGGCACAATAAATCTACATTTTAAAGATTTGACGGTGACAGTATATTTTTCTTTTTATCATAAACATTGAAACGATAAATAAATAATGAAAATCCGTGAATGACCGGCTTTATAATGTGAGCGCAATGGCGTGCGCGATTATTAGTTCGCGACATGTTATTATTATTTGTATTTCAAAACTTTGTAGGAACAATGGTAAATATTATGATGTCATTTGATGCAAACTGAATTGGGCTAAATATAAGGTTAAAAAAAACATAGGGTTATCGCTTTAGATTTTGAAATAATACGAGTTTTGTTTTTGTTGGCGTATTTAAAAAAAACAAAGTCATTTAAAGTTACAAAACAAGCTATGTAGTGTAGTCTGGTCTGTCCACTTCCCGAAACAGTCATTAGTATACAATCACTTCATAGAAAGTTTTTGTTTACAAGATTTGTTTATGTTACTCGACACCGTGCCGCGCGATAAAAAAAAAGTTCAAGGACGCCGAGGCCACCCACGTCGCTAAATGGGACGAGGAAGTGGTTATCTCACTCGCACAATACTGCTCGCGAGCTGAGTGAGAGCAAGACTGAGTGGCGGGGAGTGGCCTCCAAGCCGCCTATAGTTTAGGTAATTCCTGTTTACGGCAAAAATAATGGTAATATAAACAAAGACATTGTATCTGCTTTATAGTTAGTTCAGTTATTATGCACAGTTTCATGATCTAATTTGAAGTATTTTTTTAACACCAACGCGCAACGGTTTATTGTTCGGTTTGGAGGTAGCTTTGTTTTTTTATGGAATCGTGATTTCGTCAAACATAGTACTTAACATTAATCCTCAGCTTTACCATATATTTATTTCAAAATTAATGCTGCAGTATTTGGTATAACAGAGGATCATGCTAAGCATACTTGAGGTATTATAGACTCTTAAACGACCAAATCATTCTCTTCCACAGGATTTAGAAGACCTGCACATAACAAAATGCGCCAAGAAGTGCATCCGTAAGTGCAGTAGGTCAGAAGACGAGTGGTGCCTCATAGAAGACACGCAAGGGTCACTGAAAGAACTCAACACGATTGCAGGACGGTGGTACAAGGCATACAGCGTGGAAGATGTGTTTAAGGTTATTTGGTGGTACTTTATTGATCACCATGGGTCATGCTTGCTTAAAACGTTTATCTTTGACGGCTACCATAGGTAAATGTCCGTCATATTAATAATGGTGTAGTCAGTGCCATCCACGAAGACGCGCCCCACTCCGCGGTCACTGTATTGTAAAGTATAGCTTACAGTACAGTACACTCAGTACTATCTATAGCCGTGAAATAGAAACACTATCAAGAGAAAAAGATCATGAAAATAATGCTAAACCATGAGGTAATACTGTTTTTGCATGCTGTGTCTCTTGGCTTGTTTTAATTGGTTGAACAGTGTAATAATTGTAGATAGACCAATAAATAAAAGCCTTGCGCATCTCTGGTGTAAAGGCCGTCTAATCGTTGGAACCAGACAACAAGCATTTTGCAGACGGCGTCGTGTTCTACTTCTATTGCTATTTCCCTCTCTGTATGAAAAGATCCCTTTGCCCCACAGTGAAACAATTAAATAAGAATGAAGGCTGAAATAACTATTCTATTGTTTTTACTTCTGGCAGCTTAATATATTTTTTAATCTCATCAGGTTCTGGCTCGCGAAGGTACAAATAGTTACAGGCTGATTGCAGGCAATACTGGCAAAGGTATGTCGATTTGTTGATAAGAACTTTATTTGATTTACTCAAAAATGGTTAAAATTAAAATATCATAATCCATTTTCTCATTCCAGGAGTATACCCAATAAAACTCGAACCAAAGATCCTCATAGACATATCGTCGATAGAGAATCTAAAACTGTGCCAAGCCGATGAAAATCTAATCCTGGGCGCTGGGATGTCCCTCACTGAAGTCATGAAGACCTTCCAGCAGTGGAGTAAGAAGAATGGAGACTTCGGCTACTTGGAGACTTTGTATAAACACCTGGACTTAGTAGCGCATGTACCTGTTAGAAATGTAAGTGGTCCATACTAACCAACGTACTCCACTCCTGATTAGCGTAGCAGAGGTTACGCTACGAGGACGATGGGTCTTCGTAGACAACTGCTACGAAATAACGTCATGGTTTATATCAGCACATATTTTGATTTCATGAACTTAATTACCTATGTTAAATTTAGCGCAAGAAAACGTCGCTTCCTTTTTGACATGAATTAGGTGATAGAGATCATTATAATACATATCATGGATGACGGCTGTATTTCCCGAAGATCATGAATTCTCTTCTCGTCTTCGGGGTCTTATATCTTTTAATCATAAGCTTAAAATTGCTGTTATCTATTTCAGATTGGAACAATTGGAGGGAACTTGGCATTAAAAAACCAACACCATGACTTTCCGTCTGACTTGTTCTTGATTTTGGAAACTGTTGGAGCCACCGTTACCATAGGTACGGACAGTGCCATCCACGAAGACGCGCCCCACTCCGCGATTACTGAACTGTAAGCTGAACTTAGTACAGAGCGGAGCGGAGTGGGGCGCGCCTTCGTGGATGACACTATATCTATACCGATACCTATAAAAACTAGCCTTATTTAGCAAGTCCTGAAAATAAGGAGCTGCTGATTCTAACAACTTACTGAACTTAATGAATAACTGACCCCCAAACCCTTTTTCAGTAAACAGTGATCTAAGCAAAGTCGAGCTGAAAATTCACGACTTTTTAACAACAGAGATCAAGGATAAACTGATATCTGAAGTGAAACTTCCTCCTTTGTCCAGTAACAACTTAATTAGAACATTCAAGGTAATGACTAAGCACGGATTTATTTTATTTCATATTTTGTTTTCCTGAACCTTCGCCGAAATTTATTACGACTTTTAATCATAATTCTAAACTATAGCTTGTTTGTGTCGAATATTCAATTAGGTATTATTACATAATAATAAACAATAATAATATTTAAGCTAATAGACTTAATTAAAATGTCATCATCCGTCGTGCTCTTGTTACTGCCGGGGAGCCAACTGTTTTAAGAGCGTTCATCCAAAAAGTAGGCAACGTCGCAAATATCTGACAAATATTAACGAAAAGAAATATGGCTAACTAGTGTACTAGAATATCAAAAATAAATTGCAATATAATTGCAATTTATCACTGAATTTAATGTTGTAACCGTTGTTTATGTGTAAAAAAGTCATTTAGAAAGTTTCCAAATACTTTTTTTATATTTAAAATTAAAATATTCGGTGTTACGATATTAATTATTGCATTTCATAATTAATATTTTAATTCACTAGTTAGCCATATTTCTTATTCCCATACAGTAATATTGCCAACTTAATCAAAACAGCGAAATATTTGACAGCTATTTGCGACGTTGCCGACTTTCTGTATAAACGCTGTTAAGAGGACCATAAGAGACCTTATTGCCTTGAAAGTTAGGCAGGCTTTAGGTGTGGGATGCAATATGTGTCGACACCCATGCGCCATCCCGTCTTCCTATTACGGCGGGTTGTGCTGAGATGGCTGCTGCAGGTACGGAAAACCATAAACGGCGAAAATATTCCAATCTTATTGGGAGTTACATGTTAGGGCCATGGGGTCCGAGTGCCCACTTAGTTTTTCGACACATAGCACACACAGGTAGAGGTTTCGAAGATTATAGATTTTAATGACACCAAAGACAGTGCGCACACTCGTCCTTCAAAGTCAAAACAGTTTTCTTTGCTGAAGACTGAACAGTTTTGTCTTTAGTCAAAACAAGTTATTCAGTATTACGTTTTGATAACCTTGTCTAAGAAATTATTTTACTGCGACTGTGAGCGCCATCATTGGTTTCATAGAGCGATAGTCAGTGTAAAGATAGTCTTCTCAGATCACTGTTGGTTGATTCACGGAAAGAAACGGATAGGTACAATGTTTCACCAGTTTCTTTATGTGTTAACGCAAAAGTTAATGAAGGACGTCCCGTTAACGGTGCGGTGGACAAACGGCCTTAGGCGTAGGTCTGCCACAGCCTAAATAAAATAAATACTAACAGAAGTGAGTTTGTTTCGCTGTTTTCATTAATTAATTAATTTTATTATTTATGTGCACACAGTAAAATGCATAGAAATATTACATAATTATAATTATGGAAATTTCAATTAAAAAACAATGTAGATAATAGGGTGTGAGAACATAAAGAGACAAATATGAATATGCGAGGTCTTACACTAATATATTAAATATACCTTCCTACGCAAAATTTAAGTATCATTATGTGTAACTCTTTGCGATATAACGCAGAGTTACATAATGAAACTTACATTTTATATGAATTCACAAAAAAATTGTCATAATTGGTAAATAGTCGCATATAATAGGTATATTACTAACTATA
Organism: Agrochola circellaris; assembly: GCA_914767755.1. Taxonomy (NCBI): domain Eukaryota; kingdom Metazoa; phylum Arthropoda; class Insecta; order Lepidoptera; family Noctuidae; genus Agrochola; species Agrochola circellaris. The sequence goes on from OU611853.1 coordinate 3,334,783, forward strand.
ATAAAATAAAATATTATTCTCTTTGTTGATTGTGGCCATGACACATGAATACCTTTTATTTAGGCCTTTTTCACGTAGGCCCCACTAAGTAGGTAGTAACTTACGATAAGTAGTTATATTACCTTTAAAAGTAGGTAAGTAATAGTGAAAGATTGTTCATTTTCAAAGAAACTGGGTTATTTTTGTTTTTTTTCTATTTCAGTTACGCATTCAATTTTTTTTTTTTTAATAATACACATTTCCGGGAAATCAAAACAAAAACGCCATGACTTTGAACCCTAATCACAGAATAAATTATAGTACTGACGTACCCTAATGTTCGGTTAACCGCAGAACCGCACGTCAGTATATAAGTAGGTTTTTAGGTGCCGACACCTACACAATAACAGCACCTTATAATTATAACATTATTTTATTTCTCAGATAATGCCTCGAGCCCAGAACGCACACGCCATAGTGAACGCGGGTTTTCTTTTTAAATTCGACGCGGCAAAGACAATCAAATCTGCAAACATAGTCTATGGCAACATTAGTCCGACATTCACGAGAGCGGTACAAACAGAGGCTTTGCTCGTTGGACAGAATCTGTTCAGCAATGAGGTATTGTTGAAAGCTTTGAAGAAGTTGGACGAGGAGCTGATTCCGGTAGAAGTTCTGCCTGAACCGTCTGCAAGCTGTAGGAAGACTTTGGCTTTGGGGCTGTTCTATAAAGTAAGTTGAGTGTGTTTTGCACTATAGGCTCTCCAATTCCATACAGGCATAACTTTGTTACTCAGCGATGGTTAAGGCGAAAGCGTTAGGGTAGCCGTGAAATATAAATTTTCTTACGTCTTTTGCAATTTGCAGATCAGTATCAGGTTAAATGTTGGTCTAAATATGATTCGCAGCCGTATCAAATATTTATTTTTAGAATTATAATCATAAAAATCACCAATACAAATCTCTAACTTCGTATAATCCTATTGAATAACTACATATTTCATGAAGTCATGACATTTGAGGATTATTCTAACTTATGGAGTTGTATTGCTGATTTTAATGATTATAATTCTAGATAGCCATATTTGTTATCGTCGCGAATCATATTTGAATACAACATGACACTGACTCACTGTCCACAAAACATAAGAAAATTTGAATTTCGCGACTACCTTAGCGCATCCCCCTTAAGTCACTCTAAAGACAATTACCACGCTAGCTCTGCTCCCACGCACCCCGCCACTCCGATATGTGCTAAACGCTAACACAAATAAAGCATCTGCAATAAAGTTGAATATCGCGTGCGCTCTTTGATCGTGTTCGAGCACGAAACTAAATGGCGTAAGTCTCAAATCTTATTTTGTTTATAACTAAAGTAATAATTGATCTAGAGAAGAAATATCTTGTGACTGGATAATACTTAAACTACATTTTCTTACTGTGAATAGTTATTTTAGACACAAAGGGCGAGCAATCTTGATCTACTTATTTTTTAATCATCTTTAAAAAAGACATGATTATTGAATAAAAAATGAATCGAGCGAAAATTATGCAATTACGTAACTGTCTTGTACATGGAAAGAAAAAGATCCAATAAATCATATAAGTACTTACTAAAGTCCCTTTTTATTGTATGCGAGATTGTTTCAGAATATAAATTTAGGGAGCCTGCTCTTAATAATCATTAGGTGTGAACCTAATAGTTCGATTCTGTGAGTAGAAGATCGAATACGGGTTCATATAACAAGTAGATAGGTAGTTGGAATCCCTTTTAACACCTGGCTTGATAGCACCGTGGTTTGCCTGTAATGAGGTGCCTACTGGGGATAACTCTAAAACGCTCCAGGTGCAGTGACGAGATATTTTAGCAACCTTTTGACAGAGCTATTATTTTGTTAACACATGTGGTCTTGCCCGGATTTATCTTCAACTAAAAACCATTTAATATTTTCAGGCAGTTCTATCACTCTACCCAGATGCGAATCCCCGGTATAAATCAGGCGGCAGTATACTGGAGCGACCTGTCTCCCGAGGGACACAGACTTATGAGACAGATAAGACGCTGTGGCCGCTGAATAAACCTGTACCCAAGCTTGAGGCACTCTCACAGGTAAATTGTATCTTAGCCCCGAATTAGGTAGACCCCTCTGGCCAGTATTTATTAAGTACCTAATGATGGAAAGCAATGAAGCATCAATTACCAACAAATATTTCAGCCATATTAGTTTCACCCTTAGAGCGGCTAACACACTGGTACGCCATGGCAACGTCGCCGGTTACGTATCTAAAGAATTCATATTTAAATGTATGTGAGTTGACACACTTGGCTACAGTCTGGCGACGTTGCCAATTTGGAAGCGTAGCCACGACCGATCAACCCCTACGTGGAGACTGGATAAAGCATTTTGTATAAAAGTAGGTAAGTTACGCCTCCCTCACTCAGTGGCCAATTGATCGCCAGGACGGACGCCTGCGTATTACTGGATACTTATTTGGCAACCTCATTTGGCTATGATAGGTAGCCAGAAGTAGCCATGGCTACGTAGCCAGCGACGTCGCGATGGCGTCCCAGTGTTAGCGGTCTAAGTCAAATAATGCATCGGAATGCCAGTATTAAATTCATACTGTAGAGTTTGTTGCGCCACTTCTTCCGAGTTCAAACAATATTTTGAGTGGTGATGGATGGGCCATTTGGGGCTGTCTTTTGGAATTCCAATTACAAAAGGTAAGCTTAATTTGATCGACCTCTTGAGCACGGTCTCACGAAAAATTTCGAACGGTTTTTCACCGATGTGACGCATGATCATCGAGGAATCTCAGTCTCAGATGTATTTACTGTATTTTTAATTTCCAGTACCTAAGTATCACATTAACCAGTCACCATAATCAGCTTTACTATTATGTCTCGCAGTGTTCAGGTGAAGCAAAATACTCGTGTGATGTGTTCAACGGTCCGCGTGCAGTGCACGTAGCGTTCGTGCTGTCTGATGTGTGTCGTGCTGAAATACAGGAGATTGACGCTAATGAGGCACTGGTACGTATTTCAAGTTTCTTACAATATCTTGATTTGGTTGGAGTAACGTTCAATATAACATAGCATCACGTCTTGGTTCCTCGAAGGGTCGGGTAAAGATGTACTATCGCGGACACGCATATCTGAACACCGTAAGGACTATTTCTGCTTGCAGCGCTCGGCCGCTATAGTAACGCTTACTTACGAAAAACAAGGGTCGCGTGCACGGGATTTTGTTTTCAAAGTGGTTAGATATGCGTGACCACGATGGTCACTATAGTAGGTACACCTACATGACATCTGGCCCGAGAGTTCGGCAGAGGTGTACCTATTGTACATCCACATTTCGCCAGTTACGTTTAAGTCCCATGTAATAGGGTGCGAGCCTATTGGCAATAACCGGGCAAGATCCAAAATCCGGGCTCCTACTAAGAAATTCCTGACGGAAACACTCAATAACACTTTGCCCGCATCGAGAATCTAACCCAGGACCTCATGCTTAGCAGACCTCATGCAGCGCTTGCGACCACTAAACCAACGAGTTATTTAAAATGATTTATTTTTTAAATCGAAAGTCGCTAAAAAACTAAGTACAGTACATACATAAAAGTTAATGGTCGCGCCAGCGCTAAATGCTAGGGCGTCATTTATGTATGCTGACTCAATGCAGTTACGCACTTCGCAACATGAGGTTATCAATAAAAGAAGAAACGTTAGTAAACTTTTTCCGCACGAGTATATAGGTATCTATCTACAAACATTTTACTCAGTAGGTAAGTTCTGTAAAGTCATTTCTTGTCGTCACTGAGCCGCAGATCAATTACCAAAGGCTCATTATTTCCAGAAAATTCCTGGAGTCTTCGCCTTCTTCTCCTCCAAAGACATTCCAGGGAGGAATTCCTTCACTCCCTCAGAAGTGCCCTGGATGGGAACTGACGAAGAAATCTTCGCGTCAAAGAACATCTCCTACTACGGTCAGCCAGTGGGGGTAATTGCGGCCATCACCAGGCGAGCGGCTGAAGCTGCTGCGGAACTGGTCAAAGTGAAGTACAAGAAGTTGAATGACAAACCTGTGTTGACAGTCAAAGATGCGTTGTTGGCCGCTGATAAGGATAGACGAGTAAGTACCTAGTTTTTTTTTCCTTCAGCAACTGTTCTGCATTTGGTGTTTCAGGGTTTAAGAAAGATTTATTGTATTAGGACTTTGCGACCGATCAAATATGTAACTTATCAAGTTTGTGATTACTATAGAGTAGAACAAAAACAACTCAGCCAATTGCAGGCACTGCTTAACATAGGCGCCTCCTCATCTTCTGCATCTGAACCCTCCTCGCTTCCTTCTTCAAGAACGACTGAATAGAGGAACGTGAAAGATTCTTCAGGTTTTCGGTCCATCTGACTAATGTTCTTCTGCTTAAGCCTACTCTTAGTCTGTACTTAAAAAAGCATCACCTTCTTTGTATATCTAACTTTCTGTAACTCGGCCAACTTACTTCCACAGCTCCGCAAGGACGTGACCGTGGAACCGACCACCAAAGGCACGGACACCCAGCACACAATCACCGGCACCTTCACAGTACCTTCCCAGTACCACTACACGATGGAGACTCAGAGCTGTTCCACAGATGTCACTGAGAACGGACTGGTGGTGCGGTCCTCTACACAGTGGATGGACCTGGTCCATGTGGCGGTGGCTAAGGCGCTGAATGTTGACGAAAACCGGTAGGTTTTTCAGTTTTTTTTTTAATGTTTTTTTTTTTTTTTACAAAGGGACTGCCTGGATCTTCTTTCTTCCCTTCTCTCCGTATGAAAGGTGTGGTTCCAACAAATAATAAAAAATAAAAACTCCTGACTACGTTATGACATTTAAGAAATAGGTAATAGTGTTGGGAAATTATTGAATTTGGGCATTGGTAGAGCTGTGCTCAGCTGTGGACTTCTTTTTTATATTGGCATTTCCTCATTTCAGTGTCCTTGTGGAGGTTCCGCGAGTAGGCGGCGCGTACGGTGGCAAGGCGTCCCGCTCGTCGCTCATAGCGTGCGCAAGCGCCTTAGTCGCACACAAGCTCAACAAAAGCGCGACGCTCGTGATGCCTATCACACACAACATGCACGCTATAGGGAAGCGACATGCCTGCGAGTTTCAATATGAGGTACGGGACAATCCTCCCTTTTAATACTAGGAAATACACGCTGATGTGAAACCTAACTTTATAAACAGTAGTAGGCCTATTGCACCTGAAAAACCAAGAGGTTTGAAGAAGTGTTGCCGAGTTTAGAGACGAAGCGATATCTATAATGTCTGGAATAACAAGACACCCTTCTGGAAGCCATAAACAACTAGTTTGCAAGCTATGGTAAGCTGCTGAGATAACAAGAACACAATAACGTTACTAAGAAAGAACGTACTTCCATGGAAATAATATCCTTCTATTGACTTCAATACACCTATTGCTATTTGTTATTCCAGGTTGGCGTGAACAACGACGGCTTAATCCAATATCTCAACGTTACCTTCTATACTGACTGTGGATGTTCATTCAACGACTCTCCGTCCGGTGACATAGCAGTGTCTATCACCAACCTGTACTCGAGCGACACGTGGAAGATCACCGGTTACAGCGTGCTCACTGATAAGCCGAGCGAGACATGGTGTAGAGCGCCTGGTTAGTAGTTTGAAAACAATCGACCTAATTGAATAATATACTTCTTGCACTTTAAATCTTGCACCCTTGGCAGTGCAGTATTTTCCAGCTCTCTCTGTATGAGTAGGTAGGTATTACCAAGGCAAGGTATAAAACACAAGTTCCATTATTTTCACTATTTTCATCACGCCAGTGTTCCCGAAGGGTCAGGCAGAGGTGTCCCATATACTTATATAGGTTCACCTCTGCCTAAACCTTTGGGCGTTACAGGCGTGATGTTATGATGTAATGTTTCTTATCATAATAGCCATTAACTTTTAGACAACCAAAGCAAAACAATAGGAAGCTTAAGTCTCGGTACCTACAGTTCTATAAAATGTCAACTTTGTCACAGGAACGACTGAAGGCATAGCATTCTCCGAACACATAATGGAGCGCATCTCCCATGCCACAAACAAAGACCACGTCGAGGTCAGACTAACAAACCTATCGCCAAAACACGACGCCCTCAGAGAAATGATCTCATCATTCAAAATGGACACCACTTTTGATGACAGAAAAACTGAAATCACCAAATTCAACCAAGAAAATGCGTGGAGGAAACGTGGGTTAAGGATCTCTATCATGTCCTACCCTATTGCATACTCAGGGAACTTTCCTGTTACCATTTCCGTATACCATGCTGATGGAACAATCGCTATATCCCATGGGGGGATCGAAATGGGACAGGGGATTAACACCAAAATAGCCCAAGTTTGTGCATATGCCTTGAAAGTTCCGCTGAAGAAAGTCACAGTTCGGGGAAGCGATAGCTTTGTGTCTCCGAATTCTATGGCTTCCAATGGCAGTATAACCAGTGATTCGGTTGCGTACGCCACCATGAAAGCCTGTGAGGATCTCATGAAGAGATTGGATGCAGTGAAGAAAGACCTTGTTGAACCGACGTGGGAGGAGGTCGTGAAAAAAGGTTATGACAAAGGTAAGCTCATACAGATATACTTTATTTTTTCGTACTGATAATAATTTTTACGGAAGCCTCGCAATCACGGATGAAGAAGGTCACGATCGCAATAGATTGTCCTCTTTCCGTGAGTCTTGTGAAAAGCAGGCTGTTCAATGAGTATGGCTATTAATGATTTTTTGTCAGAAGGTAACAAAAAACTGAAAATGACAGATACAGGTACATTATGGTAGGTACCTACCTTATACCTATACCTAGTACCTTGCAGAACTACACAAAAAGGCGGAAAAAACTTGGTCAACGGACTTTCGACCAGCAGGTTTCTAGCTATATTCTACACATTAAGCAACAAACTCCTTAATTTTGAAAATTATAACCATTATTTTTACCGTTTGAAAGGTATAAACCTCCAGGCAACCTACATGACGTCACCAAACGATGGCCTCGTTGGTTACAATGTATACGGCGTGTGCGCAGCTGAAGTGGAGCTAGACGTGTTGACTGGCAACCACATAGTGAGGAGGCTGGACTTGTTGGAGGATACTGGAGTCAGCATGAGCCCTGAGATCGATGTGGGACAGGTGGGGACATATTCGTTTATTCATTCATTCATTTAGCCGAAAGATGTCCACTACTGGACCCCTCCCCCAAGCCACCACCACATTTCTTATTGGTGCTTGTCTTTTTGGGGGGGGGGGGGGGGGGGGGGTATGCCATAATCGCCACACTTGGATGGCGGGTTGGCGATCGCAGTATGGTGTTAAAAAATGCATAGAGAACGCTGCTACCCATTCGTTAGTAAGTCCATTAGTCGCCTTTTACGACACCCATGGGAAGAAATAAAGTAGTGCTATTCTTTGAGACCGATACCACACGGAACGGGGGACATATATTTTGTAGTAATATTTTGTTAGGAAAACTAAGTGCCTACGGAATAAGGGGAAACGCTCTCTCTCTTATAAAATCCTACCTTGACAACAGAACACAGTGTACGGAAGTTAGACGAATTTGCAAAAAGGATAAAAGAGAATATAAATACATTTCAGGAAAACGTAAAATTACATTTGGCGTGCCACAAGGCAGCGTATTAGGCCCACTATTGTTTTTGGTCTATATAAATGACTTTCCAAAACACGTCACTTTTCCTATGGTTCTTTTTGCCGATGACAGCACTTTAATTATTAGGCATGATGATTTAAGTACAAAACATGAAAGTGACATTAAAAATGCATTACAACAATCAATTGCTTGGCTTGAACAAAATAATTTAATTCTTAATTTAAATAAAACTAAAATCATGCAGTTTCGACAAAGAATTACCACTTCTGACATTAATCTAACTTTTAATAATAATACAATTGAAGAAGTAGGACATATAAAATTTTTAGGATTGACAATAGACTTTAAATTGACGTGGAAAGAACATGCATCGATATTAATTACAAAATTGACCAAGTTTGCCTTTGCTCTTTATAAACTCAGCAAAATAGTAAATCAGGCGGCTGTCGTGACCGCGTACTATGGCTACGTAGATTCCATATTACGTTATGGAATAATTTTCTGGGCAAATTCCTGTAAAAAACTTGACATTTTTAAAGCACAAAAGAGGTGCATTAGATCCATATGCAATCTTAAATCAACAGAAAGTTGCAAACCGCATTTTATAATCTTAAAAATACTAACATTACCTTGTCTTTATACGAGACTGCTTTGTTCGTAAAGAAAAACGGTGATTTATTTAAAAAAACTTCGGAACAAAGGTATCGATCCATAAGACCAACATATCGACATGAATTATGCCTGACAAGTTCAAAAACCGCTCTTATGCACAAGAGCATACTTTGCATGGCTCCAAAAATTTTTAATAAGCTACCAAATGACATAAAAGATTTAAACTTGACACAATTTAAACGTAAACTAAATATTTTTTTAATAGACAAGTGCTACTATACCATTGACGAATTCCTAGTTGACAAAATTTCATGTGACTGACCATTTTTTGTATTTATGTTTTAATGTAATAATTGATAAAATCTTGAATTGTAATTTCTATAGACATTAATTAGTTCTTTATGTTGCATGTAATGTATAACTTAATCTCTAATATTGTAATTTAACAATGCATGCCTTATAAGGTAGATTTTTGAGCTACTATAAAATGTTTTTAAGACCCTGTTGTATCACCAAAAATCGCATTAATAAAACTTTGAACTTTGAACTTTGAGTAACTCTGTTATTCTGGGAAAAAAGAAAGTTGAAACTTTTATTGCAAACTTAAACGGTTTTTCTGTTTAGGCTATGTATAAGTTTTGTTGTCGCATGGGTGCGTTTACTCAGTAGGTATTTCCGGATCAGTGTGTTTTTGCTTGTTAGGTGTGTTTGTAATGACAATAATACCTATTGAGAAAATGCGAGTTTGGTGAACTTTGGTGCAAAATAGTCTCCTCATACCTATTTCTGTAGATACTAGATACAACATACTTTGTTTCAGTAACCATATTTCATACCTAACACCCACAGATCGAAGGCGCCTTCGTCATGGGCCTAGGACTCTGGACCTCAGAGAGGATCGTCTACGAAGAATCCTCCGGGCGGCTGCTAACGGACCGGACCTGGACCTACAAGCCGCCTGGCGCTAAGGACATACCTGTGGACTTCAGGGTCATGTTCAAAAGAAATGCTAGCAATCCTGCTGGAGTACTCCGGTCTAAAGGTAAAGAAATGTGGTTCCACTGCACTGTTTCGGCAAATAGTGATTCAAGGCGTTTCAGACTTCCTATTCTTAGCACGAGGTTTCGGGTTCATAACCTGGACGGCTTTGTTACAAAAAGAGATTTATCTGTAGAACTAGGTTTACACCATCAGGCCATTTTATAATTTCTAACTATTTTTAAAGTTTAAGTGGTTAACTTTGTATTGAGAACCGTACCAAGGTCGGAATTAAGGACGAAGGTGACGACTCCAATTTCGATGCCGATATATCGGTATCGCCGATTATATACAACCGATATCTAACCGTTGTCACGCGCAACGTCGACGCGCGCGCTACATTGTCAGTCCGTCGCAGGCGGAACTGGCGGGAGAGCCGCGCAGCGCATGCTTAGCGACATAACAACACGGCAAACGGCAGTATTTGCAGTTTACTGAGCGTTGGCTAAGCGATGTATTGTTTCTTGCCTGTTTCCGTATTTGTGATTCTGTTTATGCACTCAGTGTAGTGAAGACTATAACGACAGTTGTGCCCAAATACAAAAGATAAACAAACCCCCGAGGTACAACATATTTCATTATTTATTTTGATTAACATCTACTAATCTATCGATATCGGAATCGGTATCGGTACATCATTCAACTTCAATTTTTTCTCAAACACTATAAAGTAGATACCCGCCATGCTATTCTGTAAACATCTCACCGTGAAAACTTGGGTGAAGTGAGCTGTCAATAGTGTCAATCCCTGTGGAACGTCAGCTCACTCCACGCTCACTTCACTAAAGTTTTCACGGTGAGATGGTTACAGAATAGCACTGCTGGTTTACAAAAACATCGCGCGGAAACGTCTGGAACAAATCGTCATCACCCAAAAAGTTACCGAAGCGATCAATGAACGACCATTGATCGCCTGTGCTATGCAATAAGGGTACATAAACTGCTGCTACATACAGATTGAAAAAAATTATTATACAACATGTAAAAAAAACCTTATCCGATCCGTGAGGGCGTTGTTAAGTATCGTACTTTACATATTGTATTATTCCAGCGACTGGCGAGCCAGCCCTAGTCCTCGCCGTGGTGGTGACGCATGTGCTACACGACACCATCCTTGATGCCAGGACCGAGTTCGGATACTCCAACAAGGAATGGGTATTTGTAGGTAAGTTACAGCAATTTGACACTGCAGTACCCTATAACATAGCCTCAGTAGGAAATAACGGGTCATATTTTTTTTTATTTTACAAAAAAATGAACTAACCAAATTTTAGTTTGTACCTACCGCCGGAGCAGATTCGGTTTTTTTTTTTGCTTTGAGATGTTATTTTCTTGTTTTCAGAATCTCCTTACAACATAGAACACATACTCAAAGCGATATCACCCAAAATAGAAAGCTTCAAACTAACGTAACCTAGGTCATTTCGTGGTCTCTACGAGCCAAGTAAAAATTGACCCTTTAGGTTGAAGTTAGGACCTTGCAATACTGTATACTCCGAGCCAATAGTATACCTATACCTACCTACAGAAGAGGAGTGTCAGGACCACGGGTGTATTGCTCAGTAGAAAGGGTTATCCATGTGGGTCATATCCAATCCATTCGGCTCGATTTTGATGACCAGTGAACCCTCCTATTTATTGTAAGAGAGACATTATTTAATAAATGATGGCTACATAATATTTATATTTGTTTTTATTTCATACATAATCCATGTTTTATTTACCAAGTTATGTAATGCTTATCGATGATGAAACAAATCACTTTTTGCGGTAGGTACCTAACTACTAACCAAAACATTTTTTTATAGGAGCATTCGATAACTTAGCCCGCCAAACTCAAATTCTCTTACGTTTTTTGCAATAAATAACAAGACACTGACCTTCCAGACAGTGTCTTGTTGTAAGTTGACCAAAATTATGATTCGCGACCGTAAGAAATGAACAGTTGCACGCAACTTGGCAAGGTTTTGGCATATTGGGAGTAAGTTTGCGCATGTACACGTGTTATATAAAAAAAATACACATTTTTATTGCATGATATTCTTCTGCCATAATATATTTTTGAACATTTCTGTTAAGAAAAACAATCGAAAACGAATTCTGCGGCTAGGTAGTAAGGACCCTCGGTAAGTGTGTCTAGACTTTTCTTATACCTTTTATAAAGTTTCATATTGAGACACGAAGCAACAAAATACGGTCTAGAGGAATGTGGCCGCTTTTCTTTAGATCAAATATTTAATCGGGTAAGGATTAATTATTATACTGGCCAAAATAGCTTCGGAAATAACATTTCTTTTATGAAATTCTGAAAGAAAAATGGTTCGAAAAATTGTCATCCTTAGAAGATAGACATATCGCTATCGCGGACTTATCTGTTGATTTTGTTAAGATATACAATCCAGTAGACCATAAATTTTGTCTATCTGTAACGGTTTAGTCAGCGCTCGCCATGTAAGCGCTCAAAAGTGCCTTGTTCAAGATTTGACAAAACGTCAAGTTTGAGTACAACGTTTACGTTTAATATACAAGAATTATATATATAAACCTTCCGGAATACATTATCTAAATGATGTTGAAAACCTCATCAAAATCCGTTGCGTATCTTAAAAGAACATTGCGGACATACAAACAAACTCGAAAAGCGACTGTGTTTTATAATATTTAGAGATATTGTAGCTATAAAAAAACGGTCGTAGGAGACTGTTCTTAACTTTTTGATCTACATTCACAGATCTTGAAAAAATTGTACAGTCAGCAAGCAAATGGGTAGTTTTCATAAAAAGTTTTTTGATGCCAGAACAGTTCATCATGTTCCCGACAAGGATAAAAAATTCTATAGATGGTACCAACGGAGGTTTGAGTACAAGAAAAGTCAGTATGTAACTAAAGCTGTATTTCTTTTTTCACAAATACACCCTGTATTTTCAAAATTATAATCACTAATCGAGTCGTCCACCGCCAGCTAAACTAACCTTAAACTAACTTAGTTTAGCTCTAGCTGGCCGGTCTAGGTGGCGGGAGAGACAGAGAGAGAAGTTATACGATTCTAAAATCATACAACTTCTCTCTCTGTCTCTCTCTCTCTCTCTGCTAGGGTGTCTGAACTATGAAATAAAACAACACGTACGGCGTATTCCAAGGTTTATTCTAACATCTTTCGCAGCCTTTTGAGCAGACTTTCGCTGTAAACATTCAATTTCAAACTGTATAACATTCACTTAACAAATATTATTCATATTGAAACTATTGATATACACAACATTATTTTAAATATTTTGAAAAAACGGGTGTGCTAATGTGCTTTCACTTACTACATACTTAAATTGTCTGAGATACACTTATATAAGATTTATTTCATGCGTCTTTTAGTAATTCCTTCCCCAATTTTGCAACCCATTTTTAATATATTTAAACATTATTATCCATTATATTGTACACTCAACACCAACGGCTCTCGTTAGGGTAAAGTTCATGTTTTCCTTAGCAGTGGTCTTGTATGTTGTTGTCATTCCATGCCGGGCGGCAGAGGTTCCACAGGGTTGGGTGGCGGGACTGGCGCCGGCACTCCTACGGGCATGGGCACTCCTACTTGCATGGGCACTCCTACTTGCATGGGCACTCCTACTTGCATGGGTACTCCTACTTGCATGGGCATTCCCACTGGCATGGGAACTCCTACTGGCATAGGAGTCACGAACGGTGGTGGAATCTCCTGCTGTTAAGAACAAAAATGACTACGTCAGTAATAAAATAATGAAAATGCTTCTTTCTTTACAGAATACTGTAATAGATAAAATGTTTGCACATTATTGTTGTGCTTGGCAGTACCAGACAGAACAGGTGTAAAGTCTATCGCATAAGGCAATAGTCCCCTAAAGGCCTATTTACACGATGAAGTTTCTTGTCTGTGGCATAGAATAAAATTGAAGCAACAAATGACTAGCCTCTACTAAACCAACTTTTAATGTTGCTGCAACGAATGGTATGCCACAGGCAGTTAAATCGCACCGTGTAAATCTGGCTTAATATCTGTAGTTGAGGAAACTTCAACTTAAAACTCAACTTGATCTGAAATGCTTTAATTGAAATATATGCTTTAAGTATGAGAAATAGCTACCAACCTGACAGAAAGCAATAATGTGATGTGGCAAGTTGGCCCTTTGGTGTGGCGGGATCTGAGCCACGTGCTCTTGCAACGCCCTCTGTAACCGCGGCGACGCCCCGACGGCCTGCAGAGCGCGCGGGTTCAAGCTGGCCAGCAATATGGTAGACTGTGGTACCAGCCGCTCGCAGCATTTCACCCATCCTTCCCAGGCGACTTTGTTTAGCCATACCTGGTGACGAACATATTGGGGTTTATTGATAAACGATGATTAAACTTATGAGACGTTTAAATGTCAAAAATGTATGGCTAACATTTTTGACATTTAAACGTCTCTTAAGAGGCTTACAACAGCTAAAGCGCGGTCACTGTCGGACTGCATAGAAATTAAAGAGAAGCGCGATGACACGACGCAGGTAATTTATTGCAAAATATGAAGCAGTTAGCGATTTACAAAAAATCTATTGATTGGACTGGAAAATTAAAACACTATTATGCTAATATGTAGCTTGTAGAATAATCTGACAAAAAATCAGAATGATTGCATGTAAATTAATATGATTTTTATTCGTTAAAAGAAATTTTTAGAGGTATCTTCATGATTTTTTTCTATCGTATCAAATTAGTTGTATTATGTTTTCAACACACTATCATACTAGCATATATCCTGAAGAATATCATATATTTTTCTGATTTTGTTTACTGCAGTGGATCATATACTTTTACGCATTATAATACTTGCGTTTAGGCACGTTTAGGTCCTGTAGTCCCCTTAAGTCAGTCGCTTATCATTAACTTTAAGCAACTTTATGAATAAAGTGGATTATGAGTAAACACCGGCCAAGTGCGAATAGGACTCGCACACGAAGAGTTTCGTACCATATCGTACAAGATTGAATACAAATACTAAATTAAATTAAAAAAATCGCTAAGAGACTTTGTAATTCACAGTATATATAATGATACTGTGAATTACAAAGTTTTTTTTTTCAGTTGCAGAAAATCGCCCATATTTAAATAAAATACGTCATGAATCGGCGTTTTCAGTATTTATTGATTAAATACAGTTTATGGTACATGATATAGAGAAGTTTCAAATGCCTAACTTGTGTAGTTGTTTCGATAGCGCTCGTACAAAAATGTTCTAAAACTGACAACTTTTGCGGCATCTTTGAAGATAAAAAAAAAAACTCTTCTCTATGAGTTCTAGACAATGACACCCCACATGCCAGGGTGTCTTTTTTTCAGAATCAAATTATGGGGAGTCCGTTAATGTTGTAATGGCGGCAATAGAAATACACAATCTATAACCGTTTCAACTGTCTATCTATTACGGTTCATGAGATACAGCCCGCTGACAGACAGGCGGACGGACGGACAGCGGAGGCATATTAATAGGGTTCCGTTTGGCACCCTGCGAGTATGGATCCCTAAAAAAATCGAACAAAACAATTCCATCAGGTGTGTGTGTAATTTCAAACAGTCCGTAACAAATACATTTTTACACCAGGTTATGATGCGTTCGCATTTTTTTCCGCGAGTCGAGCCTACCCCAAATGGGGTAATATTTAGCGTGATTTTTCTTTTATCATATCATAAGAAAAAATATGTATAAACACATAGTAAATAATAGCATTCAACCATCATTATACTTCCGTCAAAAGTATGCGAATGAATTTAAATAAATGCCCGTTTTACTAACACCAGGCGACACCTACACGTAATGCCTAAATATTATGGCAGTGTTAGATTTTCACCTCTAGGCGATAAACTGACAGTTGAAAATCCAGCAATGCGCTTTAATGTAGGCATTACATTTAAGTGTCATAAATAAGACTTTCTTCCAATAGACAACTGATCACAGATACTGTGTAGTTAAGATAAAAGATAATTATAGGATACACCTCGAATCGTCTTTAATATTAACCAAACATATCTTACCTCCTTCTCGACGAGCAGCTGCAATATATTCAGTACAAGAGGCCCCAGGTTAGGGTACAAAGTCAACGCCTGCAGTACTGTTCGCATCATCAGTACGGGGATCTCTGGCTCTTCCGTCAACCGCTGCAGTACTGCTGATAATACCTGCAGAAAGAACATTTATATATACTTTATTGTACACCAGATTATACATTACATAAAGAAAAAGTAATACACTATCATGGACATGTGTATTCTTCCCGTCTTATCGTATGGTGCACAAACTTGGTCTTTGACTAACATCCAGAAGTCCAAACTCAAGGTCTGCCAACGAGCAATGGAGCGCAGTATACTAGGAGTTAAATTAACGGATCGTGTTCGAAACACTATACTGCGCTCCAAAACAAAAATAGCTGACGTGGCTCAAAAGGCTGCCCAACTTAAATGGGACTGGGCAGGACATGTCTGCCGCATGCCGGACAAACTAGCACAGAACTGGTGCCCTGAGACAGTGAGGCGGGGTCGCGGCAGACCACGTAGGAGATGGCGGGACGAGCTGGATAGGTTCCGTGAAAACTGGAAGGAGGACGCGCGGGCTCGCGAAAGATGGAAGAAGTGGAGGGAGGCCTTTGCCCAGGAGTGGGACAGGGCAGGCTAGTAAAAAAAAAAAAAAAAAACACCATAAAATTTACAATGGGCGGCCTAATCGTTTACTGCGATCTCTTCCAGGCAACCTTGGAATGGACAGTGATTTTCTGGACATAAAATGGGGTTGTCTTCGGTGCAAATAAAAGGTATACAAGTACAATATACTATAATAGATACACAGATAAATGCTATATAATAGATACATACATACTAACTATATAAGCAACGAAAATAAATGACGAATATTATTACAGCTAACGATAAGAACAAAATTATAACGACAAGTAATGTTCTTTCACGAGTCTTTTAAACACAGGCAACGATTGCGCGCGCTTTATTGGAACTGGTAATGCGTTCCACAAACGAGCAGCCTGGACGGTAAAGGATTTGTCAAGGAAAGTTGTGCGAATGCATTGGCATTTTAAATCATCAATGAGAAAGGTTAAAAATATTGTACATTTTTTTAAGGGTTTTATTTCTAGCGGATTACACTCTCAGCTCTCTCACAAAATTTTTGGCGAATAGCAAGAAATCAACGCTTCGATTTTGCTGTCTACTTTTACTGTCAACTTGACCACATCATATCACCTCCACTGCAACTGTTTATGGTAGGCTCCATTCGTAAAAAAACACCGCAGTACTTTTCTATTATACAGCATGTACGGAAAATGTATCGTCAGACCATCAAATTGAACAACTTTCTTTATGGAACCAACATCGTTATCGCGAAAAAATATCAACCGTCTTTCAGAAGATTTCAATACCTACTCGACGCAAATGTATGGCTGATTATTCCTCCCACCTTTCCATCTTTCTGGTACACACGGTTATACGTCAAGCTATACATTTCCAGTATAAGCTGACCTCGCATTGTATGGAAATCCTTTATTATGCGAGATCTGCATAAACTGGAAATGTAGCCGTGTACATCCTGTAGATTGTATGATGTTCTATGTACGCAAATAATTTCATGTTGAGCCAAATAATAATATTAAAACAGCCTCCACAACTGCCGATTCATAGACTGCTCGTGGACTTTACTTTGCTAAGTAACGGGCTCATACGAATGTGAACTTTATTTTATTAACGTTAATGTTCATATTCTTATGAAGCGCTTGCTCATATTTACTGATACGAATATGAACATTACGTACATGCAAATAAGGTTTATATTCGTATGAATCGCTTACTAAGCAAAGCAAAGTCAAAGTGCAATCTGCGAGTCTCTATAACTGTAGATCCTACTAACTTCCGGCAGCGGCTTCGCCCGCGTGATATCTTTATAAATGATAGCCTATGTTACTCAGTGATAATAAAGCATTCTACTGGTGAAATAATTTTTATAATCGGTACAGTAACTTTTGGGTAATTACAAACAAACACTTTTTCAAAAAGAAACTACCGACTTCCAAAAAACACTACAAAGTGAAAAATAACTTTAATTTCGGAAGTCGGTGTCTTTGGTTTTGAATTTTCGTTTTTTGCCACCGACTTCCGAAATTAAAGTTATAGTTATGTTTCACTTTGTAGTGTTTTTGGAAGTCGGTTGTTTTTTTTTTCAAGCCACTTTTTAGTTGTGGTACCTACCCCACACAAATTCGAATACCACTACCTGCTATGTTAATAACAGTGACAGGAAGTTATCATCATATCATCCACATATTAGAATGGGAAAAATACGTATTATTGAAGCTTACTCAAAAACTATCCAAGCAAACTTAATAAAATTTATATGGGGCCAACTTGGGAGCATACCCTTTCATACAAAAAAAGAATTTTCAAAATCGGTCTACAATTGACGGAGAAATCGGCGGACATACATACGCGACGAACATATAACCTCTCCTTTTTGGAAGTCGATTAGAAATACAAATCTTTTCTCTTTATAGTATTAGTGTAGATATTCTGGTCAGTCAGCTCCGTCAGTCAGCCACCTAGCTGACGGGGTAACATTTTTACATACAGAAGAACATAAATCTTCTCTCATACTTACCTCTTGAGTATAAGTTTGTTTCTCTGCGAAGCATAACGCGGTAGCCTTGATGATATATTTGAGGTCCGCCTTGCTTGGGTCTATGAGATGTAGCGTCACCAACAGCTCAGCTGGCGTGACTGCAACAAAACACTATTATTGAAACATCTATTGAAAGCTTCGGGTGATTTAAACAGAGGCAAAAAAAACTTGAGAGGTGTCAAAGGACACCCGGATGGAACGAAGTTCTCACGGCACAGATAAACAAGTGATTTCAACCACTGCTACAATATTTATTATGCCTCTAACAACATAACGCCATCTTACGAAAATTTCAGGAATTTATATGGCTTTCTGTCAGTACAAGAACGAAAGCTGTAGCTCGGTTGAAAAAATTCAAAAAAATAAAAACAGAGTGCGCTGTCATTCAATTTCGCGTTACAGCAAAAAGTGTCGTGACAACTTTTCGTAAGAATTTTTTCCGTCTAGCCCCCTTTCACAACGCGCGATAAGGAACTTCGTTCCAATAAATAAAACTTAAAGCATTGAAACGTGAGCTTTATATTCTGACACATACAGTCGATTTTCTAAAAATAAGTGAAAATACTATCACTCCATTATCGTGATTAGGTGGTTTGAAATGTAATAGCATGGTTATGATAAGATGAACAGCCGGTCGATTCTGTAAAAAACTCAACGTGAAAACTTGGGTGAAGTGAGCTGTCAATGGTGTCAATCCCTAGAAATGACAGCTCACTTCACTTCAGTTTTCATAGCACGGCAGTAATCCTCGTGTGATCTAATGATAACAAATCGTGAATGAATGGCAATCGCAGTCATGTATACTCCATTTGAAATAAGATAAGACATTTAAACAAACCTATTTTACAGTCCGTTCAACCGATTTTAACTTCTATACCGTAGGCATAAGGATTGCATTAAAAACAAAAAAGTGGTTACAATACCAATCGTTTACTGCAGCAGCCATTTGTCATGCCGCCAACGCAATAGAAGTCAAAATCGGTTGAACGGACTGTAAAAAAGGTTTAGTATAGTAAGCGTGATTTTAATAATATGGTTGTTCTATGCAGCTTCGGTGAAGGGTTTGGTTCAAAAGCAGAAAAGTTGTGGTTGCACATGTAATGAACTTATGATAAGTTCAAAAAATTTCATTGCTCGTGTACGGCACTAGGATGGCAACGAAATCCATTTTGAAGAATTTCAATTTACGCAGTAGTCACTACGAAAAACTTGTTGGAACTTTGCAAATTACTACCCAATTAATAAATGGTTCCCGTTGCAATATAACTAGAGATCGGATATTCGGATGCATATTTACCTAAAGTGAATTTTTGGCTAAGAAATTATGACCTTCATCATTTCTGGCTTCTTAATATAAATCCCGGAATTCCATAAATCCGGGAATGCACAACATATAGGAACACGGTATGAAAACGACTTATCAGCCCCCTTATGAAGGTTACTTTTGCTGTATTAACATAAAAATTTATTGATGTATCTACTGTACATTTGTTTTACGAAACTCAAGGCAACGAGTTGTTTGTCGCTATGTGCTATGCCAATTTGGCAACCTACTTTACTACATTAGCAAGCATGTCTATAGTCAAAATGTAGTAAATCTATCAATTCCGGAATCGCGAGATTTTTACAATCGATACAAAAGTGCTTTCCATATTAGCCAACACCATAAAACAATGTTTCTTTCTTTTTTTTTCTATATGCATCCGAATATCCGATCCCTAAATATAACACACTGTTACACTTAAATGAATAAAGATAAATTGAAATTAAAAAAAGCTATTATTATTTCAGCGTTAAATTATCATGAAGTTAGTACGTACCTCAAGAGATTTAGGTTTTAAATATTTTGAGGCCTCTGGATATGGATGGAAAACTTTTTCTAACGGTTAGTACAAAATCAAACAAAAAAACTCTATGATTAATTTCCCATTCCCAATAAATTCAAACCTGTATTAGGCAAATTATTCGATATTCTTCATAGAAACTTACGACACCAAGATCAAGAATAGGTAAAACTCATTAAAAAGTAAATAACTTAAAAACTATTATACTTTATAGTGCTTTGTGTTTCAAATATTATAAACCAACTTACAAATCATTATACTATACACTGAAATTAAAAAGAAAATCTTATTTACAATAATTATCGAGTAAAATCTGGTTTTAAAACTTTATTCTTACTATAAATGATGTAAAGAGAAAAAAAATCTATTGTGACAATAACTATTTTTGAATCGGGTATACTCGGCTCCAGTCGGTCGGTGCCGCTAAACTGCGTACATTCTCGGTTCTAATCTCGCGACAGTCTAAGAAGCCCGATTTGACGTTTACATACCGCGATAACTTTGAAATCGAAAACTATAACAACGAGTATCATTCGTAAGCACCAACTTTCACGTTATATCGGAAAAATGCACACAAAAACACAAATTAATTGTTGATTAATATTCCGACAGGACGTTATTACAATGGGTTCGTTGCCGTAGTGTTGTGACCGTTTTATGCCGCTATTGTACCGAATAAAATCGATATGCTGAAAAATCGATTCTTTTACATTTAGAAAAGAGAGATACGTATAGTTACTGTAGTATTACATGTTTAAACATATAAAAACAAAATCTGATGACATATTTTTAGCTTTATTTTGATAATTTGATACAAGTTTTGTGAATTTATTTATTTCCCTGAGCAATGTAGATAAATTTATGTCTCGAGAATCGGTTTTTAAAATAACCGATTTTTTTTCCCATGACTACACGAATTATTTTGATAGGTGTCAAATCGGGCTTCTTAGATTGTCGCGAGATTAGTCGTAATTTTTCTCTTGTATCATGTGGTCGTTAACCCCATTTTATTTTTACGAGGTTGTATTCCAAGCCTCGTTTACAAGAAGAGAGTATCTTGACCGTCGAGATTTCTATAGTCGAAAATGTATATATATGAGACTCGTAGGAGAGAATTATCTTACGATTTATCGCACTAATTTCGTTAACTTATTGTTTATCATATCTGAAAGGGGATATTATATTTGTTCTCCTGACACTTGGCGTGACTTTCATTCACTAACTCTCTGCTTTAATTCTATCAGATAAATAAGACAAGCTCCTTAAATTAATTTACCTGGTGAGTTCTCATCGTGAGGATTCTGCAGTCCCAGCAACTTGTTGAAAACTTCTTTTACAACCACCGGGTTGAGTTTTATTAACTTTGGTAGGGCTGCCAGTATCTATGAATAACAGAACACGAAATTTTAAATCGATCAGTACCCTAATTACGTAATGCATTATCGATCAGAATCTGAATCGTTTTGGAACAGATTGCTAATCCATTGCTTCGTACGTTCGAAAAAAAATCTGCTCAACAACGTAAATAACACAATGAATGTTGTTGACCTGTCAAATTGGAACAGATTAGTCGGAATTGTCAACGAAAATGTGTTGCGTAATTAGATAGCTGACCTGTGGAAGACACTCACATCCATTCATCCAATAGAAAAGAGCTGATAATCTTTAAACGGTTGAACCAAATTTGATAAAACACGTCTAAGAACCATCGCTAGAAAACCTGCTTTCAAATATATAAAAAAACCGCATTGAAATCGGTTCACCCGTTGAAGAGCTAGTGCCACAGACAGACACACATAGCGGTCAAACTTAGAACAACAACTTTTTGCGTCGGGGGTTAAAAATAAAGAAAAGATTGTATTTGCAGAAACTTTTTACAAATAAAAGCGTTTCTCCTTTATTCAGATAGTTCACCCGACAATATTGCCAGTTCGATGTATAAAAGAAATTCAGTTTGGTTTACATGTTTGTCAGTTTAGTGTTTTCCACCACTCTTAGGCCCGTATAACAGAACCTCACTCAAAACTCAAGCGTTACTTATGACTCGTTTAAAGCCTTTTGATTGGTTGAAACTAGTTTTAAGTAATGCTTGAGTCTTGAGTGACGTTCTGTAATACGGGCCTTACAACCTGAAGAATTTATTTTATTTAAAAGAGTGTCCGTGGAGTTTTTTGCCCGTTCTTCTCCATAGGCTTACTACACTTTGGAATGGGCAACTAGCTTCATATTTTTGACTGACCGATTCCTTGACAATTCAAAAGTGCCTGTAATGGTTTAATTGAAATAAATGCTTTGAGTTGAGTTTGAGAATTGATTTCTATATTGGATACTTACTGGAAAAATGCTCTAAACGAGTTAGATTACTAATGAAATCGGTTATAAAGTTGCAAGTCTACTTACCTCCTTCTTCGATAGTCCAGTGAGCACAGGTATGAGGAATCGAACGTCAGATACACGCGTCGCATACAACTCGCGTACTCTTGAAACCAACTCGGGCGATGGTGGCGCTGTAAACAAAGGTTATTAAATGTTATGTAATATATTTATCGACGACACTTTCAGTAGGCCACGAGCCTACTGAAAGTGTCGTCGATAATGAGAAATAGAAGTGTGGAAGTATAGCCTAATATACAAGGCGCGATTTAATTGTATCTGGCATACCATACGTTAGTGATGGCAATTATTGCTATTTTTCGTTAATTTAATTAGCATGCTAAATTCCACAGCTTAGCATGCTAAGTGCTATTGCTATGCTAATATGAAATTTCATCAAATATAAGAAGAGAAACAGCGAATAAATTAAATTACGAAATCGTGAATGCTATGCAAACTATGAAAATGATTATTTTATGAAACATGTAGTTTAATAAATCGTTAGTGTTGTGTTGTGACTTTAATATAAATTTAATAAGACTTCAATAAAATTGAAAAATAAACGATTGCATACAGTTACTTTCTTCCCATTCATTTGTTCGTATTTCGCTCGAGTCACGTTCGGCGGCAGTCGGAAGCCGATCGTCGCCCGACAGGACCCGAACGTGGATTAGCAAACCTGCCTGCTAATCTTGCTAAATAGTCAGTGCGTGCGAATCTATGAAAGTAATATGACGGCCGTACGATGCTTCGCGCGTCGCTGCTGCGTTTCGCGCAATGTTTGTGAATTTTAGCATTCACGAAATTTCGCAACTTCAATTAATTGAATTATTGCTAATCATGAAATCGCATGCTAATTAATATGCTAATGCTAATTATTCCATCACTACCATACGTTGAAGTAACAATTGAAGTTTGTGACCGTCCTATGTTTTTTTATAAATTGTAATCTTGGATCGTGTAAATGGGGAAACAATAATGTCCTGCAGGAGGAATACTGTAGTATATGAACACATTTCTGTTAATTTACGGTCCGCAGTGCAGCCTGCGAAATTCATTTTCTTATGTTTATAAGTCATTCATTCTCTGTTCTTAAAATCATTTCTTGGTTTTAATTTTATTTTTATACAGTTTCATAACTACCAATTAAGGGATGGAGCGAGACAACCTCAACACAAGTATTATTAATTACTTACTGGGGCTGTTTCATTCACATTTGTAATTGTAACCATTTGAGACACAATAAACTTTTTTTTTTTTTACGTTTTTTGCAATTTGCAGGCCAGTGTCAGGTTATATCTGGATCAAATTATGATGCCCGACCATAACAAATATGTATTAACATAATTATAATCATTGGAATCATTAATACATCTCTCTAAGGTTAGATTACTTCCATAAAAACTTTTCCATAAGAATTTCGTTCTTATGGAAGAGTTTTTCGCTTCGCTTCGGAAGCACGCACCACTATGCCTCGGAAGCATGCATCGCTACTCTTCGGAAGCACACACCCATACACTTCAGAAGTACATGCCACTACGCTTCAGAAGCACGCACGCCTACTGCGTTTTGGAATCATACATCGGTTCGCTTGGCAAGAAATCTTACCTTTCTCAGTAAATATATGCACAAGTCGTGTGAGCAAGGTCTCGGCGCCCCTGGGACACTCTTCCAGTAGCGCGATGAAGGCGGGACTGAGCTCCGTGGCCTGCACGGCCGCGGCCGCGCGCACGGGCGCTTCTATCGCGCGCAGCACGCAGCGCTTCGCTTCGGAACCCGCGCAGCCGTACACTCGGGCTACTTCGATTATAAGTTCTGCAAAAAAATCAATTTCATGTTTTATTTAGTTCTTGGGTAACGTAGTTCTTGCGCTTATAAATATAGGTTGTAAGGGACATCACCGCAAAAACTTTTACCATGATATAACACTTTTCGTCAGTTAAAAATTAAATCCAAAATAATGCTTTTCTGCACATTTCGGCCGTGAGATGAGCTGAAGGTATTGCATTTTTATTATGAAACAGCTGAGTCTTTGTTAATAATCGACGAAAAATTTCGACATTTTTCACCACACCTTTGATGTTTGTACAAAAAAGTTTTTTTCAAAATATCACTAAGCATGTTTAGAAGCCATTTAAAAACATCTTTGCTGATTGATGAAATCCAAATACGTCACCACATTCCCATGGAGTATACAGCTCAAATCCAATTTCAGACAGACATTGGAAGCAAATTCATATACTGTAGCCACAAAAAAGCTAAAATCCTGTTACCTTCATTCTCGGGCAGCAGCGCCATCACTAGGTTGAGACACATATGGTACATGTCGTCGCTCCACATGGTCCTGACGCCTAGTCTAGTATCGTTCAGCTCCGGCGGCGGGTGGTTCAGCGATATGAACCCGAGGTACAGCAGAGCATGCTTCTCGATGACCTTGCGAACAGAATCCGTACTGCGCTTGTAGATCTTTAGCGTAGATTTTAGAGCAACTTCGCGTACTTCTTCGCTTTCGTTCACTGGAAATGGGGGGCGGAATCAGTATCAGTATTGTGTAACAGATTACAGAATTTCAGTATTACGAGATTTCAGCTGGTTGGTTGTGCCTGTTAAACTAAATTGTATTATGGTGTAAAATGCCATATCCAATCCATATATTAATATTATTATTATATATATAATTATATAAATATGAATCCCTATTGCCCTTGGTCACGGCATCACGCGTGAACGGCTGGACCAATTTCGCTAATTCTTTTTTTGTTGTGTTTGTTATTGTAAATAGAAGATTTTTACGGAAAGAAAAATTAAGAAAATTGCGCAAAAAATTGGAAAATTTCAGATAACTTAATGACTACTTTAACTTCGCGTTGGACAGTTAGCGCGTTTGATGAATGTGAATTTAGCAGGGTAGGGTGAGTGGGTAGGGTAGGGTATGTAGGGTAAGTGGGTAGGGTAGGGTACATGGTAAGTAGGCAGGGTAGAGTAGGTAGGTAGGGTAAGTAGTCTACCCTACCTGGTAGGTAGGTAGGTGGGTGCGCCGTGGATAAGTACATAATGCTACCCGTGCGAGGCCGGGGCGGGCAGCTTGTTATGTCATAAAATCCTAAAGGTACCATTCCGTACCTACCCAACCGCAGGCGGCAGCAGCCCGTATTTCAGTCGATAGAAGATAGAAAAATGTATTATCGCTCGAGCGTTGGCGGCACTACTGGTCTGCGGTCAGACTACACGTGTCGCCTGTCGCTCGCCCGTAGCTGCCAACGACGTGTAAACGTGGAAGGAATTTCAAAGAAATTCATAGAAACCAGTCGTGTCGCGGCGACACGTCGCCTGCAGTTGCCTCGTGCGGTCGGGTACGGAATGGTACCTATGTCGTATTTTAAACATTTCTGTTTATAATCAGGCTTTTGCTGTCCAAAGTCGTGATTCTTGTGAGAAAAGAACTTACTCATCTTATTAAATACGTTAATTGTCTTTTACCCAAGGTTTGATTTTTATCGAGAACTACATGAACATATGTGTGGTCTAAAAGCAAATCCGCCACTGTTGGTCTAAAATTAGACCAACAGTGGTGGATTTGCTTTTGGACCCCACATATGGGATACATGATTTTATTGAGATTGACTTTAATTATAACTTTTACTGCAATCGTATCCGCCAGCCATATTGACAAAAAAATAAACAAAAAATACTCACAAATATGACACAGCAGCGACGTAACATACTTGTGCGCACGCGGCGGTCTCATTATACACAGCTCTTCCAACAACTCAAGCGCTAACAACGCGACTTTATCCTCCGTCACCAA
Source organism: Agrochola circellaris (assembly GCA_914767755.1). Taxonomy (NCBI): domain Eukaryota; kingdom Metazoa; phylum Arthropoda; class Insecta; order Lepidoptera; family Noctuidae; genus Agrochola; species Agrochola circellaris. The sequence goes on from OU611853.1 coordinate 3,360,799, forward strand.
ATGCTTCAAGTAATCAACAGCCTCGTCAGTCACCACCGGACACTCGGAGTAAACCTTCCTCAACAACATGTCTTTTGAACTCTCGATCAAAGGATCTCCTCTCTCGCAAATCTGTGTGATCAACGCGCATAGCAACTGGTTGTAATTTTGATCGTGTTTTTCATGAACTTTTGGCTGTAACGTCACTGGGTGACGGTTAAACCCTTGCATAAAAGCATATTCTTCATACAACCATGACAAAGCTAAGTCAATCCTGTTTGTTGGGTCTTCTAGTATGTAATTCAACACTAAATCCCTCAATTCTGGTGTATAACTTGATGCGAATATCGTGATGAACTTCGCACGAATGTTTGCCGCTCCACCAATCGCGCTTTCTGTCTCTGCTTTCAGTATTCTGGTGACAGCTTGCGTTATCAACCTCTCTTTTATCTCTTTAGGAATAGGACGCGTAATTTCCTGCAGTTTTAGTAACTTTACTTTCTGTTTTAACTTAGGAACTGTAGGTGTTGGAGGAGGGATAGGCTTTTCTTTCTCCTTTTGTTTCCTCTCCTCCTCTTTCAAATGATCCTGTCTCGTTTCCTCCATAAGCTTCGAGACAGCACTCTCGATCTGTCTTTCTGCTTTTGTTGACTCTTGTAACTTCGCTACTGCATTCTTGAGCGTCACTTTTTCTTCATCGTCCCTTAGTAGTGGTATTTTTGATGCTACTTCAGAAACTGCAGGAGTTGGAGCTACAGGCACCGGCACAACCACAGGTACTTGCACAGGCTCTTCTTTGTTATTAATCAGCGCGAGTATCATTTTAGCTAGATTTTTCTTTTGTGCTTTAGTACCGGAATTAGGGATAGGTTTGTAGGAGTTCACAAATGTGCTGGGCATTTCGTTAGGTAGATAGTTAACGAGAGTGTGCGTGACGAGGTTGACGACATCTTCAACGTTGCTTAGACCATCGAATAGCGAGTCCTCGGTAGGAATTACCGGTTGTTTCGGTACACTCGGAGGCGCGCTTACTGCAGGAGGTAGACTATCATCATCAAACATATTGAACTCACTCCTGCTGTTACTATTACTGTCACTACCCTGACTGTTACTTTGAGGGGAGTCTATCCTAATCCTCTTAGCCGGCGCATCCCCATTTTTAATTTCCCCGACCCTCTTATTCCTTTTCTCTTTAGGCAACACCTTATTTATTTCTTGCGTTGACATTCCTATGTCTATTAACAGTTGGGTCAACGATGGCATCATATCATTTGAAGACGGATGCTTTATTAGGTTTATAAGCAGCATTTTGAGTTGTTTCCGTACGGAATTGACTTGCGACTGCGATAGTGTTGGTGGCAGTGTCGTGTGCAAGTCGCCTAACGCTTGTATGACTCGCGACATGAACTTTGGTCTGAACTTGGCGAGCAGGCAGAGTGTTGTCATACAAGCCATCAAGTTTACACTAGATATGTGTTGGGAGTTGTGGAACTTTACCAGTAGCTGGAATATGGTCCTGGAAGGTGGAAAGTGAAAAAGTTTTATTCAGTTGTGCTAAATGGAGTAAAGTCAGTTCATTGTCATTAATAGACAAAGGTTTTCTTTAAGACTAACATAAATGTTAAATGTTGTATTGTGTCTTCAAAGAAAGCAGCATTGTTTGTTTAAATTTGAAAAGTATAGGTATTGAGGTTCTCGCGCAGTTCGCATTTATATGCCACTTTCAAGTTACAAACAAAAGGTATGTAAGGTAAGTAATTCGGAAATCTTCGTGTTTCCAGATTAGTACGGACGTCGCGTCACAGAGAGTAGCCCCACAGAGGCAAAGCTTCTAAGTTTTGTACAGCTGCACTTATTTTACATTACTGTCAGCATCAGTGATCTTTATTGTCGTTACAATAAGGTTGCTGTTGGGTTGCTGCTATCTGAGGTAAAATAACTATGAAAGTTCTGTAGTGCACCTATCATTGCGCGTTTGTATTAAAGCTTTACCTACTCTGGTCGCACCATGTTAAAACATAATTTTCACTCTAAACTTTTGAAATTGTTTTTGGAATTGCTTATAGTTGTCTGTCTCAAATTTTGGAATCATGGTAATACAAAATCATAATCATAATATCTTTATTGTGGGAATATTGGCATATTTTGTATATGCCCACAATAAAGTAGTCTATGTAAAATACATAGATAGTACTTCCATGGTTCCTATACTTCTATATTAGGTCTCAACATCGTACATTCGTATTTCCAAAGATAGACGATAATTTTCAAAACACATACTTTTGCTAGGAGACCTGTATCACAGATCTGTATATCAATCAATCTGCCTAGCCTTTTCCCAACTTTATTGGGGTCGGTTTCCAGTCTAACCGGATTCAGCTGAATACCAGTATTTTACATGGAGCGACTGCCTATCTGACCTCCACAACCCAGTGACTAGGTAATACGATGCCCCTTGGTAAGACTGGTTGTCAGACTTTCGGGCTTCTGACGACCCGTAACAACTGTCAAAGATCCATGAATGACAACCAGGACCAACGGCTTAACGTGCTTTCTACGGCACGGAGGAGACTCGGTATGTAAAGATGGTCACCCATCCACAAACCAACCCCGGCAAGCGTAGCTTAACCTGACGGATCGACCCGTGCAGCAGTTATTACTTAGCCACGAGCTCTGTATATGATTATCTATATTATAAACAAAAAATATAAGAAGCACTCACTCAGACTCTTCTTCTAAAGCACGTCTATTTATAAACGTCATGTTGGCAGGCAGAGTATCCAGGTTGAACTCGTCTCCAGCTCCATCGCTGGGCGTCTGCAGTAAAACCACCTCCTCCAAGAACTTGATGGAGTGAGTCCTGATGCCCTCGTTGTCGCTGTCTATCATGTTTAGAACTACGAGCTGAGGAGATAAAACATGTGGAAAATGTTAAGAACATGCTAAAGAGGCCTAGTAGGTACAAAGATTTTTATAGCTAATTTACTTATGTACCATCAAAGAAGTTCATATCTAACCAGTTTGAAAACAAAATCCCGTGAACACGATGACCATATCTGTTACCGGCGCGGTTCTATAGCCACTGAGCGCTGCAAGCAAGAATAGTCCTTACAGTGGTTAGTTATGAACTTCTTTGATGGTACATACATAACATCACGCCTTGTTTCCGCGAAGGCTTGGGCAGAGGTGTACCTATACTGCCCTGCTAAGCCGAAAGGCGGTACCTCAATCGGAGTAAGTTTTGAGAAAATTGACTTTTTGTAAATTGTAATTTAAGGAAACATAAGGATATAAAGAACTTCTGAGTGGTTTTTTTAAATGTTTTAAGTTAGATAGCGGTATTTGGCTTATACCATTAGATGCGAAATTATTATAGCTATTGAATGGTATAAAAAAAACTAAAAGGGTGTATCTCAGAGATACCGCCTTTCGGCTTAGCAGGGCAGTATAGTATACACCCACATTTCGCAAGTCCTATGTAACAGGAGGTAAGCCTATTGCCATCAACCGGGCACAAATCCAGACTCCAGGCTACTACTGAGAAATTACAGATAGTAAAACCCAATATAACTTTGCCCCAGCAGTTTCGCAGTAGAGCTTACGACCACTAGATAAACGAGACAGTCCCCAAAGCTAATTTGTTTGTGCTAAGTGCCAAATTCTGATTTAGTAAAAATCATAGTGACAAAACACAGGTACAGCAATGATCTCATAGACTTTAGGCGCGGGTCATACATAAGTGGCGAGAAGCGCGGGCGTGGTTACGGTGTGGCGCGGGAGTTGCGCCGCCCGTTTCATATTTCATACTAGCGTTTTCCCGCGGCTTAGCTCGCGTGAAAGTCGGAAATTATCCCATGGAAACGTACTACCGGGATAAAAAGTATCCTATGTGTTAATCCAGGTTATAAACTATCTGTCTGCCTCATCCAAATCCTATTAGTAGCATAACATAATGATTGAATACTATCGTGAATTCATGCAAGCCTAGTACTTTTTGTGCCAAGTTTCAAGTTTATTAACTCAAGGAATCACGTTGTCTGATACAAACTTTGCCCCCTTTTTCACCCTCTCAGGGGTAGAATTTCGAAAAATCCTTTCTTATCGGATGCCTACGTCATACAAAGAACACAGCCTCCAAGTTTCAGGTCTCTACGATCAGCGGTTTAGGCTGTGCGTTGATCCGTCAGTCAGTCAGTCATTCAGGACAAAGCATTATATATGTATAGATTAAACGTATAGGAACTACATCGCGCGGAACATACATGGGTAAATAAACCAAAAAAGGTTTTCGTGACTGTGCCGTTATTTATAGTTCTCAGTACAGTTGTACACAACGCCCGCGCTTCTCGCTACTTGTGTATGTCCCGCGCCTTAGGCATTTAATTAGTGGTGATTAATCTATAGATAAGTGGTTGCTTCACAAAAGAACAAATACATAAGTAAATAGTTTTTTTTGTATCTATTCTCCTATCCCAGGTATGCTGGAAAAAAAAAAAAATACGTGTGGCACTCGAGGACTGCCGCGGTAAAGCTATTGCATAGCATATATTCAAAAATAAGAAGATAATATTGTTGATTTAAAATATATTTTTAAAAAAATACCCCTATACCCCCCCCCTAAATCGCAGAATTTACACAACCGTCAATGACGTCTGCCCTCACGCGTCTGCCCGCGTTCGGGTCGCGCACTCGGCGATCGCGCGTCATTGCCTATCCCGCCCCTCCACCCTCGTTCTGCGCGCCCGCCGTCGACTCATCGCAGGTCATTCTTATCGTTCTAACTTTTAAAATATTAGTCCAAATTACTTAGTGTAAAAGACAAATTTTATCTACATTAAATACCGAAAGCGATGAAGGTATTTATTTTGATACGAATTAACTAAATACTCTAAAATATGCAACTTAAAAAAAGTATTCAATTTAAATGTATTTATAGCTCACTATTTTGGCTATAATGGCTTCCACATAAAAGGTAGATATATGCTGTCGCGGACTTTTATTTAGAACTCTTTAAGACAAACAACCCCACAATACATTCTTTTCATGTAACTCCAGCGGTTTAGGCAGCGCACGCAAAGATAGATCTCAGAGGGCAGGATTTTTTCCGACTTACTGGATACTTATCGTTATATTATGGCTAAATCACATAAAATCTTTATAAATTGTAGCCTATGTGTTATTCTGATATATAAGCCACATTACTGTAAAGTTTCATTAAAATCCGTTCGGTAGTTTTTGCGTGAAAGAGTAACAAACATCCATCCATCCATCCTCACAAACTTTCGCGTCAGGTTTTTTTTTCGTTACGGAATTTCTACATTCGGTCGCCGCGCTCAGAGTCTCCGATAAAAGCTATGCAATAGCTTAAAATCTTTAAAAATAAGCATCACCATTGTACATATCATAATTTTTATGTTTCATACTTCTTGTCTGTTTATATGTGTGTACATTTACTGTTAAATAGATAAACATCTACTAAATACTTTATCCTCCTTACTCAACGGAGTTGGGTAAAATAATACAACCAATCATTAAAATTCATAAGACTTAATTCCACACGGGTACCTTCAGCTCTGTGATATTCTTCCAAACAAACTGCATCTCAGTAGTTTCTGATGCACCCTGACATATCCACACCAGTGTGTTACGGTATACAATACTGGAGGCCTGGATGGCTCTCTTCTGAACAGCGATCACCGAGTCACTGACAAGCTGACGCAGTTGTGCAATGATCTTCGGTAAGTATTGCGGGTGGAGCTTACTGCAAGAAAAAACAAAAGATAAAAAATAACAATAGTATTAATGAGAACAAAAGTTCTTAATAATTTATAATCTAGCCCAAAAAAATACAGTAGCCGACGTATATTAACTTAATCCGCGTAACTGTTGTTAATGAGTCATAAAGAACCCTATAAGAAATCGACACGTGTTTCACCTCCCAACGAGGCATCCTCAGGAATGCGATTGACTTGTTGCGAACTCGGATCCGACGTGTGGACACGTCAAGCGTCGAGCGCAGTGTGAGCCACTTCGCCCGCCAAATACGTAATAAGTTACTTAATATAAGTAGTCTATTTTATTTTATAATGGATTTCCGCAAAGTTACGCCTGAATCAATTAACAATCTAGCCCAAGGTAGAATAATTGATAAAAACACTGTGCTCGTGTCTTTCACTTTACATGTATAGCACAGCCTTGTTACTATTATTAATTTGTTTTGAAAAAATAATACCCGGAGGGTAAGGCAGAGCTGTACCTATAGTACACCCACATTTCGCCAGTTATGGTTAAGTTCCATGTAATAGGGGGCTAGCCTATTGCCATCAACCGTGCACAAATCCAGGCTCCGGGCTGCTACTGAGAAATTCCAGATGGAAAATCTCAATAACACTTTGCCCAACCCGGGAATCGAACCCAGCACCTCATGCTCAGCAGAATTGCTTAACCACTAGACCAATGAGGAAAAATATGTTTCTAAAATATGGAATTCTTCAGGCTAGCAAAGAAATTTTATTTCTTCAGGCAATTAAAGTAGTCTTAAAATTTAAAAAATAAGAAGCTGGATAAAATTGCTTATTGATTGTGGCCACATTCATATAGTATATTATACTATAAAACCGAAGTATGTACATCCTTAGTTTTTGTTTACCCTAAACCTCGTAAGGGGTCATTGTACTCATCATTATGAATAACTTTCATTATGGGACCGATGCTAAAATCGCAAAAAATAAATCAGCTGAAAAAATCAATGTGGGAACCCTACATTTCGCGCAGATATACAAACATAAATGTAGGGAACAGCAGATTTTTTTCACGATTTCAGCCTTGGTCCCATAGTGAAAGTTGTTCATAATAATGAGTACAATGACCCCTTAAGAGGTTTAGGGTAACCAAAAACTAAGGTTGTATAAATACTACATAACTGTATTTTTAACAAACTTCATAAAAAGGAGGAGGTTGTCAGTTCGTCGGATCTTTTTTTTTTTTTTATGTATGTTTTTTCCCCAATCTTGAAGATGGCTGGACCGATACAGAAAATGATTGTTTTGTTTGAAAGTGTATACTTCCTAGGTGGTCCCATATAAATTTTGTTCATTTTGCTTAAAATTAAATAGTTTTTGAGTTAGCTTCAATAAATAATATCATGTTATAATAACTTCTTGTCACTGTTATTTAAATAGCTGGTAGTGGTATTCAAATTTGTTTGGGGTACGTACCACAACTAAAAAGTAAAAATCTCAAAAACGCTTTTACAAAAAAAGGCTGTTTTTTGGAGTCTACGCCAAAATAGAACAGCTGTTATCTAATCTACTACTAACTATCTAGTCTAACTTTCCTAGCTTTAGTTACAGAGAAATAGACAGTTCTTACAATGAGGATGCATTGGCAATATCTCAACGGTTCTATACTAGAAACATGTTTGTAATAGGGATTAAACTTAATTGTGTTCATGTAAGATCACCTATTCTAAACTTTTATTTTTGTTACCACCCAAATGCAAAATACATATGAAACAGAGAGGATTTTCAGTTTAACGTACAAATAAATTGACAAATATTGTGGAATAGCAAAATCTATTTAACTTTTACTGAAAGGAATACACTAATCAATGTGGAAGAAAATAATTATATCGATGCTCAAGAAACAGGATCAACTATTGTCACAGGTAGCACGAACAATAAAAATTATAATTCATAAGGCAAGGAGCTACTAATAAGAAGTATCTTTCAATTACTATGCACCTAACCATTTTCAATATTGCAGTTACAACTTACCTCAATTCTTCGATAAAAGTGATGACAAGCTTCTTCACGTCTGTAGATTTGTCGTTGTAATAGGTCAGTATATTTTCCATATACTGTGGAAGCACTGAAGAACACTGATGGACCATGATTTCCACCGCTTTCCTCAGGCAGTCTGCTCTGCGGTTGCCTTCTAACAATCCCGCCTCGTTTATCCATTGTACAAGCTAAAAACCAAACGATTTACAAATAAACACCATATTTATATTATCTGTTGTGTATTCAACAGGAATGCGGCATCAATCGACTGATTTTAATAAAAATACAAAGATAATAGGTTCGCGCGTTCACGTTTCTACGAACCTGGTTTTGGGCAGCGGTAATACTTTGTTTGCTAGATAAACTAGCCATTTTAAGTTATTTATAATGTAAAATGTTAAATTATACCGATCTCATTGCTTTTTAGCAAGAAATCAAGATTATTCAATGAAAAGATACGATCACATCGCAACGTTAATACTTATTAGGCAATAAAATTCTAATGTTTTGTGAGAACGAGACTGACTGCGTGTCTTGCACTGAGACAGAAAGAGAAATCCGATGTGTTTTGCAGTTTTTGTACGTTTCCAATTTGGTACATTAATAGCTTGACATTTCGTTGTAGTGTTGCTAGGATTAAATGTATTGCTATTCTTCAACATGTTTGCTCATAAATTATGACGAGCACAGGCTGTTTGTAAAAAATAACTTAGGTATGTAAGCCATTTATTGAGAAAAAACTAAACAATTAAAAAGAAAACATAATGGCATCTTTCGTTTTATTTGCATGGCCAGTTTCAATAACTAGGTAGAGTTTAGTTAGAACCTTTTCTTTTTAGTATAAGGCCAGGTACGCACGGATGATTTTTAGTCGCGATGACTTTTTTCTCGCTCTTTATTTTCAACACTACGATTCGATTTTTCTGATCATTCTGTGACATAAACAAATCAAAGGAAGCTTTAGCAAGCGCTTGTTTGTGCTTTAGTAGTGATTTGTAATTATTTAAGTAAGTGCCAAGCTCGTAGTGTTGGCCTTAAAATGCTATTCTTCCATCGTGCCGATAGGCGATAATATTAATTAGTGGCGCGCAATTTTATCCTGACTATAATTATCTATGCGAAAGTGAGTTTATTGGTTGTTTGTTACGCTTTCACGCTAAAACAGCTGAACAGATTTGGATGAAATTTGGCACATGGGTAGACTTTGACCGGCGATAATATGAATCAGTGGCACGCAATTTTATCCTAACTATATAAATATCCTACTTAATATTTATATAAATATATTATACCTATATCCTACATAAATTATAAATGTGAAAGTTTGTAAGTACCTATGTTTGTTACTCAATCAAGCAATAACGGTTGAATGGATTTGGATGGGTACACAGATAGTTTATAGCCTGGATTATCACATTTTGTCCCGATATTCCGCGGGATCGAGACTTACGCGGGTGAAACCGCAGGGAGCAGCTAGTAGACTATATTTTGGACTTAAATGAGGAAAAAAACTAAAACTTTTAATTCACTTTTAATATAATAACTAAACTAATAAAATACTTAGATAACACAACTAATAAATAGTTCATAGTTAAATTATGCCATCAACGGTGCTTGTTGACCTTGTTGAACAGGAACATATGGCTGCAGCTCATAAACTGGTGGCTTTTCTCTCTCCTCCAGTATCAAATAGTAACTTCGAACCATAATCATACAAACCAGAAGTGTAACTGAAAAAAAAAGGAAACATTTGAACATTTTCTGGAAGTTTTTAGGTCTCTGACAGACTCTGACTACCTACAAAAATAATCACCGCAGAGCCGGACAGAAGACAAAAGCCCATTTAAATGAAACGAATCTGAAATCAATACAAATATTTCAAAAATCACAACGGTAAGTTGAAAGAACATTCATTTTTAAGGTTCCGTACTCGAACGGTGCCAAACGGAACTTATGAACATAGGTAGACAGTTGAATTTTCACAGATTGTGTATTTCTATTGCCGCTATAACAAAACATTAAAGGAATCGCTTAAATTTTTTACTTAATTTCATTTTTATATACCTACTAGAAACGTGTTTTATTCCGGTGTTTTTTGCTAATTATTCTACGGTGGTACAGAACCCTTCGTGTGCGAGACCGACTCGCTCTAGGTTTTTATAACTTCTCAATTTTTTTAAAGTTTTATTTGCCTGGCGAGATATTCGCAGTTTGAACTTTGATCGATGCAGGGAGCACCTTTACATTGGTAGGTAACTTACCTATTCAGAGTCTGTCCCGTAAAGGATAGTAATAGTACCAGCCCTCTTATAACACTGGCTGCCCTGAGAGGCCACCATGAAACCTATAGCTGTCCAGCCACAGATTACCCCCTCTGTCCAGCCTATGGGTTCTTTCTAATTAAAATTTTCTCTATAAAATAATAGGATACTTACAAGACCACTTGAGAACGGGAAGTGTGGCTAAGAATCCCATGAACACGGCCGTCACTATCACCAGAACGATGCTCAAAGCGAACAAGAACATAGTTGCTTTGAAGTAGAATCTCAAGTAGCTGGGCTTGCCCTGAAATAGAAGAACAGAATTACATTGTTAGGGCACGAACAGACATGTTACGCTCAGACATGTCACGCTAGCATTTGGAGTAGAGTCACTATTCATGTTGGGTGGGGCAAGTATAGTTGTAAAAAAAGGTTGCAGGCAGTGAGTGGCGCCAAACGGAATTACTCAGCCAATCTTGTTTACTATAGTCCGATAAAAAAGTAAAAACTAAAGAAATCCAAATAAATATCAAAACATGAGTAAGCGAAAGATAAGATAACAATTTAATCATTCATAGGTTTTTGGTAGGTACTTAGAAGAATATTGTTTGTAGCAGTTTTTTTTTAACTGGGTAAGTACAAAAGTTTGTCATCATTAGTAATCATTTCTTTGAAATATAAATGAATAGAACCATATTTCCTGTATTCCCTGGAATCTTAATGATTGATAAACTAAATTGATAAATTATTAGCTGTGACAGTCGCTCAGTAATCCTAAGCTGTTACTTTCAACTGTTATGCATGTAAAACTAACTGTGCCTTGTAGGCTGTGTACCTATTTGGCAGTTCAACGCTCACACATTCACTGCTATTAGAAGGCGATGACATACCTCGGCTCGAAAAGGGAAAAGATACCTACTAAAGTATACAAAACTTTTGTAAACGTTAGTAGGTATCTCTTCCCACTTAGTTCAAATCCAAATAAAAATACAAGTAGGTACATGGTATCCATCTCAGGTACTTACAGCATGAGTTCCAATAACTAAAATGAGACTAATGGTAAAACTGAACAGGAACACTAGTAGATAGTAGGCGAATGAGATATACAGGCCCAGGGCTGCCTTCGATATTTCACTAGGTGGATGCTCAGGATTCGGCTTGTTGTTATTATTCTTAACGAACTCTGACACTCTGAAGATTGAGTACGAAATCGTACCAAGGGTCATGCAGGACGCAAACTGAAAATATAAGAACATTAAAGGCTTATTAGAAATAAGGTTTAAGAATGTAAAATGCACTAAAATACAAAATAATTGAGAATTTAGAAAAAATATAAACACTCCTAGTACAAAGGTAGCTGTATGACGACTACGTGACACTAATTGCTAATTAAAAATATCAGGCGCTGAGGTCTAAGGCCCGCTTGCACCTCTAATCACAAATGCATTTAGCGCTACGTATATTTATAATCGTTCTATTTCTGTTCATCATTTGGGAATGATACAGTCTAGACAGAATGATGTTGTAAATACATTTAACGTCAAATGCAGTTATTAGTCATTTGTAGTACCTACAAGACTCGCCTATGAAGTTAGCAGAAGGAGTAGGTACCTACAGACAAGACTTTGTCATCCAAAGAGAAATTATTATATTAAAAAAACCAGTACTCACGATGGAAATATATCCGATGATTAAAACTCCAATCTTTAAAGGAATGCAATAACAGCATTTGCTATACCTTGGCAGTTCGATACCCATGGCTTTTTTTTGTCACTAACACAAAAAATAAAAAGTCTGTAATTCACAATCACAGTCAGACTGATTCTATTGTCCAACTATTACTTAGTACATTTATTAAATTAGTGTTTAAAAAAATGTCGGCGGGTGTTGGGTTTGTCTCTGATAATAACTTAGCTGAGTGATATCTGATAAGGATATGAAAGGCCGATGTCGATAACGGATGACCAATGAACCATTAGTAAATAAACTATTTCAGTTGCCCATCAACCTGGATTATTTTGGGTGCGTTTTTAGGTTGTGAAAGCAGATTATTTATCTACGTACTTATCTTCGTGACTATGATCTAATTAAAAGTAGGTAGGTAGGTACCTACTTAAGTACTAAGTTATCTTGCCAACTTGCGTTACTCCAAGTATTGTTTGTATTATCTAATGTCTTATCGTATTTCTGTAGGTATTCATGATGCAAACTATCATTCAGATTGTTATTTAGGTACTTATTTACTGTCTTGTTTCCTAGATAAATTGGTAGGTAAAAACGTCATAATATAAGGCCGCGGATGCACTGGTAAAACGCTGTCATTCATTTAGAGACATTACGTTGGTCAGAATATTTATATCTACCATTGCTTATTATCATTGTAACACGTAAATTAAAAGTAGGTTGGCTCTTGGCTCCACACAACATTCTAAACAATAAATTAACTGTAGATATCGGTAGGGGTCCACCCTTTGTTGCCCCCTCAGTCAATCGGGGTAAGCGGTCCCCGATACGATTGATTGCCATCAATTTCTATTATTATTAATATTGTCAATCCCTTCAATTGCATTTGGTAGCAATGTGTATTAATCACGTAAAAATTTCAATTGATCGTTTCGAGGACCCTTAAAGAGTTTTGTGGCCTAGACACAACAAAGCTTAGGATCATGCATTTATCGCGAACACCGCTTATCTCGCAACTCTGGCGAACAGCACGGCTCTGGCATACACCGCGGCGCTCGCGTGTATAGCGACCCTTGCATATTTTGCATCTCCTGTGATTCTGGCTGTAAACTCTCGCTGAGCTCGCTTTTAAAATTCAGTTCAGTGTCTTCATTCTCTTTCGCTTCTTGTTCTTCTACAACTTCCACGTAATAGCTGTACACAACGATGAACGAGTATAATTCCAGAACTGTAATAATAAAATACTGTTTCAGTACCAGGCCCATATCTATGGCACATCGAATTTTGGCAAAGGCACAGGTAAATAATGGTATAAAAGCTAAAAAGTACTGACTTCGGCAGGCAGTTGGGTCTAAGAAAGCGGTAACTACTATTAAACGCGAATCGTAAAGGTTTAGAGGTTCCTACTTTCGTAGCTCTCTTTGGACCCCTATGCCCCGATATGCCCCGGTTCCTATCAGTCTCCACTGATCGCAAATCACTGCTTCACATTGAACATAGGCCTCCTACAAAATGGGCCACAGCACCTGCTATTCTGGTGTGGGTGCAGGGAAACTTCCAGCCACATAAGACTTTTAAATTGGGAACACACGGGCGCTCGGTTCCCACTTTCGTTAATATAATTAAGCAGGTAAGCCTGCATTGACCAAATCAAGCCTCGTCTTGATATTAGTAGAATTAAATGTAATAATTATATAATAGAGTACTTACTGACAATCATAAGGAACACTAAGTACCACCCAATATAGTACATATGATTGAAGCACAGACACACTAAAGCGAAGGTTTCAACTACGAATGCGCAGCAACGACATATTAAGAATTGCTGTACTTGGAATGAGTGCTCCTGAAAAATTTATGAAGCTGGGCAATGAAGGGTTCCGTAGTTGGGATAATTCATCCCAACTACGGAACCCTTCATTATGCGTGGTCCGACACGCACTTGGCTGGTTTTTTAAAATAATTATATCATGCTGATACTACATTCGCTTCATGTAAAATACTGATATTCAGCTGCATCCGGTTAAAATGGAAGCCGACCCCAACATCGTTGGGAAAAGCCTGATTAACTTAAAAAAACCGGTCAAGTACGTGTCGGACCACGCACAATGAAGGATTCCATAGTTGGGATGAATTTATCCCAAGAACAAACTTAACATTGTAGTTGAAAAACATGTTCTCAATACGGAATGTATGGGAGATCATGTTTTTCAAACTGCAAAATTAAGTTGGTTGATTATTACTCGTTAACCTGTGCAGCCTACTTAGCTCTGATAGTTTTTTTAATTTCGTTATATACATATACTACTGCTGTGATTTTTTTCACAAATCCAAGTACAACCATTTAGCTGGCAGGGAAAGCTTAATATTTCGCAAACGGATTCCTGAATCCAAAAAAAGGTTTTGATAAACTCACAATATTTTTGAACGACCTTTTTAACGATACTCCACACTAAGGGGTGATGAGAAAAAAAAACATCCCCACTTTACGTGTAGGGTAGGCACCCTAAATATTTTTTTCATATTTTTATTTTACCACTTTGTCGGCGTGATTAATATGTATACGTATGCCAAATAACAGCTTTCTAGTAACCGTCTCTGAGCTAATCCGCGGACAGACAGACGGACATGGCGAAACTATAATATGAGGGTTCTTTGTTTACTACGAAACCCTAAAACGAAGAAATGGTACTAGAAGTAACATAATATTAATAAATACATACTCTGTAGATTCCCACTCCTAGATATATAGCAAACATGAAAACAAAGCATTCTGTGACAACCAGGAGGACGTAGCTCGGGAACACTAAGTAGAAGTTTTCATCATCAGGCTGTGACTCAGTGTGTTTCGAATTCGGCATGTACATCAATATAAGAGTCACCATGAGCCACACGATGTAGAATAGGGTCCGGAACTGGTGGTAAGAAATTGAGTTTTAGTATTTGTAGTACGTGGCTGGATCGACGAGCGAGCCAAAACCGCAGTAGTCATTACAGCGGTTTTAGGCTCGTATTTCTTGTTAGAAGAGCGTGCCAAACTTCACTGGCGCCTCGTTCAAACAATGCTATCGAGCCGTGACTCCGTGAGCAGCTCGTCTACTGCGAGCCAACACGACCGTGCCAAGGATGGCTGGTAAATCAGGCCCTTAACAACATTTTATTCAAATTGATACTAGATTTGCATTTCACTCGCATTGTGCATTTACATCATTTCACCTTATAATTCTGGAACTACTATTCATCTGTAGAACCCAATGTAGAACTAATTGGTACCGTGCACGTGATACCATTGTTAGCGCGATGAGCAATAAAAGAGTGGACTGTATTTTTAGGCAATGGTTTATTGCCCTGCTTATAACAAATTATAAACTGTCCCGGACACAACGATAAAATAAGTTAGGAATATCGTCCGGCGCGGTGGAGTCCGTGGAAACGTGCACGGTAGATATTTAGATGATAGAATAAGTATACCTTTTTTACACAGCTCTCATACAATTTTGCTAATTCTATGGGTACAATCACTCATTGCTCGTAGGCTATTATTATCTATTCCGTGACTGCGGCAATTAATTCGAGCATTTTAACAACTTAGATCGATTCATTCTTCTATCATGATCATTCAGAACTTTTTATTTCAAAAATATATATTTGTCATCATCGTCACTTCCCCACTAAAGGTTGCAAGAATGTCCCTGCTGCCTGTCGTTTTGATAGAATCCCTAAGGCTTCCTGTACTTGGCGCCGGACCGCACGATTGTGTATACGAATGAATATCGGTGCGGCTCCGGCGTCATATACAGTAAGCCTTTAGTCATCTATAAGACACTCAGGGATAAAGAGAAGATCGTCTTTTTCACGGCAATCACTTAGCAACACGATGTATCTTAGGTATTTTATAATTACCACGGTCCATGCCAAGATGACCATGCATCCGCATCTTAACGAATATAGCATCAAAAACGACGCGACCGTCGGTAAGGTTACAGGTATGTTGCACATCGACAATCTTAGAAATAATAATCACGCAATGCGCGCCTTTGAAAAACTCAACATTGGCGCTAAGCATTGGCGTTTCAAGTACAATCCAAACATAATAGTAACGTCAAATCACTTAATAAGTTGAGTCTGTGATTCTGTCAAATTTTACGCTTTTTGATGCCAATTTGACACAATATATTTTTGACATTATCTAAACATTGAAAAAAATATATATGCAGACTATTTTTGTCCATATTTTGTTGGTAAGTACTAATTACATTATTTAAAAAATAAGTTAGTCATGCCGAAATCAATATAATGCATTTATGTAACAAAAACTCAAAATACCTAACTAAAAGAAAATAAATTAAAATTAAACAAAAATTGAAATAAATTGTAGAAAATGAATTAAAATAAAATTGAAATAAAATAAATTAATATACGAAAAATTCATCAGGCAACATGCAGGCAGCCTGATGAGCCTTCCCTCAGTTGCTGCCGATACTGGTCTGCCTGCAATCATCTTTAGGATTCCGTTGCCACAATGCGAGGGGCATTCGGCGAATTAGTGAGGATGACTTTTTGCGCATTTTAGCGTAGAGGTCATGAACCTTCACGTCAGCAAACATGCCCGAGGCACTACAAAATTGAGGTAGTCGCACCAGAATCCTAAACCCTGCCATACACGAGCATGGGCATAACTCCATAAATTCCACGGCAACACTCAAAAACTTCTAAAAACCTTCCATGTGTGCGAAATCTCACGTGAATTGGGTGAAGTGGACGAGTGGTAAAAAATATTGGATTTCCAAACATTCAATAATCTGAGAGCATTGCAGACCCGCTGCGTGTAGTTGATCCATAGGGTGCTGGTGTCAAAGCTTGGCAGTAGGTTCTGAACAAAGATAACTTTATCAAAATTCAAAAGTCATTTATTCAAATTATGTAGGCTGAGAATCAGCACTTTTCGAACGTCAAAATTACATATGACAGTCCCCCAAAAACGCCTACCCTTCACCACTTCCTAGTGGTGAAGGGTAGGCGTGGTATGCAAATATAATTTACATTAAGTACCACAAATTGCAATACAACTCATAAAATAAAAACATTTAACGTGAGTCTAAAATAACTTTTATCGACAACAGTAGGTACATAAGCATACAAAATCCAGGGGGGAGCAGCTGCCCTCCCCTGCCCCCCCCCCCTGGGTACGCCCATGAATGAGGCTCTCATTGTCCATAACATCCAGCTTATTTTGCACAAATGCCAACAACTTGTTAATCACGATATTAGACTGACTGCTATAAATCACATCGCTCAATTACATTTGGCATATTTTCAGGCAAAATATGTTGTAAATATGAACAGCCAAAAGATAAACATTTCTCGAAAGAGATATATAGACTATGGTAGACCGGTCAGCTTTTAATTTTACCTAAATATCCAGACCATTTGCTGCGATCCGCAAAACAAATCTAGATAAGTTTCACATTTCATATTAGTAAAGGGGTCTCCTACCGGATGTGACTTGTGGGATGTTTTTGTGTTATCGTATCGCCCCCGCTTGAAATTTTTGAGGAGTTTACAGGAATGATTAAATGATGGCCTTGTACTGACTCATTTCCGGCTTACTGTTTGACCGAATACCATGCCTCAATAGGCGCAGTGGCTGAGAAATAGACTACTCTACTGCGGGTTCTGGGTTCGATTCCTGCACTTTCATTGTATCAAACCCAGCACTTTAGTAAAGACACTAATTTGCATTGTAGGATTTTATGAGTTCAAAAACACAATTAGTTCACAAACACACCTACGCATATCAAGACCTTTTTCAGTCTGTCTAATCCTAAAAAAGTAGGTACTTTATGTATGATATTATGACTTCACATAGGAATAAGTACCTATTAATAAAAATGGAGGATGAATTCAATTAACTTTTCTAACTTAATTTTTAAAGTAATACGTAGTCACTGTACAGCCCACGTGGTCGAGGTTTTAAACCGTTTTAAACAAATTAAAACGGGTTATTTTGGTTTAAAACGGTTTATTTACAACTACAGTCAGGACAGCAATCAAACTCAAATTCAAATAATTTATTTCTAATAAACCAATTACAGGCACTTTTGAATTGTCAAGGGGTCGGTCAGTCAGAAAGATGAAGCTAGTTGCCCATTCCAAAGCGTAGTAGGTTCCTATGGAGAAGAACGGGCAAGGAACTCCACGGATAATCGGTCTGGCTATATCTAAGCCTGGACACATTGACACACTTTGTGTGGTCCTAGTTTATGCTTAGGTTCTTAGGTATTATTCGTTCTTACCTATACCTTGACTGAAAACATGTTTATTAAGACTTTGTTATGTAAAACATTGGAAAAACAACCAAAATACCAAAAACCGGTATAAATATTATGATACCCGTTCGTAAACAAGATTAATGCGTTTCAATATAAAAATTCAATGTAAAACAATAATAACTAGGGAAGTCTGAATCCGTCCCGAGAATGCTTGGCGAATTTTATTATCGATTTAAATGATAAGTTTCAAGTACATTGAATCTTTTGTATGCAAATTTGTATTAGTTCCTGTATGTAAAAAGCAATGTATTACAACAAGTGCTTAACGCTCAATTAAAAAATAAATGACTGGGTTGTATGATTTTCCAGGAGGTCAAATTGTTATCACTATTATCAGCGAACAGTTTGTAAATAGTATAATTAAGTACAATTAATTATTTACGTCCTTATTTCGTAGGAATAGAGTTGAAATTATTTTTGGGTTCAGTGTCGGAGTTTCCGTCATTGTGCAGTTTAGCGGATGATCTGATTCAGAACAGGGTATGGGTTTTTTTAAATATGGTTGGAAAAGAATCACGATTTGTTCAAGCAGTGGATGTTGTTACGATGGGTGAAAGACATGAATTTCTAAGACAGCAGCGGGGTACTTGCGGTACAGTAGCAATGGCTTTAATTTTGATGGTTCAACAATATTCATTGCATTGCATTGGGTTACGGACACGAAGAACAACGGTATTTAGCCGCAACACGGTGACGCTGCAATGGATAAAGGGACAGCGTAGCGGATCGCTAGGTAACGACGCTGCTGACGAACTTGCTAGACGAGGATCCAGCACGGCAGTCTGTGGACCCGAGCCTATCATACCCATCCCCTTCAACGAAATACGCAGGTGGCTACAGGAGTTCACCCACACACAAAAGCAGAACTGGTGGACCTCGACACCGTGCTGCAGGCAGTCCAATAAAGCTATGCCATCCTTGGATAGCAGGCTAACCAGGCGCTTATTACGCCTGGACAGGAACAGCCTACGCTTGGTGACGGGGACCATCACGGGACACTGCTCACTAAACAAACACTTTCTGTCCGTATAGGGCGTGCATGGAGGCTGAGGAAACCGTCACGCACGTGCTCTTTGAATGTACAGACGTTACCCAGATTAAAACAGAAACCCTCGGGTCACCCAGATCTTTCACAATGTTCTAAATAAACCCTATAGAGAGATTTAATTAACTTCTGGTGGGAGGTGGGCTGGTGATCCTATTACCTACCGGTAGGATTTCGTTGGCGATTATTGGCTATTACCGGTAGGAAATAGGATTTCGTTGGTACATTGGTACCCGTTGGGTTCAGTACCAACCCTAAAAAATCCTTAAGTTCCGTTGGCACATTGGTCACCTAACCGGCTTTTTATCCGTCTGTCTGTTCGTCACAGGGCTGTTTCTTCTTAATCGTTGAAAGGACATCATTCAGATAAGATTTACAAAAGTGCCAACAATTTCAGTAGTTAAGTAAAGCGACCTCTAAAAACTTTTTTATTGGCGGTCTGTACATGTCAAATACATCGTTATGAAGTGTAACAGCAGTTCAGATGTCCGGCACTGTAGGCAGACATCTCCATTAGATAAATACGTTGACAAATAGCTTGATTCATCAGTTCTGACAATAACCCGGGACAACGCGCGCGTGTTTCTCAAACGCTCACCAAACTCCCGTTTCGTTTCAACAACTTTCAGTTTCGTTTCAAACATGTATTGCGATTGGCCCATCGTTGGAAGGTGCTGCTTTTGCATGCCCTTACGAAGGGGTGTTCTCACATTTGGTTACATAAATCTTGTAAGTATTTTTGTTTCCGTATTTGCGACGTAATTTTTTTCGGACGTGGCTAATCGTGTTAACTCGTGTACGCCTACGGTGGCAGCAAATTGAAGTGTTGTAAAGACAAAGTCGTGTCGTTTTTATTATTTGCGACATGACTTTGTGTATTGTTGTGGTGAAGTGTAAAAAATGTTTTTGGATAAACTACTTACTTAATTGTGATAAAAAACAAAATAGAACCTTATTTTGTTATGAATTCAGTTTTATTAAAAATATATCAAAACCTCAAAGTGCATACAAATCTATCTGCTCTAAGAATGATAATAGATGGCGCCACTAACTATCCAGTCAATGCTCAGTAAGGTCACGGCCCGCAGATACACCAACAAACTGTTAATAATCAATGACAAACGTGTCATTTGTATGAAAGCCTGATAAAGTGTTCAATAAATAAATAAGAAGATGAATTTGATTAAGAAAAATAATATTTCATAATAAAGTGCAGTGCAATCGGTACCAGAGTACACAGTTACGTACAGTCAACGTAAAAAAAAACATGAATATTTCTGTATTTATTTATTTATGAAATACCTACTAGTATACTACTTTCGTCTACGATCCGGAATAAAAAGTAGCCTATGTCCTTCTTCAGGTCATGTGCCAAAATTCAGCTAAATCCGTTCAGCCGTTTTAGCGCGATAGCGTAACAAACAAACTCACTTTCGCGATTTATATAATATTATTTAGGATAACGAACTTCCATAGAAACTTTCATCCCCTCTATACCCGCAAATCCCCCTACATCTTTAGGGGATGAATATTCATTTTTTTTTTGTTAGTGCTCACCTAAACTGTAAATTTCAAGCTTCTAGACTCATCGGCTTCGGCTGTGCGTTGTCTGACAGTGAAT
Source organism: Agrochola circellaris (assembly GCA_914767755.1). NCBI lineage: Eukaryota > Metazoa > Arthropoda > Insecta > Lepidoptera > Noctuidae > Agrochola > Agrochola circellaris. Next base: position 3,381,501 of record OU611853.1, read on the forward strand.
CTAAATTTTTTTTTAAGAAAAAGATAGATGTAGAACTTATAGAGGCAATAGTATTTTTCTGAAATTAGGTTCTAACAGCTTGTTTTTAAAGTTCATAATTCTTATGAGGCAGTTTCCATTGCACATGAACTTATCATTCACTTTTGCTACTGACCCTACACATCTGTGCTAAGTGCCAAGCATTTAAACTAATGGAAGTAGGTAATGTAGGAGTAGCTACACAAAGAGTGTCTCAATTGATTCGGTTAAGAACTCTGTGATTTACGTTAAGAGGGAAGAGGGCCTGCGATTCTCTATATAAATATATTGTTCTTGCTGAATAATGCTCATAGAGCAATCATTTTTTTAAAATCATAATATCAACGTCTGCTGTGGACACGTCCCTGTCATTTCCTTTTTTTCAGCAACTAAAGTGAAAAGAAAATATGACTCTCCAAATATTACAAAAAATGCCCCATTTTTACCGCCGTGATAGGAGGACTCAAAATTAAAAAAATCATAAGTTATTTATTCAAAATAGGCTGGGAATCGGCACTTTTCGAACGGCATTATTACATAAGACAGTCCCCCAAAAATGCCCTAGTTCGAGCACGTTTTTTTTTATAGAATAGAATATAATAGAGTTTCCTTTATTCGAGTAACCAAGACTCAACAACAAAATTATTAGTAAAACTTACGACTATGTTAGTACGCACAGACACTAAACAAAAACAAGGAAAACAATACAATACTTTTATGAATGGGTTTTATATGCTATCAGAAAAGTATAATATAAAATTAGCATTCAGAATTGATTAGTCCCCCACCCAAAAACTGCTTATTGTGAATAGCAGTTTTTGGGTGAGAGGCGGAAAATTTCCATAAAACTTTAAAAGCGTAAAACCACGATATTCACCCGTCATATTTGTTTTAAATTAGCTCGCTCTAGTCATAACACCTTTTCAAGGAACGCAATTACACAATTTTTTTTTTTTTTTTCATGTGTTTAATTAATTTAAAATTATTATTTTTTCTAAGTCACATAATCTAATGACACCTAATATGTCAGTTATAAATTTGTATGTCTTTATTATGACAAAACATAGCGCACCCCCTATTTATGTAAACACCTATGTTTCACAAATAAACTGATTGATTGATTGATACAAATCACCCTGTAGACAAAGCAGCTTGAGTAAATAAACTGGGAGCTTATTCATGAACCACTTAAATTATCGGTTAGTCCCGCTATGCTCTAGTCCCTCTATGCTCTACTCGAAAAATACCTACTAAAAAGTTTCGCTATGCACGCAATTCTTCGATTCTACGTAAACAATGGTAGGTAAAGTTGGAAAGAAAAGTGTTTGAATTCAAGTTAAAAAAATTATAGCGCTATTCGTATAAGCGTTAGCATCTGTAAATTAAAATTAGTTTTATCTCAAAAATAAAAACGACGCAATATTACTACGTATTTTCATTGGTCGATACAAAAAGGGGCGTAAAAACAGATATGTTCATCGTGTTCACGGGATTTTGTTTTAAAACTGCACAGATATGAACTTCCTCAATAGTATGTATCTAAAAAATAAACGCTTCTGGGATTCGAACGATGACAATTTAAAGGTTTAACGTAATGCTTATGGGCACTATACACCCATAGGCGTAATAACGATAAAACTTCTATTACGCCACTTTCAGTGTCCTTCAAAGTTTCAACCATACGAAAAAGGGTCAGACCATATCCGTGGTCAGACATCTGTGACATTTTAACAGAGCCTACTAAACACACGAGCAACAAAAAAATACAAAAACGACGAAATATTACTACGTATTTTTGTTTCATTGGTCGATACAAAAAGGGGCGTAAAAACAGATGTGGTCATCGTGTTCACGGGATTTTGTTTTAAAACTGCTCAGATATGAACTTCCTCAATAGTACGTATCTAGAAAATAAACGCTTCTTCTAGGATTCGACCGATGACAATTTAAAGGTTTAACGAAATGCTTATTTATGGACACTAAACGCCCATAGGTGTAATAACAATAAAACTTCTATTATGTCACTTTCAGTGTCCTTCAAGTCTTCATCCGACTAAGTAATGATATAATAACGGACAAAAAGGGAATTCCCCAGTATCGTTGTTAATTTAAACAATTATCGGCGCAAATAATTAAAGCAAAAAAAAATTATAATTAGGAAATAGTTAATTTTAGTAAGTGTCATTTGTGTAGCAATAATTAAAACTAATTTTAATGCATACAGAGATAAGGATTAGTACAGTGAGAAATAAGATGACTCTTTGACTGATTAGTTAAATAACTATCCACTGTCTTACTGACTCAATTTAACTTTGTTAAACCCTGCGTGGTAATTGCAACAACAAATTGCAATTGTGGTAATTGTGGTAACACACAATTGCAATGCCTTAAACTTTGAAAATTCAACAACATTTTACGCTGTCCAGCGACGAAATTTTTCTAACATAAGTAAATGGATTAGGAATTTCCTTCGAAATCCTTGGGATTATGATGATTGAATGTGATGTTCCGCTATTGAGGTGTTAGTTAGCCCTAGTTTGTCTTCGTCCAACGTAAAGCATTGTAATAATCTTTTATTTAATCCTTTACAGATCTTCAGTGCGTTTATGGTGGGGGTCTACAGTTACTCCGTGCACGCTGACTTCGGTTTGTTCGCGATCTACCATGGAACCAGTGTCGGGGTCTCGATACCAGAGGGCGTGTGTGTCGCCATCTACTGTTTTGAAGTTGTGTTTACGGCCGTACTGCTCTATGGAACCCATAAGGTAATTTTTGAAGATTTCTAGCAATTTTGATGATGCCCCAGTCAAGTGGTTAAGGCACCGCCTTTCATGCACGAGGAATAGATGACGTACATTTAGTAACATAAGCCGCTTAACTGTTCTTAAAAGAAAGATACTTACGTCGTTTTATAATATACGTCGTCTGTTGTATTTTATAATGATTTCCGCAAAAGTCACACCTGAGTCAATTAACCAAGTACAAAATGTGACTTTTTGAATTTAAGTAAGTATATAAACTTACTGAGTTTATTTTGGACTTTACTGACATCTCTGAAGGAAAACATAGTGAGGACAATATAAGTTTGAAATCATGTTGAGCAAGCGTGTTGATCAGTGCTCGTGCCTTTTTTGTATGGGAAAAGGCCTTTGGCCGACTCCGGGACAATAATAAGCTGGTATTATTATTATTATACTCAATACATTACAATTCCATTCCACAATGTGTACGTAGGTGATAACTTAAAATTATATGTGATCATTATGGAGCTTGTCGGGAAAACTACCCTTTGGACCTTTGAAAAATTACATTTTTTTTTTTTAATTTTGTCATGCAAAGGTGCCTTTCATGTGCCTAATTGAAATAAATTGTTTGAATTGGACTTTGACACATCAAGATAGCAGGAGAGAGGAAGCTTAGAACTAAATCTAATATCATTATATTAGTTTTTTTAGATAGGTACTACTAGCTATTTTGATAGCATAATAGTTGTTATAGGACTGGGCTGACGTCAATAATGCAAGGCTAGGCCCGCTGCCCGCGCCTTACTTGGGCTATTGCCGGTTATGCTTCAAACTAAATTTCCAGCCTCTTATCTACTGGTGAATAGGGGCTAATTTTGCTTAAACTGGTGAAAAATTTCTTCATAATTATCCATTACTATGTACCTACTTACAAATGAAGTCTAGAACGTGCCACGTGGTGTTTTCGTTCTTTCGAAGTAAAATTTTAAATTCATTTTCATGGCTATTATAGCTTGGAGTCGCGAGCCGACTCGCGGACGGTGGGCAATGGGTAGCTCGCCGTCCGATAGGGACCAGGCCCGGGTTGACGGCGCGTTGTGTTCCACGCGCGCCTCAAAGAGATGTCAGCACCAACTGACGGGGTCCGGAAGGGCCAATGCCTGCCGGGGTTGCGAGTTTGTCCGAAAGGGATATCGCGACCCCGGCACACAGGCAACGGTAGGAACACGGGTGGGTTTTAGTCAGTAAAAGTCAAAACGACAAAAGTCAAGACGAAAAATGTTACACATCAAAAATATCTAATTTTGTTTATAAAAGTATGTAACTGTATCATTCAGTCCTCTGGCGATACGTCCATACTTATTTAGTTCATCTGTATCATTATCTACCTACTACTTAGGTTTCGGAGAGCTTGATAAGACATTCCGTCGATTCTCTTATTAATTCCTAAGGCTATCATTAAGGTCAGTCAAAATCCCAAAAATCTGTGTCGATGTTATTTGAAGATAGTTATCGATATCATCCTAAATGTGGCATCACATGGTAGTCGTATACAAAAGGCATAGACAAAGACAAATGGCGCTAGTATACAAAACGGTACGTAGAGGAGTGCACACCCAATTTTCACCATTTATGTATAGGCGAGACTATTGACATTAGTAAACTGGGCACAAACCCAGACTCCGGCGCAAATGGCAGTCTCTCCAAGTAAATAATACTCTAAGTATTATTAAAATAGACAAAAGGCTATTCAGTGTCAAGGAAATACAAGATAAAAAGGCGACCATTACGGTGGTCTAGTATCCTAGTTCAAGATGAGAATCGTGCCAATTACCCACTCATTGCATATTGCTTTCGACGAACTGCGGGCCCAGTTGAGCGTTTTTTCGCTCCACTATGACCAGTTAGTGTGAGTCATTCATATCATACTTATGTAGACTCGTTTGTGTTGTACTGCTGAATAACACAGTTCGTAAGAACCGATTATGAAAAATTGCTTCCATCATAGTTTCGGTGGAATTGTGCTTGTAGGTTCCAATGAATAAGGAATGTCTGATAAGGCAATGAAAGAGATGTAGAGCCAAGCCCGGAAGATCGTTGTATTTAATCAAGCAAGCCCTATTGCAGGCTACTGCAGGACATGGGCTTCTTCCAACGAACACCATTAAACCAGAACCTGAGGACCTGAAACCAGAGGTTACGCGTCTAAATCTAGGGTGCACTGAATTAACGAGTTCTCTGATTTTTACTTCTGAGAAGCTGTTGCATAATTGAACGCTCCAATGAATGGTTACAAAAATGAAACAAAGGGTAACTTTCCAGTAAAAAATTAGGTCTTAAAAATTTGTCCTAAGTAGGTATTTCCTCTCTCTACGTCAGCTCGGGTTATCTCGGAGACCTTCTGCGTGTTTTGGACCATGATGTGTATTCGGAACTTGAACTCCGCGCGACGTTAGTTGTCTGCTTACGTCACTTCGTATGAACATCCAGTGATAATGTGCGGATACTCACAATTGCTATCATGTGCCACCGTTTATCATTATGATGAATGCCACTTTGCCGCATTATTGCAATTATTGACAGCAATATTGCAATAAACAGGTCATAAAACTTGAGTTTAGATACTGTTTGGCGGTAGTTAAGATAGTTAGGCCTTCTCTGGAGGCACTGTTAGGTAGGAGAATCTCTAAAATAATTTCTTAAAATTAATACTTCGATATCCTTTTATGTTGGTTTTAATTTTATTGGTCTGGGCCTACATTAGGTAAGTCCGGACAGTTTGGAAAGACTGCAGACCCGGAACTGCGTGGATAATTGAACCCAGGTAGGTCTAAGCAAGCAAAACCGGCTCAGGTGGAGATTCACAGAGGACTCTGCCCTGGAGTGTAGATGTGGTAGTGACCCACAAACAATGCGGCACTTAATATCAGTTGCCTGCTGCACGATGCAGGAGCTGATGGACGCTAGGTACTGATGGTGCCGAACAAATACAAGTACACAAAATCCATGTAGTATAGTAACAATGACTTAAAAATTATGTTAGTAAACTTTTACAGACTAAAACAACTAAAATCGACGTGGCCCAACACACGTTGGCACGTGCCTTCGTACCCAGTGCCTTATAAAGGGACCATTAACTTTGGTAATAATGTGTTCAAGATGCTGTTGGACCTTCCACGCAACCTACCCATTATTGCAGTCGCACATAAATAGTAAGAAAGGTACCGTCCTTGGTAGCACGTGGCAGACGTGGGGGCTTGCTCAGCCCTGTGCTGAGCAGCCCCACCCCTCAGCAGTAGGCCGGACGGCCTTAGTAAGACCGCTGGTAGTGAGCGTCGGTAGCACAGCACGAGCCTGTCAGCTCAGGCTCGCGGAGGTAGCTTGCGGTGGTAGGCGTAGGTAGGGCAGGCCTTCATTAGCGTGCTTATGTAGCGTGCAGGATCGAGTAAGGGGTCTTGCCCTCAGCCCGTACGGAGAACCCGTTCGATTGTCTGCTAGTATAGTAGGTGGCAGCAGCTCGGAACATTGGTCTTCTAGTACTACCTACCTAATAGTTTTTAACGCATTCCTACCCTTGTTTCAGAAACTAATTAATTACATAAAGACGTACTACTACTTCGCGGTGACGACGACGGTAGCATCAGTTCTGGTGCAGATCATTGACTTCGCAGCCGCTGTGTCCAGTCGGATGCATGGATTCTACATGTTCTTCGAAGTGCTGCCTCTTATGTTCGCCGCTCTATGTAAGTATAACACGTACTTTTGTATAGATTTGGAAAATTTTGTATTATACTCCCAAATTAATTTGATAACTTGCTACAAGGAGAATGGTCTTGCTATACGGAAATTTTCTTGTGTACCTACTGTCTCATAATCAATCAAGCAATCTGCCTAGCCTTTTCCCAACTTTATTGGGGTCGGCTTCCAGTCTAACCGGATTCAGCTGAATACCAGTATTTTACATGGAGCGACTGCCTATCTGACCTCCACCACCCAGTAAATGTTTCATTTTTACTAAAATAATATTGCCCATTTTCATGATTATGAACGACTTGTAAGATACCGATATTGTTTATGTCCTGCTTTAAGTAGGTAGGTAGGTAGTAGGTACCGATGTCGTTTATAATCATAGAACATTATTTTTGTTACAGCAATTCAAATCTACCTCATAATCTTATTAAGGAGTTTGTTGAAGAAGATGGAAGAATCAGAACCTCACGGATACGAAAACCAGCTCCAACAAATCGTGTATGAAGGCAAGGTCGAATCGAATGGAGTGTACGACCCCACTGTCGTTCCTGTAGATATTTAGATAGCTTACTAGGTCGTGAAGTGAAGTTAAAGGCGGGTTGTTTCAGACATGTGGAATAATGCACCAAAGACCAGATTTTTCAACACTATCCTTATTTTACGCTATGCTGTTGTTAGTACAGCACGTTCTAGTTCTTTCTATTGGGCAGCTATTTGGCATCTTTATACATATACATAGCTTCACTTTTTCCTTTATTTGAGCGATGTAATGTCTCACTATAAATTAATCCATAGATGGACTGTGTGAAAGATGATGTGGCTAGAAAGGGGGTGACGACCGAGATGACGACTGATAGAGAAGTGTGGAAGAAACGGACATGTTGCGCCGACCACAAATAAATTGGAATGATGATGAAATGAATCCATACAAAATATTGCTAAGTAACAAACATTTCCGGGCGAAAACGTCTTTGTTGTGGCACTCGCTTTGTATCCAAACAATTTTCTGTCTTAGTAAATTTTCTACGTCGAAGGTTCTTGAAGTTTCATGCTGATGCAACCCGCTTTACCTAATGTTGCTCCGAGTCAAAGGTGCCATGATAAAAAGTGATGCACAAACCACGATATTGATAATCTCGGTCTTGTGGCATTCGCTCTCTCTCACTTTTAGTTCTAGTTGATAATAATTTAACTTGTAAATATTTTGTATATAGTTTAAGATAAATGACCATTGTGATATACTTACAATAAATAATGATATTTTTAATTTTATGTCTTTTTCTTTACAAACACTGAAGACTTCATCTTATCTAAGTCTGTCGCCATAACAACAATGTTAATAGCATTGTTGTGTTTCGTCAGTTACAGGTAAGCTAGCCAGTTCCTCTGTGGTTGAGGATTTCGGGTGAAGACCGTTTCCACCTTCGGATTGATCATCACTTACTATGAGGTGAGATGCAGGCAGAGGATCCCTTTGTGTTAAAAATAACTTGTTACAAGGTCATACTTCACAGACTTGATGGTGACATTCATCACATCTGCACAACTGGGCAATCACTCATAATGTTATGGTACATATCCGCATGCAGTTACAGAGCCACAGCGCTGGTTTTCATTTTCAGCGACAGCCGGTATCGACACTATGTCTCTAATATTATAACTACGAGTAGAAAAAAGTCCAATACAAGATCACTTTTCAAGCTGCCTGATGCAGTTAGGATGGCATCAAATCTGAGATTAAACTAAAATAACTGCCGTCAACTGCATCAGAGTGCTTGATCTCATTTTGAACTAGAAAGTTTGAGTAGCGTTATTTGATTTTTTCAATTAATTTTTGCATATAACCTTTGAGTGTGTTATATTTTTGGAATTGTCTCCTCAAGCCTTTTATTTTAAAACCCCACAAGGTCTCGTTACAAAAAAATATTCAAGACATTACCTTACTTATTGGCCCCTAAATCTACCGTTTTTTTTTTATCCCACATACAAAACACGTAGATACGCGTGAAAAGCATAAAACCCTGTGTTTGCTGTCGCGAAGTCGGATCATTGCGTAGGGATGTATCAATGACCCCTGCAAGTTTTGCCGTCCACAAGTTACAAAGGACGTACAGTACCTAAATTATCCTGTCCACACGACAAATAGGAAGCGCCATTTGTTTGCCATCCTCGCACTCATCTCGGCGACGCGTCACTCACAATATTTACCTGCACTATGAGATCACGCTTTTATTCCTGTTGACATATGTATGACCTAGGTACCATCGAAGAAGTTCATATCTAACCACCGCTGCACCGTAAGGACTATTCTTGCTTGCAGCGCTCGGCGGCTATAGAACCAGGCTGGTAACAGATGTGGTCATCCTGTTCACGGGATTTTGTTTTGAAACTGGTTAGATATGAACTTCTTTGATGGTACATACTCTGAACCTACTGCCTTCAATAAAATGTGCAAGTCTGCACTAGGTTTTATAGAATATTTTACATTTTGTCTATGTTTTTTGCTACTTATTGTTTTTTTTTTTGATTGACTTAATTATACTTTTGTTTTTACTACCAAGAACCAGCGCCTTTTCCTTCTGGTAGTTTAATATTTTTAGTGGATCTAGGACCACTTTGCATGTGCTAGGACGTTTATGTCGGTAGCTTACTCTCTATCCAGCATACGTGCAGCAAATGATGAATACCTACCTACTTCTTAGTACTTAGGTATCTTCTGCTATGTGAAAGGGTGGGCGTTTTTGGGGGACTGTCTTATGTAATTTTGACGTTCGAAAAGTGCTGATTCTCAGCCTAGTTTGGATAAATGACTTTTGAATTTTTGAATTTAATAATGACAGCCGCACGGGTCGATCGACGGTTACCATCATACGGTTACGGGCTCATCAATAACATATCGAAACCCTTCCGTGCATCGGAAAGCACGTTAAGCCGTTGGTCCCGGCTGTCATTTGTAGATCTTTGACAGTCGTTACGGGTCGTCAGAAGCCCGAAAGTGTGATATCCAGTCTTGCTTTTTCTTGGGTTGTGGAGGTCAGATAGGCAGTCGCTCCATGTAAAATACCAGTAGGTATTCAGCAACATCCGGTTAGACTGGAAGCCGACCCCAACTTAGTTGGGAAAATGCTGGGCAGATGATGACTGTCGATAAATAGCTACTTCTTTTTTATTTCGATTGGCAGTTTTTGGGATCGTGACCGGGCATACCATCATTCGATCTCTCGTTTAGCACTTTGCAGAGGGAAGAAAGACCGCTAGAACACACGAAAAGTGAATTTAAAAAAAAACTGTGCTAAGTATTGTAGTCAGGTATCAAAGTATCAAAGTCAAATCATTTATTTCAAATAGGCCCCTGTAAGGCACTTTTGAACGTCAAAGTTTACAAAAAAAATTAATTGATTCTAGTCGCCCCTTCCAAAAGGTAGTTTTTGTATGGAGAAGAATGGGCAAGAAACTCCACCGTTACTCTTTTAAAATGTGTTACAATATTTTGCATATGTACGTACATTAGTTACATAATTATATGTGAAGACGATGCAAATAAAAAAATAAAAATAAAAATACGTTACCACAATAGGTAAAAAGAAGAATTAATAAAAATTAAGCAACGAAAGATAAATTAATTACTTATGTGATAGATGCATGGTTCTCACATATTTACAAACATTGTAAAAGTAGACGATTTTCTTAAAATTTTACAATTAATAAGTCAGTGTGTGAGGAAGTAATCACAGAATGTAAAATCAATGTCATATATGTAATAAAAATAATAATTCATACAACTTAAATTAGCAACCAGTTTGATTTTGTCTAGATTCTAGATTATCCTATGGAGCAGGACCAGCATGTTTCCAAGCATTCTTATCTTGGATATAATCCTCTAATTTGTAATATGCTTGTTTACAAAGTGTACTTTTAATATGAGTTTTAAATTTTCTTTCATTTAATTGTAATATATCACAAGGTATTTTATTGTAACATTTAACACAGTACCCCATAAAAGATGAAGATACTTTAGATAATCTGAAAAATGGTTGATCTATTTTATCTTTATTTCTAGTATTAAAAGCTTATTTTATTAAAAATATGTAGATTTTTTCTTACATACATTCTTATATCTTATTCTTGGTAGTTATTCAGAAACCTTGTACGGATGGTTAGTAACTATCGACTAACTTTTGATGAACAAAATAAATCGGACAGTCCATTTAAAAAAAAAGATCGAATATCCGCCGATATGCTGGCCTTTAACCCTTAATCCAAAGTACCTATAAAAAAGTTATCAGCTGAACAAGGAATAAGTAAATATAATTGTTCCATTCACATTGGTTTTTTGCAAAAATAAGTAGGTACCTACTGAATAGTACTATTCATAACATAAAAGAACTGATAAATTGTGTGATGCGTCACGTCCGCCTCATTATTAAAGGCAATAAAAATAATTATGAATAATGTTTTACATAAAGAAGCGTAGTACCTAATGGCGTAGCGCAGCAATGGCACAGAGTAATTTTAATATAACGAGTGCAAAACTAGATAGCATCTTTGTACTTATGAGCTATGGCGAGGCGTAGCTTTGCGTAGCGTTGATAAATCGATGGCGTAGGCCGTAGAACCTCTACGTAGTTTCGTAGCCAAAAATCGATTTGCCAGTAATTGTAATGTAACGTACATACTTTGTCATAAAGTGTAGGAAGCTCTTAAAATGCAGTTTCGATAATATAATTAATTCACCTGATTACGTCCAATATTTTGGGAAATTACAGGCACATAAGGTTAACAGTTGACACTGACCTAGGTCCTATCGCCGCAATTTCATCATGGCCCAGTTCAGTAAACAGTTCAGATATTATGACAACTAAGTAAGTAAGTTTAATCAAGACAGTCTTACATCATCCTTTGAAAATTTCCTTCATAATTATTTCTTGTAGGTACGACCTACCTACGATTTTCGGAAATTCTTAGTAAGTAGGTAAGTTATGTATTTAGGTTTTAAACTTCCTTTCGGACTGTCCGAACTTACCTAACTTAAAAACCGTACTGTTCGCATACGAGAGCATACTTCGGAACATTGAGATTTCGGACGACGCGGGCCTGTAATTCCCGAAGGGCTAGGCAGAGGTGTACTATGGTACGTACACTCACATTTCGCCAGTTATGTTTAAGTCCCATGTAATAGGGGACGAACACAAATCCAGAATCCAGGCAATAAGAAATTCCTGATGGAAAAATCCAATATCACTTGTCCGACGTGGGAATTGAACCCAGGACCTCATGCTCAGCAGTAGCGCTTGCGACCACTAGATCAACGCAGGGCTCGGAAACGTTATTTAAAATAACGTTTTTCATAGTTCTTTGTAAAAAAAACTTGATCGGAACGAAAACGAAATGAGAACTTGTCGGGGCGAGCGCCGACAAGCATGAACTTGTTTAGTTAAATTGTACCTTATTATCTTCATTTTATTTTTATTACATCATTGATTCGAATGCGCTTGCCGTAAGGGTTGTGTGGCGAGTTCCTATCGATCAACCCAAAAATGGGGAAAAAAACGGTAAAAAACGTTTTATAAACCGAGAATGATTAAAATTTTGTTCTTCTTCAAAAACGTTTTTATAACTTTCCGTTCGAACGTAACCGAAACAAATCGTTGCTTAAGTATTTAAGACGAAACCGTTTCGAAAAATATACCGTTATCCGAGCTCTGGATCAACGGGGCAGTCCCTGAATATGTTCATTAGTGGTGGGTCGTTGTCGAATTTTTGACGGACGAAACGCAACCGTTTTACCGACGACGGAAACGGTTGCAGAAAACGGTCGTCGTTGCAACTGGTTTGAAGACGGCATAATGGACAAAACTTATTGTCGAGTGAAATAGTTCCAGTTTCTTACAACTATCAACGATTTGAAATTTAGGAAATGGTTTCGTCGCATCACGAACGACAGCATTGAGAACTGGTAATACATTATCGACTCTATTTGCTTGACAAAAAGTTCACTTTTTATTGTACGGACTGTTTTGTAAACGAACTCGGAACGCTGGACGACGACGTGACGAGTGCGATAGATAGTTTGAATCATTGCGTTCTCGAGTGTAGTCGTAGTAATTCGAAGACTGGTTTGTGCAACGAAGACTGTTTGAATCTAGGACGTAAAACGGTTGCATCGTCGCAGAACACAAAACAGTCTTTGTAAACGGTTCGTTGCCTAGGTTAACTCAGTTTACACAGTTCACTCTCACATGAGCTCTTACTCGTTTACTGCTGAATTGGATGGCCAGCATTCACCACCGTTCGATAAGCTTCCGGCCGAATCGGACATCAATCCATGTTATCAAAAGAGATTTTTTATAAGTTTCATAATTCATATAGTCGACCCCCATTCTTCCGACAGTTATTTGCTGTCGGGGGCAAAGCAAATTTGTTATTGACCACCTGTCGAATGGTTGTGAATAATTACGCAGGCCGCTACAATAAACGGTAAAAAGTGGGTCTACGGGTGTCTTCCCGTGAACCTACTTTTTTATCCTACCAGTAGGACCACGAGGGTATATTATTTCTGTTGAGCCTACTGAAGTGTTGAAACCAACATGAACCTCCTGTTTATAGAAATAAGACTAGGTGTGGTTTCAGCTGTCATACTGCTTTTATTGAAAGTTTAAACAAATAAAAAAACCGGCCAAGGGCGTATTGGACGACGCACAATGAAGGGTTACGTTGGGGTGAATTTATCCCAATAACAAGCTTTTAAGATTATCGTAAACATGATCTCGCATACATTCCAACTGCAATTGTAAGTTTGTACGCACAATATTGAGAGATTGTACATGTTATTTTAAGACCATAGACTTGGTATAGAGTCCTGTAATCTATGACTGAAAAACCATTCTCAGGATTTTTTTTAAATTTTAGTCTAAGTAGTTTCGGAGATAATGGCGTGACGGTGTTTTATCTATTTTCTTATATATCTTTAAAAGCATGAATAAAAAAATTAAAAAAAAAGAACTTATAGATATTTGAGATCCTCATAACAAGCCCTTTCGTGTGTTATGTCACATGGCACAGATTGCAAAACTTTTTTTTAAATTTGCCTGTTTGCCCTAAAAAGTGACCCCATATTCAAAATTCATTTATTTACGTTACACGTCCTTGTTTGGGTCACAGAAATTCATATATGTACAAAATTTCAACTAAAGTAGTCCAGTAGATTCGTTGTAAGTTGGCTGTGACAGATGGACAGTCAGCCAGACAGACAGACAGACACACGAGAGATCCTATAAGTGTTCCGTTGTTTCCTTTTGAGGTATGAAACCCTAAAAATTACAAAGATGCTTTATCAAAAAAAAAAACTTAACATTTCATCGTTAACTACCGACGCTGTCGCTGTTGTTGATAAATTCAGCGATAGATGTTTGTTTACGCAATATTTTTTATTCCTGGTGAAATCCCCGGTTATACTTATTTTGTTGCTGATAATGAAAAGCTTCCGTTTCGCAGTACCTAAGTAGTTGTTTACAGCATCATAAATGAGTGCTTAGTCATCCAACGACCATAGTCACTGATAAAGTTTATAGATAAAATTGTTGTCTATGCCGTTTTCCTGTCACTCATCTAGGGATTTTCTGCCGAAATTATTATGTAAATCATTCGTAATTACTCACGGTTCTGAAGAACGAAGAAATACCTACCTTTTTTCGGAAAATCCGAAAATGGTTCGGAGATAAAGGCAGATACGAGTAGGTAAGTTATTATCTTCCTGCCTTTGCATTGAACACCAGCTTTTTACATGGAGCCACTCCCTATCTGACCTCTACAATCCAGTTTCTGGTTAACACGATGACTTTCGGGATTCTGACTACCTGTTACGACTGTTAAAGATCTACAAATGACAGCCGGGACCAACCGGGGCTTGACGTGCTTGCCGAGGCACAGAGGGGTCTCGGTATTTAGGTAATCGATGGTCACCCATCCACGAATCGACTCGGCGAGCGATCCTTGAAGATCGACCCGAGCGTTAGCCACGAGCCCCGAGTTTCGAGTAAATACCTACCTACATAATTTAGAGAGCAAAGAACACACATAATTTGTATTTATTTATAGTAATGTGGTGATAACGGTGACCTCTATGATAAAGCGGGTCTGGTCATCATAATTATCTTTTCCTTAAGTTACTAAAGCTTGTTATTTAAACAAGTCTGGGAATCCATGATATAGGTACCTACCTAATCATAAATCTATTCCCAAAGTTTATAATTTCGTTGTAATTTGTATTGAACATTTAAACAAGGAAGAGAAGTTGCATTACTTAATTTTATTTGAACAAAGAGCTTAAAATAAAAACTAAAAATTACTTATGTAAATATGTATAAAACAGTTTAATTCATTTTAATATTCAAAAATACCAATCGAATACCTAGACTGCGTTCGCGTTTCCAAGCATGTAAACAAAATATGAGTTTTTGGAAAAACAACTTAATTACCTGCGTACACATAAACTTGAGTTTGCGTTACCTCTCCAATTTTTTTATGACTTTTCCAATAGTAATCACTTCTGTTGCCCATTAGTACTTACATACTAGTCATTCTGAAATCAACTTTATTTACACAAGCATAAAATTGTTGCAAACAAAGACTTGAATAGACTTTAGATACTTAGTAAAATTCCATAATAATATATCAATAAAATCTCTGTGGCCATCCATTAGTTTTGAACCTCATTCATGTGACATGTACCATTAGTGTGACATGTTTTTCCGCACCCATCCTCTGTCTCACACCTTCCTTTCTCACAAAAATCTTCCGTCCCTTTCTCTTCATCGGCTATTCCTTCTTTGTATTTCATGATGCACTCTGCTTCAGCCACGTTGTTAACGAATCTGAACTCGCAGTTGTTTCGCAGTTTAATGATCTCACTTCGCAGTAGCAGCAGGAAGTAGGATTGCATTACTGTGAAGATAAATAATTCTGTTAAGTTGCAATGAATCTGATTCGTATTTATGAGTTCTGGACTCTGGGCCGGTCAGTGTTTATCCTACTACATCAAATTGTTCCAGGACCTCCTTATGGAAGGCTTGAAATCCGGATAAATAAAAAGTAATCGTCAACCTTTCAATCAAGTCTGATGCCATGCACCACACTTTCGTCCAACAGTCCAGCATTCCAACATGACTTCAGTCTATCCCAACTCACGATCGATCAAAACCGACTGTCCACACATATCAATATGCACGTTCTAACCTCATTCACTATGAACGACGCGCTATACCTTTTGAGTGCATATAATTACTACCACACTGATGTGTGGAGGGTCTGTTCGTGTGAGTTGGCCAACTCTTTTGTTCTGGGTACGATTTACCGCCATCGGAGCGGTCGCGCGCCATCACGATCCGACATCGTCCAACATGAACGAACTATCTCTCTACACGTGGAAGGTTGGACGAACAGTTGGACTGTTGGACGATAGTGTGGAGCCGGTATGAAATAATATAGCAACAGTATAGCGCTTTGTGATGGAGTTCGTCAGGGAAAGCATTACCAAGTTCTGCCATCAAGCAGCGATGCTTTGTTCCGGTCTGGGTGTGACATTTCACCAGTCTCTCGGATAATAACGTACCTGCGACACCTCTGGTATTGCAAATACCAAGACAGCGGTAACCACGAACCGAGTACGGGAATTAGAAACAGAACTACTTATTAGCCGCCGAGAAGACGGCTAAGGCACGCGAAAGCACGCGAAAAGGAACTCAGCCCCATTTACCACCAGGTTAACATTAGGTGACAGCCCTAACTTATTTTCCACCCAAAAACATAGTAACCCTTCTATTCTATTCTTCCTTACTTCCGTCTTGGGGTCGCAAGCACTTGTGATGAGAAGTTCTGGTTTTAATTCCCAGGTCGAGAAAAGTGTTATTCAGTTTTTCTTTCAAGAATTTCTTAGTACCAGCCCAGAGTCTGGAATTGTGTCCGGTTGATGGCAATAGGCTCGCCCTCTATAACATAGTCCTATGTAATAGAGAAACAAAACTGGCGAAATGTGGTGTCCTATAGGTGCTCCTCTTCGAGGAACAAAGGGCTGTTGTTATGTTAACATAGCGAAAACGTTAGTGTTAGTAACACTTACTAATATTAACAAAGGAGCCAGACAAGTCGAGTAGCAGTAGCCAGGTGTGGTAAGAGATGACGCGGTCAGGATCCACGGGCACCATGAGGAAGCCCATGACCAATACCAGTGTGATAGTTAGACCCCACAGGACTACGTTGTAGATGTAGTAGATTCTGAGGAGCTTCACATTTTTCTAGAACAAAAATGTACCTACATGATACAAGTTAAAAATAGCCAGATAGATAAAACGCTACCATTTTATTGTGGCGCGTGGTCAAAATTGGAACAAACGTCGCCATCTTGTTTTGTCAATAAACAATTTCACAAGTGTTTACGAAAAACGCTCATCTGTCATTGTCAGTCAGGCGCCAAAATATTCAGCTTTTAGCGCTATAGTTTGACCGTGACCGCTGTACCGCGCCTTAGGAATGTGCGGCGAGGTGAGGAGCGAGAAGCCGTGAGCGTTGTCGATTGAGCGGCTGGACGCCTTGAGCGTTGACGAAAGAGCGGCCTATACTGCCCCCCCGTCTCGGCGCGAACATAAGGCGCGGTACAGCGGTTACGTTTAAACTATAATAGGAAATTGACATCGAGTGCAATTAGGGCAGGACCGCAGGACACAGCCCTTAGTGCATCGAGCGTCAACTTATTACTTATCTATCTCTCAAATATTCTAATTACCATTGACTTGACTCAGAACTGTAGGTAGGTACCTATATAAGTCAATAGTAAAACAAGTGTGGAAGGATGAAGGATTGTGACCTCTCGCTTGATAGCCCACAGTTTATACAGTGGGATACTGGCATTGCAAATCATTTAAGGTCACGCTATCCGTGGGATACCTACTTTTCTGGTGATTTTTTATTGTGTAAATACACCTCGACGATGTCCTTCTAAACTTCCTAACTTGGCCTTAAATATGATTTACCTAATCTAAAAAGCTCACCGTATGTCCTCCAACGATAAACAGTGTGTTTAGTACCACATCAGTCAACAACATGACCAGCACTATGCTGATGACCACAATTTGGTTGATATGGTACGGGGTTCTGTAGTGCATCATCATCTCGACAATGTTGAACAATGTTACTAATAGCGCTATCGACACTATGGTGGCTGCCAACTGAAAATGAAAAATAGATTTAAATTAACATAATATCGTAGTACCTATTGCGTCTGTATTCCCCAGTGGGGGTAGAGGCATAGGTGGGCTCGCCCACTTTTACCCTTTCCATATAAGTGCTCAGGGCAATGAATATTCTAGCGGAGGACTTAATTAAAAAGCTTCGACTGTTGCTGCATTATTTACATAGAGGTGTGTCCAAACATTGAGCGGCAACCGTGCGCGGGCGCGGCTTGCCGCGCTGTGTTTGCACGACTGCCGCGCGCGAACGCTCCTGTCTACCTGCCGCGCACATTTTTTTTTAAGAAACATTCGTCACTAATTGTGTCTGGACGTATTTCTGCGGACGTATTAAAGGCTAGGCAGATTGTTATTCCCAACTTAAGTGCGCGGCGTGACTCGTATGTGCCGCGCAGTACTGCCGCGCAAACATTCGTCAGTTTGGTCCTAACTAGAGCGCGGCCAAAGTTGCTGTCGCGCTCTTGCCGCTCAATGTTTGGACACACCTTAACAAGTATAGAAGGTGGCAGGGACATCGACGCGAAAACTGGTACCATAGATTAATTACATCATTCTGAACCATATTCAAAGAAGATTTTTTTTAAATAATCGACTAAAAATTTCAAGGCTGGGCGGTTCAGATTCATGTATTAAATCCATGGTATCAGTTTTATCGTCGATGCCACCCTGTATACGGCACATATAACAAAAATTATTTTTTTGTCTGTCTCTTTGTTCCGGTTAATCTCCGAAACGGCTGGACCGATTTTGACGGGACTTTCACTGGCAGATAGCTGATGATAAAAGGAGTAACTTACCTTACTTTTATTTTAGAAAATAATTAGGGTTCACGCGGGTGAAGCCGCGGGCAGCAGCTAGTATGTAAACAATAAAATTAGACTGTAGGTCTAGGTACATCACAAACAAAAGAAACGCTTCCTAACAGATACGTAAGTACTCACCAGTTTTATATATCCCCATGTTATCAAACCATATCGTAGCGGCAAACAGAAACAACATCTCTTACAAACTGGCAGCTCCGTACGCATTTTGAATAACCTTTCTATAAAATAAAATAACTCCACTGAGATTTATAGGGAATTTCTAGGAGTATGACATGTGTAGCCCGAATATAATTAAAACACTATCATTACACTTCTTATGTTTTCCAATCAAATTAATGTTTTGTGCTTTCACTATTAAATATTATTATTGCAATAAATTGTAGGTATACAGTTATTCCCGCCTACTGTCGGATTCATACTGATAATTTAATGTTGTTATCTATTCAAATAAATAAATTGTACAGTACGACAAAACTTAGATGTCATTCATTCATTTCAATTTTACGAATGTATTGCGTTTTAAGACTTCACAAGTTATTGCGTTTTTGTAAAGATCATTTTCACTTAAAAAAGTAATAAAGATTGGCGATTTTGAAGGCGCACTCAGTTCGGATTGTGATCGGTTTTACGAATTTTGCCGATGCTACATCTAAATTGTGTCGTACTGTACATAATTGCTTGGTTAGTACATTTATATACTTCTGTAAGTACTGTTAACCTTTACAACTTACTCTGAGATAATAACTTGCGAAGATGATAAGTAGGTAGATCTTACAAATAAAGACTAAATGTTCAATTGGAATTATACTTATATAAACTCCCCCTTCTTCCAATGGGGGTAGAAACTACAGAACGCCGCCATTATTGCAATTATAGTGAAATAAATACACAGGGTGTCCCTGGAAGTATGAATTAAATCAAATAGGGGCGTGAGCAAGGTCATTTCAGACCTTTTTAAACCCGAGAATGTCGGTGCAATTTTGTACGGTTCAAAAGTTATGACCAATTTTTGTGTTTTTCAATCATTCCGCATAGTGCTCAAAGGAAAAAAACCCATAAAAAAATATGAAAATTTAAAACTTAGAAAATTTTAAAAATACGAACTCCTTGTTACTAAAATTATCTAACTTTGAAACTAAAAGAGAATAGGTACTTATCCCAGTGATTCATACTTCCAAAGAATCTTTATGACTTGGGCAAGTTTTTCTAATACGTGGTTAACTTTCGCTAGTGTAACGTTTTCACATGAAAACGGCTCGATTTTTTTTTTAACTTTTTGCCACATCGAAGCTTTTGCAGTAAATGTTTTTTCTTATTGCACACATGTTTTTTAGCTGCATAAAAGAATTACCACAGGAAAGGCCCAGTCCACTTCAACATCCAGAAAAAAAAAAAAATGCTAGACCCGAGTTTATTTTTGAAATGATTTTTTAGTTTGAGGATTATGCGAAGTGATTGCAAAAAACAAAAAATTGGTCATAACTTTTGAACCGTAAAAAATTGCACCAACATTCTCAGGGTTAAAAAGTTTGGAAATGCTGTGGGCAACCACAGCCCATTCGATTTGAGTCATACTTCCAGGGACACCTGTAGGTATAAGCATGTTTCAACAGTGAGTCCTAGTGGTAAGGTCGGTAGGTCGTTTGTTCGAACCCAGCAGCCTATAAGTGTCACACACTCATAATCAGCGTCGGACTGGCCATATCCTAGTCGAGGTGGCATTTGCCAGCCGGGCCTCAGCCTGCGCGGGTCCCTAACGGGCCTGGCTTGCGGCAACCGTAGGATAGGAGACCCGCGCAGGCTAGGTCCCAGCTCTTGCGACCTAAATGTAAAACTAGATCAGATAGTTCGTTCATACAATTAGAGAGAAATTAAAAAAAAAATGGAATGATATAGAAAAATTCGAAAGATGGTTGAACCTGAGCAAGCCACCCACTGATGTGCTATTGTCCGTACCTAATAATTTATTATATCGTTGATAATTAAATTTTATATTTTGTTTATCTCAATTTGTGTATCTCAGTATTTTCCGATAGTATCCCATCTACCATCATCTAGTCTCGGGCCCCAGGCTTGTGGTCAGCCACCCAGGCCCTTCCGGCCCAGTCCGACCCTGCTTATAATTACAAACCTTGAAGACTTGAAATGAAGAGACTAAGAAAAAAAACAACAATTCAGTACTTAAACGTACCATAAAGCTTTTATTGAATCGGTACGTAAATTGTAATATCTTAACACTAAATATAACAATGTGTATTAATAATTTTATAAAAATATGAAAAATGCATTAATAGCCAAGCATTGCAACACGTTTGCTGTAAAAGGCACATTCTCCACTTTACGCATTTAATAATAATTTAAATGTGTTAAAGAACAATGGGTAATTTTGTATGGAACCTGTACCCACCTTTGTAGGTGTCATTTAGAAGAGCAATAATTGACTAACTCAAAAATAAATGAACGAATGAATGAATGAATGGGAGATCAAAGTTATGATAGCTTCTTACCGTTCGTTTTTGATACTGAAAAAAAAAAAAAAAAAAATTAAATAGTAGCTATATGGTTGCATACTTAATGCCAGTTACGATTACGACACACCGACGCCAGCGCATAATAGTTCGAAGTACCTAACGTACAAAATCGCAAAAAGTCGAACGTGCGTGGGTCGATTTTACTAACGATTTTCGGCATTTTCAACGTCGAATATCTTTTCTCCCCCGCAAGCTACAAAGTCGCCCCCATACAACAAATATATATATTTTCAAAGACCTT
Organism: Agrochola circellaris; assembly: GCA_914767755.1. Lineage (NCBI taxonomy): Eukaryota > Metazoa > Arthropoda > Insecta > Lepidoptera > Noctuidae > Agrochola > Agrochola circellaris. The sequence goes on from OU611853.1 coordinate 3,402,852, forward strand.
TCTAATGGTACCAATTTCAATTTGCTACATGGGTGGGTACGTTTTGTTACATGTTCTTTATAATTATTTCAGACTTGGCTAGTATAGTGTACAGGGCCTTTTAAAATTAATTGGCGATACGTCACAGACATGACGACTAGATGATTTTGATGCCTGTGAAGTTTCGTTAATTAATTCAAAATTAAGGTATGATTCCGAACAACACTGCACGCGACAGTGCTGTCGCGTCACTCCTGGTCCCCATACATTTTCTATAGGCATAAATGAGATTACATTCCGAGCACGGCAGCAAGGCTGCTCGAAATTGCTGCGACGGCATTGCTGCGCGGCAGACCAGTAGTGCGTTCATCACAGCGATAACACGTGGATGTTTACAATTGTTGAGAAATAAACCACTAACAGTCCATCCATTCTGTAAACATCTCACCGTGAACAGTGAGGTGAAGTGTGCTGTCAATAATGTCAATTCCTAGCTTTAGGTGCAATGACAGCTCACATCAAGCTCACTTCACCGAAGTTTTCACGGTGAGATGTTTGCAGAATAGCACGGCAGTAGTGCCGCGCAACGGTGCTCGGTTCTCGGAATCACGCGGCAGGCATCACTGGCGCGCAGCACTGCCGCGTTTTCGGAATCGTACCTTTAGGCCTTATATTTGCGGTAGGATATTATTATCTATTTAAACGTATTAATTCCTGTATTTTATGGCACTTTAATAATTGTATTCCTTTATGTAAGTACATTAAGTATAAAAAAATTGTTAACGTCAAACCCGCAAGTGGCAACACAATGTTAACGGTTTTCAAAAATCAACACAAATACTATAACATATCGAGGATCACCGACCTATGAGTCACATTTATATGATAATGTAATACAAACATATGAATCAAATCGTCTTTGATCAAAGTTTTTTGACATTTATTGTTAGTAAGGATCATAGAAACAGCTATCTAATTACGAAACTCATTTTCGTTGACAATTCCGACTAATCTGTTTCAATTTGACAGGTCAACAACATTCATTGTGTTATTTACGTTGTTGAGCAGATTTTTCTTTCGAACGTACGAAGCAATGGATTAGCAATCTGTTTCAAACATTCGATTCAGATTCTGATTGATCGTGTATTACGTAATTAGGGTACAGGTCTTGCTATATTGAATATTATATATTTAATTTTCACATTTATTTTCATAATTTCCTGATGCAAAATCCGTCCATAATATTATGTGATTTTGACTTTTCAGTTTTGCTACTGCCATAATTTAAATTGACGGTTCTATTGCCGGATAAAAAGTAGGTAAGTACAACGAAATTTTGGCGTAAGATCACAATATGCTTAGTGGAATTCTAAAATTATTGTTGGCAACACTGCTGTACTAAAAAAGCAAGCTGCTGCGGCCGGGAACTCATTGTTTTGGCTTCATTAAGGTTCTAAGTTCTTTGTGATATATTGTGTGCCGAAAGGCTTCAGTATTTTGTTTTAATAGACGATTGCAACCACATATGACAATAATATTGGATCCTAGATATATGATAGTGTAATAGACATATATGATTCTAGGGGTCATATATGTAGGATAAGAGATAGGATCCTATGTATGATCCTAGATATATGATAGTGTAATACCCCCCATAGACAATATTTATGCCGACGTAATATTTTTCACGAAAACTTTTGGAAGACTTGTTTCCCTCAATTGTATTCAATGATTTCGTAAATTTTTCTTAGTTTCGTTCATCCTGAAATAGTTCTGTCTTTTTCGCACAGCATCAAAAAAAGCGCGACAGTCTTAAAGGTTTTTGTCGAATATCAATTTGTAGTTTTCTCTTCTATTGATCCGTCTATTCAACCTTTTCTCCGTTCTCTTTTTTAAATAATGTCCTTTTTTTCTCATAAAATGCGCACTGAACCATTGTCTAGCGACATTTCTTCATCTTTCACCGAATTGATGGTGCCCTCGGGGTCAATGTCATTCTTCACGAATCTGTATGGGCAGTTGCTTCTAAGTTTGATAATTTCGCTCCTGAGGGATAGCACGAGGAATGTCTGCACAACTGAAAGTAGAAAAAACACTGGTGACTAAAACAAATGAGAGAAAAGATGGTACTTACTTTTAGCGGGGAGACTTTACACATCGCACAGTCGCGTTTCGCGGAACAGAACTCAATGCCTGCAGGCAATGCGTAATTTTTTTTGCCATTCTTACAAGTCGACTAATGTGCGCGCAAACCACGCATCATAAGATTTTAATTAAAACGTAACAAAGTTAGAGAGAACGCTAAGTGAAAACGAGGTAACAGCGCAGGCGGGCGATGCGAAGGACCACGAAATTTCACGAAGTCCCGGGCAGAAGCTAGTAACAAATAACCCTGTATATCACTGTACGTAGTACGTAATAAAGCTCACATTTCAATGGTGTATCTACTTAAAATTGAGAGGGTGTTGAGTCAATGGTGCAAAGGCCTGTAAGATGACAATTTTGAAAAAAAGAAACGGTTGGTGTTGCGAATCTTGTTGCAAGTTGCAAAACGCGTCGTTGTCTAACTGTGCGTTTGCACTGGCGAAATATCGCAACAAAACATGTTGGAATCGCTGTTTTCTGTCAATGTTCCATACAATTTTTGACAGGACCTAGAGATTTCAACATGTTTTGTTGCGATGTTTCGCCAGTGCAAACGCACAGTATAGAATACAAACTGATGAGAATGGATACTTACCAATAGAGGATACAAAACCCAAGATATTCAAGGCGAAAAGTAAACCTCTCTCTGAACCACTATCGTACATGTTGAGTATAATAAACGCAGTGGCCACCATAGACATTATCATTGTCACTATCCACATGAAGAGGGCGTAGTAATAATAAGCTTTTAACAACTTCACGATTTTCTGAAAAGTAAAATCATTGTTAATTCTATAGTCTATTGAATGACTTTTTCATTGAATCATGACATTTGAGACCAAGGACCACCACCTCAAAAGCAGTATTATTTTAATATTATTTCAGTGGGGGAAAGAGATGGAGCTATACGTCATGTAGAGCTTCATCTCTTTCCCACACTAAAGTAATATTAAAATAATAGTGCTTGAGAGGTGCTGGTAGGCCCCCAATTCTACGTATATGATTCTAATTGTATTTGTTACGGTTGCGAATCATATTTTGATCACGATTTAACCTGACACTGACCTGTAAATTGCAAAAAAACGTAAGAAAATTTGAATTTCGCTGGTTACAACTGTTCCGTGGGTCAGGCATAAAGGCCTATTCAGATATAGTCGATATCGCTGTCGCGCTCGGTAGCGATAGAGTTCCAGTAAGAATAAGAAGAAAGAATATAAGTTGCACAATTTGAACAGTGTTTAGACAATGCGAGTCATTTATTGTTTCAAATTTATTGTATGCCACACGTAAGAAATTCGCATAGGTACTTAATACGTTCAATGTCGGGAGCCCTCTTGGAGGGTTCATCAAGTCGCATATGGGATACCGGGAGCCCTCGCGGAAGGCTCATTTTAAATGTAGGTTTTTCTTAGCGAATACAGTAAGAACCATGAAAATAAAATCTGATGTATATTTTAAAAACATTTATTAGTATTATATGCGTGTGTTTAAAAACCTAAATATTTTTATTTTTCTTAAATTTTTTGTTCACAGTACCTATATACAAAATATTCACAAAAAATTTGACCCCATGAAAACAACTATTTTACTTCGTTCGTTTTACAGTGTTTCATAACACAGTTAACCTAATGCCTTTGACCGTCCAAGATGGTGACTTTAGCACAAACGTAATGCCGGCAACACTCCCGGAGGCTTTACTTCCAATATGTATGGCGGCATGGCGTATGAGTTCTATGAAAAGTGGGTGGAGTCGAAATTGTTCATGTAAATTGGGTTTAAGAGTTAAGGTGGATGTATAGACAGGCCTCGCCATATATTTTTCAGGCGTTCTAATCTCCGTAAATAAACGGTTTCTGCAGAATAAAAGCAAGTATAATGAGACTTTATAATGTATTATGTTCGCCTAACGCCAAAATTTTATAAAAAAAACTGTATTTCTAGGAGAATTAGACCCAATAAAAAACGAAAAATCTTTACATGTGTGAGTGACCTGAATCGCGCCATCTAACAGAAATTTAAAGAACCACGGAGAAAGAGTTATTTACATTATGTTACGAGTTTTCGTTCGGTAAACATTTATAATAGATGGCGCTGGTTCGAAAATTCGAACGTAACGAAGGTTACACGTCGAATGACGCGGCGATGCAACGGGCGACGTTGCCATTCAAGACGCACCCCGCGTTGTTGCCAAATTTCTCCAGTCAGTACATGCGTGATTGTCTTGACAACTTGCTAATCGTTTCCAAAATTGTGTTTCTAGAAAGTTAGCGCCGGCGCGCGGGTTTGCCCGCGGGTTTTACATTTTATGATTGATAAAATGTTTTTTATTAGGGAATGAGAAAGAATGCTAGAAAGTGAAAAAAAATATCTGCGATCTGCATTTGGTTCACACAGATACAATACTAATGTAATTATTGTAATATCTACTTTAAATATAAAGTACCTAAAGATTTAAAAATCTTTCTACTGTATGTAAGTAGGTACTGATAATACATTTTCTGACACGGTTAGGTACTAATTCATTGGTTTGGTTTGAATAAAACCAGAGAATAGAAGTTCATGTAAACTTAGGGTATACCTAAATCAGGCGATCAGCGTAGGCAAATTTACCTATTTTTTTTCTAATTACCTACCTACGCAATGGTGACACGTAGGTACTACTTACATCTATTGATTGAATCATATTTAATTTATGTGAAACCATCAAGATAAGTGAATACACAGACAAACCACATTGATTTTTCATAACAATTGCACATTTTAGTATTATTAGCACACGTCAAAGTGCGTCTAGATAAATTGGTCTTGCCATCTAAGAAGTTTACCAAGAAAAAGGGGAAATAAAACATAGGGCAGTATTTTAGTAGTAAGTTGTAGGATGTTCTGATATTTAAAACGATGAATGATATAGGTACATACATCATTCATTTATGGTTTCGGGGTTTTTAACTGTCAGCGAAATGACGTTCTCAAAATGGTAGCTGTAGTTCCAATTTCGCTCGTCTGAACAGCTAAGTAATGAGTTTTTATTTAAAAGTGAAGTGTTTTTGTGTTTTATTGACGGTAAGTGTTATTTTTATGTCCAAAGGATGCTTTTCTGCTTGAAGGTGATACAGAGTTATATTATAATAGTAATTACCCTTAAAACTTAAAATAGTGTAAGATTTAGAAGAGGAAATACAAAATCAAACGTTAGCAACACTCGTTGATTGTCATCACATCACATACCTACCTACTCTAAATTTCAAATATTTCACCCTAATAGGGACGTCAATTATTATTCTCTCTAAAAACTCACTTTGCCTGTCCCAGAGGAACGAAAGGAACCAAAAAAAAACTCTCTGAAAAAGATCCGTTACTGATTTGATTCGAAAGGAAATATGAAAAATCGATTCACAAATAAAGAAATGATTTTCCAAAAATCAATCATTCGTTTTCGATGAAATTCGCAATGTAGGGGTTTACGGGGTGTACGTTACCCTAGCAAGAAAGTGTCTCCTATAGTTATATGAGTGAGTGGAACGTATAGTTGGTGCCTAATCTGCTGTAAATGTGCCCCTACATAAAAAATTGGTGCCCCTTGTCGTTTTGAAAAAAAAACCGAAAAACGATTCCTGCTAGGGTAACGTACACGTTTACGAGGGCGAAAAAACGATCGATGAGCGAAAAGAATTTAACTAGTCTCATATCTGGAAAAAATCCGTATTTTTACGCAAAAGGATTTGCACTGGATATGCTTCGTAATTTTCCCGCCACCACAATTCTTAACAATTCAAACAAACAAAAAACTGATGTTCTAGGGTGAAATATCGATTCCCTGTATCGATTCAGTACTAGATATCGATTTGAAAAAACGTTTTTATTTGTTCCAAAAAATCGATTCTTTGCTCAATCGATCTCAGATTGACATCTCTATTTGGTCTGTTTCTCATGTTCTGTCAGTTGTTTTGCAAATTTTCACACACACACACAGCTTGACAGCTTGATTGATGGTGACAAATGGTGGTGTTATTTCTGACTAATACAAATTTCTTGAAGCATTTCATAATTACGATACTTTTGCTGTTGTGTTTAATTATTCTTTTTGATTACAGATTGAATTGCAACTCTGCCTAAGATGAATCCGACTAATAAACTTGCCTATATACGACATATGTATTCAGGGCCGCGAAAATCGCGGAAAAAAGTGCAAGCAACATTGAAAAGACATCATGACAATTCTTCTAATGATTTTTAGTGAGTAAAGGCTTGTGCAGACCAGCGCGACTTGTCGCGCTACGCGATATTGCGATATTTTATCCGTAGAACAATTTCTATGAAAACGCGCGCGACACTTCACACAGGGGCGACCTGTAGCGCCGCGACACAGATAATTCGCGTCACGTGATGCGAAACCCGAATAAAGCTTCGTGCAGATCAGAGCGACGCGACGCCGCGACGCGACTCGAACAATACAATTTCTAAGAAAACTTGACGGTATAACAATAGCTGGTGTCGCGTCGCGCTGTCGCGTCGCGCTGGTCTGCACGAAGCTTTACAGAGCGGCATCAACAAAGGAGCATATTTCTTAGTATTCGTGGATCTTTGACAGTCGTTACGGGTCGTCAGAAGCCCGAAAGTGACCACCAGTCTTACCAAGGGGTACCTATCGTATTACCCAGTTACTGGGTTGTAGAGGTCAGATAGGCAGTCACTTCATGTATAATACTGGTATTCAGCTGCAGGACACCGACCCCAACACAATTGGGAAAGGGCTAGGCAGACTGACAGACTATTCCAAAGTGAAATAAAATCATAAGCAAAATAGTAAGTCATTGCAATGTGACTCTTTTCTCATTGTTTTAAGGTATAAATCAGGATGATTGACTTCCTTTACAAAAAAATTATCATTTCTCTATTTCCAACTAAAAAACTCCTCGCAAATGTCAATCATTCTAATTTATACCTTATCGCCATTACTTAAGAATTACATTGCACTGACTTACTAATGGTTTTGGCGGCACGCGGCGGCGTGGTCAAAGGACCTTTTGTAGCGGCCGCGCCGCACTCGAGTCGCCACTGCCACCTAGGTACCAGGTACCTATATTATTCGCGGATTTTGACATTATGTTTCTATCTAGCTGGCACACCTGAGTCAAACACATTATGTATGATGCACAGAGCGGCGGTGTAGTTTTGGCATGCTTCACTGTACTGTTCGCAGCGCGTTCCCTACATTCAAGACCTCACGCGCAGTTGTAGGTACCTACTTGTAACCACTAGACCAACGAGGCTGTTTGTTAGTAGTTACCTACTATCCTAACTAATATTATAAATATGATTTGAAAGTGAACTTGTTTGTTACGCCTTCACGATAAAACGGCTGAATGGATTTGGATGAAATTTGGCGCATGGGTAGACCATGAGCTAGACTAGGACATAGGATATATATACGGGATCGAGACTTATGCGGGTGAAACCGCGGGGCGCACCTACTTACATATAATTGGATCACTCATTATCATTAGAAGTTATCATCGAGCATTTCTTAAACATCAGAGTATTTCTTAAACATCACGCCTGTCATCCCAAAGGATTAGGCAGAGGTGTAGGTACATACGGCTACACATGACATCAAGCTTTACATTTCCAGTTTATGCTGATCTCGCATTGTATAGGATTTCCGTACAATGCGAGGTCTGTATAAACTGGAAATGTATAGCTTGATGTGTACCTACCTATAGTACACCCGTATTTCACCAGTTATGCGTATTTATTCATCTGTGGTACCTACCTATTATACTTATTGAACACAATTTTATTAGAGAAGATTCTCGGAGATAGGTAGGTACTTACGGAATTAGTTTGGTAAGTAAATTAAAAGTAAGTAGGTACCTACCTAGGTTAGTTCCAATACTTCCAATATATCTACCCAAGCGTACCTATACTCCATTTGAAATAAGATTAGACATTTAACTAAACCTTTTTTACTGTTCGTTTAACCGATTTTGACTTCTATTGCGTTGATGGCATGACACGGCAGCTGCAGTAAGCAGTTGGTTTTGTCACCACTGTTTTGCTTTTGAGGCCATCCTTATTCCTACGGTACAGAAGTCAGAATCGGTTGAACGGACTGTAAAAAAGTTTTGTTTAAATGTCTAATCTTATTTCAAATGGTGTATTATGTAGTCAAATTTACGGGTTTGTAAATTAAGATGATTTCAAAATGATAACTACGTAAGCTCCTACCTACTCATAAAAAGGCCATAAAAACGTGTTGCAGCCGAAAGTACACCATGTAGAAATTGTAATTTTTCCGAAATCACATAAATTGGAAACTAAATTTAAAAAATCTTGACTTGTAATTACGTACGTAATAATTCTACGTACATAATTCATTCTAATACTAAATTCAGAATCATAATTATTGTAATATCAAAATATTGAAAAAAGTACTTATGTTATCTTTGTGTGGTGGTACCTACGAGTCGACGGTTCGAATCCAACCAAAAAATATTTAGGTAAATGCAGTGAGAGTAAATAAAACTATATTTGTATGAAAATATTAACCATAGATAAATATTATTAATTTATAGTAAGATACAATAAAACGCTTTACAATTGAATACATAATCTTTTATTTATTTAGTACAGGTCACAATTTATTTACACGTTAGGTACTATTTAGGTTCAGTCACATTACAACAACCTATATAGGTACAATATACTCGTACCTTTATTACCCAAAATAATTTATCTGAATAATTTGTTATGGTGAAAAGGTACCTATCTGATATCGAGCCTAGAAACAAAAGTATGCATATCCCAATAAGTAATTATATTATTAAGAAATAGATTGGAACATAACAATCCTCTAGTAATTTAAAGTATGCTTAATTAGTAAATTAATATTTGTTTTCAGTTTTTGCTATAATGTAAGGATATTCATCTTATAAATAATTTGGTCCTCTTTCTTTAAATTAACGCCATCTGGACATTTTAATTTCCAACCATGTTTTAATAAAACGACATCTAGTGGAGTCGGAAGTTACTACTATTTACTTTGCATGTGTGTGTAAAGAGTAAATTCATGCGGCTAAATCATTAAACTGTTCTAATCTTTGTATGATACCAGTTAACAAGCACAGTGATGATCTAAAAAAATCAAGTTAATGCCCTAGGTTCCGCTTATAATAAAGTTGTTTATTAAAAATTTCTATGTTAGGTGTAAAAATTGAAAATGTTCGAAATTGTGGATGTGTCGCCATCTAGCGACAAAATGGCAGTGAGATCATCTATGCATCCGCCTTAAGCAAGCTAATCCGCATTATAACAGAAGTGATAACCTAGTGGTGTGACCGTCGGACTGCCAAGTCATAGGTTTCGAGTTCGAATCCAAGGCACACATCTCTGACGTTTCGGATTCATGTGCGTATTTTATATTTATCACTTGCGTCAAAAACGGTGAAGGAAACAATAAAAAAAAATTGAAAAGTCATTTATTCAAACTAGTCTGAGAATCAGCACTTTTCGAACGTCAAAATTACATAAGGCAGTCCTTCAAAACGTCCACCCTTCACCACTTCCTAGTGCGTTAGCTGGATCGTGAGGAAACCGGTATGCCTGACAGATATCTCTCGACGGCATGTGAAGCCAAGTCAGAGGCCCATGGAATAAAAACTCTGACACCGGGTTCGTCACTAACCACACGAAAAAGAGAAAAAGGTCTGCAATAGTCTTACCTTATGTGTTCCAATGATGAATACAACATGTAATACAATTTCCATTGCCAGTATCAAAGCCACCAGGCTAATTATTGAGATAAGAAAAACGTCTCTTCGAATAAACCATGATAGTGCAACCACGAGGATTATGAAGAAACTCAGAACTATGAGTGCTGTAGCCTGTAAAGATAAAAAATATATTTTATAGAACTAAAAATAAACCGATTACTTACAATTAGAGAACTTTTCTCTGTTTTTGATGTGAAACATCTATAGCCGCACGTAAAACCGATTTCTGGCGTGGCGACGCATGCTGTGGCGACGCGTCGCCACGCTATTTGATGGTATATATATACAGTCTATATGCAGTAGTGTGTACGGTGTGGCGACGCGTCGCCATGCGCAATCGACTGTGCGATTCTCTCCCACTCGATCCGGCGTTAAGCCATGGTGTGTTATGGTCATGAACATATTTAGTTCCTATCACAATCTGTTCTTTTCTGCATATTACTTTTACAAAATAATGTCGATGTTTCACATCTGCCAGGCGTCCCGTGACGGCTCACATTTTTTATTTTTATTAATCATAATACTCATTTATTTCGGACTTTCAAAGACATCCATATATGTAGTTGTTAGTAACACAGAAATTCTTATAAGAAAACTTATTTTTTATTTTTATTGACTAAAGAATTGTTTTCAAATTGGTCCCAATCTAGCAATCCTCTATTTTGGGAGACTGTAAGTTGGTAAAGGATCTATGATCCATGAGCCTCAACAATTTAGTAATTTAATTATGGATAGAGCAAGCAAAAAGCAGTGAAAATACGCTATAAAACATTACCCTCTTTCTGAGGCAGTCGGGTAAAAAACAATGAACAAAGTTGGTAAGTTTTTCGTTTTCATTACTTACTTTTTCGTTTTACTTTACTAAAATACAATACCTTTAACGCAATCTGGCAATTAATCATTACATTGAATAATTATTTTGTTTCAATTAGAAACAAAATAATTATTAAATGTAAGCAAAATAAAATAAAGGTATTGTATTTTAGTAAAGTATTAACAATATTGAGGAAAAATTTAATCATCCTACCTAGTGCCAGAAACTCAAGCAAAGTGTGTCATTTTATATTATTTTTGTCCATTCTTTGTATTTTCCTGAAGATAAGGCTCATTAATATTTGTTATGTTTATGTTCAAACATAACAAATATTTGATAACTGGCTATCTTTTGGCTATAAGGAAAACATACAGTTTAAATATTATGAACTTAACAGATTTAGTTTAAAAAAATTGAACAAAATCTTTATGCATTTCGTAGCCCAATTCTTTAAGAAGGTATTCAACATTTCGCAAGACCCTTAGAAGCCGAACAAAGTGAAAAATTCAGAAAGAATGCTAAGCGAAATTGAAATCATAGCGCACAATCATAGGGCACTGCGATGTGAGGCAATGGGTTGGGGGACATCGGAGTTTTATACAAATGTGGCTGTTATGGTATATTGCAGAAGCTAGTTAAGTAACACAGTGTAATGTAGGTCTGTACTGCCTAATGCAGTGTCTCGAGCTTTCTGTCATTAATTTACCATCCATAATCTGGGATAATGTGTTACATTTTAAAGAGAAATGGTGAGATGATAATATATATGTAATTTTATTGGCTACCATAACCTTAAAAGTGGAATAGTAATGTTGTTTGACAGCACAGTAAAAGGTAAGGTTGATCCGTACTTATCTAAAAACTCACCAACTTCAGATATCCCCATGTAAGTAAACCATAACGTAGAGGCACACAATAACAACATTTCTTAAAAACTGGCAGATTATCCATTATGTCGGATGTCAATCTTTAGCTACAGTGAGGTACTTTTGAAGTCACTAAAACGGCCGCACTTTACTTAACCCAATTCTTCATCACTGGGATGATCTGTAATTTAAAAATAGGTTTTATTAACTTAAGGATTTTATACGCAGCTATTTGCGGCAAATGGTGACTATACACTGACACAGTATAATTTCTATAAATAGAAACGGATCAACATCGAGAAGACGGGATCGCCTGTGTGTTAAACTTTTAATATATTTTTATCCTTAGTTTTACTCGAAGTAACTTTTTGGGAATACCTGATATGTGATGGCCGTCAATATGAGTCATCCCACTTGAATAAATATCCATAGAAGCATATAAAACAACATTTTCATAAATTTGTAAGATTGATTTTTGTGTATTTATTTGCCATATGGTTCCACTTCTTCATATTCAATAATACTGATATTGTAGCGATGCTTAAGTTAAATTTATTTTTCATTATTTTCACTTAGTATAGGGAATATTTGAATAAATAAGTAGCGTTATTATTTTTATCTCACAGGTAGAGATGCGATCAAAATCAAAACACAGGATCAAAACAAACCGACTGTCTTTGTCAATGTCATTGTCATAATGACATTGACACCCTCTTGTGTATGTCAAAGTGTGCGTTTCAGGCTCAGAGTAATAGGATTCGTCTTGATTCCGTTAGATGTTTATCGTCTATGGTGGAATAAAACCTTTTTAGGGTTCCATATAAGTGAAATAAAATATTTTGATTTTGACGTTTGTTGATTTTATTCGAGTCCTTAATTAAAGACGCCTCCCCGCTAGGGTCACGCCTTTACGTTTTATAATGTTTCAGATCACAGCGACCGTACTGACTGCTATGTTCTACTGTCTTAATGGCCAAACACAATGTTATAGAGGTAATGGCTGGAATGGACAAAACCGGATTTAATCGCTACTACTACGATCCAGAAAGTGTTATATCGACTCTAGTGATCGTACTCTTCTTATCGGACTTTACACTGGGCACACTACTTTATATTGTAGGAGGACATAATATTAAGGTATTTCTGGGCTAGTGTCATTAGAATAGTTCAGTAGTTCAGATGTTAAAACGTGCGTACGAGTATCATGCAGACAATATGACGCCAGTCAAGATACAGCCTGGAGGACTCGATTTTACAAACTTACTTACTACATAAGTAATCGATAGGCAATTGGCAGGTAGTTACAATAATAGCAAAATGACTACAAAGATGGTGTTGAGTGTGACTTTTAATTTATGCAGCGATCCCTGAATCCTGGTGGCTACGTTCTACCCTCGCCGATGTGAGTTACCTACATAATTTATAACTTGTTTGTCTAGAGGTCGTAAGTGCGACTGCAGTGCGCGCGGGCTTGGGTTCAATTGCCAGCTCGGGTGGACTATCTTTGGGTTTTATCATTACTCTTAGTAGCACACCTGAATTTGTGTGGATATTGTTTAGTATGTTATACTTTTACAGAAAAACCGGAGCGTCCTCCGAGCTTATTACTTCTACAGCATTGGCCTATGCGCACTGACGGTAGTGTTGACCGGTGTGCTCATTGGGCTGTCTGCCCGAGGATGGTTTACGCTCAACATGTCGATGTACAACTTGACCATTCGGCTCTTGGACTACACGGGCTATTTTGTGAATGTTGGTAAGTTTTCAATTTACTGGTCTTTTTTATTTTCGAATGAACACCTTACTCAACTTTATTTTCAACTAATTGCTTGCTCGTACTCCTGTGTGAAGATTTTGAGGCAATTTGGGCAAAGCTCAAGATCCGCTTAATTAAGACGATGAGGTCGTCTTAACTAAGCGGATCTTGGGCTTGTATCACAATTACAAATAAGGGCGACCTTTTCTGTACAGTCGGCAACGAAAGTTGGCAAAACTTTCTGACAAACATAATCAAAAAAAATGAAAAATGTATTCAATAATAAAAGGCATGTTTTTGGTCGAACCTCTAATAATTCTCTTTTTCGCACCTAAAAATATATTAAACGGTCTCATCATCTGCCTAGCGTTTTGCTAACTATGTTGGGGTCGGCTTCCAGTCTAACCGGATGCAGCTTAATATCAGTATCGTACATGGAGCGACTGCTTATCTGACCTCCAAAACCCAGTTATTACTTAGCCACAAGCCCCTATACACCCTGTATTGAACAGTCTAATATAATTATTGCACCTCTCTTTGTGAACCTCAAATTATTCATTATTTTTTGGGGTCCTAAAAATACTAATTAGCCAAGTAACTGTAACCAACTTGGATGTGCGGGTGGTCACGGTTCCAACCTAACCTGACCTTGCATTTAATCGGGGTGTCCTGGCTTAGTTACTGCGACCAACTGTGAAAAAATTTTAGAGGATCAATTTAATATTACTTATATCTGTTTTAGCACAAAAATTTGGAATGCATAAATTTATGCTGAAAACCTAAGTAGCTATCGAATAATATTTAGTGTCCATTTAGAGAGATTATTGTAAAATGTTAAAACAACGTACAAGTTCAGTTCGATCGACTCTCGACTATCGAAATAATTTTATGAGGTTCAGTAAATATTAACTTTATGAAAAGGGATTCATTTTTTAAATCATTATTTCATCTAACATGGAATTTTTTTCAGCGCTTCAAGTATATTTCGTGTTGTTACTAAGAAGTGAGATTATGAAAAATAACGAAATTACATTAACTGACAAAGGGGAAGCAGAATACATGATACAATACAAAGATGAAGAAGCAGGAGAGAAAGAGATAGACTATTTGAAATGGGAAAAAGAAAGGTTGAATCAAAAGATTTGGCAAATGTAGGGAAAATTGTAGTGTTCTGAAAGAAGTGTTTTATTTTTGTTTGTGAAAACATTCAATTTGTAAAGTTACATTTGTTGTTTTCTTCTGACCCTTGAATTTCACTTCTATTACTCCTTGACTCGATAGTTCGAGCAATTTATTGCTGTATCTAACCTACCTTCCTACTGAAGGAAAATATCGTGAGGAAACATGCTTGAGAGATATTTATCTACGGCATGTGAAACTAAGCCAGAGGCCCATTGGTGGCTTTAAAACTCTGACACTAGTTTAGTCACTAACCACACGAAAAAGAAGGAAAGTCCTACCGCCTCTGCGCTGAGCTGATAACTGGATAACAATACCTTCAATTGCATAGTTAATTAAAAGGGCGACCGAGCAGATGACAAGTTAATATAATCATTTATCAAGGCTATACTGATGTGGCGGCATCTACATCGCCACATGCGAACTACGCATCAAAGACCTGACGTCACACAACATCCTGACGTCACCCAAATCCTGCATCGCGCAATTAGAGTTTACCGCGCGATGGACATATATACAAGCTCCTGACTTCAACGTCTGGGCACCCGTCTGGTCGAAGGATCCTCCCTTTTCTATGGTGGATGAGTGAACTTTACACCCTGTTCCTCATACCCCTACATTGGTGACCCCGAGTATGAACGTCAACGTCAACTCTTATTAACAATAAAAAATTAAAACAATCACATTACGTATTTATAAAAAAAGTTTACTTCATATTATAAGCTTTATTCATTTCCTGAAAGCATCGACCACGTCATGGCTCATTTTTCACTATCTCTTGAAGTTCCATTGAATTCGCGTCGTGTGTATAATAATATCTTTCTTATTCACTCATCATCAGTGTCCGTTTCATCTCCCGAAACGTTTACCTCACATTTCTTAGCACATTCTGCTTCGGCCGCGTTGTTCACAAATTTGAACTCAGCATTGTTGTTCCTTGGTGTGACGATCTCAATCCTCAGTAGAATTAGGAAATACGTTTGTACAACTGAAAAAGTAAAGACTATTACAATTCTGATATTTGCATTATAATTATATCGATCCCCGGTAATAGATCCAGGGGGGAATCTAGAACTGAATTAACGGATGTAGTGCATAGAGATGGTGACATGTAATTTTTCCAAATTATATGTCACAGATAGACCGAAGTGGCTGAGAAACCAACAGTCAGACAGAGAGAAAAAATGAGGGAGCAAAGTACGAGAGATAGATAGACGTTGAAGGAGTTCTTAGTCCTCATAATAACATCTATCATAGTTTGATAATCATTTGTATATATCCCTTTTACCAAATCTACAGTTAGAGCAAAAAGCTAAAAGCTACATACTTCTAGAGTTAAAAGCTACATAAAATCTACTCACTTATAATCACGTAATAAGCTGAGAAGTTCAGTAAATTGATGATCAACGAGCGCAGTGACATGTATCGAGACAACCAGCTCTCTATTGATAAACCGACGGCCATAGCAGATAAGAGTATCGTCATTGCCCAAATTGACATGCTAAAGATATGGAATGCTTTTAGTAGCTTCACGTTTTTCTGAAAAGATTAAGCTTTATTGTATTATATAGATTATTACTAGGGACAATGTAGCACAGACTAGACATTCGGGCTCAAAATCATCATCTTCATTAAGAGCGTTTATTCTGAAAGTGGGCAACGTCGCAAATAGATGTCAAATATTTCGTTGTTTTGATTAATTTGGCAATATTACTGTATGGAAATAAGAAATGTGGCTAACTAGCGAACTAGAATATTGATTATGAAATGCAATAATTCATATCGTAACACAGAACATTTCGTTTTAGATGTAAAAAAAGGATTTGGAAACTTTCCAAATGCCTTTTTTCCACCTTAAACGGGTACAACAGCAAATTCAATGTTATAATTGCAATTCATTATTAATATTATAGTTCCCTAGTTAGCCACATTTCTTATTTCCATACAGTAATATTGCTAAATTATTAAAAATCGGTAATTTTTTGACAGCTATTTGCGACGTTGCCAACTTTCAGAATAAACGCTCTTAACAGTTTTATCGGCTATATCAGCCGATAAAAAGACACTGCTGGGCATAGTGGGTATATACCCCCCAAGGATTTCCACAACGACCAGTCTGCGTCCAGCGGATTCCCTCAATTTCTAAGCATGGCTCAAAATAGCAAAAAGAAAATTACTATTGGTCTTGTACAACTGTTTTCAGTAGTCTCCAAAATTAACTTGACTGTACTTTCTTCAAGGGTATTTCTCAATTATAAACAGAGATTTAAAACCTTACCTGATGTTCTCCAACGATGAACAGCATGGTCAGTAGGAAATCCGTTACGAAGAAAGTAAGTGCAATGCATGTTATAGCAATATCTGCATAGATCCGGGTCCAAGCGTTTTCGCTTCCATTATACCCAAACATCATACAAGTATGTAACAACGCATATGACATCACTAGTGTAAAAAATGCTGACACTATCTGTAACATTATAAAAAATTATCATCGACATATTTAACTCAATGTCGTCAACTTCATCAGCCTAAAGAAATCAATTTAGATCTCTTCAATCGTACGCCATTTCTCTAGATCAACGAATGAATGAATGAAATTTATTTATTTGCCAGAATATAGGTACTTACTTATATAATAACATGGTAAAATAATTTTAGTCTCACTATATTCGACTTATCAGGCGTGCTAATATTTACTAGTACATGCTTTAATAATTATCATGAAATTACATCAATGTCATTAGTCACACACATCATATTCAAAATAAAAACAGTCTATAATAACATTAATTACTCAAGACAGTTCATCAATTTATTGTTTAGATTTATAAATAATGTCAATAATTATAATTTAAATAAGTTTTCGTAAATTTATAGTTGGGTATACATCATGTCTGTTTAAAATTTAAATAATCATCTATTGAATAAAAACATCTGTCACAAAGCCAATTGTTTAAAGTTTTATTCAAATTCAAATTCAAATTCAAATTCAAATTCAAATTCAAATTGAAGATCGTCACTCTACCTTGCCTAAGAGTATCCTACCTTTCTTTTGCCGTATGGTAATAAAAATAAAGTTCTATTATTTCTACTCTTCATAAACTTAACTGGCATGGCGGCGTAATTTTTTCGTTTCATTAAAGGTTTGTTAATGAAAAAATTACCTCCACTTCCGGCAGTAAATTAGTAATAAAATACTCACCATTTTAAAATTACCCCACGATTTTAAACCATATCGTAGAGGAAAACATAAACAACATCTTTTACCCTCTGGAATTTCCCTCTTACTTTCATTTTCTTCGTTCATTTTGTCACTGTTGCCCTCAATAACTTCTATGCTTATAACACTTCAATTACTGTTTCAGAATTGCTCAGCTAGCTAGCAGTAAAAGCTCAAAACGATACCTTTCAAAACGCAATAAAATTAGTTTCGAAGCTCTAGATATACATAGTTGACACAACTATTGACTGTAATCGTTGAGTTTGTTCTGATAGAATTACAATGGCTGATATCACCAAAATGTTTATAGTAACCTAACCTCTTTAACGAGCATATTTCGAGATAAATACCTATCTCGTTGTAGTACATGCGAACGAATTGCAAAGATATTAATGGGGGGGGGGGGGCACAAATTTTGAATGCGAACTCGCTTTTTTCATATTAGGTATGTACAATAAATAATGTAACGTCTGAAACTGGATACCATCATCCCAAGATTTCCGGCCACTGAATTTTTTGCTTACCTAAGTGAGAGAGTTTGAATTCTGCGGCCATTTTATTCAGTGCATTTTTGTCCAGGGGATGTTGACTGTTGTGCCCTTCTGAGTCTTTTCTTTTTTCGAGTACCTCATCGTTGATTTCTTTGGGAATATTATTACTGCTGGTTTTGTACTTCGTCTTCAGTATACACTTCCATGCTGCCTGTTGAATTAGGTAAGTAATACATATCGTGGCCGAAACAATACCGTCAACAGTTTTTAATGGCACCCTTAAGATGAGGTTTGACTCAATATGTGCTCTGAAGGCATCCTAGTTTGTCCGTTTATTGAATAGACTTTCTAATTATTGTTGCACTTATCGTTCCTATTACAGCTTTATGGTCAGAGCTTCTGCTTCTAAATGATTTGGCAATGTTTTTGGGTCTGTAGGCCAATAATTTGGTGGTCCTGTGCTTAGAATCTTTAGTTTGTTTTGATCTATGCTTAATTTTAGTTCTATTCATCTAGTGACGGTTAGACGTGATCCCTTATGTACCATCAAAGAAGTTCATATCTAATCAGTTTCAAAACAAAATCCCGTGAACACGATTAACGCATCTGTTACCGGCCCGCTTGTATAGTCGCCGAGCGTTGCAACCAAGAATAGTCCTTACGGTGGTTAGATATGAACTTCTTCGATGGTACATTTTTTACATTTCAGTCACCAGGGACAACTGGCCAAGTTTTTTTGAAGTATTGCGTGAAATTTTCTTCTTACAGAGCATGTCTTGGCGGATAATATATGACTGATCCTTTTGTATCGTGTACCAACACTGATATAGCCTGTATCTCCAGGGTTCTGTATTCTTGTATAAGTTCATGCTTTGCTTTTTCTTATTATCGCGGCAGTTCCTGCATGCGTCGTTCCATCTGGGCGGCAGGTCGAGTATGTACAGTAATTTTCTATTACAAAGTTATTGTTTGTAGTTAGGTGTGTTTTGGAGACGAATAACACATTCATGTTGTCAAAGTCAAATCATTTATTTCAAATAGGCCCTTGTAAGGCACTTTTGAACGTCAAAGTTTACAAAAATATTGAATTGATTCTGGTCGCCCCTTCCAAAAGGTAGTTTTCGTATGGAGAAGAATGGGAAAGAAACTCCACCGTTACTCTTTTAAAAAGTGTTACAATATTTTGTATATGTACTTACATTAGTTACATAATTATATGTGAAGACGATGCAACTAAAAAAAAAAAAAAATCCGTTACCACAATAGGTAAAAAGAAGAATTAATAAAAATGAAGCAACGAAAGATAAATTAATTACTTATGTGATAGATGCATTATTGTTCTCACATATTTACAAACATTGTAAAAGTAGACGATTTTCTTAAAATTTTACAATTAATAAGTCAGTGTGTGAGGAAGTAATCACAGAATGTAAAATCAATGTCATTTAATAAAAATAATAATTCATACAACTTAAATTAGCAACCAGTTTGATTTTGTCTAGATTCTAGATTATCCTATGGAGCAGGACCAGCATGTTTCCAAGCATTCTTATCTTGGATATAATCCTCTAATTTGTAATATGCTTGTTTACAAAGTGTACTTTTAATATGAGTTTTAAATTTTCTTTCATTTAATTGTAATATATCACAAGGTATTTTATTGTAACATTTAACACAGTACCCCATAAAAGATGAAGATACTTTAGATAATCTGAAAAATGGTTGATCTATTTTATCTTTATTTCTAGTATTAAAATTATGTCTACTTATCGCTTATTTTATTAAAAATATGTAGATTTTTTCTTACATACATAATATTTTCATAAATGAATTGGCGAGGTACTGTCATAATATTAGTTAATCCTTTTAAATAGTTCCCTGAGAGATTCGCGACGATGTAGATTATAAATGGCTCTGACAGCTCTCTTTTGTAAAATAAATATAGATTCAATGTCAGCAGCCCGACCCCACAGTAAAATGCCATACGACATAATACTGTGGAAGTAGCTAAAATAGACCAAACGCGCGGTTTCTACATCATTTAACTGTCTTATCTTTCTAACAGCAAAAGCGGCAGTTGTGTAGTCTTACTGTTGTTATGACATCTTGCTTATGGTACAGAAGACCATTAACGTTCCACGTTGCGATCTTTAGGGTAGCTATTTATCGTATGAGTTTACTAATAACGGTTGTGAGTAATTTCAGCATATTATTACTGCCCATTTATTCAATAAGCTTATCTAGCTTTTCAGCTTATCTTGTGAGTAAGAGTTTTAATATTGATGCTTCTGGTCTGTGATTGTGCTGTCCTTTGGCTGCTCCTGCGTATATACTATACTAAGTAATTCGTTTAGTGTTTGTGCTTCAAAGTAAGTATTACTCTATTTACTTTGAAGGACACTAAACGAGACACAATAGAAGTTTTATTGTTATGACGCCTATGGACGTTCAGTGTCCTTCAAGGGGTTAATAGAAATCATGATAAAAATATACTGCTGCCTACTATAACTCCTTTTGAGACATACGCAGTAGCAGCCAAAGGACAGCACAATCACAGAACAGAAGAATTAAAACTAAAATTGTTACTCATAAAATAAGCTGAAAAGCTGGACTGGAAGCCGACCCCAATATAGTTGGGAAAAGGCTAGGTAGATTGAGTTGTGGCACACACGAGCGGTGACATTTTTAGCGCAGCCGTAGACACGTCACCGCTCGTGTATGCAGCAACTGCAGCTGTCGACACTCGTCGGTGGCAACCGTAGACACGTCGACGGCTGCAGTTGCCTATGCCTATGGCGCATGCCACTCGTATTATGACCACTAATCTGAACAAAGACAGCACATATTTGGCCGCGTGAACACACCAAAAGTGTTTAGTGGCGCCCAACGCCGCCTTTAGTTTGAATGCATATCAAACTGTATACTATTCTAATATTATTGCAATACAGGAGAGATATAATGTTGTGTATTTTAATGCAATACTTTGGTATTCAGTAACTTTCAAGAAAATATCAAAATAATAAATAAGTACCTATATCCAGACTATTTTACAAAATTGTTTAATATTTACAAATACCTAGATGAACATCGACTTTACAATAAACTTAGATTAAAAATTATCTGAATTCACTTCCACTCTAAATAATGAGACATTATCGTTCTCGCGCGTCGTGTTTGTTATCCCTCTTTAGTTTATTACTACTTCCTTCACAGTCTCCTCTCCCACTGCCTTTACTTCGCATTTCATGGTACATTCTGCTTCAGTCGCATTGTTCACAAGTCTGAACTTGCCGTTGTTCCTCAGTTTGATGATCTCACTCCTCAGTAGCAAAAGGAAGTAACTCTGCACAGCTGGAAAACAAAGAGGTTGGTTTAATTGGAACTAAGTTCCATATCGTACGTTATAGGTACTCTGTGAAAGTGTCGTGACGGTCAAAGCGAAAGGAACTTTGTACCGACCGGGTGTCCCACGACACCCCTCGTTTTATAGTTTTGATAATAGTGGCAAGTCTTATCAACTCTCTATACAGTGGTTAACAATAATTTCTAAGAAATTATACTATTTCAAAAACAAAACTATGCTCACCCAATGCGACGAAATAAAATGAGGGTGGCACCACAACTCTCACCCAATAACGCAAGCTGTATAGTACCATAAAATCCTGGATTGCTGTGACGACTGCAATGGCAGTCAATAGACAAGTTATTACCCACATCCCAATACTGAGGATATAGAATACTCTTATGAGCTTCACGTTTTTCTGCAAAAGAAAAATATTTATTAGCTTTGTTGCAAGGAAGAGTCATTATTGCTATGAGTAGTTTTTATATTGGAATAATACAATCATAGCCGAAAATCAGACCTCCCAATGACATAGGAACGATCGAGGCATTGACTTTACTTCATTCCATAAACTGGACAGGATGAATTCCTCTTTCAAGTGCACCTCAACAGCCCGTTCTCCACCTTCCACATTCAGTTTGTCTGACTGTGGAAGGCTTGACAGTCAGATAAACTAAATGCGGAAGGTGGAAAGAGAGTCAGAGTGAAAGAAGTCATAGTTCTCAAGGTTTTGCACCAGAATGCAGACTTAGGGAGGTGCTCCAAAAAATAAAACGTAAACGTATTCGTAAACTGGAAAAAACGCAACGTGCTGTTTTAAAAGTTATGATTTTAAACATTTCCTGTATACAATTGTATCAAGACTGCAAAATCATGATCGTTCGACAGCTCTTTGTGCCCAATGTCATCTTGCACAGGCATTGTTCTTTGAAATACAATACTGGTCATCTGGCAAATAGAACATCAAAATATGTATGTCCCATAGAACCTTACAGAACTCAAGACACTTTCCGAGTTTCAGTAGTCGAATTTATAATGCAGTTATCAAACAATGCAATATTTATTGCTTAAATAAATTTGAGTGTAAAAAGAAATCGAATCAATGGCTCACGACTCTTACCTACGAGGAGATTGAAAAGTTACTTGGAAAGATTTTTAGACATACACCACACACACACACACACACACGACACATACACATGACACATACACTTATCAAATACATAATAGTAAAATGCCTCTCTGCTATACAATTATAATTTAAAAGTTTATTTTGTATGAGCTGCGCCCCGTGGTTTCACCACAGCGTATAGGTACCTCACGGTATTTATCTAAGTCACCTTTCTTAGGTCGTCGGTTCATATATGGGACCTGGGATCCCATTTGCCGATTCAGGTCTTCCTCATTTGCTCAAGCCGTCAACTTTAAATAGATAAGTTAAAATTAGAATTAAAATCTCACCTTATGTCCTCCTACGATGAACACTATGGTCACTAAGAAATCCGTAAATAAAATAGGAATTGCAATTATTTCTACAGTCAGTTCTTTATACAGCCAGCGGACATGGTCTTCCCTTTTATATAAACTGATCATGATTAATGTATCATTCAATAGATATGCCATTGTTAAGAAAAGAAACGCATCTGCTGTCTGAAACGTAAGAACGATAGTTAATATATCTACACGCCATAATGCTGGTCTCTTCGGCCTTCATTGATCGGCAACTAATAAACTCACCATTTTGAAATATCCCCACGCGAGCAAGCCATATCGTAGAGGCAGACAGAAACAACATCTTTTGAACACCGGAATTTCTCCTTTCATTTTGATCTTCGATAGTTACGACGGTTAGATATTTCTAATCAGTTTTTAAAAACTCTTTACACCTTCTAATTTACGACAAGGCAAACGCTCTCAGACCCATGAACCACATTAATATTATGGTCTGTGCTGATTTTTTAAATATTGTCTTCTTCGCGGATAGTGAAGTGAGTTAATGGTTGCGTTGGCTCAGATAAACTGACAACTCTTAAAAATAACATAAATATGTGTAGTGGTTTAACCTTTATATCTAGCGTTTCCCGAGATAAGTACTACTGACTGCACATTACTTGAAAACATGATAAGGAGCGGGTTTTTTTTTGTAAAAATATTAAATTTTGAACTTTTTTAATTTTATTTGAATGAGTGTTCTTGTCCGTTCTTCTCCAAATAGAAACATAGAGTCCGCGCCACCACTGAAGTCTGGCGGAAAATTTAAAACAAATAAAAAAAAACCTGCAATTTGATGCAATGGCATAGACACTGCCCCGCGTCTATCGGACTTAGTGGTGGCGCGGACTTTACTACTCTTTGGAACGGCTTCATCTCTCCGACTGACCGAATCACAGTATGATAAATGCCTCAAAAAACGGACATCACTTTTTTATTCTTCTAATCGATAGTATACATACCTACACTGTTTTGAATGCTAGAGTAGAACTCCCAGAAACTAATTTAGCTTAGAACAGAGCTATAATTTTTATTCTGGTTATCCATGCCACAACATTGTGATGGACAATTATTCGAACGCCGTTTACGAAATGCCGCGGCAAATTGAAGTTTTTAGTTATCCAGCGCGTGAAAAACGATAGGGGTCCATGGAATCTGGTGCTCGGAGGACTCCTGCGGAATATTATTGGTACAAAATTGTCGAAAATTTTGAACTGCACAAACAATTTATAATTTAACGCATCATTATTGATAGTTTTAAATAATCTAACGGAAATAATACCGACAAATTGTTAACTGCCGACGTATTCTGTAAATAAAAAACTCACCGTGAAGACTTAGGTGAAGTGAGCTGTCAATAGTGTCAAACTCTAGCATTAGGTGGAATGACAGCTCTCTCCACGCTCACTTCACCTAAGTTTTCACGGTGAGATGGTTACAGAATAGCATGGCTGGTATTAAACTTGTGTGCGACGTAACGCACCTTGCACTACTAAATACTGTTACTTATTAACACCACAAACAAAGGATGGGCTATAGTAATCTAGTGTATGATGTGACCATATGGAGTGAATCAGAAACTATTTGCATAACCCTACATCCGTATTAATCACAGCAGTGGGATTTAAATAGGCACTAAATTCTACCAATGAAACCTTGCAACAGTTCCAATGGTTTTCCCTTGCTTATCAATTTGATAATTTGTCATGAATTATAATTAAGCGAGGAAGTTACAGTCATCGTTAGCTATCCTCGGGAATAGTTGTGTCTCTCTAAAACATAACCCAAATATATTTTTTATCTAAAATATCTCGGAAGTTCCAAGTGAATAATTTTTCATAAGTGAAAGTTCTCCTTCAAGTATAACAACATGATGGGTTGTAATCTGACAGAGATTAAAAGATGTTGCTTCTGTATTCCTCTACGATATGGTTTGATTGTATGGGGATATATCAGCTTGGTGAGTCTCGTACTCTATCCTATCTTAGTTTAGAAATTAATTTTAGAGACAATGGTGCCGATTCTCTTATATCGAACTAAACTAAGACTAAAATTCCTTACTTTTGGCTATGAGAATCTTAGAGCTATTCTGCAAATAAAATTCTCTAAATTAAAAAAAATATTTTGACACAAATATAATCGAATTTGACAATCGCGAATCCACGTGGTACCCGTGGTTTGCCCTAACCCGTGATTTTTTTTAGAGCCGGCGCGGCGGCGCGCATTTGGTTCATCCTCGACGTGTTTTATATGGAATTTTTCACTTTTTGTACGGAGAAAAAGAAAAAATATTACCTACATATATTGAGTTTTAGGAGTTTCAAGTGTTTTATGAAGGGGGTCGAAATTTTCATTATTTTTGCGATAGGACCCACCATTTTAAAGATATAAGCAAAAGAAAAAATAAATACAGTACTGTTTTTGCACGTGAAGTCGAAATGTTGGTGTGAATTTTAGTTCATGACGAATTTTATCCCACTCCTTTTTAATCGCGATTAAAAATTGTCAGGTTTAGTCTGGTTTGGTTTTTACAATCATAATTTTAGGTGAAAAACGTCAAATTCAGAATAGCAAAATTGCCATTTTTACTAAACTAAAAACTCAGTACTATCTTAGTGCTGTCAAACTAAAATATAGTTAAGTTGTGTCACTTTAGTCTATTTCAGAATGGGAAATCGTCGTTTGACAGGAATAAACAAAATTTTAGTGATTTTTAGTCTAGTTTAGAGGCCTATTTGTGACAAGAGAATCGTCACCATTATTTAAAATATACGAAAAAGTAGGTGGTACGTGGTGGTGGTTGTGGGTCGGTGGTGGTGGTGTAAACTGGACGGCGTTTCACTCTTTTGATTGACATGGTTGCACTCAAGACATGGTTGCAATTATTGTGGCCACTACCTTGTACCTTACAACTTTAATACCTACAATTTTAACTTTCAGACGATAAACTTCATATTCTTGTGTGATAAAATGACGACGCTTCATAATCTATTAAATAAGGAAGGCCATGACAGTGTACTTTATAAAAGTGGTGAGCTAATGGCGATGATAGCAGATATGATACTCATCATTGTATTAATCGTTGCAGCACATATGGTAAGATTGGTACCTATAACATAATATTTAACTTATTAAAAGGTGTGTGCACTATTGCGGCCTCCAATAAACTTTGGTCTCTGGTAGAGACTCTCTGTCGAGTATTATGAGTAACACAGAATACGGAGAAGCCTCGGCAGCCTCTGCTAGAGGTGGAATTGTCAACACTTTCCATGCAAACCAAGCGTGTCACCGTCACCGCTTACTTGCACTACGACTCAAATGACGCATAGAAACTGACGGCTTTGAAGACGGTTCGTGACAGAAGCTGAGTGCTCAGCTTTAATTTAGGCGCCAGGAATTTGATTAGTGCCTACTGCCTTGTCCAGACTTTGGCGGCACGGCAGTTCCGTGCTCTGTGATGAGTAGGTACCTAGTAATAATAATAATAATAGATAATTTTTATTTGCCAAAATCTGTGTTTTATATTTCCACGGTCTACAAAGTCTTTTAATTTTCTATGCCAAATGTCAGGCAGCTATCTATCAAAGTTTAAGTTAATGGAATAGAGTTGGGCCCTGTTGAGTTGACAGTTTTTCTTGGAATTACTATTGACGGTAAATTACAATGGGGCCCACACACAAAAATTGTCAGGAAGGCTAAGTTCGGCCACCTATGCTGTTAGAAAAATGAGACAGATAACTGACGTAGATATAGCCAGAATTGTGTATTTTAGTTATTTTCATAGACTTATGTCATATGGGATTCTTCTCTGGGGAACCTGCTGTATTATCTATGGGAACCTGTGCGGAGACTATATTTATTTACAGAAAAGGGCTGTTCGAACCATTTACAACCTAGGTCCAAGAGATTCCCTTCGAGAAAAATTCAAAGAAATTATTATTCTGACTGTACCCTAACAATATATTTTTGAAAACCATGTATGTACACAAAAATATATAAAACTAAGAAAATGTCCGATTTCATAGTTTAAATACCAGGAATAAACACAACCTTGCTGTACATCGCACACGTCTCCACAGAGTAGGCAATTCTTTCATGGGTCAATTATACGCTTTTATAACAAACTTCCCATTGACATTCGAAACTTACCCATTAAAGGATTTAAAAGCTGTATTAAAACCAAAGTATGTAAAAAAGGGTACTATAAAATTTCAGATTATTTAGAAGATAAAAAAGCTGAGCTGGATTGAGCTGCTTGCTGGGTCTGGCAGTTTGAGTAGTTTAAGCGGCCTACCCAAATGTCCTTTCCTTAGTATTGTTCGTCGAGTTGAGCTCCTTAGTATTTTGCAGTAATCGTGGAGCTCAACTCAGAATAGTTGAGCTCCACGATTACTGAAAAATGCTTACACTGACTGGTCAGGTCCACTCAAATCTCTGTGGTTGTTTCCTCAAAAGACCATTTCAGACGCTAAACTACATATTTCTCATATGGCTTGGATTTTAAAAGAGACTGCGACCTCTGTGTTTGTTTCGGCCTTTCTTCTCAGAGTAGTCCGATAGGAAACGCCAAAATCATCTAGTTTATTTTCATCCGATATCCTATTTACAGAATAAACAAACTTATTTCATTTCATTTCTACATTAACAGCTAGGTTAATATTTTTTGTATATTTCAGAAAAACGTGGCGTTGTTGAAGATATCCTTGATAGGTAATCTGACCTCAGTGATAGTGTATACACTGTACTCTGTCTACATGGTTTCGTCCTATTCGCAAATGTTAATGTTCTTGTCTCACCTATCGTCAGACACTGACGTCACGCCAATCATCTGGATGCTTGTGGGAATAACAGCAGCAATATGTATTGAAATCTGTAAGTTATCTTTTTCGCTTTCTATTAATTAATTAATTTTACTTTAACATAAAATGCCAATTCGCCAGTTACATATATAGTTCAACAAAATTAGACAAAATTCATACACTCATATCACTGAACCCCACGTACTGACATGATAGTTTTCCATTTGTACGCAAACGCATCACAGTCAGGTCTAGTGGCCAAGAAAACGTTGAGCGCAGAGAGAGTGCGTGGGACTGAGGACTGGGCCCGTGTGACTCGAAGGCACGGCGAACAATCTATTTTACCGGGCACAAAGTTGGGACAGCTCGTTCGTGATCATTTACTACATTTGGTGTTCCAATACAATTTGAAGTGCAGTTGTGACTAAAATAGTACTATTGTAATACTATTGCTATTATATGTGCTAGTACTATTGTAATTTTAGACTTTATTTTTCTGGTGTCAAGTATACAGGCTGTTAAAGTAATTGCGTGCCATAGCTTCAGGGTGAGTTCAGAGTCGATAAAGGAACCCATAAAAAATAAATACATTTAAAAAAAAGTGTAAAAAAAAAACGAAAATTATCATAAGATGAACCTAATGTAGTACCTACTAATTAAATAGCAATCGTTTAGAATTGATTAAAAAATTGCTTAAAATACGTTTTTATTTTGTTTAAATGCTAATAAATAATTTCCTAGAGTTACTACCTACTATCGAACGCAATGAAAGTAAGTAATTAAAGTATTTAAACAAATAAAATAATTTTACTTCTAAACGATTGCTATTTTAAGTTAGTAGGTACTAAATTAGATTGATGTTGCAATTTTTTTATTTTATTTTTTTCCTGGGATCGTTTACTTTTTTTTAAGATATTTATTTTTTCCTGGGTTCCTTTATCGACTCTGAAGTCACCCTGAAGCTATGGCACGCAACTACTTTAACACCCTGTATATTTTTGGTAAAAGAACTAAGGCCCACTTGCGCGTTAACGCTAACTCGGAGTTAACAGCTAACCCAGGGTTAATCCAATAATTCTCTTTGGATTAACCCTGAGTTAGCTGTTAACTCCGAGTTATTTAGCTAACCCATGACCGCGCAAGTAGGCCTAAGGGTATCAAAGCATTTTATGGTGGTCATTATATTTAACCCCTTATTTGAATGAACTAAGTAATGGTTTTTGTTTCAGTAACGAAATTTTACATCATGTTCCTATTAAGAAAAGAGATTAAAAAACTTGAGACAAATACGGGTCAGTTCAGCTTTGTGACCAACGCCGCTGGAGCAACATGTAGAATAGAGTGTGATGTGGCAATGGAAAATGGAATGTTTAAACCAATTAAAAAACAGGACAAAGAAAAAGAAGAAGAAGAAGGCACATTTGATAAACAGACAGTAGGAATAGGGGAAGGAGTTGAAGTTACTTGCGAAAAAGAAAACTGTGATTATTCTTTTAACAATATAATTGAAACAAAATGTAGGCTAGAAAATGAAGGCGGAATAATAAATGAAGAGTCCCTTATCTTAATAAACAATGTTTTCGAAACATTAATTGAATAACTTTTCTATATTAAGAACTCTATTAATTGTTTACTTATTTTATTAGTCCAGCACCCCAATAGCGTAACATACTTATAATCAAAATCTGAAAGATTTTGAAGGAACTTGCTTACAATGTACTCAGGTATTGGCATTTACCCCGCTGTACTTTTGTGGCTATAAATCGACACTAGCAATTTAAACTACGCTAACTTGAATTTTGGGCAATTTCCGTTTTTAATGCCAAATTATTATAGTATGGACTTTCAATTAGTACCAATACAATTATGTAGAAATTCCAAAAAATAACGAAGTTACAAATTTTACATAACGCTAAGTGAATGTAATTTTTGCAATCGCGCGACGTACATTACGCTGTCTCTAGTTAGCCTAGTGTACTCCGTTTGTGAATGTTCGTAACAAAAAATGCACGACTTAGCCGAGAGTAAACACACTATTAAATGACGGTTTAGCTATTGGTATTCATTTTTTGTAGTTATTAATTTTGTAAAGAATTTATGTTTTTTATTTTAGGTAAGTATAGGTTGGCAGTTAATATGAATTTTATGTAATGATTTAGCATAGTCACTTCTTGAAATTCCATAATATAGTACGCTAATTATGAGTTGGCGTAATTTATTGCACATTCATTCGGTTTTTTGGTGTATACACGGCTAACTCGGGTTAAATTCAAAACTAATAATTAATGAAGAAATTAAATACCGACATTCCTTGATTGTCAAGAGACTTGCAACAGTGAAAATTTCAATAAATTATCTTTATTTATAAAAAGTTACCACATTTTTTCTTTGATATGCCTCTGGTGTAAAATCGACTCTTTCAAGTTAGCGTTGTGTTCATTGCTGGTGTCGAAATATTATTGTGTTATATTCAAAGCATGTTTATTTTAGGTGCCTACCTACATATTCAATATAAAATATGTTTTATAATCGATGTAGACAATACTTTCAAATAAAATAAATACAACCGCATTATCTGAAAATATATACTTTATCATTAATCATAATATAATTTATTTCTAAGTCACTATTTAAATTATAAATTTATAGTCTCTGTGGCGGTATCTACATCGCCACATGCGAGCTAGGCATCAAAGACCTGACGTCACACGAAATCCTGACGTCACACATCCTGAATCGCCCAATTAGAGTTTACCGCGCGAACGGCATATATATAACTTCACCGATATCCATCGTTGGGCACTTGCCTGCCAGACACGACACCCGTCTGGTCGGAGGATCCTCCATTTTCTATAGAGGATGAGTAAACTTTGCACCCTGTTCCTTATGCCTCTAAATTGGTGATCCCGACGTGATAATAATACCTCAAAAGTCTCTTAAAAATAAATTATGTTATCTCTATTCGTTTTTCTTAATAGTCATCATTCTTCGATGTTAGGTTTCTATAGAAGATTAGCATGCATCTGGTATTTCTATTCAAATATCCTCCCTTTCTGTCTCCTCTCCCGCTATTATTTCTTCGCATGTCATGGTACACTCTGCTTCAACCGCATTGTTCACAAATCTGAACTCGCCGTTGTTCCTCAGTTTGATGATCTCACTCCTCAGCAAAATTAGGAAGTAGCTTTGTACAACTGGAAAAAATTGGATTTCGTTTAGAAAAAGGTCTTTGCTTGAGGCGCCAGCTATCTAATCCTTTATCTACATATTAAGGAAACTATTTTAAATTCGTCTGTAGAATTCTGAATCTTCCTTAGAATAAATGATAAGGTGTCAATTTGTAGATTGAATAACCATAATTTTTCGTTACAACGTACATCAAAATACACGTAACGCCATCTATTGAATAGGCACATACTAAGTTCTGTTTGCACATATAACAGCGACTTTTACAATAAAACAAAAATTAAATGTAATTTAAGTAGAAAACACAGATACGCAGACACATATACTACAGATTTATTTAACTTGTGTAAATATTTTTTATTTTTAAAAAGAACTTAAAATGTAATGTGCATACCTAAAACCAGGAAATAAAATGAGAATGTCAGAATAACTCTCTCCCAATAATACTTATTGCGCAACATCAAATTCTGTATAGTTAACACGACAGACGCAGCAGTCAACAGTAAAGTAAATATCCACATCGCCATACTGATGAAATAGAATACTCTTATCAGCTTCACGTTTTTCTGCAAAAGAAAGATTAGTCAGAATTTCTTCTTGTGTTTGTATTAATAACTGCATTAAACATGATTAACCGTCACAACTTTTAATTAGTTTAGGAGACCTACTATAACCAATTGAAAGCTGTGACAGTTAATCAGCAGTACTCAGTAACCGTCAGCTGTCGTCCTACACCACTGGAATGGGCGCTAAATAACGGCATAAATTATGGACCCATTCTCTTAACGCCATCCCATTAACATAACAATCAATTCATAGTCCACTGCTGGGCAAAGGATTCTCCCAAATTAAGCTAGGAACATCAAGTCTTCAGTGTCATCAGTTCATTCGATTTCAAATCTCACCGTATGTCCTCCAACGATGAACACTATGGTCACCACGAAATCTGCAACGAACACCGCAAGACCAATGACTGGTACAATCATTTCTTGGAAGATCCGGCTCTGATAGTCATTATCAGTACTACTATATATCCCGATCATCATAATCGTTCGCATCATTGAATACGACATCAACGTTATGAGAAACGCATCTGCTGTCTGGAACATAAAAAACACACGCTAAGCTATGTTGTGTGAGCACATTGGGACATTGGTGACGAGAGATCGTCAATTATGGGCATTTTATTTGTGAGCGTATGCCTTTTTAATTCACCATGGTCCTTTGAGTCTGACATAAATCTTGAACAGATATTGTGTTGTGTCCGCCCTTTTTATTTTATTTTTTTGGTTGGGAAATTATCAAAGAACTTCGGAGGGCGTGTCAGACTCTTATTGACTAAAACCCACCCGTGTTCCCTCAGCGTTGCCAGTACGTTGCCAGGGTATCCTTTTCGGATTTTCCCGCGACCCCGCCAGGCATAGGCCCTAGCAGACCCCTTCAGTTATGCTAACATCTCTTTGTAGCGCGCGTGGAACACATTGCGCCGTCGACCCGGGCCAGTATGCCCCTGGTCTTTATCGGACGGCAAGCTACGTTGTGTCTGCCCTGAATCTGGACCAGGCACATACCTTGGTTTTTATGATGGACGAATCCACTTTATCAAACTTTACCCAATGTGAAGTTGTTGAAGATTATGATCATCAGCACTTATAGGAGTTCACTGCTGGACATAAGCTTCTCCAATCGCACGCGTCCTTGGCTATATACCTATGTCTGTCATCCAGCTGCTTACTAGCCACCCTATGAAGATTGTTTACCATACTTTGGTCGAATGTGTGTAGTTCAGAGGGTCACGTTTAGATAATTATAGAGTTTTACAGAAAATTAGCGATTGGAATGTGATCCTGGCTCATCTTCAATTAGAGGCCAACATTCCATATTAAACTGGTAAATCGCTAATGTAGAAAGTAGACATTAATGGAAGAGTGTTTTTCAGACATGGTCACATCATACTCTTAGGCCGAGTATGATGTGACCATGTCTGAAAAAGAAGAAAAGAAAGAAAATACGTTTATTTGCGGTACACATGACGCAAAGAAAGAACAAAACACAAAAATAAACAATTTGGGGGAAAATATGCGTCACATCCACGCAAAACGGCCATCGCTCAGCTTAATGCTGCGACCCTATGCGAGACAGGGCCCCAACGCTGGTTTTCAGCGACAGCCGGCGTTGACGTGATGACGTCAACCGGTGCGCAAAAACACTCTTTTCATTTAAAAATAAAGTTGTTGGTAAGATAAACACCAAAATACCAGTAATTAGGTATCACGAAAGCCTGATCACAAAAGTAAAGTAGTGCCATCTATTGGCCATCATTGGTAAACAGTATAAAATAAACTTAATTCTTACCATTTTGAAATAACCCCACACAAGCAAGCCATATCGTAGTGGCACACAGAAACAACATCTTTTAAACACTGGAATTTCTCCCTTCATTGTGATTCGATATTGTATTATAGTTAATAATACTTAAATTAAAATACTTAAATCACTATTATTAATAGGGACTACTAAAAAAAACCTATCACTTTGAATAAAATCTAAGATCGCACAAAATCAACAAAATTAATAATCAACCGCCAGACACAACTTGTGATGTTAATTATAGCGCTGGTAAAGTTAAACTGACAATTGCAGATAATAGCACAAATATTTATATTAACTTAACCTTTTTATCTAGTTTATCCGGATGCACATTAATTACAAAGATAATTAGGAGCGGCAATTTTGTTGTAAAACTTTTAACTTTATTTTGCTAATACCATGTAGTAAGTACTAGGTTATTTTGTTACCATATCATGATTTAAAAGAGTGTCCGTGGAGTTTCTTGCCCGTTCTTCTCCATAGGTACCATCAAAGAAGTTCATATCTAACCACTTTCAAAACAAAATCCCGTGAACACGATGACCACATCTGTTACAGGCCCGGTGCTATAGCCGCCGAGCGCTGCAAGCAAGAATAGCCCTTACAGTGGTTAGATATGAACTTCTTCGATGGTACCTACTACGCTTTGGAATGGGCATCTAGCTTCATCTTTCTGATTGACCGACCCTTTTGACAATTCAAAGTGCCTGTAATTGGTTTATTTGAAATAAATGCTTTGAGTTTGAGTTTGAGTCAGGTATTCTTAGCTAAACAAAGACAGATTATACATATGCCGCGTGAACACAGAAAACGTATTGTCAGCCAACGACTGTGAGCGAACGCTACGCAGTTTACTGCTTTTCCATACATTTCCGTTTACACGTTCAGTGTTTACTCATAGGCTCACAGTGAGCCGGCTCAGAATCGGCGGTTGACTATACGTTTTACCTGAATGCGGTCTTTAGGTTGAAGGTGTATAATCCTACTAGGTATATGTCCTATCCTACTATATAATATTATGAACCCGAAAATTTGTGAGGATGGATAAATGTTTGTTACTCTTTCACGCAAAAACTTCTGAACCGATTTGGATGAAATTTGGCATACAGATAGTTTATAACCTGGACTAACGTATAGGATACTTTTTATCCCGGTAGTACGTTCCCGTGGGATAATTTCCGAAGTCCATGCGGGCGAAGCCGCGGCCGCATGCTAGTATTCTAATATAGGCGAGATATAATGTTGGGCGTGTGTGTGTTATTGCAATACTTGGATAATTAGCCGCTTTCAAGAAAATATAATAATATAGTAAATAAATAATAAATAAAAAGTTTATTGTTTACAAATACTTACAACTACATCTACATCTACTATAATTTGAACCAGCGAATTAATTTTTATGACTCTCACTCTTAAAACCTAGGCCAATTTTTTTTTTTTTTTTACATATTCGGATAGCTCATGACTAGGGATGCAACGAATACTACTTGTACTAATATGAATACCGATTATACTATTCGCCGAATTCGAATGAATGATACTTATATTTATTTGCAAGAATATAGGTAGCTAACCATTGATATACTCCTAATATCAATGTAGCTAACATAAGTTCTTAAGATCTATGGGTTTCACTATATTCGGAATTTCAGCCGTACAAATATTCAGATTTTACATCTTGGTTATATTTATAGCATGCAGTACACATTTAGTAATTAGCAATAACATAAAAAATACTAATAATAATTTCATAATTTAAATTAAGATTACAATGCAATTAATAAAATTAAAATTAAATACAATTCTATTCATTTGAAATAATAATTTATATTAAAAATAGCGATCAATAATTATTTATTTATTTATATAACAATTGCTTGCTGCACTTACAGTAAAAACCAAAGCGCGCAGCAAGCCAACAACAACATTTAGGTAAAAAACTTAATACAAAAATCTAACATAAATTTACCACTATACATAAATATGTCAACATCGGGCTCCTGAGCAATCAGGGCGTTCAGCAGATTGATCGCCTGGGTTGTGGGGTCATATCGAGCACCAAGCAATAATAATGATGTCATGTCAATAAAAAATAGCAAGAATAATGAAAATGTTTCAATAGGTATTATTTAAGTAATGCCAATATGTAGATGTCATAATAATTATAATAAATAAGTTTTTCATTTTAGTCTCAAAGTATTCATTGATGGAATAAAAACATCTCTCACACAACCAGTTATATAGCTTTCTATTAAATTCCATATCTGTAGCACTTCTAAATTCTTTGGCTACGTGGTTAAATATTTTCACCGCCATGGTATAACAATTTTTGTTGCATACTTACTTTTTGTCAAATACAAATACCTGATTCTACTATAGCCACGCGCAATTATTAGTCAAAGACACGCGAAAAACTCAGCTGTTCCATACATGTTCGCACAGCTCGTTATAATTTAGGGAACAGATGATGTTTTTTTCGCGATTTCAGGATTGGCCCCATAGTGAAAGTTGTACATAATGATGAGTACAATGACCCCTTAAACTGATGCAAACGAATTAAATTTCACATTGTATTTTATAATGGGATGCAGACGAATTCAATTTCACATTGTATATGGGTTAATACGCGAAATTTCGCGGGTATTCTGATCAACTTATAATAAAGCTAGGTTTAAATTCTGAATTCACTTCCACTCATTAATGAGACATCCGCTATTCCTTTTGAAGTTTTTATTTTCGCGCGTCGTGTCTCTTGTTCCCCTTTAGTTTATTACGACTTCCTTCACCGTCTCCTCTCCCACTGCATGTTCTTCGCATGTCATGGTACATTCTGCTTCAGCCGCATTGTTCACAAATCTGAACTCGCCGTTGTTCCTCAGTTTGATGATCTCACTCCTCAGTAGCATGAGGAAGTAACTCTGTACAGCTGGAAAAACAAAGAGGTTGGTTTAATTGGAAGTATGTTCTAAATGAGAGCTGCATCGAAAAAAGTGTAATATTTTGACCGTCTCGACACTTTTGTTACGTAAAAAAAGTGTCATGATGGACAAAGCGAAAGGAACTTCGTTCCAACTGGTGTCCCACACACCAGCCGTTTTATAGTTTTAATAATTGTGTCCAAGCTTCTACTAATATTTGCGAGTCAATAATAACTCTCTTTTTTTAAAGTAACGTTCTAAGTTCTAAGAAATAATACTATGTAAATAACAAATATATGCTCACCTAATACGACGAACAAAAATAAGACTGGCATGATAAATCTATCCCAATCACGTAAGTTGAATGTTATTAAATTCTCTATTGTTGTAACCACTTGTACGACAATCAATAGACAAGTTATTACCCACATCCCTATGCTGAGGATATAGAATACTCTTATCAGCTTCACGTTTTTCTGCAAAACAATAATATTTATTAGCTTTTTTTTATTAGTCATGACTGCTATTATTAGTTTTTATATTGGAATAATACAATCATTGCCTCCCAATAATGAAATGGGAGCGATTGAGTCATCCAGTTTAAATCATTCCATACACTGGACAGGACAAAGGCCTTCAACAGGCTATTATACACTTCCCACATTCTGTTTACCTCAGCAACCTTTCTTAGGTCGCCGGTTCATGTAATTGATTTAGACGATTCGGGTCCTCCACTCAATGATTACTCTATTTTTTTGTAAAAATATTCTGATTTAAAAGAGTGTCCGTGGAGTTTCTTGCTCGTTCTTCTCCATAGGAACCTACTACGCGTTGGAATGGGCAACTAGCTTCATATTTCTGACTGACCGACCCCTTGACAATTCAAATGTACCTGTAA
Organism: Agrochola circellaris; assembly: GCA_914767755.1. Classification (NCBI taxonomy): domain Eukaryota; kingdom Metazoa; phylum Arthropoda; class Insecta; order Lepidoptera; family Noctuidae; genus Agrochola; species Agrochola circellaris. The sequence goes on from OU611853.1 coordinate 3,440,079, forward strand.
TTGGTTTATCCTACTAATATTATAAACGCGAAAGTTTGTGAGGATGAATGGATGTTTGTTACTCTGTCACGCAGAAACTACTAAACGGATTTGGATGAAATTTGGCACACAGATAGTTTATAACCTGGATTAACACATAGTATACTTTTTATCCCGATATTCCCACTTGATCGAGACTTATGCAGGTGAAACCGCGGGGCGCAGCTAGTTTGAAATAAATGCTTTGAGTTTGAGTTTCATTAAGCCCTCAGCTTTTTATAGATAAGTTACAATTAGAATTCACATCTCACCTTATGTCCTCCTACGATGAACACTATGGTCACTACGAAATCCGTAATGAATATAGTAATTGCAATCATTGTTGTAATCAGTTCCGTATACATCATGCTGATATACTCTGGCTTTCCATATATACTGATCATCACTAAGGTATTTATCAACACATATGTCATTATTGAGACGAGAATTGCATCTGCTGTCTGAAATGTAAGAACGATACTTGTATACACGCCATAAAGATAAAGTTGGTCTCTTAGGCCTTCATTGATTAGCAGCTAACAAACTCACCATTTTGAAATATCCCCACGCGAGCAAGCCATGTCGTAAAGGCAGACAGAAACAACACCTTTTGAACACTGGAATTTCTCCTTTCATTTTGATCTTCGATAGTTAGACGGTTAAATGTTTCTAGATCACACTTAAATCACTTTTTATAATCTCTTTACACCTGTCAATTTACGGCCATATACATAATATGGTCTGTGCTGATTGTTCAACTATTGAGTCTTCTTCGGGAACAGTGAACCTGCTAATGTTTGCGTTGGCTCAGATAAACTTACAACTGTTGAAAATAAAATAATATTTCCATTATTTTTGTAACCTTTGATTTAACCTCGTTATTTATCTAGCGTTTCCCGAGATATTACTGGCTGCATATTATTTGAAACCATGATAAAGTTGCTGGAATTTTGTTGTAAAACCCGCTACTTTATTTTTTATTTATTTATTGCCCGTTTTTCTCCAAATAGGAACATACTACGCTTTGGAATGGGCAACTAGCTTCATCTTTCTGACTGACCGAATCCTTGACGGTTGAAAAGTGCCTTTAAATGGTTGAATAATGGAAATAAACGCATTGAGTTTGAGATAATTACGGGATTTTGTTGGTTATTGTTTGATTATGGACTACCTTTGCATTTTCGCCAAAACCACAATATTGATAACTGAACATAGAAGAAAATGGCAAAGCTGGGGAATTGTTGAAACTTGGTCTGCAAATATATTTAAGTATATATAAGGTGTTAAAAAAATACTTTTAGAAACTTTACGAGGTGCTTTAACCATCTAAGGTTTACTATGGGACAACTTTGAATTAGCGAATCAAAAAACAGCTGTCCAATACTGTGTCACTGAATAGCTGGACCGATTTTGAAATTTTTCGATTGTCTGAGTGGGCCTTGGATGGTTTACAGTCACGATTGGAACCGGTAGGAGGCGTTGCGATCGAGTTCTAGGAAACAGGACAGCGTCTTTTCGGTCAGCAAGTGTTAAATATATATCCATACTAATATGTATCATAAATGCGAAAGTAACTATGTCTGTCTGTCTGTGTGTTACCTTTGCGCGCCTAAATCAGTGAACCGAACATTATGTTTGACAGATGGTCGCCTGGGACCTGGAGAAGGACATAGGCTACTTTTCATCTTGAGTATTAGAAGACTGTCTGTCCTTTCACACCAAAACCGTTCGTGGTTCGTCGTCATAAAATTCTTCAGATCTTCGTTATAAAATTTGACGGTTAGGTACCCTGTACAAGGACATGAGCTACTTTTCATCCTTATAAAATACACGCAAACGAAATCACGAGTTATAGTTACTTATTAATAAATTCCCTATCATGTTACCCTCACAGAGTAATTTATATCTACTCTATTGAACTATTTTGATTATTTTTAGCCTTCCTAGAGTAGACAATACTATTTGCCAGCATAAGAGAGCTGCAATCAAGTTGATGCAGTTTATACCGACTTGTCTATCGCTTTTGATAAAGTGAGTCATTTAAACTATAAATGTAGAAGCTGGAATTATATATGTTATTTATGGTTCTCTTTTCACTTATTTTAAGTCATATTTGACGAAGAGAAAGATGCAATTTGGTACGTTGGTTTCAGTCAGACTTCATAAGTCTGGTTGATATCACACCGAATCTGAGATACCATAGTGTACTACAAATCTGAGATACCTTATCTGGGTCCCCTTCTGTTCAGTACAATTATTGTCAACGATCTTGATTTTCGAAATCGGCACCTGTGACTTACCTCTCTTAACTCCCAAAGTATTTACAACAATGAAAAGTTTCATTAAAATATGTAGTAACATTGACGAATTGCCAATGATAAGCGGTAAACATGTCCGGTGATCTAATTTGCCGACAATAACAAAACGTCAAAACAAAGTTGTCCCTCTTTGATTCAGTAATTCTATAAAATAATTGTTTGTTTTTTTTAATTATAGTAATTTTAGGAATGTGCTATTATTTCCTATTGTTAAATCAAATCAAACCAAATCGAATCATTTATTACTTTAAAATAAAAAAATAAGAATCAAATAACTTTTTTTATTTCAGACATATTTAGCCCATAATATTGTTATCATAACGACTTACAAACAATTTTTATTTATATAATTAATTTAAGTATTTGCCGCTCTCTGAAGCCCCGGGCACACGTACTTGTGCTTGAACCCAGTGCCTCAGAAGGGGGCTGTCCAGCTTGTGGCTGAGCACGCTCAGGATGGTGAAGGCGCTCCCACGCGTGCTAAACATCAGCAATCGTGCGGCGCTGCAGTACAGTGTGAAAGCCGTCTGTGTGCGCGTACACACAGACGGCTACAGACGCTCTACAGTAGCGCGGGATACCCACCCACCAGCACCCTGAACGCGTTATGATATTGTATTCGGAGAGCGTTGATGGCCCGCTGCGTGTAGTTAACCCACAGATTGCAGGCGTAGGGAGTTTGGCAGAATGCTTTTTAAACAGAGTGTTGTATACCTCTAAACTACACCTCGTAAATCTGCGTGCCAATATGTTACAGCGGACTGCCATCGGTCTCCTCTCCCTTTCTATGCCCCCATCGTCTTTCAAATCCTCGGTGACCACATGGCCGAGATATTTAAACTCTTCGAAGAACGACGTTTACGACCCCTGGCTTGAAATACCAAGAGCAAGCTTTACTGTACATTGTACAGGAGAAGTCGTACCCTCGCATACACCTCACACACGTCTATCAGGTTTCTGAGCGCAGCTATTGATTGGCTGAGCAACACCATATCATCCACATAACTAATTACTGTTGATACAGTGACCATCAATCGAGCATCCTACTCCGATGTCGCTCAGCTCAACAATCAGCCCTGAACGGGCGTAAAAGTTGAAGAGTGAAATAATGTAAGTGGAGGGAGATAATAACTTTTTTCAAATAATATTCGTTTAGTGCCCTTTTGAATTTGAAAACAGTTATATCTTTTTATAACATTAGGTACTTTATTATAAATGCGGGGGGCAATACCAAAAAACTTTTTTGCATTATTGCGGATTTTTCATTTTAAGCTTCGTGCAGACCAGCGCGACGCGACAGCGCGGCGCGACACCAGTTATTGTTATACCGTCAAGTTTTCTTAGAAATTGTATTGTTCGAGTCGCGTCGCGGCGTCGCGTCGCGCTGGTCTGCACAAAGCTTTACTTGACACAATTATTGATTTACTTATCGAGTCCGTATTGCATTCTTTCTGACTGAATTTTTTAAAGAGATTTGAATTGTTTTTTTTACAAATAAAGCCGTTTCGAATATATATAAAGACGGAAATGTAAATATTTTTAAAGATTTAAAATAAGGGTGACAGCTATCTGTTGTCCGTGCACGAAATCGACTGATTTTGATCAATTTTGTTCATTCCTTGAAAGGGATTTTTCAAATAAATTAAGGATTCATGGAAAATTACTAATATTCGCAACAAGTTTTCCGAAAAATGACGCGAGACTGACGTTTGATCGTTTGGTTACAAGAAACTACTGTTGATTTTGAAAATTAAAAAATCTCATCAACGTATATGTATGTATATATATGGTCTACTTGCACGTGGCTGAACCACATTTTTCACCTTCCACACAAAATATAGCAGAAAAAAAAAAAAAAAAACGTAATTTTCTAAAAACATCAAGACAAATAAGTATTTTTTTCTAATACTTAGAAACACTTTAAAGAAATTTAAAAAATTACATATTAATCTTAAGATAACCATTTAATAGAATCTAAATTTTATTTTATAAATAAATAATTAATTCATTTCGTAAATAAATGGCAAGGTGAACTATATTAACGACCGCGGAAAACCCATCCCGTGAGTAGCGAACGGGCCTTCCCAGTGTGAGGACGTATCACTGCGTAGCAGGCGCGCACGTTTTATATGTAAACATATTCCAGCAATTGTACGCCGACTACTACACTTTGACCCGCATTTTATTTAAAGTACTTTGCTTGTTTTTGAAGAACATTAAAATTTTGGATGCCTGGCAATAAATAAAATACCGGTGTGCGTGTGTTCGTAATTCTTCTTATCCTAAACGGTAGTATTACAGTAAACACTAAAAGCACGCAGCAAGCCAACAACAACATTTAGCTAAAAAACTTCATGCAAACATTTAACATAGATTTACTGCTATACATAGATATGTGAACATCGAGCTCCCGAGCAATCAGGGCCTTCAGTAGATTGATTGCCTGGGCTGTGGGACACATCGACGTACTGGTGGAGCCGCGAACAGGCACCGGGAGGCACAAGCGGGTGACCGTCGCAGCCGGAGCAAACAATGATGCAAGCTAGAGTAGTCGCCTTAACGATCTCACATGGTGCACCCCTATTCAAATTGCAGTTATTTTAATTTTGACTGACCTAAGTTATGGTTTTTGATTCAGTAATCAAATTGTACATCATGTTCCTATTAAGAAAGGCGAAAAAAATACTTGACACAAATAGGCGTCAGTGCAATGTGGATGTGGAATGCGTTGTGGAAATGGAAAATGGAATGTTAAAACGAATTAAAATACGATGAAGACAAAGGAGAAGAAGACATAGGTATTTGATAAACGAACAGTAGAAATAGGTGAATGAATTGAAGTTATTCACACTTTTCTTTTCGCACTTGCTGAAAGAAAAATGTGAAAAACTTCAATTATGATTATTCTTTGAACAATATGACTTAAATAAAATTGCAACATAATGAAGAGTCTCTATTCTTAATAAACGATTTTCGTGAAACTAATTAATGGAATAAACTTTTCTATATTAGGGTTAAGGAGAGTCCTTACCTATTACTTATTTACTCATTATTTTTAATAGTCCAGGACTATAAATATTATTGTTTAATATTCAAAGCGTCTTGTTTTAGGTCCCTACCTACTTATTCAATAAAATATGTTTTATAATGGACGTAGAAGATTCTTTCAATAAAATAAATATCTACAACCACATTATCTGAAAACACTTTATAATTTAAACTGTCTCTTCAAAATAAAGTATGTTAACTCTATTCGTTTTCCTTGACATTCATTACTATAGAAGTAATTAATGTCCACGTTGTTAGGTTTTATAGTAGATTAGCACGTCATCATAATAGATGACGTTCTCTTCAAATTATGTTTTTCTCTTGTCAAACATCTTCCCTTTCCGTCTCCTCTTCCGCTACTATATCTTCGCATGTCATGGTACATTCTGGTCCAGCCGCGTTGTTCACAAATCTGAACTCGCCGTTGTTCTTCAGTTTGATGATCTCACTCCTCAGCAAAATTAGGAAGTAACTTTGTACAACTGGAAAAATTGCGTTTCGTTTAGAAAAAGGTATTTGCTTGATGCGACAGCTATCTAATCCTTCTTTCTACATATAAGGAAACTGTTTAATTCGTTTGTAGCTTTCTGAAGTTTCCTAAGAATAAGATAAGGTATCAATTTGTAGATTTCATATCCATATTTTTTATTAACGTACAACGAAATACACGTAACCCCATCTATTGAATATATACTAAGTTCTCCTTGCACATACAACAGCGACTTTACAATAAAACAAAATTTTTATGTAATTTACCTATACTCCATAGGTTTAGGTAGGTATATAAAAAACACGTGTCGAGACAGCTGTCAAGTAACCGACTAAACGTAACACCTGTCACTTCTATTGTCATGCTACGTCACAGTTGTACTTTTCAATTTAGGAACGTTATAATTCGTTGACTTTTAGAGTTTGGACTCTTTACAACAGACAGATTACAAAAAAAAAAAAAAAAAAAATTATATTATTATTATAATTCTAACCAAAAAATTGTGCTCAAGCAGTTACATCTACGAAGAGTAGCTTAAGAATAAATTATAAAGTTTAATATAAATTAATAAAAGAGGAAACTATTGTAAAAATCTATAATAAATTTAATTTGGTTCTATCGTATTTTTAAACAAGAAAGTGTCATCTATAAAAACACTTTTTACGATTTGTTTACCTTTAAAAGCAGAGCCTACAGGTTTATTTAAGTTCTGCAAAGATAAACAAATATATAAAAGAACAAAACATGTAATGTGCTTACCTAAAACCAGGAAATAAAATGAGAATGTCAGCATAGCTCTCTCCCAATAATACATGTTGCTCAACATCAAATTCTGTATAGTTAACACGACAGACGCAGCAGTCAACAGTAAAGTAAATATCCACATCGCCATACTGATGAAATAGAATACTTTTATCAGCTTCACGTTTTTCTGCAAAAGGAATAGATTAGTCAGAATTCCTTCCTGTTTTTGTATTTATAATTGCATTAAACGTGATTAACCGTCACAACTTTTAATTAGTCATGTTGACCTACTATAACCAATTGAAAGCTGTGACAGTTAATCAGCAGTACTCAGTAGCCGTCAGCCGTCGTCCTGCACTACTGGACTGGGCGCTAAATAACGGCATAAATTATAGACCCATTTTATTAACGTCATCCCATTAACATAACAAACAAATCATAGTCCTCTGCTGGGCAAAGGACTCTCCCAAATTAAGCTAGATAACATTAAGTCATTATTTCACGTGGCCATAATATATATATATGTACATATACCCGCATTCGATTTCAAATCTCACCTTATGTCCTCCAACAATGAACACTATGGTCACCACGAAATCTGCAACGAACACCGCAAGAGCAATAACTGGTACAATCATTTCTTGATAGATCCGGCTGTGATAGTCATCATCAGTCCGAAATACCCTGATCGCCATTATCGTTCGCATCATCGAATACGACATCAACGTTATGATAAGCGCATCTGCTGTCTGGAACATAAAGAATATGTGGTGTACCTAAGCTATAGTACCCATTGGGACATTAGAAAAGTTGTTGGTGACGAGAGGTCTTTTTTTTTATATAGGGCATCTTGCAGTTGACCTCTGAGGAGGTCGTAGCTGCTTAACCGGACTTTCCTGTGGCTGCCTTAAGCTACTAACTTAAAGCCTCCAGCCAGGGCGTAAAATAAACTTATAAACTAGACGAGCGCTCGCTAAGGGCACCCCCTGTGGGGTACGGACCTCGACTTAGGGCGTCGCTGGGGGGAGCACAGTAAGTTGGGACAGGCTGGATCAAACATATATTATTATTATTATTAGTCGGGGAATTTAAAACTACAGGCTCAGCTTCGACGCGGGCTGGCGCATCGTCGAGCAAGGGTCGGGGGGTGACGAGAGGTCACCAATTATGGGCATTTTATTTGTGAGTGAGCCTTTTAATTCGCCGTGGTCCTTTGAGTCTGACATATCTTGAACAGATGAAAGAAAGAAAAATATTTTATTTGGGACACGCACAGGAAATACAAACAGTAATAAACAAATAAAGATAAATAAATAAAAGGAGCATTTAAAAACTAACAAAATAATAACGACCTATGCGAGGTCAACATACTGGGGCGATATTTAAAAATATATTATATATATTTTATATTGTGTTGTGAACTTGTGACTGCCTTGTGTTGACCTTGATCCCGGGACATGCCTTTAAATAAGTTTTTTGATGGACAAGTCCACTTCACCAAACTGTACTTGCTGTTAAAGATGTCTTCCATTATGATTACCAGCGGCAATAGTAGTCCACTGCTGGACATCAGTTTCTCCTATCGCACGCATCCTTGGCTATGTAGGAATCTCATCCAGCTGCTGCCAGCAATCTTGAGAAAATCGTCTACATATTATTGTAATTTTCAGAAAACTGGCTAATGAGAGTCCCTATCAACTTCGGCGCTAGTAGTGTAGGTAACTATCAGACCGGAGTGTGTCTACTGAACTGAACTCTACTCTGTGAACTATCGCTGACAATCGTAGTGTGCGTTGTCGCACGGTGCAGCAAGAACAAATAATCTTGGTCCGTTACCGCTATCATCAGCACTCCAAAGATTTTACTTACTAGGTTCCGTAATACTGGATGGATTTTGTTGCGATTGTGACGTGTAATGTTTAGATACCCTTTATTAATATCGTTACCTATGTTCGGTCTACACTATAATAAAAGCAAACTATAAAGTGTGACCAGCGTATATATTAAGGTGTAGCATCAGTGTGAAAATAAATACAACATACTTTTTAGTTTCTTTATTATATCAAAAATCTATACAAGCATGACTTTACATCAACTCGCGTCTGCTGTTACGGGTATCTTTGGTATTTTCCAGTGGGAGTATTTCAGTAGCTAGATCATGTTCTTCAGCAGTGCTTTTTTCATCGTATGTTCGGCTGTTATTTTGACATTACAAACAGACACTTCAATTTTATTTATTTGTATCGAAGATATAGATATACAGTGTGTTTGCACATTAATCGATAGTTAAAAAAACCTTATTTCCCCCTTTTCACCTACTGATAACGAGCCAGCACGTGTAGCATGACCACAATAGAAACGGGTTTTGTCGACGGAAGAATAGACAAAATGACGGATTGGGATTGTGAAACTGTCATTTTGTTTATTCTTCGTCATTTTGTGAATCCTGTTTATTAGTGTAACTGAAAATAATTAATAATACGTTTATTATAAAATTAGTAGGTACCTACCCAAAACATCTATTCAATTTCATAAAGGGAGTTACGTGACTAAAATTTTGCAACGTACAAAGAATTACCTTGTGTCCCGATCCTTTTCGCTCATGGATGATTTTTCGGGTAATATTCGATTTTCGGCAGATTTAAGCCTATTTAATTCTCTACAAATATAATTAAGACATTTTTAGATTACAAAAATGGTACTGAATTTCTTCGAGTTTCTTAACCCATTTAAAAAAAAAATACACTATTTTATTAATCCCAAAGTGTAACACTATGCCTAAATAAAAAAAAAAAATATACTCACAGTGTCAAAACTGGTTAGACCTAGTACAAAATCATAAGCTATTCGCGAATTACGTCAGGAGCGGCGACCAACAGAAAATTGAATTTTCTGTTTCAGACCGGCTCTTATGGAATTGTATCCTTTTTTTTGAGGGTAGGAAATTATCAAATAACTTCTCCAGCTCTGGGCGGAGCGGGAGGGCGTGTCAGACTTTTACTGACTAAAACCCACAACGATATCTAATTTGGGACAGCGCTACTGGATGGGCGAGTCCTATTACTGGCTGGACCTACGACGTGTTGCCTGAGTTCAGTACAGAATACGCAAGCGAATGGTCACTGGTATATACCTGCGTCTTAAATTGGTAAATCTAGCTAATGTAAAAAGTAGACATTAATATGATGCTTAAGAAAGAATGTAACAATCATATTTTCTGATAAAACCCTCTTTTAATTTAAAAATAAAGTTATTGATAAGAACAACAGCGCATGTGTTGGGGAACGAATTTAAGGTAGAGCCCTCTATTGGACATCATTGGTAAACAGGATAAAAGTAAACTTAATACCTACTCACCATTTTGAAATAACCCCACACGAGCAAACCATATCGTAGTGGCACACAGAAACAACATCTTTTAAACACTGGTATTTCTCCTTTCATTGTGATTCGAAAATTATTATATAAGTCTACTTTATTACACTTAAATTACTATTCAATAAAAGTGACAATAAAAAATTTAAACATTAAATTTTTGTCGAAAGCCTAGACAGCAAAATTAATAAGCAGCCGACAGACACAACTTGTGATGCTAAATTATAGCGCTGGTACAGTTAAACTGTGACAATTGCAGATAATAGCACACATATTTATATTAATATAAACTTTTTAGGGTTCCGTAGTAAACAAGGAACCCTTATAGTTTCGCCATGTCCATCTGTCTGTCCGCGGCTTATAATATAATATAAATGCTTTATTTCAGGCCATGGTGTTCATTTTGTTAGTAACAATGTTCTTAAAGACTAGTGTTAGTAATATTTAAAACAATCCACAACAAAACATATAAAATTAAGTAAACTCAACAATCACTACTGCACCATTCCATGACAAATGACGCAGCAATGACTGATGTAACTACAGTTCAGCCGTCTAGCGATCATTCTAAGGATGCAGTTGGCGCTGCCACGTACTCTACACACCAGGCAGGAAGGCAGATGTTCAATGCTCAACCCGTCATGGCCGGGAGATTTACCTCTAGTCATTGATTTGATTATCAACTTCACTTCTCTAGTTGTACATCCAAAACCTACCTTTTCACCGTTCTTAACATTGATCACCGACAGTGAGGACCCCAATGGCGATTTGACACTAAAATGTTGTCGAAATAGATCCTGGCTTAGCTCAGAGACGGTTAGTACTAGAAAGCTGTAATTTGGCATGGGTACATATCAATCACGCCGACAAAGTGGTAAAAATCAAGAAAACAACAAAAAAATAGGGTACCTCCCCTGCATGTAAAGTAGGGATGTCTTTCTCATAGTGTTGGGTGGAAAGGTCGTTCAAAAATATTGAGGGTGTGTCAAATCATTTTTCAATTCAAGGAGCCGTTTGCGAAATATTAAGTTTCAAAGTGCTAATTTTTGTTAGACTCAAGTCCGCCCCCCCTGCCAGCTAAATGGTTGTACTGGATTTTTGAAAAAAATCACAGCAATAGTATATATAACGAAGTTAAAAGGAAAACTATCACAGCTAAGTAGGCTTTACAGGTTAACGAGTAATAATCGAAAAACATGATCTCCCATACATTCCGTATGGGAGAAAATGTTTTTCAACTATAATGTTAAGTTTGTTCTTGGGAAAAATTCATCCAAACTACGGAACCCTTCATTGTACGTGGTCCGACACGCACTTGGCCGGTTTTTATCTAATTTATGTTGTTACGCATTCATTGCAAAGATAATAAAGGGGCGGTAATTACTTTAAACTTTATTTTGCCAAAACAATTTTGCTAGGTAAGTACTCGGTATTCTGAGCTGAACAAAGCCAGATATAGGGCGCGTGAACACACCAGACGTAGTGTCAGCAAACGACTGTGAGCGAACGTTACGCAGTTTACTGCTTTTCCGTACATATTCGTTTACTCAGAACCGACAATAACCTACTATGGCGTCACGTTCACAGTGTTCACTCAGAGGCTCACAGTGAGCCGGCTCACATTCAACGGTTGACTATACGTTTGTCATGAATGCGGTCTTTAGGTTGAACGCAGACGTAACTATAATATATATACTAATATAGCTGATTATTATATATTTTCCACAGTAATCTTCGAGCGACCTCAGGCGGAGGTATAGTATATGTTTCATTTACGTCACCAAAATATGTGGTATACATATATATTATGGTATAAACCACAGATCAAATAGGGCAAAAATATATATTACTAGCTGCACACCGCGATTTCACCCTCATTAGTCTAGATCCCGTGAAGATATCGGGATAAAAAGTATCCTATGTCCTACACCAGCTATCTAATTACGCAACACATTTTCGTTGACAATTCCGACTAATCTGTTTCAATTTGACAGGTCAACAACATTCATTGTGTTATTTACGTTGTTGAGCAGGTTTTTTTTTCGAACGTACGAAGCAATGGATTAGCAATCTGTTTCAAAACGATTCAGATTCTGATTGATCGTGTATTACGTAATTAGGTCATGATCTCCAGGTGTGCCGAAGAAGAAAAAAAAAACTTGCTATAATATAATATTTAGCACAGTATATATTAATACATATTATAGCTACGTCTGTGACGGATTTTAAAGAGTATAATATGCTAATGTTATTGCAATGCAGGCGAGATGTAATGTTGTGTATCTTATTGCAATACTTGAGTATTTAGCAGCTTTGAAGGAAATATCAACATAATAAATAAGTACCTCCAGATTATTTTACATTTTTTATTATTATTTACAAGTAGTTACAGTAGTACATCAACTTACAATAAACTTGGGTTTAAAATTATCTGAATTCACTTCTACTCATTAATGAGACACTCACTATTCCTTTTACAAGTTTTCATTTTCGCGCGTCGTGTTCCCCTTTAGTTTATTACGACTTCCTTCACAGTCTCCTCTCCCACTGCATTTTCTTCGCATGTCATGGTACATTCTGCTTCAGCCGCATTGTTCACAAATCTGAACTCGCCGTTGTTCCTCAGTTTGATGATCTCACTCCTCAGTAGCAAAAGGAAGTAAGTCTGTACAGCTGGAAAAACAAAGAGGTTGGATTCATTGGAACAAAGTTCCTTAGCGCACGTTACACTCTGCGCACTTGGCGAATGAAAGTTAGACCGAAAAAAGTATAACATTTTGGATGTCACGATTTTTTTGCTACGTAAAAAAAGTGTCGTGACGTTAAAAGCGAAAGAAACTTCGTTCCAACCAGAGCAGATGATGGGCAATTCCCATATTATTAAGGAGCTTTCGCATTCGCATCTCATTCGCATTCTGTCAAAAATAAAATCAATTTACCAAAATTTTTGACAAGTTTGACAGATTGCGACTTGCATGTGAATGTTTTTTAAGTACGAGAATTGGCCTTCTGGTGTCCCACGAATCCTCCCGTTTTATAGTTTTAATAGTTACAGGTCAATATCAACTGTCTATATAGTGGATAACAATAATTTCTGAGAAATGATACTATTTTAACAACTAAACTGTGCTCACCTAATCCGGCGAAAAAAAATGAGGGTGGCACCACAACTCTCATCGAATAACGCAAGTTGTATGTCATTAAAGTCTGTATTATTGTAACGATTTCCATGGCAGTCAATAGACAAGTTATTACCCACATCCCTATGCTGAAGAAATAGAATACTTTTATCAGCTTCACGTTTTTCTGCAAAAGAAAATTATTTATTAGCTTTGTTCCAAGGATGCCATGACTAGTTCTTATATTGGAATAATACAATCATCGCTGGACATCAGCCTCCCAATAATAACATAGGAACGATCGACTCATCCACTTTTCGTCATCCCATAAACTGGACAGGACGAAGGCCTCTTTCAAATGCACCTCAACAGCCCGTTCTCCACCTTTCACATTTAGTTTATCTTACTGTGGAAGGCTTGACAGTCAGATAAACTGAATGTGGAAGGTGGAGAGTGGGACAGAGTGAAGAAATTCATTACGATTTTCAAGAGTCTGCGCCATAGTGCAGACTTAGGTACACTTCGGCGACGACATACACAAGACACATACACGACACATACATAAGTTTAATCTTAGCTTGGGTGCCAGTGAAGATAGTGAGTGATTTATGCAATTAATAAAACAATACTGTCATAGTATTAACCTATCGCCGTTATGTACATTGTAAATAAGTATGTGGCGGCATCTACACCGCCACATGCGAACTACGCATCAAAGACTTGATGTCACACAACATCCTGACGTCACTCAAATCCTGCATCGCGCAATTAGAGTTTACCGCGCGGTGGACATATACAAGCTCACGACTTCAACCTCTGGGCAATTCCCCGCCAGACATGTCACCCGTCTGGTCGGAGGATCCTCCCTTTTCTATGGTGGATGAGTGAACTTTACACCCTGTTCCTCATACCCCTAAATTGGTGACCTCGAGTATGAACGTCAACGCAGCCTTCGTGCAACTACTTCAGCTTTACGTAATCATCATCACTCCCGCAAGCTTTCGTGAGGCGAGTCACACAGCCAGCCAGCACCCACGGCTTCAACGGGTATCTTGACCACCAGCATGCAGCGAACGCGCATTCCTGGTCATCACCCTCAGCCACAACCCAGCGCTGTACCACATCCGACCCACTGGATCAAGACGCAGCGCCACCCCGACTCACTGGGGAATCACCGCAAACACCGCAGACAGTTCCGAATCACCGCGAACTATGCGGCAGACAGTTCCGACTCACCGCGAACCATGCGGCACCCGGTTCCGACTCACTGGAACCACAGCTGGTACTGTGAAGCATCGCAAGATACAAGACTCAGCCCAGTATCGACCTCCGGTCTCCGGAGGGGAGTGATGTGGCGGCATCTACACCGCCACATGCGAACTACGCATCAAAGACTTGACATCACACAACATCCTGACGTCACTCAAATCCTGCATCGCGCAATTAGAGTTTACCGCGCGATGGACATATATACAAGCTCACGACTTCAACCTCTGGGCAATTGCCCGCCAGACATGACACCCGTCTGGTCGGAGGATCCCCCCTTTTCTATGGTGGATGAGTGTACTTTACACCCTGTTCCTCATACCCCTAAAAGTAAATAAAATTATTTATTTATTTATCTTAGCCACCTTTCTGAGGTTGTCAGTTCATGTAGCTGGCGTCCCATTTAAGTGAATTTTCCTAAATGATTCCTCATTTCCTCAAGCCCTCAAGTATATATAGATAAGTTAAATTAAGAATTCAAATCTCACCTTATGTCCTCCAACGATGAACACTATGGTCACTATGAAATCCGTAAAGAAAATAGTCATTCCAATAATTGATACAAACAGTTCTATAGAAAATCGGCTGATGTAGTCTTCCTTTCCATATAAGCTGATCATGAATAAAGTATTTATCAATAGATATGTCATTGTTAAGACAAGAAACGCATCTGCTGTCTGAAACGTAAGAACGATAGTTAGTATACATGCCATAAAATTGGTCTCTTAGGCCTTCGTTGATTATTAGCTAATATACTCACCATTTTGAAATATCCCCACGCGAGCAAGCCATATCGTAGAGGCAGACAGAAACAACATCTTTTGAACACCGGAATTTCTCCCTTCATTTTGATCTTCGACAGTTAGACGGTTAGATATTTCTAGATCACACTTAAATCTGCTTTTTATTAACTCTTTACACCTTTCAATTTACGGCCATTGCACATATATTATGGTCTGTGCTGATTATTCACCTATTGTGTCTTCTTCGTGGATAGTGAACCTGTTAATGGTTGCTGTGGCTCAGATAAACTGACAACTGCTGAAAATAACATAAATATTTATAGTGGTTTAACCTTTATACTTATCTAGCGTTTCCCGAGATACCACTGACTGAACATTACTTGAAAACATGATAAGGGGCGGGAATTTTGTTGCAAAACCCGCTACTTTTAAAGTATATTTTTTTTATTTAAAAAAGCGTCCACGGAGGTTCTTGCCCGTTCTTCTATAGGAACATACTACACTTTGCAATGGGTAACTATCTTCATCTTTCTGACGGACCGATTCCTTGGCAGTTGAAAAGTGTCTGTAAATGGTTTAATTGAAATAAACACTTTGAGTTTGAGATGTTTACGGGATTTTGCTGGTTATTAGTTGATTATGGACTACCTTCGCTAAACAGGACAACGTCTACCCGGTCAGCTAGTGTTAAATATGTGATTCCTAAATCCATACTAATAAATGCGAAAGTAACTGTGTCTTTCTGTTCGTGTGTTACCTTTTCACGCCTTAACCAGCGAAGCGAATGTTATGTTTGACAGACAGGCAGCCCGGGACCTAAAGGACATAGGCTACTTTTCATCTTGAATATTTGTATAAAAACATAAACATTATAAATGTCGTTATTAACTATGTCTGTTAGGTATGTCTGTCTGTTATCTATTCACACCAAAAACGTTCGTCGTTCGTCGTCATAAATTTCAAGGCCATGTGCTACTTTTTATCCTGGATATTTGTATAAAAAAGTATGAAATACAATATACATGCAGACGAAGTCACGGGCAGTTAGATAAAAATGCCGCCCGAGTGTTACCCTCACAGAGTAATTTTATCTACTCTATTGAACTATTTTGATTATTTTTTGCCTTCCTAGACTTGACAATGCTATTTGCCATCATTATGTGAACTGCAATCGAGTTGATGCAGTTTTTACCGATTTTTCCGTCGCTTTTGATAAAGTGATTCATCAATACTATAAATATAGAAGCTTTAATCATATTTAATTAAGCTACATACTTATATAAGATTCTCTGTTCGTATAATTGACGGAGAAAAAGACGGAATTAGGTATGTAATTTGAATCAGTCAGACATCATAACTCTGGCTGGTTTTATACTAAATCTGGGATACCACAGGGTTCTGCCACCCCGACCTGGGTCCCCTATTTTTCAATACATTTGTCAACAATCTGGATTTTTGAAATAGGTAGGTACCTGTGACTTACCTCTCTTAACTCTCAAAATATTTACAATAATGAAAAGTTTCAATACAATAATATTATCGTTGAGGAATTTCCAAAAAGATAAGCGGACACATGGCCGGTGATCTAAATTGCCGACAATAACAAAACGTCAACACAAGTAGATTAAGTAATTCTAGAAAATAATTGTTTGTTTGGTAGTTTGGTAATTCTAGGAATGTGATATTATTCCTGTTTTATCAATAACATTTATACAGTTTAACATCGGGATGGAGATATTTTTTTTTGCTTTACATAGAAAAATATCTGAATCAGGAGTCTACCAAAGTTTGTTTATTTAATTATTTAAATTGAACACGCCGATAGAAAATATATTGTGTATTAATGTTAACATAAACAGAATAACTTATAACCTATTGCCTCTTAACTGAAGGGTACATTCAGGCAAAACACGGAAAGTCACAAAAAAAACAAATATAAGTAAAAAGTATGGCCACACTTAGGTTTTCGCGCGTATTTTTATGTAGCACGAGTAAAGATCGTTAAAACAATCACAGTCCTTCATAACTTCAATATTTAAAAACCCTGTACAGTTGCAAAAGTTATAAACTTTGAAACATTAAATTACACAAAATCCTGTTTTAGTGACATTCATTGTTTTGCCCCTGTACCCTTCAACTATTAGTTGACAGCATAATAATATTCAAAACAGTTTAAATTAAAGATGTAACTAAAACTAAAGAGCCCTTTCATAAAATTATAACAATTATCATAAGACCTTGATAGTTGACTCATCGGAGAAAACAGTTTTTTTTATTGTTCCATTTTTATGTCGTTTGGAATTTTATTATACAGGGTGATTGGAAGATGGGTGCAAAGCTTTAAGGTGAAGATAGTATAGACAAATTTAGAACCATTTAAGCCATGGTTGTCTTAGACGAAGTCTTACCAATTTTTTTTAATTTTAAATAAGGTTTAAAAGACGTATTGTACAATTTTTTATTTATTTATTTTTTCTGAGCTTTAAATGTCTGTAAAAAAAATGTCTAATGACACAGAAGCCTAAAACATGTTTTGCTTGATTGCTTACACATTACTTTAATTAAATAAATAAAAAATGAATTCATTTATCATTCAATTTGGCCATAATTATGCAGTTTACATTAAATTTTGAGAATTTCCGAAAAAAAACTAAAACTAAAAATTTGGTTAAAAATATTTGGTAAGACTTCGTCTAAGACAACCATGGCTTAAATGGTTCTAAATTGTCTGTACTATCTTCGCCTTAAAGTTTTGCACCCATCTTCCAATCACCCTGTATATTTTTCAACACACTTGCTCGTAAAGTGGCTCTTATTGAACCGATTTTAGCTTCATAATACATTGTATTACACACATGTACTTTTTACTTTATATTACCGTACTAGTGCTGTAATGTGCGCCATAGATAACTAATTTGGATTTGGTCGCGACTCGCTAAAAACAATAACATTGAACTTGCCTGGGAATTGAACGCGATATAGTGTCACTGATTAAATACGCACGAAATAGGATACTCGTACACGTATTATTACATCCACTTTTGTATCCTATGCGTGTTTCTTATCTTTTAATTAAACTATTTTATTTAAAAATAAAAGCGAAAACTGGGATGAATTTTTAATTTTCACAAACGTCATACGACCGACCATAGACGACCGACATCCTTTTTTATCTGGTCAAAATTTACCTTGTCATTGAAATGCCAGTGATTGACGTAACCAGTGTCGCGTCGCGCTGGTCTGCACGAAGCTTTAAGGTCAACAACCCTTGACTGTTGATTAGATTAACAAACATTTTAACAATTCAAAATAATAATGAAATTAAAATAGAGTAAACGTCTTGACAACATGAATATAAACCACAATGGTCAAGCCGTTGGCACAGTGGATGTTGCAAAATTTTTGGGTATATTAATTGATAGCCAACTCACTTGGAAGGCTCAAGCAGAGAGTATTTGTAAGAGATTGAGTACATCTGCTTTCATGCTGCACAATCTGTCCAAAAAAGTGGACCTGTCTAGTGTGTTGGTTGCCTACCACGGACTGGTTGTTTCACTTTTAAGGTTTGGTGTAATATTCTGGGGCAACTGTAGCGAGAAAGAAAGTATTTTTAAAGCTCAAAAACGCTGCATCAGAGCTATGTTTGCCCTAAAAGTAACTGACAGCTGTCTACCTATATTTCAGTCCCATAAACTGTTAACCTTCCCATGTCTTTATATATTAGAATTATGTATATTTGTTAAAACGAATTCACACCAGTTTACCACCTTGAAAGAAACTCGAAATAGAACAATAAGTATTAGATCCCAATATAAAAATCTTTTAAGCACGGGTGTTTTTAAGACTGCACTTTTAAGAAAAAGTGTTATTTGTATGGCACCACTTGTTTATAATAAGTTACCAAATAATGTCAAGGAACAACCACTAACTAAATTTAAAAAGCATGTTACAGAATTACTTTTGCATAAGTGTTATTATTCAGTACAAGAATTCTTAGATGATAAGTTTTATTAAATTCTTTTAAAATGTAAATTTGCATGCCAATTAAGGTAGAATGTACAAGGAACCATAAAACTTTGTAACACCTAATAATATGTACCTACATTCTTCGCAAATAAATAAATCTATTCTATTCTATTCTATTGACGTTAACCTTTGCTCTAACAATTTGACAGTTTATGAGATAAAATAAAATAATGTCAGTTTGACAGCTAACAGCATAATACATAATTATTGACTATTTGTTAAAGGAGTATTTTTGACTCCTTTATTGAAAAAGAATCAACAATTTAATATATTTATATTAATTATACAGAAAACAATCGTGTTTTTCGGCTAGGATTTTCAAGATGCTGTTGGAGCTAGCTCGCGTTTAAAGATGCGGTCCTATTTCCTTATTAAATCATAGGTCTATATGTAATATGGGGACTCTTCAAGTTTTAGAATATTATACTGCTTTAACACTGAATTTGTGAAAAAAGAAAACAGTATTGCACTTTTCTATGAAACGGCAGTTTTTTTTTTAAATAACCTACCAATAATTTCAGCGCAGGAGTTTCAGAATCATGTACTGAATTAATGTTAACAGTTTTCCCGTCGGTGTCCCTGCCTGTTTATCGTTACTTTTCGAAATACTCATTATACAATATTTTTGTCTTTGACATTCATCATGTCCGAGGAAAGTACGAGCAGAGAATATGAGCTACACTAGGGATCACCAATTAGTTTTATTTAGGGTCCAAATAAAAAAATTATATGACTCGCGGTCCGTTTGAAAGATGTTACCTACTAGCAACCAGGATTAAAAGATGTTCAAGGACCTTGCATATTTTTGTGTTTTTTGGAAACCGATCATTTCGATCTGTATAGTAACTACCTAGCTCTATTGCTCCCCATGCTGGCCATGTACGCTTTCCAGGTCATGTGGATATCTACGTCTAGACCCAACAAAGTAAAAGTAACTACGCATTTCAATTTGACACCGTCAGACTTAAAATGTATCTCATAGGAAATAAAACGTTCAGTTTTTCCCGAATTAGAACATTTTCCGGGTCACTTTTTCAATTATTTTTCCTAATAGCCAAATTGGTCAAGCTCTCAAGTGATGCGCTTACCAACGAACAGCATTTGTTCATTTTCTTTTTTGTAGATCATACAATAATTAAAATGTAATTTATTACGTAATGCAGTATTTGATTAGTTTTATCCGTATACAAATTATATATTATCCTTTCAATAAACTCCCGCGAACTAAAACTCTAGAGAGAGAGATAGATTGTAGGTACAGAGACAGGAAAACGATAGAATAGATGGTAGCATTAAGGCTCGTGCAGACTGGCGCGACTTGTCGCGCGACACCGGTAATTGTTCTACCGTGAAGTTTTCTTAGAAATTGTATTACTAGAGCCGCATCGCGCCTGTTAGCGGGAGTCTTTATTCCGTTGCATAAATATAGGGCTTCATCTGCGGTACTTCATCATTGAAAGCAAGCTACAAACTTTCTGCGAGACACGCCCATTCATTAAACAGCACATTGCACAAGCCTATAATTATATTGGTCGGTGTTTTAGAGGGCGACCTTGACCAACCTCATTTGAACCAAATGGTTCGATTATGAACGGGGACTGCGAAAACAACTAAGAATATGAGGAGAAAATGTAACTTTCTCGTCGTATTCTTAGTTGTTTTTTGAAAACGTCCTTGCTGGGTTGTAGTTGGTGAACGGACGCAGTCCCCGTTCATAATTTCCCGACCTACTAGTCTCTTACCTCCTCCTCTCCACATATAATGGTGAACCACGACGTGAATATACCAGTGGACAAACGAAAAACAGTTCTTTGTATCTTCATAGACAAAGTTTTTATAGGAGCGCCTCCAAATAAAACATCTGTAAATATGGCTTCCCCTACTGGCCCCATACCGCCAGCTGGGCGCCGCCACGCCGGGCGCCAGGCCAGTAGCCAGTAGACAACTAGCCTTGACTAGAGCGCACGTTGCGTCGCTCGCGGCAGTGATATTTACATTCAATACTTTGTTTCGTATGAATATTATAGTTCTCAATTCGCGTATATCTAATACTAGTAACAGTGATTCGCTTTTCTGTACTCCTCTATTGCCCATCGTTCTAATAATCTTTATCATATCTCTTAATTCTAATAATAGCTATGAATAAATTTTCGCGTTCGCTTATTTATTTCAAACACGCTTCACATTTTGCCTATAGTGCGTAGTCGGTAGGCAGTATCTCGGAACATGTAAGAGTTATTTTGAGTTAGATAAGGTTAATATAAACATTGTTGTTGTTGTCATCAAATTGTAAGAAATTTTTGACCTAAGTCTTAGTAGTGCGTTGTCAGTAGCTTAAGGATGTAACATTTATAAAACCAATGCAATCATTAACATTCAATATTGTGACCCAAGACGAATGTGATTAATTTGGCTTTTGTATTATTTTGAACTTGTTTCGTTATTGTTTGCCTCTTTGGAAATAGAGAGAGAATTTCTAACAAGTGATTTCAGTGTTATCTAGGACAAATCTGACTGTTAGCAAAATAAGACAGTATCGAACATCAAAATGACAGTGGAAATACCAGAGTTTAACAGATGTTGCTTCTGTTTACCGTTACGTGCCGGCTTGCTAGCGTGGGGCTATTTCAAAATTGTAAGTAGATTATTTGTTGTTATGGTGACTATAAATGAGGTTTATAAGGGGCGTACCTAAATCTGGCTTGGAATTAATGATCATTAAAAGAATATTGTTTATATAGTGCGATTGTCATTCAACTCTTGTTGCCAGTTACATGTGGTTTGGTGGGATCACTTCCAGGGCCAGTACTCATGCTTCTGCCCAAATCCCAAATAATTTGGGATCGGTGCAGCATGTCCTCTTCTTTCATACATCTCTATTAGCCGTCATCTCAGAATACATTCCCTTTCTAACCATAATGATCATCTGTCACACAGTCCATCCATTGTTACTTTGGTCTTCCTTAAAGCCGGATGGCTTTCACATTCATAATTTTTTACATTCAAACTCAAACTCAAACTCAAATAATTTATTTCAATTAAACCATTACAGGCACTTTTGAATTGTCAAGGAATCGGTCAGTCAAAAATATGAAGCTAGTTGCCCATTCCAAAGCGTAGTAGGTACCTATGGAGAAGAACGGGCAAGAAACTCCACGGACACTCTTTTAAATAAAATAAATTGTTACAAAGTATTGGTTACATCATTCATGTTGAAATTATACATGTGAGAACAATGTAGAAAGACGTGCACGTTAGAAGCGTTCGTAATACAAAGATAAAAACAAAAAACAATTAAAAAATTAAAAATCAGCCATGGCCGCTAAGAGTTGTAGTCCAGTCATTTAAGCTTAAATTAGGTAAGAATCTCGGAATTCGAGATACCCAGCTGTAAGTCTGTAAATACTTGTATATTGACACCCTAAAAGTTGTCTCAAAACCTACATATGGTAGGGTGTCCGCAACTATTAAATTTCAAGGTCAAAGGTCACAAAAATCGGTTTTTTGCGCTTTTTTTGTAAATATCTCATTTCCTATGGGTTTTTTGCTATTTGTATTCATTATCAATATTGTAGAATACAAAATTCTTTACAAATTTTGTTCAGAAAAATTTTTCATACGGTGAACCGTTTTCGAGATAGAGGGCGGAGAGCGCGCGGTCACAGCATTACTTCAGGTCAACCGGTGCCTCCGGTCGAAAACGCGCCATATATAGTTGATGAACTATCGATAAATCAATCGATTATAAATTTGTCAATTTTTATTAACTATTATATTATATTTTATCATTTTTTTCCTAACCTATCCACTTTTTATTCAGTATTTTCTCTTTATTTCAGTTTGAATCGTATCTGGGTAACTACGGACGTACAATTTTAAGAACTATGGCTGATTTGTGTTTTCTATGTAATAAGTCAGATTCGGGAGGTGAATCGCTTATTGAAGTAGTGCGCGGTATGAAATCTCTACGAACTGCAAGTGTCGAACGAAATGACGGAAAATTTGATTATTTAAAATCAGTAACCTCTGTTAAAGTGCATGAAAAGTGCCGAAGTGTTTATATTAGTAAAAACTGTATCAAAGCAGCAAAACGGAAACAAGAAGAAGTAGAAACTATAACTTCTCCATTAGTACTCCGTAAAAAACGAGGTGAAGTGTTTGATTTTAAGAATCAATGTTTATTTTGTGGTGAAGTTGCTGATGAGGCTGCAGAGAAAAAGAAAAATACAGGCGGAAGATAAAAAATGTGAGTACTCTTGAGTTCAAAGATACTGTTATGAAAAAAGCAGAAGAACGTGGGGATGATTTCGGAGAATTGGTGAAAAGTCGTATAATTTTACAGTATGATTTGATCGCTGCTGAAGCGAAGTACCATGCTGCTTGCTTTACAAACTTTTCAAATAAATCATCATCATCATCGCCTTTTGAGAAACCTTGTCAAGATAATCAAGTTACAGAAGCTATGTTAGAGATTTTCAATTACATCGAAAATAATAATGATTCTCAATTCACACTAAAAGAGCTTAAAGATGTCTTGACAGGGTATGTGCCAGATGATAAAACTATCATTACAAGACTACAACAGACGACTTTTCACCAATTCTCCGAAATCATCCCCACGTTCTTCTGCTTTTTTCATAACAGTATCTTTGAACTCAAGAGTACTCACATTTTTTATCTTCCGCCTGTATTTTTCTTTTTTCTTTTTCTCTGCAGCCTCATCAGCAACTTCACCACAAAATAAACATTGATTCTTAAAATCAAACACTTCACCTCATTTTTTACGGAGTACTAATGGAGAAGTTATAGTTTCTCCTTCTTCTTGTTTCCGTTTTGCTGCTTTGATACAGTTTTTACTAATATAAACACTTCGGCACTTTTCATGCACTTTAACAGAGGTTACTGATTTTAAATAATCAAATTTTCTGTCATTTCGTTCGACACTTGCAGTTCGTAGAGATTTCATACCGCGCACTACTTCAATAAGCGATTCACCTCCCGAATCTGACTTATTACATAGAAAACACAAATCAGCCATAGTTCTTAAAATTGTACGTCCGTAGTTACCCAGATACGATTCAAACTGAAATAAAGAGAAAATACTGAATAAAAAGTGGATAGGTTAGGAAAAAAATGATAAAATATAATATAATAGTTAATAAAAATTGACAAATATTTATAATCGATTGATTTATCGATAGTTCATCAACTATATATGGCGCGTTTTCGACCGGAGGCACCGGTTGACCTGAAGTAATGCTGTGACCGCGCGCTCTCCGCCCTCTATCTCGAAAACGGTTCACCGTATGAAAAATTTTTCTGAACAAAATTTGTAAAGAATTTTGTATTCTACAATATTGATAATGAATACAAATAGCAAAAAACCCATAGGAAATGAGATATTTACAAAAAAAGCGCAAAAAACCGATTTTTGTGACCTTTGACCTTGAAATTTAATAGTTGCGGACACCCTACCATATGTAGGTTTTGAGACAACTTTTAGGGTGTCAATATACAAGTATTTACAGACTTACAGCTGGGTATCTCGAATTCCGAGGTCAACTTACTATAATGACTGGACTATTGACCAGTCCCAACTGACGGCGCCCGTTCACGAACATGACGTATGGATCAGCACCATTCAGCTCAACCATTTTGAAGGGAGCTAAATGATCCAACACACGCGCCACCATCAGCGAGATATTTGAGTGAGCATGACATACTCACAGCCGCCCGGGCACATTCAAGTCAATAAAAAAAAGTATTACCCGGTAAATGGTAGCTCTTTAGTACATAGTACTCACACCTGTGCTCTGGAATTATATAGGTAATACAAAGGAGATTGACTTTATACAATGCAAAGATGGTCTTAAAATCTTCAGCAGCTCCAACAGTATTTTCAGATGTTATTCAATTGGTTGTGGTTGTGGAGCAGGACCAGCATTTCATTCATACTCAAAACCTTCCTCACTACATGTTTATCATTCCTTCACATCACATGCTCATAGCATGATATCCACGTAACTTTTAAAGTCACCGGCGCGCGGCGTCGCTTTCAGAGTTCCTCTTTCATATTCCGGGGCTCTCAGTACGGCCTTATATTATTACAATAGCAATATTTTCACTATAGCCGAATATTTTCAGTATTGCTGGTATATTTTTGATAACTTATTTTATTATAAGTAAGTAGGTATTTTTAAATAATTAATAGAATATAAAGTATCTTGCATAAGATTACAGAAAATAACAAGTAAAACAGAAAGAACTTAGGATGCCAAAAATATTTACAAAACCCGCAAAGTGCGTGTCGGACCAATAACAATGAAGGGTTCCGTAGTTGGGATGAATATATCCCAAGAAGAAACTTAACATTGTAGTTGAAAAACATGTTCTCCCATACGGAATGTATGGGAGAACATGCTTTTGCAACTGCAAATGTTAGTTTTTTATTACTCGTTAGCTTACAAGCTTCAAGCTTCAAGCTTCTTAAGTAACCATTTAGATGGCAGGGGGCCTCCCCCCCTGCCATCTAAATGGTTACTTGACTCTTACAAAAATTATCACTTCCAGCTTAATATTTCGCAAACGGATCCCTGAATCCAAAAATGGTTTTCATACACTCACTTTGAACGACCTTTCCAACGACACCCCGCACGCTGCATGGGTTAGACAAGAAAAAAATCATTCTCACTTTATTTGTAGGGTTCACCCTAAAAAAAAAATTGTTTCATGACTTATTTTACCACTTTGTCGGCGTGAATAATATGTATACCTACCCATGCCAAATTACAGCTGTCTAGTACTAAGTGTCTCTGGGCTAAGCCGCTGACAGACAGACAGACGGATAATGCGAAACTATAAGGGTTCCTTGTTGAATATGGAACCCTAAAAATGATTAGGTATATTAAAGATTAAATAAAGAAATTATATTCTGATCGGACCCTACTCAGAAACAAATCTGTACCTACCCAAATTACGGCATCAAACTTCTTAAAGGCTTCTACAAACAGGCGCGACACGCGACGCGACACAAAGACACCGCACGTCGCGCGCCGAGCGGTGTCTTTGAGTCGCGTCGCGTATCGCGCCTGTTTGTAGGAGCCTTAAATCAATGAGATTCAAGCTTTGTGCAGACTAGCGCGACGCGACAGCGCGACGCGACAAAAGTTATTGTTATACCGTGAAGTTTTCTTAGAAATTGTATTGTTCGAGTCGCGTCGCGCCGTCGCGTCGCGCTGGTCTGAACGAGCCTTCAAGGTGTCAGTATATCCTATATAAACTGAACTTTTAACTATATATCTTGTGTTTTTCTGTTACAGATAGCAGGCGCATTGATCATACCTATGCTGGCGTATTTTATACTGAGTTTTATAGCGTTGAGTTTCATGGGTGGAGGAAACAAGAAATATTTGATCTGGATCCTGTTATATACTGCTATAGCACTCATCACTCTTCTCCTGTTCATATCGGATTTCGTGGCGACTATTGTGTTTATCGTCGGAGGTCATAAGGTGAGATGTCCAGCCCTATCTCATTTGGCTTAGTTTATGCGATGACGTATATTATTATGTTGATCGTTTCTTTGTAATTTTTGGGAGTTGCATTTTCAGCGGGGGAAGGGACGATAACAATCTAGGTACTTATTCTAACACTTATTCTAACTCCTTATATACTCGTATTTGAGTTACAATTTGGAAAAATGTTTGTTACTCACTCACGCATGAACGGCTGAAGAGTTTAGATGAAGTTCCTCTTGCAAGTAAAGCCGCGGGCAAAAGCATAAATGACAATATTAAAAACCTTGAAATATCTGATGAATCTTTCCCTTTAACAGAAAAACAGAAACCTGATAAGAGGATTCTATATCTTTTGCATCGGGGAGTTGGTAGTGACGTTACTATTGATTCTGGTGGCAGTCGGTTTATCAATAGCACATTGGACTTCAAACGACACGGCGAAGTATTCGATAATCGTCGCAGCTTACTTCGTGACTTTAGGTACGCATTATTTTTGTAAGTTTAAAAAAAGAAGGGGTAATAAATGGCTACATAACCATTTCTTCAGGAAAGGTTGTTTATCCATTTCTATCTAAGGTTTTAATATCATCACACTGTGACCTCTCTCTTAATATTCAGAGAGTAGAACCTGCTTTTCTTTGTGATTTATTGATTTGTGAGCATGAGCACCTTATCAACCCATCTGGTTCTAGATCCCCCACAGTATATCACAAGCATATCTTTTTCCGAGAATGAATCGCTATAGTGCCATCTTGCCATCATTCAATTAGTGATTGAAATGTATGAGAAAGATTCGAACTTTTCAACGTACCCGAAGATATAGAAACTGTTTGGCACTATTGTATGATAACGATAATTGGAAGCTTTTAACCGGTAAAGCCCTGATAAACAACTAATTAACGTGCTAATTGACGTGCTTGAGGGTCACCCAGGGCTTTACCGGTTAAACAAATAAGCTAAAACAGCATTATACCCACCCTTCTAAAGTCAAACGCATATTTTATTTCCAGTTGTGCAAGCTTACTTCATTCTGCTACTGAGGAGTGAGCTCATCAAACTGAAGAGCAGCGGCGAGTTCAGATTCGTGAACAATTCAGCTGAAGCACAATGTATGATGACAAGTAAACAAAATGAAGCGGAAATAGAAAAAGTTTGAAAAGAAGAAGTCGACTAATGGAACATGGAACTAAAGAGGGAGATTTTAAAATACACGACGTAAAAAACGCGAATGTTTGAACTTGAAATAGCTGTATCTCATTGATACGTAACGTTGATGCATAAAGAAAATGAATGCTGATAATACATATTTTTTGAACTTGCGTATTGTTATGTGTTAGTGAATCTGTTAATTACAAACAATTTTGAATCTGGGTTATTGCTATTTGATTGAAAATGAAATCTTTTAAATCACTGAGTAATGCACTGAGCATTTTATGTTGGCATTCATGGTAATGTTAATACAATAATAAGCTTGGACCTGGTGAAACAATTATATGCCTTAATTAAACAGGTTTTCCATTAAACACACTCGAACTTTATATTTTCTTAAATTTAATACAGTACTTAATTATATTATGGAATATGACATACTCGTATAGCAAATGGCCGCCGCGGCTTCGATGGGCGCGTGTGCGAGAGGTCCAATTTTCGATGATTCGACCATATTAATCGGGGTCGATATTGTGGCGGCGTCTACATCCCCACGTGCAAACTACGCATCACACTGACGTCACACAAAATTCTGCACCGCGCAAGCAGTGTTTACCATGCGACTAGCATATATAAAAAGCTCCGACATCAGTCGTCGGACAGTAGCCCATCAGACACAACACCCGTCTGGTCGGAGGATCCTCCTTTTTCTATGGGGGATGAGTGAACTTTACACCCTGTTCCTCATGTCTCTAAAATATCATTGAAAGAAAGAAGAAAGAAAGAAAAATGTGTTTATTGGCATTACTGCAGAAAAACACCTTAAAACTATAAAAACAGAAAACAAAGATTATAATGCCGAAAGGGCCTCAGCTCAGCATAATGTCAGATGACAACACATAGTGCCACCTGACGCTGATTTGCAGCTGCAAACCATCTTTGATGACATTGTTAATGTTGACTTTTAATTCATCAATCATCTACAGCTTATTCGTATAGACACGTGATTTAACCTAGCCTACACAAAAAAAAACAAATGCAGAAATGAGGATTGCAAATCTTAGGAAAAAATACGAGAATTACGTGAACGCAGTCGCGGGCGAAGTGTTAGTAATAAATAATTTGTTGAAACTTTCAGATACGTTATTTTGAATTTTTGAAAGCTGATTACCGTTAGAATTAGTAACAGAAAGAAAAAATGATTTTAATCTTGCTACGGCCATAACTGTTGAAACAATGAGATGGTTAAACATTCTATAGTACATTTTGTTTCCGTCACATTGTTCAATGGATAATCACATGTTGCTTTTTTACTAATTACTTCCGATTTATCTTCTTTATAATAATAATAATAAACATTTATTTCAGACCAGGTCCATATTCTTGTTAGTAACAATATACAATACACTTACACAACATACTTACTTACTTTTTACTACAATATACTTTATTGACAGTTCCGATTTTCTTCGAAACATCTTTATCATATCTCTTAATATTCTAATAATAGCTATGAACAAATTTTCGCGTTCGCTTATTTATTTCAAACACGCTTCACATTTATTTATACTAGTTGTGCCTATAGTACGTAGTCGGTAGGCAGTATCTCGGAACATGTAAGAGTTATTTTGAGTTAGATAAGGTTAATATAAACATTGTTGTTGTTGTCATCAAATTGTAAGAAATTTTTGACCAAAGTCTTAGTCGTGCGTTGTCAGTAGCTTAGGGATGTAACATTTTTAATAAAACCAATGCAATCATTAACATTCAATATTGTGACCCAAGACGAATGTGATTAATTTGGCTTTTGTATTACTTTAGACTTGTTTCGTTATAGAAGCCTCTAAAGAATTTCTAACAAGTGATTTCAGTGTTATCTAGGACAAATCTGACTGTTAGCAAAATAAGACAGTATCGAACATCAAAATGACAGTGGAAATACCAGAGTTTAACAGATGTTGCTTCTGTTTACCGTTACGTGCCGGCTTGCTAGCGTGGGGCTATTTCAAAATTGTAAGTAGTTATTTGTTGTTATGGTGACTATAAATGAGGTTTATAAGGGGCGTACCTAAATCTGGCTTGGAATTAATGATCATTAAAAGAATATTGTTTATATAGTGCGATTGTCATCCAACTCTTGTTGCCAGTTACATGTGGTTTGGTGGGATCACTTCCAGGGCCAGTACTCATGCTTCTGCCCAAATCCCAAATAATTTGGGATCGGTGCAGCATGTCCTCTTCTTTCATACATCTATATCGTCATCTCAGAACACATTCCCTTTCTAACCATAATGATCATCTCTCACACAGTCCATCCATTGTTACTTTGGTCGGCTCCACTGTACTTTTACACTCGCGTGTGCGAAGATTCAATTTTTTTGACGTGACAACGTCTTAAATTAGGTTGCGGCTCGGAGTCACTCATGAAAAAGTGTAACGCCCGCTCACGTCTGTTACGATGAGTCACCGCCGATAAAAAGACGTTGTCACGTAAAATCTTCGCCCGTAAAACCGACTTTACAGGCAACCATTTTTTTTTGGGTATAGCCGTCTTCGTGTAAAACACTTTCGCAAACTAAGTAAATCAATGAGATTCAAGGTGTCAGTATATCCTATATAAACTGAACTTTTTTTTATTTTTTATACAGTAATTAATAAATCATTTTAACTATATATCTTGTGTTTTTCTGTTACAGATAGCAGGCGCATTGATCATACCTATGCTGGCGTATTTTATACTGAGTTTTATAGCGTTGAGTTTCATGGATGGAGGAAACAAGGAATATTTGATCTGGATCCTGATATTTATTGCTATAGCACTCATCACTCTTCTCCTGTTCATAACGGATTTCGTGGCGACTATTGTGTTTATCGTCGGAGGTCATAAGGTGAGATGTCCAGCCCTATCTCTTTTGGCTTAATTTATGCGATGACGTATATTATTATTATTTACTGAACGAGTTTAGATGAAGTTCCTCTTGCAAGTAAAGCCGCGGGCAAAAGCATACCCGTAAATGACAATATTAAAAACCCTGAAATATCTGATGAATCTTTCCCTTTAACAGAAAAACAGAAACCTGATAAGAGGATTCTATATCTTTTGCATCGGGGAGTTGGTAGTGACGTTACTATTGATTCTGGTGGCAGTCGGTTTATCAATAGCAGATTGGACTTCAAACGACACGACGCAGTATTTAATAATCTTCGCAGCTTACTTCGTGACTTTAGGTAAGCATTATTTTTGTAAGATTAAAAAAAGAAGGGGTAATAAATGGCTACATAACCATTTCTTACGGAAAGGTTGTTTATCCATTTATATTTAAGGCTTTAATATCTATAAGATTTGTGAGCATAAGCACCATATCTACCCATCTGGTTCTAGATCCCCCACAGTATATCACGAGCATATCTTATTCCGAGATTGAATCGCTATAGTGCCAGCTTGAAATGTATGTGAAAGATTCGTACTTTTCAACGTACCCGAAGATATAGAAACTGTTAGGTACTATTGTACGGCAACGATAATTGGAATAAAAACAAATAAGCTAAAAAAGCAATTACACCCACCTTTCTATAGTCAAACGCATATTTTGTTTCCAGTTGTGCAAGCTTACTTCATTCTGCTACTGAGGAGTGAGCTCATCAAACTGAAGAGCAGCGGCGAGTTCAGATTCGTGAACAATTCAGCTGAAGCACAATGTATGATGACAAGTAAACAATATGAAGCGGAAATAGAAAACGTTTGAAAAGAAGAAGTCGACTAATGGAACATGGAACTAAAGAAGGAGATTTTAAAACACACGACGTAAAAAACCCGAATGTTTGAACTTGAAATAGGTGTATCTCATTGATACGTAACGTTGATGCATAAAGAAAATGAAAGCACTCCTTTGACACCTAAGTGCACATTTCATAAGACCAAATTTTTTTTAAGGAGATTTACTGTAACTATTCTTCCAGTAATAAAAAAACTTTATTATTTATTATTTTTACGTCTCTTGACATTTCTCGGGACCCTGGGGTCCCGGACGTTTAGAAGGCGTACGAGGGGCCAAAGCCAACTCGCAGAGGCCCGTCAGACGTTTTTAATGAAATGAGGCACCAACCGACGATTATCCCTGTATGTACTATGCAAGTGCACCCAAGGACAACCCCCGGTTGGTGTAGCACTATTGCAGGATATGGAAACAAAAGTATTGGACTATGGGTTTGGGTGGCTTAAGTTGGCTGGTGACCTGGAACTATGGGAGGACTATAGCCCCTGCCTGATCAATGTTTTATATGTACACGGATAAAATGGCAGGGGGTGACTTGCATACTCAATAATGGGCCCCCGGAAACTGTCGCTAGCACATAGTGACGTAGCGACAAGGGGGCAACACGTCCTGAGGTGCTTGAGGAGTGGAGAGGTATTCCACGGCTTTCAGAACAATCCCAGAGCCCGGAAGATGGTCAAGATCCCTACGAGCACTTACTGAAATACTTCCTTCCTCCGAGCACGTTTGCTCTTGCGAATCTCCACTCAAGCCGGCCAATTAAGGCAAGAATGAGGTGGGAGCTCTGTTCCTCGTCAGTGTTCACTCCAGCCGGCCAATAAAGGCAAGCCAGAGATGAGGAACAAGATTTCTCCCGGGAGATAGGGTCCGTGGGGTCGCTACTGCCCAACAGCTCGCCACATGCTGCTCTGCGGGTTTCTGTATCTCTCTTGGTCTGGCTCCTCATCCCAGACCTGTTCCGGCAAAGTAAACTCTACCGGCACAGACCCAGAGTTTGGAGCGCGCAAGCCCCACCACGACGTCAACGTAGAGATACGGCGGTGGGGTTATTTATTATTATTATTAATGGAGATAATACATATTTTTTGAACTTGCGTATTTTTATGTGTTAGTGAATCTAATTACAAACAATTTTGAATCTGGGTTATTGTTATTTGATTGAAAATGAAATCTTTTAAATCACTGAGTAATGCACTGAGCATTTTATGTTGGCTTTCATGGTAATACAATAATAAGCTTGGACCTGGTGAAACAATAATTGTAAACAGGTTTTCCATTAAACACACTCGAACTTTATATATTTTTAAATTTAATACAGTACTTAATTATATTATGGAATATGACATATCGTCCCTTAGCTTACAACACCGCTTAAGTCATTTTTACCAACTTTACAGGAGACGGAAAAAACTGTGCGGTGTTGCGACGCCAACCGACTTGAGCGCTGTCACTATTTTTTTAATTACGGCTTCTGATTGGCTGAAACCTATTTCATGAGACCAATGGCACGACGCGCAATGCGCAGCTTCATCCAATGGCATTAAAATGTAAAAACCGCCAATTTTCGACTTGAGCGGTGTTGTTAGCAATGACGGACGAACGGTGGATGGGCGCGTGTGCGAGAGGTCCAATTTTCGATGATTCGACCATATTAATCGGGGTCGATATTGTGGCGGCATCTACATCCCCACGTACAAACTACGCATCACACTGTCACACAAAATTCAAAATCATATTCAAAATCACGTCACACAAAATTCTGCACCGCGCAAGCAGTGTTTACCATGCGACTAGCATATATAAAAAGCTCCGACATCAGTCGTCGGACAGTAGCCCATCAGACACAACACCTGTCTGGTCGGAAGAGCCTCCTTTTTCTATGGGGGATGAGTGAACTTTACACCCTGTTCCTCATGTCTCTAAAATATCATTGAAAGAAAGAAGAAAGAAAGAAAAATGTGTTTATTGGCATTACTGCAGAAAAACACCTTAAAACTATAAAAACAGAAAACAAAGATTATAATGCCGAAAGGGCCTCAGCTCAGCATAATGTCAGATGACAACACATAGTGCCACCTGACGCTGATTTGCAGCTGCAAACCACCATTGATGACATTGTTAATGTTGACTTTTAATTCATCAATCATCTACAGCTTATTCGTATAGACAAGTGATTTAACTTAGCCTCCAAAAAAAAAACAAATGCAGAAATGAGGATTGCAAATCTTAGGGGAAAATACGAAAATTATGTGAACGCAGTCGCGGGCGAAGTGTTAGTAATAAATAATTTGGTGAAACTTTCAGATATTTTATTTTGAATTTTTGAAAGCTAATTACCGTTACAATAAGTAACAGAAAGGAAAAATGATTTAAATCTTGCTACGCCCACAACTGTTGAAACAATGAGATGGTTTAACATTCTATAGTACATTTTGTTTCCGTCACATTGTTCAATGGATAATCACATGTTGCTTTTTTACTAGTTACTTCCGATTTATCTTCTTTATTGACAGTTCCGATTTCAAAAGTATCTTCTTCTCCCTTTTCCTCATCCACTGTTTTATTTTGTTCTCCACCTTCCATCACACATTTTGCTTCTGCCGATGTGATCACAAATCTGAAGGGATATTTATTTGTTTCCAGTTCTTTAATCTCGTTACTTAATAGCAACATGGCATAAGATATTACTGAAACCAAAAACAATTTACTTTAGACCTTGCTATATGTGTTGCGTATATGCATTTATTTTATAAGTACGATTAAGAATTTAGTTTATACGAGTAAGAGGAATTTTGAAAGTGGCACCAGAAACTGAAGAGTTGTGTGGAAAGCGGTTGTTATGGTATGGGCATGTAACGCGGAGGAATGAGGAAAATGCCGTGAGGAGAGTTTGGAGTATGAATGAGGATGACTGTAACAGTAGGGGAAGTCAAACGAAACGATGCATGGATTGTGTCAACGAAGATATGGCTAGAAAGGGAATGACTACCAAGATTATAACTAATAGAGAAGTATGGAAGAGCAAGACATGTTGCACCGACCACAATTAAACTGGGATAAGAGCAGGAGAATGATATTGACTCTACCTATAGATAACTACTGCAACTACCGAAAAGATGGCAACTGTTGTAGATACGCTACCTAGATTAGTCTTACAAGTGAAACTGGGTAATGCAATAATGTAAAATATGTATGACGGTCTCCTGCATAATCCTTTGGGAAATTACCCAACTAGGTGAATTGGAATAAATGAACAAAGATATCGATAATTTATTAAAATAACTTACAGATTTCAATACTGGCTCCTGACGCTACCACCCCAAGTTTCCCGAGTAGGGGTTTGATGTACACCCACTTCACCGAGATTTGGTACTGAGCGTACAACGAGTACGAATAGTAACAAAGCATACACAGAGAGTACAGTGTAAATACCAACACCGAGGCTATGTTCCCGATCAAGGATATCTTCAACAGCATCATGTATTTCTAAAACATACAAACGATCTAGTGTAGACCAGCCGTGCTATTCTGCATTGCAGTGAAAACTTGGGTGAAGTGAGCTTGATGTGAGCTGTCATTGCACCTAAAGCTAGGAATTTACACTATTGACAGCTCACTTCATGCTCACTTCACCTCATTCTTCACGGTGAGATGTTTACAGAATGGATGGACTGTAGTATTGACTATAATTCCTAGGAAGTTAGGTCTGCATTTGGTGACGGGAAAACAATCCGAGTGTCCACTTGGTTTTTCAAAACATCTGATGCTGCCAGCCTTTTAGGCGCTTTTCCTGTTGATTCTGTTTGATGCCCTATGATTCTTTCCATTCCTTGTTTATGTACATATTATTATTAATATTTTAAGTCTGTTAGCGTTTATATTATGTTAATATTAACTTTGAATAAAATTATCCTTATACATCTACTTTTAAATTCATTGACAGACAAAGCACAGTATAAACGGCTGGATCTAGACGCATGAAATTTTGCACAAGTGTTCTTTTTCCTTATAATTATATAATGAAGGTGACCGCTAAGGAAGTGTTTTAATAAAATCATCCATTTCAGGGTATTGGGGACGAAAGTTTGAACGGAAGTTCGTCATTTTTGCAGACGTGAAATCCCAGCAGGCACACAATACCAGCCTATTATTGTCTCACTGCAGGGCAAAGGCCGCTTCTCATATAAAGAAGGCACGAGCATTGATCACCACGCTTACTCAAGACAGGTTGGCGATTTCAGACTTATATTTACTATGTGTTATTCAGTTTTTCTATCTGAAATTTTTTCAGTAGTAGGCTGGAGTCTGGATTTTATGCATGGTTTATAGCCATAGGAGCACCCCCTGTCACAAGGGACTTAAACATAACTGGCGAAATGTGGGTGTACTACGGTGTACACCTCTGCCCAACCCTTCTAGGGAACAAAGCGTGATGCTATGTTATGATTATAACTATAAGACCGGGTTTCCTTACATTTTTTTCCTTTACCTATGTCACTAACATCCAAGATAAACTCAGAAAGTACATATGAATTAAAAGTCACATTGTGCCCGGATTTGAACTCTCTTGCATGACAGCGACTATCAGATTAGACTAGGTGGTATTGAAATGAGACGTACGTAGTAGTGACCAAATTTGGTTACGCAAAAAGGCAATTGGCTAGATAGATACTTACGATATGAGCTCCTAAGATGAAAATGACGTTGAGCACCACATCTATTATCATGACAGATAAATTCATTCTTTCGTAAATTATGCTGCTGTCATTTTCGCCTTTAACTAATATGCTATTTACTTTTTCTATTCTCCAATACATAAATAATAAGTTTATGATCTGAAAAGAAAAAAGAATAATCAGGCGAATAACACCTAGAATGGGGCGGTGCCGTCTCCACAGCTTCGTGCGGTCGAACAGTTCAATATCTTCAAATATCACACGGCACAGTTGCAGTGCTTCATGTGTTAACTGAAGACTTTGATCCGCTGATGAGGACTCGACGGATTACCGACCATAAAGTTGATATCGGTAGAATACACTGTAGATACCAATGGACATATGGAATGAAGGAGCGTGTGGCTACCGCAGTTAGGTTAAGGAGCGAGCGCTGCACTGCACGGACAAGCACTCGTCTAGTGTATGCAGCTCTGTATCGCTGAAGCAATTTCACAACCAGGGGTCTGTGTCAGGACCCTATTTAATAAAACCGACAGACGACACAGGCGATAACCTGATGGCCAATTCTTGTACTTAAAAAACGTTCACATTCAAGTCGTAAACTGTCAAACTTATTAAAAAATGTTGGTAAATTGAATGTATTTTTGACAGATTGCGAATGAGATGCGAATGCGAACGTTCTTAAAATTACCTCCGAACTTTTTACACGTTTCTTTCATACATTTTCTGCTGTGTCAGTTTTGTAATCTTTTGACTAATATGTGACCATTATAACAACGTGTATTGTCATAATATTTCGTTTTATTAATAGGGCCCAGGCAGGGTCACAATGGGTGGCATCCGACGGTCGCGCGTTGGCTTCCAGGCTATGCGGTACAGGACTTGTGCCGCATAGTCTGGGAGCCAACTTTTGAAGCACCCATCTCCGAAGAGAAACGGTGTCAACCGATAGGCCTTAGGTAGAGATATTTTAAAATTAATATATCTCATGTTTAAATTAAGATAATGATTCTGCGAGGACTGATATCAAAGAAAAGGGAGTGAATGATAGCGTGGCGGTTGTTAGGTGAGAAAGGAAGATGTAAACGTATTGCGTCAAACATGAAACAAGGGCAGGAAGATGTTAAAAATAAGATAAAGGTTACCTGAATACTTACCAGGGTGATGATCCTCCTGGTAAGTATTCTGGTATATTAATATATTCCCATACAATCAAACCAATTCGTAGCGGAGAGCGGAAGCTACTTCTTTTGATCTCTGGCAGTTTACACGGCATGATCGTATATGCTCCAATAAAGAGTTCGCACTTCAGAAAGAGGTCACGTAGGTAATTAAACTTAGAAAAGCTCACTAATTTTACTTATTTGTTTGTTACACTTTTCACAACTGATTATTAACAAAATATTATAAATTTTCGCCACAAGTTATTTCTCTGATATTCAACTAACCAGTACTACTGTACAAAAAAATGACGTGTTCAACAAAAAGATAAGCAAAGGATCATTTTATTATACAGGCTGAGGTTTTGAACAAGGCAGCAGCGGCTTTGCCAATGGTTAGAGATAAAAAGAGTAGTGTAATTTTCAAACGAAGTGAAAGTCCTTAAATGCAATGCATTTTATTTAAGCATTTTCAAGTTGTAATAAGGAAAACTATTTTTTTTCTCACATTTTCAAGACATTCAGCTTCAAACATTGTTGGTACCTACATATGTAAGTAGATGACAAGAAGATGATGAACTGAAATCTGTTGAAAAACTCTACAGCCGGTCGATTCTGTAAAAATATTACCGTGAAACGTAGGCGAAGTGAGCGTGAAGTGAGCTGTCAATAGAGCTAATCCCATCATCCCAGATATTTTTACAGAATCGATCGACAGGTCTGCCGGTCGATTCTGTAAAATTATCAACGTGAAAGTCAGCGTGAAGTGAGCTGTCACTGTTACAAATCGACCGGCAGGATACTAGGGATTAGCACTATTGACAGCTCACTTCACCTAAATTTCACGGTGATATCTTTACAGAATCGATCGACAGGTCTGGTCTTTTAAACCGGGGACAACGGAGCAGAACGTGCTTAACTATTTAAATAAACTTCAAAGTTGCGAATATTATTCGTTGGAAAATAAGAAATCAAAGCTATAAGGCATGCAGCCTCCGTAATTGCCTCTCCGGCTTGAGTTTGCCGGCTGGATAAAAATGCCAGTGGTGTGGCCCTCGGGTGTGAAGTAGTCAGATGGGTATTCGAGGCATCGCGTCGCGCCGCGGGCAGTGGCTGCTCCGAGATTCGCACCGGTGACAGTGCACGCGCAGTCGGTGGGTGCTCCTCTGACGAAACAGGAATGAAACGATAGGTATAAATACGACAGGTATAAATGTCAGTTAAAATTATGACAACTTAGAACATTTCAGTTTTGTTGGTAGTCGTGTTTGATTGGTATTTGGGTGACGTCTCTGGGTGTGTAAGTTGGTGACTACATTGGGTCCCACCTGTAAAAACAAATGTAAGTGATAATTCTAACTAATATTTGTTTGTTACGCTTTCATGCTAAAACGGCTGAACAGATTTTGATGAAATTTGGCACATGGGTAGACCATGACCTGGATTAGAACATAGGATACTTTTTGTCCCGGTAGTCCGTTAGTCCGGTAGTCCTCCCGTGGGGTAAGTTTGCGACCTTCATGCGGGCGAAGCCGCGGGCAAAAGCTAGTAGTCAATAAATAAGTGGGGATAGTATACTGCAGTACGTCTGGTAGACCGGTGGTGAAGGGTGATGGTGCGATCTGAGGGTCTAGTGTGAGTTTCGTTTAACCATCTCGATTTTACGCATCGATCGCGTTCGGCGCTCCGATTGGCCCATCACCAGTGAAGGCCAGTGAAGGGCCAATCAGAGCGCCGAACGCAGTCGATGCGTAAAATCGAGATGATTAAACAAAACTCACACTAGACCCTCTGGTCGTGTAACTACAGTCTGTAGATCCATAAATGCAGCTTTGATAAAAACGCAGATGTCTAACATCTAATATTTTTCTCATAGCTACCACAGAGATTTTTGTTCAAAAACACACCCTGTATGTTCACGTTCAGACTTTCAAGTGCCTACTATTTTAATTAAATCGTTTTTTTTAAATCTCGGTGATTCATGCGGATGTAGGTATACAACGGATACAGCAGCGAACTGCGATTACCAATCCGTTTTCAGTTGTCGTAATTTTAAATAGGCCTATGAACTATTAACCGACTGCGGCGAAGCCAAAAAAGGAGGTTTATGTGTTTGAACTGTATGTATTTATGTCCGTCTCTATGTTCCCTCATAACTACTAAACGGCTGAACTGATTTTGATGAATGATATGTCGTTAGATTCGGCTTTATTTGCGAGTGTCACTGGTAGGTATTTTTTTTATGGCGGATAATTGGCGCCAAAATGTATGTTTAAAAGAAAAACTTTCAGACCGCAGGCCCCGACAAACAAAAGTTACACCATATTTCAGGTTATTGTTTGACATGCGGTACCAAAATTTTATTGATTATAATGATGTTTTTCTCTTTTCAGTTACGTGTTTTTTTTTTTTTCTGGAAGTGATGTTCGATACATACTTACATATTTTTAAAAGGTGTATTCAAATATTAAATAATCAAACATTACGTCATTTATAGTAGTATCATTCATAAATTACCTACACAAAATGTTAAGCGGTAAACAGACCTATTTAGCGATATAAATTGCCGATGAAAACAGTTGTTTTAGAAAGAAAACGAACATCAAAATAATGGTAGAATTTAAAAATATTTTGGCAAAATTCCAAGCCTTTATCGTCTGTGCAAGTTGTGCATTCTGTGCGTCTCTCGGAGTTTTATAGATGTAAAGGTTAGGTTCGTATAAACATTTTTACAATTATCAACAATTGTCATATAAACAGTACGAACGCAATCATTAGCTACATTAGTTGTGCCCGGAGGTCAATCATTAATTTTATTGTCATATAAATTGTTGTAAAAAATACCCCCCCGCCCCTTGTTTTGTTTAAACAAACACTTTTGACGCAACCTGACAGCCAAGGATTCGTCAAAAGTGTTTGTTTTTCTTTGAAATTCAATAATCTAACTAAATAGGAGATATAACTGTAATCTCGAAGTACCAAAAATCAAAATGAATGTAGAAATTCCAGTGTTTAGAAGATGTTGTTGCTGCTTGCCGCTGCGATATGGTTTACTCGCGTGGGGCTATATCAAGATTGTGAGTATTTAGTATAACCTTGTACCACACACATAATGCATGTTTTCTCCAAAAGATTAGGCAGAAATGTACCGGGAGTAGGTACTTACACCCAGATTCGCCCATCATGTTTATGTTTCATGCAGTAGGGGCGAGCCTAATGCCATCTACCGGACACAAATCCAGACTCCAGACTGCTACATCATTATAATTATTATGACCCATGCAGATTTGTTTATCATTATTGTTTAGTTTGGCTTCTACGATTAATATTAACCCCATTTATACGATGCAAGTTGCTTGCCTGTGGCATATACAATAGGAATGCTGACCATTTTTTTTAGTCCTTTGACGTTATAAAAAAATATTGGATACGTATTTTTTTCATTTGTTACGTATTCTAATAAGGATTACGGCGATATATTGAGGTAAAATGTGCCATGACGTCACGAGTATGTAGATTTTATACTTACTAGTGACGTAGCGACCCCACTCCCGAACTTAAAATGCGTTTTATCTAAGTAATTTTTTATCAATATGATAAAGCAAAAAATATGTGTCTAATATTTTTTTATTATCTGACTGACGGAGTAATTAAAATTTCATTTTATATATTTTACCCAGGCATCATGCCAATAGAAGCAACAAATGACTTGCATTGTCTAAACACTGTTTAGAGGGTACAACTTTTACTGTTGCTTCAACTTATGGTATGCCATAGGCAATTAAATAGCGCCGTGTAAAAGCTCGTACAGACCAGCGCGACGCGACGCCGCGCCACGACACGGACAATACAATTTCTAAGAAAACTTGACGGTATAACAATAACCGGTGTCGCGTCGCGCTGGCCTGCACGAAGCTTTAATCGGGCTTTAATATCAGTAGTTTATATAGAGCGACTGTCACCTGCCTTTTGTTGCCTAGTTGCCTGGTCAACACAAAATCGTTAGCTTAGATCTAACTTTACCTCTGTCAGTGCGACACCATTATCTCAGTAGTTTTTGGCAATGTAAGAGGAAAGTATTTGCTAAACAAATTGATAACGTACTTCAATTTGTCGTGTTGAAACTGTCAAAAAATTACTTTACTTGACTTTTGAATATGCGGTCAATTCTATCACGGTCAATACGGTTATTGGATTTCTTACAGGGTTCTTTATGACTCTTTAAGAACAGTTAAGCGGATTGGGTTACTAAATATACGTCGTCTATTGTATTTTACGGACAATTTGCTTAACAAATAATTTCCCTGATGTGTAAACACATATTAACAAAATTAAATGGGTGGCTATCCATAACACGCTGCTCCGCTGGTGTGTAGAACTATATACATAGCTTAGGTAAGTTTTATTTTTTCAGATTGCAGACGTATTTTCCTTTCCGTTTTTGGTATACTATTTGTTCATTAATATAGTAAGGATCAGTTTGTTTGGACAAACAAAACATTTGAATACGGCTTTATTGCATTTTGCTATATCAATCTTTGGACTTACTACTTTCATGACGGATTTCGTGGTAACTATAGTATTAATCGTTGGAGGTCATACGGTGAGTCTTGAAACCTATATTATTATAGCTAGCATGTACTGTCCCACTGCTGGGCAAACGCTTCTCCCTTTTCATTCCATGGTTCTGCGCTACTTCTTGCCAATTCCTAAGCAAGACATCTAAGTCGTCCCGCCATCTTCTTATACAATTTTCAACTTTATGTTTGCTTATTTGTTCATTCTATGGGATGATAATTCCGTTATTAGAAAGGCGATGTCAAGTGACAGTCATAGTACGATAACTGATAAGTCTGTTTGAATTTTCCTGTATAAATTGGTCTAATATAAAACTGTTAATGTTGCAGAAAAGTGCAAAGCTGTTAAGAGGATACTATTTTTACAGCATAGCGATGTTAATATTGACGGCAATATTCACTTCCTCATCAGTCTGTGTAGCAATAGTAAATTGTACTGCTAGTGACCGCGACATGCCGCTACTAGAATATTGCTCATGGAATATTCTTTTGGTTACCTGCTCAGCATATTTCGTGATTTTAGGTGAGCATAAATCGATATTTTTATTGTTATATTTAATGAATTAAAGATTATGTCCAGAAAAACGGCATCTTCTACTGTTGCGCTAATAGCAACATCTTTCTTTCCCGACTGTTCCTCATATCTAATGATAAAGCATTCTCGGTTAAACTCCCTCTTTCACTTATTTCTGGGTACTACAACTGTCCATCTGGATTTACGTCTCCTGCAGGATCTCCCGTCGTAGACCTATGACTGTAGAAGCAGATTACCTATATAATTTGAAAGTGTTTCTGTGTAATGTTATTTATACCATCTTAGTTTACTGTCTTACAGCTTATTCATGTGTCAACGCATAATTATTTGCAGCTGTCCATAACAGCTCCATTGTCACAGTGGTCGAGTGTTTTGTCACAGCCGGCTCGATTCCTACACGGAACAATAATTTATAGTAGAGAGATAGAGAGGCAGAGGAAATAAAAAAAGAGCATTCTTGAATATTTTGAATACTATTTTTAATCCACCGCGATATTTTCCAGCTATGCAAACTTACTTTCTTCTACTACTGAGAAGTGAGATCATCAAACTGAGGAACAACGCCGCGTTCAGATTTGTGAACAATGCGGCTGAAGCAGAGTGTACCATGATATGTGAAGAAAAGGTAGTGGGAGAGGAGACTGAAACGGAAGACATTTTAAAAGAGGAACATAATGCGAATCTATGGAGGACATTGGAGGAACGAGACTTGCTAATTTAAAGGAGCCTGTCAAGGAAATGTAGGAGTCTTGTGGTGTTACGTTCACCTATTTGAGAAAATCAAAAACGAAATAGGTACAGCCGTGCTATTCTGTAAATATCTCACCGTGAAAACTTGGGTGAGGTGAGCTGTCAACAGTGTCAATCCCTGTGGAATGACAGCTCACTCCACGCTCACTTCACCTAAGTTTTCACGGTGAGATGGTTACAGAATAGCAATGCAGTTACCTTATTATTTTGATATTCAGAAGGTTGTATCATATATATTCATTATTTATTAGGAAAATTCTAAAGGCGTTGATTAATATTGTATGTTGTTGGAATAGTAAGTTAATGTGCGTTTAATAATAGTTCGTAAAACAATTAGAAATATATTTATTTTTATTCAATGTTGTTATTAGACCTAGTGAGTTGACTGGGTGACACAATGATGGGATGGGATGTTACAGCTACTTAATTATTATCAAGAAGTGCCTTTTTCAGTACTTACAAATATTTAAAATAGTACTTATTCAAGTTCTCATAGGTTGTTTACATAAATTTAACCCTTTCCAACGTATTTTTTTTTCTTTTTCTGTATCCACGTTCATATATCTTTACACCTAACATCTTCAGTTTCGCAATTTTTTTTCTTTCAAATATTTCATTAACCTCTCTTCTTCCTTTATTCTTCCTTCGCGTTTCATCGAACTTTTCTTTTTTTGCACATTACTTTCGAATCTTTTTCTATATTCTACTTCTCCATTATTTCTCGTCTATTTACTTCAATTTCAATCGTAACTTCTACTCCCTTTTCTTCATCCATTATTTGATGCTTTAAATTCCATTACGCATTTTGCTTCAGCCGTATTATTTACAAATCTGGCCGTATTATTCATAAAATGGTTCATATATTTTTCGAAGCACATATGTCAAGCGGAAGGAGTCGGTATCACATACCAACTCATTCATGACTCGCCTCGCCTCTTCATAGTTGACCTGCACTCTGGGACAGCGGCCTTTGACTGTCAGGTTCATACTGAGTTACTGACTAAGCCCAAAGAGATGCAAAATCAGAATACTTACGAAGCTGATATACCCCGATACAATCAAACCACATCGTAGCGGAAGACAAAAGCAACTATTAATCTCTGGCGGTTCACAAAGCATTATGTAAGAATGCTGTATTGTATGTCTTGAAAAAGAGTTCGCACTATTTATGAATAACTCTTCTTGTTATAAGATTATTTCTGTATTTGAGTTCTATGATGTCAGTAAAACTCCAGGAATTGTGTTATGCACACTTATTGAAATATCCTCTCTTCATTACTAGGTAATATATAATTATTTTTGACATTCAACAACACTGGCCGACGGTAGTCAACTAACAATGACAATTTCATACGCATTAACTCGTGGGCGAATTATCGAAATGATAAGCAAGGGACCACATATTTAAAATACCATTGATACTGACTTTCATATAAAATGAGGCGATATTTGTTAAAACTTCGTGAATTTTAAAAGCGGATGTAAGTAATGTGCAGATATTGTGATA
The DNA here is from genome assembly GCA_914767755.1 of Agrochola circellaris. Classification (NCBI taxonomy): domain Eukaryota; kingdom Metazoa; phylum Arthropoda; class Insecta; order Lepidoptera; family Noctuidae; genus Agrochola; species Agrochola circellaris. Next base: position 3,484,873 of record OU611853.1, read on the forward strand.
GTTTGTAAGTGAGTCACACTAGAATTGAATGAATTAGATGTATGTACTATAAAGTTATGGGACGTGGGTTTGAAACCAAGGAGGCACTTTGCTTTGTGTTTATTTAATCATCACTGCTGTCAAAACGGTTTACAAAAACCTCGTCAGGAAACCGGCATGTCCTGGAACCAAAAATTCGAAGACCTGTGACATCCACCAACCCGCACTGGGTCCCGCATTTTCTCTCAAGTCTCACAGAAAGAAGGCCTGTGTCCCAGCAGGCTTGTTACAAAATAGCATAATCCATACTTCCTAGTGATGGGTAACTCATCAATTTTATTTGAGGTTGAGTGAGTACCTCACTTTTCCTCGTGAGGTCCTCACGAGGTACCCCTCATTTGAGGTGAGGATTCGTGCAACGGTATTCACCTCACGCCTCGTGCGCCCGAGCCGAACTCTGCCGATTACTGCCGAACGTCTGAGGGAACGAGGCGGGCGGGCGCGACGACAACTCACGAGTATTCACGAAATCACGACTCTCCGTCCGATTATTTACATCTCCCTCATCTTTCACACACATCATTTTCTTTCGCTCATACATTTTAGACCGCCAAAATAAACGAATCATTATCACTTGATTACCAATCTAATGCTAATGCTTTTAGTGTTCATAATAATTAACCATAATTATCTGAAATGAGAATATTTGCTTTAAAATTCGTTTTGACTAATAATTTTAATAGTTTACCTAATGTTGACCTTGGAGGTGCACGTTAATGTTATTTTTTACTGTGATAATGTGTTGTAAAAATTTCGAGACCAGACCTCACCTCAGTCACCTCACTCATTCTCTAATTCTGTAAACAACTTAACAATTGTAAGTCGGTTCATCTTTCATCATTCGCTCACTGAGCTCGCTCTGACACTCAATCACTCAATACTCACTCGCGACTCGTGAGTACCTACTCGCGAGTCTCGAACTCGCTCGCCTCGCCCCTCGCCACGATTTCATATTGTCAATGTCAAATTTTGAGGACGCGTGAACGAATGAGGTGTGGTGAGGTGCTTCATTGTTAAAATTCGAGTAACTCTTTCATTGTGCGATCACGAGTACCTCAAACGAGGGACCTCATGAGTGAGGGACACATCTCTAATACTTCCATACTAATGTTATAAAAGTACCTCTGTCTGTCTGTCTGTTATTTTATTTTCCGCAGGATAGTGAACCTCATCCATACAATGCGTCATAAAGTAATTAATCTTTCCAACAGTTTCAGCTCCGTCCATACTATCATAACTATCATTAATATTAAATAAATACCCATCTTATACCTATTATTCCAAAATACGTACGAGTTTAGGGGTATGAGGAACAAGTGTGAAGTTCACTCATCCCCCATAGAAAAGGGAGGATCCTCCGACCAGACGGGTGGCATGTCTGGCGGGCAATTGCCCAGAAGTTGAAGTCGGGAGCTTGTATATATGTCCACCGCGCGGTAAACTCTAATTGCGCGATGCAGGATTTGAGTGGCGTCAGGATGTTGTGTGACGTCAGGTCTTCGCATGTGGCGATGTAGATGCCGCCACACGAGTACTTCTTACAACGCACGCATTAAACTAAGTATCTAGATACCAGTATTTCGCGGACATTTGTGTGGGTTACACGTTTATCTAGTTTTTAAGTTATTCTGTCGCTTAAATTGTAATGTGTAAGTAACTGTTTTATGTCCCAATAAAGTAAAATAAAAAATTATACATATGAAAGTTACTGGCTGCCTCATGATGAGACAGGCCGTAACTTAACGCCTAGATAGACCATGACATTTTATATGATGGACATATACTTTTTATCATGGACATAGACATAGGATACTTTTTATCCCGGTAGTACGTGCTCATGGGATAATTCTGACTTCCACGCGGGATAATACTTAGAGAGAATAGATTATACTTAGAGATACTTCTGATAGCTAGTCAGTCTATAATGGGAACATTATGGGCAGATTATACGAGTACTATTTTGTCAAATATAAATAGTTCTAATTACTGACATGGAAGTAATTTCAAAGTAGTTATTTGTTAAAATAAGATTCAATCTAAAAACGTAATACGCCAGAGGCACGTCTCCGTGTAGGTAAGCTACGGTTACCTAGAAAAGCTGTGGCCGCCACATGACGGCCGTAGTGACGGTCGTCATAAAAATGATGCCATTGACTTTTCGGTGTCAAAAACGCTCTTTAGGAAAACACACCAACTTACTTTCATAAATAACGTTTCAGTGACGTCAGTCGTAAATTGCAGACGCTATGTAGTGGCAACAGCTACTCGTATTCTAGGCAACCGTAGTTTTATAAACATAAAGTCAGACGCATATGTAACGGTTCTCAGAGGATTTCCGTGCTCACTCCATCCATGTCAATACACGCTGTCATATCATTATGATGCAGTGCATTATGTTGGTATTCATAAAGGTATTGTCGGTTATGGCTAGGGATATAATAAAATCAGAAAACCGTATATAGAGTTTATTGTTTATTGAACAAAAATATTTCATGCTTTTTCAGAAGTTACAAATCACACTCACACAAGTATCCAAATCAAATTTATTTAAAGAAAGCCTATGGTCTAATATCAGTATGTAAGAAGGTATACATAATAAATGCTATACAAGCTTCACCATTGTAAATCGTCGCTATTTGGCTAATCTTATAAAACTAGCTCGTCATCAAATTTTTCATATTTCATGTTACATTTCGATTCTTTTGCGAGTTTACCTTTTTCAAGACAAGTATCTTTACGTTTCCTAGTTTCAACATTGCTAATATTTTCAGTTTCTAACTCTTCGTCATCCAATTTATTATATTTCATGTTACCTTCTGATTTATTCGTACGTTTAACCATATTTTGAGGACTGCTGTCCTGACATTCAAGTGTTTCTTCATTGCTCTGTTCTAACTCTAGCTCTCCGTCACCTGTTATTTTACATTTCATTGTACACTCTGATTCTGCTGCGTTGTTCACGAATCTGAACTGACAAGAGTTGCTAAGTTTGACAATCTCACTCCTCACAAGCAGCAGGAAGTAACCTTTTATAACTGAAAAGCATAACAAAAGCTTAAGTTTAGGCTATCTTCTTATTTTTATTACTGAAGGTATTATTACACACGTCACTGAAAGAGTTTAAGAGAATATTAATTCAACAATTTTAAGGGTTCATTTTGTAATGAATGAATCCAAAGTTTGACTTTTCAAAATAGTACGTTCGTTCGTTTTAAAATTAGTCTAAGTAAAACGAGCACTTACTAAGAAAAGTAGTTATGTGCGAAGCCAACAATAAGATTTTCCATGATGTGGTCGACACTAGATTCAGCCGATACTGAATATGCATAACACATAGCCAGATTACCACAGCGGTGCAAACCATTGTTTGCACTATTAACAGACCCAGGTCGTAGAAATAGAAGGTCTTTATCAGCTTGAAACTTTTCTGAAATAGAAAAAAGAAATATATTAATTTTGACTGGCTTCATTACAATATACACTCGAGAGCAATGAATCCGGGTCACTTAAAGAATGTTAAAAATCTCGGAAACTAAAAATGATAGGTTAATGCAATAAATTGTATTTAATAGACAATGTAATACTCCTTAAATGAAAGTAAAAAAAATATGAGTCACCATACATTTTATTAACACAAAATTACATAAAGAAAAAAACTGCTGATCTCTCCTTAAAACAAAAATAGGAAACATGAAATTTTTGAACTTTATTACGATTTTCTTGAATTTTAATACTTCGTATTGCCTCCTCGTGCTTCCATTACTGCGTTTACGCGGTTTGGCATGCTGTACACCAAGTTCCTTATACGATTTTGGGGAATATTCTCCCATTCCTCTGTGAGAGCAATTTTGAGCTCACGAAGCCTGATTGGGGGAGGGTTTCGTTGTTTTACGCATCTGCCTAGCTCGTCCCAAGCATGCTCGATCGGGTTGATATCCGGGCTGCGCGCTGGCCACTCCATACGAGTAATGTTCATCTCTTGAAGGTAGTCATTCACAATCCTACCTGTATGAGGTCGGGCATTGTCATGCATAAATATAGCATCCTCACCTAAATTGACCATAAATGGACCAACGTGATCATTGAGGATTTCTTCCACATATCTTACGCTAGTTAAAGAGCCGTTTTCTATGATCACCAGCTCAGTGCGACTTTCAGAAGAAATTCCGGCCCACACAAGTACAGACCCACCACCGTAGGCTACTTTTTCTTCGATGCATGCTTGCTTGAATCTTTCCCCTGGTCTTCGATACACTCTGTGTCTTCCATCGTGCTTGTAGAGCATAAATTTTGATTCGTCGGAGAACATAACTTTTGACCAATCTTCAATACTCCAATTTACGTGGCTCTGGGCATATCTTAGTCTTGAAATACGATGCCCACGCTCCAATTTAGGGCCGTTTGCAGGTCTAAGGGGTTTTAAGTTAGATTCAGCAAGCCGACGTCTTACTGTCCATGCACTTGGGTTACTTCCTCCGAGGCGTCGAAACTGATTTGTGAGTTCAGTTCCTGTGAGAAAGCGATTTCGAAGCATGGTGTTCACCAAGTATCGGTCTTCTCGTGCTGTGGTACACCTGGTTCTGCCCGTTCCTGGTCTGCGTAGGTTAGAACCAGTTTCTTCGTAACGTCGGAGAACTCTTTGTACTGTTGACAGCGACACACCGACAGTCCTGGCTGTATCGCGCTGACTCCGGCCGGTTTCCAGCATTGTAAGTATTCTGGTGCATTCTTCAGGCGTAAGCGACATAATTTCAGCTTGAATAATGAATATAGAGCACTATCAACATGGTTTATGTACCCACATAAATGACAGATTACAAACAAAAGCAAAACCAAATGCTGTAATTTCGTAGTTCCATCTTCGAAAGTGGCCCTTTTTCAAATTTGATTTTTTTATGATATAACTTTACAATAACTAAGAAGTTTTAATACCTTCATTTAAGGAGTATTACATTGTCTATTAAATACAATTTATTGCATTAACCTAGCATTTTTAGTTTCCGAGATTTTTAGGATTCTTTAAGTGACCCGGATTCATTGCTCTCGAGTGTATTTATTTATTTATACACACGCAAAATTGTTTATAAAATATACATAATACATATTTTTTTTCTGTTTATAAGATAGATTTAAGGGTTGTGTAAATAAATAAAATAAAATACACAAAGATAGAACAGCACACAGGTACTGTTTACTTCATTCGTTTAGAAGATCTGCGACAGTTTTTGCTGTAGAAACACTGCAGGACGCATCTTACGCAGAACAGGCATTATTGTACGTTAATATAATTATGTAAGAATTAATACACCATTCTCACCTTATGTGCTCCAATAATGAATATAACGACAAGTATAAAATCAAGTAAATTCAGTGTCGAATGAAAAACTTCCCAAGAAATCCTATTAGTAGAGTACCCTTTCCATGATTTTATATCTGTAAGTAACCCTATTTTCGTATACAATATAATGATGGTGCAAATCTGAAAATAATTAAAATCAAATTAATTAGTTAAAAATACTGAAAACAAAAACATCGTTGAAATAATTTAAGTTTATAAATAACTAAAGGCCAATTCCCGTAATTAAAAAGCTCAAAAACTAGTCGCAATATCATTTCAGCTACAATCAACGTCAAAAACCATTTTGTTTTTACAGAATAACATTGAGATTTGAATGCGAACGTTCTTCAAAACACGGGGATTGCAGTTCAGAGGACTGAATTGAAGTATGAAAATGACAAAACATGACTTTTAGTAGGAATATAGCACGCCTGTATTGATTCCTTTATGGTGTAGGTACTGCACTGCCATTGTTTAAGACCCAGTGAAGCCTATTGTATTGGTCATATACCCAGCATTCGGATCGATAGTGGAAAACTACTCTATATAAAAACCCGATAATACTTTACCTGACCTGGTAATTGAATCCAGGACTTCTTGCTCAGGAGTCACGCTTATGATACTGGACCAACGAGACATTAAAATAGATTTAAGTTCAAATAATATATTGGCATTCCTTTATATAGGATCCGTTGTATGTTATAATCAGCCGAAATGATGGGACATAGGACTCCTCTGTGAGATGCTCAGGCCCTGTGAGGTTTAGTCTGTCACATGCCGTCGCATTTTGGGTTCTAGGGCTTTCTCGTGATGTTTTATTTCACTATTCGAGAAGAATCCCCATTGGGGATGAAATAAATAACACAAAGTAAAGTGGATAAGATAGAAAGGAAAATGGAACCCAAGTTACGACCCACAACTCGTAAGTTGCTGCCATTTCCACTCTCCCACCACTGCCACACATATACCGCATGAAATTTTTTACCGTCTCGAGAATAATATGGTGTGTTGTGTAAATGGAACAGAAGCCATACCCGGGAATATTTGCTTAGTACCATTGAGATACAAAAGTTCCAAATATCCTTAAAAAAATATGAAAACTATCCATCATATATCATGATAAATTCCGCGCATCTAGTAGGGTGCGTATGAGGGTAGGGTTCTTTTTTATTTTCTATTTTTAATGTTCTGGAATGAAAAGTTCACTTTATTTGCTTGGTATTTATCGATAAATCAATTTCATTCTAGGTTATTGAAAAAAATTAAAACATTAAAATTTCTATGCCATAGGCTTCTACTCCGTTCACCTATTATACCCTATTTTTTTCGAGACGGTAAAAAAAGTCATGCGATATAATATTAACTGATAATAGAAAAAAAACTAACTTACCAATCTACCATACCCCCAGAGCAGTAAACTGTATCTTAGGGGAAAACAGAAACAAGCTCTTTTAACTTCTGTCACTTCCGTACGCATTGTGCTGGATATTTAGAATAATACCTTAAACTTGGAATCCTATAAAACACAGATTTTAAAAACACCAATTATAAATGTGTAGTGCTGTAGTGTTTAAGCTCGCAAATAAAAAAATATTTTATGTGTTGGTTAACTTGTTTGAATGTGAGTAACCACACCAATTAATTATTTTCAATAAACTTGACACAACTGCTTATGTTGCGCATTGGCAAATGTATGAATTAGGATGTTTGATAAGACCCTTATTAGGTACTCCCACAATCATAGCAAGTAGGCCGACAGGTTAAAAGTTCAGTAAGTATGAATAATTTTTAGATAATAATTCGGGCTTCCCGATTTTTTACCCTTATCTCTCCATGGAGGTACTTCCCCGGACGAGCTCATTCACAACAAGAAGCAGCTCGTCCGCGGAAGTACCTCTTCCAAGCCAATGTTTACCGCTAACCAGCATATATTCTAGTTTGGAAGGTGTGGATGCCGCCCGGTGTAGTGAGAGGCGCATGGGACATTTTAGCTTCGTCTCTACAGTAGCAACGCGCTCGGCTCCTCTGGTATTACAAATATTCATAGGCAGCATTGTCCACTTACCATGAGTTGGACTAAATTGGGTACAAGTGTCTGCCCTCGACTTTATCCGCGAAGAAGTCAACTATAACCTAATATAAAAAAATATCCTATAGCACTTCAATCTTTCTATCAGTGGAAGAATTTTCGGAATTGGTTTATGGCCGGGTTATTCGGAAAAACGTCATTTTGTATTGTATTTTATTCGTAGATAACACGGTCTAAAATTTTGAAAAAAACATATGATAAGTATATTTCACACTTCGATCTAGGTATTTCGGCCGACCGATACACGATTACGTGCACTTTACTGCATCCAATTAAATCGCAAAGACACGTCTAAATTATGGTCTAATTCTTATTTTATTTGAGTTATATTAGGCTTTCAATAATAAAACTTATACCATAATAAAGGTCGTAAAAAATGTGATAGAAAACGGCCGTCATAATGTGAAATATGAAAATACTTATACCACTAATTCCAAAATCAAGCGTTTTCATCTTTTCATGCGCTCGCCCCGTGTCATTTAGTCCCGAGCGGAACGTCTTGGAGGTCGGACGTATGCCAATTTTTGCGAACCCGCCACCCCCGCTAAGTCCTGTTACCGGCTGAACCAAAAATTTATTGTAAATTTGTAAATAATAATAGGTACCTACCTGTATAATTATAGTTTAATTTTTAAATAGTTCGTTTTTATTAGGTACTTAGTTATTTTATAAAACAAAATGGGCAAAATTAAAAAAAAAAGTTGTCATCGCTGGGTCTACGAAGGCTGAATAAATAAAAAAAGTAAGGATGCTTTGACAATATTATTATAGGCACCTATATTATATAAATGTATTATATTTTACTTTATTAACTAGGTAAGTACCTACGCGGAATAGATTTACATACCGCAAATATGTGTGTAAAACAGTTGAATTTAAACCCGCAAAAGTTATAATGGTTTATTTTTCTCCCGGAATAGATTTATCAACCGCATCAAGTGTGTCAAAATAGTTGAATTTGAACCCTATATCACAGAGCATAAGGCCGCCACGCGTGCAAATGTTGTTATAATGGTTTACTATTTTCAAATATCAAATAGGGTCATTGCGCCGGTTTCGCGACCACCTCCGGTAACCGACCACTTGTCTGACTAGGTTTATTTAATTAAAGATAATAACCTTTCTTTAGAAAATAGAAATAAATAGTATGCCTTAAATATTATTTGAATAGTTACGTAATAAGAATTTACTATATTTTACACCAACCGCTTGACCCAAAGCAAAGAAAAAGGACTCTCAATTCACGGCTTGACTTAGCGCTGTGTGGAAGTGCTGCGCAAGAGCAAAAAATTAGCAAGGCGCGCGGCGTTCGAAGGTAAGTTTTGTTACTTATTTTAAGTTTTTTCCTCGAATTAGAAACGTGGGTACTTTAATTATGAACTGATTTCAATTGTTTAATTGAATTTTAGTAAATTTTTACCTTATATTTAACTAAAACCCAGTGGTCGTTTACTGAAATACATATTTTAATAATACGTTAGAAAGCGACCAGGTGGTCGTATTCTGACTCGCACAGTTTTATTTTGATTTGCTTATTATGTTCTCAATGTTTTATTTCTGGTTACACAATTTAGGGATTGGTGTTGTAAAAGCCTAAACATGCAATTCTTTAGTAAACGACCACATGTTTTCTTGATAAAACTTGTTTAATTCATCCACAAATATAAGATTTAGTACGAAAAAATGATGGCCGCAAACTAAAATAAGTTGCTTAAGTATCTTCAGTATTCGACCACCTGTGATTATTTGATTTAGAATAAGTAAATAAGTTTTTTTTTTTTCAAGATGCCCTCGGAATCAAGTAACTAAGAGGAAGAAAAAGACTTGAAGCATTGGTAAACAGTTTCGGGGATATCACATCCCCCTGTCTCGCCCCTCTGAGCAATTGGATGGGGCTGGTTTTCTCATCCTGGTTCTGGACAGGACAAACTTGTGTGGAATAGGACAAAGTGGCTTCTCTATGCCCTAAAACTGGAATAGTTTTAGCTCCAAAGGGATATCGAAATTTGTACCAGGTTAAATCGGGCAAAGAAAAATATTTATTTTATATTATTAATTTGTTAAAAAAACTTTAAATCAGATGATTAAATACTATTTATGCTTATGATTATTTGATATTTAATTATTTTTGATTAAAAGTGATAAATAAAAAATATTTTTTATCCATAAAAGTTGTTTTATACTTAATTTTTATGTTTTTTAATAGTGGCCGTAATCTAGCATACTAGTGGTCGTCAACTGAAAAAAATGGTCGTTAACTAGCATTTCGGCAATTTTTGCACTTTTCGTATAATTTTTCATAATTTATTAATGGAAGCGTGATATTTTATATTTTGTTTCACAACTAGACTATATTTAGGACCAATTTACATGGTCGTCAACTATTTTGCGTGTAAATGTCGCATATTTTGATTCGTCTAAAGTTAGCAACTCAGCTAATTGGTCGCCAACCGGCGCAACCACCCTAGTTCATCCCGCTGAGTTGGTCCGGGTGGTTTTTATAATGTTTATTAGCCTAGGTAGATATTGTATTGTCTACCACACGTCACGCGTCTGTGGTAAGTGATAACACTATGACCTTGAGGTGGCCCAACGTACGGAGTTTCATTAGAATAAGACACCAGCTTGACACTGCTTTTGTTGCCACTGACACGACGTGCGGCCTACTGAACGTGTTCACGCGATACGCAGGACAAACTGCATAAACGAAGCCGGTAATAAAAAGCTACCGAGTGCCTGCGTAATATTTCAACAAGGCTACAAAGCCCTGATAAAATCTCAATATGTATAATAAGAGCGTTTGCCTAGTCTTATAATATTTGTTATTTACTGCTGATATGTCCGTTTTCACTTATCTTATCATCTAAATAAATGCCTAAATAAAAGCGCGAATTGCCTACGTGAGAGTTGAATATTCAACAGTGCAATAATATTTAGAAGTAAGCTATATATCCCACAGCCACCACAACACAACAAATAATAATATTTTATGGTGTCTGCAACGTTTGTGTAGGTCTCGTCTATGCCATGTACCTAATACGCGCAACACACTCGTGCCATAGTGTAGAAATGTACAGTATGACCATTTCCTACAAAAATATTATTTATTATTTTCGGTAACGTTTAGGCACAAATTCGTTTATGCGCAGTACACTCCTTACTAAAAACACTATATCAAGTTATGAAAAGCTTATAAATAAAATAAAAGTACATATACAGAGTGGCAGGGAACTGTTACCATGGATTCAGTACATGATTATGAACCAAAAAAAAAAAAAACTCAATGAATAATTTCAATGCAGGGGGTATTGAAAATTAGCGTCAGTTATTTAAAAAAAATCTGTTCTTTTAGAAATTTTCAATACCTACGCGATCAAAATGTACGGAACAGCAATGTTTTTTTAAAATAACCTACGAAAAATTTCAACTTATAGAATCCAACTAACAGCATTCGCGTCGATGTCCCTGCCATCCTATAAATGGCTAGTTTGGCTACACAGACGTTATCCAAGGCATAACTTTATTCAGTGTTTAGTGGCAAGAGGAAAAGTGTATAGAAATTGTAAATTACATAAACCAGACTGTTTTTAATCGACTTTAAAACAAGGAGGAGTTTCTCAATGTGTTTACATTTTGATAAAAACCTTCACAGATAGACAATAGAACTACTAAATTTAGTCGAGATTGCTGTAATTGTATGCTTATGTTACGCCACTGAAAATGGAATAATAAAAGAAACTTCGCTTGAAATGTTTACGTCGGTTTTCAATGTTTTAGACTGATGCAGTTGCAGGCTAAGGGCAGAGCGTATGTATCAACTAATGATTCGGTGGATAACGAGTAAGTTTTTAGGGTTCCGTAGTAAACAAGGAACCCTTATAGTTTCACCATGTCCGTCTGTCTGTCTGTCTGTCCGTCCGTTAATTTTATAGACTGTAGCACGAAGATGTCGCATCAAAGTCGAAGTTCGAAAGTTGAATAGCGCGCGGCGCGCACTTTTTCATGATCTTCGTGTCAGTCAGATTTTAAATCCACCTTATTCACAAAAATTATATGTACCTACTTATACTTATTTTTAATTATTATTCATTAAGTTTAAGTTTATATAATACCTACCTAATCTATCTACAACCTTAAAAAATACTTAAGTAATAGAAAAATAAACTTATGATAATCAATACAAGTTGATCTACTGCATTGCTCTATTCTGTGACCCAACTTACTACCTACTCAAGTTCATGAACTTATGAGCGGTAGGCCTGGCGCGCGGGTCCCCCGCGCATCGTAATTTGTTTCGTATCGCTACTCGTTGCGGGGGCTGGGGTAAGCGTTGAATGCCTACTGCGTTCGGGTTAGGCCCGCCTTAATAGTTCCGAAGATTACTCCTAGTAGGCAACTAATACTTTTTATAATACAATTTTTAAACATTAAAAAATACATTTTATTCTTTCTATACCTATATATTTAACAGAACAACTATTAAAAGTAGTTAATTTATACATCCATCTACAAAAATAATCATACCATCTCAACTTAATATAACAATCATGATTTGTCCCTTCACTTAATTGATCAACTCTTATCATTTATACAATTCAGGGACATATCTTTCATACGTATATTCTGATCCTTCTTGTCCGTTCATTTCTTCACATTTCAACGTACATTCCGCTTCAGCCGCATTGTTCACGAATGAGAACTCGCAGTGGCTCCTTAGCTTGACGATCTCACTCCTCAGGAGTAGTAAGACGTAGACTTGCACCACTGAAAATATTAAAACAAGAAATTGTTAGGTGCTGCTTTAATTTGCTTGATAATGTTATTACAACTGGGTCCATCTTCATGACAACGCCTGCAGTCCTCGAAGAGGTTGGCACAGGCACCGAGCACAAGACTACAGATAGAAAACTGAATGACAATTCCCGACCTGGCAATCGAAACCATTCACGCTGAGTTGTCGTTTGCGTCCTCAAGACCAACGAGGCAGCAATCTCCACTCAAACAGTTATCTGCATTATGAATCTAAAAATCTGCCGCTAATGCAACTACTGAGACTCGGCTCCCCAATTGCGTAACAAACTTTCAATCTCAATTCGAACGATTTTAAAGGAAATTGCTAATAGGTACATTTATAAATAAAAAAAAATAAAAAAAAAAATCTTCTTATGTTTGTAAAAGTCGTCAGCGTTAGACGTTATTTACGTTGTTGAACGTAAATAACGTAAAGAATGTTGTTGAACTGACAAATGAAAGGCATTGCCATGGTAAGTGTGTTACGCAATTGGGGTCCACGCAGGACTCCTCTCCGCGAGGGAGAGCGAGCTGTAGTCTACCACCATCGCTCAGTATGGCTGTGTCAGTCTATGTTCACCAAATATCTAATTGTATTGTCATCGGAACCACTGTCGGAATGGAATGAGCCAACTTGATAGGTGGTAAATTAAAAAATTAATATTATTAATTATTATTAATTGAATTGGAGCCGTTTAATTTAGGCCCTGCAATAATCTGTGAATCCCTGCTACAAGCTCAGCATCAAGTTAGAAAGTTTGCAGCAGCGGTTTACACCCAAGCAGTCTGCTCGCGATACACTGCAGTATATTGTTGGGGCTAATCCGCATCCGGTTAGAAATCTTAAAATAGGTATAATTACTTATTAACATGCACAAGGAGCTCGTGGCTAAGTAATAACAGCCGCACGGGTTGATCGATCAGGTTATGCTACGCTAGCCGGGGTTGGTCCTATTGAAAGTACTATCGTAGAACTTCATATCTAAGCAGTTTGAAAACAAAATCCCGTGAACACGATGACCACATCTGTTACTGCCCCGGTTCTATAGCTGCCGAGCGCTGCAAGCAGAAATAGTCCTTACGGTGTATAGATATGAAGTTCTTCGATGGTACGTTAAGCTGTTGGTCCCGGCTGTCATTCTTGGGTCTTTGACAGTCGTTACGGGTCGTCAGAAGCCCGAAAGTCTGACAACCAGTCTTACCAAGGGGTATCGTATTACCGTATTATCCAGTTACTGGGTTGTGGAGGTCAGATAGGCAGTCGCTCCACGTAAAATACTGATATTCAGCTGCATCAGGATAGACTGGAAGCGGACCCCGACATTGTTGGGAAAAGGCTAGGCAGATGATGATGAATTACTTATTAACATATTTTTACTTACAGACTTGAGCCAACAAAGTAGCTGTGTCCATGAGAATGATCCAGATGTGGAACGTGAGGTCGATCTCCCCGATTCTGAACAGTAACAAGGTGTATATGGCCGAAGCAATGCCCATCAGCGCTGTCAGGATACAGAGGATGAAGCTGTAGATGTAGTATGCTCGCAACAACTTGAGATTTTTCTGTAAATTATATGAGTTAATTATGTTTTTTAAATTCGGGATTATTCGGAAATTGCGGGTTTATTTCTAGTTCTTCTAAGTAAAAATCGTAGACATTACTGGCTGATACAGCGAGCATTGAACGGAGTCGCTTATATGGTACACCGAGTTTCGGCTTTGTAGAGCGTTATCCCTGTCACTTATGCCTGGATGAGAGTCTCTTTCTTACTGCTGCTGGATCTTTTGGCGGTCGAATGACGTCGACAGGGGGGCGCTGTTGGTTAACATTTGTGCAATTGCTTTGACAAATATATTAAAAAAAACAAGATGGCAGCGTCAGTTCCGATTGTGGCCACGAAAAGATCATTGTGCAGCTATAAAAACTAAGTGCCATATTGACGCCCGAGCACTGTATCTGCTATGCTTTTGCACTATCTCCACGGAAGAATTGCAGCGATATTCACGTACAACAACAAATTAACACTGCGATGATATCGCCGTGTGAAGATTGATTCATAGTTTCTATTGAATCTGATGGCACGGCGAGATTCTCTCACCCGTACCTAGATGTCACTTAAGTTATATGCTTCTAATTCTTCATCAATTGTTTGATTAATAGATTCTTCAATCTTTTGAACAAAAACTCACCTTATGACCACCAACGATGAAAATAGTATTTAATACAAGATCTGTCACAGTCAATAGAATCAGGAAGCCTATTATTACTGTGTATGTTATATTTATAGGGTGATTCCCTTCTGCTGCATCCATTTCTAATATCCCGACGAAGGCTATGAACATTCCGGTAAAGAATAATATGGATGATGCCTGTAAAGATAAAACACAATATTTTAGAATATCAAAATAAGATACACACACTACTACAAGGTCTTTTGGGGCTCGAATGACGTTGACCACAAATGTCTATCAACCATGTCCCCCTGGCTCTGTTGGTGAACATTTGTGCAATTGTTTTGGGAAATGTATCGGACAAAAAGATGGCGACGTTAGTTCCGAATGTAGCCACGCGACAAAAGAACCTTCTAGCGCTATATTATGACTACCTACTAATAATGCACTTTACAATGACATGGACAAGCAAACATTTTCTAAAGGTATCCTCCTAGCAAGCCATACAACCGTTCGTTTTGTCTTAACCTGTAACATTGGCCTCATGTGACGTAGGTGTCTACTAAGATATTAACCGACAGTGTTATGACGCCACAGATCGATAAGAACACAATATCTGACTTAATTTCTCTGGAGTTTAAATTTTGGGTGTCCAGCTTGTGATTATTACGACAGGGCCTGAACAACCCTCATCTTGGAAGTGTCACCATTTAGTGTTTGCAGTTTTGCACTTCCCTTCCGTGTTTTGGAAAACATTCTACATTTCTCGCTATGTCAGTAGTCAGTCGTTCTGTCCGAGAATCTGACATGCCCTCGTATTGGTATCAGTAATTGCGTAACGAGGTTAAATGGCAAAGTTGTATTAGCGTGATTTTATTCTCCTACTGTGCGTGCGTATAAGTTCTTAATTGACATTAGACCATGCCCGTTTGTTTGTACTTTTGCTTTAATATAGAAATCAGTAAATTCAGGATTAACTGGTACTTACCAATCTGATATATCCCCATGTTAACAAACCATATCGTAGCGGTAAACAGAAGCAGCATCTTTTACACACTGGCAGCTCCGTACGCATTTTGTTTCCTTTGTATTCTAGGTATTGTTCTTTCCCTTTTATAAATACTCCAAATTATTTCACTACCACTTTTAGAACGAATAAATTAGGATTCTTGAACTATTGGCATGTATAAATTTATTTGTAAACACAGCTACTGAGGTCAACCGTTGACTTTGGACTGATGTTGTTAAAATAATAATTGTATATATATAGTCATTACGTTTAGAAGATACGCGCCCGGGATTTATAAATAAGTATCTTCATTCGTTTACAATAACAAAAACAAGGGGCTTTCCAGGTTATTTCCGAATTTCAGACCTCAATTACATACATAAACTCACGCCTCATTTCCATGGAGGTAGGCAGAAACTACAGAACGCCATCTGTTACGATCAAATACTCCTTTTGCCTCGTTTACGTTCATACGTCTGGTCATACACGCACGTCGGTTGCGTGTATAACCTTAATTAATTTAAAAAAACAGGCCTAAGAGTTGAAAACCAAATTAATGAATTGTTAAACGTATGTACCTATAGCATAAAAGTTTAAAGGCTTGTGCAGACCAGCGCGACGCGACGGCGCAACGCGACTCGAACAATACAATTTTTAAGAAAACTTCACGGTATAACAATAACCGGCGTCGCGTCGCGCTGTCGCGTCGCGCTAGTTTGAACCAAGCTTAAAGTAAGGTATTGCTATAGAGCTAAATACACTAAAATAGCTGTACCCAAAGCCGTGGACATGGTAAAACGAATTAACAGATCATACCTACTAAAAAAAAACACAAATTGAATAAATGGTTCTTTAGTCATCATAACTCAAGCGCACTAACGTAGAGCCGGAGACAATGCGTTTTACAATTCATAATGACAGTCAGGACGATTAGTTAAACTACTGCTGCAAGAGAACTGGGACTGATGGGACTTGGTTATCTTAATTATCTTTGAACATGAAACAAATAACATTAACGTGTAATATGTTTTAAATATATTTTATTTAAAAGTATCTTTAATATCAATTTTAGTCATTCGAAATAATGAGAATTTCTTCAGTAGTTTTTTGTCTAACTGTTCCATGTGTGTTAATATGTTATAGCGCCTGTACATTCGCTTGTTCCATTAGTGCAAACTCCTTTTTTATCTCCATTGCCAATAATAATTCTATTAGCAGTAATATCTCCATCAGCTACAGCATGTGTATTTGTTATAATATCTTTATTTGCTACAACAGCTCTTCTGGCTGTGATATTTCCATCGACTATAATATGTGCTATAATATCTCCATTAGCAATGTTATCTTCTTCACATTTCATGTTACACGCTGATTCACCTGCGTTGTTTACGAACCTGAACTCGCAGTTCGTTGTTAGTTTTATAAACTCACTTCTTACTAGTAGAAGAACATATGCTTGAATCACTGAAAATTATAATAATAATAAGGGTTAATTCCTTCTATACAGAATTGTAAGGGTGTTTTTACTTTGATCGTTTAGTGGATCATTTATAAAATAATCTTAAACATGATTTATTCCATATGTTGCTATATTTGGGTTATTAATAGGAGATGACACTAGAACTTCAATAGAAGAAGAAATAAAAAATTGTACCATGAAAATGTACGAAGGAATTTGTCGTCATGCCCTTAGCAATGAACTTAATAAGTATTAGATAAATATTAAGTTTATTACCACCTAGTTACTGTCTATAAGGCTATTGTGATTGGTAATTGTGATTGGCCTCCCAAAAGGTGGACCGATGACCTTGCGAAGGCCGCAGGAATCTGCTGGATGCGGGAAGCACTGAACCGGTCCAAGTGGCGGTGCTTGGGGGAGGCCTTTTCCAGCAGTGGACGTCTTTCGGCTGAATAATGATCATTGTCTCTCATTCCTACTGTTATGGTAGGCAGTAGGCAGAAGTCTGTGTTTCAAGGTAAATGCTTTAGTCGAATCGACACGAATTTTATACACTTGCGAGCAAAATCTTCACGATTTTCTAAAAACGAATGAATCAATTTTGTTTGTTAGTAGAACTTTTTGAGTTATCTTGTTTTAAATCGAAGCACGGGGTGGGTCATTTTTTTTTGCACGCAAGGTTATTTTCGTACTCGTATCTAAGCCTTTCTGTGAATAATCATAAAAAAAAGATAATTTACCGATTGGAGCCAGAAAAGCGGCTACATCAAACACAATGATACAGACGCGAACAAATTCCATTTTGTACAGTGTCATCACATGCGCAGCGTACGCGATTAGACAGACGCCCATGATTATCATCAGGATCCAGAGGATGAAGCCGTAGATATAGTACGCTTTCAACATCTTCAGATTTTTCTGGAAAAATAAAATATGCGGAATGGATCGACTTTCGGAGTAGCAACCGTTTTCTGAAAGGCTATAATTATAATCAACAGTAAAATTATATATCAGATTGATAATCTTACGTTAGTGATTAAGCATAAGCATAATTACCCTGTAATGTTCCCACTGCTGCGACTCAGGCGTCCTCTCTGTGAGCGGGAGCGGGACATAACCTACGCCGCGGGGCTAGTAGCACGCGTAGCATGACTACCGTAGAAACGAGTTTTGTCGACGGAAGAATAGAGAAAGTGACAGTTAAACAATCACAATCTGTCATTTTGTCTATTCTTCCGTCGACAAAACCTGTTTCTACGGTGGTCATGCTGCGCGTGCTGGTATGGGTATGGACATCACGTCAAGTCTGCAAACATTTATTTTTGGGTGATGCTGGTCTTCTCACGATAATTTCCTTTATCGTTTTGAGAGTAGCGGTAGAGGTGGTGGTGGTATGTTACTGATTTGATGGAATGCTATTGTTGTTTTTAGGCCGCCAATCACATCAGGGAAAATTTAAATTAAAAAAATATTCTATACTTTTACACGCCATATTGTTTTTATCCTATTTACAAAACCAATACAATTATAATTTGCAACTCACCGTATGTCCTGCATAAACAAACACTACATTTAGTACAATGTCCGCTCCTCCAACTATTACAAAGAATCCAAACATGACTACATATACTTCGTAACCTTCTTCATTCTTGGATATTGCTAGCATTTGGAAGAAACTTTTTGTGACATAAACTAATAGTACGACACCTATAACCTGGAAAATGGATAAAATACAGGTTGATATCATGTTGAAAAATATGTCGCTGCAAACTTTCGAAATATCCCTGGTTACCTTTTACCTATTTCGAAAGTTTGCAGCGACGCTGCGAAAAACATATTTATTTAACTTTTATGTGTTTGTCACATGCTATCCTCAAATTAACATAACATTACTCAAATTCTAAATGGTTTTGTACGCCATTTCTGACAAGCAAAGAAGATAGTAAAAGAAAATTAAACATGTAAGTAGGTACATATAGAAACTTACGAGATCTGCGATAAAAGAGAGAAAAAAACTATTAGAATTTTATAAATATAGGTAGTGCAATTTCTTTCTAGTTATGTGTTATAAATCTTAAACAACAGGGGCTATTGCTATAACACTGTAAAACCATTCTAAAATATGCAGATACTCACCAATCTGATATAACCCCACACGATCAGACCATGCCTTAGCGGCAGACACACACAACATCTTTTAAACTGTGGTATCTCACCACGAATTCTAATCATTTTGTCAGTCAATTTTCACAAATTATAGCACTAGTCGTTTTGAAATCGTATAAACACACACAAAAACAAAATTAACAAGTTCTATGAACACAATAACTCAAGTCAAAAAGTTACTTTGAATAAACTCAGAGGAGACGCTACTAACTTTTATATACCTAGTAACTTCCCCAATTTATATTCAATTATGTTAATGTTACAACGAAACTAAAATAGGTCGTTTGTCAATAAGGGAAATCCCAAAGGTCTGGTGCAAGGCTAATTCTCTCTCCCGCTTGTATGTGCTGTACAACGACGTTCAAATTTCTAGAAAGACAGAACCATCATCAGAATCCTACACAATAACAAAATAACAAACGCCACTATTTGCACTTCAATCAAAATCACTTCACTTCAATGTTTTGAAACTTCAATGGCACAGAGGAATCCACAAACAGACAGTCAATAAGAAGACGACAAAGGTATTCAACCTCCTTCAACTAACAATAAGTACAAAGTAGGAAGTGAGCCGAGTCGTATGCCACGCGTTACGTATCTCACATGGTATGTGGAAACGACAAAGTATTGCAGTAGGTATACATAACAAACGTTAACTACTGTTGACTGCAACAATCTTCACCATTGTAAATTAACGCATTTTCAAGTTAGTACCTTTATGTTTACTTGTTTCTTCATTGCTAATATTTTCTGTTTCATTTTACCTTCTGATTCATTCGTAAGTTTAACCATATTTTCAACCCGACCTGTTATCTTACATTTCATCGTACTCTTTGATTGTACTCCGTTGTTCACGAATCTGAACTGACAAGTGTTGCTAAGTATGATATTCTCACTCCATAGCCTATTATAACTGAAAATAATAAGTAAAGCTTAATTTTTGGCGTCTTCGTCTTTTTATTTCACGCGTGAAACACAAAAATGTTCTCAAAACATTTTTTCTAACTTTTTGGGATTTTGTGATGGATCAATCCAAAGTTTTGAACACAAAATAGTACTAGTCATTTTTTAGTTAATCAAAGTCAAAACGAACACTTACTAAGATGACTTGTTAGGGTCGAAGCGAACTCTAAGAATACCCATGATATGGTTGGAGACTAGATTAAGCCCACTATGTAAGCATAACACACAGACTGATCACCAAGGCCGCGAAAAACAATTTGCAATTTTAACAGACCTAAGTCGTAGAAATAGAAGGTGTTTATCAGCTTGACGCTTTTCTGAAATAGAAACATTTTAATTTTGACGGGCTTCATTTCAAAGAGATTTATTTATGTTCCTACACATAAAACACTTCATTAGACATTTCTTCTAAACACGGGAATAGCCCCTCTGTACTGAAGTATGAAAATAACAAAACATGACTTATAGTAGCAATATAGCACGTCTGTATTGATGTATTCCCTTATGGCTAGAGAGAGAGGTGTGCGTGTAGGTATTGTAATAGGGGGAGCCTATTGTAAAGGCCATTTACCCAGAATTCGGGTTGATAATGGGAAACTACTCAATATAAAAACCCGATAATACTTTGCATTGAATCCAGGACTCCTTGCTCAGCAGTCACACTTATGATCACTAGACCAACGAGGCAGTAAAATAGATTAAAGTCCAAATAATTATATTGGCATTCCTTTTTATAGGAACCGTTGTATGTTATAATCTGCCGAACTGACAGGACTTAACTCCTCTGTGAGAGTCTTGACACAACTGCTTATGTTGCGCAGTGCCAAATGTATGAATTAGCACGTATGATGAGATAGTTACACGAACCTTATTAGGTACTCCCACAATCATAACCAGTTACCGACCACCTAGAGCTTTTGGGCATAGGGTTAGCGTCAGATCTCAACTTCGGCTCAACCATCGACTCAAAAGCACAGACTGCAGCTAAAAAGCTGAGTATCCTCAATAATGTGAGGCGGTACTTCACATCTGCACAGTTTCTGGGTGTGTACAAAGCTCAGTTCCGTTCGTGTATGGAGTATTGCAGCCACTCATGGGATGATTTAGCAAAATACCAGCTTGCTGCACTTGACTCGGTGGAACGCAGAGCAAAAATGGACATGAATGATGATGCGCTGGGGCTTCATAGCATGGCTCGTAGGCGTAATTTTGCTTGCCTGTAAGTCTTCTACAGACTGTACTTCGGAGAGTGTACGCAGAAGGTCCACGACCTGATCCCACAATGTGCCTTTCACTACCGGACTACCAAATGTACCGCAGGTTACCATCCGCACTTGGTCGATATACTGACCAGTCGTACCCAGTGCTTCTCCTCCACATTTATTAGGCGTACGGCCATTGGATAGTGGTCAGTCAATAGTTCCGTAAGTATGTATAATAAAAAAATATAAGATATAAATTCGGACTTCCCGATTTTTATCTTTGTTATTTTTTCCTCATGGAAGTACTTCCCCGGAGAAGCTACTCCACAAAAAGAATGAGCTCAGCCCGGGAAGTACCTCCTCCATGCAATTTTTTGCAACAGCGTTTATTCTAGTTTGAAAGGTACGTGCCGGTGTAGTGACAGGCGCATGGGACATTCGAACTTTGTCTCTACAGTTGCAATGCGCTCGAAGCCCTTAGTATTATAGATATCCATAGGTGGCGGTGTCCACTTACCATGAGTTGGGCTAAACTGGGTATATTTTAAACATTTAAGAATACTGGAGCAAAGCTGTAATCGTACTAATAAGGGAAAAGCTCTTAGCAGGAGTGTAAAAGCTGCCGTGGCATTAGTCTCAGATTAATGTGAATAAGATAAAGGTCACGAGGGTCGTGGTGTTTGTAAGTCTAGAGGAAGTGTTGGTGTGTGATATGAAAATAAATGATAAGAGTGTGGAGCAACTGAATGAGTTTGTATATTTGGGGACTCTGTTTACAAGAAGGAAATATTGATGAAGATGCGGAAAGGAGAGTGAATGCGGGAAATAAAGTGAATGGTCATAAACATGCGATTGTGACCAACCATTCGATGTCCAAAATGGCTAGACTAGCTATGATTATGTATGGAAGTGAATGTTGGGTGTGGCTTGAAAGTAGAATAAATGCTGTGGAAATGCGTTCCTTGCGAAGCATGTGTGGTGGTACTATGAATCATAGATGTGATAAGGCAACGTCGCAGTTTTAAAGAAGATGTAGTGACAAAAATTCAAAAGAGTATGCTTAGACGGTATGGTCTTGTTAAGAGGATGAAAGAAACCCGACTGACAAGAGGTATTTTCAAGGCAGATGTGAGTGGAAACGCCGGGACGCCCATTTTTTTTATTTTTTTTATTTGAGGGTGGGAAATTATCAAATAACTTCTCCCGCTCTGGGCGGAGCGGGGGGCGTGTCAGACTCTTACTGACTAAAAACCCACCCGTGTTCCTTCAGTTGCCTGTACTTTGCCAGAGGTCACGGTATCCCTTTCGGACTTTCCCGCGACCCCGGCAGGCATCGGTCCTAGCGGACCCCTTCCGTTGTGCTGACATCTCTTTGAGGCGCGCGTGGATCACAACGCGCCGTCGACGGCGGCGGCGACGGGAATCGGCCTGCGATTCCCGACGCCCAGGGCGTCTCCTGCGGCGGCTAGGGGCGTGAGGGCGCGACATTTGCCTCTCCGGGAGGGGACACCCTAGAAAGACATACAGTGACTTTATTGGTGATGTTCTTTTGAAAGGTCAGGTGCTTATTACTCGCAACCGACGTGCGTATATTGATGTACCTTAGCGTAGCCTACTGTAGTTTCTAGTTTCTGCCTTCTCTCATGGGAAAAAAGTGTAAGATGATGTATATTAGTATGTATGTGTTATATACATTTTATTATTTATTATTTTATACCAATATATAGTCCTCCAGACCGTATTTCGGCCGCGGCGGCCAATCTCAACGGAGACTAGCCTTCGACGCGGGAGATATTATAGTACACAAGTGTGTGCGCAGACACAGGTACACTCTCTCTTCCCTAACTATCATAGTCCGATGGGACGGCAATCCGACACGACCGGAGAGAGGTCAGGCGCACGACCAACGGCTTAACGTGGTTTCCGAGGCACGGGGGTATCACACCGCCAACTTCCAAACTCCGGACTGTTACTAAGAAATTCCTAATGGAAAAACCCATTAACACCAAGACCCCTCGCTCAGCAGTCGCGTTTGTGACCCTGAGACCAACGGGGACCTATATATTTAACAATACAACTATCAAAAGTGGTTTATTAAACATCTAGCTACAAAAATAATTATACCATCTCAACTGCATATCACAATGTTCAATAGTCCCTTCGCTATATGGATCAACTCTTGTCATTTATACAATTCAGGGACATATCTTTTATATGCGAGTGTGTGCTGATCCTTCTTCTCCGTTCATTTCTTCACATTTCAAGGTGCATTCCGCTTCAGCCGCATTGTTCACGTATCTGAACTCGCAGTGGCTCCTTAGTTTGATGATGTCGCTCCTTACCAGCAGCAAAACGTAGATTTGAACCACTGAAAATAACAACTAGAAAGTGTTAGGAGCTGCCTTACTTTGCTTAGGGCCGATTTTTCATCCAGATCCTATGTCCTTTTTCAGGCCATGTTTGTCTACCCATGTGCCAAATCCGTTCAGCCTTTTTAGCGTGAAAGTGTAACAAACAAACAAACTCACTTTCGCATTTATAATATTAGTTAGGATATTGTTAGTATTATTATTATAAGAATAAATAAAAATTATAATCATTTTTAATCTAGTAATTAAATTATTATAATTTTAATTTATTCTGTCACTAACGTAATCTACATACTTTTAGGAAGGGTTGAGTATATAATAGCTAAATTAGGTTATTGTTAGTAGAACTTTTTGAGTTATCTTGTTTCAAATCGAAGCATGGGGTGGATAGATTTAATTTGCACGAAAGTTTATTTGCGTACAGCCGATCGATTCTGTAAAAATATCACCGTGAAACTTAGGTGAAGTGAGCTGTCCATAGTGTCAATCCCTACCGTTAGGTGCAATGACAGCTCACAGCAAGCTCACTTCACCCAAGTTATCACGGTGAGATGTTTACAGAATAGCACGGCAGGTATCTAAAGCCCCACAGTACACGTTGGGCGAGCGCTTTGGCCAAGCGCGCTCGGCCAATGCAAAATACACGCAAATCACGCAAAAGGCCAACGTATGGCTGAGCCCGTCGCTCAGCCATACGTTGGCATTACTCAAATTCGAAATAATTATTTATTTATTTATTTACTACTACATTTACATTTGTTTTTCAGGTGATATACGAACGTAGTCACAATTTCCTCTCAAAGAACTCACCCAAAAACCAATTAAACACCACCAAGTCTTTTTAAACTGTCCTATTTTGACTGACCCAGGGTCCAAATTTATATCTGCCGATTAACAAGTCTCAAGTAACGACTCTGAGTACTGGCACTAGTTAAACAGAGGACAATATGTTAAATGTCACTCTCTAGCAAGCAAAGAAGATAGTATAAGAAAATTAAACATTTACCTCTAGACACTTACGAGATCTGCGATAAAAATGTGAAAGAAAACTATTAGAGTTTTCTTTAAATAGTTATGTTATAAATCCTAAACAACAGGGGCTATCGCTATAACATTGTATAATTATCCTATAATAAGCAGATACTCACCAATCTGATATAACCCCACACGATCAGCCCGTGTCTTAGTGGCAAACACATACAGCATCTTTTAAACTGTGGTATCTCGCCACGAGTTCTAATCATTTTGTCCGTAAATTTTACACACTATCAGTTTAGAATTCGTATAAACATATACAAAAACACAATTAACAAGTTCTATGAACACAATAACTCAGGCCAAAAAGTCTGAGTTTTTGTGTCGAAAAACACACAAACATAACTATGAACACAATAACTAAGGTCAAAAAGTTACTTTGATTAAACTCAGAGGAGACGCTACTAACTTTTATATACATAAATATCATCCCCCACTCATATTCAATAACAAAAACAAGCGATAATAAATTAGCAGAATTCACAGTAAATAAATAATATTTTGGACCTAAAAGCTGTAAGATGATTATTGTCTTTAAGTTACAATAGAATTAAAATACGTCATTTGTGAACATGGGAAATTTCAAAGGTCTGGTGCAACGCCGAGTCTCTCATCCGCTGGTATGCGCTGTACGACATTATTCAAGTTTCTAGAAAGACAGAACCATTCAAAATCCAAAACAAAAACACCACTATTTTCACTTGTTTTGAAATTTCAATGCCACCCGACAGACACAAACAGACAGTCACTTAGCAGACGAAAAAAGTATTCATCCTCGACGATCCTTCAACTAACTATAAGTCTAAAGTAGTAAGTCGACCGAGTCGTATGCCACGCGTTACGTATCTTAATAGGTATGTGGTAGTGACACAGTCTAATATCAGAATAGGTGGTTGGTATACATAATAAACGTTTACTGTTGCAACAAGCTTCACAATTGTAAATCGTTGTTATTTCGCAAATCTTATAGCTCGTCACATAATTTCTTATATTTCATGTTACATTTTGTTACTTTCGCGAGTTTGCCTTTTCAAGACAAGTAGCTTTAATTCTAACTTATTGCTTCATTGTATTCTCTTAATATTTTCTGTTTCACACTCTGACTTTACCCGCAATTTCATATATTTCATGTTACCTTCTATTTCATTCGTAAGTTTACCCATATTTTCAGGACTGTTGTCTTTAGATTCAAATATTTGTTCATTGCTCTATTCTAACCCTAGCTCTCTGTCACGTATACTCCGGAGGTGACCGAGGTAGATTTGACAGTGGCGGTACGTAGGCTAAATGCCAAAAATACCGCCCCAGGACCCGATGGCTTACCTGGAAAAGCCTGGGTTCTTGCCTTAGAGGCTCTTGGGCCTCGACTCAGGGGGCTCCTAAGCGCATGCTTGGAAAGGGGCCAGTTCCCACTTCGTTGGAAGACGGGGAAAGTGGTCCTCATCAAGAAGCCGGGGCGCCCGGCGGACTCTCCGTCCGCTTACCGGCTCATCGTGCTGCTCGACGAGGTGGGCAAGCTCTTTGAAAGAGTGATTGCAGACCGCCTTGTCGGGCAACTGGTGTGAGTGGGACCGGATTTGGCGGAGAGCAAGTTTGGTTTCCGCAAGGGGCGCTTTAAGGTGAATGCTATAATGCGCGTTCGAGCCCTCACGACGGGGGATGCAGTTGCCCGGGTTGGGGTTGCATTAGGGAGTCACTCCAGTATCACCGGATGTCGACCTACCTCTGTCGAGTGGTCGAGGCCTATTTGACGGACAGGGCCGTCATCTACCCTGGTCACCACGGAGAGTGGAACCGGCGAGAGATGTCGTGCGGTGTCCCACAGGGATCGGTCCAGGGGCCGCATCTGTGGGACATCGGCTACGACTGGGCGCTGCGCGCCGACCTCCCTAGCGGCGTCAGCGTAGCCTGCTACGCTGACGCAGAGCTCCGGCGGGATCTCATGGCGGCATGAAGAGTGCGATTTTTGCAACCCAGCGCTGGGCACGCATCTCTCGTGTCCGGCCCTGGTTCAGGCCTTAGTCCGGAGCGAGAGTGCATGGGAGGCCGTCACTTCCTTCTGCGAAGCAGTAATTCTCGCGAAGGAGGAGGCGGAGCGCGCGAGGGAGGGGCAGGATTCGCGCCCTCGCGCCCCTAGTCGCCGCAGGAGACGCCCCGGGCATCCGGAGTCGCGAGCCGACTTCCGGCCACCGTAGGCGTGGGCTTGCGGACGGTGAGCAATGGGAAGAAAAACAGGCCTAAGAGTTGAAAACAATATTAAAGAATTGGTAAACATATGTATAGCATAAAAGTTTAAAGTAAAATTGCTTTAGAGCTGAATACGCTAGAATAGCTGTGTCCAAAGCCACTCACGTGGACATACTAACACGAAGTTACAGATCATACCTAAGAATTAAAAAAACTTATAACTCATAAGTGCACTAGCACTTATGACTTAGGAACCATTTATTCAATTTGTGCATCCTTTTCTGTATCTAAATTAGTACGTAGAGACGGAGACGATGCGTTTTACAATACATAGTGACTCAGTCAGTCAGAAAGGA
This sequence comes from Agrochola circellaris, assembly GCA_914767755.1. Classification (NCBI taxonomy): domain Eukaryota; kingdom Metazoa; phylum Arthropoda; class Insecta; order Lepidoptera; family Noctuidae; genus Agrochola; species Agrochola circellaris. The sequence goes on from OU611853.1 coordinate 3,512,048, forward strand.
TGTAAAAAAAAAAAATACAAGTAATATGATTTAAGCATATTTTATTCAAATTATATTATTTCAAATTATTTTATTTTTATTCAAATGTACCTATCTAATATATCAAATTTTAAGTCATTCGAAATCTCATGACAATAATTAAATTATGACCAAAAAAAAATATCGTTAACTGTAGCGTGTGTTATGTTCTTTCAATATGTTATTGTGTCTAAAATTCAGTTGTTCCATTTATGTAAACTCCATTTTTATCTGTATTGCCAATAATAATTAAATTAGCAGTAATATCTCCATCGGCTACAGCAAGTGTATTGGCTACAATATCTTCATTTGTTATAACATCTCTTTTGGCTGTAATATTTCCATCGGCTATTATATGGGTATTGGCTATATTATCTTCATTAGCTATGTTATCTTCTTCGCATTTCATCTTACAAGCTGATTGGTCTGCGTTGTTTACGAACCTGAACTCGCAGTTCGTTGTTAGTTTTATAAACTCACTTTTTAATAGTAGAAGAACATATGCTTGAATCACTGAAAAGTATAATAATAATAGGGCTTAATTCCTTCTACACAATGTGAATATTGTGTCTTTAATTGTTGAAGAAACACTCAAAACCATCAATCTATGCTTCCTTTATATTACATTTATGTGACATTTTTATGTTATGTTACATAAAATTTGCATTAAGGTGTGTTCATAAAAATTAAAATGTACTTTTTTTTATTAAGCTATTGCATAGCTTTTATCGGAGACTCTGAGCGCGGCGACCGAATGTAGAAATTCCGTAACGAAAAAAAAACCTGACGCGAAAGTTTGTGAGGATGGATGGATGGATGTTTGTTACTCTTTCACGCAAAAACTACCGAACGGATTTTAATGAAACTTTACAGTAATGTGGCTTATATATCAGAATAACACATAGGCTACAATTTATAAAGATTTTATGTGATTTAGCCATAATATAACGATAAGTATCCAGTAAGTCGGAAAAAATCCTGCCCTCTGAGATCTATGTTTGCGTGCGCTGCCTAAACCGCTGGAGTTACATGAAAAGAATGTATTGTGGGGTTGTTTGTCTTAAAGAGTTCTAAATAAAAGTCCGTGACAGCATATATCTACCTTTTATGTGGAAGCCATTATAGCCAAAATAGTGAGCTATAAATACATTTAAATTGAATACTTTTTTTAAGTTGCATATTTTAGAGTATTTAGTTAATTCGTATCAAAATAAATACCTTCATCGCTTTCGGTATTTAATGTAGATAAAATTTGTCTTTTACACTAAGTAATTTGGACTAATATTTTACAAGTTAGAACGATAAGAATGACCTGCGATGAGTCGACGGCGGGCGCGCAGAACGAGGGTGGAGGGGCGGGATAGGCAATGACGCGCGATCGCCGAGTGCGCGACCCGAACGCGGGCAGACGCGTGAGGGCAGACGTCATTGACGGTTGTGTAAATTCTGCGATTTAGGGGGGGGGTATAGGGGTATTTTTTTTAAAAAATATTTTAAATCAACAATATTATCTTCTTATTTTTGAATATATGCTATGCAATAGCTTTACCGCGGCAGTCCTCGAGTGCCACACGTATTTTTTTTTAATTCAAAGTCACCCAGTATTGTATACATTCATTTTAAAATAAAAGGGATTGAAATGAATCATTATAACGTATTATTTTTCTGTCTCCTTTTTTTTCTTGTTTTTAACGATAAAAACTTTCGTCTCGCTAAAATTTTCCATTTTCAAGGATATTTTAAGGCATTGGCAATCTTTTAGGGTGTGATTACTATTGATGATTTTTTTATTATTACTTAAGATCACGTATAACTTCAGAAGAACAACTATATGCTTTTGGCAGTATTTTAGTTGTTCTTCTGAGCGTCAAAGTAAGAGTTTCGATAAATCAACCTTTCAGATAGTTACATTTAATGAATAAAAATAATAAAATACTTGAATGTTTTTCTCTTACATCACGAACACATCCCTTGTATTCCTATAAGTTACTTTTATGTAACTGTGTCATAAAAATAACATAAATGAAAATGTCCAAAATTTCGGTTTTGACCCATTGATGATTGTCTCACATTCCTACCCTTATTGGAGGTAGTAGTCAGAAGTCTGTGTTTCAAGATAACTACTACAGTCAAATCGACACGAGTATTATATACACTTGCGTGCAAATGCAGTTAGGAAGGGTTGAGTATATAATAACTACATTAGGTTATTGTTAGTAGAACTTTTTGAGTTATCTGGTTTCAAATCGAAGCGAGCAATCGAGTCGATTTTATTTGCATGCAAGTTTATTTAACTGATCACTAAAATAAACATTATTTACCGATTGGAGACAAAAAATAAACGGTTACATCAAACAGACTGATACAGACGCGGATGAAGTTCATCTCGTACAGTTTCATCACATGCAAAGCATACGCGATTAGACAGACGCCCATTATTATCATCAGGATCCAGAGGATGAAGCTGTAGATATAGTACGCTTTCAACATCTTCAGATTTTTCTGGAACAAAACAAAATCTGCTGAATGGATCGGCTTTCGGAGTAGCAACCTTTTTGTGAGAGGCTATAATTGTAATCAACAGTAAAATTATATAACAGATGGTATATAACCAATTTGTAACTCACCGTATGTCCTGCATAAATGAACACTACATTTAGTACAATATCCGCTCCTCCTAGTGTTGCCAAGAATCCAAACATGACTATATCACCTGTTTCATTCTTGGGTATTGCTAGCGTTTGGAAAAAACTTGTTGTGGCACAAACGAATAGTATGACACCTATAACCTGAAAATTTTATAAAATACGGGTTTATGTTGGCAAAAAATTAATAGCAAGTGATTATCTATAATATAATAATAGATAATAAAAGAAAATACTATGGAAACTTGTGACATCTGCGAAAAAAGAGAGGTAAAAAAACTATTAGAGTTTAATAAATGTAGGTAGGGCAGTTTCTGCCTAGTTTTGTCATAAATAAGAGAAGAGGCTATTGCTTATCCTTTAATAAGCAGATACTCACCAATCTGATATAACCCCACACGATCAGCCCATGTCTTAGCGGCAAGCACATACAGCATCTTTTAAGCTGTGGTATCTCGCCACGAATTCCAATCATTTTGTCCGTCAATTTCCACAAATTATAACACTATCAGTTTTAAATTCGTATAAACATGCATAAAAACAAATTAACAAGTTCTATGAATACAATAACTCAGGTCAAAAAGTTACTTTGATTAAATTCAGAGGAGACGCTACTAACTTTTATATACCTACTCGTAAGTATCTTCCCCCATTTATAATCAATAACAAAAACAAGCGATTGTCCTGATTCTCTCTTCCGCTTGCATATGCTGTACGTATAACTACATTCACATTTCTAGAAAGACTGAAACATTATCAAAATAGGACACAAAAACAAAAGAAAAACACCACTTTTTTCACTTGTTTTGAAACTTCAATGGCACAGCCGACTTCACAAACAGACAATCAATTAGCAGACGACAAAGGTTTTCATCCTTCTTCAACGAACTGTACAAAGTAGGAAGTGGACCGAGTCGTATGCCATGCGTTACGTATCTCATATGATATGTGGAAGCGACACAGTCTAGTATCAATATAGGTTGTACCTAGGTATACATCACATAATAAACGTTAACTACTGTTAACTGATATAGTCACTGCTAGGCTAGTATACTTTGCTGATTTCCACAGTATTATGTCTTATGGCGTTCTGCTGTGGGGATCAGCAGCTGACGTAGATTCAATTTTCATTTTACAAAAGAGGGCAATCCGCGCTATCTATAAAATGGATGCTCGCGACTCCCTTTGCAACAAATTCAAAGAAATTGATATACTGACTCTGCCTTCTCTTTATATCTTAGAAAGTATTATGTATGTTCGCAAAAACTTAGGACTTTAAAATAAGAAGCGATTTCCATATTATAAATACACGTAGTAGATATGAAATTGTGATACCCAAATTTAAATTAACTAAAACCAGCAAGTCATTTCTTATAAACGGTATCCGCTTTTATAACAAGTTGTCAAAGTCGGATAAAGAACTTAGCGATGGGAAGTTCAAACGTACGTGTCCATACCAAGAAAGCATATTATAAAATTAAAGACTACTTTGTAGACAAGGAAGTTTGGCTATAATTCCTTCTGCACATGTGGCTTCCCTGGTACATCATTAACGGCATATTATTCATTGGGTAATTTGGCTCCCAAATTACCCAATTTAATTTCAACACTTTATTAGTGGCTCTTGATAATTATTCAGATTTGATACAGTTGTAATAGCAATCATGTCATTTCGTTTAAAATAGGTTTTTATTTTTATTAATTAATTTATATTTTATATAGATTCTTTTCTATTTTGTGAATGTGAGAACGCTGTAGACTTAAGGGACGGTAGATTTATTGACCATCTTCAAAATAATTGGCCTATACAATATTTTCAAATAACAGTATTAATAGGACAGTGTATTTAACTGTCCTCCCATACCTATTAATACTGTAATTTGAAAATATTGTATAGGCCAATTATTTTTAAAAGAGTAACCGTGGAGTTTCTTACTGGCTCTTCTGCATAGGAAACGACCAATTGGAACCATGCACCTAGCTTCTGACGTTTCATAAGTGCCCATGTAGGTTTATGTGAAATAAAATATTTTGAATTGAACTGCAATAAGTATTAATTGGTACTTACCAATCTGATATATCCCCATGTTATCAAACCATATCGTAGCGGCACACAGAAACAACATCTTTCACACACTGGCAGCTCCGTACGCATTTTATTTCCTTTGTGTTCCTTCCCTTTCATAAATACTTACTTCAAATTATGCCACTACCACTTTAACTAAGCGCCCGGCATTTTTAAATAAGTATCTTCATTCGTTTACAATAACAAAAGCAACTTTCCAGGTCATTTACGATTTCTAGACATCAATTATTAATAATAAGTAATACAGGCCTAAAAGTTGAAAAGAATAGGTAAACATATTTGTATAGCGTAAAAGTTTAAAGTAAAATTGCTATAGAGCTAGAATAGCTGTGCCCAAAGCCATTTACGTGGACATACTAAAACGAAGTAACAGATCATAACTAGGAATAAAAAATAAATGGTTCTTCAGTGATCATAGCTCATAAGTGCACTAATTAACGTAGGGATAGAGACGATGCGTTTTACATTACTTAATGACTGTCAGCACGATTAGTTACACTATTGCTGCAAGAGAAGAGTTTGATGGGACTTTGTTGCCTTGACATGAAAAAAAATACATTATTTTATTTAAATGCATCTTTAATATCAATTTAAGTCATTCGAAGTCGTATCACAATAATTACATTATGACTATATATTCAATAGTTCTTTTTTAACTGTTAACTGTTCCATGTTTGATGTTCTTTCAATATTTAATTGTGTTTATAAATTCGATTATTCCATTTGTGTAAACTTCTTTTTATCCTCTTTACCAATAATAATTCAATTAGCAGTAATATATCCATCGGCTATAGCATGTGTATTGGCTATAATATCTTCATTGGTTAAAACATCTCTTTTGACTGTAATATTTCCATCGGCTATATGTGTATTGGCTATAATATCTCCATTAGCTATGTTATCTTCTTCGCATTTCATCTTACAAGCTGATTGGTCTGCGTTGTTTACGAATCTGAACTCACAGTTCGTTGTTAGTTTTATAAACTCACTTCTTACTAGTAGAAGAACATATGCTTGAAGCACTGAAAATTATTATAATAATAGAGCTTAATTTCTTCTATACAGAAATGTATGGGTATTTTTACTTTGATCGTTTAGTGGATGATTTGTAAAATAATCATAAACATTATTTTTTCAATATGTTGCAATATTTGGGTTATTCATAAGAGATGACACTAGAACTTCAATAGAAGAAGAACTGAAAAAATGTGCCATGAAAATATACGAAGGAATTTGTCGTCATTCCCATAGCAATCGACGTTAATAAGAACTAGATAAGTTTCGGTTTAGTTTAGGTTTATTACCACCTACTTACTGTCTATAAGACTATTGTGTTTGGTTATTGTTTCTCATTCCTACTCTTCTGGTAGGTAGTAGGCAGAAGTCTGTGTTTCAAAGTAACTGCTTTAGTCGAATGGACATGAGTTTTATACACTTGTGTGCAAAAAGTTCACGATGTTCTAAAAATGTTCACTAACGTAATCTACATACTTTCCGGAAGGGTTGAGTATATAATAGCTACATTAGGTTATTGTTAGATATATAGAACTTTTGAACTCTAAGCGTATCTGTGACTTATGACTAAAATAAAGATTATTTACCGATTGGAGCCAATAAATAAATGGTTGCTCTTAAAAGATCTATACAGACGTGGATGAAGTTCATCTCGTACAGTTTCCTCACATGCAAAGCATACGCGATTAGAGAGACGCCCATGATTATCATCAGGATCCAGAGGATGAAGCTGTAGATATAGTATGCTTTCAACATCTTCAGATTTTTCTGAAAAGACATAGTTTGCAGAATGGATCGGCTTTCAGAGTAGCAACCTTTTACTGAAAGTCTATAAATATAATCAAAAGTACAATTATATAACAGATTAATAAACTTATGTTAGTGATTAAGCATAAGCACAATCAGCCTATAATGTTCCCACTGCTGCGGCACAGGCTCTCAGGAGTCTCTGTGAGAGGGAGCGGGACATAACCCACCACGTAAAAAAAATAAACCCAAAATTCGGAGACATGACGTAACGTCCACCAGGACGTTACGTCATGTCTCCGAATTTTTGGTTCTAGGAGAGGCCGGTTTCCTCATAACATATTCCTTCACTGTTTTGAGAATAGTGATGGTGGTGGTGATGGAATTAGTGATTTGATTGAATGCTGTTGTTTTTTCAACGCAGTAGTGAAAATGATTTCGACAAATTGTCAGTTAGTAATGTTGAATATATATTTTTAAAATATAATATATATATTGGCGTGTAAAAGTATTGTTTGTAACCAATTTGTAACTCACCTTATGTCCTGCAAAAACGAACACTACATTTAGTACAATATCCGCTCCTCCTAGTGTTGCCAAGAATCCAAACATGACTAAATATACTTTGTCACTTGATTTATTCTTGAACATTGCTAACGTTTGGAAGAAACTTGTTGTGGCACAAACTAATAGTATGACACCTATAACCTGAAAATTTTATAAAATACGGGTTGATGTTGGAAAAAAAATAATAGCAAGATAAATAGCCTATTTTGAAAGATTGCAGTGTCGTGTTTTATTGTGTTATCAACCACACCGCGATTTTAGTTTTTTTAGTTTTATGTGTTTGTTACATGCTATCCTCAAATTAACATACGTAGCATTACTCAAATTCTATATGGTGTTGTACGCCATTTTTGACAAGCAAAGAAAATAATAAATAAAATACTATAGAAACATCTGCGAAAACAGAGAAAAAAATACTAGTTTTATAAATGTAGGTAGGGCAGTTTCTGCCTAGTTTTGCTATAAATCTTAAGCAGCAGGGGCTATTGCTATAACATTGTATAATTATCCTGTAATAAACAGATACTCACCAATTTGATATAACCCCACACGATCAGCCCATGTCTTAGCGGCAGACACAAACAGCATCTTTTAAGCTGTGGTATCTCGCCACGAATTCCAATCATTTTGTCCGTCAATTTCCACAAATTATAACACTATCAGTTTTAAATTCGTATAAACATGCATAAAAACAAATTAACAAGTTCTATGAATACAATAAAGGCTTCTACAAACAGGCGCGACACGCGACGCGACACAAAGACACCGCACGTCGCGCGACGTGCGGTGTCTTTGTGTCGCGTCGCGTGTCGCGCCTGTTTGTAGAAGCCTTAACTCAGGTCAAAAAGTTACTTTGATTAAATTCAGAGGAGACGCTACTAACTTTTATATACCTACTCGTAAGTATCTTCCCCCATTTATAATCAATAACAAAAACAAGCGATTGTCCTGATTCTCTCTTCCGCTTGCATATGCTGTACGTATAACTACATTCACATTTCTAGAAAGACAGAAACATTATCAAAATCCAACACAACATAAAAAGAAAAACGCCACTATTTTCACTTGATTTTGAAACTTCAATGGCACAGACGAATCCACAAATAGACAGTCAATTACCAGACGACAAAGGTATTCATCCTCTTTCAACTAACTATAAGTACAAAGTAGGAAGTGGACCGAGTCGTGTGCCACGCGTTACGTATCTCATATGGTATGGAGGCAACACAGTCTAGTATCAGTATAGTAGGTAGGTAGTTCATTTTGACTGGCTTCATTACAAAGAAATATATTCATTTATTTATGTACCTATACACAAAACACTTCATAGAGATAAATACACAATGATAGAAGAGCACACTGGTACCTACTGTTTACTTCATTAGAAACTTCAGCAGACCGGCGACAGGAGAGTTAGATAAGAGACGTAGACACACGCTTAAAAGACAATATAGGAAAACTGAAATAAGACTACTACTACTATACTTAGTTATATTGGCAATATTTCACTGTTCAATTTAACCACGTTGATGATGTCTAACTACTATCAATTGAATTGCGCAGAAATTAAGGTATATGTCACACCCTTGAAAAAGTGAAACTGAATCATTCTATGGAATGATTCACTTTTATGTTTACACGATTCAATGTGGTTGTTTCTTCCAAATTGGTTCATCAAACTAAATTACATTACATTGGTAAATCTTAAAGGTTTCATTGTTGATTATTTCGATCCCACAATGCTATTAATTTGACATTTTTGTTGGTTGTTTTTTACTGTAGAAACATTGTAGGACGCATGTTACGTGAAACAGGCCCTATTTTACGTATATATAATTATATAATAGTTTAATACACCATTCTCACCAATAATGAATATAATGGCAAGTATAAAATCAAGCACAGTCAGTGTCGAATAAAAATCTGGCCCCCTTCCATGATTTTTATTTTGTTAGTAATTATTCCAATATTTTCGTATACGCATCGTTTCGCATTACTGCTTCGCAGAAGGAGGTGACTGCTTCCCACGCCCTCTCGCTCCGTACCATGGCCTGGACCAAGGCCGGACGCAAGAGATCACTGCCGCCGATTACGTCCACAAGGACACGGCGGTGCCCCGCCCAAGCCGGGCAGACCTCCACCGTATGCTCCACCACCTTATGACCACCTACGATGAAAATTGATTAATACAAGATCTGTCATTGTCAATAGAATCAGGAAGCCTATTATTACTGTATATACTATATTTATTGGATGATTCCCTTCTGCTGCACCCATTTCTAATATCCCGTCGAAGGTTATGACCATCCGGTGTCCGGTGATGAATAACATGGATGATGCCTGAAAAGTCAAAACACAATATTTTAGAAGGGTTTAAATAGGGGTCTGGACGTAGTCGGATGTGAATTGTTTGTGTTATTCATGAGAATAAATCCTTTAAACCGATTTACTGACATGTTGTTACGTTATGTTAGTATAATGATGCCACATATCGACGAAAACCACGCTTTGTCTATTGAGGTCCCTATTTTTGGTGTCCAGTTTATGATTATTACGACAGACCTGAACAACCCTCGTCTTGGAAGCGTTACTATTTATTGTGTTTATTCTTACCGTGTCTCGGGAATCATCCTACGTTTTTGGCTACAATTTTCATTCGAAAGTTTATCGTTCTGTCCAAGAATCTTACGTGCACTCGAATTGGTGGCGGAAATTGGGTAATGAAGTCAAATGGCTAAGTTGTATTAGCATGTTTTATTTCATCTACGGGCGCAAATGTTGGTGTCTGGCTATAGACCATGTTCGTTTGTTTGTACTTTTGTTTTAATAATCACATTCGCTAAATTCAGGATTCACTGGTACTTACCAATTTGATATATCCCCATTTTATCAAACCATATCGTAACGGCAAACAAAAACAACATCTTTTACACACTGGCAGCTTCGTACGTATTTTGTTTCCTTTGTATTCCTTCCCTTTCATTAATATAATAATACTTCAAATTATGCCACTATCACTTGAACTACGCGCCCAGGATTTATAGATAAGTATCTTCATTCGTTTACAATAACAAAAACAAGCGGCTTTCTAGATTTTTTACGATTTCCAGATCACAATGAATTATAAGAAAAACAAGATTAAGAGTTGCAAACAACATTAAAGAATTTAAATAATAAAGAATATAAAAAAAATTATAGCATTAAAGTTTAAAGTAAAATTGCTATAGAGCTGAATACACTAGAATAGCTGTGTCCAAAGCCACTTACGTGGACATACTAAAACGAAGAACCAGGCCCGTGACGGCTCACATTTTTTTTAATTCCTAGGTATAGGAATTTAAAAAAATGTGAGCCGTCACGGGACGCCTGGCAGATGTGAAACATCGACATTATTTTGTAAAAGTAATATGCAGAAAAGAGATTGTGATAGGAACTAAATATGTCATAATGATAAAAGAATCGCACAGTCGATTGCGCATGGCGACGCGTCGCCACACCGTACACACTACTACTACATATAGACTGTATATATATACCAAAATATAGCGTGGCGACGCGTCGCCACGGCATGCGTCGCCACGGCATGCGTCGCCACGCCAGAAATCGGTTTTACGTGCGGCTATAGATGTTTCACATCAAAATAAAAAATAAATGGTTCTTCAGTGATCATAGCTCATAAGTGCACTAACTAACGTAGGGATAGAGACGATGCGTTTTACATTACTTAATGACAGTCAGGACGATTAGTTAAACTATTGCTGCAAGAGAACAGTTTGATGGGACTTTGTTGCCTTCACATGAAAAAAAATACATTATTTCATTTAAATGCATCTTTAATATCAATTTAAGTCACTCGCACGTTTTATCTAAATTAATAACATAACACTGGCAAATCTTAAAGGTTACTTATTTGTTAAGAATGAAACCTTTAAGATTTCAAAATTAATTTATCATTTTTGTTGGTTGTTTTTTACTGTAGAAACATTGGAGGACGCATCTTACGCGGAAGTCAGTATCGAATCAAAATCCTGCCCCCTTCTATGATTTTTATTCTGTTAGTAATATTTTCGTATACAATATTCGAATGAATTAAAACCAATTTTTTAAATTTTATTATTTATGTTAATAATATCTGAGGACCACTTCCCGTAATTAAAAACGTTCATAATCTAGTCGCAATATCATCTCAGCAACAATCAATGTCAAAAACCTAATCTGAAGTGAAGTATGAAACTAACAAAACATTACTTATAGTAGGAATATAGCACGCCTGTATTGATGTATTCCCATATAGCTAGAGAGAGGTGTGCGTGTAGGTACTTCACAGCCGTTGTTTAAGACCGAGTAATAGGGGGAGCCTATTGTATTGGACACATACCGATAATTCGGGTTGATAATGGGAAACTACTTAATATCAAAACCCGGTAATACTTTGCCCGACCTGGTGAATAAATCTACGACTCCTTGCTCAGCAGTCACACTTGTGATCACTAGACCAACGAGGCAGTGAATTAGATTTAAGTCCAAATAATATATTGTCATTCCTGTTTATAGGATCCGTTGTATGTTATAATCAGCCGAATAGAACATAGGACTCCTCTGTGAGAGTCTTGACACAACTGCCACCTGGAGCTTTTGGATATTGGGTTAACGTCAGATCTCAACTTTGGCCAACCACCGAGTCAAAAGCACAGACTAAGACCAAAAAGCTAAGTATCCTAAATAATGTGAGACGATACTTCGCATCTGCACAACTTCTGGATATAAATAAAGCTCAGATGCGTTCCTGTATGGAGTATTGTAGCCACTTATGGGATGGCTTAGCAAAATACCAGCTTGTTACTCTTGATTCAGTGGAACGCAGAGCAAAAAGGCTCATGGGTGACGATGCGCTGGGGCGCTGGGGCTTCACAGCCTGGCTCATCGGCGTAATGTTGCTTGCCTGTCGGTCTTCTACAGACTGTGCTTCGAAAAGTGTGCGCAGGACCTCTACGACCTGATCCCACCATCGATTTCACTGCCGTACTACCAGACGTACTGCAGGGTACCGTCCGGACTTAGTCGATATACCGACTAGTCGTACTCAGCGCTTCTCTTCCACATTTATTATGCGCACGGTCATTGGATAGTGAAGAGTTCATTAAGTATGACAAATTATTGCCTGAGATACACGAGGTTAGTTTCTCCAGCCAGGATAGTAAGCTAGCAAGCTATTAAAAGTTGCTCGACTTTCAAATTTAAATTAAAAGAATTTTTATTAAGCCATCAAAAGGATGTTGAGAATGTTCGAGCAGACATATCTGCCATATAAAATTTGTGTTATATATAAATATTTATCAATTTTATCAATTTTGTTAATTTTACCCATTTATTTTAGTTTTTTATTTGTCAGTTATTATTTTTATATTAGGTATTTTAAATTATAATAAAACCGCATAAACCTCCGTTTTGTAGTTTAGAAGAACAACGCAGTTACCCGTTTTTACTTTGAAGGTACTTTCTATTTATAGATAAAAGATTTATTATTTTATGTAGGAACTATACAGATATTAGGTATTTAGTTTAGTTTCTTTGTTCGTTTCTTTTATTTAATCACAACACAACACACACACACACACATGTATGTCACAAAATTTTAATTGATTTTAAATGAGTTTTATTTTATTTTGTATACTATCTTTAAATTATTTATTATAAAGGACAGACACTTCTCTATGTTTATTATTCTAGAGTATGGCACTAGTGGGTTGCAGCTGAAAATCAGCGTCAGGTGGTTCACTTTGTGTTGCCATCTGACATTATGCTGAGCTGAGGCCCTTTTGGCATTATAATAATTTGTTTTCTGTTTTTATAGTTTTAAGGTGTATTTAATTTTTAATTTTTTATAATGCCAATAAACGCATTTTTCTTTCTTTCTTTCTTTCTTTCAATTAGTAACTCTGGCTTTGTGTATACAGGACTAGCTTCATTTCTAGGCTAGTAAGCTAGTGAGAAAGTTAGTAAGCTAGCGTCTCAAGCTAGGATAGTTTAATAGGATGAGGTTCTATTTTTTGAGCTAGTCGTATTCCCATCAACGATTTTACTATCCTGGCGTGTGTACTAGCTTCATGTGGTCGGCTAACCTAGTATTCGATTGGCTAATATGCAGTGACAATGAGTTTTGTTTTTCTGACCACAACCACATGTTGCATTGTACTGACTTAAAATTATCTGGCATCATGTAAACAGTACTAGTATGTGCCAAGCCAGGACAGCAAGCAAGGTTCTTGCTTACTATCCTACTTTTGAAAAACTAACCTCGTGTATCTCGGGCATATGAGTTAAATATTCTTGTTTCCCGATAGTTATCAATATGCGACAGTGTCCACTTACCATGAGTTGAACATTATAGTGTATGTTTAAAAAAATTTAGAATACTGGTGCAAGGCTATAATCATACCACTATATAAGGGAAAAGGCTCTAAGCAGGAGTGAAAAAACTGCCGCGGCATTAGTCTTAGAATAATGTGAATAATATTGTTGATATACTGACGTGAGATTATGGCTGTAAGTTAAATATACATCATATTCTTTATTATTTTATATATATTTAACAATACAACTATTAAAAGTAGTTTAATAAACATCTATTTACAAAAAAGATTATACCATCTCAACTTCACATCACAATATTGAATTGTCCCTTCGCTATATCGATCAACTCTTGTAATTTATACGATTAAGGCACATATCTTCTTCCGATCCTTGATCTCCGTTCATTTCTTCACATTTCAAGGTACATTCCGCTTCAGCCGCATTGTTCACGTATCTGAATTCACAGTGGCTCCTTAGCTTGATGATCTCGCTCCTTACGAGCAGTAAAACGTAGATTTGAACCACTGAAAATAAAAACAAGAAACTGTTAGGAGCTGCCTTACTTTGCTTAGGGCCGATTTTTCTATTTTGAGATAACTTTTATCTGAGGAATAAAAACTATGGTTTCAGAGCTTTTCTATAAAAAATATGTCACACCTCAAACTCAAACTAAAAGCATTTATTTCAATTAAACCATTTACAGTTTTACTCGAGCACGAAACCCTATCACCTTTACTTATAAACTGAATGGTAGCGCTATTAATAGAACATCTGGAATGAAGGATCTAGGTGTCACATTTGACAACAAGCTAACGTTTCATGATCACATGGCAACGGTAGCAAATGATTCATTTAGGCGATTAGGTTTCGTTCTGCGCAATGCTAAAGATTTTAGCAACACCAGCGCTATTAAATCTATTTTTAATGTACTGGTTCGTACCAAACTGGAGTCCAGTGCATGCGTCTGGAACCCGCACGAAAAGAAGTACACTTTACTCTTAGAAAAGGTACAAAAAGATTATCTTAGGTATCTATATAAACGTTTGAATGGATATTATCCTTTTATGTATCCCTCGAACTTTCTTTTAGGCTGTTTAGGTTATAACTCTCTCGAGGTTAGAAGAAAAAATGACCAAATTATTAATATGTGTAAGATCTTTCAAGGAAAAACAGATGCTCCTGAATTGCATGACGAACTGTCCCGTCTTTTTGCTCCCATGAACTATAACCGTAGCAGGAGGCACAGATTGTTCGCCGTGGTTCACCCTTGTTTGATCGAACAACGTTTGATATAATATTACTAAATCGAATTTTAGTTGCAATAAAGTCAATTCGAAGAATTATTCATTTGACCGAATAATTCATTGGTAAATTTTTATTTAGCGTAATTATTTATTTGAACTAATTTCATTTGAACTAATTTCATTTCGCCGAATTTTCAAATGCACTAATTTTATTTAAACTAATGTTTCACTACACTAATAATGATTTAGTCGAAAGATCGTATCGCTGCAAAACCGACTTCACGCAGTCTTGTCTGCCCTACCCCTAGAGTGTAATTTAAGCCCGCGTAGGCGCGGAGGGGTGGGGCGGCCCGCGAGCTGAGGAGCAGGTGGTTTGAAGGCCCGCCGCCGCGGCTGAGGCTGGCAGGCGAAGCCGGCCAGCAAGCCGAAGCTGCGGTGGTGAGCGTTAAACCCATCTGCGACGATAAGCTCGCGTGGGGCCGCCCAAACCCCGCAGCGCCGGTGCCGTGACAGAAACAATGCTTGCTGCATGTTGCATGCCTGCTTGCTTGCTGCTTGCATGCTGCATGCCTGCTTGTATGATGCATGCCTGCTTGCATGTTGCATGCCTGCTTGCATGTTGCATGATTGCTAGCATGCTGCATGTCTGCTTGCACGCTGCATCTGAATATTCGATAAAATACATGGTTATACCATCTGAACATTACATCAAATGAACATTATACCTTTTCAGTTTCAAGCAGATGCAGCGTGCAAGCAGACATGCAGCATGCTAGCAATCATGCAACATGCAAGCAGGCATGCAACATGCAAGCAGGCATGCATCATACAAGTAGGCATGCAGCATGCAAGCAGCAAGCAAGCAGGCATGCAACATGCAGCAAGCATTGTTTCTGTCACGGCTCCGGCGCTGCGGGGTTTGGGCGGCCCCACGCGAGCTTATCGTCGCAGATGGGTTTAACGCTCACCACCACAGCTTCGGCTTGCTGGCCGGCTTCGCCGGCCAGCCTCAGCCGCGGCGGCGGGCCTTCAAACCACCTGCTCCTCAGCTCGCGGGCCGCCCCACCCCTCCGCGCCTACGCGGGCTTAAATTACACTCTAGGGGTAGGGCAGACAAGACTGCGTGAAGTCGGTTTTGCAGCGATTCGTTTCTGTCACAAAATTTTGTAGCATAATGTTTTTTTTTCTGCATTACATTACACCAATTGAATATTCGATAAAATACATGGTTATACCATCTGAACATTACATCAAATGAACATTATACCTTTTGATCATTAGCGCAAACGTTGTTATAGCAAATAAATATTCGATGAACTGAAAATTCTGTCAAATGATATTATACAAAGTGATGATTTTCTTAAACGTTGTTCGATTTAGTAATATTATATCAAACGTTGTTCGATCAAACAAGGGTGAACCGTTCGCGGTTCACCCTTGTTTGATCGAACAACGTTTCGTGCGTGCAACGTGCCTTGGAGTCGAACCGTCGCTCGAGCCCAGTCTCCTGTCCCTCGCACGCTCTCTGCGCTCAACGCTCTCTTGGACGCTAAGCCTCACTGTGATGTGTTCGCGGATGAATGGAAGATCTTGTCAACATGTCTTGAGTATTGTGAGATGAGCGTATGACTGTCGAGTAGCTGTATTCTTTTGTTTTTTTTTGGTACTAATATAGTGTGTTGTGTCTTTAACTAATGTAATTGGCCTTTGGCCGTTTTATGTTAAAGTAAAATAAATAAATAAAATACAGGCACTTTTGAATTGTCAAATAGTCGGTCAGTTAGTCAAAAAGTTGAAGCTAGTTGCCCAGTTCCAAAACGTAGATCTTCATGGAGAAGAACGGGCAAGAAACTCAAAGGACACTCTGTAAATATAGAAAATTACACAACGCCGACTCCTATAAGACCGACGCCTAACGCCGACGCCTATAACACCGACGCCGATAAATCCGACGCCTTACGCCGACGCCTATCGCCGACGCCTATAACACCGACGCCTATAACACCAACGCCTTACGCCGACGCCTAACGCCAACGCCTATAACACCGACGCCAATAGCACCGACGCCTTACGCCGACGCCTTACGCCGACGCCTATAACACCGACGCCTATAACACCGACGCCTATAACACCGACGCCTATAGCACCGACGCCTATAACACCGACGCATATAACACCGACGCCTATAACACCGACGCCTATAACACCGACGCCTTACGCCGACGCCTAACGCCGGCGCCTATAACACCGACGCTTAATGCCGACGCCTATAACACCGACGCCTATAGCACCGACGACTTACGCCGACGCCTTACGCCGACGCCTAACGCCAACGCCTATAACACCGACGCCTATAGCACCGACGCCTTACGCCGACGCCTATAACACCGACGCTTTACGCCGACGCCTAACGCAGGCGCCTATAACACCGACGCTTAATGCCGACGCCTATAACACCGACGCCGATAACACCGACGCCTATAACACCGACGCCTTACGCCGACGCCTACAACACCGACGCCTATAACACCGACGCCTATAACACCGACGCCTATAACACCGACGCCTTACGCCGAAGCCTATAACACCGACGCCTAAAACACCGACGCCTATAGCACCGACGCCTATAACACCGACGCATATAACACCGACGCCTTACGCCGACGCCTAACGCCGACGCCTATAACACCGACGCCAATAACACCGACGCCTTACGCCGACGCCTTACGCTGACGCCTATAACACCGACGCCTATAACACCGACGCCTTACGCCGACGCCTATAACACCGACGCCTATAACACCGACGCCTTACGCCGACGCCTATAACACCGACGCCTATAACACCGACGCCTTACGCCGACGCCTATAACACCGACACCTTACGCCGACGCCTATAACACCGACGCCTTACGCCGACGCCTATAACACCGACGCCTATAACACCGACGCCTATAGCACCGACGCCTTACGCCGACGCCTTACGCCGACGCCTTACGCCGACGCCTATAACACCGACGCCTATAACACCGACGCCTTACGCCGACGCCTATAACACCGACGCCTATAACACCGACGCCTATAACACCGACGCCTATAACACCGACGCCTTACGCCGACGCCTAACACCGACGCCTATAACACCGACGCCTATAACACCGACACCTATAACACCGACGCCTATAACACCGACGCCTATAACACCGACGCCTATAGCACCGACGCCTTACGCCGACGCCTATAGCACCGACGCCTATAACACCGACGCCTATAACACCGACGCCTATAACACCGACGCCTATAACACCGACGCCTATAGCACCGACGCCTTACGCCGACGCCTATAGCACCGACGCCTATAACACCGACGCCTTACGCCGACTGCTGTAACACCGACGCCTTACGCCGACGCCTTACGCCGACGCCTATAACACCGACGCCTTACGCCGACGCCTTACGCCGACGCCTATAGCACCGACGCCTTACGCCGACGCCTTACGCCGACGCCTATAACACCGACGCCTATAACACCGACGCCTTACGCCGACGCCTATAACACCGACGCCTATAACACCGACGCCTATAACACCGACGCCTATAACACCGACGCCTATAACACCGACGCCTATAACACCGACGCCTATAACACCGACGCCTATAACACCGACGCCTATAACACCGACGCCTTACGCCGACGCCTATAACACCGACGCCTATAACACCGACGCCTTACGCCGACGCCTTACGTCGACGCCTATAGCACCGATGCCTTACGCCGACGCCTTACGCCGACGCCTATAACACCGACGCCTATAACACCGACGCCTATAACACCGACGCCTATAACACCGACGCCTATAACACCGACGCCTATAACACCGACGCCTTACGCCGACGCCTATAACACCGACGCCTATAACACCGACGCCTTACGCCGACGCCTTACGTCGACGCCTATAGCACCGATGCCTTACGCCGACGCCTTACGCCGACGCCTATAACACCGACGCCTATAACACCGACGCCTATAACACCGACGCCTATAACACCGACGCCTTACGCCGACGCCTATAACACCGACGCCTATAACACCGACGCCTATAACACCGACGCCTATAACACCGACGCCTATAACACCGACGCCTTACGCCGACGCCTTACACCGACGCCTATAGCACCGACGCCTTACGCCGACGCTTTACGCCGACGCCTATAGCACCGACGCCTTACGCTGACGCCTTACGCCGACGCCTATAACACCGACGCCTATAACACCGACGCCTATAACACCGACGCCTATAACACCGACGCCTTACGCCGACGCCTATAACACCGACGCCTATAACACCGACGCCTATAACACCGACGCCTATAACACCGACGCCTATAACACCGACGCCTATAACACCGACGCCTTACGCCGACGCCTATAACACCGACGCCTATAACACCGACGCCTTACGCCGACGCCTATAACACCGACGCCTATAACACCGACGCCTATAGCACCGACGCCTTACGCCGACGCCTTACGCCGACGCCTTACGCCGACGCCTATAACACCGACGCCTATAACACCGACGCCTTACGCCGACGCCTATAACACCGACGCCTATAGCACCGACGCCTTACGCCGACGCTTTACGCCGACGCCTATAGCACCGACGCCTTACGCTGACGCCTTACGCCGACGCCTATAACACCGACGCCTATAACACCGACGCCTATAACACCGACGCCTATAACACCGACGCCTTACGCCGACGCCTATAACACCGACGCCTATAACACCGACGCCTATAACACCGACGCCTATAACACCGACGCCTATAACACCGACGCCTATAACACCGACGCCTTACGCCGACGCCTATAACACCGACGCCTATAACACCGACGCCTTACGCCGACGCCTATAACACCGACGCCTATAACACCGACGCCTATAACACCGACGCCTTACGTCGACGCCTATAGCACCGATGCCTTACGCCGACGCCTTACGCCGACGCCTTACGCCGACGCCTATAACACCGACGCCTATAACACCGACGCTTATAGCACCGACGCATATAACACCGACGCCTATAACACCGACGCCTATAACACCGACGCCTTACGCCGACGCCTATAACACCGACGCCTATAACACCGACGCCTTACGCCGACGCCTATAACACCGACGCCTATAACACCGACGCCTATAACACCGACGCCTTACGCCGACGCCTATAACACCGACGCCTATAACACCGACGCCTTACGCCGACGCCTATAACACCGACGCCTATAACACCGACGCCTATAACACCGACGCCTATAACACCGACGCCTTACGCCGACGCCTTACACCGACGCCTATAGCACCGACGCCTTACGCCGACGCTTTACGCCGACGCCTATAGCACCGACGCCTTACGCTGACGCCTTACGCCGACGCCTATAACACCGACGCCTATAACACCGACGCCTATAACACCGACGCCTATAACACCGACGCCTATAGCACCGACGCCTTACGCCGACGCCTTACGCCGACGCCTATAACACCGACGCCTATAACACCGACGCCTATAACACCGACGCCTTACGCCGACGCCTATAACACTGACGCCTATAACACCGACGCCTTACGCCGACGCCTATAACACCGACGCCTATAACACCGACGCCTATAACACCGACGCCTTACGCCGACGCCTTACACCGACGCCTATAGCACCGACGCCTTACGCCGACGCTTTACGCCGACGCCTATAGCACCGACGCCTTACGCTGACGCCTTACGCCGACGCCTATAACACCGACGCCTATAACACCGACGCCTATAACACCGACGCCTATAACACCGACGCCTTACGCCGACGCCTATAACACCGACGCCTTACGCCGACGCCTATAACACCGACGCCTTACGCCGACGCCTTACGCCGACGCCTATAACACCGACGCCTATAACACCGACGCCTATAACACCGACGCCTTACGCCGACGCCTGTAACACCGACGCCTTACGCCGACGCCTATAACACCGACGCCTATAACACCGACGCCTTACGCCGACGCCTATAACACCGACGCCTATAACACCGACGCCTATAACACCGACGCCTATAACACCGACGCCTTACGCCGACGCCTAACACCGACGCCTTACGCCGACGCCTATAACACCGACGCCTATAACACCGACGCCTTACGCCGACGCCTAACGCCGACGCCTTACGCCGACGCCTTACGCCGACGCCTATAACACCGACGCCTTACGCCGACGCCTAACACCGACGCCTTACGCCGACGCCTATAACACCGACGCCTATAACACCGACGCCTATAACACCGACGCCTTACGCCGACGCCTGTAACACCGACGCCTTACGCCGACGCCTATAACACCGACGCCTATAACACCGACGCCTTACGCCGACGCCTATAACACCGACGCCTATAACACCGACGCCTATAACACCGACGCCTATAACACCGACGCCTTACGCCGACGCCTAACACCGACGCCTTACGCCGACGCCTATAACACCGACGCCTATAACACCGACGCCTATAGCACCGACGCCTTACGCCGACGCCTTACGCCGACGCCTTACGCCGACGCCTATAACACCGACGCCTTACGCCGACGCCTAACACCGACGCCTTACGCCGACGCCTATAACACCGACGCCTATAACACCGACGCCTATAGCACCGACGCCTTACGCCGACGCCTTACGCCGACGCCTATAACACCGACGCCTATAACACCGACGCCTATAACACCGACGCCTTACGCCGACGCCTATAACACCGACGCCTTACGCCGACGCCTTACGCCGACGCCTATAACACCGACGCCTATAACACCGACGCCTATAACACCGACGCCTATAACACCGACGCCTTACGCCGACGCCTGTAACACCGACGCCTTACGCCGACGCCTTACGCCGACGCCTTACGCCGACGCCTTACGCCGACGCCTTACGCCGACGCCTATAACACCGACGCCTATAACACCGACGCCTTACGCCGACGCCTATAACACCGACGCCTATAACACCGACGCCTATAACACCGACGCCTTACGCCGACGCCTAACACCGACGCCTTACGCCGACGCCTATAACACCGACGCCTATAACACCGACGCCTATAGCACCGACGCCTTACGCCGACGCCTTACGCCGACGCCTATAACACCGACGCCTTACGCCGACGCCTAACAGTGACGCCTTACGCCGATGCCTATAACACCGACGCCTATAACACCGACGCCTATAGCACCGACGCCTTACGCCGACGCCTTACGCCGACGCCTATAACACCGACGCCTATAACACCGACGCCTATAACACCGACGCCTTACGCCGACGCCTGTAACACCGACGCCTTACGCCGACGCCTTACGCCGACGCCTTACGCCGACGCCTTACGCCGACGCCTTACGCCGACGCCTATAACACCGACGCCTTACGCCGACGCCTAACACCGACGCCTTACGCCGACGCCTATAACACCGACGCCTATAACACCGACGCCTATAGCACCGACGCCTTACGCCGACGCCTTACGCCGACGCCTATAACACCGACGCCTTACGCCGACGCCTAACAGTGACGCCTTACGCCGATGCCTATAACACCGACGCCTATAACACCGACGCCTATAGCACCGACGCCTTACGCCGACGCCTTACGCCGACGCCTATAACACCGACGCCTATAACACCGACGCCTATAACACCGACGCCTATAACACCGACGCCTTACGCCGACGCCTGTAACACCGACGCCTTACGCCGACGCCTTACGCCGACGCCTTACGCCGACGCCTTACGCCGACGCCTTACGCCGACGCCTATAACACCGACGCCTATAACACCGACGCCTTACGCCGACGCCTAACAGCGACGCCTATAACACCGACGCCTATAACACCGACGCCTATAACACCGACGCCTTACGCCGACGCCTATAACACCGACGCCTATAACACCGACGCCTATAACACCGACGCCTTACGCCGACGCCTAACACCGACGCCTTACGCCGACGCCTATAACACCGACGCCTATAACACCGACGCCTATAGCACCGACGCCTTACGCCGACGCCTTACGCCGACGCCTATAACACCGACGCCTTACGCCGACGCCTAACAGTGACGCCTTACGCCGATGCCTATAACACCGACGCCTATAGCACCGACGCCTATAACACCGACGCCTATAACACCGACGCCTATAACACCGACGCCTATAACACCGACGCTTATAACACCGACGCCTTACGCCGACGCCTATAACACCGACGCCTATAACACCGACGCCTTACGCCGACGCCTAGCACCGACGCCTATAACACCGACTCCTATAACACCGACGCCTATAACACCGACGCCTATAACACCGACGCCTATAACACCGACGCCTTACGCCGACGCCTAACAGTGACGCCTTACGCCGATGCCTATAACACCGACGCCTATAACACCGACGCCTATAGCACCGACGCCTTACGCCGACGCCTTACGCCGACGCCTATAACACCGACGCCTATAACACCGACGCCTATAACACCGACGCCTTACGCCGACGCCTGTAACACCGACGCCTTACGCCGACGCCTTACGCCGACGCCTTACGCCGACGCCTTACGCCGACGCCTTACGCCGACGCCTATAACACCGACGCCTATAACACCGACGCCTTACGCCGACGCCTAACAGCGACGCCTATAACACCGACGCCTATAACACCGACGCCTATAACACCGACGCCTATAACACCGACGCCTATAACACCGACGCCTATAACACCGACGCCTATAACACCGACGCCTATAACACCGACGCCTATAACACCGACGCTTATAACACCGACGCCTTACGCCGACGCCTATAACACCGACGCCTATAACACCGACGCCTTACGCCGACGCCTAGCACCGACGCCTATAACACCGACTCCTATAACACCGACGCCTATAACACCGACGCCTATAACACCGACGCCTTACGCCGACGCCTATAACACCGACGCCTATAACACCGACGCCTATAACACCGACGCCTATAACACCGACGCCTTACGCCGACGCCTATAACACCGACGCCTATAACACCGACGCCTATAACACCGACGCCTTACGCCGACGCCTAACACCGACGCCTTACGCCGACGCCTATAACACCGACGCCTATAACACCGACGCCTATAGCACCGACGCCTTACGCCGACGCCTTACGCCGACGCCTATAACACCGACGCCTTACGCCGACGCCTAACAGTGACGCCTTACGCCGATGCCTATAACACCGACGCCTATAACACCGACGCCTATAGCACCGACGCCTTACGCCGACGCCTTACGCCGACGCCTATAACACCGACGCCTATAACACCGACGCCTATAACACCGACGCCTTACGCCGACGCCTGTAACACCGACGCCTTACGCCGACGCCTTACGCCGACGCCTTACGCCGACGCCTTACGCCGACGCCTTACGCCGACGCCTATAACACCGACGCCTATAACACCGACGCCTTACGCCGACGCCTAACAGCGACGCCTATAACACCGACGCCTATAACACCGACGCCTATAACACCGACGCCTATAACACCGACGCCTTACGCCGACGCCTATAACACCGACGCCTATAACACCGACGCCTATAACACCGACGCCTTACGCCGACGCCTAACACCGACGCCTTACGCCGACGCCTATAACACCGACGCCTATAACACCGACGCCTATAGCACCGACGCCTTACGCCGACGCCTTACGCCGACGCCTATAACACCGACGCCTTACGCCGACGCCTAACAGTGACGCCTTACGCCGATGCCTATAACACCGACGCCTATAACACCGACGCCTATAGCACCGACGCCTTACGCCGACGCCTTACGCCGACGCCTATAACACCGACGCCTATAACACCGACGCCTATAACACCGACGCCTTACGCCGACGCCTGTAACACCGACGCCTTACGCCGACGCCTTACGCCGACGCCTTACGCCGACGCCTATAACACCGACGCCTATAACACCGACGCCTTACGCCGACGCCTAACAGCGACGCCTATAACACCGACGCCTATAACACCGACGCCTATAACACCGACGCCTATAGCACCGACGCCTTACGCCGACGCCTTACGCCGACGCCTATAGCACCGACGCCTATAACACCGACGCCTATAACACCGACGCCTATAACACCGACGCCTATAACACCGACGCTTATAACACCGACGCCTTACGCCGACGCCTATAACACCGACGCCTATAACACCGACGCCTTACGCCGACGCCTAGCACCGACGCCTATAACACCGACTCCTATAACACCGACGCCTATAACACCGACGCCTATAACACCGACGCCTATAACACCGACGCCTATAACACCGACGCCTATAACACCGACGCCTTACGCCGACGCCTATAACACCGACGCCTATAACACCGACGCCTATAACACCGACGCCTTACGCCGACGCCTTACGTCGACGCCTATAGCACCGATGCCTTACGCCGACGCCTATAACACCGACGCCTATAACACCGACGCCTATAGCACCGACGCCTTACGCCGACGCTTTACGCCGACGCCTATAGCACCGACGCCTTACGCTGACGCCTTACGCCGACGCCTATAACACCGACGCCTATAACACCGACGCCTATAACACCGACGCCTTACGCCGACGCCTATAACACCGACGCCTATAACACCGACGCCTATAACACCGACGCCTATAACACCGACGCCTTACGCCGACGCCTATAATATCTATGGGATACTGCTCTTTTAGTTTTTTTTTCTTTTTTTTTATTCTTGGTGTTAATATTTGTGTTCATAATTTAAGTACTGATTCATGTGTAAGTAAAACTCTGTTTATGATCATAGTTTGAATTATTTATGGCCCTATTCACTAATTTGTTAAGGAATGTTTATTTTATTAATATTTTTTGTAATACTGCGCAGGATGTTGGATTACGCTAATATTTAGTAAAAATTTCTACTAAATATTGGTGTTATTGTTATCCGATTTGATCAACTACTTTAGCAGCTACGTACATATCATTTCTATAGACCGAAATTATATAGCTTTTCCGTTTTATTTTTATTGTACAAATTCGAGCACATTTACTACTAAATCATACTAAAAATATATTGTAATTGGTTGATAACTTTCCGAGATACAGTGCCGTGAAATTTATGTTTTTTTATGAAAAATCAAAACGTTGCAGCTATCTTAAATTCGACCGTACAAACCCCAGTTTTTTTGTAAAGATTACGCATAAGTACCTACTACTAAATCCTACAAAAATTTTAAAAATATCCGTTGGCTAGTGTTCGGGTTCTAAGGTGGCTCCTCAATCCAGACGTCAGGATTGAGGAGCCACCTTTAACGTCGTATAACTTTTTAAGGGTTTTACTACAAATTCCAGGATCCGGCCTACAAAATCGGCTAAGGAGAATGCGCAAAAAAGCCCCAGCTCCGGCGGAAAAGTTACCTATCTCAGATTATTGTACATTTTATGTGTATCAAGTATCAATATGTGTGATGTCTGCAGTGGCAGTCAAACATAGGGAAAAAATGCTTTGAATATCCTTCCAGGCGCTTATTTTTCATTCGACCATTTTAACAAATATCGAGTAAAATATGTAATAGTGGCTATTGATTCACGAATATGTTAGGCATATTGCCTTGATTTTACTTTCAGGGGCATCATATCGTATCTTATAATGTAGTAAAATAATAATAACAAGATTGATTTGATTTTACTTTCAGGGGCATCATATCGTATCTTATAAGGTAGTAAAATAATAATAACAAGATTGATTTGATTTTACTTTCAGGGGCATCATATCGTATCTTATAAGGTAGTAAAATAATAATAACAAGATTGATTTTAGATGTGTTTATTTAGTAAAAAATCATAATTCTAAATCTAGTAACACATTGTCCAAGAAAGCAGCAGGATGGCTAAATTCGTTGTGTCTGGCCCAACCTAAATAATATAAAATCGTGATAACATGGGCACAACTTCCAACACGAAATCTGTTACCTGTCCCACACGTGCCATAGCCTTTGCTATTATGTACTGACAGTAGTGTTTAAGCTAGGTATGCTTGTAGGTTTGGCAACGGCCGCCTCTTGTGAACCTATCTTTTCTACAAGCCTTGCTATTAGGATCTTTTAAAATACCTAGAATAGGTATCTTTTACTGCACCGCCTGCACTTGTTTCGCTCTATAACTGTCCTGGTCGACTAAAAAATAAAGCTATTTTAGCTTTATGTCTGCCTTTGTAAGGCTTAAAAAAATAATCGGATTTAAAATATTATTTTATTATTATTGGATACCCTTTATGATACGATATGATATTCCTGAAATTAAAAATCAAGGCAAATGCCTAACATTCGTAAATCTATATCCAATATTTTATATTTTACTCAATATTTGTTAATATGGTCGAATGAAAAATACGCGCCTGGAAGGATATTCAAAGTAATTTTTTTCTATGTTTGACTGCCACTGCAGACATCACACATATTGATACTTGATACACATAAAATGTACAATAATCTGAGATAGGTAACTTTTGCGCCGGAGCTGGGGTAAATTTGTATGGGAGCTGCGCATTCTCCTTTACTACTAAATATTGGTAGTACCCTCGTTCCGATATGAGACATGGCTCCTCAATCCAGACACACACTACTAACCGTCATATTATATAACTTTCATAAACAATGGCTATTAGAAAATGGTTCGTTTATAACTGGCTGAGAACGATCATCATAAGCGGTTATAACCCATATTCTCACCGTTTCGCCGCCTGCGCACACCGTGCACCGGTTTGGCAAAGTCGCGTGACATGCATGGAGCCTATTGCTGCGGCAAAATATTCTCGCCGACAATTGTTCACGCTCCATGCATAATTTGCGATGGCGTTGGTTGGTGACTGAATGGTCTAGTGGGCATAGTCTCATACTTTTCAATACACGTTTCTTACATGGTTATGGTATGATACGGTGTAGTGGGTAGAATCCTTTATTCTACATATTGTGTGAATCCCTGGTTCAAGCTCAACACCAATGTAGAAAGCTTGCAGCAGCGGTTCACACGCAAGCAGTCCAGTCTGCTCATGATACACCGCTGTATAATATTGGTGTGGGCGCGTACCCGGTAAAAATCCTACGTTAACTTACAGACTTGAGCCAACAAAGTAGCTATGTCGACGAGAATGATCCAGATGTAGAATTTGAGGTCGATCTCTCCAATTTTGAACAGGTACAAGGTGTTTATGGCCGCGTCAATGGCCATGAACGCTGTCAGGATACAGAGGATGAAGCTGTAGATGTAGTACGCTCGCAACAACTTCACGTTTTTCTGAAAATTATATGAATTAAATATATTATATATATTCTGCTGGGGAGTTTGTTGCGCCACTTCTTCTTCGCCGCTATTGCGCTAGGAAGTGGTGAAGGACGGGCGTTTTGGGGGACTGTCTTATGTAATTTTGACGTTCAAAAGTACTGATTCTCAGCCTAGTTTGAATAAATGACTTGATTTTGATTATTAATAATGTTGGGATGATTCCGAAATTGCAGGTTAAGTCGTAGCAAGGTTCTACCAATATGTGTCTTATTCTTTCATACAAAAATAAATATTTTCAAGTTAATCGTGGACATACGGTGGCGCAGTTAGAAATCACGAAGAAACCGAATTATAATTTGTCGGAAAATGCCAACACGCACACGGAAAGCTATTGTATAAACTCTATTAGCGTTGTCTTAAAGCCTCTTTACTATCCGATACTATTCAATGAGCAATATTTATCTACTGATTATTATATTGTAATCACGTTCTCGATAACGGCTCTAACGATTTCGATGAAAGTTGCAATATAGGGGATTAGGGGGGCGAAAAATCGATCTACTCGTAGCTAGGTCTCATATCTGGGAAATTCGTTTTCTCCGTATTTTCACCCGAGCAGAGCTCGGTCGCCCAAAATTTAGAACAAGATGACTACCTAGAATAATGACATGCCAACATGGAATTAGTAAGTACCTACTATTATGGCAGCATGGAATTAGTATGAACTTTCCTATACTATTAAATGAGCATTCTCTATTTTCCCCAGAGCAGAGCTCGGTCGCCCAGGTACTAGAGGCTAATATGACAACGGTAGGTAGTTATATAGGTAATTGGATAATGTTTCCCGGACGTCAATATGTTTGTGTATCTACTGTTTTTAAGGAGAATCTAAACGGACGA
This sequence comes from Agrochola circellaris, assembly GCA_914767755.1. Classification (NCBI taxonomy): domain Eukaryota; kingdom Metazoa; phylum Arthropoda; class Insecta; order Lepidoptera; family Noctuidae; genus Agrochola; species Agrochola circellaris. The sequence goes on from OU611853.1 coordinate 3,541,020, forward strand.
GAGAATCGTGGTGGTATTCACGCCGAGCCATCAAGTTGTCGCTGCGATGCCATCAAGTTGTCGCTGCGATGATATCGCCGTGTGGAGATTGATTCATAGAGTTTTTATTGAATTCGATAGCATGACGAGACTATCGCCGCGATTCTCTCGCTCGTTATATTTTGATTCTAATGCTTCACTTATTGTTTGATTATAGATTGTTCATTCCTTGAATAAAAACTCACCTTATGACCACCTACGATGAAAATAGTATTTAATACAAGATCTGTCATTGTCAATATAATCAGGAAGCCTATTATTACTGTATATACTACATTTTTTGGACGATTCCCTTCTGCTGCACCCATTTTTAATATCCCGTAGAAGGTTATAACCAGTCCGGTGATGAATAACATGGATGATGCCTGAAAAGACATAATACAATATTTTTGAAGGGTTTTTAATGGGGTCTGGACGTAATAGGTTATTAGGTATCTAGGTTCTAACTGATTGATTTGTATGCCTATGTCATATTTATTATAAGTGAATTGTTTGTGTTATTCATGAGAATAAATCCTTTAAACCGAACTTGATTTACTGACAGGTTATGTTAGTATAATGATGCCACATATCGACGAAAACCACGCTTTGTCTATTGAGGTCCCTATTTTTGGTGTCCAGTTTATGATTATTACAACAGACCTGAACAACCCTCGTCTTGGAAGCGTTACTATTTATTGTGCTGCTATAATTCTTACCGTGTCTCGGGAATCATCCTACGTTTTTGGCTACAATTTTCATTCGAAAGTCTATCGTTGTGTCCAAGAATCTTACATGCCCTCGTATTTGGTTTCGGTAATTGGGTAATGAAGTCAAATGGCTAAGTTGTATTAGCGTGATTTTATTTCCTTTACGGCAGCAAATGTTGGTATCTGGCTATCGATCATGTTCGTTAGTTTAGACTTTTGTTTTTTGATTAATAACATACACTAAATTCTAAATTCATTGGTACTTACCAATCTGATATATCCCCATGTTATCAAACCATATCGTAGCGGCACACAGAAACAACATCTTTCACACACTGGCAGCTCCGTACGCATTTTGTTTCCTTTGTATTCCTTCCCTTTCATGAATACTTACTTCAAATTATGCCACTACCACTTTAACTACCTTCCTCTATTATATGTTAGTTTTTAAGATATTTCTGTTCACAACTGTTAAATTTCTGTGTTAATTAATGTAATTGGTGTTACCGTTTTAATTAACAATAAACAATTAAACAATCCGTAAACTACAGGCTGGGATTTATAAATAAGTATCTTCATTAATTTACAATAACAAAAACAAGCGGTTTTCCAGGTTATTTACGATTTCCAGATCAGAATGAATTATAAGAAAAACAGGCCTAACAGTTGAAAACAATAATAAAGAATTGAATATAAAAAAATTGTATAGCATAAAAGTTTAAACTCAAATTGCTATAGAGCTGAATACACTAGAATAGCTGTGTCCAAAGCCACTTACGTGGACATACTAAAACGAAGTAACAGATCATACCTAGGAATAAAAAAAGAAATACACAAATTGAATAAATGGTTCTTGAGTCATCATAACTCATAAGTGCACTAACGTTGAGACGAAGACGATGCGTTTTACTATACATAATGACTGTCAGGACGATTACTTAGACTACTGCTACAAGAGAACAGTTTGATGGGACTTGGTTGCCTTAATTTTCTTTAAACATGAAAGAAAATACATTATCATGTCATACGTTTTAAGCATATTTTATTTAAATGTGTTTTTAATATTAATTTAAGTCATTCAAAATCGTATCACAATTATATTATGACTATTTCTGCAATAGTTATTTTTCTAACCGTTGTTCTATGTTTTATGTTCTTTCAATATGTTATTGCGTCTATAGATTCGGTTATTCCAGTTCTGTAAACTTCTTTTTTATCTTCATTGCCAATAATTATCCTATTAGCAGTAATATATCCATCGACTACAGCATGTGTATGAGCTATAATATCTTCATTGGTTATAACATCTCTTTTGGCTGTAATATTTCCATCGGCTATAATATGTGTATTGGCTATGTTATCTTCTTCGCATTTCATCTTACAAGCTGATTCGTCTGCGTTGTTTACGAACCTGAACTCGCAGTTCGTTGTTAGTTTTATAAACTCACTTCTTACTAGTAGAAGAACATATGCTTGAATCACTGAAAATTATAAAATGGCTTAATTTCTTCTATACAGAATCCTAATGGTGTGTTTACTTTAATCGTTCAGGGGATAATTTGTAAAATAATCATAAACATTATTTTTTCAGTATGTTGCAATATTTTGGTTATTCATAGGAGATGACACTAGAACATCAATAGAAGAAGAACTGAAGAATTGTGCTATGAAAATGTACGAAGGAATTTGTCGCCATAGCAATAAACTTAATAAATACCAGATAAGTAATAAGTTTATTACTGTCTATATGACTATTGTGATTGGTGATTGTCTCTCGTTTCTACTCTTATGATAGGTATAACGCAGAAGTCTGTGTTTCAAGGTAACTGCTACAGTCGAATCGACACGAGAGTTGTACACTTGTGTGCAAAATGTTCTCGATTTTCTATTTTTTTTTTTTTTTTATTTATTTAATAAATTTTGTCACTAACGTAATCTACATACTTTTAGAAAGGGTTGAGTATATAATAGCTACATTAGGTTATTGTTAGTAGAATTTTTTGAGTTATCTTATTTCAAATTGCAGCACGATTTTATCTGCACGCATGTTTATTTGACTAATGATTAAAATAAAGATTATTTACCTATTGGAGCCAAAAAATAAACGGTTACATCAAACAGACTGATACAGACGTGGATGAAGTCCATCTGGTACAGCTTCATCTCATGCGCGACGTACGCGATTAGAGAGACGCCCATGATTATCATCAGGATCCAGAGGATGAAGCTGTAGATATAGTAAGCTTTCAACATCTTCAGATTTTTCTGAAAAAAATAACAAAATATTTGGAACGGATCGGCTTTCGGAAAGGTTATAATTATAATCAACAGTAAAATTATATAACAGATTGTCAAACTTATGTTAGTGATTAAGCATAAGCACAATCAGCCTATAATGTTCCCACTGCTTCGACACAGGCGGGTTTCTGTGAGATGGAGCGGGCCGTAACCCACCACGTGGGCCTAGTGTGGGTTGGTGGATGTCACGTCATGTCTCCGAATTTTTGGTTCTAGGAGATGGTGGTTTCGTCACAATATTTTCCTTCACCGTTCAGGGTGCAGCGGTGGTAATGGTGTTGATTCAATTGTATGCTGTTGTTTTTTGTCCGTCAATCGCAGTTAAAATAATTTCGACAAACTGTAATTTATTCATGTTTATCAAATACAAGGTGAGTCAAAAGTAATGTCACAATGTGAATGTGCCATAATTTTTGCAAATGGCGTCAAATGTCATTGTGCTTTGACATTTAGATAAACGAAAGATAAAGAATTAATTGACAGTGCAATGGAGCCATTCACATAGCTCAGGAGCCTCAGATAATGACGGAGATTTTGAAACACCAATTTTAGGCCGTATAATCTCTCGTTTTAGCGATTTGATTTGGCTGGCCAGATCACCAGTTCTGACGGTGCCAGAATTCTTCCTTTGAGGCTTTTTGAAATCTATCTATAGACCACAACCTTGAAAATCTTGAAAGCAAACATTGAACAAGAAATCACCAAAATGGGGCCAGATTAACTCAAAATGCCGTAAAACGACCAGAAATGTGCATCAACTCAGTAGGTAGGTAGTAATTTGACCGATATAATTTTTTTGACTTAATGTCATCAATTTTACACCTTTAAATAATCTTTACCTACGTGAAAATAGGGCCCAATTTTTTTCATTTTCAACAAAATGGTAACCAATTCTCATTATGACATTATTTTTGCCCCAACCTGTATATTGGCGTGTAAATATAAAATTATTGTTTGAGTATAACCAATTTGTAACTCACCGTATGTCCTGCATAGAGGAACACTACATTTAGTACAATGTCCGCTCCTCCTAGTATTACAAAGAATCCAAACATAACTAAATATACTTTGTCACTTGCTTCATTCTTGAACATTGCTAGCGTTTCGAAGAAACTTGTTGTGGCACAAACTAATAGTATGACACCTATAACCTGAAAAATGTATAAAATACAGGTTGATGTTGGAAAAAATTTAATAGCAAGTTACCTAGTTTGAAAGTTTTTAGTGTCGTGTTTTATTCTGACGCGGCAATAAATTTGTTTTTAAGTTTTTGTCTTTGTTACATACTATCCTCAAATTAACAAACATAACATTACTCAAATTCTATAAGGTGTTGTAGGCCATTTTGACAAGCAAAGAAGATAATAAAATATAGAAAACTTATGATATCTGCGAAAAAAGAGAGAAAAAAACTATTAGAGTTTTATAAATGTAGGTAGGGCAGTTTCTGCCTAGTTTTGTCATAATCCGAGCAAGGGGAGTTTCCTATAGCAATAAACAATGCTATAACAAGCTATTGCTATAGCATTGTTTAATTATACTTTAATATGTAGATACTCACCAATCTGACATAACCCCACACGATCAGCCCATGTCTTAGTGGCAAACACATACAGCATCTTTTAAACTGTGGTATCTCGCCACGATTTCTTATCATTTTGTCCGTCAATTTACACAAATTATAACACTATCAGTTTTGAAATCGTAAAAACACACAAAAACAAAATTAACAAGTTCTATGAACACAATAACTCAGATCAAAATGTTACTTTGATTAAACTCAGTAATACGCTACTAACTTTTAAATACCTAAGTATCTTCCCCCATTTATATTCAATAACAAAAACAAGTGATAATAAATTAGCAGAAATCACAGTAAATAAATAATATTATGGACTCTGTAGTTGTAAACATAATTATTATGTTTATGTCACAACAAAACTAAAATACATAATATGGGAATTCCCAAAGGTCTGGTGCTAGGCCTGATTCTCTCTTCCGCTTCTATGTGCTGTACGTACAACGACATTCACATTTCTGGAAAGACAGAACCATTACCAAAATTCGACACAAAAACAAACGAAAAACGCCACTATTTTCACTTGTTTTAAACTTCAATGCCACAAACGAATCCACAAACAGACAGTCAATTACCAGACGGCAAAGGTATTCATCCTCCTTCAACTAACTTTATGTACAAAGTAGGAAGTGGACTGAGTCGTATGCCACGCGTTACGTATCTTAGTATGTTATATGGTACCGACACAAGCCAGTTGTTAAGTGGCCCCAAACCCGCCCACCGCAATCTTGCGGCCTCGGCCGTAATCATCTTTACTCTGAACCATTTCAGGAAACTTTTTGAATTGATTTACGTGTTAAAACTTTGCATATTTCATTCTAGATTTCTTTGTTACTTTTTCTGCCTATAATATCATCAAGATCTATTGATATTATTACAACCTGAAATGTCGTTTTTGTTTATTAGATATTTAGCGAAAACGTCAAAAAAATCATGTTCTTGTATGATATTTGCTTTATTTTATTTTGGGAATACTAAAAATTGTTGTAGTAAATATTGTACGGTGGTACGGAACCTTTCGAGTGCAAGTCCGACTCGCGTTTGGTTCTGTTTTTAGTTCATTTAAATGAAGTTTATTTTTCATCTCAAATAAAAATCGCAATGATAAATTTGTGTTTCATAGTGATATACAGAATTACAAAGTTATTTTTTACAGTTGCTGAATTTCGCCCATATTTAAATAAAATACCTTATGAATTGTGATGCGTTTTTTATATTTGTTGATTATATATAGTATGCTATGTAGCATGTTTTATAGATGTTTCAAGTTTCTAACTTGTTTAGTTGTTGAGATAGAGCTCGTACAAAAATGATCTAAAACTGACAACTTTTATAGCCGCCTATTTCTTCATTGTTGAAGATGAGAGGCACCCTTCGGGTACAGAACCCTAAAAAGGACGAACCCATAACGATGCAAGAAGATGCAATACCTGCTAAACAGTAAACACCACGCTCGCTTAAGGCGTGTTAAGGATTTCAGGTTTAAGTGTTTGCTCTAAGATTTCCTGGCTTAGATTAATTTCAGGCTAATTATAGATAATAGCGAAACGGCATATGTACAGTAGGCTGCACGCCAGTGGTAAAAAAAAACAGTGTAAGCTGACCTCTTATTCTATTGAAACTGCATTCTACGCTAGGCCAGCTCAAGGTCATCGGTGTGCAGTCGACTGTACCAATCGTTAACTCCACAAAGGAAACAATATAAGCTACTGTCGTAGTATTTAATATTAATTTACAAAATAATGTTCTTCACGCCAATGTTTTATAACAACATGGTACTTATCATTCGGTGATCGGCGTCGTTCCGTGAGTTTTACTAACTCCTTCTTCACAATTTCCATGTTTCACTTCATCAGCTATTTCTTCTTCCGAATGCATCGTACATTCACATTCAGCTGCATTGTTTATAAACCTGAACTCATAGTTTTTCTTAATTTTAATCATTTGGCTTCTTATTAGTAGTAGAATACACGCTTGAATCACTGAAAGAAAAATAATTGTTAAGAGTTGAATTTCTTTCTACATGACCAAGTTCAGCCCAAAATTGTATAATTTCTTCTATTACGCTGTTTTAAATGTAAGAAATAGTGTCAGGCTGATTTAAACGGTTTGTTTTGGTATATCTAGATTACTGTGTAGGTTTGTTTGAATGCCGCATTAGATAGATAGATATAATATTTAATTTTATGCACACTATACAGGGTGGCAGGAACATTGACGCGAAAACTGTTACCATGGATTCAGTACATGATTCTGAATCCCCTGCGTTGAAATTTCTCATCGGTATTTTTTTTTCAAATCTGGTGTTTCATAGAAAAGTGCAATACCTACGCGGTCAAAATATATGGTAACACTTTTCGCGTCGATGATGCCAGCCTGTATACATTACAGATATAAATATAGAATTCGATAGGACCTCAGCTATACATAACTGTATATATAAGTCGATAGCTATTTTAAGTACGACAGCCCAATGGCTGGAGCCTAGGATTCAAGTTAGTTGGTATTAAGGAAAAGGACAACTTACAGATTTGAGCTAGATAAGTGGCCAAGTCAACTAGAAGCACCCAAGTGCGGAACTCATCGATCGCTTGAAGATTGAACCAGTAAACAGTGTACGAAGACAAGCCGAAACCAATCATTGCCGTCGTTATCCAGAGGACGAAGCTATACACGTAGTATGCTCTCAACAGCTTCAGGATTTTCTGAAAAAGATATAGTAATATTCTGAAAGTGGCACGGGTGACTGAAAAGAAGTGTGGAAATCGATGAAGTAGGACACTCATACTGATCACTTCCCCCAATGTTTGAAACATTGCCTTTTCGTGTTGTTTCATCAGAGCATGACGCTTTCTATGTCTACGAAGAATAGACACAGCTCTTTCTATTCAAAGTGACATTTTGTTTCTCCATTTTTGACATCGCACCGTAGAAATCCTTCTACAATCTGTCATTTTCTCTTTCGTTTCTAACAATCTTTGTCTAGGTCCTTTTATATGTAGACTATTTCAGAAGAAAGTTTTCTATACCAAACTGTCAAAATCACACTGACAACTGACAGTTGTCTCCACGGCCACAAAGTATACACGGTTATCTGCAAAATCATGATTTTACAGGAGAGCATTTAAACACAAAACTGTGATAATTAATAGAAGAACAAAGCCATCTTCTCATAGTTTACATCATTTCGTTAATAGGAAATATTACCAAGGAAACGGTTAAGGCCAACATTACTAAAATATTTTTTTGTTCTAAAATACGGTTCTTCGACACTGGGAAAAATTGTTGTGAATCAAACAGAAAAATTAATCTTATGACAAAACAAAGAAACCTGAGTCGAATTATATAAAAGAGTGAATTTCGTAAAAATGTGCAGTTGACTCTTTCTACTTTGCTACCGTCGCACTGTCTACACGAAACGTCAGTTTTGTCTACTCTTCCGTCGACAAAACGGTGTTCATGCTACGCGTGCTGGTGTGTGAAACAACAAGGAAAGGCAAAGGGAAGGCCAAGGCAGAAAAGGAAGACGGAAAGGCAGGAAGGACACGTTGTCTATCTCTTTCCGAACAGCGAACTGAGTCTATCCGCCTTAATGACTATTGTTCTACATAGGCAGCCGGTCGATTCTGTAAAAATATCACCGTGAAACTTAGGTGAAGTGAGCGTGAAGTGAGCTGTCAATAGTGTTAATCCCTAGCATCCTGCCGGTCGATTTGTGACAGTGACAGCTCACTTCACGCTCACTTCACCTAAGTTTCACGTTGATATTTCTACAGAATCGACCAACCCTAATTACCTTTAAAACTGTATATTGCACGACTCATGCGAAGCATTAGAGAGTGCTTTGCGATCGAAAAATTAGTTTTGCCTCCTTTCTGCAACTGTTTTTATTTATTGTTACATTTCTGCTAGTACACAGAAACTACTTAATTTATAAACCACTGTATATATAATTTAATGGAGATTAATGCTGTACTTTTCAAAAATTTATTTAATGCAGCAGAAACGAAAAAAAAACACCAAAATAGTTTAAAAAAAATTCCCGTCAATCAAGCATGAAACCTGAAAACATTTTAGCTTGCGAAGAAATCAATTAATAGAGTTTTTTTTATTTATAGATTCTTTTCATCCGTAGGAGGAACCCTATTGTAAATGCCTCTTTTATTCAAAGTAGTGTAATGATTTTGTAAAATAATGATTAATAATAGGACGTTTTTCCACAAGCGACGGATGGCGCTAGTGGTTACACGAAATTTATACATCCGTTTAGGTATTCGTCTGTAGAATAAGTATGTTTGTTTTGTATAATTAATAAATCATTATTGTTTAAATTTAAAAAGTTTATTTACAGGTAATTAAGCCCTAATGTATTTTAGTTAGTCAAGTGACTGTATGTACTATTTACTCTGCTCTGATTGGTCGTATAGCCGGCTGAGTGTTCACTTCCGTTTAAAGTGGGGAAAATTCGGTTGATAACTGATTTGTTTAGACAGAGTCAGTCTATTTCGAGGCGTTGTACCGTAAGCATATCTTACAGATCCGTGCTTTACGTTATATTATTACTAAATTAATAAGTGATTGTTAATAACCTGATTATGTTGTAGAAAAATAAATAAACATTATTAATACTAAACTTGAGGTGTATGATTTCATTTCATCTCAGAAGTGGGATTTGCCTACAAAAAAGCCTACAGTAAGAGTGATTTAAGAAATGCTAGGTTATGTGTGCCTAAAGTAAAGCTAAGTGTGCTTCAAATAAAGCCAAGTGTGCTTCAAATAAAGCCAAGTGTGCTAAATTAAAGCCAAGTGTGCTAAATTAAAGCCAAGTGTGCTAAATTAAAGCCAAGTGTGCTAAAGATAAAGCCAAGTGTGCTTAAGAAGTTTTTGTTTGGCCAAGTGAGTCAATAAAGACTTGGGCCAAGTGTGCCCGATACGAACAAAGCTATCCTCAAGGACGTAAGTAAAGCATGAATTTATCGATTAACTATTATTACATAAAGTGTGACTAAGTATGTCAGATTTCTTAATAATATTTAGCCATGTGTGCAAAAGGCATGTTTGGAGCAAACCTCAAATAATTCCCTTTTGATTTCCTAAAAATATTGGTAAACACTATAATACATGTAATGATTGCGCCTATTTTTGTGAACCTCAAATAATACTAAAGGGCCAAGTAAACTGCACGTTAAATAGAGGCGGTTATACAAGAAAAAAAAGTTTTAGAGGATCAGTTAAATATTTCCCCTTTCAAAATGCAATAATAATAATTAATACATAGTTTATTTCTGATGTTTATTTTTATTTCACTGCTATTGATATGACTGCCTATTAAATTTTGCATTAGTTATTTTCTTTCTCAAACTCCTTAGACATTTTACTTGTTTATTTAGTGAGTTACTTTTATTTATTGCACATTCCGTTAATGTACTAAACTTTTTGGAGATATTATAAAATGAGCTTAAAACATAATAATTATTAATCTTGTGAGGTCACTATGCTATGGACTCTGGACTGAGTTAATGTTATAAAAAAAGTATGTGCTAATCAATGTGTTATTATATTTTTGAGGCCATGGAATCTGATGGTGCCAGAACACCAGAAGAAGAGCCGCCTGTTCAGCGGGGCGAGAAATCAAAAGGCAAACGGGTAGCCTCTGTGTCGAACAAGGCAGACGCAAAGACGAAACGTGCAAAGAAGCGATCAAAAAGGAAGCGCAGGAGGTCTACTTCGGCCTCTTCGCCTTCAACCACGACAACAGATACTACAAATACACCACCGCGACGCAAGAAACAGAAAGGGATTTCAAGTTGGTCAAAAAAAGAGGTATTAAGTCTTTTGAGTGTTTTTCAAGAAGGAACTCGTAATACATCACGTAGCTTAAACAATAATCATTTGAATAATGTTATACCGGAGTTCGATCCTTCTAGTAAAACTCAAAGTATTGGAAGTTGGGTTAGGAAGGTAAATGAATGTGCTGTAATATACGAATGGGACGAGAAGCAGACCATACATTTTGCTCTACAAAAACTTGCTGGGCTGGCAAAAAAATGGTTCGAAGCCCTACCAAGTGTAGTATTTAGTTGGACTGAGTGGCAAGCCAAACTAACAAAGGCTTTTCCAAGTGAGCAGAATTATGGCCGGCTTCTGGAAGAAATGTTAGCTCGTACGTCACGAAGTAATGAAAATTTGACTGAATATTTTTACGACAAATTAATGCTTATACATAGATGTCACATCAGTGGTAAAAAGGCCGTAGATTGCATAACCCACGGTATTTATGATAAATCCATTAGAAATGGAGCCCAAGCATTAAATTGTAGTGAACCGGAAGATTTGTTACATTTTTTCGGTTCCCAGCGTGCTTTATCAGAAACTGTTTCTACAAATAGAAAACGTCATGACCTTGCCTCAACATCAACTTCAAATGATAGCTCAGTAACTTGTTTTAACTGTCGTAGTAAAGGACACCCTTACTTCAAATGTCCCAAACCTCTTGTCAAGTGTCTAAAATGTCACAGAGTAGGGCATAATAATGAAAATTGCAAACTTACACTGCTAATTCCACGAACGGAACCTAAGTCAAGCGATAACATTGAACGTAAAACTCTAACAATTTCTACATACAGTAATCGCAATAAAAAGTTCTTCAAACAAGTCGAAGTAAACCATCAAGTTTTGAGTGGGTACATAGATTTTGGCAGTGAGTGTAGTCTTATGCGTGAATCTGACGCAAATAGTCTTAACCCCACCAAAACTTTCTCAAAACTACCAAAAATCAAGGGTTTTGGTAACTCCGCAGTTACGCCCTTGTATAGTACTTTTGTCAACCTTAAAATTGATGATATCGAATCAAGTGTGGAAGTGCTAGTCGTTAATGATGAGTTTATGCAGACTGGTTTACTGATTGGCCAAAATTTTACTGAATTACCATCCATAGCTGTATACAAAGACGATAGTACGTTATTTTTTTACAAAGCTCCTGGGCTCCGTGGCAGCGTCAGCGATTTGAATTCCCTAAAACTTACCTTGCCGAACCATATTCAGTTAGCCAGGAACAAATCCGAATTAGTCGAAGTTTCTGCTTTAGATTCTTGTTGCTCTGGGGGTGTTTATATAGAAGGTTATATTAGTAATGAACCTGGTAAAGAATATAACTTACACCAGGGTATTTATCATATAAGCGCAGGTAAATGTTACCTTATTTTGTCCAATCTTTCTGATCATTCTCTATATTTGCCCAAAAACGCTCTAATTCCTTTTGAAGAAAAAGAAATTTTATGCATTAACAAAATCACAAAGGACATTACTAACTTAGTTCCTCTAGTTAAATCTGAAATCAAAGTCGGTCCCCAAGTTGACGATAAAACAATGGATAAGCTTTATGAACTATTGCAGTCGTATCGTGATTGTTTTGCATTTAATTTGAGTGAGATAGGTTGTAATGACTCTATTAAAATGAAGATAGATTTACTTGACGATAGACCTGTCGTCTACAGACCTTATCGCTTGTCGCACTCCGAAAGAGGACAGGTACGAGAAATTATTGATGACCTGTTGCAAAATGATATCATACAGGAATCTAATTCTAATTATGCTAGCCCTATAGTAATTGTAAAAAAGAAAACTGGAGAACAGCGTCTTTGTGTAGATTACCGATCCTTAAATAACAAAACTAGGAAAGATTGTTTCCCCTTGCCATTAATTGACGACCAGATAACTAATCTCAGCGGCAATCGTTTTTTCACCTCATTGGACCTTGCTTCAGGATATTATCAGGTCTCTTTGGCCGAGGAAAGTCGTCCCCTTACCGCATTCGTAACGCCCGATGGACATTATGAATTTAAAAGAATGCCATTCGGATTAGCTAACGCACCAGCCGTGTTTCAGAGAGTTATTAATCAAATTCTCGGTGCAAAGCGCTACGAATCTGCCCTGGCGTATTTAGACGATATTCTTGTACCTTCAACCGATTTAGAGGAAGGTTTTCGAAGGCTTGAGGAAATTCTGAAGCTAATGCGAGAAAATGGTCTCACCCTTAAACTAGCAAAATGCCGTTTCTTTGACACAACGATTAACTATCTAGGGTATGAAATATCGGCAGATGGGATACGACCGAACGAAAATAAAGTTCTAGCTGTAAAAGAATTCCCTATTCCTCGCAATGTGCACGAGGTTCGTCAATTCTTGGGATTAGCAAGCTATTTCAGAAAATTTGTAAAGAGTTTCGGGGAAATTGCAAGACCCCTCACCATTTTATTAAAAAAAGGAAATACTTTCACATGGGCAGATGAACAATCCCAAGCATTCTTTACATTAAAAGATAATTTGATAAATAGACCAATACTAGCCTTATACAACCCTAAACTTGCAACGGAGCTACACACAGACGCTAGTGCTTTAGGTGTAGGAGGAATATTGGTACAATGGCAATCTAGCCCTCGGGTACTCAAGCCCGTTGCTTACTTTAGTAGGCAGACGACGCCCGAAGAGCGTCACTTACATTCCTACGAACTTGAAACGTTAGCTATTGTTTGCTCCCTGAAAAAGTTTCGTGTTTATCTGTTGGGATTAGAATTTAAAATAGTAACAGACTGTAATGCGCTCCGGACTACACTAACTAAAAGAGACCTTATACCGCGTATAGCTAGGTGGTGGCTGCAAATTAGCGAGTTCACTTTTACTATTGAGTACAGACCCGGGACGCGTATGGCCCATGTCGATGCATTAAGCCGCAATACCATATTGCCTTCTGACATCAACGATGAGTCCTCCGTGACCGTGTATCATATCGAGACTGATAATTGGTTATTAACATTACAAATGTCGGATCCAGATATCTCACGTATTTATAAAATTCTCAAACCTGAATCTGACGAAGAATCTAAAGATATTAAGAAAAATTATCTTATTAAAAATCATAAATTATATAGAAAAAATGGTGATGATATACGTCTGGTTGTCCCTCGTAATGCTCGTTGGCAAATATGCCGTTATAATCATGATGACGTAGGGCACTTGGGCATTTCTAAAACGACTGAGCGAATTCAATCTGTCTTTTGGTTTCCAAAGTTGAGGCGATTTGTGAAAAAATATGTAAAGTCTTGTATTCAGTGCGCTTACAATAAAGATGATATTTCTAGACAAAAGACTGGACAATTGTATCCTATAGAGAAAGTGGGCATCCCGTTCCACACAATTCACATTGACCATCTTGGCCCATTTGTAAAGAGTAGGAACGGCAATGCCTACATCCTTACTGTAGTTGACGGCTTTACAAAATACCTATTTGTAAAAGCGGTAAAAGACACGAAAACCAAGACTACGATAAAAATTCTTGAAAGCATATTTTATGACTTTGGCTTACCAAATCGAATCATATCTGATCGCGGTACTTCTTTTACTTCAACTGCTTTCAAGAGCTTTTGCGGAAGTCATGGTATTAAACATGTTCTGAACGCTGTAGCATGTCCCAGGGCGAACGGTCAAGTTGAAAGGTATAACCAAACTATCTTGAATTCACTGGCAAAACATAATGACGGCAATGACGAACGCAACTGGGACATATATCTTGGCAAAATTCAGTGGGGTGTAAATAATTCCATAAATTCCTCCACTAAACGAACTGCCACAGAGGCTTTATTTGGTACCAGGTTCAAAGACAGTTTAAATAACAAATTGGATGTTGGAACTGACGCCATACCAAACACGCTACAAAGCTTAAGAGATGAGGTCAGCACCAATATCAGAGTTAGCCAAGAAAAACAAAAAGTTAATTATGATACCGGTAGGATCCCAGCTAGTATCTATAAAGAAGGTGATTTGATTAAGATTACTAGAACTAATTTCAATAACAAGGGTAATAGCACTAAACTCCTTTCAAAATTCACAGGTCCGTACAAAATCACAAAAGTTTTGGGTAACGACCGATATAAAATTGCCGAAATTCCGGGTTTTAGTAAACGGAAAAATACATTTAAAAGCGTAGTTTCCGCTGACCGTGTAAGACCCTGGATAAATATTCATTCCCCTGACCATAAAAGTTCATCAAATGATGGTAACTCATCTTCTGGTGCTGAAAGTAATGATGACGATAAATCATGCCCGGAAATCGAATCTAAAATAAATGAATAGCCAAATGTAATGATTTTGTATGTAAAGTTCATTTTAATTTAACTGTCATTAGAATTGTAAAATCGTGCTTCAGGAGATCGCACGATGTCGGATGGCCGAATGTAATGATTTTGTAAAATAATGATTAATAATAGGACGTTTTTCCACAAGCGACGGATGGCGCTAGTGGTTACACGAAATTTATACATCCGTTTAGGTATTCGTCTGTAGAATAAGTATGTTTGTTTTGTATAATTAATAAATCATTATTGTTTAAATTTAAAAAGTTTATTTACAGGTAATTAAGCCCTAATGTATTTTAGTTAGTCAAGTGACTGTATGTACTATTTACTCTGCTCTGATTGGTCGTATAGCCGGCTGAGTGTTCACTTCCGTTTAAAGTGGGGAAAATTCGGTTGATAACTGATTTGTTTAGACAGAGTCAGTCTATTTCGAGGCGTTGTACCGTAAGCATATCTTACAGATCCGTGCTTTACGTTATATTATTACTAAATTAATAAGTGATTGTTAATAACCTGATTATGTTGTAGAAAAATAAATAAACATTATTAATACTAAACTTGAGGTGTATGATTTCATTTCAGTAGTTTAATTATAATTAATAAAATGTTAGCTTGTATATTATAATTAAGATTATTCTATGTATTGAATTTGAAATTAAAAATTAATAAAAAACTAACTAATATAATATCTATAACTTTAAATAATTCCAACTTCGACGCTCTTCCGTTGCCTAGCAACCAACAAAGCAAACCTAAATAGTCTTTTACAGTACGTAAAGATTACGAAGTACGAAATTTTACCTATATTGATGGTTAAAATGTTTGAATAAGAGTTATGAGCGTGCACTTTTGAATTTTCCGAATATACTTAATTTATTTTTATTCGTTACCATTAGTTTTCGGGAACCAGCTTCCATAAATTTTTGCCCATCCTCCTTTTCAATCAAATAAATATTGTATCTTTTGTGAAGAAGTACTTATAATCAGCTCAGATCAGAGTTCGTCCTCTTCTTAAATCAATGAATATATATTTTTTCGTAGACCAGCAGACGGATATTTCTATAAAAGAAACCTTACTTTACATTCCGTTTATATACTCACCCTATGTCCTCCAATAACAAACACAATGTTCATTATAATATCTCCCAAAGTAAAGAGCATTAAAAACGCCAACAGTGCTGCATAAACTTTATAACTTTTATTATCTGGTTCAGTTTTGATCAATCCCAACATCGTTGAAAAAGATTTTTCAGCACCAACCATCACTAGGGCGGAAATTACCTGAGAACATTGAAACATATTGTTTGATTTTAACAAACCTTTGCTTTTTCGGGATAAAAGTTACCTACCCCATGAAACTGCTGGTATCTGCCAAGATAATCTTTCTACTCAAATTCAGTATACATTTGGACGTAGTTAAGCGGAAAGGATCCAACCCACACTATGGACGAAAATGAGTTATGTATACCAAAACACTCTTTGTAGTTAAAACTTTAATATCACAAAAACAATCCCAACCCATCATGTCATTATGACCATACGTTACCAACCCGTATGTATGGCAGGTCATACGATCACATAACA
This sequence comes from Agrochola circellaris, assembly GCA_914767755.1. NCBI lineage: Eukaryota > Metazoa > Arthropoda > Insecta > Lepidoptera > Noctuidae > Agrochola > Agrochola circellaris. Next base: position 3,557,342 of record OU611853.1, read on the forward strand.
CGATCTGATCTTAAAACTTGAATATCTCAACACTAACTCTGTGTGGGTTGGATCCTTTCTGTTTAACTACGTCCATTTAATCAGTAACTGATTTAATGTATATCTGAGGGGATTAGAGAGACAGATATACTCACTTTTGGAAAAAGGACAGACTGATCAATGATTATGTTCCTACGCATGGGTCGTCTTATTAGCTATGTAGATATGTACTCACCAATCGGAGATATCCCCACGCGATCAAACCATATCGTAACGGAAGACATAAACAACATCTGGTGCACACCGGTAGATCTAACCGCATCTTGTTGGAGCACTCACTTTCTTATACACCTCAAAATATTTAACCTAACAGTTTTGAAATATACGTAGGAAACGTATCACCTCAGATGACACCTGGGCCATAAAAAATATCAGCAAACACAATCACTAGTTTTTGATACAAAAACAAAACAAGCTTTAAAGCTGCTTTTTTAGTTAAGTAACTCGGTAAGGGTATTTTATTTTAAAATAGTAACAGAAAGACTGGTTAGCGCGCTCGCGGAGCGGCACAAGACGGTGGCTAAGTGGTGGGCCCGTGTAATCACGCGCCCGCGCATTTTAAAGTGGCTATTATAGGGCTATACTGGCTCGTCCTGTCATAACCGAGAAGACCAGCGGAAGCGGATCAGACAAAGTAAACAACAAGTTTGGCAGACATACGCCAACATCTTTACCAAATCTGAAAAATTGCATTCTATGTTACGAGTGATTTCAAAGTCCTGAGAGACCTTTAATTTCATCCTCCATCCCTTCATTTTCCTATTCGTGGTCTTCCTGGAAAAGTCGGTCATATCCTGGAGCACGGGCGTCTTCTTCGTTTTTAACAAAACACACAGTGCATATGGACAGCTCAACTGTAAGATGCGTCGCATCGCATCTATTAACTCAGTTAATGGATGATGGTCATATCCGTGTTTTTGAGAAGCGAGCTAACATTGCGCGGGCGACTGATGCGTCACCAACCACAGGAATCGAGCCCGATGCGGCGATACTCGCAGTTTGAGATTCGGAAGAACCTCTGACCTGATAGGTTTATTTCGGAATTTTCAATTTCTACTGGGTCCATTTGAACTCCTACCTTTTCACGGGTACTTGTCGTTAACACCGAGGTTATTGGGCAGTAATCCTTACTTCCTAACTATTATAATATAATACAATAAATATAAAATCGAAAGTGAATTTGTTTGTTGGTTTGTTTGTTTGTAACGCTTTCACGCTAAAAAGGCTGAACGGATTTGAATGAAATTTGGCACATAGGTAGACCATAGCATGGACATAAGCTACTTTTCATCCTGGATCGCAGACGAAATCGTGGGCAACAGCTAAAAAAGCCATAAATTGCCCTGTTTTCTCGGTTCTCCATGCCTGGTGATTATGATAATATTCAATGAGGCTATTTGTAGCAATTTTTTATTTATTTATAAGTGAGTACCTATACGTAATTTAGTATTGCAGCTAAATATTGAATATCACCATTGCGGTAGAAAATCTATTTCTACCCCTACCTGTATTTTAGTATTTACTCCTCGTGCCAGTATTATTAAAAAAAAAACGTTTTTTTTATATATATGTTAATTCTTAGACCAATGAAAAACCAAGACAGAGCGCTGTCAACAGTAAAGTGAAGCCGGTTTCGTAAACATGTGTGCACTTTGTATGGTATAGTTTGATCGTAGTGTCATTGTAAAAGGTTGTAAATGTGTGCGTGTGAGCGTGTATGCACAGAGCGGCGGTGTAGTTTCGGCATGCTTCACTGTATTGTTCGCAGCGCTCTGTTTTGGTTTTTATTTGGTCTGAGAATACACATTTTTTTTTTTTTACTTTTTTTTTAAAATAATATGGGACGGGGAGTAAATACTCACTGTCTCAGTGTTAATTTATAGTAATGGACTTCGTCTGAAAATAAATAAATAATAATTATTAACACCAGTAAGAATGAATGTCAAGCTGTAAGCAGTCTTATTTGTTAACAGGACACCACATGGCTATAAATAGACGCCGGTATGTAGTATGTAGGATTGTAAGAAGGAAGCACCTATTTAAAGGTTCGTATAGAAACGAGTAGCTACTTACGTATATTGTGTGCACTGTGAATAACACTGACACTGCACGCGTAGCATTACCGCCGTAGAAACGAGTTTTGTCGACGGAAGAATAGACAAAATGACGGTTAAACAATCACAATCACAATTTTGTCTATTCTTCCGTCGACAAAACCCGTTTGTATGGTGCTGCTCGGACCTACTTAGTAGATAGAGGAACTTATGCCCGTTTGCACTAACAATAGGTAGCTGCTAAATGTAATGCCTAATTAAAAGCACGCCGTTGGATTTTCAACGCTCGGTTCAGCGCCGAGAGTTCAAAACTGCTATAACATTTTGGCATTACCTTTAGGTATGTTAGTGAAAGATAAACAAAAAAAAAAACTATGCCACAGAAGAAAAGCAGGACGCGTGCCATTCTATTTAAATTGTTTTCTATTTCATATTGTGTTTTTCCCATCCATATTTATCTAACCACTTATACATATAATTAGGCTCTAGTAAGGCCATGCAATTTGGCCTTCAAAACGTCAGTTTTCAGTAATCGCATTTACTCGTAACACGACCTTTTTAATTAATTAATTAATACGTAGGCTAGAGTACCTAATTAATAAAAACCGGCCAAGTGCGTATTGGACCACGCACAATGAAGGGTTCCGTAGTTGGAATGAATTAATCCCAAGAACAAACGTAACATTGTAGTTGAAACATACTCGTATGTTCTCCCATACGAAATGTATGGGAAATCATGTTTTTCAAACTATAAATTTAAGTTGGTCGATTATTGCTCATTAAAGCCTACTTATCTGTGATAGTTTTCCTTTTTATTTCTTTATATATGGGTTAAAATCATTTAAAATGACCATTTTGATTGCAAAATTTGTCCACACCCGATATTTTATGATACAGTTATTTTTACTATGTAAAAACTACCTATTAGTACTCTGATGTATATTATCTAACTATATAACACACACATCTATATCTGTTGAGCATAATAAATTCTTTATATTGCTTTGTTCTCATCAAAGTCGGATAATCTCCATACAAAATAATTTGTCCTCTTCACGGGCTACGTTACAAAAATCATCTGAATAAATTTATTAGCTACAGTATTTACTTATTCATGAACTTTTTGCCAAATCGTTGTTGATGGCCCTTGATTACGGTTAAAAATATTTTTTATTAATTACTTAAAATATTTAAATTTTGGGTTCAAAATAATGTCCATTATTTTGATCATTTTTGTTATTCATTTTTGTCACGCCCAATTTGGTAATATATAGAATTTGTAAAATGGCAACACTCAAACTATAACGAGCCAATCACATGCCAGAATCTAATATGAGTCGGCCATTTTGTCCTCGAGTGAAAATAGTGAATGACGTGTGTTTTTTTGTCGGCGAGAAAAATTCCAATTATAAATTATCTGTTTTGTTTTGTTTCTAACAACGCAGGTAAGTGAACACTTATATTATTAAATTAAGCAATTAGGTACTTTATTGTTGACATTTATTGAAATGCTAGGTGGTTGTAACTCATTGCGATTTCTGTTTGGCTTAACGTATTTGAAATTACTTTCAAAGTACAGCAGTTTTTCATTTTTGTTATGATTTAATTACGTTACAAAAATGAAATAACAAAAGTGAAATAAAGACGCAATCACATTGCTGATAAAATGTTATTAATAGCGAGTGATTTTAATGTTGTATAAAATATGTGAGTGAATTTTCGGTGTATATAATATGGGTCCGTATGTCTTTCTGTTTGTTATGTACAATGTCATTTGTTAGCCCTTATTTATTTTACAGATTTTATAGATTCCTCATAATTAATTAATAAAACAAATGATAAAAAAGAAATAAACAGTGTTTTATTGCGAAACACCATATGATAAATCAATAAAATAAATAACAGTCAGATAATAATGTGTATTGTAACCGAGCCCTAATATTTCATTTTTGTTATTTTTTGTTACGCGTTTCATTTTTGTTACATTTCCATTTTTGTTTCATTTTTGTCACAATGGTCATTTTAAATGATTTTCACCCATATACTTCTTCAGTGATTTTTTTCACAAATCCAAGTGCAATCATTTAGCTGGCAGGGGCCGGTACACTTGACTCTAACAAAAATTTGCACTTTAGAGCTCAATATTTCGCAAACGGATTCCTCAATTGAAAAATGATTTTGAAAAACCCGCAATATTTTTGAACGACCTTTCCAACGATACCCCACACCATGGGATGGACGAGAAAAAAAAACATCCCCACTTTACGTATAAGGAACACGTAAAGGGGATGTTTTTTTTTTCTCGGTACCCTACAAAGTTTTTTTTCATAGTTTTATTTTACCACTTTGTTGGCGTGATTAATATGTATACTTACCAGTACTAACCCTCTCTGAGCTAAGCCGCGGACAGACAGACGGACATGGCGAAACGATAAGGGTTCCTTGTTTACTACGGAACCCTAAAAACGGTGCCATAATAGCTAGTTGTTACTGGTGCCTTTCATCATCGTCAGCCTAATAGAAGTACACTGTTTGACACGATCCCGAAAAATAGCACGCCGTATTCTCGATCCTTGGCTACACTTATCCAGCTAATACCAACCAACTTGCGAAGATACAACGCCATATGTGAACTGTATCACAATGACGTCACGCGAAATCAATCGCGCAAGCAGGGTTCTTCGCACTGGGCACGCCACAATTGTGGCGATAAGTCCCCTCTTTGAGGAGTGGCTAGAGAGGCGCCACGGCGTCCTCACCTTCCGCCTGACACAGTTCCTCACCGGACATGGTTGTTTCGGGAGGTTTCTGTTCAGGATAAAGCGGGAGGAAACGCCCGGGTGTCACCACTGTGTGGATCGCCCGGAGGACATGGTGGAGCATACGGTGGAGGTCTGCCCAGCTTGGGCGGAGCACCGCCGTGTCCTCACGGAGGCGATCGGCGGCGGCGATCTCTCGCGTCCGGCCCTGGTTCAGGCCATGGTCCGGAGCGAGAGTGCATGGGAGGCCGTCACCTCCTTCTGCGAAGCAGTAATGCTCGCGAAGGAGGAGGCGGAGCGCGCGAGGGAGAGGCAAAATGCGCGCCCTCGCGCCCCTAGTCGCCGCAGGAGACGCCCCGGGCGTCGGGAGTCGAGAGCCGACTTCCGGCCACGGCGCGGGCTTGCGGACGGTGAGCAATGGGTAGCTCGCCGTCCGATAGGGACCAGGCCCGGGTTGACGGCGCGTTGTGTTCCACGCGTGCCTCAAAGAGATGTCAGCACCAACTGACGGGGTCCGGAAGGGCCAATGCCTGCCGGGGTTGCGGGTTTGTCTGAAAGAGAAATATCGCGACCTCGGCACACAGGCAACGGAAGGAACACGGGTGGGTTTTAGTTAGTAAAAGTCTGACACGCCCTCCCGCTCCACCCAGAGCGGGAGAAGTTATTTGATAATTTCCCATACTCAAAAAAAAAAAAAAAAAGGGTTCTTCGCACAATTTAGCGTATAAGCAACATCCTGACATCAACCGTCGTAGCTCACCAGTCACAACACCCATATGTTCGGAACGTTGTCCCTTTCTAATGGGTGATGTGGAACTTGACTCCCTGTTCCGCAAACCTCTGCTCCGTCTATCCTGAGAACATTCCCCACTCCGCCAACGGTCGGTAAGAGCACTTCTACAAGTCCTCGGACCTACGGCTAACCATGTCAGCTTATGCCGTGGTGATTATGCCGAATTCTAGTCATAAGGGTGACTCCTTTTTTTTTTTTTTTTGAGGGTGGGAAATTATTATATAACTTCTTCCGCTCTGGGCGGAGCGGGAGGGCGTGTCAGACTTTTACTGACTAAAACCCACCCGTGTTCCTTCCGTTGCCTGTGTGCCGGGGTCGCGATATCCCTTTCGGACAAACCCGCAACCCCGGCAGGAAGGGTGACTCCTAGCATAGTGTAAAAGCTCGTCGAGTATTTTGCAATTTACGGTCAGTTATACTGGTGGCGAAATGTGAATGTACTATAAATACTGCCCAACCCATCGGGATTACAGGCGTGATGTTGTTATTTCCTACAATTAAAAACAACAACATATTATGTTGTGTAGTAAAGAACAACATTAAAAAAACCCAAATTTTGATTAATATTACATAAATGGGTTTTGTTGTTTACAAACAAATATCCACTCACACACACACACACAATGAACCTATTATTATATTGTCGTTCGCAATAATTATATAAATTAGGAGTGCTAAACAGAATTATTCGACAGTGTTGTTGATACTGTGAGAGGAGCAGACACAATATAGTTATATTATCTGAGTGACTACTTAGTGACTTTTTTGTGCTCAGAATTGCTTCAGGTACGGTTACTTGCTTTGATTACTAACTGCTGTTCATAGAGCAATTGGAAATAGGAGAACATAATAATATTTGTATATTCATAGCAAATTGGAACCTTTATAAAACTAGTGTTGTTAAATCTATATAGTAGATAAAAAGATTATAATTTTAATTTATCTACTTAACCTTTGGTTTAGGTACCTACATTGATGCCCCAAATATTTTAATTGGTAACTTTATCTCTTAATTATTACAGATGCCTAGTCAGAGCGTTTTTTTGTATTTTCTTTCGGTACTAACTCAAAGGTTTCTTATTTTAGAGGTACTAGGGCCGTGCTCAGGTGCAATAACATTGTTATTTTTTTTTTTCAGGCGTTACAAACTAATTATTGGAGGCTTTATTTCTGAAAGATTTAATTTTCATAATGTACTCTCCAACGTTAGGGCGGCCAATGGCTAGCTGTGAAGTGACCAAACAAAATGTTATACGTGCACCTCGTAGTGTTCAGCGATCCTCTTGTATTTGCACTCTAAGAGGCTTGTTATTACTATGGGCATTTCTGAAATTGGTAAGTACAAAAAATAATTAAATTTATTAATACACAAGCCGTGTCAAACTTCTCTCTTGTCAAAAATTCTTCCTTATTGCGCACTTTCGTTCTACATGGAACTCTTGTGCAGAGATTCAAGCTTCTTGACCTAGTGGTTTAGGCTGTGCGTTGTGTATCAGTGAATGAATGAATTTAAGATTTTTAATTAAAAGTAGAAGATAGGTTTCAATGGCTTCTTCTTCAGACGATGGGTCGCTTATTATACCCAACCCGGGTATTATTAGCGGCCAAACATTATTTCCAAGATACAGGCGTTATAACTATCTTGTTTGGAAGTCAAGAAATAATATAGTTCTATCAGAGCAGCTCTTTGTTACAATTTTTATAATCTAATTCTTAGAAATATAACTAAACAAATATTTGTATTAGATTCAAATAATCGTTAAAAGTACTCTGTCAAAGCTTTATTTTATTAACTCCTGTAATTACATGACTGAAATAAAAATAGTCAATCAAATCATTTGACGTGAGTTTGACAGTTTGTATGTAAGCACTGATGTGAAGGCTATTTTGAATTGCCGGCCTATAAAATTCTGTTATTAAATTATTTCGTTGGCCTTAAAAAACTAACCCGCTAAGAAAATGAACTTTATTTAAATATATAATGAAAATGTTTTTATTTTATTTACAGGTAGTGTCAGTACTATGGACCGGCGTAATAATAATTGCAACTATTGCGCCATTTTTATCATCCGAACACAGAGAACCGCCGATTAGTCGATCGATTTTTGGAGCAGGTGCCATAGTTTTACAACTAGTGGAATTTGGAATGATTGTCATGTTCATCACAGCTGGGGTCAAGGTAAACTATTTTTATTTATTTTTTACTATTTCATTTTCAATATCAATATTTAATATTTTCTTTATTTACACTTCAAAGCCACAAACTGTGTAGCCCTGGCTCTTGTACTAGGAGTTCCTGTACCACAAAAGCCAAATATTAAAAATACTGTTTCGTTTGTGCAATGAAGGGTGACTGCTGAGCCTCGGGTCCTGGGTTAAATGCTGGACAAAGGGTTATTGGGTTCTATTAAGTTTATATCAACCCAGTCTGGATTGGTGGTAAATGGAAATAGGCTGGCCTCCTAATACAAATGTCTTAAACAAAACTCGCGAGCTTTGTACACTTGGTTTTACTATATACAGAAAAGGCTTTTTTTTTTTCCGGGGAAACAGGGAGTCATGCTATGCTAGTCCAAAACCTGACATTGCACATTACTGAATTAGACAACTTTATTATAGCGTGTGTTGTGCATATCTAAACTAACAATAGTTTATAGATAAGATTGTGAGAACCGTTCGTTTATAATCTATCGATATTATTTCCGTAACATTATAAACAGTTGAAAAATTGTAAAATGGGTTAGGTTAAATTAGAACTGTGATCAACCGCGCGCGAGCCGAGCTAGCGAAGCGAGTGGGTTTTTTGTTGGTTTCCCATAGATTATAAACTAACTAAAAATAATGCGTTAAATTGTAATCGCCACGTTGCAGTTCACAATTTTTCAACATTTTATAATCTACTAACTAAAATAATACCGATAGATTAAAAACTAACGAAGTTTATACGGTGACATAGACATCGCGTTCATTAATGCGTATTATTCTAAGCTTCCTGTGTGCGAATAAACTGTTAAATGAATAGCATGGTTTTGTAACACCTAAATGTACACATGAATGCAATAAAGAGTTTGAGAGTTTGAGTTTGACCTATAAGGCCACAGTCTATAGACTAGTATGGACATACTCGTTTACAGAAATCGACAGAATTTATCATCATCATGGTCATATTTGGTAGATTAAAGTGCTGAAACAATGACACTAGGTGTCAAAAGCATAATACTAGTCTTGTATTGTGGTTTTATTAAAGCGTCGATTGATACCAGTCTGTTATGTCCCACTGCCTCACAAAGATCTTAAGACTTGCTCACTGGCATGTTGTCGATTTTAAACTGAGGCCCGGCTTTTTGCAGTAGTAAGAAAAGGGTTCTCTGTGCTTACATCTTTATCTATGTTCAGAAATTCAATAAATAATTAATTGAAAATGTATTGATTGTTCGATTTCTTTTTTCAGAAAAATGCCAATCTCTACCGAACTTACTACCGCTACTGCATACTGACTCTTATTATCTACATCATAGCGGTGACACTGTGCATCGCATTGGACTACGACCATGGACACTACTTCGGAGAGATCTATTTAACTTATCATGTCGGTGAATTTCCGATAATTGAAAATGACGCTCTGCTATTTATCGGTGCTGCCGTATTGGATATTTGTAAGTACCTAGAAATAATGACATCAACGGTTACTGAAAGAAACATTTGGCAAACACGTCTTCCGTGAAGTAATTTTGTGAGGTGTATTTGAATGAATATCTTTTTGATTCAAAAAGGTTTTTGTATGATTGTTAATACTTGTGGCTTATTGGTTGTTTTAAATGAAATTGACATCAATTGGTATCCGTGACAAAATAAAATACCTTAGACAAGGGCGTTTTACATAGATATCGTTTGTGTTTGGTCATTAATTGTCTCAAAAATTAATGGTTTTCTTTCATTACAGGTCTGGAAATTCTTCTAATACTTTCAATAAAGGGTTTGATAAGCAAGTATAGTTATAATCAAAATTATGCACCTGGTGAAAAAGTCTAGTCACTGTTATTTATTTATATTTAAATAGTCATAGGTAGGAACAAGTCCTTACAAGGCTTTTCAGCGCAAAAAAACATTTTGGTTATGAAAATGCACATTTTTTATTAATAAGATTGTTTCAAACATTTTCCATTTTTCCTCAATAAAAATACCTACCTGGGTACTTATTTTCAATGATGTTATTGTATATTGATATTGTAAATAAAGAAAGACAAGAAAGAAAGAAAAAAGAGAAGTTGAAGAACAGAAGAGTCAATAGCTACGGAACTTCCAGAATATTTGGCCAACCACCTCAACATGAAACGGAAATCGAATGTATGCAATTTGTTAGCAAAATTGAACGTTGTCATATCGTGTAGCTTTATAAATATTGTAGATTTATCAATAAAACATAAACAATATTAACTTTTTTTAAATTAATTCTACAGAATATAATCATGAGCACGTAACACAAACATAACATCAAGCCTATTTTCCCCGAAGGGTCAGACCGCGTTCTAACCAAAAGCGATCGTCGCTATCATTTTGTTCGGTGAATCGAAACGCTTAGTCGCGCCGACAGCGGGCGCCTTCGGAAAACCGCGAAGAAAAAGTAACATAAGAACGCGACGTAGAGTAAAGAGCGCGAAGTCGCGAGCTTAAGTAAAGGACAGAAAACTTTACACACAGTACACAGAATATAAGTCTTCCATTGCCGCCCCAACGGTGATTCTATGAAAACCTCAGCTATGTTGGTATACCTGAACATTTTCCTTCAATCCTTGAATAACTACTTAGGGCCTAATAGCAGCAGATATATCTGTAATACACCCGTAATACCAGCCTGTTACTGTCCCACTGCAGGGCAAAGGCCTCTTCTCATATAGAGGAGGCACAAGCATTGATCACCACGCTTGCTCAAGACGGGTTGGCGATTTCAGACTTATATTAACTATATAAATCCAGGTTTCCTCACGATGTTTTCCTTCACCGATGTCAGTAATGTCCAAGATAAACTCAGAAAGTATATTTGAATTGAAAACGTCACATTGGTACTTGCCAAGATTTGAACCCTACGGCCTTAACCACTGGGCCATCACATTACAAATACACACATAAATATAAGAAATACGGTCTGAAGAAAATTATCCTCTGTGACATTTGGAGAACTGTTTTTGTCATAAGTCTGATGGCCTAAGTTGTATTTTTTACTTATTGTTTTATACTTTGAAAATAATATACAGTTTTAAATTGAATACTGCATTTTATTTACCATCCCACATGAAGAAAATTATCCTCTCTGACATAAAGAGAGTAGGTATAATTTTCTCTACAACGAATTTCGGTCACGTCGATCAATCTGAAACTGATGAGTTCACCAACTTAAGAGATATTATAGTACAAAAGTGTGTGAGCAAACACCAGTGCAGTCTCTGTTCCTTGTACTCTCATAGTCCTAAGGGACGGCAATCTAACACGACCGGGGGGAAACAAGAGCAGAACCGACGGCTTTACACGCTCTCCGAGGCCTTCGAGGGGTCCCGAATTGTTCAGAAACGGTTATCCATCGGTGGACCGACCTAGGTTTAAAGCCTCGTACAGACTGGTGCGACGCGACAGCGCGACGGGACTCTAACAAAACAATTTCTAAAAAATCTTCACAGTTGAACAATTACCGGTGTCGCGTCCAGCCAGTCTGCACGAGGTTTAACTCGAACTATTGGGTTCTAATCGATCGGAACTGCTTTTCATGATTGAGCTCCTCAGAGAGATAGTTTTTTAGACTGCTTTCCTAAGTTGGTATACCTAAGGATGTGAATTTAAAATAAGTCACAGAAAAAATCTGCTGCTCCATACATTTTGTGTTCAAAGTGAACTCAAATGCAAGTATGGAGGGGCAATTTTTTTTGTTTGTGATTTCATGCTACTTCACTTAGTAAAAGTTATTCATAATGATGAGCACAAAGACCTCTTTTCAGGGTTAGGGTAAACAAAAATTACGCTTGTATATCCAGGCTCTGGAAAACCATGCGAATACCTTCGGAATTTGACCTTCAAAACGTCAGTGTTTCAGTAATGGCGACCTTTTAAATTAATTGCGTGCGTTAATAAACATGCACCTAGGCCGAAGTAATTTAAAAAAACAGCAAAGAGTGAGTCGAACTCGCTCAACTAAGTTTGTTTACAAAGGGTTTGTGCTGATTTCTACAAAAGTGGGTTGTTAGAGAAATCGTTATATTTATCCTGAAATATTTACATACACCTCCATCGATCGTGAATGTATTACCTATCGAATTATTTCATTCCGGACTCAATTCTTCAAAGATACTCCAGGCATTGACCAGTCGTCCCATAAGTGTCCACACCTCGCCTCCGTAACCTGTCACCTTTCCCTGGAATTGAGTGACTTTTTAAAAGTAGGAAATAACAAATAAACAACCTCAATGGAGTCAAAAAGGCGTTAAAAAACCCAACAATTTGATTCTTATCAGATAAATGGGTTTTTGTTGTTTACAAACAAAATTATAAACTTAAATACACATACATTGAAACTATCAGTTATTATTATGTAGTTCTCAATTATTATATAAATGATGACTCTAAACAGATTAATTAAACAGTGTTGATAAAAACTGCAAGAGGAGCAGACACAAGTAGAATATAGAATATAAAGTGACCAGTGCTTTTGAATGAGAAGCCAAACTTTCAGACTAGCTTCAGGTATCTTAACTCGCTTTTTTATTCATCTTAAATATAGTATATAGTTAGTATATAATTTTGCTACTTTTATTAATTAGTTATAAGTTGTTTGTACCCACTTGTAAATATGTATTTCCAACTTAAATAAAAACATATGCTTAACGGTAAAAAAATCTTAAATATTATTTATTTTGCCGTAACTATGTGTTGCATCAATATGTATGTATTTATTAACTTCATTGTACGCTAAATAATTATGACTTATAATTATTTAAATATGTATAGAGAAAATATTGTTTGAAACAGTGGTCTTATCGCAATCGATGATCTCTTCTTAGACAACCTTGATAATGATTATGTCGATGATAATTGTATATAATATAACTTCACTGACCCCATATTCACAACATTTGCCCAGTTAGATGCCAGTTGCTCAGGTGTTAAAAAATAATGAGTTTATACAATATTTAAGATTTTGATTTTCACCATCAATTATTCCGGAAGGTTTAAATCCTACAATAATATTAAACTTACATAATTGTAATAAATAAAGGGATCTAGATGTTTTGTCAGTAGTAAAACTCGTGCAAAGTAGGGGCGGATCACTAGTGAATGATAAAAAATGTAGTCAGTTATTCAAAGGTGTTTACAAGTTGTAAAATGAAAGTTCAAATGGCTCCCAAAATTCTGGGAGGGGCACATGAGCCAGACAGATAAGAAGTGTCTCTCGTATTCTTGTAGTGCACTGTGCAATTTTTTGGGATATATTTTTTTTCCATCGATATATAGTAGCCTACTTCTTCAGCGTTCATCATTGAAGCAATGTCTTGATATGCATTCAGGCCAGTCCATTCAGACAATTCGATTTTATTTTACTTAAACCGTTCGGGGGGGCACGTGGCCGTTTGCATCCGCCCTTGGCTATTCATACCAGCAAATTATAACATAATATTTGTTTTCAGGCGCATAATACAGTATTGGTGGTTTTAGTCACAAACAGTGTTTTTGAAAGATTTGACTTGAACAATGCATTCTCCAAAATTGGTGCCTCTGACGACTACTTGTGGAAAAACCATACCAAGACAGTCTCGTGATAAGGGCGTCCAGTGCCTCCGAGGATCTGTAAGGCGGTGGTTATTAATTTGGGCTTCTCTGCGATTGGTAAGTTGTGATTGTACCACGTTTTGTGGCTTTCTCTCGACAGCAGTTAAATCGAATTTGTTGCGAACTCCTGAGTGCCATAATATGCAGGCATTGTGACTTTGCTACTGATAATAAAAATAAATTAAATTAAATATCATTTATATATTATATATATTCATACAGACACATACTCTTAAAATAAAATAATAACACTGATAGAATATAATACAAAAATTCAATAACTAAAAATATATATTTAAAAGTCTTTTACCTCTCTTGCAAGATGGACGACACGGTACACAGCTTTTACTATTTCATTCTTACTCAGGGTTACCCTTGTGTAGAATGACACTCTGAGCTTACTTAGCAGCGCGGAAAACCTGGCAACGTTGCTCTCGGCGAACATGTTGTGGCAGCATCTTCATCGCCACATGCGAACTACGCATCAAAGACCTGACGTCACACAACATCCTGACGTCACTCAAATCCTGCATCGCGCAGTTAGAGTTTACCGCGCTGTGGACATATATACAAGCTCCCGACTTCAACCTCTGGGCAGCTGCCCGCCAGACACGACACCCGTCTGGTCGGAGGATCCTCCCTTTTCTATGGTGGATGAGTGAACTTTTCACCCTGTTCCTCATACCCCTAAAATGTCAGTCGCACTACACGGCCAGGGCAAGTTCATCATAGCCCGGTAAGCATTATGATACTGTACACGAAGAGTGTTATACGCACTCCTCGTGTACCGGTACCAAAGTTGGCTGGTGTACAACGACTGACAGCAGGCTCTGAACAGCGTCACCTTCACGATTCGAGCAGTGATAAAAACGTCTAGCTAGCATATTGCTTCTACAAGCGATACTGCGTCTCTGTCGCAATAAAGAGTATTATAAGTATTTCTAGTGTAATCCATACAATACGCCAAAAAGGAGTAATTTATGTATAGTTATCATTATGACCCTGTTGCATCCCACTGGGGAATAGGCCTTCCTGCCGTCTTTCCATTTTCTCTCCCTTTTGCCATTTGAACCCAATCTTAGGTAGGAATTTACCTCGTTTCGCCGTCTCCTTCGGGGCCTACAGATTATGATTTATTTTTAATTTACAGGCAGTGTCAGTACTATGGACCGGTGTACTCGTGATAACGACTTGGCAAATTAATGCACACTACTGGTACCAGCGGGAATCAACGAACTTCGAAAAAGTTCCCACTAGTGTGAAGTTTGCAGCAGTTGCCTTAGTTATACAACTAGTGGAATTTGGAATGATTGTCACGTTGATCTGTGCTGGGGTCAAGGTAATTATCATAGAAAATTCTTTGTATGTATTGTCCTGGGTTCGATCCCCGGGTCGAACTAAATGTTATTGCGTTTTCCGTTATTCTTAAATGGTTTCAGTACCAGCCCGGAATTTGGATGTGTACCCGGTTAGGGGAAACAGACACTTTAGCTTATCCCTATTACATGGGTCTTATTCAAAGCTGGAAATGTGGGTGTGGTATACAACTCAGCCTACTTCTGTGGAGAATACGGACCTTTTGTTAATTTATAAAAATAAAACACGTGACAAGTGTTGGAGGCACCCAATTGAACCCAGTCTAATATAATCTAATTTTGACGTAACCTCGATCGAAGTACATAACGCATTGAATTAAACTGCGTTATTGTTCTGTTTGAGTAATAAGAGATAATTAGACATGACATTAATTAACGCTTTCATTCCGAACTTCCTGTTAAGCGTTATCACGTGGTGTAGTGTGCACATCTAATAGTCCCCATATTCACCTTAACATGGGGAACTGACAGACCGTAATATTTACGGTATTGAAAATCCTTGGCATATTTATTGTTGATTACAGTTCATATTTGGTAGCGTTATAGGCAATAAAGTGTCAAGAAAACAATCAAGTACAGCCTTTTTTAATTTTTTTTGGGTGTGAATTTATCAAATAACTTCTCCCGTTCTGGGCGGAGGTGAGGGCGTGTCAGACTCTTACTGACTAAAACCTACCTTGTTCCTTCAGGTGCCTGTACGTTGCCAGGGACCACGGTATCCCTTTCGGACTTTCTCGCAACCCCGGCAGGATCAAGTACTGGCTACGTGTCAAATATTCACCAAGATTCAGCTTAATGAAAAATGTTATTGATAGCAAACTTGCCAGATGGCAAATTCTCCATCCAATAGGTGTAGATTTAGGTCCTGTACCTCTGGAATACTTTTTTATTAACCCAACAACACAACATCAAGCCTGCAAGTATCATAGTTCATCCATATATTTTTTAAATGATAAACCATTTAACTTTATTTTCAGAGAAGTGCCAGTCTCTATCGAGCTTACTACGGCTACTGCATACTGACCCTTATTATGTACATCATAGCGGTGACACTGTGCATCGCACTGGACAATGAAACTGGTTATTACTTCGGAAAGTTCTACATAACTTATCAAATCAACGAATTGCCAATTATTGAAAATGGCGCTCCTTTATTTGGCGGTGCGGCCATTTTGGATATTTGTAAGTACCTACCCTATTTTGACCTAACTGCAAAAAGCTTGTATTAAAAAAAAACATCACTAGAAACAAGTTTCGGCAATAAAGTTGCAAGTCTGAAATACTTGTGCAAGATCGAGAAAATCTTTTAGAGTCAAAGAATATTATTTTTCATGTGGTTATTGATATTTTTTTGGGGAATATGAACATGACTGTTTTAATTGTAAGACACTTTGTTCTTCCCCTTTTAAACATATTCTTTTTTTTATTGCTTTTCGTGTCTGTCTGTGTGACCGCGTTGTTTTTGTAAACTACGCAACGAATTTTGATGCGGTTTCAACATCATTTAGAGAATTTATTCCGAAAGGTTTTGTGTATAAAACTTTAATATTTAACTTAGATAAAGCACACAAATCTCTATGTTTTAACATATCGCCACGGTAGTACATTTGCGCAGCCGTGCGAAGCAAGGGCGGGTGAGGTCGCTGGTACATAATAAAACTTTTAAGAAAAGGGCGTTTAAAACAATGACCTATGTATTTAGTCCGTATACCTATGTCATGTTTTCACTTTCTTTCTTTACAGGTCTGGAAATATTGCTGATACGTTTAATAAAAAAGTTGATCAACAAATACAGTAATGAGGATATTACAAATTGCGAAAATGTCTAGTCATTATATTTTATTTTTATTATTAGGTAGATAGGTAGAAATCGCTATAGCCGCATGAATACATCTTTTGTGGTTCGAATTGCTTTCGAATGTACTCATATATTTTTATACGGTTTAGATTTACTACCTACATTAAAATACATATTATTTTAAGTCGTCAGATACCAAAAAACTGAAATGTCAATTATTGTTTTATCTATTTTATAAGTAACATTAGACGAGATATAAGGGTGCGTTCGCATTATGTAATATGTACATGCATGTATATTTATGTAAGTTGTCTGTATTATTATCATAAGTTTATCAATAAAAGAATGACCAACAATAACTACGTTTTTATTAACTCTACAGAATAAAGGGCTTCCATTGCCGCCTTAGTGGTGGATCTACGAAGATCTCAGCTATGTGGTTGGTGTAGCTGGACCTGCCCTCCTGGTACCGCTCCTTGCGTAACTCACTGCGGACTAGGAGGAGTAGATATATCTGTAACACTGTACACAAATATTATGTCAGAGAGGGTCAGCTGTGGTCCTTAAAAAAGTGGTAGCGAGGCTGAATGCCCAGGGTTCGCTGGACATATATGAACACCCATCACCGTTAGTGGAGGTTATTTAAATACATCCCAATAGGGTTCCTTGTGATTAATTTTCAAAAAAAAAAAAAGGTTGAGTTTATTTTACTTTTTAAACACAGTTAATAAACACGGACTGCAACACGGAGTGCAACTCATTCAATTGATTTATTTTCCGAAAAAAATTATTAATTAGTTTTTTTTACTTTTTAAACACAGTTAATAAACACGGAGTGCAACACGGAGTGCAACACAGTCAATAAACACTTTATAAAACAAGGAGTGACGTGGTCTCGTTCTGATTCGCGTTCAATGTCACGTGGCCATAGTTTTAATTATTAGGCGATTATTTCTCAAAAATATTAATTAATTTGTTATCTTTTTAGCTCAGAACCATTCTATAAAACAAAATTCTTACTGTCGACTAGCCTATTGCTGTTGCTGATTGTGAGTAATGTTTAGATTGTTAGAGAAGAATGTTTACATGTCAGGCATAAGTTATGCATAGGTTATGCATAGCTAGCATGTGAACTTTAATCTTAACCCAAATTTACACCGGGGCGATATTGTGTTACTGTGTACAACAAAATGATGAACAAAATGACCGAGGGTCTAGTGTGAGTTTTGTTTAACCATCTCGATTTTACGCATCGACCGCGTTCGGCGCTCTGATTGGCCCTTCACTGGCCTTCACTGGTGATGGGCCAATCAGAGCGCCGAACGCGGTCGATGCGTAAAATCGAGATGGTTAAACGAAACTCACACTAGACCCTCAGATGTATGAACATAAACGGGACAAAAGGAGTACTGTCGTAAGGATCGTGCTTGTGGCGTTATGTACTAGTTTCTGCCCCCATGGGAAGAAGGCGTGAGTAGTATGTGTACAACAAAACTATGAAATTGTAGAGAAGGTTTTGGTATCCACATCAAACCTTCAGGGTATCATACAAATCATTTAAGACTATAATATATAGGTAGTCAGAGATATAAATTAATGATTGCATTTTTGGTCGTAGCTGAGTCTCAAGGTCTTGGGATCGAGCTCCGGAGGCGGGTAGTGTTATTGATTTTTTCTACTAAGGAATTCTTAGCATCAAGCTATTGCGTAACACACATTTTGTCAATTCGACAATTCGTTGGTATTTTCCTAGTCGAGCTGACGAACTGTCAAACACAAGTATGAATGAATAGATTCGATGTTTTTTTGGTATTTTGATAGAATGTTTGTTACGCAATTTCATTGGGGTGCGGGTTTGTGCTCGGTTAACACAAGGTCATTCCCTAATTAATATCATTAATGCCGAAAAGTGGTTGCACTCTTCACCCTTTACATAAACGATAACTTAATGTTCCGTAAGGCGTGCTACACATTTTTTCAGGCTACACATTTTATTTAGCAGTATTATTTAATAACAAAGCTGATCCGAAGTTATTACTAAGTACATTATATTCAATTTTTCCCACCCGACTTTGTCGATGAACAAGTGTGTAGTACGCTTACGTCTTAGTATTTATAGCAAATTGATACATTACCAAATCCTGTGAATGCGAGTGAGAATTCAGTGACGACGAAATTCCACCGAGGGAACCTGTCCAGGTCTATGTAGGTGATCAGCACCACTACGAAGGTGGCCACCAACGTCGTCAGCTCGTAGTAGTAGTACACGCGCAGGAGACGTCGCCTTTTCTGAAAGATTTAAACATATCCTTGAGGTAGTAGTTATAAAACCAACAGATGATCGGAGACAAGCGACAATCCGTTCAAGTTTCTTACGGACGTATCGGGGCTTGAGGGCAATACTAGAAGTCAATCTACTGTTGTTCGATCTTCTGGACGTATTCTATTAGGAATACCATCTCCATAATACATCTCTGCCTATCCTTTCTAAAACTACCAGCGTAATTAATTAATTCATAATATCACTTACCAAATGAGCTCCAACGATCAAAACTAAATGGAACACGATATCCAGCGCATATAGTACGAATATGACGCACAGTTGAGCTTCCATGATCACGCCTCTATACAGTGCGGCCGTGGTCGTGAAGGTGCTCTCGATGTCCCGGAAGAAAAACAATAGTACCGCCTGCAGGATCGCGAACAGGCATGTCACCAACTGGAACAGAATATTGTGACCTATAGAGATAATCTACCGCCTCAGTCACACAGCGAGTACTTGCTGCGAGTGAATTCGCTGCGAATTCACTCGCAGCAAGTATTCGCTGCCTGCCTGTCACACAGCGATATCTACACGCGAATTTCAGATTGACATTGACAAAGCGGCGCGCTTTTCGGAATGGCTACTCGCAGTGGCGGCTCCAGGATTGTCGTTTGGGAGGGGTTTGACCCCGCTGAGGGTAGGTTTTAGCAAAGCAAACACTAAAAAAGCACACAACATTTTAGAAGCCTCTCGGATTGCTTTTCGCAAATTCCTCAATGACTTCGTCGGTTCTAGACTACCAGAGATATCTCGGTAAATATACATGGCGGCCGAATCAGACAGCGTGAGGGCCAAAATTGTCACATATACAAAACATCTTAGAGAAAAAAAACTTGAAAACGTAATAGATACTTATTAAGTTAAGGATAATTGATGATAATTGTACATTAAGTAGTGTAATACTTGCTAAAAAGTTTATTATAAAGCTCACTTTAATTATTATCACGGAAGAACTCAGACACTTTTGGGGGGGGGGCTTGAGCCCCTTAGCCCCCCTTTTTTTTTTTTTTTTTTTTTTTTTGGATGGGAAATTATCAAATAACTTCTCCCGCTCTGGGTGGAGCGGGAGGGCGTGTCAGACTTTTACTGACTAAAACCCACCCGTGTTCCTTCCGTTGCCTGTGTGCCGAGGTCGCGATATCCCTTTCAGACAAACCCGCGACCCCGGCAGGCCCTTAGCCCCCCTGGATCCGCTACTGGCTACTTGCAGCGAGTACTCTGTCACACACAGCGAATTCTCGCGGCGAGTTGAATTCGTCGCGAGTAAAATTTAACATGCTCAATTCTAATTGCGGCGAATTCTACTCGCGGCGAATGAATCTAGTCGCACGGAATAGCCTTAGTATTCGCTGCGTGTGAGAGAGTTTCTTATGCAGGGTCAAATTAAATTAGCCAGCGAAACTGCGGGTGTGGTGGATATCTAAATAAATTAAAATAAAATAAAAAGATTTGAACTTATTTTTGGGGGTCAACGACAGCTGGTAGTGTTGTACTTGTTGAAAGGCCTACACTGTATACCTATTAACACTGTTATTTGAAAATATTGTCAAAGAAAAAACTAGTCGTTTCATAACATGGGCACTTATGAAACGTCAGAAGCTAGGTGCACGGGTCCAATTGGTCGTTTCCTATGGAGAAGAGCCGGCAAGGAACTCCACGGTTACTTTTTTAAAAATAATTGGCTATCGTTTCGTTTTGTTTTGTATTTTTTTGATTTTTTGAATTACTTGAAGTATCAGTGGAGAAAATCTGTTTTCTTTTGTTTTATTGTATTAAGGTTGTGTAAAAAAAACTGACTGATTTTGTAAACTGGTATTTTAATTCACTACACTAACAGTAACTGCGGTCATTGACCCCACAAAAAAATCATCTTATGAATTTCTTTTTTGTTTTATTACGTTTAGAGATACCCATCAGGTCTGCGGAGTTTCGCTAGCTAATTGACCCTGTATAACGAAAGTGAACACACTAAGGAAGGACTTTTTAAATTCTTCCCGGTAAGGGGTTAAATAGGGGATGATAGTTTGTATGGAGTTTTTTGTTCGTTTTATTTTTTCTTTTGCCACTGAGACAGTTCTGGTGTGTTTGTAATTAGATTTGTATGAAATCACTAGTTTATTTATTTATAATTATTAAAAATATGTATACGGTATGTTGAAACTATAAGGTCCATTAGAAAACCAGCATCAGACAGCATCTGTCTGGCATTAATGCTGAAATGAACCTTTTTGGCGCAGCCGCACACACTAATGTTGTTAATAACATAAATTTCACTTTTTTATTTGTATTTTGTGTTTCACGAACTGTGTCCAAATAAACTTTATTCTTTCTTTCTTAAATTGAATCTTAACACCTAAAAAAGATTAAGGACTGAAAAATCATAGTAGGTTCCAGTGTAACCGTAGCTCCTATAAAATATTTATACTATCGACACAATCATTTCTTTACATAACAGTAAGTAATTATTTATTTTATTCGTACGATTTCCACTTACTCATTAGGTTATAGAGACCAGACTGCACTGTTTACATGTCTCATACATTCTTTTCGTAACCGAAGTTGATAACCAACGAGTAATTATTATGTGGAATTCAACAATATTGATAACAGTTATCTCTTTTAATTCAGGGAAGCGGCTTCGGACAGTTTCTAAATAAACAAATAATGTAGTAAATACATTCTTATCACTTAACAGTATAAACGTGGGATAACTAATGACGACCATAAAATACTGAATCAAAACATTGGACATTCCAGTTTGGGAGCGTTTGGGTCAGAGTTCATTAGAAGAAATTACTGTGATTTTGATTTCCCGTGACCTCGAGGCGGGACCAAGACTAGGGAATGCATTCTCTAGTCAAGATTGGCAAGTCAAGATCTCGTGCTATGTCTGTGGTCGAGGTTGGTTATCCGAGATCTCCCCCGGCAATCTGGCGAGATCTCGACCTCGAGATTTACAAGATCGAGATTTTGCCATCTTTAAAAAATAATATACATTAAAAAAAAGCAAAATTTTAATGAAAATGAAAACTGTACCTTTGGGCTTAGGGTATTGGTGTTATATTTTGTAAATAGTTGAATCTCGATACAAGTAAATTTACGATTATTTATGTGATAATCATGTGCACTACGCATACATAACGCAACTAATCAGCACGCATCACGAACACTATAAATCTATTAATTATTTATCATATTGAAAATGGCAAACACAATGACGTGACAAGAGACACGAGTGGTCTTGTCACGAGATTGAATCTCGATAAATAGCTCGAGAACTCGAGCATTGCATTCCCTACACAGGACGGACACCCGCCGCGGCGCACCGCACCGGTGCGTTCCACCGAAGATCCCGGAGCCCTCTTCCTTTCATTTAGAGAATGGATGGCTTCAGTCAATTTGAAACCGATTTACCACTTTTACCTTTTCTTTACAAGATTTTCAAAAAAAAAAGGCCACTTTCTTTGTAAATCTCATCAACTTGACCATTTACGATTTTTAGCCCATATTGAAACTAACGCCGCCATCTTGATTTCACAAAACAGTCGCAAAAATGTTTACTAAGAACGCTCCCCTGCTCGAATAGAATAGAATATTTATTTGCTTTTAAACATGGTAGGTATATTAAGGTCTTATTAGTAGAATTATGATCTTACATGTGTCGCCACGGACTGGCATACAAATATTGAAACATTTTGTTTAAACCGACACATTAATTTGTTAAAATTATTATTCTTACATGTCTAATAACACTGGTGGAATCTTAACAATAATAGATAGGACCATAAAGTATAGTCACTAGAGCGCCAAAAGATCCTTGTAGCACTCTATTCTTGGGCTTTTTCTTCTAAAAAGTCAACTCGGATCTCGGCTAAGATCAGCCAGCTGTAATGCATCCTAGTTTACCTACATAATTGGTTAAATTACAAAGCAAATGAAGTTTAAGGTCAAGTTGTGTCGTTATGTGTGCATATTAATGTTGTAAGCGGAGTGTCCTGTATATTTCCTCTGTCTAGGAACACAAGATATAGCTACGTGTACAGGTAGTTTACTTGCAACTGCTTTTAAACAATGTTATGAGTGTGCTCTGCATTTGCAGTCAATTCTTTGACTGAAAGTGCACACTCATAAGAATGCCATAAGCTTAAAAAGCTATTACGAAAACAAAAAGATGAATCTTGGCAGTACCTAGCAAAGATGAATATTTTTGCGTATATACCAAATAGGTTGTTCGACTACATAAACCAAGGATTTTAGAAGTCCTTACCTCAGTTTTTGACAATACTAAGAACATAGTTTAGTATCATTCGTAAATCTATAAAGTAAGGTAGTTAGCTAAAGCAAAATTTACCAATAGTAGATTTTACTAGTACCTACCTAATTATTGATCGATCAGCTGTGACCTGAAACTTTATGATTCATCTAATCGTCTTTATTTACCTACCTGACTGAAAACAGTCAATAAGTACTAAAATCTGATTTAAATACAACAATCACACGAGTAAAAACAACTGATACTGATATTGTAACCAAAACAATCTGGGAACATAATAAGAAAACTAAAGCTACCAATAAAAAAACATATACTATCACTCATGCATATTGCATAAGCATCCTCACTCATCTTCCTATATCCTCGTTATCAATAGAAGCTAATATACTCGTAGGTATAAAAGATAACACTTACCAAGCTCAGGTACGCGAATATAAGGATCCCTCGTCGCAGCGGCAAGCAGAAGCAACACCGCTTCAACTCAGGTATTTCGATCAGCATTATAACAGCTGTTGATCACGAACTCAAAGAAATAAACATGATTCTTTTATTTTCGGTGTGACATTGGTGTGGCTTCTAAATGCAACGTTTGTACTACAGTGTGGGGAATAGCGACTGAGTTAGTTGGACAAGTGATAGGGTTGGCGACTCCGGGTTATTCAGAATTGTGTCGGTCTGTGAGTCCCAAAAGAATTCGTATGTTATCGCCATTTAAAAGTTTGTCGGAATGGGATTCTTCTTCTTCTGTCGTGTCGGTACGAACTATCTAACAAACTTTGAACTATTGCAAGCTTGATTTTAATATTCCCCCTAAAAATATATCCTTTGACGAGAGTTAAGCAAAAAAAAAAAAGTTTTTATTGTCTCTCATACAATTGTTCTATAGCAGCAATAATAGAAAGATTTTAAGATTCAAGGCATTGCGAGCCGTTTTATGAAATAACTAGCTCTACTCGCGGCTTCACACACATGACTTTGGAAACCTACTTTTGACTTTACCAATCAATGGAAACTGGATTTTATAGTAAACGGTATTCGGAATGAAATTAATCGTAGAAATGAAATTAATCTTAAAAAATATCTGCTCATGTTCTGTTACACTTTTCTGATATTGATAAGTAGAAAAGAGACAACACTTGTCCCATTTGTGTTAGTTGGCAGCCCTAAGGTATCATTATCTTATTCACTCGTCGCGTGGGAGGACGTAAGCCGTGATACACTGCTCTGGTCTTGATAATGTCTTCCTCCAAAGGAACTAAACATGATATTCTTCTACGGAAATTTTCCTTAGGTTACGCTGTTATTTAAAGATGGATTCTTTTTTAAAGCCTTATTGCGAAGATAAACATACGAATCTACTATCCAAGAGAACATTTTGAACACACTATTATTAGGTTTTGTTACACGTTTTTCTGTCTCTACGGTGGCCTGTGACCACCATAGATCTTACCATATCGCACCTTTGGTAGAACAAGGGCATAATTGTCATAAATTGCCAAAATGACTTAAATATGCAGAAATGCTTTAAAAAGGCCCTTCGAACTGGAGGGACAAAAACATTCGTTTGGCAATTTATGACAATTATGCCCTTGTTCTACCAAAGGTGCGATATGATAGATCTGTGGTTCCTAATCTCTAAAAATTTGTAGTTTCAGATTCCTGCTTCTCTCGAGATCTTGCGATGCTTCACCTATATTGTAAAAAGACGTGCTGAGGGCGGAACACATTTCGTTTACCTATGACAAACCGTCACAGTGGTCAATAAATATTCCTTCATCATCATATCATTCGAAAAGAGTCCACTTCTGGACAAAGGACTTGCTTATCTGTGGACATTTGTGGACAGTTACTTAGAAATCTTAACATATACAGGTGACTTAGATCGTAGTCAACAAAGCAGATGGCGCCACTTGTTGCCTCTTGACGGAAAACTAGAAAAACTTCACTATTTGTTTTTTATCATCTTGCGTTAATGTATTATTCAGGATAACGAAATGATTCTTATTGTAAAGAAAAATATAAAGGCAAATTAGTCAAATACACATTTTAAATATTTACAAACATTTTGACTAGGTATTGTCCAGTAAATGATATTATTGTCCATGCTGTAAAACACAATTCAGTTTTACTATTCATAAAACTCTTGGCCTTAGCAATCCATGCAATGCAATGTTAATTTATGAATTAATGAAAACTGCGGAATTCATTCAAATCATTGTACCAACAAAACCAAGAACCTACATATATTTTTTAAATACGGTTTATATGTATTTTCTACCTACAAAATAAATGTTATTTTAAGCTAATTTTACTTTGATACCGTAATTATGAGTCAATCGCTACAGAGCATTTACAATATGTCGTCAGATACCACGAAACTGAAATGTCAATTATTGTTTATCCCTTTTTTAAGTCTCATTAGACGTTGATTTATAAGGGTGCCACCAGATTTTGTGATTTAAAACATTGCTTATATCTCTATAGAAAAATGTTACGTAATTAAGTTTTATAACGCGTTATGTTATATAGTGTGGGCGCACCTTTAGACTGTAGCTTTATAAATATTGTAAGTCTGTAATATTATCATAAGTTTATCAATAAAAAAAAATCAACAATAACTACGTTTTTATTAACTCTACAGAATAAAGTTCCTCCATTGCCGCCTTAGTGGTGGTTCTACGAAGATCTCAGCTATGTGGTTGGTGTAGCTAGACCTGCCCTCCTGGTACCGCTCCTTGCGTAGCTCACTGCGGACTAGGAGGAGCAGATATATCTGTAACACTGTACACAAATATTATTTCAGAGAGGGTCTGTGGTCCTTAAAAAAGTGGTAGCGAGGCTGAATGCCAAGGGTTCGCTGGACATATATTAAAAAATTGGTAGCGAATCTTAATGGCCATGGTTCGCTGGACATAATTATATTTAAAAAATGGTAGTAAGGCTGAATGCCCTAGGGTTCGCTGGACATTTATATTAAAAAAGTTGTAGCGAGGCTGAATGCCCAGGGTACGCTGGACATAATAATTATATTAAAAAATGGTAGCGAAGCTTAATGCTTATGCTAGCTTGCTTTTTTATTATGCTTAGCTGGACATACATTAAAAACCAGGCCAAGTGTGTGTCGGACCACGCACAATGAAGGGTTACGTAGTTCAGATGTAGCTTATCTCAAGGACAAACTTAACATTGTAGTTGAAAAACATTTTCTCCCATACGGAATGTATTTGCAACCGCAAATGTAAGTAGTATTATTCGATGGTCGATTATTACTCGTTAACTTGAGTTCCACGCCGAGTTCTTTCCACTAAAGACTAAAAGTATTTACACAATGTTCTTATTTAGTGATTGGGCGACTCCAGGTATTCGTAAAAGTCTCTCGCTCTGGGCGGAGCTGAGGGCGTGACTAAAACCCACCCGTGTTCCTTCAGTTGCCTGTACGTTGCCAGGGGCCACGGTATCCCTTTCGGACTTTCCCGCGACCCCGGCAGACCTTCAGGGTATCATACAACTCATACCAGACTATAATAGATAGGTAGTCAGAGATATAAATTAATGATTACATTTTTGGACGTAGCTGAGTGTTGACGTCCTGGGTTCTAGCTCCAGAGGCGGGTAAAGTGTTATTGATTTTTCTACTAAGAAATTCTTAGTATCAAGAAAGAAAGAAAGAATTATCAAGAAAATTGCGCAACACACATTTTTAAATTCGACAACTTATGTTGCATTTTTCGAATTTTTCAAACATAAGTATGAATTAATAGATTCGATTTTTCAAAATACTTATTTTTTTATGGAATGAGTATTATGAAATTTTATTGGGATGCGGGTTTGTGCCCGGTTAATGACACAAGGCTCATTCCCTAAGTAATATCATTACTGGCGAAAAGTGGTTGCACTCTTCACTCTTCGGGTATATAAACGTTAACTTTATGTTACATAAGGCGTGCTACATACTTCTTCAGGCACATTTGATTCGGCAATACCTATTTGTTTAATAACAAAGCCGATCCGAAATAATTACTACATATATTCGATTTGCCACCCGACTGTGCCGATGAACTAATGTGTAGCACGGTTTAGTCTTAATATGAAGGTCAAATCGAAATCTAATTACCAAATCCGGTGAATGCGAGAGTGAAATCAGCAACGACGAAATGCCACCGAGGGAACCTGTCCAGGTCTACGTAGGTGATCAGCAGCACTACGAAGGTGGCCACCAATGTCGTCAGCTCGTAGTAGTAGTACACGCGCAGGAGACGTCGCCTTTTCTGAAAGATTTAAACATACCCTTGAGTTAGTAGGTATAAAACCAGCAGGTGATCGGAGACAAGCGACAATCCGATAATTTTATAAGTTTCTGTCATAGTTTTCTCTTTTACGGACGTATTGGGGCTTGAGGCCGATACTAGAAGTTAATCTACTGTTATTCGATCTTATGGACGTATTCTATTAGGAATACCATCTCCATAAGGCATCTCTACCTATCCTTTCTAAAACTACCAGCGTAATATTATTCATAATATCACTTACCAAATGTGCTCCAACGATCAAAACCAAATGGAACACGATATCCAGCGCATATAGTACGAATATGACGCACAGCTGAGCTTCCATGATCACGCCTCTATACAGTGCGGCCGTGGTCGTGAAGGTGCTCTCGATGTCCCGGAAGAATAACAATAGTAACGCCTGTTGGATCACGAACAAGCATGTCACCAACTGGAACAGAACATTGTGATCTATAAAGAAAATCTACCAAAAACCTCGGTCACACTCGCTGCCTGTCTGCCATACACGGCGATTTCGACACGCGAATTTCGACAGAGTGGCGCGCTGAGCGGAATGGCTACTCACACCCTGTCACACACAGTGAATGCTCGCGACGAGTTGAATTCGCCGCAAGTAAAATTGAAGATGCTGAATTCTAATCGCGGCGAATACAACTCGCGGCGAATGAATCTGGTCGCAGCGAATAGCCTGTGACACACAGCGAGTTCTCGCTTCGAGTGCCTAATCGCAGCGTGTATTCGCTGTATGTGACCGAGGCTTGAAATTTTAAATTCACTGACAGAAAACGCAAACGCAACGCAAAGCATTTATTTCAATTAAACGATTTACAGGCGCTTTTAGTCAGAAAGTTGAAGCTAGTTGCCCATTCCAAAACGTAGATCTCTATGGAGAAGAACGGGCAAGAAACTCTAAGGACACTCTTTTAAATATAGATATTACAAAATCGTGGGTACATTATTCTTGTTGCTTTTAAGGCGTGTTTCTTTGAATCCAAAGTGGAGCAAAGGATTCTAGAGAAGAATCACGAGGGTAGCGAGGGAGTCTAAAGTAGAATCCTGAGCGCAGCGAGAGATTCAAAGTACGCCACTCGAGCTTAAAATAGTGTTGCTCCCGTGGTGAACACTCTACTTTTTATCACCCTCTATGAGAAAAAAAAACGTGTGCGGTTCGACCCCCGTCAGGAACGAAGTTCCTTCTCACGTATGATCTAAAACAAAAACAAAATTTTCGCAGCCGCCATCTTGGATTTTCATTTTGACCTCACTATTGGCTTTAGCACCCTCGAAAACAATGAAAACGATGCCCACTATGACAAATTTGAAAATTTTCGCAACCGCCATCTTGGATTTACATTTTGACCTCACTACTGGCACTAGCACCCTCGAAACACACTTTCTCTCCCTCTTGCCAGCCCGTCACTTGTTCATACAATGTTCGTGATTGATCTCTTTGGTTATTGGAACTTTTACTAACAATATCTTAATTTCAAATTCAAATCACTTTTAGTTCCTAGGGATTAAAAAGCTATTTTAGTCCCTGTTTACGAAGAATAAACTAGTAAAAATTTTGAATTTTGTTTTTCAACTACAATGTTAAGTTTGTCCTTGAGATAAGCTACATCTCAACTACAAAACCCTTCATTGTGCGTGGTACGACACGCTCTTGGCCAGTTTTTCTTCATAAGAGTCAACTCGGATCTCGGCTGAGATCAGCTAGCTGTAATGCATCCTAGTTTACCAACATAATTGGCAAAATTACAAGGCAAACGAAGTTTAAGGTCAAGTGACGTTATGTGTGCATATTAATGTTGTAAGCGGAGTGTCCTGTATATTTCCTCTCTCTAGGAGCACTAGATATAGCTACGTGTACAGGCAGCTAACTTGCAACTGCTTTTAAACAATGTTGTGAGTGTGTTCTGCATCTGCAGTCAATTCTTTTACTGCGATTGCACACTCATAAGAATGCCATAAGCTTAAAAAGATATTACGAGAGCAAAAAGATTTATATTGGCAGTGCCTAGTAAAGATGAATATTTTTGCGTGTATACCAATTAGGTTATTCGACTGCATAAACCATAAAAGTCTTAATCTCAGCTTTTAACAATACTAAGAACATAGTTAGTATAATTATTATATCTTTATTCGTAAATCAATCAATTAATGAAGGTAGATAGAGCAAAATTTACCTAAAGTAGATTCTACTGGTACGTAATGGTTGATCGATTAGCTATGACCAAAAACTTATGATTCGTCTAATCGTCTTCATTTACCTACCTGACTGACAATAGACAATAAGTACTAAAATCAGATTTAAATACAACAACCACACAAGTAAAAACAACTGATACTGATACAGTAACCAAAACAATCCGGGGACATAATAACAAAACAGAAGTTACCAATAAAAAACATTTACCAACATTATCGGAACTCCCGCTCATGCATATATATTGCATAAGCGTCCTCACACATCAGTTCCCTATATCCTCCTTGTCAATATAAGCTAATAGAGATATAGAAGATAACACTTACCAAGCTTAGGTACGCGAATACAAGGATCCCTCGTCGCAGCGGCAAGCAGAAGCAACACCGCTTCAACTCAGGTATTTCGATCAGCATTATAACAGCTGTTGATCACGAACTCAAAGAAATAAACATGATTTTTTTATTTTTGGTGTGACATTGTTAGGTGCTTCTAAATGCAACGTTTGAACTATAGCGTGGGGAATAACGACTGCGTTAGTTGGACAAGTAATAGGGTTGGCGACTCCGCTTTATTCAGAATTGTGACTAAGGAGTTCGTATGTTATCGCCGTTTTGAAAGAGTTTGTCGGAAAGGGATTATTCTTCTTCTGTCGGTTCGGAAAAAACTATCTAACAAATTTCGAACTATTGCAAGCGTTACTAGCTTAATTATTTTAATATTCCCCGTAAAAATATATCCATTGATGAGAGTTTAGAAGCAATAAATGATGAACAGGATCCTCAAGCAAGACAAATGTTTTTATTGAACCAACCCGAGTGACAGCTTCCTCTGCCACCTGTATAGATAATATTTTTTGTAACTGTGATTACTTACACAAACAAATTGTAAACAAGTTGCCATCAGATCACAGTGGACAAACAATAACTTTTTGCTCCTACATACCTTTACAAAAAATTCAAATAAGGTTTAGATCAATTACATGTAAAAGTTTAGAGAAATTAAATAATTCTTTGGCCAGTAAATTATGTGCTCAGAGTTTTAATAATATAGGTGACCCAAATGAGTTCTACGCCGAGTTCTTTTCACTATTAAACACGCAATTTAATGACACTTTTCCACTAAAGACTAAAAGTATTTACACCAAGTTCTTATTTAGTGATTGGGCGACTCCAGGTATTCGTAAAAGCAGGGAAAAACTATTTGAACTTTATGGCCTAAAGCAACATATGAATAATACAAGCTTTCATAAGTATGTTGCAAAATATTCAAAAACTTTTAAAAGTGTGTGCAAAATAGCCAAAGCACTTTATATTAGCAATAAAATAAAATCAGCTGATGATAAAATAAAAACTACCTGGCAAATAATAAATAATGAAACAGGTAGGAAAAAACAGCGAAATACTGAATTTAATTTAGAGACTGCACATGGCCCTATCAACTCAGATGTAGAAATAGCTCAGGAATTTGAAAACTTTTTTGCTAATATTCCCATTAAAACTACTGAAGCTTTAAATTCCTCACCCGCGCTTTCTGCTGCCTTACTTAGACAGAATGTGAAGGCATGCCCTTTGGAGTTTAGGTTTCAGCATACAAACCCCCAGGCTGTTATAAAAGCTTTTAAAGATCTTAAAATTAAATCAACAGAAGATCTCTGGGGAATGTCTGTAAAAGTCTGTAGATGTATTATCGAAACCATTGCGCCCTATTTAGCTTTCATATTTAACACCAGTGTAGACCAAGGAGTATTTCCGGATCTCATGAAACACAGTAAGCTAGTTCCATTGTTCAAATCCGGTGATAGTAAAGAACCCAACAATTATAGGCCTGTGTCAATTCTACCAGTTCTCAGTAAGGTGTTTGAAAAGTTGATGCTCAATCAAATGTTACGTCACTTTAATAAAAATTCCATCTTTCATGAACAACAGTACGGTTTCACCAAAGGGCGTTGTACCACTGACGCTGGTGTCACCCTAATAAAGAACATTTTTAATGCCTGGGAAGGAGCACAAGATGCCATTGGAATCTTTTGCGACCTCTCGAAGGCGTTCGATTGCGTAGACCATGAGACACTTCTGCTGAAACTGGAGCACTATGGGATTAGAAATACAGCTCTTGATTTACTAAGATCATACCTGAAAGATAGAAAGGTTAAAGTTCAAGTAAACGGCGTAAACTCATTAGGGTCTGAAATGGCAATGGGCGTTCCTCAAGGTTCGATATTGGGTCCATTCCTCTTTTTAGTTTACATTAATGATTTACCCCAATTACTCCAAAATCAACCGAAGATGGTTTTATTTGCAGATGACACATCATTGATCTTTAAAATCAACCGACGGTCACAAAATCTTGACGACGTGAATAACTCTATTCTTCAGGTCCAAGATTGGTTTACGGTAAATAATTTGGTACTAAATAAAAAAAAAACCAAATGCATTAGATTTAAATTACCTAATGTTAGAAGTAGCGAATGTGACATCTTATTGAATGGAGAAAAGCTGGAATATATTAATCAAACAGTTTTCCTAGGAATCACGCTAGACGAGAAATTACAATGGGGACCTCATATAACATCTCTTGCGGGGCGGCTGAGCTCTGCCGCTTTTGCTGTTAGAAAGATAAGACAGTTAACAGATGTAGAAACCGCGCGTTTGGTCTATTTTAGCTACTTCCACAGTATTATGTCGTATGGCATTTTACTGTGGGGTCGGGCTGCTGACATTGAATCCATATTTATTTTACAAAAGAGAGCTGTCAGAGCCATTTATAATCTACATCGTCGCGAATCTCTCAGGGAACTATTTAAAGGGATTAATATTATGACAGTACCTTGCCAATTCATTTATGAAAATATTATGTATGTTAGAAAAAATCTACATATTTTTAACAAAATAAGTGATAGACATAATTTTAATACTAGAAATAAAGATAAAATAGATCAACCATTTTTCAGATTATCTAAAGTATCTTCATCTTTTATGGGGTACTGTGTTAAATGCTACAACAAAATACCTTGTGATATATTACAATTAAATGAAAGAAAATTTAAAACTCATATTAAAAGTACACTTTGTAAACAAGCCTATTACAAATTAGAGGAATATATCCAAGATAAGAATGCTTGGAAACATGCTGGTCCTGCTCCATAGGACAATCTAGAATCTAGACAAAATCAAACTGGTTGCTAATTTAAGTTGTATAAATTATTATTTTTACGAGTATTACATGACATTGATTTTGCATTCTGTGATTACTTCCTCACACACTGACTTATTAATTGTAAATTTTTTAAGAAAATCATCTACTTTTACAATGTTTGTAAATATGTGAAAACCGTACATCTATCACATCATTAATTAATTTATCTTTCGTGGCTTCATTTTTATTAATTCTTCTTTTTACCTATTGTGGTAACATATTTTTATTTTATTTTTTTATTTTATTTTTTTAGATGCATCGTCTTCACATATAATTATGTAACGAATGTAACACATACAAATATTGTAACAATTTTTAAAAGAGTAACGGTGGAGTTTCTTGCCCATTCTTCTCCATACGAAAACTACCTTTTGGAAGGGGCGACTAGAATCAATTCAATTTTTTGTAAACTTTGACGTTCAAAAGTGCCTTACAAGGGCCTATTTGAAATAAATGATTTGACTTTTGACTTTGACTTTGACAGCGAACTATGCAGCAATAATAGACAATTTTAAGATTCAGGGCATTGCAAGCCATTTTATGAAATAACTACATGTATTCGCAGCTTCACCCACGTGACTTCGTAAACCTACTTTTGACTTTACCAATCAATGGAAACTGGTTTTTATAGTATACGGTATTCAGAATGAAATTAATCATAAGACAATATCTACTCATGTTCTGTTCTACTTTTCTGATGTTGTTAAGCAGAAACAGCAGCCCTTTTTTTTGGGTGAGAAATTATCAAATAACTTCTCCCGCTCTAGGCGGAGCGGGAGGGAGTGTCAGACTCTTACTAACTATATAAAACCCACCCGTGTTCCTTCAGTGTTGCCAGTACGTTGCCAGGGGCCACGGTATCCCTTTCGGATTTTCCCGCGACCCCGGCAGGCGTCAGACCGGCGGGCAGACCCCGGCCGGGAATCGGCCTGCGATTCCCGTCGCCCAAGGCGTCTCCTGAGGCGGCTAGAGGCGTGAGGGCGCGAAATTTGCCTCTCCCTCGCGTTCCGCCTCCTCCTTCGCGAGCATTACTGCTTCGCCGAAGGAGGTGACGGCTTCCCACTCCCTCTCGCTCCGTACTATAGCCTGGACCAGGGCCGGACGCGATAGATCACTGCCACCGATCGCCTCCACATGGAAACGGCGGTGGCCCAAGCCGGGCAGACCTCCACCGTATGCTCCACCGTGTCCACCGGGCGATTCAAACAGTGGTGACACCCGGGAGTTTCCTCCCGCCTTATCCGGAACAGGAACCTCCCGAAACAGCCATGTCCGGTGAGGACCTGAGTCAGGCGGAAGGTGAGGACGCCGTGGCGCCTCTCTAGCCACTCCTCAAAGAGGGGACTTATCGCCGCAACTGAGGCGTGCCCATAGCTGACAGCCCTAATGTATCATTATTTTATTGACTGTTCGCGTTAGAGGACGTAATCCGTGATACACTGCTCTGGTCTTGATGATGTCTTCTTCCAAAGGAACTTATGATATTCTTCTACGGAAATTTTCCTTAGATTACGCTGTGATTTAAAGATGGTTTTTTTTCCCTACCAATCTACTGTCCAAGAACACACCTTTAATAGTTTTTGTTACGTGTTTTTTTCTGTCTCTACGGTGACGAAAGCCTGTGGCGTCCATAGATCTTACCGTAGACCTCTGGTGGCTACTCTCTAAAAATATGTAGTTCCAGATTCCTGCTTCTCTCGACATCTTGCGATGCTTCACCTCTATTCATATTGTAAGAAGACGTGCCGAGGGCGGGACACATTTCGTTTACCTATGACCAACCTTCAGAGTCATTCATGGGTCATAAAATGTAATAAGTCAAGTGGTCAATAAATATACCTTCATCATCATATCATTCGGAAGGAGCCCACTGCTGGACAAAGGACTTGCTTATCATTGTGGTCAGTTACTTTGAAATCTAAAATATATCATATAGGTGGGTTAGTTCGTAGTCAACAAAACAGATGGCGCCACTTGTTGTCTCTTGACGGAAAAACTGGAAAAACTTCAATTTTCGTTTTTATCAACATGCGTTATTGTATATTCAGGATAACGAATTGTTTGTTATTGTAAAGAAAAATATAAAGGCGAATTAGTCAAATAAACAATTTTAAATATTTACTCTGTTATTGACAAGGTATTGTCCAGTAAATGATAATTATTGTCCATGCTGTAAAACACAATTCAGTTTTACTATTCATCAAACACTTGGCCTTAGCAATTCAATGCAATGTTAATTTATAAATTAATGAAAACCGAGGAATTCATTCAAATCATTGTACCAAGTGACCAACACATCCAAGAACATTACCGACATAGCTCATTAACGCATCATCCATTGATCATTACTCCAAGGTACGGTAGATTATAGTCCCTTAAAAACACAGCAATGGATGAACAAAGAAGTACAACACATATTAGGATGAATGTGTCTTTAAGTAGCGGAAGTATCTTATAAAAGACGGTCTAAGAGGATGCAATTTTGGATAAGAGTCGCTCAGACCCAGTCAGTGATGAGATTTGATGTGAAATGTATGTAAAGTGTGAGAAATATGAAGAATCTGTGTGAATTAAAATGTCCTAAGATACCTGTAGTTAGGAAGTGCTGTTTCTGTATACCTACTTATGTCGGGATAGCTGTGTTTGGATATGCTGATCTAGTAAGTACCATAATTTGGTATTTTGTTCAAGTGGATTCGGACGTGTAGCGTGTGACGTGACCACTCGGATTATTCACGATATTCTCCGGAAGTACCTATACGTAAATATCAGATTTAAAATAAGACCATTTTATATCATTGACATTTTGTTTGATGATATTAACTAGGAAAACATAGTCTCCTTGAACGTCACATTAAAGTTAGATAAACTGTAACATGATATGAAATAAATTAGTCATTATTTGTAAACAGGAGATAACGCAAATAATATTATTAGGAACTTCCCATCTTCATCATTTCTAATATCTGTTATTTCCCAGAAATGATTATATTATTTACAAGTGCTTAAGAAATATGATACAAAACAAAGTTATTCTGAATAGTTACCATTATTATGATGCGTATTGTTATCAATTGCTTCAAAAACGGTGAAGTAAAACATTGTGAGGCACGCCTGAGAGATATTTCTTGACGGCATGTAAAGCCAATTCAGAAGCCCATGGGCGGTATTAAAGCTCTGAACCCAGAAGGCCAATTCTTGTACTTAAAAACATTCACATTCTAGTCGAGATCTGTCAAACTTGTCAAAAATGTTGGTAAATTGATTGTATTTTTGACAGATAGCGAATGAGATGCGAATGCGAACGTTCTTAAAAATTACGGGAATTACCCCTCAGGTTAATCACTAACCACACGAAAAAGAAGAAGATCAATATTAATAAATGAAATGATGAGGTACAAGCAGTAAGCACAAGGGCACCAGGTTCCATTTAAAGTTACACGTACAGTTGTTGATGCAACCGGGTTGATTTATAGCTATAGAACGTGGGCTGGACTGGTGGACTTTCTTTATTGTGTACCATGTGAGACATTTTAAATATTAAAAATAAATCCACCACAAAATATGGGAATTTAAATATATTTTGATAACAAGTTCATTTAAATAACTTGAAGTGCTTTAATTTACCGATCTGATCATCATTATCAGCTCATAGCGGTCTACTGCTGGACATATGAATTCGAACGCACGTCATTTAATTCTGTCATTGCCTAATCTAATTTTTCAACTTTTTTTTCAATTAATAGCTCAAGATTGAGCTGGTATATAATAAGTACTACTAATATTCTTATAGTTGATTTGTAAACATTAGCTGGTCAGATTAATCAACAATGTTACTTTGTATATTCCTTGTTTTCTTATGAATATGTACCTACCGATAATTAATATACCACACTGCCATAATAATTTGCAGAGTAAATATTATTAGAAGCTATTTTTGATCGATCCTTCTAAAAATTATGAGGTTAAGCTTGTGTACCAAGTATTGAATTCCAACGAATTTTGACAAAACAAGAACTAAAAGAACATATTATATTTCAAAGCTACATTATTAAATGCTTGTCGCTCCATGCAGGTTTGCACAGTCAAATAAAGGAATCAATCATAGTGGTTTCCATTGATATGGAATTGATACACTTAATCATTGTCGGTATACTGTTGTCCTTAAACATATCCTAGGAAAAAACTCGAGTGCTGTAAACATCGGAAGTAGATGCCTAATCTACTTGGCATATAATCGGAGATACTAATGCTAAATAAAAACACGGTAAAGTAAGATGATGTGGGCGAGCAAATAAATTGTCTGAGTGTTTCATATTCGATCCCAAACAATATTCGCTCTTTCATAGACGTTATCTAAGACCCATCACCCAGTGATGCTATAAACACCGTAAACCGATAGGTACCCAAATTACTACTTCACTTCACTTTACTATCCTCCAATCTGAATTTCAGACGCTGGCCCTAGTCGCGTTTCCGATGCTAATGTACGAGATGGTGGACGAGCTGACGAGTGATAAACCTCACGGAGAAATGAACTACAGTGACCCAGCGGTACACCTCCCGGTTATAGTGACTGCGGCATTAGCAGATATTGTGCTGACTGTAGTTCTACTGATCGGTGCTCATAGGGTAAGACTTCTCGTGTAGGCATAAACTGTAAAATGAGAACAGCTCGAGATGGTGGACGAGCTGAGGAGTGATAAACTTCATGGAGAGATACACTACATTGACCCTGCGGTAAAACTCCCGGTCATAGTGACTGCGGCATTAGCAGATATTGTGCTGACTGTAGTTCTACTGATCGGTGCTCATAGGGTAAGACTTCTCGTGTAGGCATGAACTGTAAAATGAGAACAGCTCGAGATGGTGGACGAGCTGAGGAGTGATAAACTTCATGGAGAGATACACTACATTGACCCTGCGGTAAAACTCCCGGTCATAGTGACTGCGGCATTAGCAGATATTGTGCTGACTGTAGTTCTACTGATCGGTGCTCGAGTAAGTCAAACGCCTTAGTTGAATCGTAACCTTGCGGGACACCTGCTGGTTAAAATTAGGCTTTTTTGTGTACATATTTTGCTCTTTGTAAAAGATCTACAACAAATTAGGCACCAGCAAGTGCACATTTTGAAGCGTATCGCGTTACGCTTGTCAAACTTTCCATTGTTGTTCAGGATCAGTGGCTGTTGAAGTCAGAGTAAACAGAATACAGTGTTATATTTTTATCTGGCTACTTTCATTTTCTTACCTCCACGAACAGTATACTCTAGAGTGTAAAAACTTTATTACCTACCTAGTTTAACACTAACAAAACTTTTGCTCATACTTTTATATCAGGCGAGAGTGACTGTGTAATTGTATAATAATAATGTTTCAACTGACAAATAGCTTACCTAACTAACTGATGTACTTACTATAATTGCAGAAAAACAAATTAATGCTGAAGATCTACTTCTACTTCGCGACAGTCTCGCAGCTGATGACACTGTTCGCTGACCTGCCCTTCTTCGACTACACGGAGTATAAGAAAAACGCCATTTACATCTTCTTTGTAGGTTAGTATTTAATTATTTATTAGAAGTTTATTTCATTGTTTGTCGTTTAACTTGTCATATCCAAGGCTATTATAATTATTCCGTGCCGGCGTGCATAATGTAAGCCATAAACGCTACGGTTCACCGGAGAGGTTTACATGTCCAGGTGTGCCTGCGCAGATCAACCACAAGCTACTCCGACCTTCCTGCGCTGACCTCTCCGGTGGACCATAGCATGTATGGCTGCCATAAGAATTTCGGATTGATATAAATTCATATTTTTTTGGACCTTGTAAAATGTTATGGGGTTGACAGATCATCACCCCTAAAGGCATAGATACATACCGAATAGGTGAATTTTTTGAACACGGATCGGAGGTATCCTTATTGGCTTATAAATTCTAGCTGTAGTTCCATGGTACACTTTTTCTGTAGCTAACATTCTTAAAGGCTAAGAAGACAATTATAGTATACTTAAGTTTACGTGTTTCCAATACGTTTATGCAATATAGTCGGTGTTCGAGTTGCATCAATGCCGATTGTGCATTTTCATGGACGCATTTCAACACAATGATAGCACACACAATATTTGGATTTCAAAACATTATTCAATACAATTTGTGTAATGTAAAACTGGTGATTAATATGTAATTTACTTTCACAGATTTATTAATGAAAACATCATTGAGGTACTATAGCTAGTAAATAAAATCATAGGTTAAATTTTTTCTCGTTTCGTTCAAATTTCTCGGTCTTTAATAAAACTAAGATAGTTTGACTACGGTCATATGGTAGAATTCCGTAGCCGACCGCAGGCGCTATGTATTTGTATGAAGTCGACGTGTCGCTAGCTACGGAAGGTATTTCATAGGAATTCATAGAAACCAGTCGTGTCGCCTGCAGTTGCCGCCTGCGGTCGGCTACGGAATAGTACCTTAAGGCTGCATTTCCACCAGAGATGAGCTAGGATGCGTAGCGAGGGATGTGTGTGAAACTAATCAATAACATCGCATCACTGTCATAGCTTGAGCTACGTTATTGGTTAATTTCATTCACATCCCTCGCTACGCATCCTCGCTCATCTCTGGTGGTACCATTCCGTAGCTAGCGACACTTCGCCTTCTTAAAAATACATGGGAATACACAGTCGTGTCGCAGCGACACGTCGCCTGCAGCTGCCGCCTGCGGTCTATCTTTTCAATATCAGTTTTCAGTTGAGTCAGCGTCAGCATAATGGAATGCGAGAAGAAGCTTTATTGTGAGATTGACATTTTGGTGTCTTGATAAACAGAGAGAGCCAATACTCAAAAGTCAAAGTCAAAGTCAAATAATTTATTTCAAATAGGCCCTTGTAAGGAAGGCACTTTTGAACGTCAAAGTTTACAAAAAATTGAATTGATTCTAGTCGCCCCTTCCAAAAGGTAGTTTTCGTATGGAGAAGAATGGGCAAGAAACTCCACCGTTACTCTTTTAAAAAGTGTAACAATATTTTGTATATGTAGGTACATTAGTTACATAATTATAAGTGAAAACGATGCACCTAAAAAAAAAAAAAAATACGTTACCACAATAGGTAAAAAGAAGAATTAACAAAAATGAAGCAATGAAAGATAAATTAATTACTTATTGTGATAGATGCACTGATCTCACATATTTACAAACATTGTAAAAGTAGACGATTTTCTTAAAAAAATTACAATTAATAAGTCAGTGTGTGAGGAAGTAATCACAGAATGTAAAATCAATGTCATAATATAATAAAAATAATAATTTATACAACTTAAATTAGCAACCAGTTTGATTTTGTCTAGATTCTAGATTGTCCTATGGAGCAGGACCAGCATGTTTCCAAGCATTCTTATCTTGGATATAATCCTCTAATTTGTAATATGCTTGTTTACAAAGTGTACTTTTAATATGAGTTTTAAATTTTCTTTCATTAAATTGTAATATATCACAAGGTATTTTGTTGTAGCATTTAACACAGTACCCCATAAAAGATGAAGATACTTTAGATAATCTGAAAAATGGTTGATCTATTTTATCTTTATTTCTAGTATTAAAATTATGTCTATCACTTATTTTGTTAAAAATATGTAGATTTTTTCTTACATACATAATATTTTCATAAATGAATTGGCAAGGTACTGTCATAATATTAATCCTTTTAAATAGTTCCCTGAGAGATTCGCGACGATGTAGATTATAAATGGCTCTGACTGCTCTCTTTTATAAAATAAATATGGATTCAATGTCAGCAGCCCGACCCCACAGTAAAATGCCATACGACATAATACTGTGGAAGTAGCTAAAATAGACCAAACGCGCGGTTTCTACATCTGTTAACTGTCTTATCTTTCTAACAGCAAAAGTGGCAGAGCTCAGCCGCCCCGCAAGAGATGTTATATGAGGTCCCTATTGTAATTTCTCGTCTAGCGTGATTCCTAGGAAAACTGTTTGATTAATATATTCTAGCTTTTCTACTTTAACACGAACCAAACATTAATCCAGTTTCTTTCTATTCCACAGCCCTGAACATCTACCTCCTATTCCTGGTACATAACGTTGTCTACGTGAGAGAGGAGAGCAGAGAAATCCAGTACATAGCATACGAGCAGCATCGGACCAGCGTCTAAACGACCTTCTGGCATCATCAGCCAAGCACTTAAACGAGAGGATGTGAGCGTTGTCAATAAGATAACCATTATAATAAAATTTTAAATACATTAGGATGTTTTAGTTGATGAGAAGCAAGGCGAAAGATAACAAGAACATACATAATTATATGTTATTATGAGAAACTGACAAGAAAGTCTAGTCAAACAAGTAATAAACTAAGAAATTATTTCAGTAGGTAATTGATGATTCATGATGATGGGATAAAAATGATGTTTTTCATAATTATTTAATACAAAGACTTTATGAGCTCAGAAAATGTAACAATAGAGAATTTCCCATCATAAAATTAGTACATGGATACATTTTAAGGGCTGAAAAACTACACCAACTTTACTGCATTAACTAAATCCAAAATGTGCAATTGCCTAATACGTATTAAAATGGAGTTGTCAATACGCCACAAATAAATTAACTTCGTGCGAATCTCCTCAAGAAAAAATATTAAGTAATATTTAAAAGTGTCGATTCGCGTTTCGAGCGATTAAATTCGTGCAAATCAACCAATAAGCCATTTTAAGTTTCATAAGCCTACGAAGGCTTAATTTAAAATAAAAGTCCTAATGAATTAAATCAAAGTATAGATCTAGTTGTAGCTAAGAATGCTATAGTGGACTTCGTAGCGTTGCAGTGATTGCTAGAACGACAACAACGTATTACACTGATTAAGGTGCGTGACGTCATACAGTTAGACTAAACTCTGTGTAGTTTCTAGTTATAAAACTCAACAACATCAAACCGACATTTCTTACACGTGTGGCACACATCTGGCAGATATTATAGTTATAGAATTAATAGTAAAATAAATAATACGAATATGAATAATACTAAGTACTACTAGTAGTTCTCGTGCAAACAGTAGACCTCGTGAGCACAAACTTTTTGTGACACTTAATGTACCGCTAAAGTTATTTAAAACGGAATATTTACCATGTTTTTAGTTTTGAAAAACATGGTAAATATCCAGTTTTAAATAACTTTAGTAGTGAAAATAACCTCCAAAATAACCATGTCTGTTTAAAATCCTATAATTAATATAGGTATGTATCCAACTTAAAAAAAAACGACTGCGGCTGTAGGTTACTAAAAAGCTTGTAATAAACTAACCCACAACTTCCGATTCCACTGGTAGAAATCTAAAAGTGAGCAATTTACTGCATTTTGAGGAGCTATTCTGCTCATCACGCCGAAGATCCTCATCAGATCTTTACCAAATTATTATGAGACCAATTTACTCACTCAGTGAATGCCTACAACTTAGTATTTGAATGTATGAATTCGAATGGCTCGCTTTTGCAGCACAAATATAGCCTGAATGTCGGTTGCATTTCCCCACAGCAAAATGCCGACGACATTACACTATGGAAATAACTAAAATATACTAATCGAGCTATTTCTACATCAGTCAAGTGACGGATTTTATACACCGCGTAGGCTGCAGAGCTTAGCCGCTTCGACAATGTGGTTATATGTGGGCCCCACTGAAGCCTCGACTCCAATGTAATACCTAAGTAATTTTTATTGTTTATTTCTTACGTATTTTCTAATGAATTTAAAATGACGTGACATGAAATGATTATAATGATATTATTTGATAATTATGTATATATACTGGACATAATTTAATTTATTTTTGACCATAATATACTTTAAATCTTGACATAAATTATTAATGAAATGATTATGAATGTTAATCCAATTAAATGAAATTGTTAACTAATAACTTACAACTTATACCATTTGTACGCCGCTATTGGCAAAACATGGACGCTCACAACAAAATATTAACTCAATACCTTGCATGTCTGCCTTGTCAGTTTATGTATACGCAGGTTTGACAAATAAATTATCTTTCTTTCTTTCTTTCTTTCTTTCTAAGAACACAGTGGTGTCCACAAGATCCAATTCTGTCCCATTTACCATACATTGGTTTTCACCTGCTTAACGTTAGGTGTCATAAATCTAATACATTTAGTATTTTTAGGGTTCCGTAGTAAACAAGGAACCCTTATTTATAGTTTCGACATGTCCGTCTGTCTGTCCGCGGCTTAGCTCAGAGAAGGTTAATACTAGAAAGCTGTAATTTGGCATGGGTATACATATTAATCACGCCGACAAAATGGTAAATTAAAATCAAGAAAAATATTTTTTTTAAAGTACCTCCCCTACTTGTATATGGCTGGGTGGT
Organism: Agrochola circellaris; assembly: GCA_914767755.1. Lineage (NCBI taxonomy): Eukaryota > Metazoa > Arthropoda > Insecta > Lepidoptera > Noctuidae > Agrochola > Agrochola circellaris. The sequence continues at coordinate 3,600,663 of OU611853.1, forward strand.
TTTTTTTTCTCGTCTATCCCATGGTGTGTGGTATCGTTGGAAAGGTCGTTCAAAAATATGGAGGGTGTGTGTAAATAATTTTCCAATTCAGGGATCCGTTTGCGAAATATTAAGCTTTAAAGTGCAGTCAAGTGACCCCCCCCCCCTGTCAGCTAAATGGTTGTACTTGGATTTGTGAAAAAATTTACAGCAATAGTACATATAACGAAATTAAAAGGAAAACTATCACAGCTACGTAGGCTTTACAAGTTAACGAGTAATAACCGACCAACTTAAATTTGCAGTTTCATAAACATGATCTCCCATACGTTCCGTATGGGAAAAAATGTTTTTCAACTACAATGTTAAGTTTGTTCTTGGGATAAATTCATCCCAACTACGGAACCCTTCATTGTGCGTAGTCCGACACGCACTTGGCCAGTTTTTTCTCGTTTAAGAGGCTTACAACAGCTAAAGCGCGGTCACTGTCGGACTGCATAGAAATGAAAGAGAAGCGCGATGACACGACGCAAGTCATTTATTGCAAAATATGAAGCAGTTAGCGATTTACAAAAAATCTATTGATTGGACTGGAAAATTAAAACACTATTATGCTAATAAGTAGCTTGTAGAATAATCTGACAAAAAATCAGAATGATTGCATGTAAATTAATATGATTTTTAATCGTTAAAAGAAATTTTTAGAGGTATCTTCATGATTTTTTTCTATCGTATCAAATTAGTTGTATTATGTTTTCAACACACTATCATACTAGCATATATCCTGAAGAATATCATATATTTTTCTGATTTTGTTTACTGCAGTGGATCATATTCTTTTAGGCATTATAAAACTTGCGTATAGGCACGTTTACGTCCTGTAGTCCCCTTAAAAGTAAATTATTAACACTAAACCAATGCACTATTTTAGAGGGAGCATTATTTACATCGTCAATAACTGTCAGTTGTCAAAGATGCATATTACTGCAATTATTTAAACTAAGCAAAGCAATGCTTCAACAATAAGAAAATTGAACGATAATATTTATGATCTCAGAAAGTCAGTGAAGAGTAAAACAAGATAAATATGGAGGGAAACGTACAATAATACATAACAGTGTGATCTTCTCACGGACTTGTGAAGCCTAAAGAAGCCTTATTATAGCTGCAGAAGGTACTATAATAATATGGAGTTGACAGTTTAAGTAGTGTGTCTGTGTATGTTATGGTCTGACAGTTTTATTTCATTTTGTAAGTATACCTTGGTATCGATCGTTTAGATGTTAATCATATTTTTTTATGTTACTTCTAAAACTTTTCTTGTTGGCATTTTCTGTGAAAAAAATAATCGCATACAACGTCGACAAGGTCTTCAAAAACATGAGCTCCTCCTCCTCGTCTATGTTTCTGCCTTCAGACATTTTCAACATTTTCTTTAAACAAAAATAAATACGGGTTTTAACACTCCATAAACATACCAAGCCGAGCATCGCGGAGCGTCAACTCTTGCGCAGCCGGCAGCCCCAGTGTTGCACCAGTCGTTGTAGTTCGCGCACGCGCCGTCGCGTCATGTCCACCTCTATCGAAACAAGTTTGAAGTAAGTGTTGTGAGCGAAAGTTCTACGAATCTACGCAATTTGGGCCGTGTGTGTTTTGGTGATATCGTCTACCTTTTTATTTGCTGAAGTTTTATATCTGCAGCAAACGTAAAATATCTTATTTTTTGAGCCGGAAATGTTTAGAAATTATTCCAGTTTTCTTGCGATTTTGCACGTTTAGAAATTGTATATTTACTGTAATAGTTTGGATCCTGCGAGGGTATTTGCTGTGAGTATGCAGTAAAAATATTTAAAAGTTGCAGCAATCTGAGGAAACCAATATTAATTCTCCAGCATTAACATAAAACCGATAGAACACGAACTTATCATAAATTAATATTAATACTATTTTCTATAATGAACTAACTAACGGGTTCCTTTTAGTTCCGTTCTTCCAATATCCAGTTACAAATGATTAAAGCCTGAATTTTATATTATTAATTTTATATTTTTAAATATTAATGGCGTTTAACAAGGAGCAGGGTTCCCAGTTCCGCATCAGAATTTTACTGTCCCATTTTATGACCTTTGCGGGCGGCAAGTCAAGAGACTGACTACAAATTTATAAATCCACTACATCCATTGTCTTCGCGTTTTTTCTGTAATGGAGTTTATATCGGGTGTAAAAAGACACTTTCCGAAGCCGAAAGCCACATATTCTACCCATTATTTGCATAATTTTTTTCCACTAGACCATACCTGGGAATCCACTGGTTCTGGAGATATTGAAGGTCAAAGTCGCATTTTTTTTTTTACTTTTTCACGAAAATGAATTCTATGCGATAATACGAAACTTTTTTCCAAACAAACATTACCTGAATTTTAGATTTATCTTAACAGATTACGCATTTGAAGTTACAAAAACGCAATGAACAACAAGTACCTACCTACGTAGCGTAGGGGCGGAGCTTAACTAACACTGAATCCGTTCATTCAAGCGTGGGTTCGCGTTACATTGCGCGCAATAAAAACTTGTTTTTTTTTATTTAAAAAAAAAAATTACGGTTCCCAGCAATAATTTTTGCGCAAAGCTACTTAGCTATACGTACAGTATGCGTAGTTTACGGCTTTGTGATGTGTCTTTTTACACCCTGTATAATTGTAAGCAATATCTGTTGGATGTATCAACGTCATTATGATGATTAGATGCTATAAGCACGCTAATTGTTTTGCGCAAGCGCAGGCTCTGAAGTTCAGATCCTGTTTTTATTTTCCCAATTCCTTAAAAGATTTTCAGCCACAATTGCTGGGGTTAAACGTGCTTTTGCTTCTGGATTAAAGTTTAGACGAATTTTCCTACATGAATTTTTATTTCTCATCCTGGGAAAGGACCAACCCCAGTAAGTTTTCGAAAATTTTCTTTAGCCTTCCCGTAAATGTATGGAGCAGCTGCTTTTTTTTCGCGATTTCTGAATTAATCCCATAATAAAGGTTGTTAATAATGATGAGTACAATTAAGAGGTTTTCAGTTCATTTCAATTACACCTTGTGGGTAAGCCATCTTGTCCGTGCTCACTTCCTACCTATTATGTATAATCTCTTCCTTCTCCTTCGCTTTGTTCTTCTTCTCTTCTTCTTCTCTTCTTTCCTTCTTTCGGCTGAAATGATGATTATGATAATGTATTTAGATCTCTGGAAATATTTCACGTTGGAGCCCAATGATCTTCTCTGAAACAGGGGAACGCTATTTGATAATTAACTACCGTGAAACAATCCGCCTCGTAATCCCCTGCCTAGTAATCTTCTCAGAATCTACACAAGTGAACAAGTAAACAAGACGTTTAAGATTATCTTCAGAAAAACAAGATTGATTTCTTGGAATTTTTCGTGTTTCTTTAATATGTTGATGACCATCAACCGGTTAAAAGATTTAGTGATATTGCAAAAAACGGACCTTGATATATTATGATAGATGATAGATAGAACGGGTATTTGTGAAGCCAAATAGTCATATTTATACTGTGCTAATACCTACCCAGCTATCAGGTTTACTCAAAGTTTATGTGGAGTAACGTGAAACATGATATTTTTGTTTAATATTGGGAGTAAGGTGGTGAATGCAGTGACGGCTTAAAGAGATTACATGGAAGGTGTAGTATTGCGCCAACTCTTATGGCGACGATAACCGACTTTTAATGATTTTATTCTGAAGATCAAGTCTAAACGCGTGCATTTTCTTAATAATTTAATCTGTGAATATTTTAGATTATGTGTATACTACATAGTGTAATTAATTTAAACTATCAAGCGTATTTTTCTGAAATCTTCACCATTTTAAAGATAATTAATTATTTATCTTTTGGTATAAGTACATGTTTTATTAAAATACCTTTTGATATAATATGTATAATAAATTAATAATGCGTCTAATTTGGGACACAGCTCCTTGATGGGCGAGTCGTATAGGCTGGACGTACGACGAGTTGGGTGAGCTCAGCACAGAACACGCAAGCTTACCACTCAAGGCCACTGGCATATATCGGTGTCTTAACACTTTGAAGGACACTAAATGCCCATAGGAGTTATACCAATAAAACTTCTATTGTGTCTCGTTTAGGGTACTTCAAACCTTTCTGAAACATCGTAAGGAAACCGGCATGCCTGAGAGATATTTCTCGACGGCATGTGAAGCCAAGTCAGAGGCGCATGGGCGGCATAAAAACTCTGACACCAGCACGCTTATAATAACCACAATAGAAACGGGTTTTGTCGACGGCAGAATAGAAAAATGACAGATAAACAATCACAATCTGTCATTTTGTCTATTCTTCCGTCGACAAACCCGTAGAAAACGCGTTTCTATGGTTGTCATGCTAGGCGTGCTGGATAGTCACTAACCACAAGAAAAAAAACTTTTTGAAATGTATTGGTGACGATGATTGAATGATGAAATTATCAGCAATAACCCAACAGTTATCGGACTAGGAAACATGTTTGTATCTCGAAAACTAGGAGGATCCCAAACTAAAAGTATTAAACATTAAATAATCCAGAAGTGCTTCTCAACTCAAACTCAAAGCATTTATTTCAATTAAACCAATTACAGGCACTTTTGAATTGTCATGGGCTCGGTCAGTCAGAAAGAAGAAGCTAGTTGCCCATTTCAAAGCGTAGTAGGTTAATTTTAAACCGACTTCCAAAAAGAAGGAGGTTCTATATTCGTAGCGTATGTTTTTTTTATTTTTATGTATGCCCACCGATCTCTCCGTCATTGGTGCACCCATTTTGAAAATTCTTTTTTAATTGAAAGGGGTCTCTCTCGAGGTGGTCCCATTATAAATTTTATTAAATTTGCTTGGATAGTTTTTGAGCTAGCTTCAATAATACGTATTTTTCCTGTTTATGTGGATGATATGATAAGTTTCTGTCACTGTTATTAACATAACAGGTAGTGGTATTCGACTGTGAGTGGGGTAGGTACCAAAACGAAAAAGAGATTTTTTTTTTTTTTTTTTTTAAATACCATACAATGTAAAAAAAAAAGAAAAATTCGAATCCAAAGACACCGACTCCCGAAATTAAAGTTATTTTTCACATTGTAGGGTTTTTTTTTGGAAGTCGGTTGTTTTTACTAACTACGGCGCTATAAATAAGTACCTACCTAATAATTAAAGTACCTACTTTGTTCGGTGTTCTTTTTGTAACGATATAGTAACAAGCTGCCAGCTCAATTACTTACCATTAGAACAACAAAATAACAATGATTTATTTGACGTTTATGACTTGCTCTTAATGATAAACACATGCTTAGGTACTACAAACTACAAAATTTACTTAGTTAATTATTTAGAGGAGACAGAAGTTTCTTTATTCTATGTCTTGTTCATTCTTTTTACAATATTGTCCGGACTTAATAGGAAACCATGACCTATTTTTAGGATTCCGTGCGCGAAAGATGCCAAGCGGTACCCTATTTATTCACCGTCCGTCCGTCTGTCTGTCAGCGGGCTGTATCTCATGAACCGTAATAGGTAGACAGTTGAAATTTTCATAGATTGTGTATTTCTATTGCCGCTATAACAACAAATAAAGTTAAAAATTAAAGGGGGTCAGGGGATCCCATACAAGAAACGTTTTTTTTGGTCGATTTTTGATAAATATTCAATCGTGGTAAACTTTCATGGGAGAGTTCGACTCGCGTTTGGCCGGTTTTTTTGTTTTTGAAAGGAGTAAGATACTAATTTGGATTTCAACGATCAGCCATGCTATTCTGTAACCATCTCACCGTGAAAACTTGGGTGAAGTGAGCTGTCAATAGTGTCCATCCCTGTGGAATGACAGCTCACTCCACGCTCACTTCACCCAAGTTTTCACGGTGAGATGGTTACAGAATAGCACTGCTGCTGGTGTATTCTGTATAAATCTCACCGTATAAACTTAGGTGCAGTCTTGAATTGTCTCGTTGGTGGTGGCGTGTGTGTTGGATCATTAAGCTCCCTTCAAAATGGTTGAGCTGAATGGTGCTGATCCATGCGTCATGTTCGTGAACGGGTGCCGTCAGAGGGACTGGTCATCTACTACGATTTGGAAGCGCTTCATCTTTCTGACTGACCGACCCCTTCACAATTCAAAAGTACCTGTAATTGGTTTATTTGAAATAAATGCTTTGAATTTGAGTTTTGGTTTGATTAAGCTGTCATTCCACCTGATGCTAGGGATGAAACTGAGCTGTCAATAGTGTAACTATTGACAGCTCAGTTTAACACGTTCAGTACCGAGAACTGGAGAACTCACTCTAGTCGCATATGGGATGCCGGGAGCCCTCGCGGGGGGCTCATTTTAAATGTAGGTTTTTCTTAGCGAATACAGAATTATAAACAGTGAAAATAAAATCTGTTGTATATTTTAACAAGATTTAATAAATGCGTTGGTTTTAAAATGCATGTCGTATGAGCTCTATAAAAAGTGGTTGGAGTCGAAAGTGTTAAGCTCACGTCACTTTAAGTGAAACTAGATGATGTACTTAGTACATCATGGTGAGATTTTTACAGAGGAGATTCGCTGTTCTTAGAGAATCTTTGACTTATAAAATTAAAAATCTTCCTACATATAATTCTTCCTGTTGATTGATTTGTTTGAAAACATGCCACAATATTTGTTTACACATTGCAAATGCTAAATGAAATGAACAACGCAATTGAATCGTGCGAATTCTGTATCTCGCCTTGGCAAGATTGTTTCCATCTTCCAAGAATTGTAATTTAAATATAGAACAAATTAAACAATACGTCAGGCAATAGTTTTCACTAATCACATACATAATGCCATTGTTATATCGAACCTTAAAGACACTAGTACAAGGCTTATTTTTTTTTTTATCTTGTTTTTCATACAACGTTATTATGATCAGTCCGTTGATTATGTACGTAGCTTATCTAGGAGACTTTGTTCTGATAAACTGTGCTTAGTGCTAACTACCTTTTACAAATATTGAAAAAAACAATAGTCAATAGCTATTCTTCTCTTTGATAGTTGCTTTGAGGTCATTGGCTGATAGCATTGATTCCTAATCATCTCTAAATGTGAGGCCTCCCAATTTAAGGGGAATTCTGAATTAGGATGTGTTTATGGCTGATCTTGCAATAACTTTCTCGTTTTTCTATTTTATTCTCTACTTACCTACCTATTACATGTTTCTATAGATAAATATTAATAAATTTAATTTATTCATAAAACATATAAATTAAACAGACTAATCTTCCGGTTAGCCTGTTTTTTTTAAATTGAAAACTAATAGAAATCGTCTGCATTTCCGACAGTCTTACATACTCATAAGCCCTAAGGGTGAATTTCAGCAATGAAACTGAACGCGATCAGCACATCTAAACCGCGTTCAAAAGCTGTCAGTGTCAATAATACAAACAATGATGACACTGACAGCTCTTGAAGGCGGTATAGAGGTGCTGATCGCGTTCAGTTTCATTGCTGAAATTCGCCCTTAGTAAGCTAAATTAATAACACATAACTCAACATAAATTAATATTCTAGATTATTGTTGCTTCAACATTATTATATTTTCAACAAACCTAGCTAGTTACTAACCTAACCTAGTTTGCTGTTTCGTTCGATCATACACACACACAATCACACACACATACACACACACACACACTCACACACACACACACACTCACACATACACTTATTCATTCTTAAAGTAGGTATCGAACACCTTTATTTAAATTACCGTTACTAATAGGAATACCATCTATGTGTACGTCATTTAAGATGAAATTGTCCGCAAATATATTTTATATTATGGCCTTATTAAAAGCCACAGAAGGTATAGTAGATATAAAATTATTTTCCTGGCTAAAAAAATTATGAATTTGCATTGATTCAATTTATACCTACAAATGTTTGGAACAATCATGTTTTAAAATACCTACGCAACCTTCACACCTTTGTCTGAGAATGTAAACGAATAGGCAAATTAAGAGGATTTGAGGAAATTCCCTCAAAGTCAGGGGAAAAACTAAATGTTTTCTGCGTATCATCACTTTTTTTTAAATTCGTTCTTTTGTTTAAAACTTTTTTGTTTTTGTTGTTTCGTTTCGTTTCGTTTCAGAGAATTCGGTTTAGTAAACAAAGTTTGTTTCCAATCTAAATATTGCCTTTCTTGCTTCACCGCGGTGACCTAGGGGTCACCTGTTCGATGCTCAGGTTGGGTAAATCTGGCATTTACTGGTTTATATAACGCAACACGGCAACAGTGAAAGTCCCTTCGCATTAGTAGTATTACTTGAAAGTACCTACTCTTTGTTCATAAGCGCAGGTAGGTATAGCCGACCTCGTTAAGCTTCGTACAGACCAGCGCGACGCGACACCGGTGATTGTTATACCGTGAAGTTTTCTTAGAAATTGTATTGTTTGGGTCGCGTCGCGCCTTCGCGTCGCGCTGGTCTGCACGAGCCTTTATTGCTGTACTTCCCTGAGGTTAAGCCCAGGTGCACACGGGCGTATTTTTATCGCGGCGATTATTTTTTGCGTATTAGATGTTTTCGTTGTTGAATATCCAAGTGTGTTTTCTTGACGCGCTGGGATACGCGCTGGATGCGCTCTGTTTGATTCTCAATGGTCGGCTCAATACAGAGAGTTGTCCAAAATCCAGTGTATTTTATTACGTCCGCGCGAACGTAGACTAAAAGTCTATTTTGTCCTCATGGCAGTTAGATAGTTTCAACCGTAGTAAACTTTAGTGGGAATTGTTGTCAGTGATAAAAGTGATAAATCAATTAGGTATGTGGAGGACTATAGTTGCTCAAATAAATTAAAATGTTCTCTAAATTTCTTTAGCTTCATGAATGCTTTGTTCAAATCAGGGGATGAATTACCCAAAAAATAAAGCACCTTTAAATTTCGGTATGACGTCATACCGTTAAATAAGGGTTACCAAAATATTACGATACCGTTCTTTTTTTCAGTAGCGGGATTTTGTGGTTGGAAATGCATACTGGTATATTTCGGTACCTTTATAAATTTATCGGTAGCAGACCTTAACCAATGTATCGGTAGCAGTACCAAAACCTTCATAAATACACAAGTTCTAACGTGTTCGAACCCCCCGCGCACCCGCGCCGCGCCGGCTCACATGTTTTTCGGTACCGAAATCGTGTAAAAACGGTTAAATAACGGTTTAGCCCAACCTTTATTTAAAAAGGTATCGGTATAGCTCAACCCTTATTTTAAACCGGTACCGGTATATTTTTGAGGTATCTTAACCTTTAACCGTAACGGCTTTCAGTCCCTGGTTCAAATCGTTTAAAAAACCGGCCAAGTGCGAGTATGAAGCATTGGATTAGCAATCTGTTTCAAAACAATTCAGATTCTGATTGATCATGTATTACGCAATAAGGGTACAGATGAAGGAAACATGGGACGAAAGGGAGGAGGCCTGTACCAGCAGTGGGCGGAACAAGGCTGCTAATGTTGATGATGATGATGAACATCAGATTAAATACGGGGCTTGTGGCTAAGTAATAACAGCCGCACGGGTCGATCAATCACGTTCGCTACGCTGGGCGCGGTTGATCCGTGGATGGGTGACCATCTTTACTCAAACTCAAACTCAAATTCATTGCATTTATTTCAAATAAACCAATTACAGGCACTTTTGAATTGTCAAGGAATCGGTCAGTCAGAGAGAAGAAACTAGATGCCCATTCCAAGGCGTAGTAACGAACAGGCAAAGAAACAAAGAAACACGGACACTCTTTTAAATCAAAATATGCTTACAAAATATTAGTTACATCATTCATGTTGAAGTTCTACACGTGAGAACGATGCAGAACGTTAAAAGCGTCCGTAATAAAAAATATTAAAAAACAATTCAAAAATTAAATTAAATCGAAATAAACCGTGGCAGCTAAAGCCTCGTGCAGACCAGCGCGACACGACGGCGCGACGCGACTCGAACAATACAATTTCTAAGAAAAAATCACGGAATAACAATAACCTGTGTCGCGTCGCGCCGTCGCGTCGCTCCGTCGCGTCGCGCTAGTCTGCACGAAGCTTAAGAGATGACCAATCCCTACTGACGGCGCCCGTTCACGAACATAACGCATGGATTAGCACCATTCAGCTCAACCATTTTGAAGGGAGCTAAATGTTCCAGCACACGCGCCGCCATCAGCAAGACATTAGAGTGAGCATGACATACTGTCAGCCGCCAGGACACATTACAAGACCCCTCCGTGGCTCGGAATTCGGAAAGCACGTTAAGCCGTTAGTCCCGGCTGTCATTTGTAGATCTTTGACAGTTATTACGGGTCGTCAGAAGCCTGAAAGTCTGACAACCAGTCATACCAAGGGGTGTCGTGTTACCCAGTAACTGGGTTGTGGAAGTCAGATAGGCAGTCGCTTCATGTAAAATACTGGTATTTATCTGCATCCGGTTAGACTGGAAGCCGACCCCAACATAGTTGGGAAAAGGCTTGGCAGGTGATGATGATGATGAACATTAGAGGTTGGTCACTAGGGTCTTCCTCTCCTACACACTTAAACTTTTTTAAATACTGTGGATGTCATACGATGAATCGTTTGAGGTTGGCCTTCCTTGGTTGGGCTACTGTGGGTGTCTCTGTCTCTACCGTACCCTGAAGTACAGGCTCTGTTCAATACAAAAAATACAAATTCACGATCGTAAATGCAGCTCCTAAGAGTACTGCATAAACGAGCCAGTAATTAAAAATGATTAAGTACCAATTAATCACCTCAACCGTAACAATTCAGTAGGTACCTATATTTTATCTTGCCTACATTTTAAATTGTTATTATGACATAGAAACACGATATAGCTGGATTAAACTTTTTTTTTCTGCAACAGGATGTTTTGAGATAACACAGTTTGTTAGATTTTTCTCGAAAACGGTTGATCATAATGTGTTATTTCCGAAATCTGGGAAGTACCTATTGAAGTGATAATGAAACGCACTGTTTTAAGGTTTTTTTGCAACCCACAAAAAGTTCTGTTTCCTAGACTAATTTCAAGAAAATATGAACTTAATGTATTCTATTTTTTAAACACTAATAAAACAATATTTTTTTACAAAGTATAACTGAAATACCTGAAAATCTGTTAAGGAGTCATTGTACCCTGAAATCACGAAAAAAATAAACGGACTGCTCCATACATTTATGTTCACATAACTCGGCAAAATGTACGGAACAGCTGTTTTTTTGTTGTTGCTGATATTGATTGTAGCTGGAGTAACTTAATTTTGTCCGGTTGCCAAAGATTTGACAAATATGTATTATCGTCACGCATCTTCTATTCTTCATTCATTGTAAAAAACGCTAACTAAAAAACTGACAGGTTTTGACTTCTTTTTATTTGTCTGTCTGTGATGTCTTGTTGATACCTTTTTAGTTGGCGTTTTTGTCGTAATTGGGTTTTAGTAATTATAACATTTAATTTAATTTAAACTATTTAGGGGATTCTTGTATACATTGTCACCCCTTCATTTGATATATTAAATGTTTATTACTTTATGTTATCTAGACGGCGCCATGTTCAATTTAAAGTGACTCATTTGTCAAATTATGATATGGAGTTTAGAAGTTATGAAGGAGCAGATGAACATACATAAATACCGATCGAAATCATAACGATAACTAGTCGGGTAAAAAGACATCTTGCAGGCACCTCATGTACTCATATCCAAGCAAATACTTATTGGCAATATTATGGTCACTTGGTCAGAAAAAGTCTAGACTGACAACATCATACCTACATTGGTTTTACAATGTAAACACAACAAAGAGTACATTCAGTACTCTGTACAAGTACATTGTAACCAAAGTCAATGATCAATGGGTTGTGGTTGAAATACTCGTTAGATGACGTCATCGGTGACATTTGACGTAATGTGAACTCAAGTTATTATTAGCCAATAGAAATATGTAAGCCAGTTAAGTAGACACGACATCGATAACGTGTATTGATGTCACATTAAGTCAGTGTTATGACATACCATGCACGATTGTTGAGCTGGTTGAGCTGCGATTAGTGTCATGCGTGGATGACTGTCACTTAACTCAAGTTGGTACTCCGCGAAGCACGAATTGATCTTTATACCGAATTTCTATCTGGCCAGTAACATTAGACCTAACCTAACACATGCAAACTATCAGTACCTATAAAGACGAAATTCACAAATGAAACTGAACGTGATCAGCACATCTAAACCGCGTTCAAGAGCTATCAATGTCAATAATCCAAACAATGGTGACACTGACAGCTCTTGAACTGCTGATCGCGTTCAGTTTCATTTGTGAACTTCGCCCTAAGACGTGTAAGAGTTGGATTTAGTTCATTTTTCTTTTCGTTCATTTGCTCTTCAACGTGGTTTAGGGCTCCCGTTCCCACACAAAACTGCGAATACGCATCGCATTGCAAAGCTCCTCTAAAAACCTGAGATGCGGCGTCGTATAACATCACATCGTATCGCAGTGTAATTTTTTATTAAAAATGGGTAAAATGCTTGTTTTACCCATTTTTAATAAAAAATTACACTGCACTGATGTGATAATGTCAGACAATCCGCAGCCACGACTTGGAACGCTTCTGATGGCTTCAGGGTTTATTCTTTCACTTCACAGAATAGTACTTACTGGTACACACGGCTACATATCAAGCTATATTTTTCCAGTATAAGCTGATTTCGTGTATAGGATTTCCGTAACAATGCGAGGTCAGCTTAAAATGGAATTGTATAGTTTGATTTATAGCCGTGTATACCAACTAGTACCAAAATGTATGAACGTAAACGAAACAAAAGGAATATTATAAGGATCGTAAAAGGTGGCTTTCCGTAGTTTCTGTCTACCCCCATTGGAAGAAGTCGTGAGTTTATGTATGTATGTAGTACTAATCCGCAAAATTTACTTTAAATTTCAGCGAAGTGATTGCACACTATTAAGCTTCGTGCAGACCAGCGCGACGCGACACCGGTTATTTTTATACCGTCAAGTTTTCTTAGAAATTGTATTGTTCGAGTCGCGTCGCGGTGTGTGAAGCTTTAGTCATTAATTTCACTCATTTCATTCGTTTCATTTATCTCATTGCCTACTTAGGTACATTCATATTATTTACATTCATAAGTTCAAAATTTAAAACGAAGTCAACGAGAGAAAAAACGATACATGTCACTAATACCTACCTAATAATTTCATTTAATTTCCAATAATAAAATAAAAATTATAAAATTAATTTACACGTCCACTATCTAGACATTTTTTTTTAAACCAATAAAAGAACAGTTTAATTCCCGTCCAGAATACCAATATTTTATCTAAAATTCACTACATTAATCCAAACATGTCAGAACCAGTTACTATTGTCAATAACATTAAAATTCACACATGGCTTTCATTATCACCAGTATTCAATGTCACAATTAAATTCGTTGATCTAAAATGGTATGTTCTATTTTGTAATAATAAAAAAATAAAAATAAATAGTGTAATGTGAGTGTAGTGTGTGTTTGTGTGTAGTGTGATGTGTTGTGTGTGTCAAGCGGCTCCAGGCAGTCAAGGCCACGATAGGTTACAGTAACATCCATATTTTTCAACTTCTTCCGAAAATTGTTTATGCCGACGGTAATGTTTGTTCAACTGTTCATTGTTCTGCTGGATATAGCCTTTCTGTATGCCGGTTCCATTTCAATGACGTTTAGGCACTGACTTATACAATACTTGTATGTACAGCTGGTTTTAGTTATTCGTTGGATTTTGGTACATAACATTTACTATACACATTACCACTGAGATACAAATACCAACCTACTTACTTATAGAATTATAGGTATAACAATCAACTGTGGTAGACCGTCGCGAAAACTGTTACCATGGATTCAGTACATGATTCTGAAACCCAAGGCGTTGAAATTTTTAGTCGGTTATTAAAACAAATCTGCTGTTCCATACGTTTTGACCGCGTAGGTATTGCTCTTTTCTATGAAACAGCAGATTTTTTTTTAATAAATAAAAATAATAATAAAATAAAAATCTTTTATTTCGGACCCATAACACACACACACACGGACACTACTACTACTACACACGACACACACACACGACTTAAAAACTAGTGTTAGTACCTACTTACATCTACTAGAAAAACAAAACAAACTATTAATTAACACGCCACATTGGCATGTAGGCGTATCCAATGTCCCAGTATGGGGCTGTCCCACCTATCAGCTATAGTCTTCAGGATGCTGTTCGGGCTGGCGCGTACCCTGCGCATAATGGAAGCGGAACGCTTGCGCATGATGGCGTGAAAGCCATCTATCCTCGCCTCTGCGAACATGCCGGAAGCACTGCAGTAGCGCGGCAACCCCATCAACACCCTGAACGCATTATAGTATTGTACGCGCAGGGCGCTGTATGCCCTATGCGTGTAGTTGACCCACAGACTGCATGTATAGAACGACTGACAGTACGCTGTAAATAGTGTGTGTTTTAAGTACCGACGAAAAATTTCAACGCAGGGGTGTTCAGAATAATGTAAGTACCTACAAAAAAAAAATCATGAAATTTTTCGGAAACCACGCAAGGTAGCTTCTTGAAGTAAAAAGCAACATTCAAGTGTATTTAATAGCGCATAAAAAATACTTATAAACTGTTCAAGTTTTTTTTACTTCATATAGGTAACTTGTGTGGTTTAGGAGATATTTAGATTTTTGTGGCACTTTGCAACCTGTGGCTGTTTTATATTGCTCGTCAGTGTACACATTTAATTAAAAGTATAATAGGTATTTCTTGATCATATGTACGGAGAACCTACGAACAGCGGGCGGCCAGAAAAAATGGCTTGGGTGGCACCTATTTATTTTATTAGTTTATCTATTGATCAAGATAAAATGTCACGTTTAGCAATAAAAACAAGGGGCAAAAACACTGATTAATATTCACTGATACTATTTCTGATTTATACAACACTGCAGCAAATAAATAATTAATCCCCAGTAGATATTTTACAAATAAATGTAGTTATTTTCATCTCAGAAACGGAAAAACCTTGCGAATCTTTAAAAAGATTATAATAACCTCGTATTTGATTACCTTCCTATTTAATGAATCTTCATTATATATACAACATCGTATTCTTACGTAATAACACTGTATGCATATTTTAAAATCGTGTAGATGTTCAAGAAAGAAGTTATAAATTGGATGTAGTTAAGCGAAAAGGATCCAACCCACACTATGGGCGAAAATGAATTATGTATACCAAAACATTCTTTGTAGTTAAAACTTTAATATCACAAAAACAATCCCAACGCATCATGTCATTATGACCATACGTTACCAACGCGTATGTATGGACTACACTATTTACAAGAACCATAGCTACACAATCACCCAATGCATCCTTTGTTTTTACATATTATGCATTGCATCATATCACTAATTACTTAATGCGCCATGTTATAATTATTACGTAACCACTACATAACCAATATGTCAAAACGTCAAACAAATAGTTTTTATGACAGCTGCGCGCACAGACTGCATTAAGACCGCGGCGCGTGAGTCGCCGACGGTATGAAATGTTACCATTTTTAAAATTATATTTTATACATAGGTATAAACATTTAGGACTAAGTATTGTATTTATTCATTTTATTTTTGTCTTATTTTGTTATTTCACTATATGCGGCACCGGTTGACGTCATCACGTCAACGCCGGCTGTCGCTGAAAACCAGCGCTGGGGCTCTGTTTCGCATAGGGTCGCAGCATTAAGCTGAGCGATGGCCGTTTTGCGTGGATGTGACAAATATTTTCCCCCAAATTGTTTATTTTTGAGTTTTGTTCTTTCTTTGCGTCATGTGTACCGCACATAAACGTATTTTCTTTCTTTCTTTCTTTCTATGGCAGGTCATACGATCACATAACACGATCTGATCTTAAAACTTAAATATCTCAAAACTAACTCTGTGTGGGTTGGATCCTTTCCGTTTAACTACGTCCATTATTATACCAGGAAAACGGAGACTGGCACGTACTAGAACCAGTTGGAAAAAAAACGGAATTAACTCATATGATGCTATATGATGAATTGATGACGCTTTACCTTTTTTTTTCTCTGAGTTTTTTTTAAATATTTCGTAGAAGGTTATTTTGAGATGAGCTTTGTATGAAACGTAACCTTCATTATTTAATTTATATTAAGAAGAAGATTTTTTGCATAGCGCATAAATAAATGATTTAAGGTTTTGAGGGCATCAAAAAACTCAAAAGTAGGGATTCTCAGTTCCAAAGTTACGTGAAGGAAAGTTTAAACCCTTACTTTTAACGTAAATTCAGCGGAAAGCCTTTTCCTTAAAGGCAGGCTTAAAGCCCATTAATGTGACAGTACAGTAAGTCAGTCCAGCGCTGACTTGCAACTGGGGTCATATAGACACTAGTTTCAACCCATTCCAATGCTGACTTCGCGCTCTCAAGTCAGTGAGTCTATTTTCAGGCCCAATAGCTTCCCCCGCCTGACTTACTGACGATCAAGTCTACATAAACCCACTGGCTGATTGGCCACAGTCTGGGTTCGAAATTCCGAGTCAGTGGGTCCAGCCACTGCCATCGTATAAGGCAAAACATCTCGCCAAAAAGACATTACTAGTTATTCTTAACACTCCATTATCAACCTCATAACATTCCGTTATTGTAAAACATGATAATAACAAATGATTTGACAAAAACCCCGTTGTATTGGATTCACTGAGCAAAGAGGACACAACCTTAAAGCAATCACTACAGTTGTGCTTATCCACCGCAACATGGAAATGATGTTTTAATACTATATTCTTATGAATATTTGAAATATGCTCAGGTATTGAGAAACTTTTATTGCACATTGAAAGTAAGAAAAGGCATCATTTGTATGTCCTCAGTTCTGGGACTCAGGCCACAAGTCTTTGAAATGGAAGAGACCGTAATCTACCATCAGCATCTGGCTCAGTGAGAGTCTGTGCCGGTCTAGGCAACCAACGCCATCGTAGATTAGTAACACTTAAAAAAAAATTTTTTTGAAGAATAGAATTCCATTTTTAACACGAGAGCTTAGCATAAGAATTCAATCATCTATAAAACATCCACATAAAAATTCCCGGCCCCAAATCTCAAGCGCACAATATATTTTTTGCAAATCCGTTTCCCCTTGTACAATCCATAAATTATAAAACTAAGAAAATCCCCGAAAGCTACCACTAAAAATAACAAGAATGAAAACACAGCTTCTACCAATTCAAATCTTCATCGCGTCATAACTTTTTGCATCTAATTCTTAATGGCCAGATTTATAGGATAGAACAGCAGCAAAAAAAAATTGTTATTGTTATATTATTTTATGCACAGAACAGAACCACAGTTGAGTACTGGTTGTTTGAAAAACAAGCAAGAGAAGCGCGTTTTTTGGAACCGATGACGTAGACCTTCGAGGTCAAGGTTATCGAGTCTCGTGCATTCATCAGTGAAAGTTTTATCACCAGTGAGTCACTTTGCTGCTTGAATTTCGAATTAGTGTTGATTTAATATTTATATTCGTCTTCAGTACTTCACAATTACTATAATAAAGCCCTTAAATTGCCTTTTCCGGTCCGAAAGACCATGTTTAATTTATCGGGAATAGAAAGATTATCTCGAGAAAAGAAAGTTTATTTTCGGGTAGATATAAAATATCGGGTTTCCAGTTTAAGTACGCTAAAAAGCAGTTGTCCCAAACCCGACCTGATCTGAGTCGAGAATCTTCGGCAAGAATAAAATAAGGACTCCACAGTTGGACATGTAAGACATTCCCATATCTTCACGGGTAACTTTTTTCCTCTTGTAAGTAAAAAGCCTCAGTTTGGCAATAAACAATTCACCATGGCTATCAAAACGATTCGTAATGGGCAAATGAGCATAGCCATTGGGCATTATAACATTATTTATCGCAATTCGGCATTGATTTGAGAGCGAGACTTATTTCAATTATTGCTTAGAATGCATAGCTATTTATAACTGTCATCTGACCACCACAAAGTTAATTAATACAGTTCCTATAAAAAAATTACTCCCAAAAGAAACTGTGTCAAATAAAAATAATTATAGGCAAATACCACACGCGTAGAAGATGACACACTTTATTCAAACATGCTCTCGTAATAACACTTCTTACTTAACAGTCGATACATCTATAACTATATATTCAATGTCGCACAAGTATATGTACTTAAGATTGTAATAGATACGTTTAACGATATACCAGCACAAGAGTAGATAGCAAGCAGAGACTAAACTTTATTCATGGCTAACAAGTCGTACCATTCAATGCTACCACACCGACGTTTATTACATGTGGATCCTCGTTTACATGCTGTAGATCCTCGTCTCTACCCTTCGTCTTTCAAAGACAACGTCATCATTCTACCCATATTCCAATTTATTCTGGGTCGCCGCAGCATGTCTATAGGTGTATTAGCCATTGTATCCGAAGTCACTTTCTTTCCAGCCCTATCATTGTGTACACAATGCATCTTTTTTTTCTTTCAATGTCGCATTTCTACTTAATAAAACAATGAATTAGCCGTCTTCAGCAATTCTGGAAGTTCTGGGAGTTCTAAATTTATTTCTGTAATTTATATGGTGTGCATAATAAAGAATATTCTATCTATCTATCTATCTTATAATCATAATTTTGTCACTGCTAGGGGTTAGGCCTCTTCTAGGCCTGGAGGGACTGGGCCATAATCTATCACGCGGGCCCAGTATAGATTGGTCCACGTCAGTCTTCAAATTTGAGTGATTACAATAACGGCTATATTTCCAAGATTTTTTTTTTCAACATAGCTGTTCGATGTAAATTATCAGTTGATAGAATCGAATTTTTCCATGTACATTAGTAGGTTCTGATCTGACATTTATGTAAAATGCGAGCGAAGGAATCCGTATTAAATGGATTCAGCATGAGCAAATCGGTGTTGCAAGCCTAAGGTGCATCGGCATTCCTGGCTGCATCATGCAATATACCTAGCTATATGTGTCGGGTTAAAGAGCACAACTCCATTCGAAATAACAGGCTCTCGTTTATAAAGAGAAACGACTATTTTACCAAAATCGAAATGTATAATAAGTACATAATAAAATAGTAAAGAAGAATTTTTGGCCGTTTGTCTGGATGTATGTTGCGGATTGGCGCAAACACGGCTACGTTCCCGTGGAATATTTTCCGCAATACACGCGGGCGAAGCCGCGGGTAAAGGTATTATAGTTGTTTAATATAATAGGCTACCCAAGTTTTACAGTAGTTAATTGGAAGTAGGGCGAGGAGCTCGTGGCTAAGTAATGACAGCCGCAGGGGACGATCCATCAGGTTAAGCTACGCTTGCCGGGGCTGGTCCGTGTACGGGTGACCATCTTTACACACCGAGACTCCTCCGTGTGTCTAAGGAAAGCACGTTAAGCCGTCGGCTGTCATTCATCAGAAGCCCGAAAGTCTGACAAACAGTCTTACCAAGGGGTATCATGTTACCCAGTAACTGGGTGGTGTAGGTCAGATAGGCAGTCGCTCCATGTAAAATACTGGTATTCAGCTGCATCCGCTTAAACTGGAAGCCGACCTCAACAGAGTTGGGATAAAGCTAGGCAGATTGTTTTGGAAGTAGAGCGATTAGTGAATGGGATCATCTGGCTGAGTGGTACCTACTATCATTACTGCTGAGAAGCAGTATTAATATGTTAATGTGTTTACTCTAAAGACAAAGTTACAGGCATATTTATATACTTTACTATCTGTGATAAGATTTCCTAAAATCCCCTGTTTCTGTAATCCTTTGACAGTGGTAACAAATTTTCACTAAAACTGGCTGCTGAGTTCATTGCCGAACGTTTTAGGACTTAATTACAATGTTAAACGACTCGGCATTCTAATAGGACATAGTCGAGAAGGTCAGTGTTGAAGTAAAGGACACTATACATATTAAATAAGAATCTATCATTGAATTTGAAGTTTATTAGCAAAAACAAAAGAGTAAATGACCTCAGTTTCTTCCTCCCAAAGATTTCTCAGTCACAACTTCACAAGGATGCATTGTTTTAAAACTGGTCAGTTGTGTTAAATTTCTGGTTTTATATCTCGTCTGACCATCAACCTTGATTTTTGCGGAAACTAGAATCTTTTTCAAGATTAGACCGAAATAATAAAATATGAGATTGTGTTAAGGGGCCTACAGATTTGATCGATGTTTCGCAGTAGTACTTTTCCGCGGGATATTTCCCGACAAGCCGCGGGCAAAAGCTGGTTTATAAATAAAGAAAATTATAAAGTTATTATTCCTGTGATTGGATTATTTTAATGATTAAACGATTGACCCTGTATTTACTTGACTTTTTCAAACAATAAAACAAAAATGGTTTTTCATTTTCCCTTGTCGGCTGAATATGCAAATCGGGCCGAATCATGTGATCATTTTCTACCGAAAAAAAAAACATTTTCGGACGGACTCTACAAACTGAATGGTAGTAGAAAATTATTATAAAACAAATAAGTTGTACACATTTCCAGGTGCACATAGTTCATAAATATATTTTATAGCGCAGACTTACTCTGCAAGGTAAGCAGGAGACCTTACCACTCCCACTATATCCAAATTGTGAACGAAACCATAGCGCGATTCAGGATTCCGGTCTATCAAGTTTGAAGTAAATAAAGAGGGTTTACTAACAACGCCATCTATCGAGATTCGTAGCAAATTGAGGGTGCCATTCTGGAGAAAAAAACTGTTCTTCCTTAACATATGCTCATGAACCTACAGAACTTCATAAAATCTATATATATAAAAGAAAGTCGAAAGTCGTGTTAGTTACACCACTTATAACTCAAGAACGGCTGAACCGATTTGGCTGAAAATTGGTGGGGAGGTAGCTTAGAACCAGGAGACGGACATAGGATACTTTTTAGTAGGGTAGGTAGGGTAGGTAGGGTAGGTAGGGTAGGTAGGGTAGGTAGGGTAGGTAGGGTAGGTAGGGTAGGTAGGGTAGGTAGGGTAGGTAGGGTAGGTAGGGTAGGTAGGGTAGGTAGGGTAGGTAGGGTAGGTAGGGTAGGTAGGGTAGGTAGGGTAGGTAGGGTAGGTAGGGTAGGTAGGGTAGGTAGGGTAGGTAGGGTAGGTAGGGTAGGTAGGGTAGGTAGGGTAGGTAGGGTAGGTAGGGTAGGTAGGGTAGGTAGGGTAGGTAGGGTAGGTAGGGTAGGTAGGGTAGGTAGGGTAGGTAGGGTAGGTAGGGTAGGTAGGGTAGGTAGGGTAGGTAGGGTAGGTAGGGTAGGTAGGGTAGGTAGGGTAGGTAGGGTAGGTAGGGTAGGTAGGGTAGGTAGGGTAGGTAGGGTAGGTAGGGTAGGTAGGGTAGGTAGGGTAGGTAGGGTAGGTAGGGTAGGTAGGGTAGGTAGGGTAGGTAGGGTAGGTAGGGTAGGTAGGGTAGGTAGGGTAGGTAGGGTAGGTAGGGTAGGTAGGGTAGGTAGGGTAGGTAGGGTAGGTAGGGTAGGTAGGGTAGGTAGGGTAGGTAGGGTAGGTAGGGTAGGTAGGGTAGGTAGGGTAGGTAGGGTAGGTAGGGTAGGTAGGGTAGGTAGGGTAGGTAGGGTAGGTAGGGTAGGTAGGGTAGGTAGGGTAGGTAGGGTAGGTAGGGTAGGTAGGGTAGGTAGGGTAGGTAGGGTAGGTAGGGTAGGTAGGGTAGGTAGGGTAGGTAGGGTAGGTAGGGTAGGTAGGGTAGGTAGGGTAGGTAGGGTAGGTAGGGTAGGTAGGGTAGGTAGGGTAGGTAGGGTCGGTAGGGTCGGTAGGGTCGGTAGGGTCGGTAGGGTCGGTAGGGTAGGTAGGGTAGGTAGGGTAGGTAGGGTAGGCAGGTAGGTGCGCCGTAGATACGTACTTAGTGCTACTCGAGCGAAGCCGGGGCGGGCAGCTAGTAATATTATAAATGCTAAAGTGAGTTTGTTTGTTTGTAAAGCTTTCACGCTAAAACGGCTGCACGGATTTGGATGAAATTTGGCACATGGATAGACCATGACCTAGGTTAGAACATAGGATACTTTTTATCCCGATATTCCCACGGGATCGAGACTTATGCGGGTGAAACCGCGGGGCGCAGCTAGTAGTTTAATCAAATACATATGAAGTAAGTACCTACCTAAAGTAAAAACCAATAAGATATTCACTTCTTTTTGAATAATCAAACTAATTTTGTACTACAGTGTTACCATTACATTTTCTTCTTTTCCCGAATAACCCTATACTATTTTAGGTTGTCGCCATAGTTAAGAATGATCAGTAAGTCAGTCAATACCGTTTAAATGAAATATGTCTCAAGTCTGTTGATTAATTTTCAATTTGGGGGACGCTAGCACCCATTGTCCAAAAATTACCTGGTGAAACTTCATAAACGTTGTTGCAGTTGCAGCAAATTAGACGCATTATTAATTTATTGTACATAAAACAAAAAGTATTTTAATAAAATACGTATATTAAAAGATAAATAATTAAATAATCTTTAAAATGGCGAAGTTTTCAGAAAAATACGCTTGATAGTTTTTGCGTGATTCTCAGTTTTTGTTCCGCTTTAGACATAACTTTACAAATTAATTACACTATTATAAACACAATCATAAATATGCACAGATTAAGTTATTAAGAAAATGGTCTAATTTAACATATATTTTTTCCAATTTTTAACACTACTCGTTCAGACGTGATCTTCATTAAAAATCATTAAAAGTCGGTTATCGTCGGTATCGCCTTAAATTATGAGTTTAGAAAAAATGTTTTTTTTTTAAGTCGCCTCACGCTGTCGCGTCGCGCCTATTTGCGCGAGCCTTTAACAATATATCTCTGGGCTGTCATTTTCTTTGCTACTGACCTAACCAACAATTTGGAACCGTTCTTGATTGACCTTTTAAATCTCTTGTAAAAAACCTGTTAGAATCAAAAACTCAAACTTGGCAAAAAACTGTTTAGCTGAGCTTAGATGAACATGATTTAAGATCAGTTGTTATTCAATGTCGCGACTTGATGTAATCTTTGACATTATAGTTTACTAGCTTGGAGGTCAGAAATTATCCCACGGAAAACTACTAACGGGATAAAAAGTATCCTATACCCATGGGATACTTGGGAATATCGGGATAGAGAGTAACCTAGCCTAACCCAAGTCATGGTCTAACCATGTCCCAAATTTCATCCAAATCCGTCCAGCCGTTTCAGCGTGAAAGCATAACAAACAAACAAATTATATTAAAGAAAGAAAGAAAGAAAAAGTATTTATTGAGACTCGCACAGAAAATCACACATTAAACTAAAAACACACTAAACATAAATAAAAAACAAAGTAACATTAAAATTTAAAGAATGAAGTCCCGTACGAGGCCAAAAGGCTCCTATCTCAGCATGATGCCGCGACATTAATTAATAATCCTAACTAATATTGTGTAAGTGAGTAACACAATATTAGATTACAATTATTATTCAGTTAGGATAACATGTGCCGTAGCCTCATTTAAAATTAATAATAGAACTAAGAAAATAAATGACAACAAAATAAAACACCATTTGGGAACAATTTACTGTTTTCTGGCAACTAGATTGAAAATACTTGAGCCTCGGGAATTTCGATCTGCGAGCACAATGTGTTCCAAATGTTTTAATTTAGTACCTATTATTCTAATTATAAATTCTTGCCAGAGGGTTACTGTCTAGTGTGTACACAGCACAATATATTGTATTGCAGCTTTACTATTTTATCAACACAAATTCTCACACCATCTCTAAATATTCATTTAGTACATTAACTTCAATCTTTGTTGACATAGGAATAGATTTAGAAATAGAAATAATAATTATTTGCATAAAACATGATAGCAAGTTGTTGATAAAGTCACCTTTATTAGGTATCAAAATATTCAATGAGGACAATGACACGGGAAGCCGTTTCAACAAAGACACTCAGGTATTCAACTGGGATAGATTGTTTGTTAGTTAGAATAGAAATAACGGAATTTAACATCTTTTTGTTTGTAAACGATCAATTCAAGGTCGGCTTGGAACAAAGTTTGCGATTTAATTTGTATAAAAACGTCTCAGACCTTTCCGCGTTTGATCCATCAGTCGTCTGGGCTTTTTTTTATAGAATATGATAAAAACTAGTTAACCTATTACCTAGACATTCACTGTCTTAATTTGAATAATAATAATTATTAACTGGTTCTTCCAGGCAAATTATGAAAATAATTGTCTGGGGCAAATAGTAATAGCAATTGATTTGGGTGGTCATTTAGCAATATTTCAGCTTTAGGTATTTTGTCTATGCCATAGACATTCCATAGACTCTATGGAATAGCAGCAGAAAGGCAGACTTCACACGAAAGTTACTACACCATGAAAAAGGCTAATGAGAGGTGGTCGTCTGATCGACAATAGGATCAAATTCAAGATAAGAACTTTCCCCTGGTTCATTGACTTTCAGATCTATGCCATCTTGTCACATGTTTTCACCACGAACTTGCTAACAACACGCTTAAATATGCTTGATTCAATCATACAAGTATTTACATATCTATTTGAATGTGAAATCTAAACAATTTGCATGCACAAACGTGTCTAAATAGAATTATACATGATATTGGCACCCGTCCTTACATGGTTTGCCTGGGAAATCGAAGAATTGATCAGATGCTTGAACATAATCTTCAATGATAATTTCAAAAGAAGCATTGTCAAGATTGGTAAAGAGCTGATACAGGTAGTCACTACCGTTGCTACTGTACTCGAGCGCTCAAAATACAGAATAGTGGAAAAGTGCATTGACTGCATATGCTATAATATCAAGCAACATTTACATAATAAGGGAACTAAAACTTAACAATCTGCTGAGCAAGTAAATAACATACAGTCTTTACCAAAACATCAATAACATTTATGCACACGTTTAAATCAATTGGTGAATCCATGACCTGCATCGCATACAAATGAATTTGATCGAAGACTATTTTCTCTGATTCAACAATGGTAGCTGTCCCACTTAATGGACGAAGTGAAATAAGGGTCAGTAGAAAGCCGACTATAAACGCCGTGAATATTTTAATGTCCGATCATTGGATTACCGTTAAATTTGCTACTAGATCGTCTGGCTCCTCTTCTTTATCATCTTTATTGAGTTTACTATCTACGGTATATAGAGTAAAGCCATTAATAAACATTTTCTTTCTTTCTTTTTCTTTCTATTTTGATTTTTAAACCTTCATTAGCTGTAATAAACATTTTTTTTATTTTTATTGTGCACACTGTCCCTTTTTTTTTTTTGAGGTTGGGAAATTATCAAATAACTTCTCCCGCTCTGGGCGGAGCGGGAGGACGTGTTAGACTTTTACTGACTAAAACCCACCCGTATTCCTTCCGTTGCCTGTGTGCCGGGGTCACGATATCCCTTTCGGACAAACTCGCAACCCTGGCAGGCATTGGCCCTTCGGGACCCCGTCAGTTAGTGCTGACATCTCATTGAGGCGCGCGTGGAACACAACACGCCGTCGACCCGGGCCTGGTCCCTATCGGATTGCACACCGACCCTATCTCGAAGTTATCTCATGTTTCTAAAGTACCTTTCTTGTTTTATTTTAGTTTTAAAATTACATCTGTATCAAGTTTTGCATTAGGTGCATTAAAGCAGGGTTTTATATGATCAGTCAGTTATTTCTGTGTGCATTTCATTTGCATTCATTATAATCCCGCTGTTGTCAAGTCGTCAGGAAATCCTAGTATGAATGTGGAATTATAAGGGTGTGAAACATATGTTTAATATTCTTTCCGTTGGGAACCATAGCGTGTAAACTGTCTGTCATCGCACGTTGTAACATTTAATTGTGGGAATTGAATTCTTTTGTAAAATACGTAAACCATGGCGAGCGTATCTCATCATCATTGTAGTTGTGCAAATTTTAAATGAAAAAGTGCGTTAAACTGAATGACCGTGGAAACAAAAAGGAATTAAAATCAAATTATTGTGTTGAGGACAACGTACATGGTTGACTCATCTTGAACGTAGTTGAAACTTCACAAAGGTTTTGCATTTTCAAGAACTTATAGTCTTCCAGACCGTATTTCGGCCATGGTGGCCAATCAACGGAGACCAGCCTTCGGCGCGGGAGATATTATAGTGCACAAGTGTGTGCGCAGACACAGGTGCACTGTCTTCCTTCACTCATAGTCCGATGGGACGCAATCCGACACAACCGGAGAGATATCAGGCGCAAGACCAACGGCTTAACGTGCTTTTCGAGGCACGGGGGTATCACACCGCAAACTTCCAAACTCCGGGCTGTTACTAAGAAATTCCTAATGGAAAAACCCAATAACACTTTGCCCGAACCGGGAATCGAACCCAGGACCTCACGCTCAGCAGTAGCGCTTGCGACCACGAGACCAACGGGGCAGTCAAATACACACAATACATCGTCAAGTACAGTTTAGTCGACCACCTTCGATATACCTACACCTGAATACATAAACAAATTATATATTCATCATTTACCTACCGCTAACCAACGACAAGATACACTTTAAAGGAATGAGTCCAAAAACCAATTAGTAATAAACTTTCTTTATTTCCTTAAATTGTATATACCTATATAAGTTTGTCACAATTTATTAGAATTTCATGGCATTTTTTTTTTTTTTTTTCAACGAAATTTTTAACCATGATTACTCATAATCCGCAGTCTGACATTTAGAGACCACGTGTCTGCCCTTGCAAAGGAATCCTTCAGGCGTCTAGGATTTGTCTTGAGGAACGCTCGTGAATTTCGCAATCCCAGTATTATTAGGTAAACTACTTTACACCACTTTGGTTCGGAGTAAACTCGAGTCCAGCGCCTGTGTCTGGCATCCGCATACATCCGCGTCTCAGACACTGATGCTTGAGAAAGTTCAGAAGACCTTCCTGAGATTTTTGTATCAAAGGCTGTACCATTACTTCCCATTCATGTACCCAACGAATTATCTTCTAGGGGTGTTGGGTTTAAATTCGTTGGAGGTAAGAAGGGGCTTTGATCAGCTCACGATTGCCTGTAAAACCCTAAGCGGTCGTATTGACTGCCCTGAACTCCACGGACTTTTTTGCCGCCTATTTGTGCCCGACAAATACCTTGGGCACCGTCAAAGCCGCCGTCATAACCTGTTCGCACTACCGCTATCTAGATCTGTTGCTAGAGCCGAATCCCCAGTTTGTCGAACCCTAAGGATGCTAAACGCCCTCCTGACTGCCGACCCTGAATGTGATGTGTTTGCCGATGAATAGAAGAAAATAATGCGTGCTTGTCTGTTGTTTTGTGAGGGACAATATGCGAGGGTGTCCACTGTTGCATGTTAGTTTATTGATGTATCTAATTTATTGAACCATTTACTCAAATAATTATTAATATTTTTATCCACGAATTGTATATCTTTGATTTTTTTTTTTTTTTTTTTTTTTGTTTTGTAACTTATTTGAATGCTTATTTTATCTTAATTTTTATAATTCTATGTTAATTAATGTAATTGGACCTGTGCCGTTTAAATTAACTATAAATAAATAAATAAATAAATAATTTTACCTTATCTTCTATACATATGTGTAATAAAATCGTAGCGAAGTCAAAACCTGCTACTCACACGGACAACTGTACGTGTCTTGCTCCCGCGTCACCAGTCCAGGGGCCTACCACCACCTCTAAAGCAGTATTATTTTAATCTTATTTCAGTGCGGGAAAGAGATGGAACTATACTCCCCTGCTAAGCCGAAAGGCGCTATATCTGAGATACGGCCTTTTAGGTTTTTTATACCGTTCAATAGCTATAACAATTACGCATATAATGGTATAAGCCAAATAGCGCTATTTAATTTAAAACAAAAAAACCACTAAGAAGTTTTTTTTTTATCATTATGTTTCCTTAAAATACAATTTACAAAAAAACAATTTTCTCCAAACTTACTCCGATTGAGATAGCGCCTTTCGGCTTAGCAGGGCAGTATACGTCCAGTAGGGCTTCATCTCTTTACCATACTAAAGTAATATTAAAATAACACTGCTTTAGACGTGGTGGTAGGCTCCCTGAATAGAGTCTGTGGGTCGTCTTAGGGGCATATTGTTAAGTACAATATTATCTACCCACCACCCGCCACCCTATTGACATTATCTACCAACGTAAGTGCGGCTTGCTTTCGTCTATCATCGTCATTCGACTTCGCATTTTCCTAGACAATGACGGTTTACTTCAATTTATCCACAGGCATCCTTTATTCTATGTAAATATGACAATTTGATAATAAAGCCTCCGGTCCGAGATCGCAAACTGTCGGAAATTATCGTCGGTTGAATTACAGCTAATCGTCCGGCCTTCGCTCGTTAATGAGCTGTCATCATTCAGTTCTCGGCTGGTCACGTTTCTGGAGTTATATGTACACAAATATACACATCGCTTCGTCACGGTTATGAGCACTAACTAAAGATGAGACAGTAAAAAAGATTAAACTGGGATCGACATTAAAAAAATTATATGCTTTTATTCAATCTCACGTGTTACTTCGTCATGTTATTGTTGTCGTTAAATTATATATATGTACTTGTATTCTTTAGTATTCAAAAGATTAGGAAAATATGGTTAGTATTCCTATACTGCATCCAAAACATGTTTCGGTAAAAGTCCATAAGAATACCACCTGCCTTTAATTATTCTTTTACTCTTACAAAGACGTCAGTCAAAAAAAATTTACCTCCCAAAAAGCAATTGGAAAGTAAAAACTGATCGGTGAATCAAAAAATTTACCTTAAAATTTGCGTTTTGGGAATTCTAGAACATTTATATTCCGGAAATTAGACCATTATTATCAATCACCAGTAAAAGTCAGTTGCAAAAGCCAGTACGAAAATAATAACCAAAATTATTCGCTAAACCGACCGCATTTATAACGTTCAAAATAGAGATGTTAATAATAATAGTTTACGGGGCACATAGAACGTAACCACGTACCATGAAAAGTGACGTAGTCATTACATAAGCGACATCTAATGAGGATGGTGGGATAACCTCCGTCGAGAAAAATGATGTTGTAATGTGGTGGTACAAGTCATGTGCTTCTGATTCAAAATTCGGAAATGATGAAAGCCTTGAACATCAGCAGGTTTGATAGTGGTTTTAAATCGGGTCTATTGTGCGGTTTCGCTGTGTGAATAGCCTAGTGGAGAGCGTGCTTGATAGCCTAGTGGTGTGACCGTCAGACTGCCAAGTCATAGGTCTCGAGTTTCTCTGACTTTTCGGTTTCATGTGCGTATTGTATAATTATCACTTGCTTCAAAAACGAAAACATCGTGAGGAAACCGGCATGCCTGAGAGATATTTCTCGATGGCATGTGAAGTCAAGTCAGAGGCCCATGGGCGGCTTTAAAACTCCCCTAACCACACGAAAAGAAGAAAAAGAAGCTGTGGATTCTTAGGAAAGAAAAGAAAGAAAATACGTTTATTTGCGGTACACATGACGCAAAGAAAGAACAAAATACTAAAATAAACAATTTGGGGGAAAATATGCGTCACATCCACGCAAAACGGCCATCGCTCAGCAGCAGTAGGGGTAGTCTTTGTCTCTTGGCTGATGATGTCAGTGATAACGATTTAGCCTAGTCAAGTTGCCTACTCTGTTTGATTATGATGTCATAATTTACATATGTACCTAGGTCTTACAAGATTGCAGTTAAATACTTTTTATCTTGTGTACTTTCTTCGATATGCACTATTTCGTATGATACTATTTCTTATCTTTTTGTTAGATGATTTGGCTAATAAATAACTATATTTTTTTGGATATCCAATCCACTGTTAGACAAAATGTATGTTTAAAACTTCACAATTGTTCTATTATACTCCGGATGAATAAATTCATTTGATGTTTATCTAGTTTTGATCAACGGATAATGTTCGCAACGAGTTCAGTAAAGGACAGTGGTAATGAATCCATCTGGTTTAGACAGTTTTTATTGCAAATTGCGCTATTGCGAATCTCAGATCATTGTATTCTTCGTTTTGTGGTTTAGTCTCAGGCAAATCATGGTGGATACCTGAATATAATCAATGATCTGTGATCTGTAATATTTTATTTAGAACCCTTTTGTTCTGTATTCCTACCGCACTGAATAATGCTAACACTGCTCGTAACTCATTACTTAGCGGGATTAAGATAAACCCTAGTTTCTTGAAATACCTAAATAACTTCTTCTTTTTGATGGAAAAAGTATATGATAAGTTTATTATTTCTTAACCTCAACAACACTCTTTTTCCTTCGATAATATTAGCGAAGTGTACGACACAGATTTTTTTGTAAGAGTGCCGTCAGAAAGTCTGCGTAAATCCAGATTTTAAATACTTGGCACAGAATCAAGTATATCTTCGGGATTCTCTCGAATGCAGTTGTCGACGGTCGTCTTAGCGACAAATCTTGAAGGTCATTCAACCGCAGAACCATATTCCTTTCTTATTTACAAGTAGCATACATTCAGCCCATAGAAAGTCTCTTATCTCTCTCTATCTCGTTAGCTTACTTCATGCGTTCGGGTGCTAAACGACCGCAGTTGTACCGTAGTAAAACGGGATGTTGGACAGGATCTCATAGAACTTTAGTTATCTCCTAGGATAACTTAGGCTTCATCATCATCAATGTGGATGTTTCATCTCTTTCATTTGCCCCTTCTTTGTTAGCTGCTCCATTAGCTGGTATCGTTATGATCCTTGAAAATTCCAACCGTTATGTACTCATTATACCTAATAATTTATCTCCAAAGCTTAAATGCCAATGTGTTTAAGGTTCCATTGTTCAAGTGTCCTACAGGCTATAGAATACTTGAACAATTGAACCTTTCACAAAAATTATGTGTTTTGTCAGTGTTTTAACTGATGAATACTCGCCGGTCTCTTACGTTTGAATAATGACTGAATACAAATTGTTTTATGACTTACGTGTTGTCACAGCGATTACGTAGTGGCTGTCACCTGCTTCACAACTCCAGTGTAAGCGAAGCTACGAGGAACATAAAGCTAGGTTCCTTTGAGGTGACAGTTTTTTCGCGCACAAGCGGGCTGATAACCATTAATGAGGATACCGTTTTATGATTAACAACGGTTAACTGCTACGTTGGTGGTTTCAAAATGTTGAATTCTCTTGTTTCTTATAAATGTACTATGAAGATTTAATATCTTTTGGACTAATGAAGCAACCGAATAGCTTCGCTCCCAGTAGAGCAGTCCCTATGTAAAATTACAGCCGGCAGTTACCTGCGATCATTATCTAGTATTGTCAACTAATTGTCCGGAATATGGGACGACGACTAAGTGCCATTAGGCTCATGCTACACTCGCTTCGGTATCAGTAGTCGCCTGTACTGCCTACTATTTAAATGACAGACTGCAATAATACGAGTCCATACTTTAGTGTCATGTTACACAGAATAATGTAGAACGTCGACAAAGCCTATCCCTGTGTCCTAATCAAACGCGACTATCGCACGAATACACGGTTGTTTACCCGAATATTGACCGGTTGTTGACCGGTTGTTTACCCTTCTTACCAAAGAAGTTCATATCTACCCAGTTTCAAAACAAAATCCCGTGAACACGATGACCACATCTGTTACCGGCGCGGCGCGGTGCTATAGCCGCCGAGCGCTGCAAGCAAGAATAGATCTTACGGTGGTTAGATATGAACTTCTTCGATGGTACATACGCAACTTGATTGATCGCGCGACTATGTCATCTACACTATCTACACTAATATTATAAAGAGGAAAGATTTGTATTTTTGTGTGTGTGTGTATGTTTGTAATTAAAACTCAAAAACTACTGCGCCGATTTCAAAAAATATTTCACCATTAGAAAGCTACATTCACCCTGAGTAACATAGGCTATATTTATTGCTAGAAAAGATTAGGGATCCTTACTATAAGTTTAGTAACGTAACCCAAGGTGTAAAAAAATGCCATATAACATATTTCGTCGCATGCGCTATGGAAACTATTGATGATAGAACGATGATATGTTCGAATTGATATGTTCTTTAATATTGTAGAACATACTTTTTATGTTCTACAATATTAAAGAACATATCAATAACTACAAAAAACTTCGTGATATTATATGTCCAACTATTATCGTTATGTCACAATAACCACTTTTTACATTTTTAAAGAAAGAAAGAAAGAAAAAGTATTTATTGAGACTCGCACAGGAAATCACACATTAAACTAAAACACACTAAACATAAATAAAAACCAAAGTAACAAAATTTAAAGAATGAAGTCCCGTACGAGGCCAAAAGGCTCCTATCTCAGCATGATGCCGCGACATTAAAATAAAATAAAAATAAAGGTGATAGAAATACCGAACAAAATTAGACTTGTAAATTAGACTTATTCATACTTCTGTTTAAATCCTTATCCTTATCCAATTATTTTATGAAGATTTATCTATGTAATTTATTTATTATAAGGTAGCTTCACAGCTGACAGTACGTATAACATTAAAATTATTCTAAGCAATTACGCCAATTATGCAGTACACAGAAAAATATGAAAAACAGAGAGTGACATAATTGTTAATATTCAATTTAATAAAAAATTATACATAATATTTTTTTTTTTTTTTTATCAATTTGGTCTGAATTTCCCAAGGTTACGTACTGAAGAAAACATTGTATCTATAATCTGTGTCATAAAGATAAGTCTGCACTATTTGACAAAGACATTGTACTTTTAGATAGGCTTACTAATAACAAAAACAGTGAAACGTTACTTAGGTACATGATTTTAGTGAAATATACTGTACCCTAATTACGTAATACACGATCAATCAGAATCTGAATCGTTTTGAAACAGATTGCTAATCCATTGCGCAGCAGAGCAGATTTTTTTTTCGAACGTACTAAACGTTCGAAAAAAAAATCTGCTCTACAACGTAAATAACACAATGAATGTTGTTGACCGGTCAAATTGAAACAGATTAGTCGGAATTGTCAACGAAAATGTGTTGCGTAATTAGATAGCTGGATTGTGTTTCTAATAAGTTTCCGTCATTGGATTGATTTCAGTCGCATTTGTGTTTGGTCTTTAGGTCACTTTATTTCTTAAGCCGTTTTTGTCCTTTGCCCTATTTGGTCCTTGATCCGTTTTGGTTCTTAGATCCTTTTTGGTTGGTACCTTTTAGGTAATATCGTAACTAATAATTATTATAAAAGAGAAAATTAATTTGTTTATTTGTGTGTTAAGCTTTTCACACTAAAACGGCAGAACGGAATTGGATGAAATTTGGCACATGGGTAGAGCATGACCTGAATTAGGACATAGGATAGGATTTTTATCCCGATATTCGGGATCGAGACTTACGCGGGTGAAGGCGCGGGGCTCAGCTAGTTATTCATAAAAACGAACGCGTAGATGGCGTACTCGCGCGACAATCGCTTTCGGTTAGGACGTGGCCTATTTTTGCCGCCAAGCAGTGTCTGCTGTGTACAGGGTTGAAGGTGACATTGTAATTATTGTCACACGAGCCAATTTTAAGCTGCCAGCGATGCCTCTGTTAGTGCTGATGAATTGTTTATAGGCGACGATGACCATTTACCTTTTTGTTTTTTTTTTTCGTGAGGTATTCTCATGGATACCGTCCTTCTTGGGAGAACGGAGGGTTATGTCAGACTCCTACCGACTAAAACCCCACTGTTCCTACTACTATCATACGTCGGGGGCCCTGAAGATACTTGTACATTCGCCGCACCCCAACTGGTATCAGCCCGCCATGCCTAGCGGGCCCTATCACCAAGTGCGGCACGACCTCCCATAAAGACGCTCATGGAACACTGCGAGCCACCTCTTTGGACCTGGCTGTTCGGGCGACGACACAGCCCCAATTTCGCCGCCCGCAAACTCCTATGACTACTTACCTACCCACGGGAAGACCGTCTGATTCTTTGCCAAAGAGCGCATCGCCACCGCCGAGGCATCGTCGCCGTGCTTCTTGTTGATAACCAGCGAAATAGAAAACCCTGTGACTTAATGTCTTGTCACGGTGTTGCCATTGCCAGTAATTTACGTAACAGACTTGAACTTGAACAATAAGGCCAATGAACTCTTTAGGAAAACGGTTATATCTTTCCTAATAACATCAAACAAGTTTATGAAACTAGCTCAGAAGTCAGGGTTGAAATAGGAGGTCTTTAAGGAAAACATGTATGATTGACCGTCACATTATGCGGGCCTTGCTTTATCGACCTTAGATAGTATGTATAAATTATAAATTCAAAAACAATATCGCACGTTTAAAATTATAGAGACCAAATTTGAAATTTTATGAGTCAAAGTTGAAATATTAATTTGAAATTTTATGAGTCAAAGTTGAAATATTAATTTGAAATTTTATGAGTCAAAATTGAAATCCTAATTTGAAATTTTATGAGTCAAAGTTGAAATCTTTAAATTTTAAATTAGGTCTCTATAATTTCGAAAGGTGGGATATAGTCACCAAAACACAACCGGCTGATGGTAACTAATATTGTTATTTTCTAAACAAGTTTTTATTTCAGCGTCTATCAATTACTGTGAGTATGAACTCTGTGATATGTGTATACAGCGTCAAATTAAAATAGCTAGCGAAACTCCGCAGATGTGATGACTATCGATCGATATCTAAATACGATAAAAGGAAAAAAATAAAAATTCATGGTTTTCTTTTGGGTTCAACGACAGTAGTCATGAAATACATATCAGTTTCAAAATCAGTTTTCGGTCTGTGTAAACTTTACAGACGTGGATTTAAAGTAGGGGTTTTAAGTAGGGAACTGTGAAAAATTGAAATATGAAATTAGAAAATAATCAATACCTGACTCACACACTCTTTTTTTTTATTAACGCCGAGCTCAAACCGCTGGACCTGGAAAGCTACAAGGCAAAGAAATAAGGCCGGAATTTTGAAATTATATTAATTTATAATTAATTAAATATAAAGTTTAATTGCAACACTTGTGATATTCCAATAAATTGACTGACAAAATCTAGTCTTGCAATTATTATCCTCAAAGTGCAATACTTTCTCAAACAAACAGCTTTTAGGAAGCATTCCAGTAAACGTTATATCTAAAACAAATGGTTCATATACAAAAGTCCCTTACTATATCAATAGAGTGTGAGTAACATGGACGTCCGGCGATAAGAGCCTGATAGTAGTTATCAGACCTCCTACGCGACCGACCTTTGTACTTAAATGTACCCATCATACAGTCCAGTACATAGAAAGCTTTTAAGTCTCTTTGTTGTAAAAGTTTTTGTCCGCGAAAGTTCTACAATCATTCATTATATGTATACAGCCTGCCAGGGTTGCGAGACAAACTCGCAACCCTGACAGGGCTGCGAGTTTGTCCGAAAGGGATATCGTAGCCCCGGCACACAGGCAACGGAAGGAACACGGGTGGGTTTTAGTCAGTAAAAAAAAAAAATTATACAGCCGGCATACATCGACGCGAAAACTGTTACCATGGATTCAGTACATGATTCTGAACCTGCATTGAACACCACAAGAGAAAAACAACTTTTTTTTTGTTTCTGGTTCACGTGTGCTAATACCATTATTTATTTATTATTTTCCAGAAACAAGATAAAGGATGCTGTGGAGATCCCCCTGCTGACAAGATGTTGCTTCTGCTTCCCACTGCGGAAGGGCCTCATAGCCTTCGCGTATATAAACTTGGTAAATACATTATTAGTTACTATAATACTATTGAACAGTAATTATGTCTATTGAAACTTGTCTAAGGAAATGTACATCCTATGGCGACAAATTGCGACATTGTTGGAGACGGCAACGCCTTTGTTGTTTGAATGTTTTTCAAAGAATGACACCGACATAAATGCTGACGACTGTCTGTTACTTTTTCACGCCTCAACGGCTGAACGGATTTGGATGAAATTTGGCACACGGGTAGACCATGACCTGAGCTAGGAACTTTTTATCCCCCTAGTACGCTCCCGTGGGATAATTGCCGCCCTTAACGAAGCATAATCTTTGCAGCCAGACGGACGAAGAAGTTGCAATTTGTTGCTATGAGCAGACAGAAGGTCGATTTGCTATTAAGTAATCCTGTAAAATAATAGAAAAAAAATACACATTTATCCTGTAACAACCCATTTCAAAGTTAGAAACCCATGAATTAGAGAAATCTGTACTTTGCCAGAGACCAAATAGATGGTGTTAAGGCTCCGTGAACGAAAAAATCCCTCTTTTGTCAATTACTTATCTTATTGGTAGAAAGGTTGAAATAATTGAAAGATTAAGTCTGTCTGACTATAAAATAATAGGTAGTTTTCTGGGTGCTAAACCATTCGTGTCAGTCACAGCACCTGTTAATAGTTGCATCACTTTTGCTCTCTAGAAAATATGGTATATTTCGCCTTTAATTTACTTAATGAAGATATTGTATAATCATAAAACAAAATTTGGATTTAATTCAAGGATAGCTGAAGACTAATGTGTGATTTTTTAATTTCTTGATATTATTTGCTAAATTATAGTAAAAAATACATTACTGCTATATTTTGTATGGAGGTTGAAAAAAGTGATTCAGCAAGTAGACCATATAAAGATGTTGATTATGTTTTTTAATGTTCAAAATCATAAGTTCTTGTAACAAAATGATCAATCGTCGTAATTTTTCGGAAAACTTGTTGCGAAACTTAGTAATTTTTCATGAATACTTCATTTATTTGAAAAATCCCAAATATAATATAACTAAGAGTTGTGTTTAATTATTTTTCACTTTCTCACAAACAATGAACAAAATTGATCAAAATCAGTCGATTTCGTGCATGACCCCTTCAGTCTATTCTAGGCTTCATAAGCAGAGTTCCTAACTTTGATCGTGGCACCACATTTTAATTATTGCATCAGTCAATTAACTCGGACAATATTAATCCACATCAGTCGACAGACTTCTCAAAGAACACTACTATTGTTCTCAGCCCTATGTATAACTACATAAGGCTGAGAACAAGCTGTTTTATAAAAATTATTTGTCTCTCCATTTGATTACACTGCCAATTTTCATTTTATTGTGTGCGTTATAACTTTTAAAGCTTATGGCATTCTTAAGAGGGTAATGTTAAAGAACTGACCACTCAGTACGCTCACAACATTGTTAAAAATAAGTTGGAAGTTTGCTACCACAATTTAATAAAAATGTGTGTTAATCCGTGTTCTCACTTCCAGATGCTAACAGTGATAGTGACATGCTTTCTGTCACTCTACATATCCTACATCCGGAACTCCTCGGAGTCGGACCAGGCCGCTTTGGCTTCGGAGTTCGCGAGGCTGATCACCGATGTCGTCGCCTTGCTGGTTGAGGTCATCATGACTGTCATATTCATTGTAGCGTTGCATAGGGTGAGTTGATATTTTAATGTTTATATTTTTTGTGAGTAACATTCGTGTTTATGGTTCAACTTGGGTAATGGTGTGTCAAGGGATTGCTTGACTAGTTTTTACGGCTCAAATGCCTAGTCATATACTGATGATACGGTAATCACTAAAACTAGTCAGGTATCACTAAAGCACTTGAGTTATCAATCGCCAATCATAAACCTATAAATAGATGACACTTACACCACTTCAAATGACCATCTAGGTCCTAAGATTTGTGAAATGAATGCTTAATGTGATATAAAAGCGAGTTAAACCCGTGTGTGGTCATTTAACCAACCATAAACTCCCTAGAATCTCGGGAGTTTATTGATCTAGGGCCTCGATCATTACTTTCAAATAACGAAATCAACGCCAAAGTCACGGGCACTGGTACTTTTCGACATCTCCTTAATTTGACACTAACCCATCCAATTCTCAATATTCCAGAAACACGTGCTGCTAATGAAGGGGTACCTGTACTTCGAGATCGTGTACTCCGTGTTCGGCTTCGTGTACAGCCTCGCCTTCCTCACGAAGGAGACTGCCAGCGAGCTGTTCCTGGTGCTGTTCCAACTCAGTAAGTGTTCTTGTGAATATTTTCAAGCTAAGTAAAGTCGCCGGCAGAACAGAATACCAAATTTCAAATCGATCAGACCTGTGGAAGACGCTCACATCCATTCATCAACTAGAAAAGAGCTAATAATCTTCAAACAACTAAACCGATTGTTATAAAACATGTCTAAGAACCATCGCTAGAAAACCTGCTTTCAAATATAAAAAAAAACCGCATTCAAATCGGTTCAGCCGTTTAAGAGCTACGGTGCCAAAGACAGACACACACACATACCTGTCAAATTTATAACACCCCTCTTTTTGCGTCGTGGATAAAAACCCGAAAGTTCATGCCATTCAGTGGGTTGACGATATGGGGTGTGTAATGTTTGGCATAATAACAAATGCTCTAATTTCACTTAAACTAACGTTCATATGACATAATTTTCATAAGACATAATATCAAATGACATAAATTCATATGACCTAATATTTCGTATCATATAATATTCATTTAACATAATAACATTTAGTATAACGTAGCCGACGTAACGTAACGTAGTCGACGGAGCCCCGCTTCGCGGGGCTCCTACTTATGGGTGGTTTATAAAAAAATAACCACGAAGGGGATGGCGGGGTCTATTCGCTCGCTTCGCTCGCTCACACGACCCCGCCATCCCCTTCTAACCTAACCTATCCGAGTCGGGGTGCCCTAAAGTCCAGATTTCATCCAGGTGTATAGGGTATAAAGTGAAGAAAAAAAAAAAATGTTCATTATGTCATATGAAATTAGGTAAAATGAAATTATATCAACAATTCATTATTTCAACTGATCGTTATGTTAAACAAAATTATGTTAACTGAAATTATGTCAAGTGAACGTTAGATATTTTGTTATTATGCCAAACATTACACCCCCGACGATATGATAGGAAAAATGACTACCAATCACTTTTAATATCTTGTCTATTAACATTTATTTATTTTAATTCCAGTGCTTCAAATGTACCTGGTGATCCTCATCTGGAGTTCAATAGTGAAGATGGAGCGAGATGGTTCAGTAAAGTATTCAAGAGAAACGGGGGCCGTATAAAATAGTATTGATACGATTTCATGGTTAGTTAATTTACAAGTAAGGGCAAAATTAGAGAGCGTTCTTAAAGGTACTATAACTCTTGTTTAAAGGTGTGTAAATAGTAGTGATATTTTTGGATGCGGCAACATTTGTGCGGGTCTACCAATTAAAATGGCGACTGTAATTAATTAAAATACGAAATTCAGAGTCTACTTTTCTTCCGTTACAAGAATTTTGCCAGTAATTACTTTATTGCAAACTTGACAAAACATCGAGATTTCTATTATATGTTACTTAAATATTAATGTATATGCCACATTAAATATTATACACCTTCCGGAATAAATTCTATGAATGATGCTGAAAACCGCTTCAAAATCTGTTGCGTAGTTTAGAAGAACAACGCGGTCAAACAGACAGACACGAAAAGCGATTTTGTTTTATATTAATAATGGTTACCTAAAAAGTATATGATATTAACGATGCAGACAATACTTTTAATTTTCACGAAACTACTAAGTACTTTTTAAAACCATATTGTTCTTTTCGTGAACTTAGAACTGAAATCGAACCGAATCTGAAATTAGAAAGTGATACTAAATAGAAATAAATAAGTATTAGATTAAAATCAAACGCGAGATAATTTTTAGATGTTTTCATAAACATTTTGTTTCCTCGAATATCTAGTATATTTCATAAATACTGGTTCATAAAATAAATATAAATTGGGTATTTAGATTTGATTTGATTTATTTTAGAGTAAGAAGACTAATTTTCAGTGGTAGTTACCTCATCATCAATATATTCATAAGTTATTGTTATTTTATGGATTTTCCATAAAAAATACAATAACACATTGTAAGTAAACAAAATTTTGACGTTTTTCCTTCTATTCACCTATTGAATGCGTTAATAATACCTACGTTTAATAATTATATATGAAAAGGTCAAAGTTGAGTGGTTTTTGTTCATGACCCACAATTTTATACAAAAACCTTGATTCTTGATTATTTAACTATTATCCATTTTCCTCGATATTTCAATGTGTATGAGAAGATATATATATTTTTCTAGGAATGAATGTATGTACTTATGTAAACAATTTCAAGTAAAATTATTTGGAAAACCACGTTACATTTAAAAGGAATTGTAAATATTAAGTTTAATGTAGATTTTTTATTTAATTAAGATTCTAAGAAATGTTATGCCAAATAAAATGAATAATAAAAATTATTTAATATTTTTATTCATAAATTTTTTAATACTAATCGTTTTATGATGATGAAAAATATTTACAAAGTGACAATGAAAACATAGAATAGCTGAATGTATACAGACACACAACGGTATCCTACAGATATAATGCTTTATTTACAAGAAATACAAGAACCTAATTAATTGAAAATATACAGGGTCAAAGTAAATTAGCTAGCGAAACGGATATCGATATCTAAACATGATAAAATAAAAAATATTTTAATTTGATGATTCTTTTTTGGGTATTATCAATATCAGTTTTTTTTTTTTGTGTGAACTTCACAGCCGTTATGGGATTAGATTTAAAAACACGAAAAAAGATGCAGTTTTTGATAAACTTCAAGTAACATCACAACAAGCGGTCGTTGAACCGAAAAAAAAAAATCAAATCTTTTAATTTTTTCATGTTTAGATATCGATCACTAATTTAATTTGATTTGTATTACGTACTAAAGTCATCACAATTTCAGTTCAAATAATTTTATTATACCCTATTACACGTTGAGTGACCAAGGTCAGAAGGGATTTTCAGCCAGTCAAAACATTTGGTCAGCCAGCATGTAAGAAGAGGCTACTAACGTAACTACGAATAGAAATGGTGGTGCCAGTTTTTCGAAAAATACAAGGCCCACTTGCGCGTTTATAGGTTAGCTAAATAACTCGGAGTTAACAGCTAATTCAGGGTTAATTCAAAGAGAATTATTGGATTAACCCTGAGTTAGCTGTTAACTCCAAGTAAGCTGTTAACGCACAAGTGGGCCTAAAGGAACAAACCATTCCTCTGAAACTTTTCTATTTTTATCTCTTGTTCTTTCTACTCGATGTCGTCGTATACTCGGCATCGAAGCGCCTCACAATTAATTAAAGCAATGTTACGCAGTACTGTGCCACGTGTCGGTGCTGAGCAGTGTGCGCAGGCGTTCCACTCTCTCTTCTAGGAGCTCTAGGTAGTGACTCGACACCAGAGTGAGCATGTAGATTCGGAATACTGTGGGAAAAAATCAAAATCAATTTTAAGCATCGAATAAAGAGTTGTTCTTTATCAGGCGCTTTTCACTCCAAGGCCTACCTACCGTACTTTCAAAGATGAAGGTACCATTAAATCATTACATACAAACTTTTAACTTTGTTACTATAAAGTACTTACTAATTCCATGCTTTCGAACCACATAGTTCAATTTGAATATTAGGTACATGTGGATTTTTGACTAAAATATTCAAAAACACTTATATACCTCTATAGGCGGTATGCTATATAAATTAAAGGTCCACTATCTGGGAGAGGTTTATAATGTCCGACAGAAACAAAAATTGGAGTCACTATCGTATTTTCAATAACTTTTAAGAAACCCACAGTGTAACATAAACCAAATACGTTTAAAGCATAGATTAATACTCACTTAATGCAAAAAAAGCTAGCATATAATACAACATCAATGAGGGTTCAAAGTTCAAGCGGCTGAACACCATCATGAGTACGGTGCAGAAGACGATCAGCAGCAGATTGCTCA
This sequence comes from Agrochola circellaris, assembly GCA_914767755.1. Lineage (NCBI taxonomy): Eukaryota > Metazoa > Arthropoda > Insecta > Lepidoptera > Noctuidae > Agrochola > Agrochola circellaris. The sequence continues at coordinate 3,642,606 of OU611853.1, forward strand.
GCACTATGCAAGATGTCCAGATTATCCACGGTTTCATCAGGTACGCCCTTTCCTGGAAGTGAGTAGAAGTAGAATAAATTAATATCTATCTCTATAGGACGTATAGCTCCATCTTTTGCCCCCACTGAAGTAAGATTGAAATAATACTGCTTTAGAGGTGGTGGTAGGCCTCCTGGTATTATGTCACCACTGCCCACCGCAAGACGATGGCCTTATCTCATTCAGAGGAGGAAAAATAGTTGACCTGTTATGAAAGGAAGATCATAACAATAAATTATGATCAATCATCAAGGCAATCGGCAGAATCTGCTACCACCAGTTCTATCACCAGTTTGATGCATTTGGATCGTACTATCTGTTTGTTTTTTTTTTCACCATTCCTGAGAGGCAATCCCCGTATTTTTTAAGAACGTTCGCATTCACATCTCATTCGCAATCTGTCAAAAATGCAATCTATTTACCAACATTTTTGACAAGTTTGACAGATTGCAACTTGAATGCGTTCACATTCAAGTCGCAATCTGTTAAACTTTAAGTACGAGAATTGGCCTTCTGTTTACAAAAGCTGACGTCTTGACAATATGGAACTGTCAGCAATACAGGGTTATTTTAATTTGACTAGCTAAACTCCGCAGACACGATGGATATCAATATATATCTAAAAATGATAATACGAAAAAAATATGGATTTTTGTGGGGTCATCGATCGCAGTTATTGTAATTACTTGAAATACCTAATTGTTTAAAAAATCTGTTTTTTTTTGTGTAAACTTCGCAGACATGGTAGGTATCGATATCTAAACACGATAAAACATAAGAAAACTGTTTTTCTCAACTCATACTTCAAGTAACAACGGTCGATGACCTCCCAAAAAACATCAAATCTTTTTATTTTTTGTTTTATGTTCAGATGTGGTTAGACCTGCTGTCTTGTATGGATCAGAATGCTGGGCCACAAAAGGGAGGAATGAAAGGCAATTAAGAGGGATGTGTGGTGTTACACGAATGGATAGAATAAGAAATGAGTACATAAGAGGAAGTCTGAAAGTGGCACCGGTGACCGAAAAGTTGTGCGGAAATCTGTTATCATGGCATAGGCGTGTGATGCGGAGGAATGAGGAAAATATCGTGAGGAAAGTTTTGAGTATGATTGTGGATGCTATAAGAGTAGGGAAAGACCAGAGAAACGATGGATGGAATTTATTTATTTATTTAGGATCTCCAACAAAAGATGTACACAATACATGACACATAATTAAAGGGCAACATTGGATAATGAGTAAGTGTACTCCTTCACTTATAGGAAACCACAGCATGCACAATAAAGTTAAAAACTAAGCTAACAAAGTTAAAACATTAAAAATGGTAGGCACGTAAAATAATGTGAAATGTGTGGAAGATGATATGGCTAGAAAGAGCGACTACCTACGATAAATAGAGAAGTATGGAAGAAAGGGCATGTTGCTCTGACCCTAAATACATAAGGGCAGGATAAGGGCAGGAGAATGATGATTTCAATACTCATCGCGTCTGCAGAGTTTAGCTAGCCCATTTAAAATAACCCTGTATAATAATCTATTTTAAGAAAAAACATAGGTACGTACCCTCAACACTCCAACCAGCATGATAGTAGTAAGAATAAGAGTGATACAGTGGCAGATGATGACAGCCACCTCGAAACAGGACACGAAAACGTTCCCCCAGTGGTCCGTGTCCACAGGACCGGGGATCTGTTTGTCCAGCGTCGCCAGGCATTGTGCGAGGGCTAGGACTGTGTATAACTGAAATTGAAAAATGAGTAATAAATGTTAAGAACTTTAAAGGGAATTGAGAAATAGGATAAGCCCCATAATTATGGTATACCGAGGTTTGGTACAATATGATATTAATGGTAGGTACTGGTAAAAGGGATCCAATAAATGCAGCCGTTAGCTATTCATTTTATAGATGAAAATTAAGGGTTTCTTGTGGAAATATAACATAATAATAATTGTATTGATGCCCGTTTTCACAATCCTTCCTTAAATTTAGGGAGGCACTTAAGAAATTTTAAGTGTTAGTTTCGTTTTCACCATCACATAAGGGACACATGGTCCTAAGGGATCAAAAATACCAAAAATAAAAAACTGAATTTGAGAAATCCAGAGATGGATTTTGACCACGGGCTCTGCAAACATGCGAATCTTCTTAAGATCTGAAAATCTATTACATCCTAGCTTTTACGCCATTTCTTAGGTTGTATTAGTTTGATGATACTTACTATTATAAGTAAACCAGAGAATAAACATCCGAACCGGAGTGAGAGGCAGCCAAAACTCTTCTGCCTTGGGAAGTTTTCCAAGATTAACGGGATCTCTGGAAAAATATACAACCTTCGTTAAGAATTAAAATAAGACAGATCGCAACACGATGGCGGTATCAACGCTATCAGCTGATATAGATTTGATTAATTTTGCGAAAATCATGTATCCGAGCAACAATATCAAATTGTTATCTCTGAATAACAATTTGATATTTTTGATGGAAGTTTCTAAGGATATCTGCATTATGACATTACCAGGTATTTTGCAAAACAAACTTGTTAACCCAGAAAGAGCTGAAAGGAATATTGATCATTATCAAGGTGTTTTATTCCCTTCTTCTCGTTTATAAGGTATTCGAGGGCGCTGAAGCTACAAGAATTGGAAATGGGTCATGAAAGTTACTACTTATACATACATCTTATCATAGGCAAAAATTAAAACCCAACTTCAACAAAAACGCCAACTAAAAAGGTATAAAGAAGACATCACATACAGACACAAGGGCGTCGTCAGCCAATGGTCGGGGGGGGGGGCAAAGTATGGTTTGTAGGTACAGTCGAGAGCACAGAAGCTTTACACGTGCGAGTCTTACATCTACGGCGCACAATGGGGCCAAAATCGACGCTGGTGGACATGGGATTGGAATTTCCAAGATCCACGAATGACAGCCGGGACCAACGCTGCTTAACGTGCTTTCCGAAGCACGAAGGAGTCTCAGTATGTAAAGATGGTCACCTATCCACGGACCAGACCCGGCAAATGTAGCTAAACCTGATGGATCGACCCGTGTGGCTGTTATTATCTTAAATCCCTTTACTTAGCCACGAGCTCTTCTCTCAAACATACTATTAATAGTAAATATACACGACCCTACAACGTCAATGAGTGTTCGTATTGCTAAAACGAAAACGGCAGATGTTTTAGCGAGGATAGTCTACAGTTACCCAATTTTAGTTTGGGTGTTTGTGCATGTATGTCATCTGTCAACGCTTCTTCGGTACTAGAAAAAAATTGTGTGGGAACGTGGTGTGAACAATATATTCGACGAGGTCATATGATATCAGAATATCTATAATAATAGCATGGTTAGATAGTACTTATGAATCTTTGTCTAATAATAGATAGGACTATCAATATAGGTATATATTTTCCATCTTAAATATATTTATTAGAGGAATAGGTAAAGTGAGGAACTCGTAGCTAAGTAATAACAGCCGCACGGTTTGATCCATCGGGTTAAGCTACGCTTGCCGGGGTTGGTCTATGGATGGGTGACCATCTTAACATACCAAGACTCCTCCGTGCCTCGGAAAGCATGTTAAGCCGTTGGTCCCGGCTGTCATTCGTGGGTCTTTGACAGTCGTTACGAGTCGTCAGAAGACCGAAAGTCTGACAACCAGTCTTACCAAGGGGTATCGTATTACCCAGTTACTGGGTTGTGGAGGTCAGATTGGCAGTCGCTCCATGTAAAATATGGTATTTAATTGAATCCGTTTAGACTGGAAGCCGACCCCAATAGTTGGGAAAAGCTAGGCAGATTGATTGTTGTCAAAGAGAATAAAACAGAAAATATAAGTTTTATTTTAGCTTTCTTTTTATAGTTTTCATCATCCCCTGCATTCGGTACTTGCACTTTAAGTGTATTGTCTATGACTTGCACTCTGCACGCTAGTGGGACTTCAGTAGCCCCACTAACAGGTTATGGGTCCAGCACGCTTCCACTATTAGAGAAGGGGAAGACCAAAGAAACAATGGATGGACTATGTGAAAGATGATATGGGTAGAAATAGGCTGAATACTGAGATGACGACTGATAGAAAAGTATGGAAAAAGAGGACATGTTGCCACGACCCCAAATAAATTGGGGTCATGGCAGGAGAATGATAATAATTATGTTGCAGAAACAGGTAAGAACTATGAGCTACTTTTCATTATTTAGTCATAGAAACTTAGCTTTCTGATGAAGGTGATGGGTCTATATTATAACTACCTAACTCAAGCAGTAAGTTACTCAAGCAAGAATTAAAGAAATTGTTGTTTCTGTAGGCGCTAATAAATAACCAATCATAATATTTTACTTGTTTATCCAAGTACTAGCTTCTGTAATCTTCTTCTATAATTATAGCCTATGTTACTCAGTGATAATATAGCATTCTACTATTGAAAGATTTTTTTAAATCAGTCCAGTAGATTTTGAGTTTAGTCATTACAAACAAAAATACAAATCTCTTCTCTTTATAACATGAGTGTAGATATCGTTAGCCATTTCATTTATTTTTAGCAACACTATATTCTTATCTGGTATAGGTACTTTCTGACTTAATAAATGTCTAGGATCATTTAATGCATTGGAATTCAAATGCTTTTCATTCCATGGAATCCATATTATTATGGGAGGTATAACTTTGTAGAAAACAGTGCATTAGCTGGTCCGTGAGTCGTCTTCTAGGTAAGGAAGGTTAGCCTCTATAATTTGCTGGCGTTTGTAAACAGACTTAACCACAGAATGAACTTAATTGTTTCCTTTTTTTTTGTAAAACTGATAATAATTGTTAAGTTTTAAAAGGCTAGTCTCCAACTTAGTCAATCACTTTTACCAAACAACACCACAAAACACACATGTATAAAAACAAAACTTACTGGCATACATTCTCATTTCTGTATCACAGACACAATAACACAAACACTTATCACTTCTTACGCGAGTTTAAAAGTATTTAAATATTTTAAATAATTATTTTTATCACAAGAGAAGTCCAATCCGTCCGCCTAAATAATATAGACTGATACTGTGCTATCAGAGCGCGATAACGGCTGCTTTATCAGTAGAATATCGGTATTAGAAACAGCAGTAACGATAATTATAGATAATCACTTTATTTATCCCTAGTGATGTGGATGAAAAATAAAATAAATGATAATTGCAAAAAGTTATTTAGTTAATGGAATATTTAAAACAAAAACGATCGTTATTTTTGATGAATGGATTTTAAGATTTATAGGATGTTCTTTGTATTTTTTTTTGTATTTCTTGTTTAACAAAAGGACGATGAATACGAAACAAATAATACACAACTACTAAGAACGGTAAGTGAAAATATAGAAAAAAACATTGTTGATTAAGGACCACTACACTTGAAAGATGTTTGAAATGTGTTATGTAGAGGTTTTTTTAAATACATGTGTGAATACGGCTACTAGGATATCAGAATTTATTTTTGTACGTGACATGACAACAAAATATGCTACGTCTACAGTTAGATTCAAATAGGTAACTGGTTCAATTTCATTTTGCGATTCAGCATTAATTCCAAACAGCGGGTTAAGCAATAAGATTATATTTAACAAAATGCGTTATGACGTAGGTGCTTTCACTGCGTTATTTATTACAAGGTTACATAAATATTTCAAATGCTAACATTTAGAAAATAAGAACAAAATACCTTTTAGGAAATAAATAAAACTAGAACTGTGATGAAATATTCTTTTATCCATCATAATTTTTTTTTTAACAAGAACAATAAATTCAAGCTTTTACTATTTACATTATTATTTATTATTTATTTATTATATGACTATGTATATCGGTCAATATAAAACAGCAATATATGTACAGTAAATAGGCATACATACTTATATAGGTATAGTACAATATACATAGATACTCACATCTGGCTTAATACTACATAGGTGGTCAATTTCTTATTGTACAATAGCAAACAGGATGATATATTAGTGAGCAATCCACTTAAACGACATAATAAATAGACAAATATTTAAAAAAGTAAAAATAAAAAAATGTTAAAAGTCCGTTAAAACATATAAGTTATATCAGTAACGGACTTTTTAGAATATTACTTCACACGGAAGATATTTAATTACCAAACATTTTAATGTAAATTGATGAAACTGTATATTCTAGCTGGTTATTGAATTATGACAGTACAAAAACACATTAAAAACAATTAAATATACAGATTCAATTGGTAAAACATTAGAAAAAAAAACAATGATTTAGTAGATATTTGTTGTCATGGCAAAATGAACGCAAAATATTTATCTTAAACTCGCTTATGGTAAGTAAAACTTATTAACATACAATATTTGGTAAATTACAATAAATTTAAGTATAGTACCTAATTTATTTGTTACAATTCAACCAATTAAAATAATCAGTACTTAGTGATGACCGTAACCATGTCCAAGGGAGGCCCCGATTGAACCACCGCCACTCAAGCCGTGACCAATCACTGGTGAGGAAATAACTGAAGTATGACCACCAATATGGCCAATACCACCTAGACCGCCGATGCTGCTGCTTATACCAGCAATTCCCCCAAGACCGCCAATTCCAATGCTACTAATTCCTCCAATTCCCCCAAGTCCTAGCCCACCGCCGCCCCCACCCACAGACACAGGCACGGCTACAGGTTGGGGAACTGGCACAGGGACTGGAGCAGGCACCCCCACAGCGTACGGCTGAGGCACAGGGATCCCAACTGCCTGCGTCACACTAACTGGCACTGGTTGTGCATACGGGTACGCGAAGGGGCGGTCCACAGGGACAGCTACAGGTCTAGATATAACTTGGGGAACAGGTTGGGGTATGGGGACAGCAACTGGGCGCGGTTGGTCGACGGGTACCCCTACATGGACGGGGTAGGGGACTGCCCGGGGTACACTGTAGGGAACAGGTTGGGGGACGGGAATGGCGACTTGGTTTTGGTATTGGGAGTATGTGTGGCGGACCGGAAAGGAACCACCGCCACCAATGCCAGCGCCACCCCCAATACCCCCTATTCCAAAGCCACTTCCTAGGCCTCCTATTCCGGCACCACTGAAGCCACTTATGACAGCACCGCCGCCACCTATGCCACCTAAGGCATGGCCACTACTTATAGATCGTTTTGCCTGGTCACCGCTTTGAGCGTGGTGCACGCTTAGAAACAGCAAGATCTGAAAAAAAGTAAATTACTTTAGGATTGGGCCTTATTTTATAGGCTTCACGCGGGTAAGGGGTTACCTACGCTCGACGCTCGGTGTAGTGGTTATTCATCGAAATATGAGTAATAAAAAAATATCCGAAGAAATTAGAAAGCTTCAAAACAATTTTTGAAAAAGAAGAAGCTTTGTGTTTGCAAAACGATTTTTATGTTCCTACCTATGCCAAAAAAAATCGCTCTTTCTACCGTTATTCAAAATCGATATGGTTATCTTATCAGTTAGATAAATGTACGTACGTACTTGGAATTACGCACGTAGGCATAATGATTAGATACTAGGTGCACTTAGTCCAATATTATTCTAGAACGGTCTCCAGTCAATAGGCTCGATTTAAAACAGTGGAGATTAACTTACCTATATTATCTGTCGTTTATTAATCGAGATTTATGACTGACTATCTTGCAAGATATGTCCGTGTGAATATCCTATGTTAATAGATATAAAGTCATTATCATACAAAACTGTCCAGAATAATTATTTTATGGGCAATCCCGCCAACCGCTGGAAAGCCTGGAAGCTATAGGTAACTACGTGGTAACTACGTGGTGACTACTAGAAAATTTCGAGAATAATGAAGCTCAGTCGCAAGGCCCTGGGAAACCAGGCTTCCCGGAAGGGTTTTACCCGTAGGGGGTTCGTACAAAATAATGTTTATTTTTAATGCATGATTTTTAACTACCTATTATATTTTATATTTATTTTTCTTATATACTTCATTGATAATATTGTATGAAATTAAATAAAGCTTATTATTATTATAAGTCCCTGGGAAATAATTCAACTGTCTTGGAACCCGTAACGGTATTAATCAAAAGAACATTGGAGGATTAAGAAAACCATAGGTTCCATTTCTAGAAAGAATTCTCGTTAACTATGGTGAAAACAATACTTTCTTGCAGCCGTAGTCCATCAGTAAGAGAGATAAGTAATTTTTTAGGAAAATCGTCTACTTTTACAATGTTTGTAAATATGGGAGTACCATGTATCTATGACATAATTAATTTATCTGTTGTTACTTCATTTTTAATTCTTTTTACCTATTGTTGTATAGTAATCTTATTCTAGGTGCATCTTCTTCACATATAATTATATAACCTAAACAAAATATTGTAAAACATTTTAAAAGAGTAACGGTGGAGTTTCTTGCCCATTCTTCTCCATACGAGAATTACCTTTTGGAAGGGGCGACTATAATCAATTTATTTTTTTTATAAATGTTGATGTTCTTAAGTGCCTTATAATGAAATAAATTATTTGACTTTGACTTTGAGATACAACAAATATCCGTCTTATGTGATCCGGCTCTTAACATTTCAAAGTGCATTGATAAAGAAGATTAAAGAGGCTATCGTTAAAAAAAAATGTTTTCAATTTTAATAATATTTTATCTACAAAGAACTGAGTTAAAACTGTTTACGTAGCCATACACTCTTTTAGCGTATTACGCATCTTTTTTTGTTTTGTTAACCTAAATAATTTGGATAACAATAAGCTAATAAGTGTTGTTTTTGTCAATTTTCAGAATGTTTAAAATCGCTTTGTATGTTAATAAATAGGTATATATTCTTAATCTATTTGAATAAGCATGAAATGCTGTTCGTTGGTAAGTCACTTGAGAACGGTTATTATTAGTTAGGTTAGTTATATTATTCGGTTATTATGGAAAGAAAAAATTTAAAAGATGTCTGGGAAATTGGAAACCTCAGGAAAACTGGAAGTGCTATTTTCTATGTATTGAAGTTTGAACAGGACAACGTATGTCAGAATACTCTTAATTCCCTTGTTCTTAAAATTATTCTTGAAGACTAACTTTTTTTGTAAGTAGTAAGTACCTATACTGCCCTGCTAAACGGAAAGGCGCTATCTCTGAGATACGCCCTTTTAGTTTTTTTATACCATTCAATAGCTATAACAATCTCGCATCTAATGGTATAAGCCACATACCGCTATCTAACTTAAAACATTTAAAAAAACCTCTCAGAAGTTCTTTATATCATTATGTTTCCTCAAATTACAATTTACAAAAAGTCAATTTTCTCAAAACTTACTCCGATTGAGATACCGCCTTTCGGCTTAGCAGGGCAGTATAACAGTCTCACACCCGAATACTGAAACGCCACTCAAAACTTAAGCGTTAAGTACTTAAAACTAGTTTCAACCAATCAAAAGGCTTTAAACGAGTCATAAGTAACGCTTAAGTTTTGAGTGGCGTTTCAGTATTCGGGTGAAAGGATATTAACCTATTATTGGACGTGTTAAGTTCTAGTCTATTTTGAGAATAAGGTACAGATCATAATATTAAAGGATCGGTGTGTGGTGGTACAACAAGGGTCCCTTCTTTACCATTTTGGCACAGAACCCACTCATACCACTTACGAAGTTCCAACAAAATAACAATTAAAACAGGCCACAAATATATGTTGTGAAAATAATCATTTAAGGTCAATAATAACTGTAACTCTTTATATCTCGAGCTGTACCCAGACTTAGATAAACTTTAACTTTTAATCCCACAACGTCATACAGACCTACATTTTTCACAAGGACGTTATCTACTCTAATAGATTTCTTTGAAGTAAAGCTATCTTATTCTTCACATATCTATTGTAATTAAACTAAAAAAAAAATATGTTTATTCACTCAAAAACAAGGCATTGTAGTACACGTAAAAAATAATACAGTTTTACAAAATAAGTACTATATCTACAAATCTACAAACTATCCTTATGATTTATATTATTGAGAGGAAGGCTTGCATTTGTCAGGTAATTTGTAAAAAATGTACTACTGCCGCCTTGGGTACAATCCTCAGATCGCCCAATTGTTTTTGGAGTCCCTACCACTTCACCACACCTACTCTATTCTCCCATTAGGAAATTCTCAATAGCAGTCACAAGTCTGGCCATAGTCTCGCCTATTATTGCAAAATAAGTGACTAAGGCCCGTATTAGACAAACCTCACTCAAAACTCAAGCATTACTTAAAACGTACTAACTAGGTAAACGTTTCCCGTCACTTGACGTGACGCCCCTTCTTTATCTTTCTTTTTTTTGGGTGGGAAATTATCAAATAACTTCTCCCGCTCTGGGCGGAGCGGAAGGGCTTGTCAGGCTCTTACTGACTAAAACCCACCCGTGTTCCTTCAGTTGCCTGTACGTTGCCAGGGGCCACGGAATCCCTTTCGGACTTTCCCGCGACCCCGGCAGGCATTGGTCCTACCGGACCCTATAAGTTGTGCTGACAACTCTTTGAGGCGCGCGTGGAACACAACGCGCCGTCGACCCGGGCCTGTGTCTGGGCCGGGAATCGGCCTATACATGAAGTGGTCTGCTTTTGTAAGACGAATAAAATGTCACGGTGTATATGTACTCGTATATGTCGCAGGTTTTTCATAAAATTAGGTTTTTGATCAAAAGCCTGAACTAGTTTGGGTTTATGATAAAGTTCTTGTCAAAATCACGGGTTTGCTTTGTTTTATGAAAAATAAATCAATTTAAATGAAATAAATAAAACAATCCATCATGATTTGCAACTTAGTAGAAAGAAAACAATTATTTATTTATCAAAATTTTACATCTATGATCCAATCAATATTCTCCTCCTTCAATCCAATTATGAAATGAAATGTTTCAATCTCACGTACCTATATTAATCTGATTTTGATAAGCCGCGAAAATGAAATTTCGTAATTATTAAATACGCCTAAACTGAGTCAATTTAAAAAAAGAATAAAATGTAATAAAGAAACGTTTACCACGTGCTTGCTTTTTTATAAATCTGCTAGTATGCTTTATTTATTATGACAGTTTGTTGACTTGTGACATCGAGAGTTGCATAAAACATTTTTTTTTCTCATTTGATTTGAAACTACTCAACATAACTATCTATGCTCTCATTATCAGCAAACTTCCGACAACAATAACCAACCGGCTTCCATGACTTATCGAGTTATCGTATCATTTCCAGTATAATCTGACCTATCATTGTACGGAAATCCTATACAATGCGAGATCAGCTTACACTGGAAACTTATAGCTTGATATGTAGCCGTGTGTACTCACACAGTATATAATGTACTGCGTAAATATAAACATCGTTAATTAACATCCACCGAGAGATAAGCAGAGGTTGTTGTACATTAATGACTAATTATCACCTAATTATGGTACCATTAGTAGGTACTTAAAATATGTACCAACTTCATAATCAGCCTATAATGTTTCCCCTGCTGGGACACAGGCCTCCTCTCTTCGAGAGGGAGTGGGCTACAATCTACCACGCGGACCCAGCGCGGGTTGGTAGATGTCACATGTCTTCGAATTTATAGTTTGGTGTTTTCCTTCACCGTTCTGAGAGCATTGGTGATGAAATTATTTTGCACAAATTAAAACGCTTATCTAGGTTCGAACCTACGACCAACAACTCGTAAATCGGAGGGCCGTTACCACTGGGCCACCACTTCCAGTACCAGTGACTTTTAACTAACTGGTACAACTGTTAAAATTAAAGAAACTTCAAAGTGGTAAATTGCGCGGTTTTCTTAGCTCACCAAGTATTTAGAAGCACAGGATTTGCAGATGATGCTTTTGAAATTCAGGAGTATAATTTTTTAACTGTCCCCATAATCAACACACTACATTTCACAGTAGTTTTACTACTGTCATTGCCTGCAGTACCGCTTCCGGCGAAGTTCCGATTGACTTATCAGGTAGGTAAGTTCAAACAGATTCTGTTCCGTTTATTGAACTTATCCAGTGCCTAACTCCCTAAGTACGTATTTTATCGGAGCACAGTGGCTCTTATTCGACTTATTGATAGGCTATTCTATTTGTTCACAGAAATATCCGCATTTAATAGTACTCCTGATCGAATGTCGACCATGGCGATCAATCTCAGCGTTGACCACCCTTGGGGACGGGAGATGTTATAGTGCATAAGTGTGTGCGCAGACACAGGTGCATTCTCCCTTCCGTCACTCTCATAGTCCGATGGGACGGCAATCCGACATTACCAGAGAGGGATGGCGCAGGCGCAGGACCAACGGCTTAACGTGTTTTCAAAGGCACGGGGGTATCACACCGTCAACTTCCAAACTCCGGGCTGTGTTGTTTAAATATTTCCTAATAACACTTTGCCCAACCCGGGAATCGAATCTAGGACCCCACGCTCAGCAGTCGCGCTTGAGACCACGAGATCAAAGGGGCAGTAACCCCATATTTACGTTTGAACCCAAAAGCAAATATAGAAACAAAAACAAACTTACATAAAACAGTGGAAACATTTTCTTCAACTACTCTAGTCCAGGTGAGGAATGAAAGTGATCCAATGGAGGAAAGTAATGGTATTTATAACATCATGTGTTTAGCGGAAACACGGCTTATGCACCCTGTATAGGAAAGCTGCCAAGGATTTATATGGAGCTGATAATTAGAGGAATTCACGAGGATACTTATCTTCTGTACCTTAGATGGGCACGGGAATGTGATCTTGAAGATGAGTTATGTAGATAAGTTGTTAACTAGATTGTATGATACTGAAGGAAAAAGTGTGGTTACATGCAAATTAGTAATGGAAACTGTATTGATGGGGATAAGTGCTTTAGTTGTTGGTGCAGTAACGAGTTAATATTATATCAATGTTTTAATTAAAACAGTGTGTCACTTTAGTACCTATTTAAGAATATTTAGGATTTACAGAAGTTCATACAACATCAAATAGTGACCTTAGTTATTAATAATAAGTTGTACCTATAGTCACTGCAAGGGGTTATTAAACGAAGATTGCTTTTCTATAAGCAAGCAATGAAAATTACATGTGAAACCATTATAAGATCACTGTTGCATTCTCCAATATTTCAGTGACAGACGTTTTAGACAACGCTCCAAATGAATGATTGTGTATTTAAAGAAAAGAAAGAAAGAATATTTAAAAAAATATACAATAAATGACGTTTATTTAGTAATCTAATCCGTTTATCTGTTCTTATTAAAGAGTCATAAAGAACCCTGTAAGAAATCGACACTGTCTTCTCTGTCAATATCTACTGTCTTCTCGCAAATGCTTTGTGATGTGAAGGATTATGACAAACTACTTTCTGTTTACGTCTGGCAGTAGCAGGAAGGGGAACTGATCGATGCTTCCTCAAGATGGATTCATGCACAAAGATCTGTCGGACCGTAAGCACCTTGCAGTCAGAATATAGTTGTGAAGTCCAGTATCGAAATGGCTTTCAGGTCATCACTTTAAGGACAGCTCTCTGTGCCCGTTCAAATGCGAGGAACCGTGTTTTTGCACCACCGGTGTTACTGTAGTAGACCGAGTAATTATTCGACTTATTACAATTTTGTGTTCTGTCTAAACAAGTATGGGCAACAATACTAAAAGTTTCAGGTGGTTGAGTGATCTTAGTAATAGCAAATGTTACATAGTTTGTTTTGTCCAGGTTAAGAGTGAGCCATTTTATAACTTGCCTAAAACAGTCTTCCGCTTTTATCCTGACTTGTTTAATTGTGAACTTGAGTGTGTGTTTTGGTTCGACAATATAATTTTATCTGAGAGGTATGAGGAACAGGGTGTAATGTTCACTCATCCACCAAAGAAAAGGGAGGATCCTCCAACCAGACGGGTGTCGTGTCTGGCGGGCAACTGCCCAGAGGTTGAAGGCGGGAGATTGTATATATGTCCACCGCGCGGTTAACTCTAATTGCGCGACGCAGGATTTGAGTGACGTCAGGATGTTGTGTGACGTCTTTGATGCGTAGTTCGCATGTAGATACACCACAGTTTTCTAATAAACTATATAAGGACAATCGACGAGGAGTACAAACGTAAACGTATTTCATTCCTATGAATGAAAAACACTACTCAACACAATCAGCTTTTACAGCGTTCACAAAAAAAACCACAAACAAACATCTCTATACTCTTCCACATGGGTGACACACACGGGCGTCACCTATCACTCTAGATCTAGTTAGCGTAGACTACCTACTATAGTGAACTAGCAACTAGTCATCTAGAGACTAGTTTAGCTGTTCCACTATACCGGTAAGGGACACGTAATAGCCTATCTGACCGCTATCTCTTATATAATAAGGGAATTGTTTACGTTCCGCACTACTATCATTAAGACATTAATAGTTTATGAACTAAAACTTGAACTGGTCTGCGAATTGATTTCTATTTTCAGTTAAGTTATAAGAAAAGAGATATTTTGAGTAAGTGTTTGGACCGACTCATTTTATGGTTGTTGTTTGTTCCTTTGGTATCTAAGACATAGGGTGAGGTTACGTAAGTCGTACCCCCTAAGGGAAAAAACTCAAAGCATTTATTTCAATTAAACCATTACAGGCACTTTTGAATTCTCAAGGAATCGGTCAGTCAAAAATATGAAGCTAGTTGCCCATTTCAAAGCGTAGTAGGTACCTATGGAGAAGAACGGGCAAGAAACTCCACGGACACTCTTTTAAATAAAATAAAAAGTTCACAACTTCTGTAGTATTTAGGATAATTCAAATAAATCAAAATCTTTTGCATCAAACATACTACCGGGATAAAAAAGGTCCTAAGGTCCTCCTATGTCCTAACCCAAGTTATGGTCTACCCATGTGCCAAATTTCATCCAAATCCGTTCAGCCGTTTTAGCATGAAAGCGTAACAAACAAACTCACTTTCCCATTTATAATATTTGGTAGGTAAATAGTTGTCTACACCTAGACAAGGAATTAAATAGTTGTTGTAATAATTATTTCCCATTAACAACTAATGCGAACTAAGTAATCCAATCATCAATCTGCAAGTTCCACAGAAAATGTATTTCAGTAATGCACGAACGTAAGTTGTAGCTTGCAACTTACTAAAGTAATGCATTAACATAACTATGTACATAAATCAAGCGGTGTAATGCTCAGAACATTCTGTGCACAGGATATTTCTACACTGAGCGTCCATTCAAAACGAATAGCTCGTAAAAACATACGATTCCTTATCATCACAGGCGGTGAAGTTAGGTAGAGGACATGCTGCGACCCGAAGAGCGTTTTAACTTTTAAAGTGTGTGTCTGGATTGAGGAGCCATATCTCATATCGGAACGAGGGTACTATCAATATTTAGTAGTAAATTAGCCGATATTGTAGGCCGGATCCTGGAATTTGTAGTAAAACCCTTAAAAAGTTATACGACGTTAAAGGTGGCTCCTCAATCCTGACGTCTGGATTGAGGAGCCACCTTAGAACTCGAAAACTAGCCAACGGATATTTTTGAAAATTTTGTAGGATTTAGTAGTACTTATGCGTAATAAATAAATGCGTACTAAATATTGGTAGTACCCTCGTTCCGATATGAGACATGGCTCCTCAATCCAGACACACACCTTTTAAAACTATCTTCGTACACGGCTTTACGGTATTCAAACTGGAGGAGTCGTTATTTTCCTAAATGCTGGAGGTGAAAATATCTGAAATTAACGTTACATTGCCAAGTGGTAGTAGATTTGAAGTAAATATTCACAGTTTTGACTGAATCTATGGATACTAATTTCACACTGAGTATTTAGTGGGGGAGATCTCCACATTTAGAAGATAGCGTGGTGACCACAGCTCTATAGAATCTTTAACCGAATTAGATAATCATGAAAATTTTTCCAATGTTTTTTTTTTAGAACCGCCGCGCGCTGTTACAAAGCATTTTATGTTTGGTATGCATCGACGTGATTACTTTCAATTACCTCCTAAAGAATAATTATGATAAAGGCACGAATCCTAATCACTCTTGATTATTTAACTTTCTGGATTATTTAACATTCTGGATTATTTAACATCTGTGTAGATGTTTATGCAAATGTAATTTGCATAAAAATCTACATAGATTTCCTCAAGTCATAAGCGTTGAGCGTTTTACTGTTAAATCCCGCTTCGCTCCTGCACAATGTCGTGACCCTCAAGAAGAGTTACGTAGCCGACAACTGAATGTGTGTGCACCATATAAATAGTAGAATGCGGTTCTGTCACTACACTTACAGAGCTCACACATTTCCCTTCTCTGTTTTTTCACGGACTGACTGACCGATTAGTGTCCACGTTCCAGAGAAAGCTGTAATACTACACTTAATTTCGTCTAGCCAAGCCAAGTCTAGCTAAGTGCATTAAAGTCTTTTTCGTCAGATACTAATCTTATATCGGGTAAAAACCCTCACACTTATTCACATCGTTTTTTTAACAGCGGATCTTGTAAGGTTTGGTAAAACTTATATTATCACTACTGTACTGAGCACTATACTTTTAGCAGACACCCCAAAAAAAGATATTGCGCATGAGAGAGTTCTGAATGAAAATTTACAGATTCCAAAAAGCCATCTTTCAATGCTTCCTTTCGAAGAAGCGTAAAGGTTATTGAAAAAATAAACCGTGAGTAAATCTTCATGTGTAGCCTAGCTTTATAGTACCTAGTTAAACCATACGATCTAACGGGTTCAGCTTCCTACTTAATTAACATGGCGGATAGCCCCACGAGTTTTTGTTACCCGACAAGATACGGGATCGCAGGCAACGAGAATACATTAGTAAGGTGCCATGATACAGCCAGTTCTGAGGATCGGCGAGGTATGCACTGCAGTGTAACGCTTTTTTATGTAATAGGTTGGCAAACAGGCTGATAGCTCACCTTGTTGACCAGTGGTTAACACCTTTAGACACCTGTAACATCGAAATGATATTAGAAATAATTAAATATCCATATTTCTAATCTTAAACTTAAAACTAGAACACAGCAATGTTGTCTGATGTTACCAAAATTCATTCTATTAGTTACAAAAAAAAAAAATGCTTCAAATTTGGAATTGGTGGTTACATTTTTCCAGAGGATGACTCTAAGGAGCTGTATAGAGTATAAAACTAAACTAATAACTACATAATATCTATATGTCTGCAGAATCGTCGGCACAGCTGCTTAATATAAATAAAGCAATTCAAATGTCCACCACATAATCACCTAGGACTAAGAATAAAATATTTAGCAATCCAGATCACATGATTAGGTTTCAGTAATCAAGTGATCAAGCCTGCTACAAATTTTATTACCTAGCATAAAATTAACTACACAAATGACTAGAAGGTATGCAAACCGCATAAGAGCGTTCCCCTGCGCGCGCGCTACTAATTCAATTCGAATTCTTGCGAAAATGTATCAACTGTCGACGACAGTTTGTGACCAAAATTAATCAACACCTGGATCTTCCGCGTTGGTACAGTAGCCTAGTTATCACAGATGCATTGTAATCAAGTCATTTACATGCTATCGCAATGAATTTTTGTTACAAGATTCAGCAGGGAATCTTGACTGTTGACGGCTATACTGCACTCAAAGCGCACGCAACTGATAAGATTTTCTTTGCCTGTGTTTCCTAAATGGATTTTCCAAAATAGATGATCTTCTTTTCGTGTGGTAAGTGACTAATCTGGTTTCAGAGTTTTAAAGCCGCCCATGGGCCTCTGACTTGGCTTCACATGCCGTCAAGAAATATCTATCAGGCATGCCGGTTTCATCACGATGTTTTCCTTCACCGTTTTTGAAGCAAGTGATAATTATACCTACAATACGCACATGAATCCGAATAGTTAGAGGTACGTGTCTTGGGTTTGAACTCGAGACTCGATCGAGAATAGATGATAATTTCGTTTATTATGTCATCTTATAGAAAGGTCCAAGTAAAGGGTCGGATCAAGAGTAAAAGCATCAAAACCCATAAATATCTAATGACCCATCGGACTACATAAATTGACGATAATACTACACAGACATTGGGAAATTGACATTTGACTATCCATCGTCACGCATCAGTGCGACGATAGCTTGTATTGATGTCCAAATGCATTGCAAAACCAGTTGTTAGCCGTTTCAATCAACTCGACATATCAGCCCACTGCTGGACATACGCCTCTCTCAAATTGTGCCACAATACTCCTCCGCCATCACTAACAAATACTATTCTTTTGTAAAACAAAAGCTTGTGACTAAAATGATCAACACATCCTCGGCGTCTTTGAATCTTCCGCGTAGCAACGGCCGACGCCTGCGCAGCGTTGGCCCAGTTGCCCCAATTGATTCATCACCACAACACTGCGCTCGCATGACAATCAACTATTTACCATAGCAGACGGTAAGGTCGTTTGAAGGTATTGTTTTATTCAGATCAGGGTGAGGTAGGTATGCTAAAAATAAATAACTTTAGTATACTTTTCTCATTACTTTTTGGTCCAGGAGTTGGGTCACCAGCTTTGTGTCATGCAGTCATTATCTACCTATCGGTATGATGTCCCCGGTTTCCATTCATTAACAAAACGATGAAGTCAGCCTTCCTAACCATCTAATATCTTCAACATTTAAGCTGGAACAGCGTTGCATATCTCTTGGAATTACGCATTAGCGATATCTAGTGCTAAATATTTGTAGTAAGTAAAGCTGTAAAGCCAGCAACCAATCTGATACTGCTTGATACCTTGATAGCTGAAGTTGCAGCAGTTGAATTTCGAAAGATCCAGCAACCAGTTTGATTTAGTCTAGATGCTAGATTACGCATCTTCTTTTGTTTTGTTAACCTAATTAATTTCGATAATAAACGAATAAGTTCTGTTTTCGTAAAATTTTCAGAATGATAATCATTATCATCATCATTATTTCAGCCAAAAGACGTCCACTGCTGAACAGACCTACTTCCCATAGAAAGATAATATTGTAACTTAAATTCTTAATTGATCAAAATCTGCCTAGCCTTTTCCCAAATATGTTGGGGTCGGCTTCGGATGACGCTGAAACGGACGCAGCTTAATACCAGTATTTTTAAACTAATTGCGATTTTTGGTAAGCTAAAGTTAAACCTACATTTACGAATTATTCTGACACGTCATCAAGGAAACAGCCTAATAACCCTTGGCTCTTTGACAAAAACATCAATCAAAACCGCTTCAATAAATTCATCGTACCAACAAACTATCACGAATACAAAACCGACTCGTAAAACCCCACAGAATGTGGGACATATCCACAAAATTCCGTGCGCATGACATCGTAACGTAATCATTGCACTACTAACACTGTTGGTGATCTCAGCACCCTGGGTTTTGTCGCCACACGTATTTCTTATGTAACCATGGTTACGGAGGTAAACAGCTCATTCTTTTGGTACTTGTGTATGATGGACCTGAGTTTTGGATGAAAGCTCGACCTTGAGTGGACGAGACATGCATCATTTTGGCACTCTAGATTGTATGGCGCCTTTGTCAATTTTAACATACACGTTGATTTCCTCATGTACGGAGCCAAATTCGCTTCGCTTCATTCGTTTGTTTCGAAACCAGCAGCGGCATTTTCTTGTTCTATCGAAATCACTACCTTAAATTAGTTATTGATTGAAAGTTCCAATGTGAGATCCACGTTAGATTTTTCAATCTGCTAATAATGGTACTACATTTTCTCTCTACATTTCTTTATTTTCTATCGTAACTCCAGTGCACTCTTGTTTCCATAACATAGACCCAAAGTTACCTGTTATATTTGATCTAACTACGATAGCGCAATTCCCAATCGACTTTCCTAAAGAGAAATATAGGTACAACTTTCAAGAATTCCTCTAGATATCGATAGTTAATTTTATTAGACTACGGGGTCAGTAAATATTGAGTAATTGACAGAGTATTTACAACGGCACTTGATGTGCGTACATTACCATTGCATATTTACTGGGCTTAGGACACATGGGCAAATGCATTCTATAATCTCATGTTTAATCTTTAATTTGTTTGAGTTTTATTGAAAACTTTGTTCAATGTTTTTTAATTCACAAAGCAATTATATTGTTCATCTTCAGTGTTGCAGTTTCATCATCAACATAATTTTCTTGCCTCCAATTTACGAGTATTTGGAGTTGGCGCAAAATATCTTCTTCTGGCATACTTCTGTCTCTTAAGAGTTCTCGCAACAGGCCTCGTAGTTTAAGAGACAGGGTTCATATTATTTTTGTATACATAGACTATTTCTTGTAGACTTAAATCTTTTGTGCTCAAAGCTATATTATTATGCTCATTGTATTTTCTGCCACTTTCCTTTGAACTGTGTCTGTGTGTATTATTTGGATAAATAAACAATTTTATTTATTATTTATTATTACTATTTGACGTCTTCTGAGTAGTCACCCTATTCCTCGCGATATCATCTATCACACAGTCCATCTACTTTATGAGATATTTATGCTTGTGTTACCATAAAATAAGAAATATCTCACTTAACTATTGTTTTATTTAGTACAATAAAATTACTATAAAAAGTTTACATTGGGCAAGGTCAACTCAAATTCTAGATCATGAATTTTATTATTTCTGTGACCATGACTATTCATACTGATACATAGCAAAGAATCAGTGAGAGATTTTTAATTCTATTGTGCGTGGCCTTCATGCACGCTCCATTCATACCTGCTTGTATGGTGTGTATGATGAAGAACACAACATTGCTAATAATCTTGTCAAGTTTAAATATTGTTGAAGCAATTAGATCATAATTTGTGTACGCTGAACATGTGGTTCTCAAGTTGCGCTACCTCTTTCACTGCCCTTCCTTCCAGATCCAGTCCACCCCAGCTGCCAGGCTCCTAGCCCAAAACGATATTGTGCCTTCGTGGCATAGTGGCAAATTTCATTTAATCTAATTTAGTACCTAGTGTAAATAGTTAGTTGTCTAATCATTTTATAGAACCATTTTAATTTATACGTAATAAAAATGAAATGCTATTTGATGGCAAGAGCATAAATTCAAAACGGCTGAACCGATTTGGAAAATTTGTATCTTAAAATGTTCATAATAGTCCGAATTAGGTTGTTACGGTTTTTTTTTTTTTTTTAAGTTGTAGGAAAACTTGGGAATTCCGGAAAACTGAAAGTGCATTTTCTATGGGAATTTTTAATGAATTATTAAAGGATAGGACAATTGTCGGGTCAGCTAGTTAATAATAAATGAGAAAGAAAAATTAAACAACCCCAAAAAGTCTAATCTATTCTATCCGATGTTGAAGCCTTCTCCTAACTCAATCACACCGGGTGCTCGGTGTTGACACCCGCGCCGTTAATCCGAGCGCGTGCGATGCATATCGACCGACACGCGCACACGACGTATACGCATCTATGACGTATCGATGTGTTGCGATTTGTGAATCAGATTGTATATAATACTAGTGCGTAATATGTGTCATTTGTTCTCATTTTATACTCAACAATAATAGACCTTATTCGCATGAATTAACAGATTTTTCGTCCTGATTTTAACCCATCTGCTATGGCGATGTCAGCTGCTTTGTTTATTGCAAAAATGATATGATGAAATGCGAAAGGTAATTGGTTTAGGTCTTAGGTACTGTCTTACAATTCCCTTCTACCTAAAACAAGTGAAACCTTGCCTAAAAGCGAAGGCCTTCTGGAATCGTTTTAGGTAGCTTAGACCATACATAGGCTTATACAAAGCTGCACGCATTACCTTAATCCTAGACCACACAATAGGTACATTCAGCAATAGAAACCGTTTAAGGGTGCGTTTCCACTGAAGCGGAGACGAGCGGAGTTGAGCGGAGACCTGCAGGAATCGTCCAATTACAGACGAGACGAGCGACCTGATGAGCATTTCAACGATTGTGATCGCTCAATTCCTGCAGGTCTCCGCTTAGTCTAGTGATATAACGATGCTTTGTTTTGAGCCATTAATTTCATAACGACACAAATGCTGCAATAGTAGAACATCCGCATTTCAGGGTCATAGGTTTGATTAGCGCTTCGCGAATCGCTGTTGGCCTACTTAGGGATCTCGTGTACTAGACGGCCACGACCGCGACCGGGTATACTATAGAAACCGATACGTATCATGCACTTGGTCGCAACGGCCAACTAACCGCACTCCACACAATACCACTAGACAGTCAGGACTGGCCGGAGCCGTGGCCGTCTAGTGCGCGAGATCCCTTATTCTCATCCAACAAATTGGAAATTAATTTTTGGTGAAATGACTGGACACCATCTAGTCGTCCATTAGATGGTGTCCAGTCATTTCACCAAAAATTAAATTACAAATTTTCACTTGACAAGTGACGACTGGCAAAAACATGATTTGTTATTTCATCATTATGCAACAACAAGTTAGCCAAATAATTCACTTAAGAAAATAATTCATAGATAAACTATTTTTTAATTACGTATTATTTGACAAAATAATCATTTTTATTCATGTTATCTCATAAAACAACGTTTGGAATAAAAACGTTTTACATATTGCATTACGTAATTTCCAAATAATATTATTTTTGTAGGCTACCCGGAACCGAACTAGTTTAATTAGGTTAAATATTTTTATTCGCAAAAAAAGGTTAGGTTAGGTAAGAATTGTGACCCCTACGCGACTACTAGAAATTGCAACCATGATCACTTTTGTGACTGGTTCAGAAAATTTATTATAAAATGATATTTAAAATATAGACGTGATTTTTCCAAAAGAATCTAAATATTTAATGAAAAATGTATAAAAGTCATGCGAAATATTTGTAAAGAGAAGCATTTGCTAAGTAAATGTTTGTAAAGCGAGTGTTTATAAAATAAAACATTTGTGGAATAAGTTGTTTGTAAAATAAATAATTTACGAAACGTTGGTTGTAAACAAAAAATCTGTCAATGGTGGTTTGATTAGTGAACCGGATTAGATAGCCATAAGCTCAAACTAATATTTATTCCGAACTAGCGACCCGCCCCTACTTCGCACGGTTTTAACGACTTGACAAAACATCGAGATCTCTTTATTAAATGTTAATTTAATATTAATGTTTATACACATACCTTTCAGAATCAATTCTCTAAATTATGGTGAAACTGCATCAAAATTTGAACAACGCAGTCTAACAGACAGACACGATATCGATATGGTGGTGAGAATTAGAGCAACAATATCACAAGGAATATAAAGGCTTGCAGTCAGCTAGTCTTTTCATAAATAAACATGATTTTCAGTCGGTTCCAAGAATGTTGCCATATCTTCACGCTTATTGGGCTCATTTGTGATATCGTATGCAGGTATGGGCACATAAGACATTTTTCAGTTTTGTCTTTATCTGAAGCACATGAATCCATCTGCCTAGCCTTTTCCCAACTTTGTTGGGGTCGGCTTCCAGTCTAACTGGATGCAGCTGAATACCAGTATTTTATGTACATGGAGCGACTGCCTATCTGACCTCTACAACCCAGTTACTGGGTAACACGATACCCCTTGGTAAGACTGGTTGGCAGACTTTCGGACTTCTGACGACCCGTAACGACTGTCAAAGACCCACGAATGACAGCCGGAACCAACGGCTTAACGTGCTTTCCTAGACACGGAGGGATCTTGGTATGTAAAGATCGACACCCATCCACGGACCAACAGCGACAAGCGTAGCTTAACCTGATGGATCGACCCGTGCGGGTATTATTACTTAATCACGAGCTCCTCTAAATACAACATCCGTATTGTTGGAGTCATTGCACCGCTGAAATCACCGTTTACCAAAACCTAAATAGAAATGACACTAAAGAAGTGTTGCCCAATTGTATTGTGGAAATCATTTAATACTTCATAGTGTTGCTGGATTAATAAAAACCCGTCACACATAATCATTAGAAGGTACCTAATTTACTTGTTTATGGTATTGTTAATCAAATTCATTTCAACAGGACTAGAAGACAATGAGTTTTTCCCTACATTGTTAATACAATTAACAATAGATGTAAGGAAAAACTCCCATGTAAGGTAGGTTACGTGCGCATAACTTTGTTTCCTATGTCAATTGTCTTTACTACGAACTCGTGCACTATTAATACAATGTACTTACTCTGGAAGGTTTTTGTAGATTCTAGGAAAAATCGGTTAAACACATTACGAACCTATTCATTAGATTGTACCTATGTAATCAAGCTATCGTGCGTTACCTTTAGGCAAAAAAATAAATTGATTGATTCTAGCCAGTTTCACTACAGAGGAAACGTTTAAATCTCCATTATCCACACACTGCTGTTAATATTGGGCAGTGTTTTCGAGTCATCTTGATCATCAGAAGGCTCGTAGTGATAATGGTGGACATGTCACCTGTTCAACGCTCTCTCGTCTCAAATATTGTTCGGTCTACGCACACTTCGATTTACGCTCTTCTTCGTGCATTTGAAAAACATGTACAATGGTACAACCATGAGGCAAACGATACTGTTATTATATTTCGTTTATGTCCCCTCTCTTTCTTTCTTCTTTCTTTCGCTTTTTAGTCCCTGAACCGTCTCCGTACCCCAGTGGGAAGGTGTAAATCGAACCTCGTAAAGTGGGCTACCTCGACGGAATGGCAGCAGAGTGTGGATGTAGAGCTGTACCACAAACAATGCTCCACCTCCTATCTTACCCTCTATACTCACAACATGCAACCAAAACAACTCCTGCGCTGCAACCGATAACGCCGTGGAAGTGGGCAGTCAAAATTTGAATTACTGTCGTACCAGCGACATGAATAAGTGTGGTTGTTGTTGTCTAAGTTAATTTTCTTTCTTCATTTATGTGTGTAAGAAAACTCAGTAAATAAACAGTAGTAACTCACATGTCCCACAGTCTCATGTCGTAATCACAGGGACTGCCGTAACATGACATCATGCAGTTAGAAATTATTTCATTTTTTATAGCTGGCTGACTGGCAGGCGCCTTATACGAAGCGGCGTGAAGATTATGTCATTGACGAGTGAAAATGCAATAAAATTAAATTGATACGATCTAGCACGGGCCTGCGTTCCTTTGACTTATGAGGAAAGGGATATGTGGAATAACTAATATTAATAAGGAGTAATGGAATGTGCAGTTGTCAAAGAAGAGTAATATATGCAAGGATATTAGCACGTAGTAATAAGCAAATATAAACATTCAGGGGTTTGAATTTTCTGTAATTTATTTTGCACACAAAAGTACAAAGGCGGACTTAATGCCTTAGGCATTCTCTACATGTCAACCAAGGGTGGTGGAGAGATACCATGGCAGATGTATTGTTAAAAAATATTAAAAAGGTATCAATTAAAGTGTAATGAAAGTATGAAGAGATTTCTGAGGTCTACTTATTTTCGTATCGATAATACGGCATTCGTCTAGTTTACTAGACGAATGCTGTATTGTATATGTACATTTTGGCCAAGTATGTGGCCACATTGATCGCAGCTCCAGTGGCGTTCTTTAAGTTTCCAAATGTACAGGAGTCGGGACACTTTCTGTGCTGCCTTTCGTTTCCGAAGTCCTCATTCACACGAGCGGCACGCGTCAACGGCAGGGGCAACTGCAGCCGTCGACCTCAAATGTATAGGATTTGGGATACTTTCTGTGTTAGAATTTCACCATGGGCCAAGAACCGAAGTGAGTTAACAAAAAACGACTGTCTTTATTGGAAACTCAATTAAATGCAAAAAGACATCAACTTTATTGCAAACTTAATGAAAATCTTGTAAATATTTAAATAAGTAATGATGCCGTTACGTCTATGACTGGTGATTTAAGTCACACTCCATAGTTGGCGCTATTTAGAGCAATCACTATAATTATTATGGTAAGTTTACATAGTTGCTTGTGGCTGCATAATTATATAGTAATAGTTCGGTCTATTTACGATTCGAGGCTGTTCTTTACAAAATCACACCCAAGAAGAACAGCTTGGGCCGAGCACGAACGCACGAAGTTTACGCAACTTACGAACGATTTCAAAATTGAAAATACCCGTTCCACGCATAATATTTAATTAGTTTATAGACTTTATTCTATATCCACGGGGGATACTAATTGTGCTAAACGCAAGAAATTAAATCAAAATGCAGGGTAGTTGCATTTAAGATTAAAAATCGTAGTTTACGTTACATTTACGTCGCGCGTTTTGCTAGTTCGTGTTCGTGCGGGCCTCTGGAACTTTATTCTGTATTCTATTGCTGTCTTTATTCTGTTTATGTTCAAATCACACTTAAGTGACCGCTGGGAAAAGCTTTGCGATTTTCCAATTAAATTAAAGAGGTATAAGAAACAGGGTTTACACTGTACAGTTCGTTGGGCTACTGGCCGACGATTGATGTCGAGACATTGTATATTTGCTAGTCGCGCGGTAAACACTGCTTGCGCGATGTAGGATTTTGCATGACGTTAGTTGGATGCGTAGTTCGCATGCGGGGATGTAGATACCGTCACAAAATTAAACGACATACTAACATCCAATCACATCCAATGAAACCTCACCAATTATCTCGTGTAATTTACAAGAGCTCCATCAGCATTTTAATGAATATTTCGCAACATTACAGATTGGATTAAGTTGTTCGTATTTATGCAAGGACGTAGGTAGACATCGGTATTGCTCGTTAGTTAGATTGCTCATTTAGTTATGTTCAAACTTCATAGTTGGACGTTTGAGGATGAGAAGAATTCCCAGGAATGGAACAAGCTTTTGTAATTTCGTAAAAAAATATAAAATTTAGTGATTTGAAAGTGGCACTCGACTTTATGCTTAGGCATGCTAGCTATAAAATTTGAAGGAAATAAGACCATTAACTGTATTTCAGTTTTGAAAGTGTCAGTAATGTCTGAAGTGTCTATGTATATAACTTCCTGCCTATAACGGCATTTCAGGACACTTTAGGAACAATGTTTCTCGGCGTAAGTTTCAATTTATGTCCTCCTGTTGCAACATGATATTCAGCACTACCTAAGGTAGATTGTGCCTTGTACCGCAACAAATAAGTCAATTGACATAAATCCTGTTCGTCAAATACTAGAGAATTCATCTCTCGCGTCAAGACTCACTAATAAGATAGTTTAGCACCTACTGATCGTATCATCAACTTGTCATTCTGAGCCAGCTTTGTGAGTTACTCGTGAAGTCGTAACTAAGGGAAATACGTTATTGTATCATTTGAAGGCGTAGCTGTACAAACTAATACATTACTCAAATAAAGTATGTTTGGCGATACTTTTAAGAATTATTGACATCTTCCTGAAACACCTCGTATAGTCAATCAATTAAATCAGCCTTAGGCAGTATCCTGCTTTATATAGGCCTCTCCGATTTTGCCCGTTTTCCGTATCTCGCATTCAGTCTGTCCCGACCAAATTAACTTAATTCTCACATTAATGTTTATTCACATTACATCATGCCTGCTTTGCGAAGGGTTCGGCAGGTGTGTACCCCACCTCCTTCTGCGAAGCAGTAATGCTCGCGAAGGAGGAGGCGGAGCGCGCGAGGGAGAGGCAAAATGCCCCCCCTCGCGCCCCTAGTCGCCGCAGGAGACGCCCCGGGCGTCGGGAGTCGCGAGCCGACTTCCGGCCACCGTAGGCGCGGGCTTGCGGACGGTGAGCAATGGGTAGCTCGCCGTCCGATAGGGACCAGGCCCGGGTCGACGGCGCGTTGTGTTCCACGCGCGCCTCAAAGAGATGTCAGCACCAACTGACGGGGTCCGGAAGGGCCAATGCCTGCCGGGGTTGCGGGTTTGTCTGAAAGGGATATCGCGACCTCGGCACACAGGCAACGGAAGGAACACGGGTAGGTTTTAGTCAGTAAAAGTCTGACACGCCCTCCCGCTCCACCCAGAGCGGGAGAAGTTATTTGATAATTTCCCAACCTCAAAAAAAAAAAAAAAAAAAAAAGGTGTGTACCCCACATTTCACCAGTTATGTTTGAGTCCCATGTAATAGGGAGCGAGCCTATTGCCATGAACCGAGCACAAATCCAGACTCCGGGCTGCCAATACACACTTCATACAAATTTAAGATTTTATTATTATTCTCATCCAACATAATAATATAGTTTGCCCATAGAACATGAAAATGTAACTTTCGTTAAGAATTTTCTATTATAATGTTTTTGATGATATTTTTGCCTCTAGGGGGGAGTCCCTGGTGTCCTGAAATACAAGTCACGGCTTAGTTTAGGCACCAGTCTCCCACAAATGAACATTGTCCTACATCATAATATTTTTCTTTCCGTTTTTAAGTTATAGTTAATAAGTGTTATTTGTGGTAGAAAAATAAACATTTTTATTATTTTTTATTATTATTAATGGTAATTCTATAACTGCAATACTCATAATAGTTAATTTGATATTGGTCCTATTTCCCATAAGCCCTAGGAAATGTAAACAAACATTAACTAAAAGCAATAAAATCCTTGAGACATACTATGGAAAGTAGAGCATCGATGCATTCTTCGCGTGTCAATTGATAGCATCTACTCAAGCCTAAAACCAACCCTACTGCGATGATTACTAAGTTCAAAACCCATTGTAATTTTGGAGGCATATAAGTCGTTTTACTAATAAAGGAGTAGGCTCTAGATCTATATTGTAAGGAGCTGTGGGAACTGCGCCTGCGTCCCTTTCAAATATACTGTTATTTATAGTATTAGTGCAGTGTTGGTGGCAGTATGCAAAACCATAGGATGTAGAAATTGTTGGAATGTTGAACTATGTGGGAGTGAGTTGAGAGATTCGGTGAGCCTGATATTGTCATGATTAATCGACGTGTTGAACGTGACATGCATTTAACATGCTTGGCTGCGGATCTAGAGCCTTAAACCCAAATTAATGGCTTATTGAACTAAAGTCTTTATAAGATATTTTACACAAACATACACTACATAACATAACATCACGCTTGTAATCCCGAAAGGGTTAGGCAGAGATGCACTACCTATAATAGGTACACCCACATTTTGATTCAATTATGTTTAAGTCCCTTGTAGGTAACAGGCGGCGAGCCCAAATAACTTCTCCCGCTCTGGGCGGAGCGGGAGGGCGTGTCAGAGTTTTACTGACTAAAACCCACCCGTGTTCCTTCCGTTGCCTGTGTGCCGGGGTCGCGATATCCCTTTCGGACAAACTCGCAACCCCGGCAGGCATTGGCCCTTCCGGACCCCGTAAGTTGGTGCTGACATCTCTTTGAGGCGCGCGTGGAACACAACGCGCCGTCGACCCGAGCCTGGTCCCTATCAGACGGCGAGCTACTCATTGCTCACCGTCCGCAAGCCCGGGCCTGCGGTGGCCGGAAGTCGGCTCGCGGCTCCCGACGACCGGGGCGTCTCCTGCGGCGACTAGGGGCGTGAGGGCGCGAATCTTGAACAGCCGGCGAGCCTGCTAGATAAGAAACAAAGAGAAGATATTTTAGTCTGGGATTAATTATATAACTAACACCATAATTCCTACTACGTGGCTATTCGTGGTATGTCCGAAATCTGTTTCTGGATGTTTCAAAAAACGTCAGTCGTACCTCACCAATAACGACACACACTCCTCCGCTTGGAGGAGACCTATTTTCAGCAGTAAGCGTCTTTCGACTGAAACGATGATGATTATGATGAATTATTACCCACGATTTCAGTTCGGAAAAAGAGTTGCAGTTGAAGTTATTTTAAATCCTTTAAAAGAACCAGGTTCTTAAAAATTAATTACAAGCCTGTAAGACTTACACGCAATTTCAATCTAACTTTATAATTAAATTTCCAATTGAAGTTGAAAACAATTGTATCAAATGTAAGAACCACCTCGAGTCTCCGCATTATCGTGACCCACAAACTAAGACTACCGCTTTCATTACATAAAAGTTTGTCCTCAATAGACTGGTCCTTCGGGGCTGTTACAAAACTTATGAAATCCGGGACACTTGGCGACCTACCAGCCTGTCATTGTTAGACTATATGAATGAATGCTAATTAGTCGTGTTGAGTTTAGTAATTAGCGATTGATTTGTCGTGTCTTTGTTGAACTGACGATATACCTACGTACGTTTCGCTATTATCTATGTGAAACTGCGATAAGAACTAAAAATCTGTTTAGTAAGGGCTTCGACATAACCTATTTTGTAAATATTTCACATTTTCACAGTGCACACAGGATCAACCTAATCAAAAATGGGAAGTGACGACTAAATCTTAAAAAGGACGACACTATATTGGAACTGAATTTTTTAATGACTGTAATTCATATTTTTATTGACCAATTTATTTAGTCAAAGTAGTCATCTTTGACATTGAATTGTATCTAAAAACTATGCTTATTGAATTGAATACCTAATCTTTAATAAATAATGTTGAAATGTAATTTTGATGAATATTATCATGGTTTATGCACCATCTCTTCCTACCAATTTGTACGCCACGATATGCGGCTGAACATTTTAGAACTTTTCTGTATCCCATTATTATCCTGCATGCAATATATCATGTACACCATGTTTAAACAAATAAAATTTACTTACTTACTTATATTCTAGTGCAGCGAATCAATTTCGTCTTTCGCAGCGAATCAATTTTATCAAACACGTCAGCCACACAGCTGTCATTGACATTGGTCATTGGACAAACGCGTCTTCTAATATAACATCACGCCTTGTTTCCGAACGGTTGGGCAGAAGTGTGCACCCACATTTCAACAGCGATTTTTTAATTTCCATGTAATAGGGGGGCGAGCCTATTTCCAGCAACCAGGCAAAAATCCAGACTGCTACCGAGAAATTCCATATAGAAAAACCAAATATCACTTTGCCCAACCTGGGAATTGAACCCGGACCTCATGCTCAGCAGTAGCGCTTCCGACCACTAGACTAACGAGGCAGTATACGCGTCTTCTAATTAGGGCTTAAACATGCCTTCCTAGCCCACTCCTCCTTTTAGTACGCGCTGCTGCGAACACCCCTGATGCGCTACAGTAACGTGGCAGCGACAACAGTATCCTAAAAGCGTTGTTGTATTGCACACGCAGGGTATTAAACGTGCGGGCTAGCATGTTGCCCTGCAATGCCCTGCGCTCTCTCTCCATATCACAGTTAGCTGGAGTATCGTTAGGAGCTAAAAGGAGGAGTGGGCTAGGAAGGCATGTTTAATGCCTTCCTAGCCCACTCCTCCTTTTAGCCCACTCCTCCTTTTAGCCCACTCCTCCTATTAGCCCACTCCTCCTTTTAGCCCACTCCTCCTTTTAGCTCCTAACGATACTCCAGCTCCTTCCTACGTCATTAGTTATGATCAGTCTGATTATAATCCCCTTCTTATCAAGATATTGAAGTTACATATAAACAGCGCCTACGCAAAGCTTCAGAGATTAAGCGCACCGTTTCAATGAATCGTTTCCTATTGTATAACAAACAAACGTAGGAATCTATTAGAGTGTCAGTCGCGTAGCTACACGATGTTATCTGTGCGAGATCTGCGCGAGCGATGCTTACTGATGTAACGATCCACATCGCGAGTTGTACAAGTACTAAGTTGACACTTTATTATCTAAATATAATTTTCGAAAATCTAAATAAGATTTCCCTGAAGAGTTAGGCAGAGATGACCTATTATACACCCACATTTTGCCAGTTATGTTTAAGTCCCATGTTATAGGGGACGTGCCTTTGCCATCAAACGAGCTGAAATCCAGACTCCGGTTGCTACCGACAATTTTTTTTTTTTTAAACATCTGTCTGTCATCTAAAGTCTACACTACTATTATTATAAAGAGTTTTTTTTTATGAATAAACTGAAAATCTAGAATGCTATATTATCACTGAGTAGGCTATAATTTATAAAGATACCACGCGAGCGAACCCGCTGGCGCAAAACTAGTCATTAATAATGATCAGCGAGATGATCACTTTGCCCTTTCTAAGTTTCAATAATTACGAATTACGATCAATTTTCATAATATATCCTCATCATCGCCAACGCATGTGGCAAGTGTGATGATCAATACTTGTACGATACCTAAGATACGGGGAAGGGACCTAAACTGAGATAA
This sequence comes from Agrochola circellaris, assembly GCA_914767755.1. Classification (NCBI taxonomy): domain Eukaryota; kingdom Metazoa; phylum Arthropoda; class Insecta; order Lepidoptera; family Noctuidae; genus Agrochola; species Agrochola circellaris. Next base: position 3,674,744 of record OU611853.1, read on the forward strand.
TAAACGGCCGGCTTTATGTTACATCAAGGTCGTGACCGTTGCGATGACCTATGACCTTGTGAAGGCCGTAGGAATCCCCTAGATGCGGGAAGCACAGAACCGGTGGAAGTGACGGTGCTTGAGGGGGCATATGTCCAGTAGTGGACGTCTATCGGATGAAATGATGATGATGATGCTACACCGGCGACCATACACTATGATGTTGCTACCGATTCCCAATTACATAATCATCATCATCCCCGGAAAACACGGAAATTTTCAAGAAGCCTTTTATTACTGGCAATCTCGTGGTCAACTAAATAACTACTTAACTCAGTTTACTTTACTTGTTATATTACACTTTAAAGCTAAAGTAAGCAGTAAAGTTACGTGAAACGACCGACGCCATGAGAATTATCAGATTTGTGTGACTAGAGCTATGTTTGTTGATGCAACGATCTACATTTACGTACGGAGCATTGAGGTGCGATACAGACTTAACAACGTGGATATACTAGAAATTATTATTTAAAGAACTAAAAAATACTAAAAATTTATTTTATTATTATATTATTATTAATTGCTCCCTAAAAATATCAGGCCTATTTTAAATTCATACACTTGTAAATGATTGAATTATTTTTGTCTGCTACACTTGGAAGATTTCTTTTAACGTAAGCATTCTGTAAACTGTTATGCCGGCTCATAGCTCATAGGACATTCAAATAAGCCTGAATCACAAAGGTTATTTTTATGTTACACAGGGATGTTTTGATCCTAGATGTAGGTAGGTCTTTACCTACACGTAGACTAAAACAATAATCTGTATTCCTGCTAAAATAAACTTTATAAAACCGTGCACACTGTGTCCGCGAACATCCATTACAAAAGGCCATTCCACCAGACTGCACGCTTGATTGCACAAACCTATCGGACTGTCTCCGTCTAAGGATAGCTGCTACAATTGAGCAACTAAAACAATATGCCTCAACTTCTATTGTTGTACGAGGTAATAAAGTTAAGTAAAGCAGGTTGTTTGTGGCGCTTAGGCACGATTCTATATATTTATTTATTTGTTCAGACAACCAATGATCCATTTACATTTATATTGTTAGTATGAACTTAAAAACTATGTTAGCACCTAATAACTAAGAGAGATTTAATCCTCTGGGTGAGGCTCGACACCAGTGGGCTGTCCAACTTATTGGCTATTACATTCAGGATGCAGTTACTGCTCCTATGGTCCTTTGTGACGGTTTAATTGTGTTACATATAAAGTAAAAGTGCTAGGTTCATATGTCGTTATGGTTGGCAAGGTCAAAAAGAAGAGGGTTCATATCAAATATTTTCTTTAAACAAGAAAAAAATAACGTTTGATTTAGCACTATAAATACTTATTAGGTTGAAATCGATCGAAGTTTGAGAATTTGCACATATACATAAAGGACTTAATTATTCTGGACTTTCGATATTATAGCATATTGTGGTAAACCACGTATATAAGGTGGCAGTACCCTTGTACCTGTGTATGTCAGGCGTGGGACATCGACGCAAAAATGTATACCATGGATTCGGTATTATGATTCTGAACACCACTGCGTTGAAATTTGTCGTCGGTTATTAAAAAAAAAAAATCATGCAGAAATCTGCAGAATCATGTACTGAATCCATGGTATCAGTTTTCGCGTCGATGTCCCTGCCAGCCTTTATACACACACAGAAACAAGGGTCACATATAGGTATATGGGTTGTAATACCCATATACTTACCTATATGTGATACAAGTACCGATGAGGCGATATGAATGCTACAATCTACATAAAATACATCTCCATTTACCATTTCCTGAGACATATTAATGTTAAGACGCCAACGACATATGTATTCGCTTCCTTTGGCCCAATTCTAATAATATACATTTAAATAGAATTTAATACTATTACTTAACGACATCCTCGAGGTAATAGACTGGACAGAATTTAATATAGCACCTGAATAATGGGCAGATAAATTGGAACCGGTTGGTTCGCGTCCGGGGTTGCATCATGCCTTCCCGCGCTTAGCTCGCGACAAGGATTACAGAAATAACGGAGATGTGACACTGGAGTACGAGGCTGGGTTTCCTGTGGCCAAAGATTTAAATCGTAGATTTGCCCTCACTGTACTAAGTCGCACGAAAAATCGTCCATAATGAGAGGAGCGAGCTCACACATTAACAAAGGCGTTTCCATGACAACCAATTCAAGTATTGCGACACTGTCTGTCTCAGAGGTGTTAAAACGAAACAGAAACGCGACCATCTTTTGACGCGGAAGGGCAAATCTACGATTGAAGTGTTTGCCTGTGGCGGCTTTTCTCTCGATACCGGCTACTTACATAATTATCTTCGGTCTGTAAACATTTGAAACTCAATCATTTAGATAATAATAACGTGAAAATGCACTTGAATTGAGTTTAATTCGAAGAAAGGGAGATTTTTTTTTATCTCGGGAATATTAGAAGTAAACCTGTTACAATTACTGGGACCATATTTTTATATTAGCATACTGTTATACCATAATAGCCCTGCCGCTCAGTGATAATATAGCATTATACTGGTGAAAGAATTTATTAAATCGTTCCAGTAGTTTTTCAGTTTATTCATTACAAACAAAAATACAAATCTTTTCTCTTTATTATATTTGTGTAGATTTAGATTATTATATTAGCAACAATAGTAATTTAACAGTAAATAAATACTTTTCATCGAATGCGGGGCATTCTAAAATGAGAATCAAAAAGGTATCTCCATCATTATTCTAATCTCTCAATCGATACAGCCTTCCTTGGTCCTAATGGATAATTTATGCACTATTGTGCAACAGTACTAATGCCTTTTTGATATACATCCTGAAGTTTAGATATTTAGCTCTGTTACAAAATTGTAATTAACTCCGTAGGTTGCTCTACTAAGTAAAGGTTGTCGGCTGTTCGTGATAAACAGGGACATAGCTGTATTTATCCTTACAAGCATTCACTTGATTGGAAAAGGTGCAAATATCGTGCTTTACCTTCTTGTGATCAAAGGAATAATAACTGTTATTATCAACAGCCTTCAAGTGTGGAAGCATTCTTCAATGTATTTTTGGAATGTTAATGGTAATGAGCCTATTTTAAATAGGTACGTTTACATTCAGTAGACATCCCAGATTCCCACCCTATTACAATTTATCTGTAGGTCTTACAAATATTTCTCTCGCGATGCTTGTGCAGCACTCAATTACTGCACCAATCTTGTCCTCGCATGTTCAAATAGCCTAGTAATTTTTCATTTCTTTTAGCATGGTTAGCATTGCAAGTTGATTTACGCTGTATTTCAATTTAAGTTAGTACTTATGTTAAACTATTATGACAGATTTTCTTTGATGAACAAGTACATACTTGTGCATTTTGAGGTATATATAAAAATAATCACCTCTTCTCAAATACTTCAATCAGTTACAAAAAATAAAGAAAAAATTTAACCTCAAACCCTCTGAAATACTAAGCTGAACCTAGTTGAGCAGTGAAAGGTCAGTAGGCTCTAGGCTAGGTAGAGTTAGCATCGTAACCTACAATGTCGCCTCGTGACATTTCATCCGTGTCAAAGGCGAAGGGCTTTTATGTAAGACATCCCTTTACGGTTGTAGGCAATAAAATACATGTTATGGGAAATAAATCGTGTAATATGTTATTGTATACATTGAGAAATCATACAGACTTATAGGTATTTGTATAACTAAAGTGGGATAAATTCCTCGTATGCTTGATTCAAATTCTCATTTTCAGGGTTGAAAATTTGACCTATGTTTTTCAGATTATTTATAAAATACTTTTTTTATACTTGGATCTCTTATTTTTGTAGATTTATTTAAGAACCTATTACAATATTATAAGTGGATATGCCTATTTCAAAATCTCTAAGATACTGAAAACAATTATAAATGTAAAGCGCTTTTTCATTAGCGGTAACCATGAAAGCTTAAATATTTTCCGTCACTTTGTCATCAAAACCGAATAAGTTTACCAACAGATTCAGCAAACCTATTCACGTGCAAAGAAAAACGAAAGTAAAACATAAAGCACGCCGCTTGACCAAACAAGGACCACGATCGCCGATAGTGAGTGAGTCACAAGACCTTTAGTACTATTGTATCTAGATCCTTTCAAAGATACAGAAGTATCTTCATAGGTTTTAATCAAAGTTTCTGTTGGAGACGACCTGCAGTGGCCTACATAAAAACCCCCAACAGATTGCACGCCGCTACAAACACAATCTAGCAAAATGGAGGATTATAGGTCCTTCCGACACCTAGTGCGAATGTGGTCCTCCTGACCAGACGATGGGCCACTTGTAGGTGTCCAAAGTGCCCTTACTTCTGTACGTTTGAGGCCATAAAGAGCACTACTGAAGCTGCGATTAGCGTGGCCACCTACATACAGGGCCAAAGTAATCTAGTTACCTAGACGAATATTGTTTTATCGATTCGAAAAGAAAAAGACTAATGGATTGCCCGGAGACTACTGAGATTTTGATTCGGGGATCTTTTTCAAGTGGCCAATACACTTCTAGTCTTTTTGGTTTTTATATAAAAAAATGAAACGGTCAAATTAAATTCAAATTAGAAAAATATCTCCAAATCGTAGCAAAACCGTGGATGTGAGAGAAATGGAGAGGGCTTTACTTATTCTGTGCCTGGCCCAGGACCAACCCACAACAGCCTTGCAAGTATAAGCATCATGAGCCTGGCCTAGAACCAAAAATTCGAAGACATGTGACATCCACCAACCCGCACTGGGCCCGCGTGGTGGATTACAGCAGATCTAATAGGCTGATTAAGCTATGACTCCTTAATTACCAGTATATTTTAATTAGCACCTATACTACTGACCTACTGACATGTGTCATGACAATTGGAAGACATCCAATGTCGAGTGTCCGCATAAGTTACCACTAAGTCCTAGGTTGCGTCCCACACTTACTTTGGCGTAACTATGACTAATTTGGCACCGTGGGAAATACCGAGTACTAATTAAACTATGTTCTATAAATTGATTAAACTGATCGTTTATTGTTTTGGCATTTTGCTGAACACGTAACTTGGTGCCCGTCAAGATGGAGGGATCAAGTCTTGGATCTGCAAATCCGATCCGTTTCCTAGTTTAGAAGAACAACGCAGTCATACGATATTTTTTTTGCATTGAAGTTACCTACTTTCTATTTATAGCGGATTTTTTTTTATTTTTTTTTTATTAATGTAGCTATTATGACACAGATATTGGGTTAATATTTATTTTAGTTTCTCACTCACAACTCACAACACACCACACACACTCATGTATGTCACAACATTTTATTTGATTTGTGAGCTTTTCATGTTATCCTATCTTTTACTAATACCTTTAATTTATTCTGATAATTTATTAAAACGGACACACACTTCCCTGTCTTTAATATTCTAGCGTATGGCACTCGTGGGTTGCAGCTGAAAATCAGCGTCAGGTGGTTCACTTTGTGTTGCCATCTGACATTATGCTGAGCTGAGGCCCTTTTGGCATTATAATAATTGTTTTACCTTTTTTTTTAGTTATAAGGTGTATTTTTCTGCTATAATGCCAATAAACGCATTTTTCTTTCTTTCTTTCTAAAGGTAGAAAATGGGTACTAAATATGAATACTTCGATTTTTTTTTAACTATCCTTTAACGAAGTCTGACCAAATTGTTGAATCGTCATCATGTAGGGACCATCGTTTATGGTCGATATTTCTGAAGCGATTCATGTTAGGGACAATCAAATTTCATATTTCTAAAGTAGAATTAAGGTATTGAAATACTATATGTATAGGTAAAATATTCCTCTGGCCAGCGTATCAATTTGGTCCCTCCATCTTGACGTCAATATGGAGGGACCAAGGATTTTGTTAAATAAATACGTATACATTGAGGTACCTACAATTTGTGCATACGTAGCAAATAGTAGATTTACAGTATTAGACTTTTATGTAGGCTGATTTGAAATCCAAGACTTGGTCCCTCCATCTTGACGGGTACGTAACTTGAAATAACGCAATTTTTAATTATACCTACTAAAATATATTCAACAAAAATGTTAATAAGGACATAATGGTATGTAGTTATAGAGGTCCTCGTTAAAGAGCTTGCCTGAAAAAACACTACCAATTTCTACCTCCAGGCAGCTTTGCTGTGTGTCAATTCTTATTGGCGATGGTAGAATGATATGAGACAATTAAGCTTTGTCTACAAGGTGTAATTGAAATAACTAAAAACCTGAAAAGAAATCATTTACATAATAATTATATAAGCACAATCACACAGTCTTAAAATAATGAAAATAATATAAACATGTTTATAAAGAAGGAGGGAAAAGAATCTTAGGGCATCAAAAAATTCTTCCGCATCGCTGTCAACGGGAAAAGTGCCCAAAAGGCTGGCAGCATTGCCACGTTATATAATGGTAATGTTGATTCTTTGGCCAAAAATAGGCCAGTCCTCTAGTCACGTGAAAGTCGACCAACCGATCATTATGCACAAGTTTTACTATAACACCAAACCTGAACTTGCGAAAAAAAATCTGCTGCTATATTTTATCGAGTTATGCGAAAATGTAGATATATTTTTTCGATGTTTCGTTCCATAGTAAAATAGGGATGTTAACTGAGGAAAAAAAGCTATTTAGTCCGTCAGTCGAAAATAAAAAAATATTACACACATATTTTTTTCTTTATCATATTAATAAAAAATGGTTTAGATAAAACGCATTATAGTTTGGAAGTGGGGGCTCGCTACGTCACAAATCAGTATAAAATCTACCGGGGAGTGACGTCATGCCGCATTTTAACGTATTGCCTACTAAATGTATTGCCGTAATCTTTTGATTACGTAAAAAAATAAAAATACGTGTCCAATATTTTTTTATAATCTACATGACGAACAAAAAAAAATTGTCAACCCTATTAATTCATAATGATGAGTACAATGACACCTTTACAGGGTTTAATTTATTTCAATATCATCTTGTGTATAGATGGCGGAATCCATTTCCATCGTTAGCAGTCAACATGATTGCCAACAAATCCCATTAAAGCATATCATAAAGCAGGATATGACAAAACCTCCTCTCAGTTTCATAAGCAAATATAACAGTTACCGCTAACAAATTAGATACCAATCGATAAGGACACTACCTATCAGTTGGGTATCATTACGATCACGTCAAAATATCCTTTACACTAAATTGCCTCTGCCATTATTTACGTCATTATTAACCGGTAAAGCCCTGGGTGACCCTCAAGCACGTCAATTAGCACGTTAATTAGTTGTTTATCAGGCCTTTAACGGTTAAAGTAGTAGACAACTCGACGAACTAATCTATGAATTTAATGGTGGCGCTGTTCGTCAACAAATTACAAAAGTTAAACAAAAAGCGATCTTATGTCCCATTCAAAATGTTAGTTCCAAAAACAGCCGTTACGCAGATAAGTTGGTCTAAATGCATCGGATACTGTTCGTTTAAGAGACGGCCAGTTAGGATGACCTACCGTGGTATATAGGGTACAGGAAAAGGAGCTGGTCGCAGATATAGATTGCGTGGACGAACTATGGACACGGGTCTCAGTAAGCTGGTTAGGGAAGCTGTTAAAATGTGTCGCCGTAAAACTTGGAATTTGAGCGTTTTGGTGGATGACTGATTTAAGGACTTGTTTCAAAATGTAAACAGTGGCATCGTGGAAATAATTTATTTATTTTTTTTATCAAAAAATGCAATTTTCCTTTATCACCAAATAAGGAAAAACGTGTTTACCAAATTCCGGCTACAATTCCCTCTGATCTCTAGATCTCACCACCGTTTTTTTCTAAATTGTAGATTCAGTACCTCATGATCAAGGAAGCTACATAGCTTCCTTGAGATTCAATTGACAAAAAAGGTTAATATAATCTCATCCTTTAATCCCCTTTTCCTGAGGACTAAAGATCTCTTAAAGGACTGTCTTTTTTTTAATGCACTTTAAGAAGTACGTTGATCACAATGGTTTGTATCTTGATCAACGTACTTCTTTAATTTAATATTCACTGAAAGAATTTCATTTTAAGAGGTGCAATTAACCTGTACTAACTAATCTAATACAGTAATCTGCATTCCTTATACCATTCCAAATTAAATCCTAAAATCCAATCCAAATCAACCTACATACGCAGAACTCATTACAAAAACAATGCCTAGGTAATCTTAGCTAATTTGAATAACGTCCAAATTGTCGGTATACCTGCAACGTAAGTACTAAGTGTCGCAAATACTGGCGTTTGGAGTTAAAACCAATGGGCCTGATAGTGGGGTGGTGTACTGCCAGCCTTATATAAGTGGTTGGTGGGCCTTAGAGCACATATGCACAGTGTGGCTCGATCCTTACAGTGTTAAACAGTTGAAGTGCAGTGTTTTATTTCATTATGAAGGCTTATGTAAGTGAATTTAATTAGGTCAACTAAATCCTAGTTACAATTACTTAAATATATAGTTAAAATATTCAGTAATTTTTTTAGTTCAGTGAAAATTTAATTCACATATTTTTTTAGTTCAGTGAAAATTTAATTCACATATTTTTTTCTGAAATAAAAATTTATGAAAAATTTACACATTAAATAACGCCGAAATAAAAATAAACCAAACATGGCGCTCAAATACAATATCGATTAAAAAATAATGGTCTTGTACAATGTTGCAATGTATAAAAACTCATTTATCAAGTACGCCTAAACAAATAATTAATTATACGCCTTACGCGCGCTTTTCCCACGGACTAATTAATTCAGAATGCAGTCTAAATGATCGCGGTAGAGCACTGAAGTGGTATCGGCAATCTAACCATACATTTTCTTAGTTCCAATTGATTAGTTAATTCGGAGTTAAAATCTTAATTAAAAGATTTTTTGCAACCACTAATGAAGTTTAAAAAAATGTCTAAAAGTCCACTCCTGTATAATTTTGTACAAGGGTGGACTTTTAGACTATAAAGTACACGAAGACACAATAAAAAAATAAAAAAGTATATCCTTAAATTGATAATTATAGAAATTGCATGTCTAAATAAATATAAGACTGACTCACATATCAATTAATTGCCTCAGTTAATTTAAAATAGGCCTTTAAAGCTTTCACCCAAACCCATCTCATGTAAATATATGAAATAAGGTGCCAAACTTCTGTAAATTCCTGCACGAACAGTAAATTCTCATAACCAATTTAAAATTTGAAATTCATGTTTAACGTTTACAAGAATCAGTTTCCTGAAATAAACGTTTCTATTTTACACCTACAAATACAACGGCAACAATTTTTTCAGGGAAATGTTAAATAGCCGTCACTGCGCGAGTTTAAGTTTTTCCATAGGAAAGTCCCGTTTTGCTAATTAATCAGTCAGTATCGCTTATTGCATTTCAAAGGCTTCCCCTAATTAAGTCAGGACAACACTTTATTACTGAGCGTTCAGTCAATCTTAATTCAGCCTTTTGTAATCGGCTGAAAACACAGACAAACAATCATTAATTGATTTGAAAGTAGATTTTAATAGTCTGGCTTCGAAAAACCGAGGTAATTTATTTTTCTTTCGAATTCAATCTACCGCAGCCACCTTCTAAACCAGATTAATATGTATAAACATTTACGAATATGAATTACTGTCCGGTTGATGGCCATAGGCTCGCCCCCTATTACATGGGACTTAAACACAACTGGCGAAATGTGGGTGTACTAGCATATCTCTGCCTAACCCTTCGAGGAATACAGGCTTGGCATAATATATACAATAATAAAAAGCAGCGCATTTAAAACCTTTTTTTTTTTAAATCTTTATTTGGAAAAAAGGCTTTAATCGCGAAACGATTATGCCAGCCTCGTAGTTTTACAAAATAAATAGAAAGTAGGTAATAACTAAGATCTTAACTTAATTAATTTAACAACCAAGTAATATTACTTAATAGCTAATTTGGTTGTTGGTTTAGACAAGATCAAATTTCACAGGCCAACATCCCTTAATCTAAGTCTTGCTTCTGATTCCAAAACTTTCCGTTCTGCCCCGACCCGAGCACACTCAACCAAAGCGTGGTAGGTGTCCTCCCTCATATTACAAATCAGACAGTTTGGGGTATCAACCACCTTCATAAGATGTCCGAATGCATTCAATGGAATGTGCCCTGATGGATGTGTAATATATAAAATGATAAAAAGCAGCATCATTAAAAACTTGCTACGCACATAGCCACGCAAACTTAACTAGTTGTGGATAGTTAGATAACACACGGGTTCTTTTTCACTGTACTTCGCTTTCCCCGACTCAATTCGAGCTATATCCGTATAAGTTGATCAGGTCCCCTTAATTGATCCACATTTCATTGGAGCTATGATCTAACTGTACACATTACCTACAGGTTTATTTACCTAAATACATTTGTGTATGGTTAAGGCTATAAGCTTACCCCCTATAACATAAGACTAAGATATATAATAGCGAGATGTAGGTACTATAGACTTCTGCCTACCCTATATTCGGTTGATATATTTATAATAGTGTCTCGCAAAAACAAACAAACGAATACTTCAACCCAATTACAGAAAATATTCCCACGTACTAAATGCCTTCAGTGCATTGTCCGTAGGCTAAACGCTAAGCTGTCACTATATAACGCCGAATATCTTGACTACGGCAAAATGTAGTTCAACGAAAACAACAAAATATATTGCATTTTACACAGTATTGCCTTTACCCGCAAGAGCAGTGGTGGCCCAGTTGTAACGGCCGCGACTTACGAATTGTAGCTCGTAGGTTCGAACCCAGAAGCGATTTACTTTGTGTAGATTATTTCATGACCATTGCTCTCAAAACGCTGAAGGAAAACATCGTGAGGAAACCGGCATGTCCTAGAATCAAAAATTCGAAAACTTGTGACATCTACCTACCCGCTCTAGGCCCGCGTGGTGGATTACGGCCCACTCCACTGTCAAAAATCCCTTCTAAAAACTGCTGGCATTCCTTTAACGAACAAATTCAGAGGCGACTTCCGAGTGGGTATTTGTCAGTAATAAAACTTAATTCCAAATGTACTGAATTCGACAATATTGCCTTTAAGGCCTATTCAAATATAAGTCGGTAATAATACCGAATCGGTACGCGATATCGCTGTCGCTGTCGCGACATCGCTTACCTCTGAATAGGCAACTTCACCAAGAACTGTCACTACACTGTACCGTTAACTAATCAACCAACCGTATTCTGTCATCGATTGTACACGTAACCGACGACACGCTTAAATCATGTTCTAATATCCATAGCAAGCATCGATAGCAAGGAGTCCCTTCATTTAAATTCTGATTGCGATACGAATTTCGTTTCTGACTGTACGTCTTGGCATATCAAGTAGCTGATGGAGTCATATCACGCAATAAGTAAAAGTAATATCGGATGCATTGTCCTGCTTAATTTATGCGGAAATGCATCCGAGCCTTCGATTTTGGTGATGGATGCGTTGTTGACACTTTTCTCTTAATTTGCATAACTTTTTTACCGGTAAGGACCTTTAATTATGTTTTAATGTAGGATAAGTGATTGCTATATGGGGTTTTCTTCATATTAGTGTGCCTTGCAGTTATTTAAAAGGCATAATAAGCCCATTATTCTAAACTATTTAACTAACCCGCCAACCAATGTGAGAATGCCATATAACTTAGTCTCTGCCCCTACCTTAAATCACATGAAGATTATCATCAGCCTGCAGCAGTCCACTTCTGGACTTAGGCCTCTTCAAGTACACATCATTCAGCTCGGTCCTTGGCAACCGTCATCCAGCTGCTACCAGCCACCTCGCGAAGATCGTCGCTCCACCTAGCCTGAGGGCGTCCTACCTTACGTTTGCCGATTCGCGGTCTCCACTAAAAACACGTCTACCCAACGGTCATCGGTTCCCATGAAGATATAATATTACATGTTTTATTTCCTAAAGTTCTAGACAATTTCTTGAACCACCTTTTTCTTATTTCCAGATCGCAGTACTTTTCTTGGCAGCCTCAGTTCTGGCGGAACCGGAACCGAGCAAAGTTGTCCAGAAGCGAAGTGGCCTCGTAGGTCATTATGGCCTGAGCTCGCCTCTGATAGGCCACGGCCTGTCTTTGGGCCACGGTTATGGGGGTCACTTTGGCGGAGGGCACATCGCGGCGGGCTATGCAGCTGGACCTATTGGCGCGGGTTATGGTGGTTCACTGGTCGGAGGACCTATTGGCGGGACTATAGTTGGTGCTGATGTTCATACGACTGTGACGCAGCATGTTGGAGTACCAGTGCCTGCTCCTTACCCTGTGCCTGTTGACAGGCCTTACCCTGTTCCTGTCAAGGTGGGTTTTAATTTAATCAATAATACTTTTCTTGTAAAATTTTGTATTTTAAAAACCTTTCAACAATCCAGGACAATAATAACAATAATATACTTTTATCAGTTCTAAATTTTAAAAGTTAGAGTGAAGTCGGTACCGATCGTTGCAAACAAAATATGTAGCCCCGTATCAACTGATGTGCTCACACATAAAGAAACACGAAAAGCATTGTAGCCGTTTCTTTTCGTAGATCAATTTGCGGCGATCAGTACCGGAAAACCCGCTCCTTTATGAAAGTATCGTTAAGCTGGGTTGCTAATATCGTATATTTTCTGAAAGAGATGAGAAGAATATTGCTTAACCCTGAGGTTTAAATAATTCCACCAACCAAACTTCTCACCACAATCATCATCCCTATTACAGGTCGCCGTCCCCGTGCCGGTAGACCGTCCCTACGCCGTGCCGGTCCCCAGGCCGTACCCCGTGACCGTGGAGAAGCACGTCGCCGTCCCCGTTGACCGTCCCGTGCCCGTGCCCGTGCCCCATGCCGTGCCCTACCCCGTCATCAAACAAGTAAGTGTTAAAAACGTCGATGATCTTTGCAGTGTGCTGGATATTTTAATCAACTTTGGATCATACAATTACACTAAATTAAAAATTATTAATCAAATTAAATTAAACAATTACATATACAGAAGATATTCACTGTGAGGTTATAGTAGGTAAGATAAATACGCAAATCCGAAAGAACTTCCAACAAAGCCTAGAAGCATTATAGGTCCTAAAAGTAAATACCAGGATTCGTTTCAGAATAATTCTCTATTAAAGTCGTGGGCTTTTTTTTTTTTTTTTTTTTTTGGATGGGAAATTATCAAATAACTTCTCCCGCTCTGGGTGGAGCGGGAGGGCGTGTCAGACTTTTACTGACTAAAACCCACCCGTGTTCCTTCCGTTGCCTGTGTGCCGAGGTCGCGATATCCCTTTCAGACAAACCCGCGACCCCGGCAGAAAGTCGTGGGCTGGAACTATAAAACAACGATGAAACTTAGTATAAACATTTCGGCCACCACTTAAACCTAAATCAGAACATTTATATGTGAGTGAACCACTTACGATAACTTAAAATTCTATCATCGTGTATGTAAAGGCTTCCTATGGAGAAGAATCACCGACCTGCTACTGCCAGTAGGTTAATGAAGTGATTACGATTACTGTATGGTGTGCATTGTATAACGTTGACTTCCCTGATAGTATGGCATAATATGGCCTTGGCACCTTGCTTTGTTTTATATCACAGTTTGGCGTAATTGTCTCAAAAGTAAATGAGCAATTAAGGGTGTTAGGAAGAATCGCCTCTTATATATTAAAATCTAAAATTTCTTGGTACCCCGGTGAAGGTAAAGCTGGTCCTGCTGAGAGTCGACTTTTCAGCGATGTTTTTAAATATCCCCATTGCTATTTTAACAATAAATTTCACAAAAATAAAAACTTACGAATAATGCTCCTGTTAAAGACACCAACGCGTTTCAATTCGAAACGACAAAAAAATACAACAAGACCAAAGGACTCATTACAGCGACAATCAGTGTATTGAATTTGTCAAAAAGTAAACTAAAGGTATTTTTAACAGGTTGAGACTTAATTGTACTAGTCTCAAACTGTCAAATTATTTTTGCGTCAATAAAAAAAAGTACCCGGTAACCGAACTCTACTCGGGTGAAAATAGAGAATGCTCATTGTATAGTACATAGTTATTCCATGCTGCCATGATAGTTGGTACTTACTAATTCCATGCTGCCATGTCATTATTCTAAGGTAGCCATCTTGTTCTGAACTTTGAGCGACCGAGCTCTGCTAGGGTAACGGAGAAAACGAATTTTCCTAGATATGAGACTAAGCTAGATCTATTTTTCGCCCCATAAACCCCTATATTGCAACTTTAATCTAAATCGTTAGAGCCGTTTTTGAGAACGTGATTACAAATACGAGTATATATATACAAATATTGCTCGTTTAATAGTATAGGACATAGATAACCCACGTGAAACCACACCGTTCCAAGTAAATCAATAAAGGCTTCTCAGAGCGTAAAACAGATAATGATAGACATTAGAGACGCTTCCGTCACGCCAGCGTCGCCTGCGCCGCTCAATTGAACTTAATACTAGACCGGTCTATAGACAAGATACTTAGCTAGTTGACCAATATACTTGGGTCCTTTATTATGGTGATACTATTAAGTTTGCAGTGTACATAAATATAAATGGTGCAATAGAACATAGGAATCTTAAACTGCAATAATCATATACGTCATAAAGTCTTTATTTAAGTCCCAGTAAGCAGAGCCGGTTGGGGACGATTTTTTCTAAAGAAACTGAAAGCGATCATCACATCTTAACCGCGTTCAAGATCTGTCAGTGTCTATAATCCCCAACAATGATGACACTGACAGCTCTTAAACTGTTGATCTCGTTAAGTTTCATTGGTGAACTTCACCCTAAGAAGGGTAAGAGTTGGATTTAGTTCAATTTGCTGCTGCTTTATTTATCTTAACACTTTCGACTCCACCCACTTTTCATAGGCGCCATGCCACCATACATATTGGAAGCGAACCCTCCGGGAGGGTCACGGGCATTACGTTTGCACTAAAGTTAACCCTTGCGGTCAGTCAACGACATGACGACAGGTTTGAAACCGTGTTATAAAATAAAGTAAAATTGTGTTCTCAAGGGGCATCTCTGGGTGTATTTTCATATACGAGTACTAGTGGGGTCGGGACGTCAAATTATGAAAAATATAAAAACTAAGAAAAGTATAATAACTCGCTCATATCCCCGACACAGGGGTGTCCTTTAATTTTTTTTTGTGAAAATTTGTAACCGTGAAAATGATTTTCCACACCTGAAAAACTAAACATCCGACACAAAAAAAATATTTGAAACCAAAAATGCTTATATTTTAAAACCAACGCACATAATACGCAACGCATACTAATCAATCTTGTTAAAATATATTATAACAGATTTCATTTTCACATTTTATAATGCTGTATTAGCTAAGAAAACCTACATTTAAAATCAAACCTCCGCGAGGGTTCCCGGCATCCCACATGCGACTAGATTGAGCCCTCCAGGAGGATTCCCGGCATTGAACGTATTAAGTAATATAGAACACACTCCTCTTGACATCACCATAGAGGCAAAGAGAATGGTCACTTAGTGCCACTGTTATTTGGCAATAAAAAAATTATTTGGCATACTCAATAATTAATCTTCTTGCGAGTAGGACAGATGAAGATGACTAATGATCTTCAAAACCTACTTTACATTGCGGTTTTTCTTCTTTCACAACCAGAGACATTTTTGTCTAAAAAGTATCAAACAAACTTCCCATCCAAACTGTTATTCTTATAAATCAATAATGAACCCCTTTTTTCCAGGTCGGTGTCCCCGTGCCCCAACCCTACCCAGTAGCCGTGCCCAAACCAGTAGCTGTCCCCGTACCTGCTCCAGTCGCCGTCCCCGTCTTGAAGTCCTACGCTAGTGGACCCCTCATCCACGACTTCCATGGTCATGGCTTAGGACATGGATTTGGTCATGGATTAGGACATGGACTAGCCCACGGACACTCACTGCACTCCAAATACGGATGGTAAACTGTATTATGACGTCACTGGCTCGATGACAGATTAAAATGTCGAATATGCTTTTTTTTTCGGGGGTATGTGTAGGAAACTTTTTGGATAAAAATCGAGGGAGTTGACGCCATGTTCTTAAATGATTGTGAGCCGTTTAGCCCTTGATGAATGTAGCTATGGGGTATTTAGTTATTTTAATCTGTCATCAAACGAGTGACGAAATCCAACAAAATGAAATGTTTGTTTTCATAGGATTCTTGAGCGTAGTCAGAATGATATTTTGTGATGTAGATAAGTATAGATTTAGGTGTGAATGTATGATAAAAAGGACTTATATCTGTTGTATGGAACTTTGAGAGAATTTTACACAGATGGCCTGATGCCAAGATTGTAAGGATCGAGGCAAGCTTCAGCTTTGCAAGCTTGCGAATAATGGGCCAATGAATAGCCGCGAAAATCTACACTAACCAATAGTAGCTTCCCATGATAAATGACGTAACATTTTTACGGATATAAGTTCAGGTTTTGTGAGTTAAGGATAAAGTGCAATCACAACGAAGCCTGTCGCCATTTTAAATTAAAGTATATTCGAATTAGGTTATCCGTGATATCGCCATATTTAAAACGACAAAACTTTTAGTTTGTATTTTTGGCGAACGAGCAGCTCTAAAATTAGTATAACCTACTTCAAATATTCTTTTAAGCATTTCAAATGTAAACTGAACAATTAGCTTGAAAATTGCCATAATTATAATGTATTTATTAATGTTTTATATGAAACATAAAGAGACGACCATGACAAGTAGTTATAAAATCACATTTTTCATATTTTTCTCCAAAGAAAACAACATATTTATGTATGTAAAAAGTGTAAGTAAATATTATTTTCAATACCTGACGTTTGTATGTAGTTGAATGTATATTTTTAATGATTTTGGTAAACCAATGTTGGTTCATGTTTTCACATGATCTCTTTTGAATATTTTTGGTCGAAAAGGCTTCGGAAGCAAGTACCTGGTAGAGCACTGTTGTAAATAGACGTCTTTTTTTCAATTTTCTAGCTTTAATGATGAAGAATAAGAGTTTATTTCGACCGCAGTCGACTAAAAACTATTTAATATACGGCCTTTTTGTAATAAAATGTATATCAAATATTTCATGTCTTTTCTTGTTACCCTTTAGAACATTTTACCAAATTAGAACGTCTGTATTCAGTAATTAATACTATACACGTTCAACACATCTAAATAAGTACCTACTTATCAGACTACTCGCACTGGGCACACAGAGAGGAGGCCTGTGAGTCCTGTGACCCAGCAATTGGGAGTTTTGGATCAAAGATGGTTGGCCAAACAGAGGCCAACCATCTTTGGGAAAAAATATAAGTTCTGCCTGAATAATATTAAATCTGCCTTTTTCTAACTATGTTGGGGTCGGCTTCTAGTCTAACCGGATGTAGCTGAAAACCAGTATTTTATATGGAGCGACTGCCTATCTGACCTCCACAACCCAATTACTGGATAACATGATAACCCGATTTGTCAGACTTTCAGGCTTCTGACGACCAATAACGACTGTCAAAACAACCTGACTGAGAAACATTGTTTTTTTTCATTAAGTACTATTTGCTGTAGAAAATGTGATAGAACTCCATCGATGACTTTGTACAACATTTAGCAAAAATATTTATTTGAACTACCTACCTAGTCGAAAACACCCAAGAAATGCAAATTTAACCCACACAAAATCCAACATACGTCTTAAAATAATATTCACGAGCACAAACCTGAAAAATACCGTGAGAAAATGTCTGAGAATTCTACAACAAATCAACCAATATATAATATCGTACAAACCCTTCACACTACATGATATAAAACACAAAAATGAACAACTACAACATGTTCTTACATCACCGTTCCTTACCATGAGAGGTGTGACCACTTTCTATAGGAAAAAGGACGTGGCTCGAATACCTGAACCATGGCGGGTGGCAAGGTGATGTCATCGATGGAAATGGAGCGAATTATGTCGCCTTATGTAATAAACGATGCCTGGACAGCGAACACATGGAGTTGGTTGCCTCACAGGAAAGTATAAAAGGATTGTAATAGTAGATATTAATGTAATAATCGCTCCTTTATTGGGAGGAGGAATGCAACTGTAGGTACTTATTAAATAATGAGCCGTACGTACCTATGTCGTGATGCCCCAGTGGTTAAGAGCGTTTATTCTGAAAATGGGCAACGTTCCAAATAGATGTCAAATATTTCGTTGTTTTGATTAATTTGGCAATATTACTGTGTGGAAATAAGAAATGTGGCTAACTAGCGGACTAGAATATTGATTATGAAATGCGATAGGTAATATCGTAACACCGAATATTTAGTTTTAGATGTAAAAAAAAGTATTTGTAAATTTTCCAAATGCCTTTTTTACACCTAAAACGGGTACCTACAACATCAAATTCAATGTTATAATTGCAATTCAGTATTTATATTCTAGTTTCCTAGTTAGCCACATTTCTTATTTCCAGGTACATTTTTGACAGCTATTTGCGACGTTGCCAACATTTAAAATAAACGCTCGTAAGGCCTCGCCTCTCACGCACGAAGTTGTCGGTTCAAATCCGGGCAAGTACCAATGTGACTTTTTCAATTCATATGTACTTTCTGAGTTTATCTTGGACATTACTGACATCGGTGAAGGAAAACACCGTGAGGAAACCTGGACTTATAGTTAATAAAAGTCTGAAATTGTCAACCCGTCTTGAGGAAGCATGGTGATCAATGCTCGTGCCTTCTCTGTATGAGAAGAGGCCCTGCAGTGGGACAGTAACAGGCTGGTATTTAAATTTTTTTATAATACGTACCTATGTTATCTTACGTAACAAAATACACCAACAGAAGCCTATTTAATAAAGCCGACAGGCGCCAGGTCATATACTTTTCTGCTTTATTAGAGTTCCGTACTCGAAGGGTGCCAAACGGAATCCTATTACTAAGCCTCCGCTGTCCGTACGTTTGTCTGACAGCGGGCTGTATCTCATGACCCGTAATAGGTGAAATTTTCAAATTATTTATTAAATTTTTGTTATTTTATAGCTAGCTAGCCTATAATTATTAGCTTTATTTAATTTTACCATATAAGAAAGTTCCATAGTACCATACAAGAAACGTTTTGGCGTTTTTTAGCTCCATCTTAATACGGTACAGAACTCTTCGTGTGCGAGTCCTACTCGCACTTGACCGATTTTTAAACAACACCTATCGTGTTAAGGTGTCAATTTTGTATTTTTATCATTGTCTGTTAAATTAAATAGGGCCCAGGCGGACAGATACAGAGTTTGTAGAGGCGTTATAGGCCACCTACGTTTTATACGGATACTAGACTTACACCCGAATACTGAAACGCCACTCAAAACTTAAGCGTTACTTAAAACTAGTTTCAACCAATCAAAAGGCTTTAAACGAGTCATAAGTAACGCTTAAATTTTGAGTGGCGTTTCAGTATTCGGGTGTAAACCTACTGCTTTTAGGATACGTTATAATTTTTATTTAATTATAAGAAACCAATTCGCTTTACAATACTTAATACAAATAACTATTTACACTAGGTACTGAATACAATAACAAACTATACAAATAAATACAAAAAACAAACGGACACTTAGGCGTCGAAGTATTCGTCCGCATCGCTGTCGTCCGGAAACGTGCCCAGAAGACTGGCAGCATTGCCACGTTGAATGGCAATGCTAATTCTTTGGCCAAAGAACGAGCCAGCCCTCTGGTCGCGTGAAGTGTCGACCAGTCGGCGAAAAATTTCGTTAAAAAGGAGACGCGCACTCGGACCCCACGACCCGAGCGTTTCGACCGGCTCAAAACTGTAGTTACCCATAAGGTTACAGTATTTGCGCCGATTGAGGGTCTCAGCAGCCGCAGCAGCGGCGCCAGCACAGCCCGCCGTGCTAGGAACATGAGATGGGACGTACGAATGAATAACATACGCTATTCATTTCATAGGTGGGTACCCACCAAGTTTATTGTAGTGAACCTTCTGTTTCGTATACCTTTGCGTACTTACACATGTGAGGATGCATCTTCAGACTGCGTGGCGACTATAGACTATTTGTAGAGATGCGCAAGTGCATCTACTTGTTCTCATACAACGAGACCTTTATCCGAGACCACAGGGAAGCCGTTCTTTTGCGAAGCACCGCCTGGAAGCCGTCCGTGCTGTGGCCGGCGAACATGCCGGAGGCACTGCACTGCCATGGGAGCCCCAACTAACGCCTGAACGCGTTGTTATACTGGACGCGCAGAGCATTGCAGGCTTTTTTAATGTAATTGCTCCTAGGTTGCACGTGTACCTACATATATCAATTGGCAATAGCTTTTGAATAGTGTGACTTTTATCGAGATTCATGACTAAAAATCGATATTTCGCCATTTCAATAGATCAATCGATCACGGTCTTTCGACCACAAATTTACTAACAACAGTATAATCGTACAACAGTATAAATTAATCCATAAACCACCCACAAACAACAACAAAGGACAACCTTGCACAACATGCCGTGACCGGCATCGAACGCGGAACACCCCGCTATACTTATTGACTACTTACCGTTGCGCAATGGGGGAAACAGGTCGGTTCTCTATGGGTCACCAGAAACAGTAGGCTAAACATAGTGATCGATTTTGACAACTATAGGTAGTACAGTTTGGCGTGGTTAGTGTGACAGATTTCGTAATAGTGACTGTTAAATTATGTAGCACTGTAGGGGTGCTTGAGTTGGTAAACATGCGTTAAAAGGCGTTATTATAAATAAGAGTCTGTTAGTGTCACCATTAAAAGAGCCTTTAAGAGAAAAATACGTAAATATGTTTTGCTGAACTTGGCTCATTTGTCGCAGTCCTGCTTTTTAGGGTTCCGTCCCCAAAGGGTGCCACGAAACGGAACCCTATTACTGAGCTTCAGCTGTCCGTCTGTCTGTCTATCTGTCTGTCAGCGGGCTGTATCTCATGAACCGTAATAGGTAGACAGTTGAAAATTTCACAGATTATGTATTTTTAGTGCCGCTGTATCTACAGATAATAAAAAAAAAAAAAAAGTTAAAAATTAAACGGGGGTCTCCATCCAATACAAACAGATTTTGAAAAAAAAACTATCCCTGGCATGTGGGGTATCATTGTCTAAAGCTCATCAAGTAGAGAACAATTTGTTTTTTTTTTTATCTTCAAAAATGAAGAAATAGGGATCCGTAAATGTTGTCAGTTTTAGACCCTTTTTGTACGAGCTCTATCTCAACAACTAAACAAGTCAAGTCAAGTTAGTTATAATCAACAAATACTAAAAACGCCGACTCATAAGGTATTTATATAAATATGGGTGATTTTCTGCAACTGCAAAAATAACTTTGCTGGTTTTTTTACAATAAAATACTTACACTTTTTTATTTTTTATTTTGCAGAACACGTTGTGTGCCTTTTCGTCTGTGTTTCTGTGCTGTGTGTGTATAAATGTATTTTATTTCTTTATTTCAAGGACTGCCAAGACAGCTACTGCCCGTTTGAACTGG
Source organism: Agrochola circellaris (assembly GCA_914767755.1). Lineage (NCBI taxonomy): Eukaryota > Metazoa > Arthropoda > Insecta > Lepidoptera > Noctuidae > Agrochola > Agrochola circellaris. Next base: position 3,696,342 of record OU611853.1, read on the forward strand.
CTAATGGTTGGTTTTTTAATGGTACCTTGACAAGAGCTTTTACTGCAGGTTCAAACAGGTAAAGCGCATGCTAATATCATAAAAGTAGACTCTTGAGATGCATATTATACAACACAAATGTTTTCATACTCCTTGTAAGATTAATGATTCTCAACAAAGACTGCTGAAGCCGAGTCCAGAATCTCGAAAGGGTGCCAAACTTAATACTCCATCTCTGCGTCGAGGTTTAAAAAGCGCAGTCCAAATATGATCTGAATTTCATATATTTTACCACATTTATTTATAAAATTGTCTGCTTCATTGATACACTTTCTTATAATGTCCATCTATACTGCGAATTCGGTACTATAACGATACTAAGGCTAGTTGAATTACATAATTTCCAGCACCTGGATAGATACTAGCATTACATACATCCATACAACGTAACATGAGTAAAGTTCGAGCTGGCGGCTATTCGCTGATGTTTTGAACGAAGCATAGATGTCGCTACAATTTAGTATATTAGGAATTATAAAAATAATAATAAACTAAAGATACAGTGATAGGGCTAATAATATAATAATAATAATCCATTTAATTCAGGCGACGCAGGCCCTTAACCTAAACATACATATATTTTTATTATAATTACAACAAATAATTATTGTACACGAAGTGATGGCTGTGTCGGCGTCGTGTTGCGCTGCGTGGTGTCGCGTAACCTTCCACGAAATCGTCGGTACGCCACACCTCTCGCCCAAAACTCTTTTTTCATTAAGGTTTCTAGGTACTGAGTTGGAACCCGCCCCACAAACGACTTGAAGTTTATATTCTGGCGCGACTCCAACATCTCTACTCTCAAAGTCCACTCGGTCTTGGTTCTGATGTATTCCACGACCTTAATGACTTCTGTGAACTGACTTATGTTTTAGCATCGGTCAGTACTAGTCTACTTCCAGTTAAAGCTATGTAGAATCTTGTAGAAGGTGTTACATTAGGGACTTAACTTCTCCTTCTCTTGTGTTTTAAGGTAATCTATACGAATAACGAAGCTAACTAACCACGATGTAGTGAAAAGATTAGCCATTGTTCTAAGATGTTGGTAGTGGGGCTGACAGATCAAAGTACGCAGGATATGCCTTTTTTTTTTTTTTTTTTTTTTTGGATGGGAAATTATCAAATAACTTCTCCCGCTCTGGGTGGAGCGGGAGGGCGTGTCAGACTTTTACTGACTAAAACCCACCCGTGTTCCTTCCGTTGCCTGTGTGCCGAGGTCGCGATATCCCTTTCAGACAAACCCGCGACCCCGGCAGACGCAGGATATGCCTGAGACTAGTAACTCTAAGGCCGTGCGCATTTTGGACGCGTTTTCGTACGAATTTTACTCGTACGAACACATGCGGACACGCTCGAACGATCCCGATCTTCCAAGTAATAAATAAAATAAAAAATAAAATAATCTTATATAATAACGGAGCGCGCAGACTACGTGCGGGTTAGTCGTACGTATATATAGGTTTAGTTCCGACATCCGAAATTAATCCGAGCTTGTTGGGATTTTTCGTGCGTTTAATGCGATATTACCGGAACACTACCTGTTTGACGGAGAAAAACGTAATCAGTGTGCGCGCTCAATTCGTACGACCACGATCTTACGTACCTACGATACAAATTAGTGTCCAAAGTACGCGCGGCCTTAGAGACTCTCTTAATGCTCCCGAAAACAAAAACGATTCCCTAAAGCAAAAGAAAAGAAACTAACGATGTTTTAGAATTATTTATGAACACATAGCTTTTTTAAATGACCTTTCCGACCTCCAGACGACAAACAAATCCGATAATTCTAAGAACTTTTGAAATACAAATTACACATTACTAGGCCACACTCATCAATTTCCCATAAAGTCTAAGAAACTTATCATGAGTACAAGACACAAATATTGTCAATACAGAACAATCAAAGAAGGTTAGCTTAAGCATTATCTTAATTAATTTATAACTTTGACAAACAAAGTTGATTCAATTCAATTCAATTTATTCAGTAACAATCCACATTGCGTTCGAAATAATCCAACATGAAACATAAGTATATACAAGTATTACAAAATGACGATGAACAGATAGTATTATTAAAAAACATGCAATTCAATTTAAATTAAGAAATATTATTTAGATTAAAAATAAATTGTAAGAACATAGATGCCGAATCTACGGTATATTTTTGACAAAATTTATTTGTAAAAAAACAAATAAAGTTTGTTAAATTGAATTGCATGTTATTTTAGTTTTTTTGTAAGAATAGAGATGCTGAATCTACGGTATATTTTTGACAAACTTTATTTGTAAAAAAACAAAAAATGTTTGTTAAATTGAATTGTATGTTTTTTTTGGATTTTTTTTTTTTTATAACAATATAGATGCTGAATCTACGGTACATTTTTGACAAACTTTATTTGTTTTTTTTTTTTACCACTACGAGGAAGCTCTTGGCCTGCATCTCACCTGATGGTAAGTAATATCAGGCCGAAGGCGGAAGCGAGCTTCACCCGGAATCCTCAACCACAGAATATTTGACAATCTTACTCTAACTGCCGAAACACAACAATGCTGTTAACATTGTTGTTATGGTGACAGACTAGAGAAGATAGTGGTAGCAAGCCAGGTGGTTAGAACAAGCCCTACCAACAACCAAACCTAGCAAAAAAAATTGCCCCCACTGGGAATCGAACCCGGGACCTCTGGGGCTGAGACAGGTGGTCTAACCACTAGACCATAGAGACGGTTGTAACCTACAGCAATAATAAATAATATTTTTTTCTATAACATACATAGGTGGAGGCCTCCCTCCACTCCTTCCATATTTCGTGAGCCCGCGTGCCCTCCTTCCAGTTTGGACGGAACCCATCCAGTTCGTCCCACCATCTCCTACGTGGACCGCAGTGACTCTTACTGTCTCGGGGCACCGGTTCTGAGCTATTTATGGCATGGCATGGCATGCCGTGCCCGACTTGGGACACACATTTCCTGAAGAGAGGCATTTGCCCAGGACTGGGACAGATAAGGCTAAGAAAAAAAAAAATATGACAGGGTGCATTACTGAGATGGGAGTTCAGGGAAAAAACCATAGATGTTGTAAACTAGCTGCACCCCGCGGTTTCACCCGCATAAGTCTCGATTCCGTGGGAATATCGGGATAAAAGGTATGTTATGTCCTTTTCTAGATCATGGTCTACTCATGTGCCAAATTTGATCCAAATCCGTTCAGCCGTTTTAACGTGAAAGCGTAACAAACAAACAACTCAATTTCGCATTTATAACATTAGTTAGGACTAGTTAAGATAGTTGGATAAAGCAACGAGGTCAAATATAGCATAAGCTTGATTTTGGAGAAAACTTAAAAATCATTTTTTTTTGTTTGGAAAAGATCCAAAGAGCCTAGCTAGACAAGTCGCAACGGCTTTCAAAGCTTTTCGTATTTCTACAACTGGTAACAGGATTGACTTATGCTTTTGTCCATACATTTTTAACTTGTCGTTATCGCTGACAAAATGTCACTTTGTAAGCCCTGTAACTTATCAAGGAATTAAACGCGATCGTTTTCGTGAAAAATATTAAAAACTCGTTCATTATTCAAATTTCGGAATTAATCATACTTTTAAAACTAAAAAGCTTTCAGACTGAAACATGGCGTATGTGGGACGATAAATCAAAATTGTAAATAACTAATGATGCTGCCACCATTAAGCGTTGTCTAGGTTTGAACTATATCTAGGTTAATTATAGATTTGGAAATAAGGTAGCCTAGGTATCATTTGAATTTAATAACCTTAATATTGTAGAATAATACGTATGTCTTACATAAATGTCCTATCTAATATACCAAGGTGGTTCCAATGCCAATGTTGAGAATATTTAGACGAAGAAATATTGTAGTGTCAACGTAAGTCTGAAATTATTGAGGCCAGAAACCAATCTTTAACAGATGCTTAAGTAATTTATACACGTGCATGTATGACATTCAACTATAAGCAAATCAAAATATTAGTGTTGGATAATCAAGAACGATTCGTTCTAATAACACATAACATAAACACCCAAATCCTATTAACTCAACACGACCTAGGTTCCCAGCATTTTGGCGCAGAATAACATCTAGGTTACATTTGAAATCTTTAAATGGTTGAGCTCCAAAAAAGGTAAAACTGTCAGCTAATAACGCGAATCGCACTTATCCATCTGACGAGGGACAGAAATCACGACAACCACACGACACATGAAATGGATTCGATTAGTATCTAATTGACATTTTTGAAAAACAGGTTTTCACTTTTTAAGGTTAATATCCTTATCAAACGGAATATCATATTCTGTCAATCACAATCACCTTCACCTAAATTTCGAAATTTTGAAAATTCGGAAAACCTGAATTCTATTTTTAAAGTCTCTTTTAAACTAAAAATACATTCATCTTAATTTTGTCACCAACTCTAAATAGAAACAATACAAACGCAGTCATCAAAGCTATTGAGCTCCACGTTTTACATTCAGAAACTGTTACGCGCTTTGTCTGATAGGTATGTTGTTTAAAAATGACTATTTCTTTACAATGAAATATACTTAAATACAATATACAAGCTATCACAAATATAAATACTATAATTTTTTATTATATAGATTATTATGTCAATCTGCCTAGCCTTTTCCCAATTATGTTGGGGTCGGCTTCCAGTCGAACGGGATGCAGCTGAATACCAGCATTTTACATGGAGCGACTGCCTATCTGACTTCCAAAACCCAGTAACTGGGTAATACGATACCCCTTGGTAAGACTGGTTGTCAGACTTTCGGGCTTCTGACGACCCGTAACGACTATCAAAGATCCACGAATGACACCCGGGACCAACGGCTTGACGTGCTTTCCAAAGCACGGAGGAGTCTCGGTATGTACATCTTTACCACGTCCATCGTCACCCATCCACGGACTAACCACGGCAAGCGTAGCTTAACCTGATGGATCGACCCGTGCGGCTGTTAATACTTAGCCACGAGCTCCTTACTTGTTTTATTATGTACAACTATGTAAAATATGCCAGCCATTTAGGCACTTATTCCAATAGGAATGCGGACGAATTTTTGGATCCCCAATGAGCTCCTCCCAAAATTTTACTAAAATTATAACGAAAAGTTTTGTAATATTATGTGAAAATCCTATACTAACTAATAACATTAAAAACCCTATGTTAATAACTCCATAACCACGTTGACTCGGGCATGGGGGCATCGCGTGTCACCCGACCATCGGCCACCATGCCACCATCGATGGCATGCATCATTTATGTGGTATCGACCACCAGTGACCCATATACTTTAATACGGTGCAAGGCAACATCGTTATGTTAACAATTGCTTATCAATTTAAATATTGGATGCAATAGCTTGCACGAGTGACTTTACTCAAGTGCATCCAACTCTAAGCAGGCAGTCGGCAGCGCTGACCACATTGAAGACTATTATACATGGTACATCATGACTAACAAGACTAAAAAGGCTAAGCAGATTGATATACATATAAATCTGCCTAGCCTTTTCCTAACTATGTTGAGGTCCAACTATGTTGGGGACCCCAACACATGGTCACCCATCCACTATATAAGTACCTATACTCCATTTGAAATAAGATTAGACATTTAACTAAACAGTCCGTTCAACCGATTTTGACTTCTATTGCGTTGGTGGCATGACAAATGGCAGTTGCAGTAAACATTTGGTATTGTTAACATTTTTTTGCTTTTAAGAGGCTTACAACAGCTAAAGCGCGGTCACTGTCGGACTGCATAGAAATGAAAGAGAAGCGCGATGACACGACTCAAGTAATTTATTGCAAAATATGAAGCAGTTAGCGATTTACAAAAAATCTATTGATTGGACTGGAAAATTAAAACACTATTATGCTAATATGTAGCTTGTAGAATAATCTGACAAAAAATCAGAATGATTGCATGTAAATTAATATGATTTTTAATCGTTAAAATAAATTTTTAGAGGTATCTTCATGATTTTTTTCTATCGTATCAAATTAGTTGTATTATGTTTTCAACACACTATCATACTAGCATATATCCTGAAGAATATCATATATTTTTCTGATTTTGTTTACTGCAGTGGATCATATTCTTTTAAGCATTACAAAACTTGCGTTTAGGCACGTTTAGGTCCTGTAGTCCCCTTAATGCCATCCTTATGCCTACGGTATAGAAGTCAGAATCGGTTGAACGGACTGTAAAAAGGTTTGTTTAAATGTCTAATCTTATTTCAAATGGAGTATAGTTAATGAAATTGATAAAAATAGAATCTATTTTATTGTTTGCCTAAGAGCTAAAGTTAGTTTGATACAATACAACTAATTGAGGCGGTTGCCGGTTCAAAGGTGGCCGGTCGTGATGGTCCAATAAAGCTTGTGCCAATAAAAAATTGCTGCTGCGAGCAAAAGCTAGTAAAAAAATACAAGCATAGATTTAAAAAAACCGGCCAAGTGGGAGTCGGACTCGCACACCGAGGGTCCCGTATAAACATGTAGGTATATAGGTAAAACTTATGGTAACAATAATATTTTTATTATATGATGTAACTAAAAATTTATGCTTTTCGCAATTTTTCCTTTATCTGTGCTATATACGTTGCTTCAACCAAATTTCAAGATTCTGAGTTCACGGGAAGTACCCTGTAGGTTTTGATTCCCGTGCGAGTGTCGAACATTTGCAATTGCAAACGGATGTATCTTTTGATTGCGTTAACTTAGAAGTTTGGTTTTTTCACAGCTCCAAGGTACAGTAGATTTGAGTATTTGATATGAATTTCAGCTTGATACCTCCATGCGTTCCTTGACAGACAGATAGACAGTCGGACAACAAAGTGGTCCTATAAGGGGTTCATTTTTTCCTTTTGAGGAACCCTAAAAAGGAAGATTTCCGGACAGTCAATATCTTCCCTTACGCCATGATCATAAATATCCATTTGCAAAACGTAATGATACCTACTATTGGCAAAAACCACTCGCGACATCAATCGGGTTTCCTAAGCATGCTGTAAATAATAAATGAAGAAACTTATCGTGAGCTTGTCACACATGCATTATGTATTTAGCGGAAAAACGTTTTGCCCTTAAACAACCGCGCGAGCTTTTACTTCAAGATGAAAAGACATTCATAGAAAAAAAAAAAAACAGCCAAGTGCGTGTCGGCCCAAGCACAATGAACAGTTCCGTAGTTGGGATGGATTTTTCCCAAAAACAAACTTAACATTTTAGTTGAAAAATATTTTCCCATTCATCGATATACGTCACGGTCACTTCTCCAACTGCAAATTTAAGTTTGTAATCGCAACAATTTTTTATGTTATGAAACTACAAATGAACTATTTTTGGACATTTTCCTTTATGTCTGATGTGAGAACTTGCTTGTTGCCTCTCATGATTCTAGGTCAACGCGAAGTACCCTGTAGATTTTGGTTTATTTGCGAGTATCAAAATATGACACATAAATGACTGTATTTTTTTATTGCGTTGACTTAGAAGCTTGATTTTTTTAGAGCTCCAAGGGACGATAGACCTACGTATTTGATATTAATTTTAACTTGATACTTCCACGCGTTCCTGAGAAAAAGGTTCTTGACAGACTGACAGACGGACTGACAACGAAATGATCCTATAATGGTTCCGTTTTTTCCTTTTGAGGTACGGAACCTTAAAAACAACTCTTATGTGGTCACTGCACCGATCGTCGTACTGAGTATCGAGTCTTGGGTTCGATTCCTATGTCGTCAAAAGTGTTTTAGGGGCTTCCAACAAAGAATTACCCGGAGTCTGAATTTATGCCCGGCTAATAGTAATTAGTCCGTCTCCTATCACATGGGACACACATAACTAACAAAAAGGACGCAATTTTAAACAACTCTGCTTCTATTTCCCTTCGAGGAGTAAACGCAGACAGGCGCGACACGACTCTGGTGGAACAATTTCTATGAAAACTGCACAGACGAAAACTGTTCTACTGGTATCGCGCCAATCCGCGGGAGCTTTAAGGCGTGACGCGTAACAAATAAAGTCTACAACACTTCACTCTACCTTACCTAAAAACCATATGCGAATCTACAAAAAACCCCAGCATACTTTTAGCACACGCCACCCATTAGACCAAATACTATTTATACATAGGACTGGCTAACGATTATTCAAAATTTACCTAATACGTACACTCCGCCTTCCAAGTTTGACCATAAGCAGCAGTACACGTAGGACGTATTAATGAGGGCTATTCATTATGCGTTCCACACCAAACTTATTGGGTGGAGTCGTAGGTATTCCATGCGTGTTAAATGCTTTAGGTACCTACTTACAGTTCATAAGGAGTGAGGCTTTGAAGAATTACTGTTTAAATAAAAAATTGACGAAGAATAGGCACATAATTGGTAATTTTTCGATTAATTAGTAGGTATTTGAAGAGTACAGGGTAAATTTTCTATGTAATTATCACTTGCTTCAAGAATGGTGAAGGAAAACATCGTGAGGGAACCGGCATGCCTGAGATATTCCTCGACGGCATTTGAAGCCAAGTCAGAGGCCCATGGGCGGCTGTAAAACTCTGACACCAGGTTACTCACTAACCACACAAAAAGAAGAAGAAGAATTTTCTATATAATAAATATTCTATAATCCTTTGTGTTTCCAAAAGTACACGTTGTAAGGACTAATAGTTTCTTATAGGTAAGCAAAACTTTCAAAATTAAACATGCAAGAAGTATATGCAAATACTTATAAGTTTCTTTCTGCAATTTAGGCTAAAACACCAATCCTACAAAATTCAAACTCATACCCACCGAAAAATAACAAAAAATTGTAGGATACCCAGCATTTAAGTAAAACATTTAAAATTCAAATATACTTGCAGTATGTGAGTACCCAATTAAATGTATTCCAGTATGAGACGCGGTCGGAAATGCGCTCGATGGCCCTATTCGGACAGCCGAACGACAAAATCTGTCGGTCGGCAAAATAACGTCATTCTGGAATATGTTGTAATTCGTGTAAAATGAATGGTGTGTAAACGCCTAATGTGGCAATCAGATAGAGCTACACAATAAAATTTGAGAAATAATGTCGCTACTGTAATACTAAGGAATGTCGTGAGACTGTTCTCCACAAGCCTATAGGTAAACAGTGACGTTTATCAGAAGTTTTGTCTTAATTATAATATTTTTATAAGGCTAACTTATTAATTGAAGTATTTTTTCATTAATTAGGTCATTTCTCCTGTATGATCATCACCTGACTAACAAACTAGCGTTTGTCAAGTTAATGATATAAAAAACAAAGGCCCTGAAACAGTAAATTGAAGGAGGTATTTTAAAGGCACTGTTATTGAAGATAAAGTATTTTGATGTTAAAAAGACCCGCTTTTATTAAGTTATTTCCTTCATTTCATGTCACACGTGAAGCAACAGATCGAGCGACTGATAAACTCAGTTCAAATACTTTCAACTATCAACTATCGATTGACACAAATAGCTTCCACAGTTTCAACTACAATTTCTATAAGCCACTCGTACAAATATTTATAAAACAATTTCAAAATCTCTATATTAATGATTTCATTAATCTGCTAATCATTCCGATAGTATCTATTACATGACAAAAACTCGGAGAAAAAGCGGAGAATTCTCATATAGATACTGCGTCGAACTGTAGCGAAGTATCTGAACCGTCTGTAATATTTCCCATATTATCACAAAAGTAATACATTTTCTAAGAATCAGACCAACTACATACTTTGTGACTTTGTGACTTTAAGAAGCCTGAGTAAAATACGTTCAGTCCATTCTTGCGCTGACGACTTCAAAACTTGGACCAATTACTGTTGATAGGTTGATAAGTACATAGCGCTGGGAGTTTCTAGATAAGGAAATGTGTGGAGCAGATTTTAGTAATAGCAAGAAAACTAATCGAATTTGAATAAGATGATCCGGGAGACTTGGTTGAATAGTTTTCCCGGTACTAAGTACATAGAGACTAACAGTAACAGCAATTATTTTAGTATAGCCAAATGCCATCATAAATAACAGCCAAGCAAGTATTAACATCCACTGCTTAACCACTGTCTCTCTCGATAATGAGCAATACAACACATTTTTCATCTTCGTCCTTCCAAATCTTCAACACAAATTCGACTCCACTCATTTCATGTTCCCTTCTCCACCCATTGCTCAGCACAAGATCGATAGGCCTGCGATGTCCTAACTTCAGCAGCTCCGTGAGATCAGCTGTTGAATGCACTCGATAAGACCGGAAGCCTGTCCCACATACAAGGTAATTTATTAAGGGATAGAAACGTCAGGATCTAGTGCGATATTACTTAAATTAATCTATCACCATTTCGCCATCGTTTTTGCTTTACCAAAGTAACTGAAGTTTCATTTGAGTCTATTCAAATGCTGCGCCCATTTAAACTCGGGCACGGGCACTGGCACTTTAATACATACATATATATATATATACACTCACGCCTTCTTCCCGTGTGAGGAGGCAGAAACTACAGAACCCCACCAACCACGCTCCTTACATAATCCTTTTGCTTCGTTTACATTCATACATCTTGTCATAAACGCACGCCGATTGCAAGTACTACGCATCCAGATCTTTCTGGAGAACATCATCAATTAGGTCAGTATATGATATCATAGGGCGTCCCCTCCAACCGATTCCACTCACATCTGTCTTGTAAATACCTTTTGTTAGTCGCCTTTCATTCATCCTCTTAACATGACCAACCCATCTAAGCACTCTTTTCAATTTTTGTCAGTACATCTTCTTTCCTTTTCACCTCGTCGTTACCTTATCACATAATTTTTCAGCCTATCATTCATAGTCACACCACACATGCTTCGCATAGAACGCATTTCCACAGCATTTATTGTACTTTAATGCTTATTTTGCCACACCCAACATTCACTTCCAAACATAAGCGTAGGCACCAGCACATTATTGTGAACACCCAGTCGAGCCTTTTTCGGCATAGACTGTTTGGTCACAGTCGCATTTTTGGCACCACTGTATTTCCCACATTTACTCTCCTTTCCGCAACTTCAACAATCTGTCCATCCCTTGTAAACTGACTCCCCAAATTTATAAAACTTACTTACTTGCCCCACACTCTTATCATTTATTTTAACATCACACACCGATGCACTTTAATATGTAATAGTACCTATGTTGTAATTTTCCTGTGAGTTTGTAATTAACTTTAACAACCTCTTTAAAAGGACTCTGAACTTCTGAATTCACAATTTCATCTGACGCTGTTTTAAGCATGAGCTTTTATTACAAAACTTCTATTTAAATGAAAATACGACACTTTAGTTAACAATGGTATATAAAAAACAAGGAATCGGACACATATAATCAGTCAAAAAAATCTTCTTAAAATCCACTCCAAGCAACTTCTTTTCCGTTGCATTGCTAGTATTTCTCACATCCGCCTAAGTTGAGTGTGTCCTTAGTTTCGAGATCACATGAATGCACGACGGACGCTCGTCCTACATAGCGGTATAATTTACTATTAAAATGTAATGAAGGATGAGTCACTCGGGCCATCTTCGTCTAGTTAGGTTAACCTACGTCAGTATTGAATGAACTTGAAATCGCATCAATTGCCTTATTTGTATAGTGGTCGAACGAATGCTGATGATGGAGTTTGAATTCCAGATGGGTCAAAGTCATCATCATACTGCCTAGCTTTTCCCCAACTATGTTGGGGTCGGCTTCCAGTTTAACCGGATGCAGCTGAATACCAGTAGTTTACATGGAGCGACTGCCTATCTGACCTGTTACTGGGTAAGACGATACCCCTTGGTAAGACTGGCTGTCAGACTTTCGGGCTTCTGACGACCCGTAACGACTGTCAAAGATCTACAAAGGACGGGATGAGTCAGTGTTATTGTAAAATTCAGAAGCAGGCCAAAAAGAATGTATAGTTAAGTAGCAATAGTAAAGTTGATTTGCCAAACAAAACGGCCAAAACTTAACGCGAACATTGGAATTGTGCCCAATGAATGACAAGACTCACTCCGATTTCTTAGCAACATATTATGTATAAAATATATGAAAAACAGTGCACTTTTGCGACCCCTTTGAATGGTCAACGAAAACTGAGGCCTTTCATTTTGACAATTCGACAACATTCATTGCGTCATTAACGTTGTCGAGCAGGCGAATTTTTCAAACATATGAAGCAATGGACTAACAGTTTCTTTCAAAAATACTTCAGGTTGTGAAAGAAACTATGTTACTCAAGGTGATGACTAGCAGACGGATCAATGATAGCATTTTATTGTTATTAACAGACAAGAGGACGTTGCAGCCTCTCCTCTTGAGGTAATCTCTTAGTCCTCCCCATACAAGAGGTAAGGGATCGTAACGCAGAACAAATCTATTACTTATTAAGTGAAGATACTAGATAGAGCCGACCTCATTAAAAATACTTCGATCAATATCGCTTTATTATCCATAATATGTTTTATTCTCCGGTTACTGACCTACGAGTATGTAGGTTTTGTCGCAGACAGGTTGCCGTCGGCTTTAGTAAACATAACGACGTTTGTTATCAACAATCAAAAGTTTATATGTATGGGTTATAAGTCGGAGTCAGGAAAGGTTAACTTATAGCTAAGTTTATAGAAACTTTATGTAGGTTTCAGAATCGAGGAAATTATTGATGTCAGATTAGATCATCCGATATACTAGTAATTTTTAACGAACAAAATGAGCGAGCCATACCGTAGTCGCATATGATTTGTAACATCTGACATCTCACCTTACTAATAAGCAATATTAAGGTAGTAAGCAGCATTAAAGGGGCGGGGCCTCGTCATCAAGGTCGTTTCTTACGACCAAGTCTTGCACCACGCGCGCTCATTGGTCAAATCAAATAACGCGCGCTTCCTCGGCTTCCTGTTACACACTTCCGTCCCTTTACCCTATCCCAGGAAAGCGAGAGCAAAGATGTTACACATCAATAAAGGTCACAAATTTTATTAATTGATCCCCTTTGTTTGGTAAATGGTAAAGGATTCTGTGATTGATCGATCCGCGAGATGGGCGGACGACATTGTTACGATCGTGGGCAGAACCTGGATGACGCTGGCAAAGGAGCGTGGGGATTGACACAAGAAAAGTGAGGCCTATGCCCAGTAGTGGGTGAAATCGGGTTGTATATGATAAAAGGATTGTGTCCAGATTACAGTCAGCTTCATCCTCTTTTGCAATCATCATCTGCGTAGCCCTTCCCTAACTATTTCGGGTTCAGCTTCCAGTCTAAACGGATGCAGCTGAATACCAGCAGTGCTATTCTGTAACCATCTCACCGTGAAAACTTAGGTGAAGTGAGCGTGGAGTGAGCTGTCATTCCACAGGGATTGACACTATTGACAGCTCACCTCACCCAAGTTTTCACGGTGAGATGTTTACAGAATAGCATGGCAGTATTTTACATGGAGCGATTGCCTATCTGACCTACACAACCTAGTTACTAGGTAACACGATACCCCATGATAAGACTGGTTGTCAGACTTTTGGGCTTCTAACTACCCGTAAAGACTGTCAAAGATCTACAAATAACAGCCGGGACCAACGGCTGAACGTGCTTTCCGAGGCACGGAGGGGTCTTGGTATGTAAAGATGGTCACTCATCCACGAACCACCCGCGGCAAGCGTAGCTTAACTGACCCGTGCGGCTGTTATTACTTAGCCACAAGCCCCCTCCTTCATCTTCTTTTGCAATACAAATAGTTATCACCAGTTTATTTGCCAGCTGCGTTGATTATTTCATTTTAATACATATTTACCTACTTTTGCCTGAAGCTGTGTGAAGGAGGCCTCTGTTTAAAACTCTAGTCACCTAATGGCGTAATAACTGATACGGTAAGGATTGCCAAACCGTTTTTTTAATGAAATGCTCTATAAGTAGTCTGAATTCTTTTTCTAATGATGCATAGCTTCCCAACTAGGCTAGGCAATACCTTAAGATCAGTTTCAATCATACATTATTAATTATTTGAATTCCCATTTAGTGATAATTTATTAATCACAAAATAATTCACCATTCATCACTTTATATGGTCTGGAAAATATGTTACGGCTGTATCAATATTTGATGATAATATCGTTAAATTAAATATTAACTTGTACAAATATTTTTTTATCAATAGGAAATCGTTTAGAATTTCAAACTATGTTGTTACCTTTGACACGCAATTAATTTTATTGATTTATTACTTTATAGTTGATATTATAGTAACAAAAGTATGACGTTTAATAAATGATAAAAAATCTATTAGGTAGGAATAAGGCTTAGTTAATTTATTTTGATAAAAAATGCATCCTTTATTAAGAGCGTTTATCCTAGAAGTTGGCAGCGTCGTAAATATTTACCTGTTTTGATCAATTTGGTAATATACTGTATGGAAATATGAAACGTGGCTAACTAGCGAACTAAAATATTGATTTTGATTAATATCGTAACACCGAATATTTAGTTTTACACGTAAAAAAAAACTTTCCAAACGCCTTTTTTACACGTAAAACTGTTATCATCAAATCCATGTTATAATTGCAATTCATTATTAATATTCAGAATAAACGCTCTTAAATAACTACAAGAAAAGGTAAGAAAGTTAAGTTCTACAGTCTTATCTCATGAAACACCTATTGAAATATTAATTTCACTCGACCCCAACAAAGACGAAAGACTTCATAAAAAATTATAACTATGCGTAGAACATACATAAATAAAAAAGTATTCCACAACACGAGAATATAATATCGATCCCAAGACGGCTTTCATATAAACGACTGGCTATTGTCTTGTAAAGTTCTGTCAAACTCATACTCATAGCATTTATTTCAATTAAACCATTTTTAGGCACTTTTGAATTGTCAAAGAGTCGATCAGTTAGTCAGAAAGTTGAAGCTCATTCCAAAACGTAGATCTCTATGGAAAATATAGTGTTACGGTACAGAGAAGAATGAGCAAGAAACTCCAAGGACACGCTTTTAAATATAAATATTACAAAATCCTGGGTACATACATACTGGATATATATGTATATACTTGTTGCTTCTACATGTGCGAAGAATGTAAAAAATAATATCATAAGCTATTCAAAACATAAGATTAAAAATAAGCCCTCGCAGAAAAGAGATGACCAGTCTCAACTTGGGATTAACTTCCAATTATACGATACAGAAACCTATTTTAGGAGGACTTTAATGCAATTTCCTCGCATTACCTGCTGATTGCGCTTGAATCCTTAAATTGAATGAATAAATATTTTTCCGAACAACTTTTACTGTCCAGATTGTTTAGCCCATACCATGAAATTATCCTTACACAAGACAGAGATGAAAGGCATCAAAAAAACAAGCGAGCCTTACAGTAGTCGCATATTATGATGTGTAACATCTAACATCTCATCTTGGTAATAAGCAATATTAAAGGAGCGGGGCCTCGCAAAGGTCGTTTCTGACGGCCAACTCTAGCACCGCGCGCGCTCATTGGTCTAATCAAATAGCGCGCGCTTCCCCGGCTTTCTGTGACACACTTCCGTCCTTTTTCACTAAATCACTCCAATAGATTTAATTATTTAGATTTTTTTAGATTTTGATTGCATAGAAATCAAGAGGAAAATTTTACACATAAAAAATGTAGTCATTTATACTAATTTTTATGGACAACTCCCACTTGCCCAAAAACTTATTCTGATTACCCACTACTCCCTACTCCCAGTTAAAAAAGCACTGTATAGATGGAACACCAGGCACTCACTATGTTTAATCTTGATAAATCTGTGAATTTATAAGCAGCTAAAACACCATATATGAACTAACTAATCAAAGAATCCCACTTGGAAATTATCTCATAAGTATAGCAAACCATCTTAAAAAGGCAAAGAATGCCAACTTCACTCGATGTTATTAATAAAAATTAGACCAATTTATGGTAATTATCAATAATATATACGGTAGATCTGTAGTCACGTACTAAAGATCTCAGCCCTATTCGGAATGGGCTGAAAATTCCGTCTGAGTATATATAAGGTGCGCAGGCGATCATAATTGCACACTCTACATTCTTAGTTCAGTAGTAACAGTCTACCATGCGGGCCCTTGTAAGTATAGCATTTAAAATATATTTTTTTTTGTACGAGACTTATTTTTAAGATAAATGACTTAATTGGGAAAGAATTCGTCTGGAAAAGCACGGCTACCATATTAATTTTGTGCCTTCAAAAACTTTGAAATGACTATTATGAAATTAAAGCACATAAATCCTACTTACCTACATACTCTAGTTATGAATGGTGGTATCCGAGGCAATACCCACCTACAAACAAGTCAGCTAATGACCTAAGCTGTTAACTAAAATAAAACATGAAAATAAAACCTATGCTTGCTACGTAAGACCAAAACGGCAATAAAAAACATCTAATTACAGAGTTACTCCATCAATCTTATCTTCATGTTTTATATAATCGTACCATAAATGACTGTAAAATCTTTCCAAATATTAAAAAAATCTAACTCACTTTGTCTTTTGGTTCAACTGTACATAATACTAAAAGATATAAATAGAAAAAAAAATGTTATGTAAGCTCAAAATATTATCTTAATTCAAGTTGAAGCACAAATTGGTAATCATGGGAAAATGTATTGTAAGTATCGATAAAAGCCAACTAATATCAAGTTTATGTTTTCCATATTGTGATCGAAATGGTCTTACATCTTTGATGTAAATAATCGATGATCTACACAGGGTGTGTATTAAAATTAGTCCTGAAATAAAATAACGTGTCGTTTTGTCTTTCAAACACCCAAAAAAGAATAATTGATAAAAGGCAATAAACTGGGTACATAGGTGACATTAATAGATAGACAAAGAAAAGTTAATAATGTAAGACACACTTTGTAGAAACCATCAATTATTATTCATGTTTGTAGATTCTAGCCCACAGAGGGTACTCTACTTTAGATATTTATAGAAATCGATTGTCTTACACGAAGAACCTAAGTCATATGAATATTGTTACGGTGACTTTTTTTGGACAACATAATTTATTAAAGAACTTAATGTAAGTATGTACTTTTAATATTGGGTTCCCACCTATGAAATTGGCGTTTTTTCTCACAAATAGAGAAGCTCGTCACTTCTATGATTTAAAATATTCATCAATATAACATAATTGCTTGGTGTTATATCGAATAATGACCATCATAAAACAACTTTTTTTTTACTACCAGTAGTAAAAAAAAACTTATTACTTATAGTTTACTAAACATAAAAAATACCTTAACAATGACTCCTCATTTTGTTAGCAGGAATGACCACTATTTGTTTTAACTTAGCCAAAACTTATTTTTGTCGCTTAATCTAAGTGGCATTATAACGTTATCTTAGTTTTTAAACATAAGTGCATAAAAGTTTTAAAACATTAGTGTTCGTGGTTGTTATATAAATTAAGAAAATGTTAGTATGAAAAATGCAACTTCTTTAAAATTCTCCATACAAAACGCTGATTTCATAGGTACATTAGGTTATAGTTATAGGTTTCATACCTAATAGTAAGAAACAAAGAATGTCCTTATGCATAAATTGATTTTCTTCAATAGTTTTGTCACTAAATGTCTGAATCAAAATGTTCTTTCCAATAATTTTCTCAAATAATAGGTACCTAAACTATATTTCTGTATTTTATTTTCCTGTGAACGCCAAGTTCCTCTAAAGTTAAGTAATGTAGGTTCGATTCCCGTCTTGTTATCTCTTACTCTCGCTGAAAATTTAGTTAATTCTTATGGTGCTAAAACTCTTAAGTCAGATCGTTAACTACCACCAATACAAACAAATGTTCATGACTGACAGAGTCAACCTGCTGACACAATGCCTGCAAACCAAATCAAGCAGTCATCGACCTTTCGTCTCTCACCAGGCGTTTAGAACTGGGTCGACTGCGTCACGTATACCTATTGCAGTACCACTCGTGCCTACTTTTGAAAATACTACCATTGTTTACAGATCCTCTTCGCGATCCTGTCGGTGGTGGCAGCCAAACCCAAGCCCGGTGGCATCATTGACGACTGGCACGCACCAGCTGTAAGTACTGATTTTCTAGAGCTTTCTTTGTTACTGAACCATTTCCTGAATTCTCATCGTCAAAACTGAACTTCCATACAAACTTGCATCGCGTATTTATCACGTTTAAGCAAATAATTTTCAGGAATCCTTCCGTATTGCTCACCTTCATTATTTATGGAACTATAGTGCAAAATTTCACGACTTTGGGCCCAGCCGCTTAGGCTGTACGTTGTCTTTTAGTGAATGAACGAACTAGGACTTGTTTATTTTCGGGCCCAGTAAGAACCTGACTTACTGTTGATCTCGTCTAAATGAACCCACTGACTGGGTCCGAAATTCTGAGTCACTGGATTCAGACACGGCCATCGTATAAACCAGGCATAACAGACATTGGATAGCACTTGAGTCCGTAGTAAGATTTGTGCTACGAAAGCAATTAATGCAAATCAGTACCCTAATTGCGTAATACACAATCAATCACAATCTGAATCATTTTGAAAGAGATGGCTAATCCATTGCTTCGTAAGTTCGAAAAAAAATGGAGTTGTTCGTTGAACTGTCAAATTAAACAGATTAGTTTTAATCATTTACCGAAAATGTGTTACGTTATTAGATAGCATGTTCTAATACGAATAAACTAGGTTGACGCCATATGCAATTAGAGATGTCGCAGTAAGATGGTTATAGCCCTGATATAGTTATATCCCTAGGGATATATCTATATACCGTAATATAGTTATATGAAACTGGTTCATAACTGTCGGAGTGCCCTAATTTTGTTACTGCGACCAAATTCGACTTAGCGCTATACCACTTTCCAGCTAGTCTGTTTATCTAAACATATTCTAAATTAAAGTCGTTTTTCGTGTCTATCTGTGTGACCGTGCTGTTCTTTCATACTTCTCAACGGATTTTAATACGGTTTTCACACTGATTTAGAGAATTTATGTGTAATAAATTATAATTATTATACCGATAATGTGTATAAAAAATTGTTTATGTGTAATAAATCAATATTAAAGCAGAATAAATAAATCTAGATGTTTCGTTAAGTCCTAAAAGCCATGCGAAGTTACGTTAGTTACTCTATAGTCGCAATAAAATATTCTTATTATTTCAGCAACTGTCATCAGTAAGCTATGTGCAGCAACCAACGGTGGCAGTAGCTCAGCCTATTGCAGTGGCTCAACCCGTGGTACATGCAGCCCACGTAGCAGTCGCCAAGCCAGCCACTAGCTATGCGTCGTTCCAGCAGGTGGGTAGCATCAATAACGTGCATTAGCTTCGCGTCTCATAACACTAGCAGTGGCTCAGCTTACTCTGAGGTAGTCTCATGGCCCAGGTATAGCTTTACAAGGGTCATTTGGCGCGTGGCCAAAATGGGAACAAACGCCGCCATCTTGATTTTTTATACATTTTACAAAACAATTTCACAAATGTTTAAAAATGCCTCCCTGTCAATGACACGCGTCTCAACCTGGTTTCAATTTTACATGGTATGATCATAGCAGTTGGTTCAGCTATATAATATAATCCATGCAGTATGGTCTGGGATGCAGCAATCATCAAACTAACTATAAGCTCCTCGTAGTGGTTGCATAATGTGTCTCGTAGCAGTGATTTTCCAAGGTCGTGGAATATGCTTTGCACGTAGCAGCTGTACTCGAAAAGTATGCTGCAAGTAGCAATCATCAATAAGACTATCTAAAGACTAAAAGCCAATTTACGTACTCAAAATTATGCAAAATATAGTTTCAGTTGCCTTGTGCTACGCGTCTCGTAGCAAGTGCTACGAAACCAAAATGAAATGTGAATTTCAAACGTAAACATTCCGTTTAATCATTCTTGTGGTTCCCTCGTTTACCGCTAATCAACATAATTGCTAGCTTCCGTGTGAACCACTTACTTTGGTACTTTGTTTATTTTTGTATTTGCACTGTGCTTACCATCGACCTTATTTTGTAAAAATACCAGTATACGGGACTACGGTAGTCATACCGGTACACTGTCGGACAATAATGTGATGACATGTAGTGTCATGTAGTGACATGACATGTAGTGTCATCGGGTGTCTTTCAGTATAGCATATTGAATTAAATGAAGCGGTCAAGTCAATGACATCATTCAGAAGACAACGATGTTTCCATAATAAATTAACTCAACCTTATTTTGCCAGATCGTGCACCCAGTACAAGTAGCGCAGCAAGTGGTACACGCGGCCCCGGTGATCTCACAGCCTGTGGTACACGCGGCCCCGGTGATCTCACAGCCTGTGGTACACGCCGCCCCAGTGGTACAAACTGTCGCCCAACACGTGGTGGCGCAGCCTGTGGTCCAGACTTACGCGCAGCCTGTGGTACAAAAGTACGTGTCACTTGGATCTTACGGAGGAGGCTCATACGGAGGCTCATACGGAGGATACGGCGGTGGATATGGCCATGGATGGTAATCTCTGTCGAACGTCGTTTTGTTGTGTAAATATTTTCCTTTAAGCGTTGAGATCGTGTCCGTATTGTTGTTGTGGTGCAAAATAAAGTTTTTTCATCAGTAATGAATGGCGTTGTTTTATTGTTTGGTGGGAAAGAGAGCATGCTCAGAGTTGAATCATATAATTACTTACTTTGATTTTGTACTAAGAAATTTTTTATTACACGCAAGCTATTTTACATTCTGCGTATCGGAAGCGAATCTTGGCATATTTAAAGTGCTACACATACAAACAGGGTATATAGATACCAGTGCAGGCATCTATCTGCCCCGTTTAGCCTAATGACGAAAATTGCTTGGAAAACTCCTTGATATCTTTGATATCTATCGACCATCGTTCGCCCTCGTTATATTTAAGTAATTGACAGGTATAGATGGCTAGTCATTAATCAAAGCAACACAGTACAAACATAGCGTGCTCACCTAAAGCCTAGGTCATAGAGAAGTCATTAGGGTCCTTACGATCCGAAAATATGTACCTAATGAATTTTATATGGATGAAATTGGTTGGCAGTGACGATAACATTCGAAATGTTTTGTCATTACAACTGTGTTAATTACCATAAATTGTGTGTAAATGTAATCCTTCAAATAAACTTTAAATATTAAAGTTTTATGGGGTGGTCATTTGTTGCGAGTACTTCTACATAAAATTCATTTATTCATTCGCTTACAGAAATTGTACTGCGTAAACTGCTGAGTCTAGAAGCAATTTTGCACAAAAGTTCCTTATTTAGCGAAAGTGAGCATTAAGGATTTCTGAAAATAATCCCCTAATTTGGTTAAATAGTATGGTAATTCGTTATTTTGGCCGATGGGAAAATCGGGCACAGGGCTTGTTGTTAGACAAGTCTCACAACAAAGCTTCAGTTTTTCAAGTTTCAAGAATTGGTATCTAAGTAGGTCCCATTTCTATGTCGTCTGATTCATATGGCCTACTTGGATAAGCGGTTGACTTAAAAGACCTTAATCACTGAAATAACTATGCAATATTCATGTGAGACTGTCGACCTAAAATAGTGATGTTCTAGTTACCTACACTAGCATACCTAAATTCGAAGAAGAATCGAAGAAATATGAAGAAATTGTTAATGAAACGAATGAATGAAAAAGTTTTCAGCCACGCTAAAAGCAATAAAAATTTGGAAGTAAATGCATTAACCTAAATATAGAAAAAAAATTACTAGGGTAGGTTGATTTCGACCATATCGATATTTACTAAAACTAGAAAAACGAGGCAGAGAATTTTCTTTAAGCTAATTCAATGTCAAAATTCATTTAGTTTTAGTTATTGCATTTAACCTATCAGTACAGCTAGCATTTGAATTTTGATACAACCATAGATTTGATTTAATAAAAAGATAGCCAGGCGTTATTAGAAAATTCGCTTTGGAAATAAAACAGACACTAAAGGTCGCAACTTATAAGAAATTTTACGTATAGGAAGCCATGAATAAATTGGTTATTTTCTTTACTGGAAAAGCATAACGAAAAGCAGAAAAAAAATACTCTCTTTGACCTACAAATGTCATTCATATTTACGACCATCTTTAAAAACCGTAACCCCCACACTTAAGTACCCCTCGACCTTGATACCAGGAAAGCATGAACATAAACAATAAAATAGAAGCATGCTGTGGCTGTGAGTAAACAGAGGTACGACGCAATCTTTCGTGCATTGAATGAGAGACTGTTACGGTTTATTGTCGTTGAATCGATACCGGAGTGGCACATCACTAGCGATCGCGTGCTGTTCTGCACATCACCACTGTCCTGTGAACCGGGTAGAATAGGGACCATGGTTTGTGGGAAAGTTAGGATAAAGGGTTCATTGGAAACATCTGAAAACCAGTAGTTAATCATTATATTCTGATGATAAGACACAGTTAGAGGTATCGTAAAAAAAATCTAGGAACATATCTTTTAAGTTAAGCGTTCTTAAATTCATAGACCATTTTACAAAATTGTGTTAATAGAACAAAAATATAACAGACAGTTATCGTCAAAAAAAATTGAAAAACGGTAACGGAGTCATGATACCAAATAGTTTAGCCTTATCCTTCTGTGGACAAAATAAAGCGCCTAGGTTTTATAGCTCTATGTCTCGTCACTAATAGAAAACCATACTAAACAGGTAACAAAACTCTAAACATAAACCAATAATATAATTGGCTACTATTCCATTAGTAATCTACTCAACATATTCACCCTAAGTAAATGCTATCCTGTTTAGTTCTACAATCACAGACAGACAAACAAAACTAATACAAGTTCAAAAGCCTACAAATAACCCAAATCATGGTCACCTTACTGAAACTACAGACAAGTTTCAGTAGCATGGCGAGCTTTCAGTAAGCTCAACGCCACCACAAGGCAATGTAGACGAATTTATAACTAATGACGATCGGTATAATGCGGTTGTCGTACATTACCGGGCTTATTGTAATGATGTTTGAACTGTAATCGTGTTTACAAGCAATGAATTAAGAAGAAAAGTTTCTAGAAATGTTTTTGTTTGTTGTCGGTTAAATTAAAAAATACTTGGGACGTTTAAAATAATGTGCAAATAGAAAGAAAATATTTGCGAGGTTGTTAGTTTTATGAACAAAAAAACTTTATGATGTGAATTTGCTTAAAACAAAGTTCAACATTTTTATAATGAAACTTATGAGTTTGTGTTTTGAATCAATGGAGTAGAAAATTCAACAAAAATGAACGCGTGGTCAGGAGAAGAGGGTGATGTCATGGGCCCTTCCGTTACCTGTGAGTATATTTAGACTGGCAGTGGAATATAATACTCCTTTTAGCGCCAACAACATGGACATTAGAACTAAGATCAGGGTCAAAGCTTTGCGGGAGAAAACTCAACTTTGTATATGTACTCTATGTCCTAGGTCATTATCATCTGCCTAGCATTATTTAAGAGCGTGCATTCTGAAAGTGGGCAACGTCGCAAATAGCTGTCAAATATTTCGACGTTTTGATTAATTTGGCAATATTACTGTATGAAAATATGAAATATCGCTAACTAGTGAACTAAAATATTGATTATGAAATGCAATAATTCATATCGTAGAATAGAATAGGTCTTTATTTGCTTAGAATGTCGGTTCATAAAAATAAGTTGTTAAATTGTTTAATAGGATCCGTTTACATTCTGCCTTTTAGCATGCAAATGTAATACAAAGTAAAGATATTACAAAAAAATATCATTTAAGAAATCCTGCACAGAATAATAACATTTATCTACAAGTAATTCTGTGAAACATTTTTTAATTTTTATTTGGTCAGGTATTTTATTAAAGATCATAGGAGCCATACAAATCATATTTCTTTTTAATAAGCTAGTTTTAAGTGCATAATAGATTCTGGTATTGAGATCTCATAGCTGTACTTCGTTTTCCAGTTTCTATTAAAGTTGCAAATAGACATCGATTTGTTATTACAAAGATTGCTAATTCAAGGATATATAGGCAAGGGAAGGTTAATAATTTATGAGACCTAAATATAGGTACGCATCTGTCTGTTACTTGAAGACCAAACATATCTCTCTGGCCGCGCTTTTGCACTTTGAAAATGCTTTCTCCTCCACTACAGTGACCCCAAAATATTATTCCGAATCTTAAGATGGAAATCACTAGGCCATGGTAAGCTACTGATATTGATAGTGTATGCAACATAAGCGCTTCGTATTCGTATGCTTCGTAGCACCGAATATTTAGTTTTAGCTATAAGCAAAAGTATTTGGAAACTTTCTAAATGCCCTTTTTACAGCTAAAACGGTTACAACATCAAATTCAGTGTTGTAATTGTAATTCATTAGTAATATTTTAGATCACTAGTCAGCGATATTTCATATTCCATACAGTAATATTGCCAAATTAAACAAAACAGGTAAGTATTTGACAGCTATTTTGACGTTTGACGTTTCCAACTTGTAGAATGAACGCTCATAAAGAATTGAGAACTGTCACATACGTTGTCTGCAAAACTAATGCTGTTAAAACATGTTGATAAGACGCGATAGGCCCGCAGAACAGCACTAAATAATTGGTGGTAGTTCTACACTTCGTGCCGCGTAGGTTAGTGGAAATCATGTAGGAATATATGTAAACAAAAAGAGTCATGGGTACCTATGGGATCTCGCGATCTAGACGGCCACGACTCCGGCCAGTCGTTGTCCGTGGTCCGTAGCCGTTGCGACCAAGTGCGCGTGAATCGGGGTCTATACTTTACCTGGTCGCTGAGACCAAGTGTAGTGGTCGTGGCCGTCTAGAGCGCGAGATCCAGATATCTTCGTTCTAGTTTCAAGGACAGACAGTGTAGTAGATATGTAGGTATGCATTAAAACTGAAAGAACCAAACTGTAAATCCTCTTTAATCCGATCCTATGACAGAAAGTACTATTAAGACATTGGTGCCGATTCTCTTGTCACAAATGCCTCTAAACTAGACAAAAAATCACTAAAGTTTAGTTCATTCCCGTCAAACGCAATTTTGCCATTCTGAATTTGACGTTTTTCACAAAAAAAATTGATTATAAAAAACCAAACCAGACTAAACTTGTCAATTTTTAATCGTGATTAAAAAGGGTGGGATAAAAAAAATTGTCATGAACTAAAATTCACACCAACATCTCGACTTCACGTGCACAAACATTACTGTATTTATTTTTTCTTTTGCTTATATCTCGAAAATGGTGCGTCCTATCGCAAAAATAATGAAAATTTCGACCCTCTCTATAACAGCCATAAACCCCTAAAACTCAACATATAATTAATATTTTTTCATATTTTCCATAATAAAAAAAAACCATATCAAACACGTCGAGGCACAAACTGTGCGCCTCTGGCTCTAAAAAAGATATTCTTAATCCACTCTTCCCGGCCTGCGGATCCATCTCAAGACCCATGCTTAGCAGTAGCGCTTGTGACCACGACACCAACAAGGTGGTCAAACAATACCTTTATAAAATACATAATTAAGTATTTAATTTATTATTAAAAATACGTATTTCACCAAAATATTATGTAAACGCTTTGTAGAATTCTGGCAGCTAGAGGCATTCTTGACATACATAGCTTTCGCTTTAGTTATCGTAAATTATTTAAATAGCCTAGCCAGAAAGATTTTATCTACATCCTACGTCCAACGTACCTACTTGACCAGCTGAATAACTTATAACATGCTATACTGAAACATCGCAAGTTTTCAAGGTATGTTCTGTACCTACTAACCACTTACCACGATATTTTTTTTTTTTTTTTTTCTTTATTTTAAGGGCTTTATCGCTGAGCGATAACGTCACCCTGTAGCACATCATCAAAATAACTAAACCTAAAACCTTCTTAATTCTAAAGTTACTTAAGTTACCACGATATTAAAATTTAATTTGTGCCTAATGATTTCGGTGCCAAAGACAACACTTCTATTTTTTTGTATAAACAATTCGTTTTCTATTTTCATAAGACGTTATGAATTTAAAATAAAGTACATAATGTAAACAAAACAATGACATAAGATTAAAAAATGAATAAACGCATGAAATTAGTATCGGTCTCTAGACCGTTAATTTAATTAATACCATAGATTAAGATCGTTAATAAAAACCTGACCAGTTAATTCGAAGAAAATTGTTCTTAAGCCATTACGTAAATAAAAAATAAATGATTTTTTTCTTTTTCTTTTACGGCGTTGAATTCTTACTTTGACTAATTAAAACCAGTGTTTAGTTTAATTCGCGATCAAGATACGAATTAAAGGAAATATCAATTGTATTCACAAACAAATTCTACGAAAAAAAATATGTAGGTCCCTTATTAACGATTAAATTAACTTATGTTCATTAAATATTGATTTCCATAACGTTGCTTTATACTCAGTAACGTAATTAATTTCTTTTCACACCTATTGTCAGGGAGCCTGATCGCGTCTGAATAAAAAAATGCGGCAGGAACATTTTTTGAATTTAGAATAATTGAATCAAATGAAAATAAGATGACGTCTTGTTTGTCTTTGTTTTTTTCTTTTCTTATCATGAATTTAATTATAATTAATATTTTAATTAAAATTGTTGTAATCAGTGGAGTTGAGTTAATAATACAATTCCGTTACAGGTGAGCTACCTACTTTTCGTAAACTCTAATTTACAGCAAAGTATTCTTTCAATGTCATAAAATTTCGTCAATTAAGACTACTTTAGGAAGATGGGCACTTAGAAATATAACTCAAAGCTGTAAATAAATATTTCGTAACGTGCTTTAAAGGCCGGCGCACATTACAGCCGCATCGGGCCATATAGCATCGCAATCCAATAGAAAAAAATGCGGTGCGGCCAGTCTGTAGTATGCGATGATTCATACAAAATACATGAAAGTGATGCGTACGAGGATTTTCAATGCGGTGCGGCTATTGTGCGCTGCGCTTAACACTTGAACAGTTGCCCTGTAGATATCATACCATGATCTATGTTCGTAACAATATTGGTTTAGTTAGACTAGTATGTTATTATGACGCGGTGACATCGTTCGTGCTGTTAAATAATCTCTGAGTCTATATGTAGGTTTAACGATAGTGTGTTGCGGATGTTTGTGTATTTAAAAAAGATGATAGTCACCGTGTTTCTAGACAGTGAATCGGAACAAATATTAGTGTGGACTTCAGATAATCTATGTATGTAAAGTTTAACTTTCTTAACTATACCATATAAAACTTAGCTGCGGCGTGCGGCTTCGCCTGCGTGGACCCTAAATCTTTTTCTACAATAAAAGTAGCCTTCTAATAATATCAGCTATCTGCCAGTGAAAGTCTCGTCAAAATCGGTCCAGCCGTTTCGAAGATTAGCTGGAACAAACAGAAAGACAATTTTTTTTTATGTTGTTTTTTCTGTAATAATTATACAGGGTGTTAAAGTAATTGCGTGCCATAGCTTCAGGTGAGTTCAGAGTCGATAAACGAACCCAGAAAAAAAAATATCTTTAAAAAAAGTAAAGGAACCCAGGAAAAAAAAGAATAAAAAAATTGCAACATCAATCTAATTTAGTACCTACTAACTTAAAATAGCAATCGTTTAAAAGTAAAATTATTTTATTCATTTAAATACTTTAATTACTTACTTTCATTGCGTTCGATAGTAGGTAGTAACTCTAGGAAATTATTTATTAGCATTTAAACAAAATAAAAACGTATTTTAAGCAATTTTTTAATCAATTCTAAACAATTGCTATTTAATTAGTAGGTACTACATTAGGTTCATCTTATGATAATTTTCGATTTTTTTTAACACTTTTTTTTAAATGTATTTATTTTTTACACAGCCAACCGAATCACTGACCTACAACATATTCTGAAGCTGTTGGTTGAAATCATTGTTATTTTACAACAGGGAGCCTAAAACGGCCACTCTTGCAATTCTGCTAAAACCGATTCATTTCCTCCAATATGGCAATAATTACACCAAATATAATTCAGATATGAATGGTGAGGTGACACATATTAGCTGAATAATATCTCAATTCAATTCATATCTGAATCATATTTGGTGTAAATATTGCCATATTGGAGGAAATGAATCGGTTTTAGCAGAATTGCAAAAGTGGCCGTTTTAAGCTTCGTGCAGAGCAGCGCGACGCGACGCCGCGACGCGACTCGTACAATACAATTTCTAAGAAAACTTGACGGTATAACAATAAACGGTGTCGCGTCGCGCGACAAGTTGCGCTGGTCTGCACAAAGCTTTAGGCCCACTGATCTAATTGCATGTGACTTTTAGAAACCCGGTAAAGAGGTTAATTATTTCCACACAACTACGTTTTTCTACAATATTTCTTCAACAGGCGCTGCCGGTAGCGCGAAGCCCAACACTCCTCCGCTGAAGAACGGCAATGACCTGAGAGAGTCAGGGTACCTAATAGCTGTCGGCTCCAGAACATCCAGGTAATTTAACACTTTTAGCTTCAAAAAAATACAATAGACGACGTGTATTTAGTAACTTAATCCGCGTAACTGTTCTTAATGAGTCATAAAGAACCCAGTAAGAAATCGTCACGTGTTTCACCTCTCAACGAGGCATCTTCAGGAAATCGATTGACTTGTTGCCTTTTAGCTTCATCATTTAGAGTCAAAAGTAGCGTTGAATTATAGGACGATAACGTCAGTGAAATTTTAACAGTGCGGAAGTCATTTTATGAGTGTTTTACTGGCAACACTGAAATTCACCAAATTCCTTCAATGGAAAAGATTATTGGGATTTTCACGGGTTCAAGTCATCACAGAGTTCATTTGTATTAATATTTGAACACAATAAGGCCTTAAGCGTTAGTTACATTCATTTCATACAGTTTTTTCAGACTCCTGTAAAGTAGCCATTTTTGACTTACGTACTGTTAGAACTTCACTGACGATAAGTAGACAGCCTCACTGTTCAGCCATACTCCTAACGTTGTTTACTACAGCAGTGATAGCCTAGTGGTGTGACCATCGGACTGCCAAGTCATAGACTCAAGTTCGAACCCAAGGCACGCACCACTTGACTTTTCGAACGCACGTGCTTTTTATATAATTATCACTTGCTTCAAAAACGGTGAAGGAAAACATTGTGAGGAAAGTGGCATGCCTTTTTTTTTTTTTTTTTTTGAGGATTGGAAATTATCAAATAACTTCTCCCGCTCTGGGCGGAGCGGGAGGGCGTGTCAGACTTTTACTGACTAAAACCCACCCGTGTTCCTTCCGTTGCCTGTGTGCCGAGGTCGCGATATCCCTTTCAGACAAACCCGCAACCCCGGCAGGCATTGGCCCTTCCGGACCCCGTCAGTTGGTGCTGACATCTCTTTGAGGCGCGCGTGGAACACAACGCGCCGTCGACCCGGGCCTGCCATGCGATTCTGTAAACATCTCACCGTGAAAACTTGGGTGAAGTGAGCTGTCAATAGTGACAATCCCTGTGGAATGACAGCTCACTTCACCTTAGTTTTCACGGTGAGATGGTTACAGAATAGCACTGCTGGTCCCTATCGGACGGCGAGCTACCCATTGCTCACCGTCCGCAAGCCCGCGCCTACGGTGGCCGGAAGTCGGCTCGCGACTCCCGACGCCCGGGGCGTCTCCTGCGGCGACTAGGGGCGCGAGGGGGCGCATTTTGCCTCTCCCAAGTGGCATGCCTGAGAGATGTTTCTCGATGTGAACCCGAGTCAAAAGCCCTTGGGCGGTATCTACTCTGATAGGTACCAGACTAATCACAAACAAAACGAAAAAAAAAATACATTGTTTACAGTCTAAACTTTTAAGTTGATGTTCTTTTTTTTTTGTTTTGTTTCTCGTTCACACGACACCGACAAAATTACATAGAAATGAACGTGCTCCGAAGAGTACCGAAATCCAACATCGTTTGAATTCATTTTGTGTTCAGACGTTTCACTTCGAATGAAACACAATTATAGACAAAAAGTGAATCGTCTGATATCTGCTTTCCTTACCACGACACGAGAAGCTTTCTTCGTAGGTCATGCTGACACCACAAACTGTTCAGACAAATCAATCAGTCTTTTACATCTCACTCAACATCTTTAATTGTTTCTTTTCAGATTCAGAAGAAAATATAAGAAGAGACTACCGTTCCTAGTCATTATAATAATATTTATCCTGTTACTGATAGCTTTTATAATTATTACTATTTTATGTAAGTACTATCCATCTACATTTACACTATAAAAATCAGTTTTGCAACTGCCTGACTCTAAGCCTTTAGAGATTTTAAGTCGTATCCATTGCTACTGATAGCAGAGGACTAAGTAACTGATATTGTGTACCTACAATTAACATGCATCACATAACGGATGCATCCATTTAGTCGATGAAACTCGACGCGAAGACTAACCATAAGTCAAGCGGGGGAATTGCGTAACACACTAACGGTAGCAATGGCTTTCATTTTGACAGTTCAACAACATTCATTGCGTTATTCGCCGGTTTCGGGCGAGTAAATTCGTGCAAATCAACCAATAAGCCCGTTACCGTTGTCGAGCAGACAAATTTTTCGAACATATGAAGCAATGGATTAGCAATATCCTTCAAAATCACTCAGATTGTGATTGAAAGTGTTTTACGGAATTAGGGGCTGGTCTAGACCGTGAACAAATAAGAGATGCGTGGGTACTGAAAAAAAAAATGCAATTTAACTGCATTAGATTAAAGGTTACTTAGAATTATACCTACTTATCTTTGATTCAAGTTTCAAGTTATGTGCTAAGAAACTGTTTGCCAAGCATGTAATGTAGGGGTCAAAAAGTAAGCTTGAGGATCAGTTCGCATTTCCCGATTGGTAGGTACCTTACACTAAAACTCTAATTGAATATCGTCATCTGCCTTTCGGGCTTCTGAAAAACTGTCAAATATTTGACAGTTTTTACGGGTGTAACAACTGTCGAATATCTTCAAATGACAGCAATTTGCAGTCAAATATCATCTCTAAAGTCGAATTTATATTACGAAATTAGTTACGGAATATTAGTTTCATGATATTAGTTTCACTGAGGGACATTTAGTGCTGACTTAGTTCAGCCGTGCTATTCTGTGAACATCTCACCGTGATAACTTGGGTGAAGTGAGCTTGATGTGAGCTGTCATTGCACCTAAAGCTAGGGATTGACATTATGGACAGCTCACGTCAAGCTCACTTCACCCAAGTTAAATCACGGTGAGATGTTTACAGAATAGAACCGGTTTTTCCTATAGTTTTACGTGTAAGGGCGTTTGCGCACTTTTCCGTATTCGATTCGTGTTCGTTTGATCCGGTGTGGCCATCCTAGTAATTGTGTGGAACGTTTGTGCATTCATGCGTATACGGTTCGTATTCGGTTCGTTTACGATTCGTAAATTCTCACTTCGAGTCGTTCTTTGACGAAACAAAACCGAGAATGAATAAGTGGGTAAACGCCCTAAAGCGCATAAAACGAATGCATGCACGATTAACTTATCTATCTACACGTGAAATTCGGCTTTAGAGTACCAAATTGACATTCAGAAATATCGATGTTATTTATTAATATATTAAAGGGCAAGTTCTCTTCAGGGAATACAAACTTGATATGAGGGTTACCTTTCTGTGCCATTTCACGCTCCCTCGTCATTCGTTATAATATAAAAGCAGGCAAAAGCAGTCATATAACAAGCAAGCATTTGGTGCAATTTGTAAATCATTCAAACTGCCTTTATATGTAAATGAAGACACAAAAAGTGCAAGCACATGGTTGATAATGCCTAGAAATGGCTAAGTACTAGAATTTCTACTCTAGATATACTGAGGCTAAAATTCCGGATTTGTTCAAGAAAATCTTTGTTATTTTGTACTTATTCTAAGTTGCTTTTAAACTAAAAGCACTTTTATCGTTGAATTATGGAGAAGTATAGGCAATATTAATGCTAAGCTGTAAGCTGTAAGTTGTTAAATCTCAACTCGACGCTCTCAACTCTCAAAAACAATCACATTTTCTTCTGTATATAAGTTACGTAGAATTCCGTAGTCGACTGCAAGCAGCAGCAGCAAGCGACTTCATAGAAATTCGATTCGATTTCATAGAAATACGTAGAAACCGAAGTACCTATCAAGGCGACACGTCGTCGGCTGCTTCTGCTGCTTGCAGTTGGCTACGGACTGGTACCTTAACTGCGCCCGCGACTTTGCTCACGTGAAGTTATCGTAGGTACAATAGAGATAGACAAGGGAACTGTATAACTGCTAACGCACTAGGAAGTGGTGAAGGGTGGGCGTTTTGGGGGACTGTCTTATGTAATTTTGACGTTTGAAAAGTGCTGATTCTCAGCCTAGTTTGAATAAATGACTTTTGAATTTTGAATTTATGACATGTCATAACTAATACGACCAACCATTGTTTTAGACGCATTAGCAATAAATAGGAAACCAGTCAAAATATGCAAGAGCACAGAATGCCTGCGTTCTGCCGCAAACCTCGCCCTCTCCATGGACAGGAGTGCAAACCCTTGCGAAAACTTCTATCAGGTAACGATTTTATAGCCTCTGCAGTTAAGAGGGTTTCGTCAATGTAGCCCGAGGAATTTCATGAAAATATGACGATTTGCAGCAAATATTATTTAGATAATTGCCGCTAAATAAATATTGGTCAAAAACAATGTAAAGCAGTGCTGCAATTTGCAAAAAAAAACTTCTACATTGAAGGAATCATCACCTTTAAGAATGCTTTGATTATTTATTCAGTGTTACCCCTCTAAAAGTTATTTTTCACACCGAGAAGGAACGAACAAAATATTTGTGTACCTAGAAAAAACATATTTCATTAATTCTTTGTACGCTGACAAGATGTCTAGCGGCGTAACTTAAACCTGTAAGTTCCTCAATCATGATTTGATTCTTGTTTACAATCGCAGAACCTTCCTGATTTAGCATTTCCAAGGAAGGTATGCTTTGTATTTTCATTTGTTTCTATTATTTCTATCTTTGAAATTACTGCCCTGTTACCTCCCAGTACGTATGCGGCAACTGGGGCTCGGACCACCCGCGACCTGATGCCTACAGATCATACGACTGGTTCCGAGACAAGCAGACCAAGGTGTACTCCATCGTGAGGGACTTCCTCAACAGGAACACCTCGCACCAGCCCAAGGCAGTGCAGCAGGCCAAGGATATGTATAATGGGTGTATGAATACGGGTGAGCTTCCCTAGATTTGCGTTTTCGTATGGTCAGACTTTTGACTGAATTTCAGTAGACGACTTGTCGGTAGGTAGTAAGAAAACCAGTATAAGCTAGCCTCTTATTCCATTGAAACTCCGTACTACGCTAGACCAGCTCAAGGTCAAAGTGTTACCAACGACATGTGGTCGATTTATTTCAAATAAACCAATTACAGGCACTTTTGATTTGTCAAGGGGTCGGTCAGTCGGGAAGATGAAGCTTGTTGCCTATTCTAAAGCGTAGTAGGTTCCTATGGAGAAGAACGGGCAAGAATCTTCACGGACACTCTTTTAAATCAAAATATTGGTTACATCATTCATGTTCAAATGTTACATGTGAGAACAATGTAGAAATGCGTGCACGTTAAAAGCGTCCGTAATAAAAAGATAAAAACAAAAGCAATTCAAAAATTAAAATTAAGATTATTTTATTACGAATGGAATGTCAACGAACACCATACCTATTATTCGGGCGTAACCATTCATACTTTAACAGTCACGAATCATTTGAAATTCTAAACAAAATGTTATAAAAAGTATGTGAGTTTTCGAAGGAAACATTAAAAATTTAAATTAGTGCCGAAAATAGTTTTTCGTTGAGGAGCCCTCGCCCTCACCTCGGTCAAATATTGACCTTTCCAGTTTGAAACACGTTTGAAAGTTTGACTTGAACGTCGATCAATCTTCATTTCTCAAATCTACTCCTCAAGTAACTCATTTAGGAGTACCTAATGCTATTCGTAAAGTTAAAATTATTAAATTATTTGTAATCAATCATTACTTCCAGAGACACTAGATAAACGAGGATTAAAACCAGTGATAACTATCCTAGAAACTCTTGGTCTCCCTGCATACCCAACGTTTATAAACGCGACAGAAGATTTCGACTATTCTGCTTATACCTTTGATTGGTTGGACACAGTCATCAAGGTGAAGACGCAGATCGGTATGGATGTACTCATAGGATTTGATATCTACACGGATCCAAAGAACTCTTCTGTGTACAGACTTATAATGGGATCACCTGAAACTACTAATCCTTTTCCAAGGTAACAAGATTCTTGAATATATTGATCACTTTGCTAAAAGGTACTCAAACATTACATCATTGAAAACATCACAATTCCTCCAATAGTTATGTTTCGAGCCACATCCAGCTACGCTTATTTGTATAGTACGGAAATTGTTCACTTTTGTATTTGATGTTTGAGCCCGTTTATCAAGCTGAAGTTGACACTTATTTTTTGTTTACCCACAAAGTCTTTTTGTAAATTTACTCCTATAGAGGCGTGATGAACAGGGTGTAAAGTTCACTCATCCTCTATAGAAAAGGGAGGATCCTCCGACCAAACGGGTGTTGTGTCTGGCGGGCAACTGCCCAACGATTGATGTCGGAAAGTTATATATATGCTGATCGCTCGGTAAACTCTGCTTGCGCGTAACAGGACTTGTGTGATGTCATGTCTTTGATGCGTAGTTCGCATATGGCGTTGAAGATGCCCCCACCAACAACATTGACTTAGACTGTTTAGTTTTTAATATTCTAATGTAATTAAATGATTATATTCTTATGAAAATAAAGTCACAGTTTAAGAGTATAATAATAATACTTTACTATACTGTGATAAAGTTATCTCAAACCTGAATTAACTACAGTTTGAAGACTTCAAATTAAAAGCAAATAAAATAGTTATGTAATTCTTTCAATTGAGGCGGCAGCGTTGAAATTATGTATAAATGATACCAATCTATACAGTGATGACGTTTTAATAAGTTGTTAAAATTATTTCTTTATAAACAGCACACATACCGAAAGGAAACGCCACAACGGTAGAAGAACCTTAAATAATCTAGTAAACTTTATAAGCAAAACAACTGATTTCCTATACAAGATCGAACGTCGCAGTGACAAAGCCGACATCGATGAAGAGAAGATAGCACAAGTACACAAGATATTTTATGCAGAGCTGATAAAACTGTTCGTTTTGGAAGAAGATGGCGTCAACAGTTCCAAATTAACTGAAATTGAACTAGATCAGAATATCATTCTTACTGCGAATGAATATTATGCGACGAATAGTGATATCTACGATGTAAGTGTGATTATTCGTTTCTTGAATCATAGCTACCTTTGCGAAAACATATCCTTCACTAAGGAATCTTAACATTACAATGATCCTTCGCAACTCTTGAGGAGAAATAAGATCTAATAATCTACTTAATAATAATCTTAAATTCACTCACTGACAGACCGCATAGCCTAAACCGCTGGGTTCTTAATGTTAGAATAAAAGTTCTTTAATTATAACGAAGGTGACCACTAAGATCACATCCCCTAAAGGCGTTGAAAATTTGTATGAAAGTTCGTAATTTTTGCCGATGGAACATCCCATGGAGCACATGTTGCATTGCAATATTTCTGTTAAGTTTACGAATTAAATATTTAACTATGTGTGAACTCCACCAGTTTTTGAGATTCATATTATATATAGATACTTCTGTGTAACTTTATGGGGTTGCAGGCAATAAATAATATGTGTTAAATTCATATTAATGTAGGCTTTTAAATGAACTCCTCGTATGTACCTAGTTCTAACTTATCGATAGTGGCATCAACAATATAGCGTTATCTATTTGCCATAAATTAAATAGGGCAGCTAATGGCATGGTTTAAGTATAATTATAGAACTAGAATCAGCTTTTTCTATGCAATATTCGCGTGTGACATGTGAAACGTGCTATAGAACAATCGATGACAAGAAATAAGTTTCATGTGATAGATTATTAAAATCAGGATTATATTTACGTACAAAACCACACAAAAATGATGTTTCCACAAAATTAAAAGTGTTATTATACCTTATCATCAGAGAGTCCCAGATAAAAACTTTTCGATAGTAAAGTCTAAATTACTTTATTAATATTTTCAGCTAGAATCAGACAATTCAACAGAAATAGACGACGATGATTATTTAAATATACCCGAATATACAGTAGAAGAAATACAAACTCACACAGATGCAGTAGTCGTGGGCAATAACGGCACAGCTTCACCAATTTGGAAGAAGTACTTAGAAGGGTTGTTTAACGTTAGTAATACTGCGCTGGACTTTGAAAAGGATAAGATAATGGTATCTGATCCTGATTTGAAGTACATGTCGTTGATGGCAGCTTATGTTGCGAAGACACCGCCTGTGATACTGGAGCTTTATATTTGGGTTAAGGTGGGTATAACAAATCAAATAGGTTTTATATCGATTCCTATTCCATTTTTGTAACCTGTGTGTTGCCTTTTCTATAATAATAATAATAATAATAATAAAAATCTTTATTGTAACAAAAACCTTAGACATTGCTTAAAACTAGGATACATAACTTGGTTAAAGGTCATACCTATAATTTAAACCCTGACTCCTAAACTAGGTGATCCTGTGACTTAGGAGTCAGTGTTCTGCTGTCACTGTGATACTAGAAACCTATGATTTCAAAGTTAAGGCAAATTCTATAAATAACTACTAAACACAAATTATTTTCGATCATATATTTTTTTCTTTTGTCCGATATAGGTTCATGATATATTCGCTATCTTTCTTCAGGTGGTGGAAGTAATGTCAATCCACACGACGACAGAGCTGCGTGATCTGTTCCAACGCGCGTACGAACAGAGTCACGCGCACGAGACCAGTTCGCCGCGCAGCCTACAGTGCGCCAACGCAGTCAATGACATGCTGGGCATGGCTGTGTCTTATGGCATCGCGGATCCACATTTCTTCAATGTTACGAAGCCCAAGGTAAGGAAAATAGTTAAATAAAATATTTGTAGTAGTAACCTTGTTTACAAAAGAGCTTACCAAGGTCGAGTACCTACAAACTTATTTCTGCAACCAAGCAGTGTTGATGATAAGGTTTGAAGGGTATGTGCGCTGGTGTTATTAAGTACGTATCAAAACACCTAAATTTTGTTTCTGAAGGGCAACTCACCTGCAATACCTCTGGTACTGAAGAGGTCAATAGGCGACGGCGATCACTTACCATTAGGTTGTCCGACTGATTTTTTGATACCCTAACTAATATAACTAATATTATAAATGCGGAAGTGAGTTTGTTTGTTTGTGTGTTACGCTTTCACGCAAAAACGTCTGAACGGATTTGGATGACATTTGGCACATGGGTACACCATGACCTGGGTTAGCATATAATATACTTTTTATTGCGGTAGTACGTTCCCGTGAGATAATTTCCGACCTCCACGCGGACGAAACCACGGCCAAAAGCTAGTTTTTAATAAAAACCAATAAATATCAACAACGTAAAATTTTCAGATAATAACAATGATAGACGAACTGAAAAACTCTTTAGCCCACCTCGTCGGCCAGGCGAGATGGATGGATGACGATACAAAGTTAGCAACATACCTGAAAATAATCGAAATGAAGACTCTCATAGGATTCCCAGACTGGCTGCTAGAGGAAGGAAAACTAGAAGAATATTATGAAGGCATAGAGGTTGATCCTGAGAAACATTTGGAGAACATGATAAATATCAATCAAGTGAAGACCAAGAAAGTTCTCAATAGGTTTAGAGAAGGAAATAACTTTACTTGGGCAACAGATCCTACTGAAGTCAACGCGTATCATACTTTTCAAGAGAATACTATAAGTGAGTATTTATAAATGAGATGAAGATTGTTAATAGGAGTGTATTAGTAAATGTTAACATAGTTTCTTGTCGTATTATAGTTACTATTGAGATATAAGTAAAGTGAATTAGGTTAGAATGTTAGAATTTATGTAGTCTTTTGTATATCTGTAATAATAGATTAGATATTTTCCGAGTTCTCCTTTCTAGCTTCAACAAAAGTAGAGTATCTTTATTTAATACTTGAATGTTTCCTATAGCTGTCCCTATGGTGATGTTACAACATCCGTTCTTTGATTTAGGACTCGAGTAAGTATGTTCTTTACTATTATATTCAGGTAGATTATCTGAAGTTTCTTTAACCTTTTCATTTTGTCCAGCTCACTTAACTACGGTTCTTTGGGAACGGTTCTTGGACATGAAATAACGCATGGCTTCGATAACTTTGGTAAAAACTTTTATTTCTTTAAGTCTTTTATCCCTCTGTTTGTTGCTTGTCGATTGAAATAGTTTTTATAATTATAATTTGAAAACAAAAGAAATAAATTTAATCACATTTAATTCGGGACCATTTTATTGACAAATACAGACTACGGGGTATCCAGTGGATAAGCGTCATAATAGCTTTCACAAGTTAAGCGCGATTCACCTGATTTAGCCATAGTCACTGGCTCACAAACCGACACAAACAATGCAATCAAGTTCTTAAATATTCTTAATTCCATCTTACAGTCAGTTTTAATACTAATATTTTCCCACATTACAGGTCGTCAGTTCGACAAGAACGGCAACATGCTGCCGTGGTGGTCCAACAACACGATCTACTCGTTCGTCAACATGACACACTGCTTCATCGAACAGTACTCCGGGTATTACCTCCCAGAGTTGGATGAACATGTGAGTTTACTGCTTTTTCTTGTGAAATAATAAAATTAGACTACCAATATTGTTAAGGGTACCGTCAGGAGTTCCGTAAGGCAGTATTTTAGGCCCCCACTTTAGCTTGATGTTTTATTTGACTATGGACAAGACAACAGTTTGTTCGGGGGTTCCGCAAGGCAACATTTTAGGCCCTTTCTGAATCATGTGAAATTCATGTCAACGATTTGTATTTGAATAACCTCCATGTTGTGTATGATTGTATGTATACTCATTCCATAGCTAAATATCTTAAATCATGATAAACTACACTTGCCAGATAAACTTGTAATTTAACGGAAGCGTTCAGCTGGGTCTAAAATTAGGAGTCAAGTTAAGGGGACAGTATCAGTATAAAAACAATTTGTCTTAATCTACAGGTAGACGGCAAGAAGACATTAGGAGAGAATATAGCAGATAACGGCGGCTTGAGAGAAGCTCTGGCGGCTCTGAAGCATCATCAGAAGAGACGAGGACCAGAACCGAAGCTACCGGGCTTCGAGGACATGACGCCTGAACAACTGTTCTTTCTGTCCTATGGGAATGTTAGTAGCTTAATTTTTTTTTATCTTCTCCTCTTGTACCTAAGTAATTAGCTAAATTGATTATATTCCGATGGAATTCAATTCAATGTAAATCTCTAGAAACGAAGTATCCATTTTATTAAAGATAAAGATCATTTATTAGTCAAACATGCGTTTACATAAACTGAGTAATCAGACATGCAAGGTATTGAATTAGTAATAGATGTGTGCGTCCATGTTTTGCCAATAACGGCGTACAAATTATATAACAAAACAGCAATGTTTTTTATTATAATTTATTTTCTTTGTTTTTTTTTATATGCCTGTGTTGTCCCCTTGCGGGGCAAAAGCCCTTCCCTCTATCCATTTCTCCCGGTCTTCTGCGATTGCGGGCCAATCCTATAAGAAGGAGTCCAGCTCATCCCGCCATCTCTTTCTGGGCCTGTCGTGTAGTCGTTTCCTGCTATTTGTGATCCACTGAGGGGTGCTTTTTGCATACTTTGCTGCTCCGACATGTGACAGATGTGTCCAGGCTAGTTCTGCTTTAGTGCAGCACCTGTGCGGCCAGCGTCTTCTATTTGTATTTTGGAACGAAGTATAGAGTTTCTGTGCACCTCTTAATTATATTTTAGTTTTATCTACGGGTTCACCTCTGCCTATCTCTGGCTTACAGGCGTGATGTTGTTATAGGTTTATTTTCTTTAAATACATCCTGTTTTGATTTTGACTAGAATGATCGCTAAAGTTGATCCCGTTTTCAAATAAATGTTCCTACAGACCAATCACTATAACTTGTTCCCTTGCCGTCATGTTGGCAGTATTGCTTGTCAAACTTAGTTTCAATACTAAACTAAATAGAGTTCAAAATGGCGGCTGACAGAACAGTGCTATCATTCGCGTCACGGGACAAGTTATAATGAACAGGCGCATTAGTTCGTGCCTGCAGTGCTATTCTGTAACCATCTCACCGTGAAAACTTAGGTGAAGTGAGCGTGGAGTGAGCTGTCATTCCACTGGGATTGACACTATTGACAGCTCACTTCACCCAAGTTTTCACGGTGAGATGGTTACAGAATCGCATGGCTGTTATACAACATGTTTTTTTAAATATCCTTTAGGGTATTAATGAGACCATGTCAAGGAATCAACTAGCATATTATACATTTTTTTTTTAATATAACTTACTACTAGACTCTCGATGTGTGTCTTTGAGTAGTCAGTCTAGTTTCATTCATAAGTACGTATAAATAATTTTCATTCCAACCAGTCATTCATATTTATTTAAAGCTAAGAAAATGCGACGTTGTTATATTTTCTTTTTATGAACAAAAATAGTCTGAATTGTCTAAATTAAATGTTTTTTTTATATTTCACATAAGGGTTTTATACATAAATAATCGTGACTTTGTCGAATTATTTTAAATGGAAAACAAAAGAAAAAGGTGCCAGTTGATTCTTTGATATGGTCTCATTCATATCTAGAGTTATGGGGTATA
Organism: Agrochola circellaris; assembly: GCA_914767755.1. NCBI lineage: Eukaryota > Metazoa > Arthropoda > Insecta > Lepidoptera > Noctuidae > Agrochola > Agrochola circellaris. Next base: position 3,737,270 of record OU611853.1, read on the forward strand.
AAAAAAACAGGTTGTATATGTTGACATCTGTTCCTTGATATCATACTTATGTTTACACATAAAAATATTGGTCTTGACAGCTGTGGTGCGGAGTATCAACGGAGGACTCCTTGAAGTCGGACCTGGAAGACGAGCACTCTCCGCAGATGTTCCGCGCGCGCGGCGCGCTGCAGAACAGCGAGGAGTTCGCGCGCGCGTGGCGCTGCCCGCCCGGGTCTGCTATGAACCCGCACAAGCGATGTGTTATATTTTGAAGGTAAATTGGACGTAGTTAAGCAGAAAGGATCCAACCCACACTATGGGCGAAAATGAGTTATGTATACCAAAACACTCTTTGTAGTCAAAACTTTAATATCACAAAAACAATCCCAGCGCATCATGTCATTATGAGCATACGTTACCAACCCGTATGTAGGTATGGCAGGTCATATACGATCACATAACACGATCTGATCTTAAAACTTGAATATCTCAAAACTAACTCTGTGTGGGTTGGATCCTTTCTGTTTAACTACGTCCAATTCATAAGTTCTAGTCTAGTCCTAACTCAAAGCGATTATCACGCGAGTACGCGATGACGCGCTGGCTATGACATACACGCACACGATCAATCAAGTCGCTAATCGCGTATTCGCGCGACAGTCTTTTTCGGCTAGGACGCGCCCTTAGAATGAGGTTGTCAAAGTTGATAATAACGTCCAGGGACCGCGGAAGGGGGCAGACGGGTCCAACCCCCCCTCCTAAAACTAAAACGGAGGGACCGCGCCTACTCCTATTTTACTACCTGCTAAAGAAGGTTTCTCTGTGCTATCATTCACAGAGCTTTGTTTCTTCTTAATTGAAAAAGGGCTTGTACGTTTAAAGGTATGAAGAACAGGGTGTTCACTCATCCACATTAGAAAAGGGAGGATCCTCCTACCAGACAGGTGTCGTGCCTCGCGGGCAACTGCCCAATGGTTGATGTCGGGAGCTTGTATCTATGTCAATCGCGCGGTAAACTCTAATTGTGCGATGCAGGATTTGTGTGACGTCAGGTGTTTGATGCGTAGTTCGCATGTGGTGATGTAGATGCCGTTTTAATAAAATGTGTTTAATTGCAGATTGAACTACGGGAAGCAAACAGAAAACATCCTAGTAACAATGAACGTGAAGATGGAGCAAATAGAATCAAAGCAGTATTTCCTAGCAATAAACGTCCTTTAGGTTATGATAAAATTTTGTAAATGTGTGTGCCATAGATTATAAATAAAACCTTTTATACGTCTTCTCCTCCTGCTGTATAGTGTGAAAATGTTATTTTATCTTCTACCGCACAAAATGTTGACTGAAGTGCATTTCGCAGCACTCCTAATATTTTATAAATTTTCGTGTGTTTCCATATTTTCTCTTATCTTTTATTAAGCCTTTGAGTACATTCATGACAGTCATTTTGTGATTTTTACAATAAATTTATGTGAAACTGACATCTGCCTTTTATTGCATTTGATTTTGACGCTTCTATGATTTTATTATTGGAAAATGCATCCTCATATCTTGCACTATTTTCTGTTACTAATTGATCATAATAATATAAATTTTCCAAAACTTAAAAAACCCCCAACGCAGAAAAGAAAAGCGGACATTTAAAAAGTCAAAAATGGCTGCAGCATCAGCTCATCGTGTTGCCACCATTGCATTATATGTAGAATTAAATACTGATCAAAACGAAGCCAAACACGATATATCTGCTATTTTTTTTCAAGAACGTACTAGTGTGCTGGATATCCTGGCTGCAGCATCAGACCAAGAATTCCCTAACCTTGTATAGTTATATAGCATACATGGGTGTTTAAAATTTTAGGTCACACACATGTTTGAAAGTAAAGTAAATACCCATTTTGCGGGGGTACCGCAGCTAACACAAAAGAGCTGATGACCTTTAAACGGCTGAACCGATTTTGATAAAACATGTCTAAGAACCATCGCTAGAAAACCTGCTTTCAAATTTAAAAAACCGTATTCAAATCGGTTCACCGGTTTAAGAGCTACGGTGCCACAGACAGACACCCAGACAGACAAACACACAAAGCGGTCAAACTTATAACATAACTTTTTGCGTCAGGGGTTAAAAAGAAAAATACATTGATCTGTCCATGTATAATAAGTAATGACAATGTTTATTGTTATTAATCATTCTAGGCAACTTTTAATTAAAAACATTTGGATACTGCTTACATAATTTCTTATCTGGAATCAAAAAATTTAATTAATAAAGAGGGCTAAAACAAACACATGGCACTGGTAAAATAACTTTAATTACAAAGATATAATGCAACTTGATACAACTGGTTATAACATATTAATGGTGACCAATGGAGTTGTACGAAATGGTCTTGGAGAAGCCTCCTCCATAGCCGTGAGACGAGACACCGTAGCCGCCTCCGTAGCCGCCTCCGTAGCCACCTCCGTAGCTGCCTCCGTAGCCACCGCCATAACCAGCGGAAATTGGGATTCCGCCCGAAATGCCAATACTTCCTATACCGCCCGATATGGCTCCAATACCAATTCCACCGCCTCCAATACCAATTCCACCACCTCCAATACCAATTCCACCGCCTCCAATTCCTCCGCCTCCAATTCCTCCGCCTCCAAATCCACCGCCGATAGCAACGGGTACCGCGGAAACCGCTTGCACAGCAGCTACAGGGACAGGCCTGTCAACAACAACAGGTTGGGGCACAGGGACAGGCCTGTCAACAACAACAGGTTGGGGCACAGGTACGGGCCTATCAACTTGAACGGGTACTTGAACAGGGACGGGGCGGTCCACGTAGACGGGCTGTGGCACGGGGACCTGACGGTCAACGTACACGGGCCTGTCAACAGGTACGTGCCTCTCAACAGTCACGGGATACGGAACAGGCACATTTACAGGAACTCTGACGGGATATGGCACTTTCCTCTCATAGTACACAGGCACTTGCCTTGTGACTTCCACGGGCACTTTTTGTACGACGGGGTAAGGTACAGGTCTGTCTACCTGTACAGGTACTGGGACCCTTACTGGGTATGGTACTTGACGGTCGACGGGGACCGGGACGGGTACTTGCACTGGTACTTGCACATCTCGCGTGATGGTTCTGGTAATGTAGCGAGGTACTTCCTGACGTAAGATTACTGGGTTAGGTGCTACGCTCACGGATGTTTGTACTGCTGGGGCTACTGCCACGGGACCTCCCACGGCAATAGCTGGACCACCAACTGCGAATGCAGGTCCGGCCGCAATTCCTCCTCCAGAACCGATACCGCCGCCACCTATTCCAATACTGCCACCACCTATTCCAATACTGCCGCCACCTATTCCAATACTGCCGCCACCTATTCCAATACCGGCTCCACCTATTCCGATACCACCCGAAGATATTCCAATACCATGTCCGGATAATCCAATAGAGTGGCCAATGTCAACGGATTGGCCTATTCCGATCGAGTGGCCCAGTCCAATAGCTGGTGATGAGAATCCGATAGAGTGACCTCCGTAGCCGTACGCTGGGATGTGTCTCTTCACTCCTTTGTCTGAAACTGCCTCATTTTTGATCCCCTCAACTATAAGGAGTTTGGATACTTTAGATTTGTCTGCTATTTCTTTTGATGTTGATAGACTGCCCGCTGAAAGCAGCACCTGGAATTAAAGAGATATGATATATTACTAAGACATAAATTATATTACACGAAACGAGGTTTCGCCAGCGTGATATCTTTATACATTATATCCTATGTTACTCAGTGATAATATAGCATTCTAATGGTGTAAGGATTTTTAAATCGGTCCAGTAGTTTTTTACCTTATAAATATATTAATTTATTTAGAATAACGAAAATACAAAACATTTCTCTTTACAATATAGTATAGATAATCTGTAAGAAAAGACTTTCTTTGTAAGGAAAGAAATAAAATAATAACAATTACAAAATAATGTTGTTAAAAAAAAAATGGGGTAATCAAATAGTATTGAATAACTAGGCACATTTTGTATGAGATTCACTATAATTTCACCTAACGTTATATGAGAATACTTTAAAGTGAATAAGGGCAAGAAAGGTGTACAGAATCAGAATCAGAATTTATTTATTTGTAGTATGCTAAAAAGCCAATAAACCACCAATGCTTAATACCAAAATAAGAAAAGTGTTTTGATTTCGGTTGTAAGATTCGGTCACGATAAAATCTGAGAAATAAATAAAAATCTCTTAATAGAAATAATATGTCTGGTCTTGTCCCAGTTCGGCTGCGCTTGCGACATGAACGGGGGCGAGGCGAGCCGGCTACAACTCACGGAACTTTGCGCCGGAGTCGATTGCTCTAACCCTTTGATACCTTACCTAGTGTTGGAGCTGTTTCTAAATTCGTTTGTTTATTTGTTTTAAATGTTGAAACATTTATGTTCAGTATCAGAGAATAAAGCTGCAGTTTTAAAGGGTCTGGTATATTTTTTTAAATCAAACTTATTAAAGAATAAATTCCGGAATGGAACGAAAGTGTCCATCAAAAATATGCTGCCAGCTGAAAATAATAAACTATTACGTTTATGATTAAACTTGTTTGTAGTATATGATATACCTTTTTTTTTTTTTTTTTTTTTTTTTTTTTTTTTTTTCGCTGAGAAATGCTTTATGCATCCCCGGCTCGTGGGGGACGAGTCGGGGTATGTGGGACTCCTGACTAAATACGCAGTATACCCACTAAAACTCAGCGGTGCTCCCGCATCGCCGTGATGGGAGGGCCATGGGAATCCGGCTCAGCCTTTACGTCCACAGCCCTCCCGGCGCATGCCCGCCTAGCTGGCGGGCCCCACAGGCCCCCCACCTGCGTGGTGGGGGGCTACGGGAATGGCCGGGAGCACCTGGCCATTCCCGTCCGGCACTGGTGGAGGCCTGTGCGATGCAGGCGAGGGTGCCCCCGCACCCGTTGCCTGCTGGCCTCCACCTGGGAGGAGGAGTCGGAGATGACCGTCGAACTGACGTCTCCTTCGACCCCTCCTCCGCCTTCGGAGCGGTGCCGCGTCGGGATCGTCCTCCCGCACGCGCTCCGCCGCCTCCTTCTGGGACATGACGTGCTCGCAGAAGGAGGCGACCGCCGCCCAGGACCCCTCGTCCCTCAGCATGGCGCCCACCACGCCGGGGAGCGAGAGGTCCAACCCGATCGCCGCGACGAGACTGCGGCGCGGCTCGGACCACGACGGGCACACCTCGAGAGTGTGCTGCGCCGTGTCCTCCGCCGCGCCACAGTCGTGGCACGACGGCGTCTCCTCCCGCCCGATCCGATGCAGGTACGATCCGAAACAACCGTGTCCGGACAGCACCTGCACCAGGCGGAACGAGAGGAACCCGTGCGGCCGCTCGAGCCAGTCCCGCAGGACCGGCCCGATCGCGTCGAGGGTTCGGCGGCCGAAGACCGCGGAGGCGAGGTCCGTCGTCCAGTGGACGACGATGGCGTCCCTCGCCTCTCGCCGGACGGCCTCCCGCTGTTCCGGGGCGAAGGGCTGACCCGCCGCCCTCCGCCCCGCCTTCCACTCGTACACTCTGGCGAGCACCCACGCCTCGAGTTCCCAAGGAGGGGTGCCGGCCAGAGCGCACGCCCCGGCGAAGCTCACCGTGCGGTGAGCCCGCGCCACCCGCTGGGCTATCGCCCTTTGAGGTGCCCGCAAGGCCGCGGCGTTCTCTCGTCTGTGGAGGGACTCCTCCCAGATGGGGGCCCCGTAGAGGGCCATGCTCCTCAGGATGCCGGCGTACAGTTGCCGGCATCGCGCGCTGGGCCCCCCCAAGTTGGGAAGGAGCCACGAGAGAGCGCCCGCGGTCTTCAGCAGGCGCGACGACAGCCCGCTGAAATGCGGGCCGAAGCGCCACCTGCTGTCGAGTACAAGGCCCAGATATTTCATCTGGGCCTTCACCTCAATCCTGACGCCCTCCACGAAGATGTGGGCGCCAGGTAGTATATGATATACCTAATGTGACCTACTTAACTTATTTAGAACTTAAAACTTAAACAAATTTTAGAGGTCTTTAATTTTACGTAAGTAAGTAATATAAATATAAATTCTTCCAAGTAAAGCCGCTACTAAACCTAGTCTAGTTTGTAACTGTAATTATAACCGCTTGACAACCTACGTAGCAAACATAAAGTACCTAAGTAGTTACTGGATAGATCAAAATGTATTTGGTTAAATTCATGATATTATAATTTGATTTATTCTCCGTTCGTCCTGGAGTTTTGTGCCTCATTCCAAAAAAATCTTAGGTTGTCCCATAGTCCCATATCACTATTGAAGTTGTGCTTCGTCCCAAATTACAAGTACTTTAAAGGTCAACAAAAAATAGGACCAAACTTAGTGGGCCAAGCGCAGGATAAATCTATAATTTACTTGTGTTTTAATAACAGAACAAGGAACTGTTCGAATCTTTGTCAAAATAGAAATTGACAAAGCTTCATACAAACAATTTGCAATATCATAAAGGCTGACAAATCCTGAGCCAGACTATCAAAGAAAAGAAAACCCTTTAAAAAAATCTGCGGAACCCCATCCAACAAAATCACAGTTTTGTTACTGTGGTTAGTGACCTACTGTCAGAGTTTTAAAGCCGCCCATGGGCCTCTGACTTGGCTACACATGCCGTCGAGAAGTATATTTTTTTAAATTAATTTTACTGATTATTTACATAAATAACTTCACGCTTTATTACCCCAAAGGGTTCTGCAGAGGTGTACCTATAGCACACCGACATTTCGCCAGTTATGTTTAAGTCCCATGTAATAGGGGGCGAGCCTATTGCCATCAACCGGGCACAAATCCAGACTCCGGGCTGCTACCGAGAAATTCCATATAGGAAAACCCGATAACACTGCCCAACCTGGGAATCGAACCCAGGACCATCGAGGCAGTTATTGATTATTTATTATACTTTATCAAGAATCAAAACTGTATCGTTTTAGCATAACATCACTAAAGCATAATAATCACGAATACACACTGAAAAGCGGCTGGCGGTCGTGGAAAAACTATCATTTATTTATTTCTTTAAACATTTCACATTCAATGAGGTACAAAGGTGGACTTAATGCCTTAGGCATTCTCTACCAGTCAACCAAGGGTGGTGAAGAGATTAGATGGCAGGTGCTCTGTTTGAGAGGAACATAGAAAAAATTAAAAATATATCATAATGCGTTATAACTAAAATAGTTACAACAGTACATAAATAGGTTATAAACTACATAAACATATTTACTATAATATATACCTATATTATATATACAGGGTGGCAGGGACATCGACGCGAAGCCGGTTACCATGGATTCAGTACCTACATGATTCTGAACCCCCCTGCGTTGAAATTTTTTGTCGGTTATTTAAAAAAAAAACAGCTGCTCCATACATTTTGACTGTCCGTCTTTTCTATGAAACAGCTGATTTTTTTTTAAATAACCGACGAAAAATTTCAACCCAGGGCGGTCCAGAATCATGTACTGACCCCATGGTAACCGGCTTCGCGTCGATGTCCCTGACACCCTGTATATACATTTATACGAATGAATCATTATGTAAACAACTGCAGAAAGCAAAAAAAAAAAAAAGCTCTCAACTCTAATTTCTTTTAATATCTAATTCAGACTGCAGTGGCATACATCAGTGTCCATTGCCTAGTCACTCGCCCACCAGCTGAGGTCAAGGTGAGCACACAAGCCACAAGGTCGGTGATAACATGTGCTTAGCGATAACTATGGGGTTGGGATTTTATAGCGAACGTGGCTGAGTCAGCTGTTTGTACGTGTCACACCTGGCAGTTGACACACCTTGCATAGACTTCCTGGATAATAACATAATTATAATGTTTGCTCATGTATCATATAAAAATCTAATCATTATATAAGCGTTTAGAAACACATCAAAACTTTTTAGAAAAATATTTTTAAAGTTACTAAGATTCTAAGTTTAAAAAAATAACCGACCAAGTGCGTGTCAGACTGGCACACGAAGGGTTACGTACGACCGTAGAATATTTAACACTATTTTTTTTAGTTCAGTGGCTAAGTAATAACAGCGGCACGGGTCGATCCATCAGGTTAAGTTACGCTGGCCGGGGTTGGTCCGTGGATGGGTGACCATATTTACATACCGAGACTCCTTCGTGCCTCGGAAAGAACGTTAAGCCGTTTTGACAGTCGTTACGGGTCGTCAGAAGCCCCAAAGTCTGCCAACCAGTCATGCCAAGGGGTATCGTAATACTCAGTTACTGGATTGTGGAGTTCAGATAGGCAGTCGGTCCATGTAAAATACTGGTATTCGGCTGCATCCGGTTAGACTGGAAGCCGACCCCAAAATAGTTGGGTTGGCTAGGCAAATTTATTGACTTTAGTTAAAAAAACACTTTTCCTGTATGAGCCCCCTTTAATTTTAAACTTCCTTTTTTTTATTTGTTGTTATAGCCGCAATATAAATACACAATCTGGGAAAATTATAACTGTCTACCTCTTACGGTGTATGACATACAGCCCGCTGACAGACAGCAGAGTAGTTAAAATCCCTCAGTTGCTTACTCAAATAGCACTAGACAACAATAAAGATTGGGAAAAAAAAACCCGCAAAAAGACTCACTCAAAGCTTAATTAATTGTAACAAAATAATTCCCTCATTATCCTGTGTGGACAACAAATACCTCACATATTAACCAAAACAACCAAGATCTACTCTATAAGCAGCTCAAAAAAACAACAGCAACAAAATTAGCTTTCAATCTAAAAGTCCATTGAAACACAGAACACGTGCCCAAACAAGTACCTGGAAGGCAATTCTCGCGCATCTCACATTCGTTATTGTCGCTCGATTCGAACTTTTCCCTCGTGAAAATCATGTTTTCGCTCGTGAAAATGGAGTAGAGCTATTCTCGCCATGTCGATTCGACGATTTCTCGCAGGAAAGCACGCGACATGCCATAATTTACATGCGACATGCAAAGAGTGGTCGGGACCAGTCGATACGTTCATGACGTCATGTCGACCTTCGTACCAACGTCAAACAGTTGTTGTGTCATTCATGATTAGTCAATGCGGAAGAAAATAATAAATGTTTTTTTTACAAAATGTGTTACACGAGTTCATAAACATCTCAGAAACGCTGCGATCGCCACACCAAGGAAAAACACACGAAGAAAACTTCACGCCTTCGTCAAAGTTGTCAAGCAGTGGATCTTGTGCGGCGTCGATTAATAAGACACACATCTGAGATATAGAAGCGGAAGGCTTCTAAAACCAGTAAAATGGACGAAGACGGCTTTACTCTGTTTGACGGAAAGAGAAGGCGATCGCGGGGCAGCCACAATATATACCGTACCACCACTCCTGCAACCGAGGATTTTTGAGTTACAGTGCTCACCATCCTCATGCATATTTCCCGGTGTTACCCACAAACATTGAGAGAAAAGGAGCCAAGGTCTTATCAGTGCAGTAGCAAGGGATTTGCTGAAGCTGTCGTGGATGAAGTCGAGCTGTACTACAAATTTTAAGTCCTTCATCCTCGAGGTTCCCGCGCTGCAAAAGGCTATCGTCGATAGCCCATAATTTTGCCAGGCAGGTGTTGCATGAAGATGTTACAGGGAACTATGACCAAACCTAAGTATTGTGTGATAATAATTATGTTGTTGTGGTATAAACCCAAGTCTAATTAGTCTGTGATATATTTATGTAAAGGGTGACAAAAGTGACACTCGAATTATAATATAGCTATTATGATTTTATTACCACAGGTCCAAAAACATGATGTAGAATTTCAAAAGCATTTCAAACAATAAAGTTTTCAAACATGTATAATTGTTTTTCAATATGAAACTCAAACTATCAAAAATACTACACTTAAATAATATAAAATCACTAGTTTACACGATTAGTCGGCGTCATAATATATGTGGCGCGCTGTTTAGTAGCCAGCTTAGGAATCGCCGGATCATTACACCTCTTGCTCAAAGTCTTCATGAATCTCGACAGACGTTGTCCAGGACTTTCACCCCAAAAAGAATTAAATTCGTGTTGTGACGAGACTCTTCCGCTTGACCCTCAGGGAGGAAATTGGTTTTTGCAAGGATTAACAATATTTTCAGACTTTGTTGATTAATGTAGCCGTAACACGTTGATACAGCTGCGTCGTTGGAACGGTAGGACGCAGGAGCCATTATGAGAGCATTCTGAGAGCCCGTGATTCAGTCCGGTCTTTACGACAATCACGTTTCCTCTTCTCCATCTTGATAAACCTTGATGTTATTTCGGTATTCATCAGTTTACTCAGTTTAATCATTAGCAGAAATTCTGTTTTATTTGATTACTTTATTATGACGTGACTAAAATCGTTGACATTGACAAATCAGCAACAGCCATGCATTCCGTTGTACCAAATACAAAGGAGAGTTTATTTAAATATTCATCTATATCTTTCTATACTATTAATAAAGCTGAAGAGTTTGTTTATTTTTTTCTTTGAAGGCGCTAATCTCTGAAACTACCCGTCTGATTTGAGAATATGCTTTTTGCATTTGATAGTCTAATACTTGAGGAAGAACATCATTAACATCACGCTTCGACCCTTAGGAGCCAAGCAAAAAGAAAAAGACAGAAAGAAGGCTAAGCGAAAACGAAGTAAGGGGAGGCACAGCTTGTGCCAATTTTACGCGGACAAAGGCGGGGGCAGAAGCCAGTAATTAAATAAAAATTGAGTTACGCAATCAATAATGAATATTTTTTTGATAAATGTTTATGAGATACGTATAAAATGGTGCTCGAAACATTTGTTTCACTTTGAAATAATTTTTCAAGATTGTCGACTCCTTAACCAGTCAAATGGACTCGGAGGGTTTTACTCTGATTGAGGGCAAGTAGGTTTGATCGTGACGCAGCCACAACAAACGCGGTACTGCTCTTGGAAGCGAGGATTTACGAGCCGCAGTGCCCCACCTTGCTCCTGCACATTTCCCGGTTGGATCTACAGACATCGATAGAAAACGAGCTAAGGGTCTAATCAGTCCCGAAGGAAGGACTATGCAGTCGAACGAGATTTTAATTCTGACATCCTCTAGGTTCACGCGCTGCCCAGAATTTTGGCCGGCTGGAGATGTTACAGAAAAGAATGACCAAAACTAAATTTCCATGTGTGGTGTGATAATAATATGCATTTGTTGTTTATAATTGGGTGTATACTGAATTTTCAGAGTCTGTAAGGTATTTATGTAAAGGTTATTTTGTCACTAGAATTAAATGATATACCTACGCACCTATTATCATTGTACCACCAACATGATGCAGTATTTCAAAAGTATTTCAAACAATATAGATTTCTAATGTTTTTATATATTTTTTTTCAATACAAACTTATATATCTAAAATAAATACTATACGTAAACAATACATTATAATTATCACAAGTTTATACGAATAGTCGGCGTCCTGTATCGCACGCTGTCCGTGAGCTTAGGAAACGCTGGACCATGTCCCTTCTCGACCAAATTATTCATCAATTTCGAAAGATGTTTGTGCGATACTTTGACCACAAATAAATTTGAATTCGTGTTGTGACGACGTGAAATTTGTTTTCGCTAGGATTTCCCAACTATCTTTTGGGCCTTTATAAAGTATTATAATCGGGACACGTAGGTACAGCAGCGTCGATGGAGCAGCAGGACAGTCTAGTTGTTGCAGTACCACCACTTGTTACGACAACCATACGTCCTCTTCTTCTTCTTTTTCTCCATCTTGATAAGTCTTGATCTTATTGTGGTAGTCATCAGTTCACTTATAATATCATTGGCAGGCATCCTGTTTTTATTTAATTACTTAATTTATGTAGAGATAAAGAGATAATCAATGTAAATAAACAGAAATTATGACCTTAATAATTTGACGTGACAAATGACATGACACATGCATTCCGTTGTAGGAGAACTTATTTTAATGTTAATAATAAAATAAAAATGGAGTACCAAAATCAATAATGATGATGGTATTCATAAATGTTTATGAAATACATACGTATAAAATGTTGCTCAAAACCTTATAGATATACGCTTAAAAGTATTTTTTAATAAACTATAAGAAGTACATCTACGGTATCGTTTAAAACGTAGCATCATTTTGTGGAATGGATCACTTCACGCGACGTATAATGACAACATTTTTAGGGTTCCGTACCTCAAAAGGAAAAAACGGAACTATTATAGGATCACTCGTGTGTCTGTCTGTCCGTCTGACACAGCCGATTTGCTCCGAATCTAATATACCAATTTAATTGAAATTTGGTACACATATGAGTTTTTGTGACCCAAACATGGACGTGTAACGTAAATAAATGAAATTTGAATATGGGGGTAACTTTTCGGGGGCAAATTGGAAAAAAAATAAAGTTTTGTAAACTATATCGTGTGACAGATCAAATGAAAGGGCTTGTTGTGAAGATCTCATTTATATAAACTTTAAAAAAATAAGAATATAGATGAATATTGCCCATAATATGCCCCCCCTTATCTCCGAAACTATAAGGCCTAAAATTATGAAAAATATACAGAGAATGGTTCTTTACTCATAGATTACAGGAAAACCTATAAGTCTATGGTCTTAAAAAAACATGGTAATTCACTCAATATTGTGCATACAAGCTTACATTTGCAGTTGGAATATATTCCCATACCAAACATGTTTTTCAACTACAATGTTAAGTTTGTTCTTGGGATAAATTCATCCCAACTACGGAACCCTTCGTTGTGCGTGGCCCGACACGCACTTGGCCGGAATCTGGATAATGTCACCATTTTATAAGCGACATAGGAAGTCGAGCGGCAATACGAATGCGACTTGAACGAGTGAAAACGCGAGAATTGGCCTCGTTGGTATTAATTACACGCCTAACACCGTATAAGCTCATTTGAAGCCATGTCGAAATGCCTACAGTCTAACATTCAGGACATGCCTGCTCTAGAATCAGTTAGTGCTTGATATTATGTTCTAATATCCATTTTCCGGTGCCCATGTACGAAACAACTTCATTTGCATTTGGCGTTGCCTAATACAGGATTGGAGGACTTTATTTGCTAGATTTTCTAGATATAATTTTGAACTAAGATTAAATTTTGCAATACTTAGCTAGTTTTCATACCCTGATTGATCGCATTCATTTAACTAGACATGCCATGCTATAAGATTTTGAAATACACTTGCTCCAGAACTGTTTATTTCAAGTCATTTTACATTATATAGCAACTAACATTTTCACCCAAATTGCGAGGAATCTTGTTTTTTTTTTCAGCGCTATACTACTTATCAAAGTTACTTATTTTTCGGCTTATAAAGATCCTACAAGTCTCATTTTTTAGTAATACATTTTCTAATCTTTACACCACAACGCCACATGAATAAGATCGATAAAATTCGATCATACCTATTCATATCCAAAAAACATAAGCATAATAAACCTATAACGTTTTCACTGATCGGACACAAGCCTCCTCTCTGTGAGAGGGAGTGGTCCGTAATCTACGTTGGTGGATGTCACATAAAAGTTATGTCTTCGATTTTTTGGTTCTGGGACATGCCGGTTTCCTCACGATGTTTTCCTTCATCGTGTCGAGAGCAGTGGTCGTGGTGGTTCGTTTGGTACCCAATTACCGAGCATTCATCCTAAAAGTTGGCAATGTCGCAAATAGCTGTCAAAAATTTACCTGTTTTGATTATTTGGCAATATTACTGTATGAAAATAAGAAATGTGTCTAACTAGCGAACTAGAATATTAATAATGAATTGCAATTATAACATTGAAAAAGGCATTTGGAAACTTTCCAAATACTTTTTTTACATCTAAAACTAAATATTCGGTGTTACGATATTAATTATTGCATTTGATAATCAATATTCTAGTTCGCTAGTTAGCCACATTTCTTATTTCCATACAGTAATATTGCCAAATTAATCAAAACAGGTACATTTTTGACAGTTATTTGCAACGTTGCCTACGTTCAGAAAAAACGCTCTTAATTTATAACAAAGTATGCACGAACATTTACCTAAATTACACCAATCACTGCTTTAAAGTTACGTACTAGAATATGACGAATATGATTAACAGCAATCCTTACTCAATGTAAGTAACACAATCAGGCGTTACGTCCACTTTTCTGTATAAAAAGTGTAAGAATACGCCTGATCTACCGTGCAGCGAGTATTAGCGATGTAAGCGCTTCATCAATCATTGGATGTAATTAGTAAAAGTATGTAACTTGTGTTGCCGTGCAAGTAATACTTAGATCCTTATCGTTTCCTGAGGGTGCTGTAAGATATGGCATTGCAGTTTGGGACTTGAATCATCTAAATCCATGTCCATAGTCGCTACTGAATACGGCCAAGATCGGTAGGTAATATAATGTATACCTGGGTGAAAGAATAAAGAATTCTTCAGAATAAAGAATTGTTCAGAATAAAGAATTGTTCAGAATAAATAATTCTTCAGAATAAATAATTCTTCAGAATAAATAATTCTTCAGAATAAATAATTCTTCAGAATAAATAATTCTTCAGAATAAATAATTCTTCAGAATAAATAATTCTTCAGAATAAAGAATTCTTCTTTTTCTTCATAATATCCAATTCATAATTACTGTTATTTTTGTCTGTGATTTATGTTTGTTTTTTGTTGTTATTATTATTAATTTGTTTTGTATTTCATTTTGTTTCCTTTCTATGATTTTCGTATTGCATGTTTTGATTTAATTTATTATTTTAGATATGTCAAAGTTACTGAACCGTATCTACCTAGATTATACGAGAATGATGTGGTCCCACACTAGTATTTGTCCCTTTTCTTGTAAACTTGCATGAAATTGTGTAGCGTCTGTCGGAGAACCAATAAATAAATAAATAATTATAATAATAATCTACTATTAACCAAAAACCCCATCTCAAAACCCAAATCTGAAGCTGACATCAAGTTTTGAATTCATCAAAACTTTCCTAATGTCACGAAGTGTGACTCAGAAAACAGCAAATATCTGACCTAGCTACCATAGATGTAATTGAGTCCTAAAATATAGTATCAATAAAATAATTCTAGATTCTGACCGGATATTTAAGAGAAAAACAACATTCCGTTTAACAGCAGTCTGATATTTGTGGTACTTATTAAATTAGACATGTTGTTAATTATTTACCAATAAATCTGATGCAAGACCCACTGAGTATGACAGGACAGTATCAGTCGTAGTTAAGACCAACCTTTCATAAGTTCCCTACAATTATATCTGTATCATATTACAAACAAATCGGAAATCTCTATCATTGTAGAAGTAATTACAAAATAATATGTAGGTATCCTAAATCTTAACCGATAAGCTAACATTATGTTGTCATATTCCCGTCTAAATCTGATGCAATGTCCACAGGATATGACAGGACTATTCCATTAGTGGTGACCAATGCTGACCGCCTACCTCTCCTAAATTCTCGACCACCTGAGAAGCTGACGGAAACGCCTGTTTTAATTAATGTCTATATTTGTAAAGGCGATCCGTCTCATTATGACAGGATGTTAAGTAATGAACCCGAACCCATATGCCCACTGAAGTAACTTACACTTGTTAATATGCATACCTATTTATGCATGCACCATATAAGTAGATAACTTGGTGATCTAAGAGTTAGTTACGTTAAATTTTTCACCGATTTCAAAAGGAGGAGGTTCTCAATTCGACTGTTTTTTAGTTTGTTTGTTTGTTACGCGATTACTCCGCCAATTATGAATTGATTTTGATAATTCTTTTTTTGTTTGGTAGGTCATACTTCAGAGGTGGTCCCATATAAGTTTTATTAACTTTGCTTGGGTAGTTTTTGAGTTAGCTTCAATAATACATATTTTTCCCACTTAGTATAGACTAAGTGGGAAAAATATGTATTATAGGTGGATGATGAGATAATAAGTTACTGTCATGGTTATTTACGTAGCAGGTAGTGGTATTAGAATTGGTGTGGAGTAGATACGTACCACAACTAAAATGTGAAGTGTTTTTGGAAGTCGGTATTTTTTTCTTCTAAAGTGTTAAAACATACCTTACTGATAAACTGACAGCGAATTTATAAGCTCTTTTTTATGACATAAAGGGCGCTCTTATGGTTGACAAAACTAATCAAGTTGACGAAACTGAAGCCTTGTTAAACCGTAAGGAATTAAAGAGTTTGTATAAAAACGGTTTGATAAGAAAGTGGGGTGCAATAATTTTAATAATACAATAAAGGAAAACAGACCTTTGGAGGCAAAGCCTCGAAAATATGAAATTCAATAAAAAACAGTCTGTAGTACCTAGTCAAGAAGAAAAAGATGACTTGTATTTGATAAGTATTAACGATTTATAGATTATCAAAATCAATAAGTAAATTGTTAGCTTCGAGACTACTTAACGAAATTAAGTTTATGACAACCATCAATTTTAATAGAAGGAAAATATCATTAATCGTATTATTTAGCTTCCCTAAGTCGATTAAAGTGGTCCTATGTGTGTAAACTTATCAACATGTTGCGTACTGTATTCGTTACCAAAATTTTTATTATTCGTATTTGATTTTTTTTGACAACACCTTGTATTTTTTATGATGATTTTGACACCTAAACATTCTTAATAAAAAACCAAAAAAATGAGCATCTTACCATCAAAACAAAGATCAGCGTCATGTCAAAGATTATTTATGTAAGCATATAAAATATAAATTAAAAATCCGAGATCACTGTATCACATTACTTTCAGCAACTATTCGAGTGTGCCAACGTTCTGCGCACAGGCAGTCGGCCCCGCGCTTATATAGACGAAGGCACTACTCCTGTATGCCAAGACAGCTCTATTAACAAGTATTAACTATATTTATTGGGTTTAGTGGTGCATACGACTAAATTAGAGACCCACTTCTAAAATATTAACTGGATTAGGAAGAAGAACATTCGTTAAAGTATCCGTTTTGTTAGTTTTTGTGGCAATCGGAAGTATTCGATGATTAATAAAACACCTAATGCGTCTTGCCGAGTTGTTTATTGAAGTTAATGTTGCAGAACTTGTTGAAGACTGAATTAATGGAAAGGTTAAGACCGAAACGTTTAGTTATGAGTCGATTGTAAGCCCAGTCCTATTGGACTGTTGAACAAGGCTCCTAATGGAGAATAACGCACCAGTCAATTGTTGCGTCAACTTTACCTCGATGTTTTAGTGTTCCTGTTCTCATTAGGTGAAATCGTAGACTTTTTGCCAGTGCTTCAAGTTTAGTTTCAGACTGTCTCGAGTTCGAACTCAAGCCGACTCTGAGTTTACGGGTTCATGTGCGTGTTGTATAATTATCACTTGCTTCAAAACGGTGAAGGAAAACATCGTGAGGAAACCGGGGGCATGCTTGAGAGATATTTTTCGACGGCATGTGAAGCCAAGTCAGAGACCCATGGGATGCTTTAAAACTCTGACAGCAGGTTAGTCACTAACTACACGAAAAGAAGAAAAAGATTTTTGACTTCAAGATCCCGATATTTGCTGGAGAACATTCTTTCCACTGCATCTGAATTCCTCCAAAATATAAAAGTAAAATAACAAGTCGACTTTGCTTAATATTTAGGCAAAGTCGATTTGTTTCAGAGTAAAGAATTGGTACAATCCATGAAGCTTACATACAAGTACCATTTACCCTTTCTTCTTTCTTTTTCGTGTGGTTTGTGACTAACCAGCCGTGCTATTCTGTAAACATCTCACCGTGATAACTTGGGTGAAGTGAGCATGAAGTGAGCTGTCCATAGTGTCAATCCCTAGCTTTAGGTGCAATGACAGCTCACATCAAGCTCACTTCACTCAAGTTATCACGGTGAGATGTTTACCGAATAGCACGGCTGGTATCAGAGTTTTGTATGCCGCCCATAGGCCTGTAACTTGGCTTCACATACCGTTGAGCAATATCTCTCTGGCATGCCGTTTCCTCATGATGCTTTCCTTCACCCACCATTTACCCTAAATAGTATTTTATGTTAGTTTGTGTTCATAATATAGTAACCACTATTCGATTAAATCATGCGACAGCTCGAAAATAAGCTTTGGCATGTGTCATGCCACCCATCCCTTACTGAACAGCTATCGGTTGGTAATGTAGGTATCATATTAATGGAAACAAAAGACAGCGCCTTCATAAACTTTTGATCAATTCGTCACCTCGTGAAGAATTACATTTTTTTTTTCAAAATCATAACTCTTTTAAATGCCATTCCCGTACATTCATAACGTTTTCGTACCACAAAAGCGTATGGACACATGTTCTAGGTGAGTTAAAGGCGTGTCGCAGCAGCAGATGGTTCTCAGGCATTTGCAGTATTGCACACGTTTTTTGACAAAAATTTATAAATTCGCGATCGGAATCCAAGGACCCGACATTTTGTGCAGTTTCTGAGCTTTAGGATGGGTTACAAATTAGGGCGTTATTTTGTAATTGTTATGAGAAAACATGTATCATTAAACTCTTCCTTTTTTTAGTCAGAAACACCGAGGCATGTACCTACAGTCGTCATGAAATTTATTTTTTCATCGCTGAAGACATGTAAATAGCCCGTTATAACAAGCGCATCACTTTAGATATGAAACGAGGGAAACGAATTTTCTTGTGATTTTTAACCCCTTGTATACTTAAGTAAGCTAAAGTAATTCAACAAAAGAGGAGCATTATTGACTCGTTGACCGTTGACGGTCACCCTGAGCAGTCAGCTCCATTACCAACCTTGCTGACTGGTAATTTTATTACCATATTCTTGTATAGTTTGACATAATATTATTTTCTATACCAAAGCGGTCAAGTGATAATGATTGGACTGGTAATTTAATTTCCGTGGGAACTGCTATTCTTTTACAGTTTCCGTCACAAGAGAGAGAATACTAAATATATGCTGTTAACCTACTAAGGGCTGATTATTCAATAGTCGGATGACTTTTATCTGAGAATTGACCGCTTTTGGTATAGAAAAAATATTAAGTATGTCAAACTATACAAGAATATGGAAATAAAATTACCAGTCAGCAAGGTTGGTAAGGGAGCTGACTGCTCAGGGTGTCCTAGGGTGACCGTCAACGTCTCATTAAGGCGAAAGCGCCAGGGTATCCTGCGAAATACATTTTTTTTTTGTTTTTTGCAATTTTCAGTACCTATTAAGTTGTATGTTGATCAAAATATGATTTGCGACCGAAACAACAGAATTATAATAATTAGAAGCATCAATACAATCCTCCACGTTCAACTTTTTTTTCTGTCGCGAATCATAAATTCTGAGAGAACCTGATACTGACCTGAAAATTGCAAAAAACTTATGAAAATTTTTATTTCGCGGGCTACCTTAGCGCTTGCCCCTTAATGCTGGCTTTTCGTTGAAACTATTGATAATTTGAGAGTATTGAAAAATCTGTACTAAATCAAACAGCTGAGAGTTTATTAGTCATTAACAACAAAAACTGGTCCCGCCACTTTGGAAGAATGTCCCAAACGGACATTTTCCAGTTTTCAAGACGGGCGGGGCCTTCCTTTTAAAGTGGTCGAGATCTATTTGAATTTGTAATAGCTACAGCGGTCATAAGTTAATCAGTTTACTTAAACGTTCGTTGCTCAACATGTGTTCTGATTATGTGAATAATTCATTAATAATTAAAATTATTTATCGACGGTAATGTTATGAAAGATACCTATGATTATGGTTTTTTGTGAGTTTTATAACGTCTGGTTTCCATAGATTCTAGTTAAGGTGTGTCCAAACAAGAGCGCGGCAGCAACACGCGGCGTTTGCAGGACACATTTCTGCCGCGCTCTAGTTAGAACCAAACCGACGAATGTTTGCGCGGCAGTACTGCGCGGCATATCCGAGACACGCCGCGCACTTCAGTTTACATCAGAACTAAAATGAAAGCGGTTGCGTAGTCGTAGCTCTGCTTTTAATTCGAAAATTGCGAAGAAGAATTAGGAAAAACAATTTTGGAAGAAACCTCTTTATCAACGGAGGTTACACAATTTTGAATAAATTACGAAATTCATTACCGAAGACCACAGTTTTTAATATCCTTGGAAGAGTTTGAACATTTACATGGCCTGGTTGAACCGCATATTTTTTATTTTTTATTAATTATAGGTATCAAACTCAAACTCAAAGCATTTATTTCAATTAAACCATTTACAGGCACTTTTGAATTGTCAAGGAACCGGTCAGTCAGAAATATGAAGCCTATTCCAAAGCGTAGTAGGTACCTATGGAAAAGAACGGGCAAGAAACTCCACGGACACTCTTTTAAATAAATAAAAGATTGTTACAAAATATTGGTAATATCATTCATGTTGAAATTATACATGTGAGAACAATGTAGAAAGACGTGCACGTTAGAAGCATCCGTAATAAAAAAATAAAACAAGAACAATTCAAAAATTATATATAATATTTCTTGTTGGCTGTAACATAGAGTCCGCGCAACCACTAAAATCCTTTTGACGCGGCGCTAGTGTCTGTCATTGCATCAAATAGCATTTTTTTTAAATGTAGTTCCACTATTTTCCGCCGGACTTCAGTGGTGGCGCGGACTATACGCAGAAATACATCCAAACATAATTACTGACGAATGTTTGCTAGAAATATTTGTGAGCGACAGATAGACAGAAGCGTTCGCGCGCGGTCGCTGCGCACGATTGCCGCTCAATGTTAGGACACACCTATAAACGCATGTTTATCCAAGTAAGTTTCCAGTGGAAATGGAACACACTACCTACATCTTATGTATGTCGTAATAGGTGACAATGGGAAGTCTGGACTCAAAATCTCGGAGAATCTTGAAGTCTGAATCTTGAACAGTAGCATCCATCCACTGGCACAAGGCCACTATAACAGGCGAAGGATGTTACATTGCAATGTGAAATCTATGTGGAAGTTTATGAGATGATAAACAACTTTCTTGTTAGTTGGGATACCTACGCTCCGCTACGTACTTAAAGCTGTTGAATCAGAACGCGATCTGTATTCATAGATCGATACTTAGGCAGGTACTTAGGTACTTTCAACTGAATGATGCAATTTCGCAGCAAATGAATTCATAGGTAAGTTTGACAAAATACTTGCCTGTGTACGTACCTACCGTATGTATGTAGTACCTAGTAAGGAGATCAGATTAAGGACCTTTCCTGATTTGTCGGCGCAGCAGCGGTGGGATATCAGCATGCTTGAATGCCGAAAACATACCGCTTCGCCTGCACCTCCGCACATGTCGGTAAAAAATTATACAGAGCTGCTTGTGCCATTGCAAAGTAATGTCGTCTTCTAGTTCGAGTGATAGATAGATAGATAGATAGATAGATAATCATTTATTTGGTGCACACAAAAGACAGCATAAAATACAAAAACCCGATTAAATAATAACTAAATACATGAAAATAGCTATAAGGTGCCAATATACAAAAAAATAAAATAAAGACATTGTGATGACTTGGCTAACACACTTTAAAAGAAGAAGAAGAAGATGAAGATGCTTTAGCTTGTTACGCATCCGGCTCCGCAGAAAGCAGAGCGGCCACTGGGCATGCATGCCGAGACGCGGTAAGCCGAATCTGTACCGCGCCACTCCTGCGCATTCCGGGCTAATCAGGAACGCTTAATTTAAATATAGGTGCTCGATAAGCTTGCGGTACCGCGTATACCTACCGCTGCTGATGTCGCACCGCTGCTGCGTCGACAAATCAGAAAAGGCCCTAGGACTAACCACTGTTTCATGTTGGTACCTACCTATTGCTGCACCATGAATGAAGAAACCAGTTTTTTTGATCGATCACATCTGGTTTATCAAACAGTTTAAACCAGTTCCCGATATTTCTCACCAAAGAATATTTTATTTTAAATATGAATTGCTTTTCGATGGAAATTATTGAAAGTGGTTCTCAACTGTGTTTCCGTCAATTACAAGTAGGCGCAGTTAACAATCTTTGATCTGTCTGTAAAGTTACAAAACTTTGTATGTGGAGAGTGGACACTTGGAGTGATTTGTGAATGAAATTGTCAGAGGTAATGAGAGCATTTTGCTTTACATGAGATTTCACAACTTTATGTGGCACTTTTACAGACACATATGTGTCACCAGCTATCAATGAATATAATTTCCCCCACTAGGTAAGTAGGTATCCAAAATAATCCTACTATATATATATATATATGTGGCGGCATCTACATCGCCAAATGCGAACTACGCATCAAAGACCTGACATCACACAACGTCCTGACGTCACTCTAATCCTGCATCGCGCAATTAAAGTTTACCGCGCGGTGGACATATACAGGGTGTTTGGCAGAACGTTGAACATACGAAAATGGTGGATAGGTGGTCATCTGCTACTTACTCAGCCCTAATTTATTTGGCTCTGGCCCCCTGGATATGTAAAAATTTTTTTTTTGTTTTCTTCTAGTTTCACCACTTCCTTAACTTTACAGTGTAATTTTTTATTAAAAATGGGTAAAACAAGCATTTTACCCATTTTTAATAAAAAATTACACAAAAAACCAGACCCCACCTATCCACCATTTTCGTATGTTCAACGTTCTGCCAAACACCCTGTATACGAGCTCACGACTTCAACCAATGGGCAATTGCCCGCCAGACATGACACCCGTCTGGTCGGAGGATCCTCCCTTTTCTATGGTGGATGAGTGAACTTTACACCCTGTTCCTCATTCCCCTAAATATACCGCATGACTTTTTTTACCGTCTCGAAAAAAATAGGGTATAATAGGTGAACGGAGTAGAAGCCTATGGTTTAGAAATTTTAATGTTTTAATATTTTTCTATAAAAAAAAAAAAAAAAAAGTTCCAAATATCCTTAAAAAAACATGAAAACTATCCATCATATATCATGATAAATTCCGCGCATCTAGTAGGGTGCGTATAATAATAATAATAATAATAAATGTTTATTCACAACCCTTATTACAGATGGTCTTCCTTAATCTAAGGTATACATCGCAGTGATTTAAAAAAAAAAAAAAAAAGGAGGTTGGACATTGCAAATTACATTGAGTACTGTAGCTAGGGCTTAAGTTTGGCAAATAAAGTGTTGTAACCCTGACTCCGAAACTAGGCATAACCTGTATCTTCAGAGCCAGTGATTCCTTCTTGGGTTCTTGTCAGCCGTTACAATGCTAAGCAGTTAGGTAAACAATAAAAAATATGCAACAAAGATGTAACAAAAGTAAATGTAAAAGGGTTATCTACTAGGTAACGAAATGAATATAAATGAGAGGTGTATGTGATGTGTGAGTGTATGTGGAGGTGTTATGTGAGCTGTAATAGGAGATAACGTGTTATGTAATGCGGGTGAGTAATTTTTCAGTTTCGTCGTATGTCAAATTTAGCAAGTAATAGGTAACTTTTTTTTTTAGGTTAAATTGATTTAATGTGTGTATTTTTATTGATTTGTTCAAGCTGTTGTATAATTTAGATGCTAAAAAAGAGTATTGGCGTGTCGCGAAGCTTGTATTAATTTGATTATAATTACAAATGGGTTTCCCGCTACGGACTGTTCTATTTTTAATAAGTGGAAGAGAGGCATGTTTTTTGAGTATTATGCGTAGGATGAAGAGTTTCCTTACAGAGAGACAATTGCAGTCTTTATATAGTGTCAGTGTTGGGTATCGACGAGGTTTGTGGGTCATGACTTTTAATAAAGCCCTTTGCGCTCTTTCGAGGCCCAACACCGCGGTTTTATCAGTGCCACCCCATACAGGGATACAATAAGAGAGAATAGACTGGCACAGGGCAAGGTATACTAGTCTCATCGTGTCCATATCGGCTATATCGCGTAGGTTTTTGAAAATATAAATGAGTCGTCTTAGTCGGGTTTTTAATATTCCTAAATGAGTGTGCCAGTCCAGTCTCTCATCTATGTGAACACCCAGGTATTTGGTATTGGATACCAACGTAAGAGGGAGACATGTGCAAGGGGAGGATGAATCCTGACATACGTGTGCAGTTAAAGAAGATTCCGCAGCCCGGGGTGCAGATTTAGCGGTGATTCTAAAGGCGATTGCTTTGGTCTTAGATATGTTGAGGGTCAGCAAGTTGAAACTTTTTACCGTCTCGAGAATAATATGGTGTGTTGTGTAAATGGAACAGAAGCCATACCCGGTAATATTTGCTTAGTACCATTGAGATAAAAAAGTTCCAAATATCCTTAAAAAAACATGAAAACTATCCATCATATATCATGATAAATTCCGCGCATCTAGTAGGGTGCGTATGAGGGTAGGGTTCTTTTTTATTTTCTATTTTTAATGTTCTGGAATGAAAAGTTCACTTTATATGCTTGGTATTTATCGATAAATCAATTTCATACTAGGTTATTGAAAAAAATTAAAACATTAAAATTTCTATGCCATAGGCTTCTACTCCGTTCACCTATTATACCCTATTTTTTTCGAGACGGTAAAAAAAGTCATGCGGTATATACAGGGTGTTAAAGTAATTGCGTGCCATAGCTTCAGAGTGAGTTCAGAGTCGATAAAGGAACCCATAAAAAATAAATACGTTTAATAAAAGTTTAAAAAAAACCGAATATTATCATAATTTTGATGAACCTAATGTAGTACCTAGTAATTAAATAGCAATCGTTTAGAATAGATAAAAAAATTGCTTAAAATAAGGTTTTATTTTGTCTTTAAGCTAATTAATAATTTTATAGAGTTACCTACCTACTATCGAACGCAATGAAAGTAAGTAATTAAAGCATTTAAACAAATACAATAATTTGAATTCTAAACGATTGCTATTTTAAGTTAGTAGGTACTAGTCTACTAAACTAGACTAAACTAGGTTGATCTTGCAATAATATTTTTAAAAAAATTGTTTTTTTTTTCCTGCGTTCCTTTATCGATACTGAACCTACCCCTAAGCTATGGCACGCAACTTCTTTAACAGCCTGTGTATATATATATATATATATATATATATAGGTATATACCTATATATATATTTATATATTTAAAATTATTTTTGTATGTTTGGATGTTTGTTACTCAATCACGCAAAAATGGCTTAACGGATTTTGATGAAATTTGTCACACGGATAGTTTATAACCTGGATTAACACATAGGATACTTTTTATCCCGGTAGTACGTTCCGGTAGGATATTTTCCTACATCCACGCGGGCGTAGCCGCGGGCAAAAACCAGTATAATAAAAAATAAACAAATAACAGTCAATTCTTTAATCATTTTATTTTATAATAAATAACTTAAATCTATATTGTCAAATATAAAACAATCATACAATTCACAATTAATAAATAAACATTCACTTTCACAAACTGCATAAACATAAATAAAATAAAATAAGACATAACTTATAGTTCTCATGAATAAGTACGCACCTATACGTTCGCGTTTAGAAAAACATATATCATCGAGACTAAATACAAACCGACCGACCGACCGACCGACCGGCCGACCGGCTGTGTAGCCGACTATACATATCACATAAAATATGCTAATATTTCTGTTTATAAAATCATGTAATATTTGAAAAGTTTTCGGAAAACTTTTACAAACACAACTCCTGTTCTTTTGATGAGCTTAAGTCCTCTTAGTCTTTAGTCTCTCGTCCGCTAGTGTTCCTACACGGGTCCATCGCTTACAAGGCCCTAAACCGCCTCAAATTGCCTCCATACTTTAAATGAACTGTTCAATTTGTCTAATTGTTCTTTACTGAAGAATGTCTGAGTAATTAAAGTTAAATACATGCAAAAATCGACAGGCCAGTATTTGACAGGCTTGAGTAGATAACATACAAGTCTGTCAGTAATAGTTTCTACATCATAACATTCAAGTTATTACAAATAACAATGTAGGTATGTACAATTAAGTACAATTAAGTTTTCTAAACACGAACATAGTCCAAGCAAATAAACAGCATCACCCGAACCAAGCAATCGTCCACTCAACATAAATGTAATTTACATCGTCAATGTAGCATCAACTGCATAATACAGTCATTATTTTATTATCGTCATCATTTTTCTAGCCTGTTATTACCCTTTAACCGTAATAGTCATAAGTATTTAAGGGGTACAGTTGTAGACCGTTCATAATGAAAAACTTCTTCCCAGCTAAAGCACTAGGAAGTGATGAAGGGTGGGCGTTTTGGGGGACTGTCTTAACTACATAATTTTGACGTTCGAAAAGTGTGATTCTCATCCTAGGTTGAATAAATGACTTTTGATTTTGAATGAGCTGGGTCCGATTTCAAAGTTTTCCAGTAGTTGAAAAGATATTTTGACAGTTTTTCTAAGAGACAAACTAAATTTCTAAAACAATCTCTTCTTCTTCTTTTTCTTCTTTTGTCAATATTTTTGACTTGTCTACTTTTGCATTTTTATCTATCATACGCAGTCTAGTATTATTTCTAACTTAATCCCTAGGATATGACTGCAAACAACCTTAACATCACTCAGTCTCATTGTCCCCGTTATTGGGTTCCGTAGTGCTCCCGTGTTCTGATGAGGTCTCTGACGAGGTACCGGTCAGTTCGGAGCTCGATTCTTCAGTAGCCGTAGCGTTAGTTGGTGTCGCGATTTCGGGCACGATCTCGCAACGCTTGCCTGAAATACCCGGCTGGCAGTAACACTTGAAGTGTCCATCACCGGATTCCAAGGAGACACATCTTCCTCCATTCTCACAAGTGTCTGGATTCTTGTCACAGTAGTTGAGTTCTGTAAAAGGAAATCCTATTATAGTTCTAAAAACTTTACAAAGACGTTGCAAGGCATTATTTTTTAGAAATCTCGATGTGCAAAGAAGGTTCTTTAATCATTCGTCATGTGGGAAAATCTGATTGGAAAAAGCCTCCTCGGTAGCCTAGTATGAAACAATGGCAATAAGATCATGTGACACCTTCAGCAAAATAATATTATTATTCAATGCCTTTAGCCTGAAAGAGGAAATCCCCTCGTTATTCGATCTATGTCAGCTTCAAAAGTTAAAAACTTTTCAGATCTTACCTTCATCGCAAAGCATGCCTCCCCATCCAGGCTCACACTTGCACTCCCAGGGCTTGTTGCAGGTGCCATGCACGCAGCCGGGATACCTGTGGCACTCGCCACAGAACTGACCAGTCCAGCCCACCTTGCAGCGACATTCTCCGGGACGACGGCAGTAGCCGCGTTCGTTATGGCAACCCGACGCACAGATCGCTGGAATAAAGATCATCAAGTCATATGATCAGCCCTTAAAAATATTTTCTGCTGAATAATAGCGAGGAGCCTTGAAATTCGGTGTAAATAATATAAAATCGAATCGAATGCCAAATCATCGAATGTCAATTGATCGACCACTATTAATCGAATATATAAATAGTGGAAAGTTCATTTTATCGAATGGTAATTAAATCGAACACTCAATAGATCGATTAGTTGGAAAATGGCATAATGTTTTGTTGTGATTTTAAGATAGTCACAGGTACACACATATGTAGATATATTATTCTAAATAAGTAATAGGGTACACAAGTCAAAACAAATAAATGTTTGTAAGAAGACGTACATTTATAGGACTGACAAGTTCGATCTGCCAATATTACTGAATAAAATAAAAGTCATGTAGCCATAGATGTAATATCTATGCATGTAGCAGTAAAAACAACATCAAAAGTCAATACTCACGAGTCTGACACAACAGTCCAGTATACCCGGGAAGACACTTGCACTCCAGCGGTTTGTCACAGTACCCGTGCTGGCAGCCGGGCAACTGCTGGCAGGAGCGACAGGTTTGACCTGCCCAACCCAGCTTGCAGCGACATTCGCCTGGCGTCTCGCAGAAGCCTCTGGTCGCGTGGCAGTCGGAACGGCAAATAGCTGCAGGAACGATCAATCTTATTAAATATCTTGCAGTCTTGCTATAGTACAATGTGAAATTTAATTCGTTTGCATCCTCTTAAGGGGTCATTGTACTCATCATTATGACCAACTTTCACTAAGGGCCAACCGCGAAAAAAAATCTGCTGTTCCCTTCATTATAAGGAGCTATGCGAACATAAATGTATGGAACAGCAGATTTTTTTTTTCGCGATTTCAGTGTTGGCCCCATACGTTACGTATAGCGATAAGCTGGGGGTCTTATCGCTATACGTAGTTTCCAACCTTTTAAATTTTTTGTGAATATTTGTAACCGTGAATGCAAAATTCTAAAAAAATATACTTATATGCTTGAATTTTAAAACCAACGCATATACTAATAAATCTTGTTAAAATATACATCCGATTTTATTTTTACAGTTTATAATGTTGTATTCGCTAAGAAATCCATCCACATTTAAAATGAGCCCTCTGCGTGGGCTCCCGGCATCCTATATGCGACTAGGTGAACCCTCCAGGAGGGCTCCCGACACTGAACGTGTTATAGACTTAAGGATATAGCTAATAAGTAGCATATCGCTTAGGTACGGAATATTGTTTTCCTGATTAGAATCACAACCAAAATAAAGGTAGGACTTCTTCAGGTTAAGTGCAGCGGGGATCTTCGCACCGTAACTGGTGAGAGCTGGATGAGCATAGAGGTGGATCACGTTGAATGGCTTGTGATTGGAGAGGCCTATGAGCAACAGTAGGTACTAAGCCGTCAGAGGTATGAAGCAGTACAGTTGTACTCACGTTCGGAACAGAACAGGCCGTCCCAGCCGTCTCTGCAGATACACTCGAAGGACTCGTTGCAGTAGCCGTGCTGGCAGCCTGGTAATGGGATGCACTTGTTGCAGCGCTCGCCGTAGAAGCCTAGCTTGCAGCGGCACTCGCCGGGGCGTTTGCAGTATCCTGGCAATGAAGAACGGTGTGTTAATAAACATTACTGTAAAATAACTAGCAACAGATGATAATATATCACTCCTTCAGATTAATTGCTATGCGGCTTGGAAAGATGCAATGATTCTACTAATTAGCTTCAACGGCTCCCAGGCCTTTTCTAATACCTACACGTACCTAATTCAACATGCTTAGTTGAATGAAACCGATCAAAAAATCTACAAGCTCCAATAACAAATTTTAGCTAAGACAAACAAAAAGCTATACCGTTGTATTGAGATGGCAGATGCAAAAACTTTCCCGGTAGAGTCATGAGGGATCGCTAATGAGCTAAATAAATCGGAACGAGCCGTTAACTCTCTGTTGGCAAAGTAATCAGCGTTTAAACACATTGTCCTAGATTCAATGAGAGCTTTTGTTACTGTAATGTCAATTGAAGGTGTTTATTTTAATGTCACAAACTGTACTTTGGTATCTCTTCTCTTGTTTTTCTCTTAAAGTGCCGAGAAAGCGCCTATAAATCAATAAAGAAAGAAAGCGCCTACACAGTATTTAAAAAAACCATGTTGTTAAGTATCGTACTGAGAGTCTATTTATGTGAATATTTTCAGGACAAAAGGAAAAAAATCGCGTCGTTTTTTTTTTCTTTTTTTCCGGTTAATTAGGTACATGGCACGCGGGCGATCGTCGTTTAGCGAGTGTCTAAAAGTATTAACTTATGACTTCTATTGAAATAATTTTATTGCAGAACCTACTTGCCCCTTTCAGAACGGACAGGGTCCTATTCACATATTGTATAGGCGCTTTCTACAGGTTAACAGTCCCAATGATGGCCAAATATTTGTTGTGATTCTTAAGAATGGTTTACAATCAAAATCGTGACTAATAAATTAAAACAGAAAGTTTTCTTGGTAAAGCATAAAACAGCTAAACTTTCTCCGCGAAAGTTCTAGCTTAGGTAGGTAGGAACATCTAGCTGAGGTAGGTAGTGTTCCTACCTTCATTCAGTCTGAACGCTGAATCAATAGCTGTCAATGACCTAGAATAACTTAATAACCTACTATTATTTTGGACTTCGATAAAGCCAATGCTACCTTCAACTTAAACACTTTTGATAAACGTATTCAGTCATTTGCAGTCCATCTTTTCATATAAGCCTCGACAAATTAAGTACCACATACAATATGTAAAAAAAACCTCTACGATCCGAAAGGGGCACCTATAGGTACTGCAATAACATTACCAAAGAGTAATAAAAAATCTTATTATTATTGAAATAAAATAAAAAGTTATTGGTATTTAAAATTCAAATTTTTAGTACCAAAATGACCCTAAATCCATTAAAAATTAGCAAATTTTCAACAGGGGCCACCCGCGCCCCTTCTTCTAACTCGGCAATAAGTATTCCCCATTGAAAAAAATGTGGGGATATTTTTTTTCTTTTTTCCTGAATGTTGTTACCACATAGACTCTCAGTACGATACCTAACAACACCCCTCACGAATCGAACAGCCGATCGATTCTGTAAAAATATCACCGTGGAACTTAGGTGAAGTGAGCGTGAAGTGAGCTGTCAATAGTGTTAATTCCTAGAATCCTGCCGGTCGATTTGTGACAGTGACAGCTCACTTCACGCTCACTTCACCTAAGTTTCACTGTTTTTCTTTTTACAGAATCGACCGACTGGTTTTTTTTTCATGTTGTCTTATCATCGATTGATGTTGTGTACTCAGATGCAGGTACACATCTGATAACCCAATTACTGCAGTCCGTTTAGCTGATTAATAACCATGACTCTCAATAAATGGTTCTTTTACCAACTAATAACTTCATTAAAATGGTCTCAAGACTTTAATTTTAATAATCGATGTTTACAGTTTTAAAAGCTTACCCTGCAAAGGATCACACCCCTTCTTGCAGCTAGGCACATCGCAGAGATCGCCCTGCCATCCCGGCAAGCACTTGGGCTCCCCCTTGTCATCGCAGATGTAGTGGCTGTGCTCACTCTGCACCGCCGGCAGTTCACACGCCTGTCGGATACGGTGTACCGTCTTACACACATCGTAAGAAGACAAGGTTAGTGAGAAGGTAGTGAACGAGGATTGAAATGTGCGTGGATAGTTTGTTATAAACACAAAACATAAAAACATTCAGTAGATAAAAGGCTCCAAAGAAAGTAACGCCAGAAGTTGTAATTAGAGGAAGGTTCTCAGAATAAAATACCTTGAAAGGCATGCCTGTTTTTTCTGCATACATGAAAGATAGATAAATACATTTCCTGGACATAGGATCTCCCTTTAATATACTATGATATTAAAATATCGAGCTACGACATGTAGAGCATCACTCTTATTTCGATACACACTGCAGACAATCTATATTAAAAGTGCAAGGTGTGTTTTTAAGTGCATAGGTACCTACTCTCTGACTGCATTAGAGTGACGTTGGTAGCCAGTCAGCTGTTTTGTGCTCACGATACAGTTTACCAGTTGACAAGTACTGGTTGGCAAAATACATAAGATGGGCTTTAGAAAGCTTTATGACCCAGAGTCAAATTCGGTCTCAAGTCTGAATCTAAACTTGCTCAGATGTCGCACAGTTCTTTTCTTATTTACATATCAAGTTCAAGGTAAAGTACTACATGCAAGAAGTGTGAAAGCGATGGGATCTCCTTCCATCCTAACCACAGGATCGCACGCATCTCGCTGACTCACAAAGGAACTTTCTAATATGAGCAGCGAGAAAGCCACGAGAAAGTAGGCCGCGGAAAAACGCCGGTGAAAATATTATGCTCATGTCTTGTATATTATTTAATTTTATTTATTAAAAAAATACTTAATTGTCAGTAAGTATTAATTTAAACCTACATGGGATAATGTGAAAATATTATTTTATTTTTCCGTATCTAGCTGTCAACTATTACATTGTCTTAATAATATTAGGTGTAGGCGCCTAATTAGGTAATTATTCAATGAATGTGCCACTTCCCTAGTCGTCTAGTAACCGACTAATATTGGCAAATAAAGATATAATATAGATAATGAATTTTTGGTGAGTAAATTATTATTATTTTCCATTGATTAATTTACTTCCTAATAGTATTTGGATAACCCTTAATTCAAGTATGGGTAGAACCGTAAAAAATACAACGACACAACCAAAAATATCCAAAACCAACCTGTTTCTTCCATTTGGGCAGATGTTTAGCCGGCAGCACGGCTGTGACACAACAAGCGACAAGTACTAGCACTTTCCACATCCTGGCTCCATGTACTACTGCAGGCGAGATGCAGCTGGCGCAAGAGTCGGCACGGTACTGTTATGCCGTGCCATTGAACTTGGCGAGAGGGGGGCTACTTTCGCCGCCGTCGCTTTTTATGAGGCCATTAAAAGTGAGGTTTAAGAAAGTGGTTAGTTGAGTTGTTTTGTGGTGTGTTTGTTTTTGTGAGTGCATTTGTTTAGAAAACGTCCAGGTAGCATTGGGTTATCCGTAGGGCTAGACCTCAAAATACTGTGTTAACTGCAAAACCGGCCGTAAAACTTAAACAAATTACTACTGGATGTAAGAGGCCCTTCCAATTAATTGAATATTAATTTGTGGTGTTACCAGACTTACTACATAATGAGGAGTATGACACCAGCCAAGGATATCATCAACCTATTATTAAAATTACCCATTAGCCTAGAACCTCAGACCAAATCAAAAACCAAGACAGCGCTCCGAACAATACGTTGAAGCATGCCTAAACTACACCTCCGCTCTGTGCATAAACGCTCGCATACACACATTTACAATCAAACTACACCTCAATACATGTTTACGAAACCGGCCTCACGTCACTGTTGACAGCACTCTGTCTTGGTTTTTTATTTAGTCTGAGCCTAGAACCTGTTAAGAAAATCAGATTGATGGATCTCCTCAACCTCTTTAAAGGCCCGCCTGTACAGAGGTTGAGGAGAGATCAATGGTAAAGCCAGATAACTTACGGCAGCAAGCATAAGAAGATCAAATCAACAACGAATCCGTATTTCCCATTTAAATGCTTGTTTATTTACTAGCTGTCTCCGTACCCGCTACTCTCGTGGCCTTTCCAATCAATAAAATTTCTACATAATTGCATTATGGAAGTCCCGGTTGCCGAGCAGTCGAGATGCGTTACTACTTACTTACCCTTCCGTATTACAGTAACAGGAAAACGAATTAAAAGTAGCGGGACTTCTTATAAAGAACCTAAGTGGTGATCTCACACACACACGATTCCAAAAAATGTAGGAGAAAAAATGTGGTGTACCTTTGCGCCGTTATCCGTGGGTGAGCAGAAAAGCGAGTATAGAATTGGTCGTCTATGGAGGAAGAGACTTGAAATAATTACCCAAAGATGTCGTTAGAAGCTCGATTGGCACCATGACATAGTGGCC
Organism: Agrochola circellaris; assembly: GCA_914767755.1. Taxonomy (NCBI): domain Eukaryota; kingdom Metazoa; phylum Arthropoda; class Insecta; order Lepidoptera; family Noctuidae; genus Agrochola; species Agrochola circellaris. The sequence goes on from OU611853.1 coordinate 3,770,557, forward strand.
CAGTTCTGCGGTGTGGGTCCAATTCTAACTCGTACCAATTTATTCGATATATTAGAATAGAATAACGTTTATTGTCTCCATTTCTCCAGTATTACAGCTAATTAGTAGTAGGTACGTACACGAAACTATAATACCGGAAGCAAAAGGTTTAAGCACCAGTATATGCTTAAGTTGCCTGGACCCCAAGCGGGTTGCTAAGTGCTGGTTTTCAGCTCAAACCCTTCACTACTTTGTAAAAAAGTGGACCTACCACTTTTTTTTAAAACTACTTTTTTTTTGCTAAATCTATTAAGTAGCAATAACGGATACGATCATACATTCATAATCAGCCTATAATGTTACAACTGCTGGGACACAGGCCTCCTCTCGGTGAGGGGTACTGGGCCGTGATCCACCACGCGGGCCTAGTGCGGGTTGGTACTCACGTCACTAAACAATCATACATTATTGATAATGATTTAGAAAAAAAAGAAGAGTTAGAAGTTTTTTAACAGTTTGTGGAGACGACTGGTTATTTTTTTTTTTTAATGATTACGAAAAGCAAAATACAGATAGAACCCACTTACTGAACGATGATGGGCATCTTTTATAGTAATTTGGTGCTATATACAGGGTGGCAGGGACATCGACGCGAAAACTAATACCATATGGATTCAGTACATGATTCTGAACCCCTCTGAGTTAAAATGTATCGTCGCTTATTAGAAAAAAAACTGCTATTTCATAGAAAAGTGCAATACCTACGCGGTCAAAATGTATGGACCAGCAGATTTTTTTTTAAATGACCGACGAAAATTTTCAACGCAGGGGCGTTCAGGGGCCTTACTATGACGTGTTAAAACTATCACCTTTCCGTTGTGAAATAAGGATAGTGCTATTCGTCCTGTATAGCTTCATCTCTCTCTCACAACGGAAAGGTGATGGTTTTAACACGTCATAGTAAGGCCCCAGAATCATGTACTGAATCCATGGTATCAGTTTTCGCATCGATGTCCCTGCCACCCTGTATAGTAATTAATAGACTAATATGCCTACTAGATTCTACCCAGATGTCTAGTTGTTCAAATCTAGGTGTCCAGATGAGAAACAGTCGGTCGATTCTGTAAAAAGATCAACGTGAAACTTAGGTGAAGTGAGCTGTCACTGTCACAAATCGACCGGCAGGATGCTAGGGATTAACACTATTGACAGGTCACTTCACGCTCATCACCTAAGTTTCACGGTGATATTTTTACAGAATCGATCGGCAGTTCTCCTAATAGAGCGGCAGCTTGCATGTAACCCTTATTAGAGTGCAGTAAGCGCTAGCTTGGGACCGCGGAGAACGCACTGACTTCCATGTAAAAGGGGAGAAGAAAATTTCGGATGAAATAAAATTCAGAATACCTTCACATGTTACCATTTATTTATATTATTTTTCCTTTCTATATACACTATAATATTACAAAGCTATATACACACATTTTAGGTCCATGTTACTTTATCATTCATCTTACAGAAGCTCCGACAGATACAAAGTTAAAAAATACACCAGATATCACCGTTCTAGTAAAATCTATTATTACTTACAATGGAAAAATAAATAATATGGAATAACATGAAAATATGTTGAAGTGCTTTTATATAAGTATCTGCTATAATTTGTAAAAATGGGAATATTAACCTATTGACCGCCCCAGTAGGATTAATACGACAAATGTGTTCGTGCCCGTGCCGTCTCAGTCGTGTTTATACGACTGAGAAAATAAGTTCGTTTTTTATTTCATTGCACGAATTTCGATAGTAGCATAAATCGACAAATCGACGATTTGTCAATTTATTTTATTTGTCGATATCGATCTGGGCGCTGGGGGCACGGCAATTGATATAAAACCAAGCGGTTAATAGGTCTTGGAAGTATACCCGTGATCATGCACTCTAGGCTGTAAAAGATTTAAAACATTTTATTTGATTCTAACAAACTAACACCCGAACATATTACCGAAAAATAATTTAGAATTGCACTATTCGAGATTTTTTTTTTTTTGTAACTTCATATTTTTTATATTTGTAACATATTTTCTATATTTGATTAACAGATATAAGGCATGTACGTATAATAGCACTCGGATACACATTTTGGGTAATTACGTAACACATACATAAATGCTTTTCAGACATAATTGCATACACGGCTACATATTATGTAGATAATAATAACTATATTAACAAAGGTACATTCATAAATAAACATAAACAACAAAAAATTTAACATAAATGAGCAATTTCTTTTTTTATAAGAAGTTATATAATTCATCGAATTAAAAAAAATATAGAATGGCCAAAATATAAATAATAAAAAAAAGAACTAAAAAATTCTATAATTTGCCTAATCACGTCAGGTCATGGGGTTTCATCATGGGCCATGTTTAATTTCAGATCTAATCTTAGAATCCGTGCTTATTTTAGAGAAAAAATACCTTTAAAAGATTTATACAATAGTTAATTTGGTTTTTATGTAATTAAAAAAGTTTTCAGTATTGTACCTATGTTTTTACTAATTTTGCTGGCATAAAACACGTGAGGTAATCACGGAGACTCGCCAATATATTTGAATACTGCAAATATATTAAAATGACGTCACAAAAGTTTATTTTTAGCGCTGCTAGCGTATCGGATCCAAACAGTGAATATTGGCGGCCAACAACTTTACTTACCACACGACCTTATTATATTCGACCAAGCAGTTGGAACCAAGAATGTAGATCTACAAAACAAATTCGGACCAACCGAGCCAACATTTGAGCCAATATTGCTTTGACTCGGTTTGTGTAGAATCGTTTAAGGCGGACTGTTATAGAAACATACCACAGCAGCGCCAACGAAACACATATAAACGAATACAATTTATACACAGAATAACACACACACACGTTACCAACACGCATAGGCCCCGTTAGAAACATGAATTTATATCAGTACTATATTCTTAGTTGAACTATGGTTAGTTTTACAGTGCCAGCAATTTTTCTGAATCGCTGCAAGTTAGAGAGAGAAATGCCATCAGTGTAACTGTGCAAGAGAGAGATGGAGCTATACAGAACGGTTAACACCATCCGTTTTTGCAACGGCATTTTGGAACACGAGGTAGATTGCTCTAAAAAAACTCTTGTAGAAAATTTCCGTAGCAAATTGAATTCCAGTGTTTCAGATAAATTGGTGAGAATGCATTTTAGATCAAAATTAGAATGTATGAATGTGCAATTAATGGAATCATTATTAAGAATGGTTCAATTTCGCTCGCACATATGAGAGACGAATGGTGGAACCGACTTTTTCCTTTGTAAAAGTTTATAATCTCCAAATTGTTACTTTTAAACCCCTTCTTCTGCCAAGTGATAATAAAAAAAATCATCCTCAAAAGGTATAAATTGTTATTCATGTTTAGTACATAATATTAAGGAACAAGTTAGAATGGAATGTATTTACTGACGGTTAGAATAACGTTATTCAAAATGGCGCTCCTAAACACTGGGGCTTTTTGTGTACTTGCACAAATAAATGTAAGAAAAATAAAGTAAAACTGATTCTGGTACTTCAAGTAAACATGAACATTGTATAGACAAACTAAATGCAAAGTTTTATGAAAAACTTATAAAACGGGAAAAAGTTGTCTGTTTTATTTTTATAATAATATTCTCAGATAGCAAAATGAGTTTGGAATAAGATTAAAAATGATCGATTATCCTGGTAAACTTTAAGGCTACCAACAAAGAATTTCATTTAATTTCACACCACAGAGTATTTAGAAAATAGAGTGGTACTGTGCCGGGTGTCATGCTATCGACATTATGCACAAAAACTGCATAATTATGAACGAACGCAAAAATCTCTGTTCAGAAATAAATTGTAAGTAGAATGCTACAAGGACCTTTTGACTTTTGAATGATATCGACAGGCGGCGTTGTTGAAAAGAGTTAAGATAGCGGCATTAGTTCAGATTTTTGCCACGCGCCAAAAGATCCCTATACAGTTGTATATTAGACGCCAGCGCCAATATTTATGACAAATTGTGAGATTAAAATCTAACATTTAAAGGAAGTCAAAACGTGAATTAATACTTTAATAGGCAAATAGCTTAACCCAAGTTTCTGTGAGAGCCAGATGGGTAAATCGCCTGCCAAATATCAAGATGTAATTCTACAAAAAAAAAAACTGTACATTTTTTTTTTTTCATTGCTGTACTTTCGTAATATAACTTTCAGTAGATATTAATTCCTTTTTTAATGGCAAACGTTATTTTACTGTGAAATTTTACGCGTTGTCTTTTGATATTACATCAAGGTCATCATTCGAATTCAACTGGTAATTTATAAACCCGTTTTGAAAACTTCAAGTAGTTATGTAGATCATTTTGCAAACGTGAACATTATAAATGCTAAACAATGATTCAAACATCATATTATCAGAAATTCAACAGAAATCCAATGAGAAGTATTACACGCTCACACTCACATAGTATTTATTGACAGTCATTAACAATTAACAAGCCCGTAAAAGACGCTTACGAAAACTTTAACGATCGTACACGACATAAATATTATTACTATGCGCAAAAGAGATGGGTGTACAGGCTAGAGCAGGACAGAGAATACATATACTGCCAGTTGAGTGATGGTGGTAACCATGTGAGATAAAATAAACTTGACATTTTGCTTTCAATTAAATCATATTATTATAAACAGACTGAGATTGCCTGAAAACATATTTATCATAAGATTCAAAATACTTCACAATGTCATTGATCGACCGTGGTTTTAGTTTTAATTAATTTATATAATCACTTACAACTGCATAATCAGTTGCACCCTTAGAACAAACTTATAAAATAAATATCAGAATGTATAAAAAAAAATGCTTATCAATTTCAACTAGCGTAGCACAGCACAGCAGTTTAACAGCGTAGTATTCAAACTTTCATAAATCCCACCTGCACACATATCTCTTTTGCCGTCTGTACCTCCACTGACGAGAGACAATCAGTAGAACAAAACTCCTTGATTTATTTAAAACAAATGATTTGTAACGCTGTTCACGCGTTAATTAGTCCATTATAACGTAAACTTTTTAGAAGGACATCCTTATAAGTCCTTCTGTCGTGTGTCGGAGTACATCGGCACTTGTCGGTACTCCGGGAATGGGTAGAGGACCAAGTGGTCCGCAGTCTTGTACCAGGGGATCAGCCCGTTCTGGAAAAAAATGTGAAATGTAAGTTGTGGTAATTATTTTTTGAATGCACATGGCCATACAGTTAGCGTTGCTAATACTGTGGATGGACGTTCTGGGCAAAAAATAAAACAGTTACAGGTACATCCCGATTAAAAGTTTATGGCGACTCGGAACATTAGGCGAGTCGCTGCGCAGGAACACATTCACGTGTGCGCGGGGAGGAGTGCGGCACTGCGCATCGAGTAGCGCGCTTCAGAGCCGCCATAACGTTTGACGCGTACTAGAGTTAAAGTCAAAGTCAAACAATTTATTTCAATTAGGCACATAAGAGGCACTTTTGAACGTCAATTTTACACAAAATAGAATTGATTCTAGTCGCCCCTTCCAAAAGGTAGTTCTCGCATGGAGAAGAATGAGCAAGAAACTCCACCGTTACTCTTTTAAAAAGCAACATTGTTGTTGCTAACACATTTTAATAGTACTATGTTCAATATTTTTGTATGAATGAGTTCATTCATTTTACAATCACTTATAGCCACTGACACAGTTTTGCCCAGTGTACAAACAGACGGCTGTTAATAATTAAAGTATTGTCATCAAATCTTGCCTTCAAATAATGTTTGTTTTACCTTTTGCATATTTGATTATTGATGTTGTATTGTATTATTAATGATTTCGACATTATTAATAGTGATTTTGACATTATTAGTTATTATTACCAAAATTTGCCAAATGTATGTACTAACACTAATGTTTCAGATGTAAATGTAATTTAATAACAAATTAGATACTATCAGCTGTAAAATAAATTATTTGCGTTTTTTATCCCACTGCTGGGCAAAGGTCCCATAGTCAGGCCCATACAATAGTTTTCCATTGTTCCTTATATATTACCTTTATAATAGTAAAATTATTGTAGGCCTGCAGCCTCATCACGTAATGCACGATCAATAATAAATTGAAATGAATTGAAACAGATTGCTAGTCCATTGCTTCATAAGTTCGAAAAAAAAATCTGCAAATTTTTTTTTTCGAACTTTTGAAGCAATGTACTAGCAATCTGTTTCAATTTATTATTGATCGTGCATTACGTAACTAGGCTGCTGGATTCCCACCCAATTTAGGAACAAGCTCAAATATTAAAATAACTATAACACATTTCATCGCTTTGTTATATTTGACTCACCATATTTGTTCTCTTATTGGTTCCCCGACCGTAACCGTTCCAGTGGTTACCCGCGATGCCGATTAAATCGCCAACCTGCAAAAAATAAACAAATTAATTTAATTATTATCAACGGAATATTTTTGTCTTTTACATTATAAAATGCCCTTGGCGATCCACGATTGCCAGCTAAGGTCCCCGCCACGAGAAGCTGTAATTTTTGTAAATAAAGAACTTCTACTAAGTTACGTAGCGATATTGCTCGTTAGTTTCGTATAACACGTATGTGACTTTGAGTTGATTGAATTTGGGATTATTTTTTGTTGATTAAATTGTCGCTACGTAACTTAGTAGAAGTTCTTTGTTTACAAAATTTATAGCTTCTCGAGACGGGGACTTTAGTCAAGGAGATCAGTGTAAACGTTTGAATTTTTTTAGCAAAAACTTAGATTTGCTGTGGAATCGAGAACATTTAAATCATCAGGATTAGGTAGGTGACCTTCAATATCTCAAAATGGGTAAACTGCGACTTGGTTATATTTCACTCTATGAAACCAATTTGTAGTAAGAATTATTAACCTGGAAAAAATTGACACAAGCTCTAGCTCAGCTCTAGTTCTAGCTGTAACTTTGTAAAATAATGTTGTGGCAATAGGCTCGCCCCCTTTTTTATGGGACTTACAAGATAACTGGCGAAATTTAGGTGTACTAACCGACCTCATCTAGTTTTACGTCTCTCATCTAAAATATTATTGACGTTGAAAATGTTAGTAAACACGACCATGCACAATAATAGGCTGCGCACACTGGCGGGCGGCAGGGGAGAGGATTTTAAATGTATCAATTGATTTTGATACTTATCCAATCCAAATAAGGTATATATTTAAATGCTTGGTGATCGAGCTTGGAGCATCACGGAACATCGCAGCGCAGTTTTCTCTGGAACAGCGAGCGTTGCAATATATACCTTATTTCGATTGGATAAGTATTAAATTCAATTGATCAATTTAAATCGTCTGCCGTCCTGTCCGCCAGTTTGCGCAGGCCCTATATGTTTCAACTAACAATCGTGGAATGAACAGGATTGATCAAAAACAAGCTTCTTTAAAAAAAATTAGAAGCTAAATTACTGGTATAAATAAAATTGCAAGTAAAAATTGTCATAACGACGTAGAACCTTTTCGTTCCTCGACTGTACATCGTGTGTGAGTAATTTTCTGTTTGAATATAATTTTAATAAACTTGTATTTTTTTATTCAGTAACCGTCGATGCTATTGCCTCTAACGGTTACATACACCCCTACGGAAAAATCAGGCTTGATTTTATGTTATACTGTTACAATATAGTGTACAATCAATCTGCCTAGCCTTTTCCCAACTCTATTGGGGTCGGCTTCCAGTCTAACCGGATTCAGCTGAATACCAGTATTTCACACGGAGCGACTGCCTATCTGACCTCCACAACCCAGTAACTGGGTAATACGATACCCCTTGGTAAGACTGGTTGTCAGACTTTCAGGCTTCTGACGACCCGTAACGACTGTCAAAGATCCACGAATGCCAGCCGGGCCAACGGCTTTCCGAGGCACGGAGGAGTCTCGGTATGTATTTAGGGGTATGAGGAACAGGGTGTAAAGTTCACTCATCCCCCATAGAAAAGGGAGGATCCTCCGACCAGACGGGTGTCATGTCTGGCGGCCAATTGCCCAGAGGTTGAAGTCGTGAGCTTGTATATATGTCCACCGCGCGGTAAACTCTAATTGCGCGATGCAGGATTTGAGTGACGTCAGGATGTTGTGTGACGTCAAGTCTTTGATGCCTAGTTCGCATGTGGCGGTGTAGATGCCGCCACATGTAAAGATCTATCCACAGACCAACCCCGGCAAGCGTGGCTTAACCTGATGGATCGACCCGTGCGGCTGTTATTACTTAGCTTACAAAATAGTGTACCTGGAAGGATATATCCTGATAGGCGCCATCATTGGGCATGACGGCGACGCGGTCGTGTGAGTTCTGTCCGCCGAAGTAGTAGATGTCGTCCAGGGAGAAGAAACTGTTGGACGCGTCCACGCGGTTAGTCTGCATCATCTCGTAGGCTACGCGTCCCACCTGCGGGATTCAGACATAAATTGCACTTAGGTGAATAAAGTTAACTCTTGTACAATGGGCTCCAGAAAAACCTTACTCACTAGCAATGTAAAAAAACAATGCAAGGGTGGTGAGATTTCTCTGGAGCCCACTGTACGTATGTATATTTTCAAACATGCCATACTTTGAGAAATGGTGGTAGCGGTATAGTTGTAGTGGACTTTGAACACAAACCATTGATTTTTGTAGTTATTTTTAAATTTTCTTTCCCACCTCTCCATTCGATACAATATAATATCTCGATCGATATCTCAATCAATCAATCCGACACGATCTGTGTTTCATGATGGCATCTCATCAGTATCGATCGGTATCGCATTACTTACTACAGTAATTGCCATGGCCATGCCCGATAGACGCCCATCGGCCAAGTGGAGAAACAACTTAAAGCATCCCACTGGTGCACAGGGCCTTCACAAGCTGTCGTTACTTTGTCGTCTCGCACCATCTCTTAAGAGGCTTACAACAGCTAAAGCGCGGTCACTGTCGGACTGCATAGAAATGAAAGAGAAGCGCGATGACACGACGCAGGTAATTTATTCCAAAATATGAAGCAGTTAGCGATTTACAGAAAATCTATTGATTGGACTGGAAAATTAAAACACTATTATGCTAATATGTAGCTTGTAGAATAATCTGACAAAAAATCAGAATGATTGCATGTAAATTAATATGATTTTTAATCGTTAAAAGAAATTTTTAGAGGTATCTTCATGATTTTTTTCTATCTTATCAAATTAGTTGTATTATGTTTTCAACACACTATCATACTAGCATATATCCTGAAGAATATCATATATTTTTCTGATTTTGTTTACTGCAGTGGATCATATTCTTTTAGGCATTATAAAACTTGCGTTTAGGCACGTTTAGGTCCTGTAGTCCCCTTAAGGCGAAAGCGTCACGGTAGTTTTCTTACGTTTTTTGCAATTTGCAGGTCAGTATCAGTTTGTATGTTGATCTAAACATGATTCGCGGCCGTATCAAATGTTTATTTATAGAATTATAATCATAAAAATCACCAATACAACTCTCTAAGTTCATATAATCCTATTGAATGACTATTTCATGAAATCATGACATTTGAGGATTATGCTAACTTAGGAGTTGTATTGCTGATTGTAATGATAATAATTCTGTAAAGCCATATTTGCTACAGTCGCGAATCATATTTGAATCAACATACAACCTGACACTGACACAAACGCAAATGTTGGCGTACCTGACTACTGAAGGTGCAGACGAGGTAGTCGCACATGGCCAGCATGTGCAGGTCCACCAGCAGGCCCGTGAGCGACAGCGGCGTGTAGCGGCGGTGCGTGGCCGCGGTCTTGGCGATCGACGGGTCGCCCAGGAATGTGTACTCCGGGTATTTCTTGCGAGCGTCTTCTAGTACCTGCAAGAAAACGTTTTAAGGATTAAAACTGAGCTGTGATCGTTATCAATAAGGTGAGCCGACATCGAACCAAAGTAATCGACATAACCGTGAACGGGCGTGCCTGGCGTCATGTTCGTGAACAGGCGCCGTGGTCAACTCTTAGCGGCCATGGTTGATTTTAATTTTTCGTTGTTCTTTGTTTTATAAAGATAAAACAAAGAACAATTCAAAAATTCAAATCAATCAATCAATCAATTTTAAAGTCGTGCACGTTAGAAGCGTCCGTAATACAAAGGTATTACGGACGCTTCTAACGTGCACGTCTTTCTACATTGTTCTCACATGTATAATTTCAACATGAATGACGTAACCAATACTTTGTAACAATTTATTTAATTTAAAAGAGTGTCCGTGGAGTTTCTTGCCCGTTCTTCTCCATAGGTACCTACTACGCTTTGGAATGGGCAACTAGCTTCATATTTATGACTGACCGATTCCTTGACAATTCAAAAGTGCCTGTAAATAGTTTAATTGAAATAAATGCTTTGAGTTTGAACCCAAAGAATACGCAAGATGAAGTGGTAATGTTCCTTTTTTTTATATTTCTTTATTTACTTGTAATATAATTATGTTACGTTGTGTGCTTTTTAGACTGTGCAAATAAATGTATTTTCTTTCTTTCAATGGGCCGGCCATATCTGCTATACAATCGATGAACGTCGAGGGAGACGTATTCTTGAGGGTAGAGCGCGAATCGACAAATGTAAGGGCGCCCTCAGACAACGATACAAGCAGGAAAGCTGTTAAAAAGTAGATGAGAGTAGGCTAGGCTTCAGTTAAATGGCGTGCCATTGGAGATGCCTATATCCAGCAGATGACATATGCTAATAATAATGTGTGTTAAAAAAATCCGGATTTTCCGGAATAGTTTTCAATTAAAGCATTCATACAACATTACTTCTTTTGGACGAGTTTTCTACACTAGTCTTGCTTGAGTGTGTGAGGGGTATGTATGTGTGTGTACTCACGTTAGCGTCGTCAGTAGCTAGGTACACCCTGCGCACGTCGACCGTGCGCGTCAGCTCCATTTGATCGTAGTAGTCCTTCACGTGCGCCATGTACTCGTGAATGTGGTGGAACGCTGCTTCCGTGCCAACTTTATCCGTTCTTCTTATGTGGACACTGGAATTGAAAAATATAACAAATTAAAACCAATTTGATGATAGCATCCAACATGTACATCATCATCATCATCATGTACTGAGACGCAAGTGTGCACTTTTGATGCACTACTACTTATTGCTCAATAATAAGATCGATGACGCGACTACTCTAGCTCGCTGTTCATTATTTGCTCCGGACCGGCTGCGGCGGTCGCGCGCCTGTGCCTCGCGGTGCCTGTTCGCGGCTCCGCCTGTGCGTACCCATACTGCTCGATATGCCCCTACAACCCAGGCGATCAATCTGCTGAACGCCCTGATTGCTCAGGAGCCCGATGTTGACATATTTATGTATAGTGGTAAATTGATGTTAGATGTTTGTATTAAGTTTTTTACCTAAATGTTGTTGTTGGCTTGCTGCGCGCTTTGGTTTTTACTGTAAGTGCAGCAAGTAATTGTTATATAAATAAATAAATAAATAATAAATGTACAAGTTTATTAAGTACACTCAACAATTGTAAGTAATGAGGCAGTTTTATATAAATTCTTATAAACACGCAACAAACATGGCCACTCCATGCTTAATACTGGTATTCAGCTGCATTTGGTTAGACTGGAAGTCGACCAGCATAGTTGGGAAAAGACAAGGTAGGTGATGAATCACGCAAAAAAAAAATACTGTCGTCTCTTTTATTCACTGTTCGCAGACGCACCAATTTTTTAACGATTTGAAAATAATTTGGTTGAAATTTTGATCATGGATAAAACAAACAGGTTGGACAGACTTGAATAACAGGAAATTATCATCTAGGAACCCTGCTAAATATTTAAAATATTTGCTGATACAATACACCTGTACATTGAAAGACGCGTTTGACTTGCAAACTGATTAATGATTATAAATACTAATAGTCATTATGTAAATTCATCTTTGACAATGAATGCGCATAATTTAAAACAATAGCAAATTTTTTACAACGAAGTAATGACAAAAATATATGAAAAATAAGAAATAAATTAACAAAATGGAAACCATTATCGCGTTTAGTAACTGCACATTATCCGGTAAATAAACTTGGAACAATTCGAGCTCTGCTCGTAAAACTAGTTATGCACTTTATGGAAACAAAACGACGCAAAAGTAATTAATTTTATAGAACATTGAAATTACAATTAAACTTATCGCAGCTGTAAACTGTTCCAATCAAGACCGTTTATTGGTACGGCCAAACACGTCAGTCGAAACACTTGTGCCGTCTAACCTGGATAAGTGGGATCTCAAGAGACCTAAGATTATTTGTCACTTAAATAGGCTTGTCATTTACCTAGTTTCCCCAATAGTCAGGTTTCAAATGACAGACTTATTTACAGAGGGTAAGACAGGTCGTAATGTACCGTTTTTTCATTTATAAAGGAGAGAACAAACTTGTCGCAAGCTGTCCAGACCAATATTCAATTATACAGGCTACTGAACAAAGTTCCAATTATAGAGGCAAAAATCTAACAAATGCATTCTCAGTTATAAAGGTTTCATTATTCCTAGTAACAGAGGTATTTCAATGCAAAAGTGTCGGAACCTCATTCTAATTATCTGTAGTAGAATTACAATTCTCACATATCCACTTAAGCAGCGGGGTAATTGCGTAACACGCTAACAGTAGCAATGGCTTTCATTTTGACAGTAGCAATGGCTTTCATTTTTACAACATTCATTGCGTTATTTACGTTGCTGAGCAGACAAATTTTTCGAATAGTTAAATGATTCAGGCGTCGACCTTACGGAAATCCATTATAAAATACAATAGACGTAGATATATTTAGTAACCTACTCTGCTTATCTATTCCAAAATAGTCATAAAAACCTCTTTCATCTGTTAACGAGGCATCCTCAGGATGACGATTGACTTGTCCCGAACACGACGTGTTGCCACGCAACTCGTTCCTCTTTAGAAATAGTTAAGCGGAATAGGTCACTAAATATAATGTGTAAATATACGTCTATTGTATTTTTAAACTTTTTCGAACATATGAAGCAATGGATTAGAAAGAAAGAAAGAAATTGTCACTGTCAATTTCAAAGTGTTGCCTTGATCATGTGATTGACTGTCGCAGTTCGAAACACAGTTAAATTTATTCATATTTTTCTTCTTTAGAAACATGCATTTTTTTATTTCTCCGTTCATAAATAATCAAATTAGAAACAGGAAAACGATATGAATAAATAAAATTGCAATAAAGTAGTGGGTATTCATTAGTTACAGGCGGTTTAAAAAAAAAATACACAAATCTAATGGTGTATTTTTTTTCCCCCGAAAATGATAGTTTAGTTAAGTACAAGAAATATTATTACTTTTGTTTTTGCATTAGTCAAATAATGGAATGGTATGTTGGGTTTCCATGCACGCTTCAGCGTCGAGTGTTGAAATTGCAACAGTGCAATCATATTTAGATATTTATTTATTTAGTGTAAACGGGCTAAAGTTTTGAGAATCTATTCTAATTCTCAGTTAGTGGGTGTTTCCACTAACAAGGCAATAATGTTTGAATGAGCGTTTACCCCTTCCCTACCACCCCTTACAGAAAATGCAGGCTATACTGTATTTGTATTGAATTTATATATTCATTAGTCACCGGAGTCTCAATCTGTGCCCAATTGATGGCAATAGACTCGCCATCTATTACATGGGACTTAAACATAACTAGCGAAATGTAGGTTTATTATAGGTACACCTCTGCGTTACCTCAGGGAAAAAAGGCGTGATTTTATGTTATATTGTGTGTGTTAAGAGTCCATAATACCTCAGCTCAAATTCACTCCTTATCTCGGTCGCACGTTACTGCTCGCGGACTGAGTGAGAGCGAGACTGAGCGGCGGGGAGAAGGCTCTAAGGCGCCAATAGTTTAGGCAATTTCTTTTTGCGGCGAAAAGACTGGTAATTTAAAAAAATACACAGTATCTGCTTTATAGTTAGTTCAGCAGTGCTATTCTGTAACCATCTCACCGTGAAAATTTAGGTGAAATGAGCGTGGAGTGAGCTGTCATTTCACAGGGATTGACACTATTGACAGCTAACTTCACCTAAGTTTTCACGATGAGATGTTTACAGAATAGCATGGCTGTTATTATGCAAAGTTTCATGATCTAATTTGAAGTATTTTTTGAATACCAGCAGTTTATTATTTACACGATTCCAAAAAAAACCTCCAAACTTCGGTTTGGAGGTTTTTTTTGGAAACGTGTTATCGTCACACATTGTACTTAACATTAATCCTCAACTTTACCATATATTTATTTCAAAATAAATGCTGCAGTATTTTCGATATAACGGAGGATCGTGCTAAGCTATGTGAGGTGTGATAGCCTCTTAATGATAAGTTTTAGTATATCTTACCCAACTATAGGAGTTTTGAAGTTCATCTTAGCGATGGTCTCGTTGATCGCTTTTTGCATCGCTTGCCGAGGCTTCAGCACGTATTTGAGCATCTGACCGATCCACCACGAGGACGGGTCTCCGTTAAACCGAGTTATCCTGTAATATAATCATTTATTAAAAATGGAGGAGGTCGATATTCGTAGAGGCCCTTAATATAAACAATGATTAGAGATCACGGAAAGCGTGTATATTATGTCGTGCTTATATATTTTTTTTTGTTATGTATTCGTGTGGTGTAAAGTATATATAAATAAAGTACTTATATAATAAATAAATAATTGAATAATTAAACAAATATGTTATGAAATTAAAAATAAATGTCAAAACTTCGTAATGCAAATAGTTATACATGTAACTATAATTTTATTCTTTAATTTTATTATAAAATATGTAATATAAAACTGAATTTGTAGTAAAGAAAACAATGTGGCTATAAAAAAAGATTAATTAAGACTTGGCAATACTAAAAAACATGTGTAGGAATACTTAAGGTGTTATTTTTAAAATACTCAAATTAATTTTCAATACGCATTTACCGATAACATTACTAAATATGATTATTTAATACTAGCTTTTGCCCAATTATCCTACGGAAACGGCCCGCGTGGAGGTCGGAAATTATCCCTCGGAAACGTACCACCGGGTTGAAAGTATCATGTATAAATCCAGGTTATAAAAAAAAATAAAATGTTTATTTCAATTTCATAGGGCATTACGATACAGATTATTGGAGATCACCTTTTAAGCAAGGAATTGCTTGTGTTAGGAGACTCCGCGCTTCCACTTGTCATTATTATGCAATTGAAACGTGGACAATGTAAACATGCAAAACTAAAAATTAATGGGTAACTTAAAATTATATAAACTACGTATCTGTATGTGCCAAATATCATCCAAATCCTATTAGTTTCATAACTGAACTGAACTGTTTGGATTTTCCAAATAGTCGAAGTGTAGATATTATGATAATTGTTGCGTTATATTTAGACACAGTAGGTTGGTAGTAGTGGGTGTGTGCAATTAGTTGTAGTTTGTAGGGTTGGATTGATTTGGTTAGTGGGGGTAGGTTGGATTAGGTTAGTTTTGTAGATATTGTTTATTTTTAGTTATAGATTATAGTTTTATTTAAATTATTGTTTTAGTTAGTCAGTCAAATATGTAGATAGTTGTTTATTGTTTTTGGTTCTTATATTGACTAGACAAGAACACAATTTCAGTTTATGTTTAACCAGTATTATTTTTTTTGTAAAATAATACTATTGATTGAAATACTATCATGAATTCATGTAAGCCTACCTTCTTTTTGTTAGGTTACTGCTCAGAAATTGTGCGCAACGTGTCGTGAACAGAATCAACTTGTATGCATGTAACGTACTACCGGAATTAAAACTATCCTATGTGTGAAATCCAGGTTATAAACTATCTGTGTGCCAAATTTCATATAAATCCGATCAGCCGTTTTTGCGTGATTCAGTAACAAACATCCAACATCTAAATGTAAACAAATTTCATATTTATAATATTAGTAGGAAGTAACAGACGTAGGGAATAAAATTGCGTTTTACACCACGCAGTGCGGGAACATAAACCGAAATCGACAAATAGCAACGACAGTAACATTATAATATGGAGGAGAAAAAAACAGTTTTAACTTACCTATGAGCCAAGTCTTTGGGTATGGCGAGCGGTAAGAACTTCGGCTTCTGAGATATCGAGTCTATGAACGTAAGAGACAACACCTTGGCATCGTACGTTACTGAAAGAAATGATCAAGACTATTAAAACAGAAAATTACTCTAATACGATGTACAGTCAAGGAAAGAAAAGTTTAGGGATCTTTATTAATGTGAAACATCTAATGCAGCGGGTCAGACCAGCTGTTGGCTGCCAACAGCCAACATCCAAACGAAATTTTATTTTTTATTTTATTTTTTGTTAGAAAAAAATAATATTTTTTTTTATATTATGCCATATTTTTTTTATTATGAATGATAATTTTTGACATTGCCATGTTTTTTTATTATGCCATATTTTTTGATAATGCAATATTTATTTCCTTTAATGAACCGTCCTTTTATGCATATTTTCTATACAAAATAGTTTCGATGTTTCACATCTGCCAGGCGTCCCACGACGGCTGAATTTTATATTTGCACCGTGCGGGATACTTTTATTTATACGAGTAACTTTTCTTTTAAAATGAAGAATTAAATTAGTATTTAAATATTCATTTTCATTCCACGACAGTAAATAGAACATTTAAATATTTATTATTATAAGAACACATGTTTCAATATTATTAACATTAGCACCGACGATTAGCACGAATAGCATATAGATATACGTTACTTTACAGGAACGTGTTTGTCGCTAGACATTCACAACCATTTCATAAGATTTGGTTTCTGGTTTTTTTTTTTCTTTGGTGTCACGATACCGTTTACTGTAGTATACCTATTTTAGCTCAATGTTGGTGCTACGATTAATATCATACGAAAACATTTAGGTTTAAATAAACAGTTGCTTTGGAAATTGAAACGTTATACACAATATGAAAATATAGGTATCTATACTCCATTTGAATTAAGATTAGACATTTAAATAAACCTTTTTTACAGTCCGTTCAACCGATTTTGACTTCTATACCGTAGTCATAAGGATGGCTTTAAAAGCCAAAAAGTGGTTACAACACCAACTGTTTACTGCAGCTGCCATTTGCCATGCCACCAATAGAAGTCAAAATCGGTTGAACGGACTGTAAAAAAAGGTTTTTTTAAATGTCTTGCCTTATTTCAAATGGAGTATACGTCAAAACTATCAGTGCATGTATATCCCTTTTCTTATATTTTAATCAAACATTAAAGTTGAATAATAATAATAAAGTTTGAAAGTTGAGTGTAAAGGTAAACTGAAAAAAGTAAAATTTTACAATAAGAATATCACATCAATATAAACAAGATAGACCAATAATATGAGAAAATACGATTCATTAGATACGAAACAGTCAAATCATTACTCGGGGTTAATATAAACCTTGTTCCCATTATGCCAACTGAATTGCATTTTTAAAAATCTTATTCTAGATGCTGTTTGAAAGGACTTCTACTTTATTTGTGAGTGTCTACTTCTTTTTTAATGAGTGTACTGAATTTCGAGTCTTTGTAAACCACGCTACATATAGGTAGAATACGGTCGGTCGATTCTGTAAAAAGATCAACGTGAAACTTAGGTGAAGTGAGCTGTCACTGTCACAAATCGACCGGCAGGATGCTAGGGATTAACACTATTGACAGCTCACTTCACGCTCACTTCACCTAAGTTTCACGGTGATATTTTCCTAGAATCGATCGGCTGGTATTCATCTGCATCCGGTTAGAGTGGAAGCCGACCCCAACATGATTGGGAAAAGGCTAGGCAGAGTGATTGACTTGTCAAAAGATTACCAGCTACAAGGAAGCCATAGTGTAGTCTTATGTATTTTTTTTAGTGATGCAACGAATACTACTTTTACGAATACGAACACGAATACGAATATCAAACCTACTATTCGGCGAATACGAATACGAATACGAATATCTCGCCATGGTAATAAAAGACTTATTTATTTGATGAATGTTTACTGTTCTAATAATTAAAATTTACAATAGGCAAATTTTTATTTAAAAAACAAAATTTGTAGATTTTCTGGTTTTAGGCGATTTCTTTTTTCAGTCTGAATGTTCCCAGCCGTTGAAAAAAGTCTTTCCGAGGCGACTGTACATGGCTTCAGTGAAAAATATTTGCTTTGTTCTCGTTTACGAGAAGACATTTTCAATTCAACTTCAACTTCTTTAAATTCGCAGCAACCTCAGAAAATAAATAAAACAATACTCTCTTGCTTGACTTGTGCTCACGACTGACAAATGAAATAAATGGAATGAATGGTTCGTAATCGTAATGATAGGGAAACTCCCGGAGCCGCTGAAACTGTATAAACTATGGCCGGGGAGTCCCCCGTCGCGTCGTCGTTGCGGTTAAGGGCCCCTGCATACGTTATATTTTTACGCGCGTTTTTCAAATCGGCAGTAATTAGAGTTGCGTACAAAAATATTAGTTTTTAAATATTCGTATTAGTATTCGCCGAATACGAATATTCGGTAATTGTCTACTATTCGGCGAATACGAATATTCGTATTCGTATTCGTTGCATCACTAATTTTTTTGTAAATAAAAATGTAAACACAAGTTCTTTTAAACTGACTAAACAACCAGTGGCATAATGACAAGGCCACCTAGCTTTACACATCAGGGGGCCTACCAACACCTCTAAAGCAGTATTTTTTTATATTACAGTGAAAACCGTTTATAACGACTTCGAAGGGACCGTCGGATTACGGTTGTTATAGCCGGTAGTCATTATAACCAAAATCTATGTTAAGTAAACAGAAATGTGGAAGCTTGTAATTAGCATTGTGTTATTAGTCTATAAGTTTTCTGAATTTAAAAAAAAAAAAAAATGCTGTGACCTCAAAATTTCGGCGTAATAACCGGAACGTCGTTTTAAGCGAAGTCGTTATAAACAATCGCTGTACTTTAGTGTGGGGAAGAGATGAAGCTCTACAGGACGTATAGCTCCATCTCTTTCCCCCACTGAAGTAAGATTAATATAATACTACTTTAGAGGTAGTGGTAGCCCCCAGGCCAAAAAAGTGTAACACATAGTATAAAAAAAATTACATGTCGCGTTTATCATTGGTGGCATCCGTAGCATATCTTCAGGACATTCTGCCAAGTTGGATATATTTTCCTTAATGCACACTAGGGAGGTCACCGTTTCTAGTAATGTCCAAAAATAAAATAACAATTACTTTCTGATTATTGCTCGCGTAGCCAAGATTGATAATGCTGAGTCTGAACCAGGAGAGCATTGTTACTTAGAATTATAACATGATAAAGATAAAAATTGCATAAATATTATAATATGGTGTAAAAACACCCATCACATAGCCGTTGTCTACGCATTCTATTGTGGTGGCATCTGCATCGCCACATGCGAACTATGCATCACACTGACGTGACGCGAAATCCTGCATCGCGAAAAGCAGGGTTTACCGCACGATCAGCATATAATTATATAACTTTTCGAAATCATTCGTCGGGCAGTTGCCCACCAGACACGACACCCGTCTGGTTGGAGGATCCTCCCTTTCCAATAGAGGATGAGTGAACTTTACATCTTGTTCCTGATACATCCATACTGCACAGCAAACTAAGTATCGTCGAGCAAAAAATATTGCTGGGAAATGACTTTATTTCTTGGTGTGTAAAAGCGCTCTATACAAGGTGTCAGGGACATCAACGCGAAAACTGTTACCATGGATTCAGAACATGGTTCTGAACCACCCTACGTTGAAATTTGTCGTCAGTTATTTAAAAAAAATCATCTATTCCATACATTTTGACTGCGTAGGTAGGCACTTTACTATGAAACAGCAGATTTTTTTAAAATAACCCACGAAATATTTCCACACAGGTTCAGAAACATGTACTGCATCTATGGTTACAGTTGTCGTGTCGATGTTCCTGCCACCCTGTATAACGCACGCAAAACATACACACTGCATGCAACGGTACAGGAGGTGTGTTTTCGTGAAAACAAGTGAAAATAAGTTGGAACTTAGACCTTCAATATCTCCGTAACCACAAGAGCGGTCCAGTACAATCAAAAAGTCAAGTCCAAAACAAAAAAATCACTATGACGGGACGTACAAGTGACTCTCGGCTTATACGGGTTTTTTTTATTTTTTTACTGCCGGGTAAAGTCCGAAAGGGATACCGTGGCCCCTGGCAATGTACAGGCAACTGAAGGAACACGGGTGGGTTTTAGCCAATAAGAGTCTGATACGCCCTCCTGCTCCGCCCAGAGCGAGAGAAGTTACTTGATCACTACCCAAAGACAAAAAAAAAAAAAAGAGTTTTTACACCCATTGTAACTACATATATTTTGCTTAGGTAAGCTAGGTAATTTAAGTAAAGTCCCCGTCACGAGAAGCTAGAATTTTTTTAAACAAAGAATTTCTTCAAGTTACGTAGCGAAACAAATAATCCCAAATTCAAACAACACAAAGTAACAGACGTATAAGCGCTGTCGTCTAATGTTTTGTGGTACTGCACGCGTCTGAGTTCCAATACCACAAAACGTTAGACGACAACTCTTAAAGCTTCGTGCAGACTAGCGCGACGCGACACAGGTTATTGTTATTCCGTGAAGTTTTCTTAGAAATTGTATTGTTCGAGTCACGTCGCGCCGTCGTGTCGCGCTGGTCTGCACGAGGCTTTATATCGCTAAAATATAACCCGACCAACTGAAATTGCTCGTTAGTTTCGTATAACACGTATGTTACTTTGAGTTGATTGAATTTGGTTTTTATTTTTTGTTGATTGAATTGTCGCTACGTAACTTAGTAGAAGTTCTTTATTTTTTAAATCTGCAGCTTGTCGTGGCGGAGACTTTAGTTAAATTACTCGTTTTTTTACCACGTATTTTATTAGCGAACTATGAAAGTAAAATACCACTATCCATTCAAGGAACATAGGTATTATAAACAACATGTTTTTAACACGCATGTAAGTCATTATGTACAATATTAGATACATTTTGATAAAAGTATTATAAAAAATTACATGCTTCAGCGGTGTGCGCCGGTCGTGTTTTACGAATAATGCTGTCAATAAAATCCGCATAGTTTTCCCCTCTATTCGCCAACTCTTTTATTGATAATTTTCTTTTATCTCGAAAAGAAATATTACTAGGTATCAGTTTACCCAAATTGAAAACAAAGATTTCTCCACACTACAAGAACGTAACTCAGTATGAAGATTTTGGTTTTATCTTATTTACTTTTTCTCATATTTATCAGCACATCAAAATTTACAACTTGTAGGTACCGATACAAATAAATGTAACATTATTTTGACAATCGCAATAATATTGAAAGTAATCAATTAATTCATTGACGTCATCACAATCTTCTATATTCAACATGTAATTTGACCCCTATACGTGGCTGTTTAAGACAATGTCGATGCATCACAACAGACTATTGTGAGAAGAATGTATGAATATGAATGTGTTATTATCTGACGACAGTCAATCAAAGCAATCCACTTTGAAATATTCAAGTTTCGCCAATTTATTTCGGCTTTGCCGAAGATAACCGATGGTACCTTTGACCGTGGTCGAACTATACCATTTTGCCCGTGAACCAGATAACTCGACTCGAGCTGTTGAGCGCCGCAACCGCAATGAGATCATAGAAAATGTTAGAAAATTTTTCGCCTAGCAAAACAATAACAAAACTAATAAAAAATTAATTACCTGGCCACTGCACAACTTTATCATCGTAGGCGGTGGTGCAGCTGTCAGAGATGGGCATGAACACATAGTCCCAGCCTTTATTGTTGTACCGCCATCCCTTAGAGTTGAGGATAAGGGTACGTTCCGTGGCGTACGCGAATATCAGACAGTACACTATGTGGTGCAGCTGGCAACCGAAGCCGCAACCCTGGTGACAAAAAAAAAACAAAAGTAAATAACTTGTAGACAATGGACTATTTCGATTTAGTACTGCGTTTTGAATAGATTTTTTATTTTAATGTAATCTTTATCTGAATTTCATTTATACACAAACGCATAAGAAAAAACATAAATCATCATCATCATAGCCTTAAGCGTCGTGCAGACCGACGCGATGCGACTCTAACAAAACAATTTCTAAGAAAACTTCGCGGTAGTCTGCACGAGCCTTTAAACTCTTTCTTTTACCAAAAGCCCTATACTCTATTACCCCGTTATTTATCTTTTTGTAAACAGAATGGGAGTATTCTTTCGTTGATATATACATACTTCCATACCTACAGAAATATTAGAATTCTCAGAGAAGGAATGCTCGAACACTTACTCTGCACCCTAAGGCCGCGCGCACTTTGGACGCGTTTTCGTACGAATTTCACTCGTGCGAAGACGTACGAACACGCACGAACGATCCCGACCTTCCAAGTACAAAGGGAGTGCGCAGACTGAGTGCGACTTAGTCGTACGTACGTACGTTTAGTTCCGACGTCCGAAAACAATCCGAACTTGTTGGTATTTTTCTTGCGTTCAATGCGATATCGCCAGAACACTACCTATTTGACAGAGAAAAACGTACACGTAACGTATCGTATTCGTACGACCACGGTCGTACGTTTACGTAGGATACAAATTCGTGTCCGAAGTGCGCGCGGCCTAATTGCATAACACACTATCAATCACAATCTGAATGATGTTGAAGGATATTGCTAATCCATTAATTCACATGTTCGAAAAAAAAATCTGCTCGACAACGTAAATAACGCAATGAATGTTATTGAACTGTCAAAATAAGCAAGTGACATACAGCAGCAATGGGTTTCATTGCTGCTGTATGTTACGCACCCTAACTCACTCATTCATCACAAACCCACACGTATACAATACACTGCACACGTTTTAATTTAATACACCTAAATTTATTACGTATGTTTAAAGAGGCTTATAACAGCTAAAGCGCGGTCACTGTCGGACTGCATAGAAATGAAAGAGAAGCGCGATGACACGACGCAGGTAATTTATTGCAAAATACGAAGCAGTTAGCGATTTACAGAAAATCTATTGATTGGACTGGAAAATTAAAACACTATTATGCTAATATGTAGCTTGTAGAATAATCTGACAAAAAATCAGAATGATTGCATGTAAATTAATATGATTTTTAATCGTTAAAAGAAATTTTTAGAGGTATCTTCATGATTTTTTTCGATCGTATCAAATTAGTTGTCTAATGTTTTCAACACACGATCATACTAGCATATATCCTGAAGAATATCATATATTTTTCTGATTTTGTTTACTGCAGTGGATCATATTCTTTTAGGCATTATAAAACTTGCGTTTAGGCACGTTTAGGTCCTGTAGTCCCCTTAAATGAATTTATTGCTTCACACATCAAACCATCATTCATTTCTTTATTTATTCTTTACATTCGATTATTGTCGCCTCAGAAATCTTACGACCGATGATGCTGTGTGTTATATGCCTACCTATACTATGTTATATGTATTATCTTGTAAGATGAAGGAGACTAGTGTTGATGACACAGGGAATCCCAGTGTTGAGCGTAGTGCTATTTGAATTTGTAATGCTCTATTGAACAATAAAGTTTTTTCTTTATTTCTTTCTCCACAGATTTCGACAGAGGAGCTCGTGGCTAAGTAATAGCAGCCGCACGGGTCGATCCATCAGGTTAAGCTACGCTTGCCGGGGTTGGTCAGTGGAGACTCCTCCGTGCCTCGGAAAATACGTAAAGCCGTTGGTCCCGGCTGTCATTCGTGGATCTTTGACAGTCGTTACGTGCTGTCAGAAGCCCGGAAGTCTGATAACCTGTCTTCCAAAGGGGTATCGTTTTACCCAGTAAGCCGACCCCAATATAGTTGGGTAAAGGCTAGGCAGATAGTCATTATTATTAGCGAGGTATATTATATCCAAAAATCCCCACAACCTCAAAGTCATGTCATCTTCTATCTATTAATATTATTCATCGTTTTAAAACTACATTAACCTTCCAAAGGTTTTTCACCTCCCACGAATACTGTAACATGTCATCATTTAGCGATGTGCTGTGAACCGGGGCAGCGTAACCACAGTCTACTAAACAGTTCTAACAAAGTACTGTTAATTCCAGCTCGTCT
This sequence comes from Agrochola circellaris, assembly GCA_914767755.1. NCBI lineage: Eukaryota > Metazoa > Arthropoda > Insecta > Lepidoptera > Noctuidae > Agrochola > Agrochola circellaris. Next base: position 3,794,797 of record OU611853.1, read on the forward strand.
ATTGACACTCAGAAGCGTTTAGCATACCGGACATACACATAGCACGTAATCCCCTAGCGTTAATTGGCTCCGGACATTTAACAAAAGTTATCGCACATACTGATCTCTTCCGGACAATTTTTGGACGAGCATTATTCGTGATAATAATGGCCGGTGCGGCGCCTAGTAATAGTCTTTAGACACGAGTTTTGCGAGTTAGTCCAGTAAGTCAGACTACCACACCTGAAGCCAGTCAGTACCGAACTCCGTCTTGAAATGTATTCCTTCCTTCGGCACCTATCCCACCACCGATGAGGAAGGGACTATTTACTATCACTATTTCCTCGCTCAAGAAACTTAATAGAGGTCTCAGCTATCTAATTACGTAACATATTTTCATAAACGATTACAACAAATGAAACAGATTAGTTACTAATCTGTTTCATTTTGACAGTTCAACAACATTCATTGCGTTATTTACGTTGTTGAGCAGATTTTTTTTCGAACTTATGGAGCAATGGATTGCAATCTGTTTCAAAACGATTCAGATTCTGATTGATGGTGTATTACGCAATTAGGGTCCCGGTCAGTAAAAGAGATACATACCTACATGATATTAACCCAGCAAACATTTACGACGTTGAGTAGACGTTTTGGTGGAAACTTAATGTTATTTAATATAATCGTATAAATGCCATAAGGACGTTTACTCAACGGCATTAGGGCCCATTTTATTCAACTAAAAGCGCTAAGAGTTTCGTGTAACAGTCATATAAATACCTACTTAGTCGCATAGTGGTCATATACACGTCAGCGATTTGACTATATGTCATGTAATGATAGCTGTCGCGGCGTGTATTCGACTTCATGTCGAGTAATGCCACACAATATGACTTATATATTAATGTAATCGTTGTGTTATTGTCATTTAAAGATGATGCTTAAACTGAACGAATTATATTTATAACAGATTATCACGTTAATTTAATTTGGCACTGTTTTTGACAGCTGAGTTAATGTTACATTTTTTTCTTTGTTATTTGACGTGATATAACCATTTCATCAGTTGTAAACCATTGTGCAATCAAGTTTACTGATAAATGTGAGGTAAGTTCGTAACAAATTTTTTATGCGCTTTTAAAATTTTAATGTTTTCACATATTTTTACTAATAATTTATTAAGTGACTGCGTCATATGACAACTATATAACTTCCCGACCTATAAACTGCGTGTTTATTGTAAATGTGTACGCCATGACAGTTGGTTTAGGGATCAATAATAAAATAATAAACGCCTAGCTAACTTAGTTCAAAGAGTTTATATTTTATATAAATAATACTTTTGTTTTAGGTAAACCCCACAATGATCTACAATTATGCGGATGTCGATAAGTTTTTATCAAAGATGGACTTCATCGAAATGATACGCGCACATTTGAAATGGCCGTGGTCATTAACTCATTTTATCTTTTTTTCTCGTTGTTATGGATGTGGTTTCCAGATAGTCCGTGGAAATAGACCGTTACATTTTGTTTTAACAGACAAGAATGTAAATAATTTATTACGTTACGGTTTATTTTGGTGCCCTCATTGCAAATATTTTGCTATCTATAATCATTTTCCAGAAGACGAATGCGAGTATTGTAATTAGTCAGTTAATCATACCTACCCATTTAAATTTGAATCATTAAATAAATTTTAACAATTTTGGAAACACACTTCAACTTAATAGGTAATACTTATTATACTTTATTAGTATCAGTACAAGAGTTAAAAAAATCTCTACAGTTGTAATTATGTTTACGCCTCTCACACAATTAGCTATAAAAACTGAGTTAAACACTGAGAACAATTATAACTTGTTAAAAGTTAGTAGCGTAATTTATCTATTGAATCCGAATAGAGGTTTAACTATTATCCCGAGTAACTAGATGGCGCATTGTACTTAAACGGAAACGGAACCAATATGTCGCTTTCGCTCGCTCTTTAGGCCGTCCGATGCTGCGATGTCTCGCTCGCAGGAATATCTCCTCTAATACGCAGAATTTACCTTTGCTTCTCGCTCTAGTCAGTCAGTTCATCAGTTGTAATAGGTCGGTAATAGCAAGTGGGCGCGTGGCGCTTAAATTTTAAGAAACCCAAATTATCAAATAGCAACAAAAACTTATTAGGTACAATTATTAAAGTTCTAATGTTTAAGAACCTATTGTTACTTAGTACGTTTTTGTTGTCCATATTAACTTGTTTACTTATTTTTAGCAAAATGCCTTTTAAAATAGTGGAGACCACAGAAAATGGTAAATCTTTATTAACTACTGTGCCAGCACCATGGGAACAACGTGGAACATTGTATTGGCCACGAAAGAATGAGGCTATTTTGATAAAGGCTGAGGATTCTATACCAGAAATAAATTGGAAATCGATGCCATGTATTCTGAAGCGAAATAATATTCCCAATTATGAAAGTTCCGAACAACAAATCGCTCTTATGTCAGATATGTCCGACACGGATACGGAACAGGAGATCATTGCAAAAACCCAACGACCTAAAAAATCGACCACACAAATAAATTTGAACGACCTGGTAACTGACTGTCTATTGGTAAGTTTATTAACTTTATATACTCGTATTTATATTTCTGTCATTACAATCTCGAGCCCGAAGAAATCAGCTGTTAGAGGATTTAATTTTAATAAATAAATAAATAAATTTAATATCCTAACTTAATGTAAATGTGAAAGGGAGTTAGTTTGTTTGTTACCCCTTCATGCTTCGCTGAACTGATTGAGACGAAAGGTATCGAGATAGATTAAGACCCTGGGAAGGACATGGGCTATCCCATGTCCTTCCCAGGGTCTTAATCTATCTCTCTCTTTATTATACAATTATCATGAAAGGGGACGATAAGGGGGGCAGAATTATGTATGAAGTATTAATTCCATGCGGACGAAGTCGTGAATAAAAGCTAGTTAATATTAATCTTTTCTTCCTTACTCCTTAATCCAGTTAATCTAGTTGAAAATCTAGTTAATATATAAATGCGAAAGTGAGTATTTTTTGTTACTTCTTCACGTTTAAACTGCTGCTTAAATGATATTTGGTATGGAAATAGTTTGAGACCCTGGAAAGGACATAGGTTTTAATTACAGAAATCATCACTAAAGGGATGTTATTATGAAATTTTGATTCCACGCGGACACTTGTAATTTATATTTTGTTTCTTTTAGGAAAATACCAGTGACGTAGAGTTAATTGATCAAAATGCAAGTTTTGATATTACACCACATTCATCTCAAGTCGTTGAGGTTATAGAATTGATGAAACCATATGATCAAGCCAGTGAGACCACAGGAATCCCAGGAATTAGCGCAGAAAAACTGGATAGTATAGCGCTAAAGCTCGATCATTTAATAAGCGTGGCATCAGCGAATGAAGTAAATATACAAGTGCTATTTGATAATCAGCAAAATATTTTACAAAAACTTGCGTTATTGGACACCAAATTAGAAGAATTGGTGACACGTATTTCGTTACCAGTGACTGACACTAATCGACAGGGCAATAATGACAATAATTTCAAAATTATATGCAACCTACAGGAACTCACTAGTTTTGAGGAACATTTAAATAATCCGCAAGCTGAAGAAAATATTATAAAGTTACTTTCTGTAACTTGTACAAAAGGCAAAGGTCGCGCACATAATAACGCTTACGCATTGGTCGATGCCATGTTCACTCGGCAATTTATGACCCAATGTTCTTGGGCTGGAGGTACCAGAGGAGAACCAAAAATATGTTTTAAGTCTTATACTAAAACTATAACATTATTTTTTAAAATAATACACCAATCTGACAATGACTTCACAATACCAGAGTGCGAATTATTTTTAAAAAACGTTATGAGGCATTCTATTAAAAGAAATGAATCCAAACTGCTGAGGGCTTCTGCTCAAAAGAACAGACCAAAAAAAGCGAAAGTGTTGCAAGAAAATAATCGCCAGTCAGTTGAAGAGCAACGTGATGTCCAGAATGTAGAGCTAGAAAATACACCACATCAGAAAGAAAATGCCTCACCACTTGATTTGACCAGCTAGATTGGGATACAGTTCCTATGATGGTCGCATATACGGACAGTCACGATTCGACTATTTGATTATTTGCGTTCGATTGTTCGATAATTTAAAGTTGTTTCCTGTTATTTTTAATGTTAATTTTGTAATCTTTTCACCTGCGAAATAATTAAATAATAAATTGTAGTTAAAAGAAACCTTCCACTTCTTAATTATATAATTATTTAGCAAGTAAAAAGATTACAAATTTGAATTTTATTTTTTGTTAGGTTGTGATTTTGTATGTTCTATTTGTGATATTTTATTTTTTGTAATTTTTAATGACATTATTAGATAATTAAGATAATATAAATGTTTCTAGTTAGTTTAAAATAGAAGGTTTGTATCGATTAACGTACATTACGGTATAGTTTTTAATGGTAATTTTGTAATCTTTTCACTTACGAAATAATTATATAATTAAAAGGTGATAAAAGGATTTTGTTAACTTCTAGTGCTTGAATTTGAACTTGTTTTTTGTTATTTGACGATGTTGTATGTTCTATTAAGAAGACATAAAAGTTCCTAATATCGGAAGTTTAAAATAGGTTTGTATCGATTAACGCACATTACAGGGTTTGACGCGATTAAAACTTTTACCAAAGTATTATTTTTAGTTTTCAATAAATAAATGTATATGTTGCCTGTTGTGTAGTAATTTTGTATGTTCTATTGTGAGATTATTAGCTAAATAAAAAGTTTCAATATGGCAAACCAAATGAAGGTTTGATTTTGTTAATTTACGTTTATGGATCAAAAAGCGATTTAAGTTTTTCCAAAACTAGCAATATTTTAAAGCTTTGCTTAATTTTGATTTCCAATAAGTGTCACATTTTGACTAACTTGAAATGTTAATTACGTTCTAAGGGATAATTAAAAAAATTAAACAATTTTTAATGCCTTTTTTATTACCTATTTCTTTAATGTATGAATAAGTGGAGCAAAATATATACTTGAGTTGTATGACACACTAACTAACTTACATTTTATATCACTAATATAATATATGGCTTCAGTTTGGGAAATTTCGTTCTCATATATCATAAATATATTAAGATATGAAGATTTCATAGGCGTTTCAAAAACATCATTCCTTAAGTTTTCAACTCGATTTCCAATTATCTGCATACGTCCCTCGTTGCAAGTAGCAGAACGCAATTCAACAAGGTGGTTGTTGTTAGTCAAAAACCACTTATCTGCATTATCAGTTGAGATGATAAAGGATTCTAGTTGAATAACTGTCTTAAGTTTACTTCCATATTTGTAACTTTTTATCGTAGCGTAGTTATGACTAGTATCGTTTCTTAAGTTCTCTACAATATTATATTGTTTCTCTATTAATCTATTAGCAATTTGCTGAAGTGGCTGGTTTCCTTTTCTGATCATTCTCTTTATTGAACTCAATTTATTTTCAAAAGGATAAGCATTAAAACTCTGCAAGGTTCCAAATCTCTTTACTTCGTCTACTACGTGTATTAAATTGTGAACATTGCTTGTAATATACTCTTGGCCATAAATCTTGCCATAATTGTCAACGAAGTGTTTTAGCATTGTTTCTGCGACTGGTAAAAGTTGAAAATGTGTCTCGCTTGTACAAATAGTTACAGCTGAGAAAAATAGCAGAAAATGATGATATGCTGCATTATCTAAGACATCCTTTAATATCACAAAACTTAAATAGAGCAGAAAAGTACGGAACTCAGAACCTTTCCAATGTGACAAGTCTTTAAGGCTTCTAACACTTCTGTGTATTTCCTTTGGCATCTGACAGCATAGTAAAAATTGAGAGACTTTTCCTATTTCCCTTGCAGGCCATTTTGTAATTAGATTTCCTAAATTTCCGTCCCTCCAACCAAATAATAACCGTTTCATAATTCCCAAATCAATAATATGTAGAGAATCTCCTACAGGAAATTGTTCAATCATATCTATTGGCAACGCTAGCAAAGGAGAATCGTACTTGTGGTGATCTCCATACTTCTTAGAACGAAAGTCCGCGTCATTTCTACGTGGGCAATCAGTCTTTGCAAAAGTGACTGTGTGCGATTTATGACTATACTCGCCGACCACTGTACATTTCAAGCAACCATGTTTAGCATTAAAGTTGCATACTCCTGTAAAATACGAAACATAATTACAGTCAGTGACCAATAGTTTACGTATAATCGACTTTTATTTAAATTACTACTACTAATCGAAAACCTCTCACTACATTCTGTTTGGTTATCCAACTTAGAATCGTTTTTATGTAATAGACAGCGCTTGTTGCCACTCGACCATCTGAGCCGGTACAATATTACACCTAAGTTCCTGGTCGATTTTGACCGGGATGACTGTTTCAGTTTCGAATAAAACATTACTTAAAAAGTTAATAAGAATATCACCTAACAGAAAATTTTAAATTACATAATTGGGACTAGGATACCCACCTTTAACCAAGGCTCTCGCTGGTGAGTCGCATATGAAGGCTCTGACTTTAACTTCAATCAATGTATCGACTCCGTCTTGCGATGCAATTCTCAAATTATTAGACATTAATTCTTGCAGTTCACTTACAAAGGGATGAAAATATGCGGATACATTTGATGGTTTACTCGTACCTTCATAAATACCCACAACAAAAGGGGGCACATTTGGTCTTTCGTGGATGTTACATAATATAGGCCAAACTTGATGCTTAGAGCTGTTGAACAATGGTAGTCCGTCAATATTCACATTAAGCGAAACGCATTTCGGTTTATCATTTAGGTTTTGTAAAATCGTCTTTAAAGATTCAATGAGACCATTATGCCAGTAATGACCATCATCGATAAGAATTATTTGTCTATCTTTTTTACTTATTAAAAGCGCCCTTGGATCTAAAGGGACTATGCAGGGCATTCTTTTGTTCAGAATTACATTTAATTGCTTTAATGCAACTTGTGGAATATTAAAATCAATAGCCCACTTTTTATAATGGTCTCTGAAGTCATCATTTTTGGTTGAAGTGTCTTCTTTAACAACATTATCTTCATTTTCCAACGATGAATAACTGTCTTGAACTTCGGAAAATGAACAAGAGTCCTGAACTTCGGCAAATGAACTGCAGGGTATACTCGTAGTATTTTGGTTAAATTGATTGGTTAAATTTGCTTTTAAATGTGATACGGAACCCTTCTCATTTTCCTCACTCTCAGCTTGAGCTCTATTACTTTGTATTAAAGTACGTGCTTGAAGCGAATGATAGTTGTTTTTAACTTTTCTTTTGAATGCACCACTTCTTTTAATACTTTTCCACTTTTTTAGATCCATGTTGTACCAAACAGTAAATAAATATGATAAATTTGATTTCAAAATGGTGGAAAATGGTGGTATACAAGATTATTATAAACCTTTAATATGAGTATTAATTAAATAGCGGTCGTATTATCGTGTTTGTGACATTTTAGGATGTATACAGGTTGCACTCGTAATACTTATTCGACTTATATATAATGGTTACAAATACTACGTGTAAACAATTATTATCCGTTTAGTAGATGTTTAAAAGGTAATTATATGACAAAATTGACAGTATTATGACGTTTATACTACGAAAACGTTTACACGACGAAAAGTTATATAAGTAAGTTCTATAGATGACTTCGTAGAGGCTATTATATAACGATTGTAAAAAAATGTCGAAATAACGTCTATATAACATTATTATACGATAAAAAATGTATATGACTATTCGGACACATAATGCACCAGTACATGACGAAGAGTTAAAAAAATTACTCTAAAAGAACTTAAATAAGACTCAAGGTCATATAAAAGTTTGATTATATGACAAAAATGTTTGCTGGGTAATAGTTGATCGCTGACGGTTAACACTGCCTGCGAGAACTCTCTATTGTACATTTCTGGAGCGAGAAAATAGTCGATAGCTAATCGCTTCCCCGTCGGGGTTGGGACAGTCAAAGACCAGTGACTGAGCTATCAACTGAACTGATTCGCAAGCTGGCCTCGTGTGCAAAGCCCATTATAGGCGCCGCGCCGGGTACATTATAATCACGATTAATGCTTGTCCAAAAGTTATCCGGAAGTAATGACCGTATGTGCGATTACTTTTGTCACATGACGTAATCCTCGATTTCCTTTAACGTGATTATGTAAAGTTTGCTGATATCAGTTACAGATTCCATATATCGGGTGTAAAAAGACACTTTCCGAAGCCGAAAGCCACATATTCTACCCATTATTTGCATCATTTTTTTCCACTAGACCATACCTGGGAATCCACTGGTTCTGGAGATATTGAAGGTCAAAGTCGCATTTTTTTTTTTTACTTTTTCACGAAAATGAATTCTATGCGATAATACGAAACTTTTTTCCAAACAAACATTACCTGAATTTTAGATTTATCTTAACAGATTACGCATTTGAAGTTACAAAAACGCAATGAACAACAAGTACCTACCTACGTAGCGTAGGGGCGGAGCTTAACTAACACTGAATCCGTTCATTCAAGCGTGGGTTCGCGTTACATTGCGCGCAATAAAAACTTGTTTTTTTTTATTAAAAAAAAAAAAAAAACGGTTCCCAGCAATAATTTTTGCGCAAAGCTACTTAGCTATACGTACAGTATGCGTAGTTTACGGCTTTGTGATGTGTCTTTTTACACCCTGTATAAGCTGGGCCTCTTTTGGAGCTATCCAATTTCGCTCGATATAAATATTTTCCAACGGTAAAGTATCAAATTATAAAAGGAAGACGTGCGGCTTCCACGTTATTTATATTCTCTTTCATGTAGACACTATGTAAGAATAGCTCTTGTTGAGGCAGAATCATTGGCTTCAAACCGGGTTGCTAGAGGGGTTCACCATCCAGGGTACAATGAACATTCCGTAAGGCTTCGTAATTTGTGGACGCTTTTCATTTGATCCACTTAATATTCCCACCTGTCATACAAAGTTGCCCTCCCACAAGTGCATGTTTTGCATGGCATGCGAACTTCCTGCGTTAACCTTTTGTCAGTCACGAATGTGTGAATTTGAAATGCAGCTTTCGAAATTCCGTTGCTAGTAACAATATAACTAAGCAAAAATATGCACGGGAACAACGACAAAAAATGTTCGTCACAAAATTTCTATTTTTATTATTTACGTTAATGTCGTTATCGATTGTTTGATTGGTTGATTCAAATAACAAATATTATAGGGTATAAGTTTTCAGACTCGGGAGTCATGATTCTGGCCCGAACTGTAAATCCCAACCTTAAATGTTCTGACGTCACAATTCTACAGCTCAGATCAAAAATAGTGATAGATTGATTACTCAATCTGAAAACGCGGTCAAACAATCGAAAGCATATCGAAAATTCATATTCATTTTAATGTGAAACATTCACGCAACATTTCGCCCAAGGGCATAAAAACTCTGACAGCAGGTTAGTCACTAACCGCACGGAAAAAAAACAAAGACGCAACATTTAATAATTAATTGGAACAAAACTTTCGAGCCAAATTAACGTATAATTTGTGCATTATTGGCATAAAAATGTGCCAAAAAGTAGCGCAACAACATCATCAATCTCCCGCGCGTAGTTTATTACAATGTTGCCGATAAGTGATGATAACTCAATTCTAGGGCTCGTTCCGCGTATGGGGTCGTGAGGCCAAATCACAATATTAGATAATTAAACTATTGACCTTGTGCGCACGATAACTGGGTTCAAAATGATTTTGTTCAGCACCCACACAATGTCGTAAAAGGCATTGACTTTTTCTTAGAATTTTTTGCGGAAGAAAAAGTATATTTCGGGATATAGAACGACTTTTACGCTGTTTTCCTGTTTTTTTATGTTTATTTCTGTTTTGCGTTTATATTTAGAAGAGTTTACGAGCCAGCTTTGTTGTTTCGCAGAAGTTGGTATGCAATGCGCCATTTAATAATCGGAAACCTTAAATATGTTTCTACAAAATAATACTTTAATCTAAAATTGTTTAATCTTAGTTGAATTTTTCCATGTTCGATAATTTTTTTAATGCCTATTTAAAATCCTGATAGGGTTATAAAAGAACGTATTAAATATATATTTACTTACATACATACAGACAAAAAAATACACTATTATTGAAATCTTTCAACCATTATGCTGTTAAGTACCTTCTAGTTTGTCATTTAATGGCCTTTTTCGTAACAACCTCGACGTGCGAATCGATGGAAGAATTACGTACTTATTTTATCGATTTTCTTGGTATATATCTCGCTCTAGCAATATAAATGAGTATGGTTGAACTGGACGCTTGACGGAATATTTGCAACTCCTTTTTGAAATATATTATTTCGGTTTTCAAAACAGCCTGAAGGAGAATGACACCCAGGGGAATGATCGAAGTTCTTCTTTTCGTGTGGTTAGTGACTAACCTGGTATCAGAGTTCTAAAGCCGCCCATGGGCCTCTAACTTGGCTCCACCAAAAAAACCCGTCGGCCGTCGAGAAATATTTCTCAGGCATGCCGGTTTCCTTACTATGTTTTTCTTCACCCTTTTTTTAAGCAAGTGATAATTATAAAATACACACATGAATCCAAAAAGTCAGTGGTGCGTGCCTTGGGTTGGAACTCGAGACCAATGACTTGGTAGTCCGACGGTCACACCACTAGGCTATCACTGCTCTATTATCGAACTAAGACACGTAGTTGAAAATTCTCATGAGCCTCCTTGACTGGCGCCCCTTTAGGTTTTAAAAGAGGTGCCCAATGCAGGCATCAAAACCGAATTAGAAACTTAAATTTTTGGAACCAGTAAGTGATAAACCTCATGAGCTAAGCAAAGACCTCTAAAACTTTTGCTCCCAATTTCGTTCGGAGAGTAAACACAAATACGAAAATACCGCTGCACGATATGTGGTCTTGTCAGTTCAACATTCCAATCGCACTGCATTCAAAATACATTAGATGATATACTAATAAAAAATCTCAATTTCCTTTACTACCATCTTACTAGTACAAGGTAATGTAAACAACGTCACGGTGTCAATGGCCTAATGACGGATGCGTACATTGCGTACGCGCGTGTCACCGCGAGCCGCGAAGTGACGGATGATCACCGGTGCGTTTGTTTGCGATCTAATTATAGCGCAGGGATTGTAGGGCTCCTCAGATTCATGGGAACAGGTGGGCGACTAGAATAAATGTGGTTTTGTGTTTTCTTTGTTTTTTTTTTTCTGAGCTAAGAGAAGGTTCACCTCGTTTATACAACGTGTAAACTTAGTTAAGTCGGCTCTTGAAGGATCCTCCGGGGATTGACACACTCATTCACTCACTCACTCAGTCACTCTCTCTCGCTCTCTCACTCTCTCACTGTCTCTCACCCACTCTCTCTCACTGTTTCTCTCTCTCACTGTTTCTCTCTCTCACAGTATCTCTCGCTCACTGTATCTCTCTCTCACTGTATTACTCTCTCACTGTATTACTCTCTCAGTGTATCACTCGATCTCTCTCTCTCTCTCTCTCTTTCTCACTCACTCTCTCTCTCTCTCTCTCTCTCATTCTCACTCTCTCTCATTCTCTCTCTCACACACTCTCTCTCTCTCATTCCCTCTCATTCTCACTCTCTCTCTCATTCTCACCTTCTCTCTCATTCTCACTTTCTCTCTCATTCTCACTTTCTCTCATTCTCACTTTCTCTCTTTCTAACTCTCTTTCATTCTCACTCTCGTTCTCACTCACATTCTCACTCTCATTCTCATTCTCACTCTCATTCTCACTCATTCAAACTCTCATTCTCATTCACACTCATTATCTCACTATCATTCTCACTCTCATTATCTCACTATTATTCTCACTCTCATTATCATTCTCTCTCACTGCCTCTCTCAATCACTCTCATTATCTCACTATTATTCTCACTCTCATTATCTCACTCTCATTATCTCACTATCATTCTCACTCTCATTATCATTCTCTCTCACTGCCTCTCTCAATCACTCTCGCTCTCTCACTCTCGCTCTCTCACTGTCGCTCTCAGTGAGCTCACTGTTTTTAAATAAATGTGTTCGCGTCAATGTTCCTGCCAACCTCTATATCGTGATCGCGAATTCACGTCCTAAGCTCCAGTTCCTGTCTCGCTAATTATAGAAGGGCTAAATGGGCTAATCGAGATTGATGGCAACAGTTGGGGAAGCATTTATATAACAAACAAGTGACTAACGAATGTTTCATACTGTTTTCGATATTATTTGTTTTGATGACGAATTATAAGAAAGTCAACGCAATGACTTTTTTATTCTAAGAAGTGATATGAAAACAATGTTTTGCCGAACAAAATCTTGCTATTTTATAGTAACGATTGAAATGTATTAAACAAACGAGGTAATAAAGGCAAATGTCCTTACAAGTTAAGGATAAAATAAGCTACCTTATCAACATAATAATTAGCCATAATAATTTTAAGAAATTGTAAACTATTTTAATATTTATTTATTTATTTTATTTATTTATTTATTTATGAATGTGGATGTTGATAAGTGGCAACTTATTTATTTATTTCTGTTCGTTTGCTAAGAAATATAAAAATATGTATCTTTACGCGTACCGCAACTATTTAAAATTCATACAAGGAAAGGCAATATCTACAATACGTACTGCTACTAAATGTCTAATCTCGTACATTGCACTAGGTATGGTCAAAGTAGAACGCAATAGTTTGCATATTTATCGTGGGAGGATAACATTTTTGTTCTAACCAATTTCTTTTTATGTAAGACTCTCTTTTGTTGAATTTATTGTTGTGACTGCTTAGGTAACTTCGTTTTCAAAATAATCTCCTCTATTCGTACTCCCATTGGTGTAGGATTTACCTCAGTTCCCAGTTGTTATTAGCACAGTAGGTAGCCGCAGCAAGTAGTACAAAGTCTGGTCAAGAACTGCGCAACCGCACTGAGTCTGGTACTGGAGAGACGGAGCTATACAGAACGTATCCGCCGTATCCTTCCCACACGGAAGTAAAATTAAAATAATACTGCCACAAAAGTTGATAGGCCCTGTTCAAGAAACTCCAATTCTGCCCAGTCATTTATTCAAATACACCTACCTTATTAAGATTGCATATGAGTTTCCTAGCATCCTTACAGTCAGGCGGATTCTGCAGATAATGCAGTCTTCGCTGTACCAGGTCGCTAACGTTAGCCGCCTCCGTCTGCCGCCATTCGTGGTAGCCGTCCAGCTCTTCAAACATTTGCTGGTCGGATAGCAGCGATCTGTAATAAAGGGTGGATTTCATATAATTTATTCTATGACAGCGAGAAAGAAATGTAATACTGAGGTAAGAACGGGTGCTACCCGTTCTTACCTCAGTATTACATTTCTTTAAAGATATGAGAGAATGCAAAAGGCCAAAGAATACAATAAATTTTATGGAGGAAATCTACACTCAGCACCTGGTTGGTACGGGTTGAAGGAAAGGGAGTTTGGAGAGAGAGAAAGGTATGATTATGTTCAGCAGTTCACAGATATTTTATATACACATATGAAATAGCCTTTTTTTTTTTTGAGGTTGGGAAATTTTCAAATAACTTCTCCCGCTCTGGGCGGAGCGGGAGGGTGTGTTAGACTTTTACTGACTAAAACCCACCCGTGTTCCTTTCGTTGCCTGTGTGCCGGGGTCGCGATATCCCTTTCGGACAAACTCGCAACCCTGGCAGGCATTGGCCCTTACGTACCCCGTCAGTTGGTGATGACATCTCTTTGAGCCGCGCGTGGAACACAACGCGCCATCGACCCGGGCCTGGTCCTTATCGGACGGCGAGTTACCCATTGCTCACCGTCCGCAAGCCCGCGCCTACAGTCGCCAGAAGACGGGAATAGCCTACATATCCTCCATGGGCAGAAGGCACGAGTTTGTGACCGCAAATGTCAACCATTTTCGAGTAATTTGACATTTTATATTTTTATTTCAAAATATAAAATGTCAAATGACTCGAAAATGGTTGACATTTGCATAGGGGTCATTTGGTTGCCTGATTTCTCCTACATAGCCTTAATGGATTGACGACCTATTACCAATAACCATGTTTAAAATAGCTGTCAACTGCTCACACAGTAACAAAGCAAGATAAGTAAGGGAACAAAGAAAGGGTGATGTATGAAGTATCCCTAAAGCCTTAGCCCACGTCTCACGGACGTAAAAATACCGCGGCGGGTTTTATTACGCATTGGATTTTCAACTCTGGGTGTTGAGCCGAGCATTGAGAATCTAACAGAATGCATCCCAGCGCATCGAAAAGATACACTGTTGGATTTTCAACTCTCTTCGCCAAGCAAAGCGTTGAAAATAAAGTGCGCGAAACGAAATCGCCGCGAGAAAAAACAGCTCATCGTACCTGGGGTTATTTGTAAGAATATGTAGGCATTTGTGCATTTTATATGCATCGAGTATGACTTCATACATCCTTCTTACATCTAACTTAATTGAAGGAACAAACGAACAGGAAAACTACCATACTGCATAACGTTGGTACCTATTGCTTAAATTGTAATCTTCAGGAAAAACACACTAGACTCTTGGTTGACATGTTGCAATCATACAACCGACTGGGGTCATGACATGATAACCTTATTTCGAGAGTAACCATGTGAGTTAGTCGAAAACACTGCTCATTGGATTTAATTAATAGGTTTGGACATTAAAGAGTTGGACAGGAAAACCTAAACATTACTCTCTTGCTAAACAAGAATAATCGTAGGGTCAGCAACTATTCGATTAACACTGCTTCATTTACACATCATGTAAATCGAGACAAAATTATTCGATATATTGTATTCCAGCATTTCATATAATATCTAAGAGTTCATATAAGCATAATAAGCCTATAATGTTCCCACTGCTGGGACACAGATTACACACAAAAACACTTAGTTTTCAATAAAATTCTCAGGAGCACGCACTCGCGACCTTCAAACTTACTGCTATAGTTTGACCGAGACCTCTTTACTTAGGTATGTCCGCGAGACGGAGGGGCAGTGCAGTCCATTGATTCGTCAACGCTCACAGCATCCCGCCGCTCATTGGTCATTACTGCCTAGAAGCATTTTTAGAGGTGGGGGCCTAGACAGCACGTCGCGGCGGCGCTAGCATGTCGTTAACGAATCCATAAGTTTATCCTCTACCAAAAATCGCTCAACGCCCCTAAACAAGTTTTCACTTCAAAAATAGCCAAATCGGACCAGCGAGCGCAGCGGTTCTCAAGTGATGCGCTTACCAACGAACAGCATTTCATTTGTATTATATACAATGTCGCGGAATTAACGCGCACTACCAAACACCCCAATTAGAATAATATGTTATCATTGTATAGATTTCCACACGCTGGTTTTGTTTCACCTTTGTCAGTGATGCCCAAGATCAGAAAGACTTGATTGTCATAAAAAGGCAAGATATAAGAAAATATGATCTTATCGTGGCTAAGCAACATCTCATATGTAAAAGAGAAAGTGAAGGTCGCAAGGTACAGAAGTCCAAGCATTAGAATACAATAGAAAGCAGTTGAAAGTGTTGCATCGGCTACCACCCCTACCACGGAACGAAGTGGTAAGGATGGTGGGATTTATGGAGGAAGTCAAATATCCACCTTCATTAAACCAACAACTGAAATCTGCGAGTCTGTGACCAAGAATTATCTGATTACGGATAGACCCAGAGCTCAAAACAAAATCATCTAACTTGACACTGAGTAACTACCAGCGGGGTAATTGCGTAACACACTTATAATCTGCGTTTGCAATTCATTTGCCAAAAATGTAAACGAACACGAGTTTTAGGAAAAACAACTGTAATGCCTACTCATAAGGTTCAGTTTGCGCTACAATTTCATATTTTTTATGACTTTCATTTTCATTTACACTTGTATATAGTTGATGTTCGTCTTAGTAGAAAACTCGGGTTTGTTTACAGGTTTGGCAAATACATTGCGAACGCAGACTAGGAGCAATGGCTTTCAATTTGACAGTTCATCAAGATTCATTGCGAACGCAGACTAGTAGCAATGGCTTTCAATTTGACATTTCATCAAATTCATTGCGTTATTTACGTTGTTGAGCCGACAAATTTTTCGAACTTATGAAGCAAAGGATTAGCAATATCCTTCAAAAAAAAACATTCAGATTGTGATGGATAGTGTGTTACGCAATTAGGGTGCAGGATCGAGTGCTAGGACACCCCTTTTTTCTGTTTTGGTGCTATTCTCGTGCATTAACTTCATCAGGAGCGAATGGACAGTTATTTCGAACTCCTTCCAACTAAACCCTCAAGGCGTTCTTCCTGCTAGGTACCATGCGTCATGTTATTCTTTTTAAAACAAATTCTAGAAAAGTCGCCCTTAAAGTGGTTTATTTCTGGACAGGAGAAACAGAATCATAACTCAAAGGTTTTAAAGATGCTTTAAATTATATATCAAAAGAACGTCACACATTAAATGGAAGATCAACCAGATATCATTTCATCACATCTTCGCTACACAACACACAAGGAATACAAAACACGCGTTTGTGTGCTAGTTAAAAATAACCTTGATGACGCATGACTCATCGATTTGTTTATACTAATTATACGATTATGTCCAGTTACGATCGAATCAAAACGACATTTTAGTCACCGACGACACTTAAAATTTTACACGACGAAATATCAAGCAGCTATACAGCTGAACTGCCATCGTATGGAAAGTCTATACAACAAAGTGAGGTCAGCTTACACGGGACATGTATGGCTTGATGTGTGGTCAAGCGATTGAATTATGAGTCATTGCTGATTATAATCTAAATACGACAAGCTGTGCAATACGCTGACAGATAAGGCTTATTTCAATAGGTCGATAGGATATTGATTTTGCAAAGCTGCCTTGTAGTAGATTGATTCACAATTTCTCCGATAGGAGAGATTGTGAATCAATCTGACGCTTAAAGTTTCTGACATTATGATCTCATAATGTCAGAACTTTAAGCTTTAATCAAGAGAAAGGAAGAAATATATAGTTCGATGTAATCAACAGATTCGGACTGCAGAATAGCGGGTGTAAAAAGACGCTTAACGAAGCCGAGAGGCACTTGTTCTCTCCGTCATTTATGATATTTTTTTTGTGCCGGACCATACCTGGGCCCTACCGACCTTCTGGTTACGGAGATTTATTGAAGGACAAAGTTCAAACTTTTGTCACGAAAACAAGTTTTAAATGTTTTAAGTATAACTAAACATCACACCTCACTCCTGTACCGTTGCATGCACTCATAAGCACAATGTTTTGTGTGCGTTAAGGCGTGTCCCCGCTAGGGCCGCGCGGCTTCGTGAGGCCGAGAACCGCGATTTTTCACAGCACAAATCGTTTCCCAGCAATAAATTTCGTTCAATATTGCTAAGTTTGATGTACAGAACGCGTACATAGCAGCTATGGGATAGGTATCTACACCTGCACCGACGGAAGAATAGACAAAATGACAGATAAACAATCACAATCTGTCATTTTGTCTATTCTTCCGTCGACAAAACCCGTTTCTACGGTGGTCATGCTACGCGTGCTGGTATAAAAGCGACCAGCACCAACATAACATCACGCATTATTTCCCCGAAGGGTAGGGCAGAGTTGTTCCCATAGTACACCCACATTTTACCAGTTATGTTTGTTTTGTTGTGTAGTTTTATTTGAACTAGAAGTTGTGCTACGCAACAGATCCACAAAACATACTTATGAATTCAGACCAAAATTTATTGGTACCAACGGGAGCTAAGTACGGCCCTACCCCAGGGTAAAGGCTAATCGATAGTGTAATTGATTTTAAATTAGTGTCATCAATAAAAAAGACCAAGAAAAAATGCTACGAAATTACTTACTTTATTTTCGTAGCGACAAAAAAAATATTATGAAGGTTTTATAACATAAATTCTGAGCAAGACAACTACTAAAATCTAATCTCGCGACAATCTAAGAAGCCCGATTTGACACCTATCAAAATAATTTGTGTAGTGATGGAGAAAAAAAAATCGGTTGCTTTAAAAACCGATTCTCGAGACAAATCGGTTTGTCATACTTAGAGTTTGTAATCGACAATTTATGTAAATTGCTTTAAACTGATTCTCGAGGCATATCGTTTTATTACACGTCATCATCATCATCAGGTAAATAAAAATATTCACAAATTTGTATCAATTATCAAAATAAAGCTAAAAATATGTCATCAGATTTTGTTTTTATATGTTTAAACATTTATATTTTTTTTATTATCTGATTGACGGACATTAGTCCGTAAATCAGATAATAAAAAAAAATGAAAAAACGAAATGAAATTCTAATTATAGAATTTCATTATTTTTACCCAGGCATCATCCCTATTGGCCAATCATCAGTTGGTAAAACAACAACTGATACCAAAGGCTTTTTATATTTGCTGCTACCACATTCATACCACAAAAATTTAACCCACACAAAATTCAGTAACAATTCCGTTATAATAAATCCGAAAAATAAACTTTAGACCCAATAACCTCCTTCGAGATCCGACCACACAATTAAAATTCGCTAACTGCAACCGGTTTTCACATACCCACAGCTAAATGTATATCTTGGTAACAACCGTATCAAATATGTGTTATTTGTTACATTAATCGTAACACGTGCTTGTTCTTACTTCATAGATTTACAAACGCATTTGACGTGTATTTTCATTGATCTTGCATGAAAACATATTTATTTATTTAAATATCAACATTTATAATGTTTGTATGAACGCGTAATACTCGTTTTCAATCGGATACTGTCAAGCTTGATTTGCACTGCCACTACGAGGCTGCGTAATAATATGTGACGTATGCAATGAATATGTTTTGTTGAGGGATTTCCTCTTGACAACCCCTTGAGCAAAGTTAATTCTAGTGAATTCTTCTAAAGTTAATTCTGCTAGTGAATTCTTTATTTACAAGGGAGTAAAGAAAGAATTCTATACTCTATTTGAAATTAGATTAGACATTGAACTAAATTTTTTACAGTCCGTTCAACCGATTTTGACTTCTATTGCGTTGGCAGCTGCAGTAAACAGTTGGTATTGTACCCACTTTTTTGCTTTTAATACCATCCATATTTCTACGGTATAGAAGTCAGAATCGGTTGAACGGACTGTAAAAAAAGGTTTAGTTAAATGTCTAATCTTATTTCAAATTGAGTGTAGCATAAAAAGCAAGCAAAACCAACCTTTTTCTTTCCCCAATTTGCTCCAAAATCGTCTCGACCTTCTCCGCCTTATTATCTTCCTGTATCACCTTAGTCAGTTCGTGGTGCACGTAGTACCAAAGCTCCTTAGTGTTGGAGAATATCCTCCTTCTGAGATTCTCATAGTCTTCTGTTGGCCCCTGTCCCCCGTCTAGGAACAGGGACCCAGTGTCTATGTCCTTCAGGTTACCATTTAGGCTGGAAAGTTATGAATAGTTAGTCTTTCAAAAGTAAGTAACAGGAAGCCGGTACAGTTCCGCAGCTAATGAAAAAAATGAATTGAAACAGATTGCTAGTCCATTGCTTCATAAGTTCGAAAAAAAAATCTGCTCAATTTTTTTTTCGAACTTATGAAGCAATGGACTAGCAATCTGTTTCAATTAATTTCAATTTATTATTGATCGTGCATTACGTAATTAGGCTGCAGGTTAATCTCATAAATTTTTTGTCAGAGTCAAAATTACAACTAAGCCAAACCAGCGTCTTTTAGTCGCGGCATTAGATAAAAAATGGGAAGAGCATTATTTTGAAAACCATTAGTTCAATAAACTTTGATTAAGTATTTAAGCAAAATTAACACAATAGTTAAAAAAGAGAAAAAGAGTTACCAAATCGTTATAATCCTACAAATTTCAGTAGACTGTAACATTTACAGCGTAGAAGGAAAAAACTAACAACGTTCACTTTTAACATTTTATCATCGAAATACTAATTAGACGTACTTCCTTAACTAACTGCTCTACGGATACCTCGATAACTATTCACTACCAACTTCCCCAAATTGATTAACAAAACGTATTTAAAGTATAAAGTAAGTATTTCGGTAACTAAACTCAAAGCATTTATTTCAAATTAACCAATTACAGGCACTTTTGAATTGTCAAGGGGTCGGTCGGTCAGAAAGATGAAGCTAGTTGCCCATTCCAAAGCGTAGTAGGTTCCTATGGAGAAGAACGGGCAAGAAACTCCACGGACACTCTTTTAAATCAAAATATTCTTACAAAATAAATATTAAAAAGAACACCCACCCTGACTAGCTAAACACACACACACACACACACACACACACAGACACTATACACACAGTATAGTGTTTACGAATTGTTAACAGTTATATTCAAACAACGTCCACAACTTTGAGGGCCTGTAGTGCTATTCTGTAAAAATATCACCGTGAAACTTAGGTGAAGTGAGCTGTCAATATTGTTAATCCCTAGCATCCTGCCGGCCGGTCGATTTGTGACAGTGACAGCTCACTTCACGCTCACTTCACCTAAGTTTCACGTTGATCTTTTTACAGAATCGACCGACTGTTTCAGTGTCCGGATAGTTACAGTCAACCGCACATCACGGAAGAAAGATTTTTTTTTTTTAATTCTTAATTATTCACATCAGTACTACAGTCGCCGTCAAATATATTGTAGCAGACAAGGTGACCAAATACTTCTGAACAATTTAAAATGTCAATATGTTCCATACACTACAAGTTACCATTAATATCTGAACATTAATTACTTCATTAATATCCAAGCAGATACTTGTCAATAATTTCTATACACACAACTAGTCAAAAATATCTGAACACGTATAACATGAGATTTTAAATTGTTCAGAAATATTTGGTCACCTTGTCTGCTACAATATATCTGACGGCGACTGTACCAATTTGACATTGACAGCGTCTGTATGTCGTAGCTGCAATAAGGGCAATATTCGTAGCGCTGCGCTGCCTCGCTGTAGTTTACCACTGAAGTGAAAAAATTTAACAAAATTTGTACCAGCTATCTAATTACGCAACACATTTTCGTTGACAATTCCGACTAATCTGTTTCAATTTGACAGGTCAACAACATTCATTGTGTTATTTACGTTGTTGAGCAGATTTTTTTTCGAACGTACGAAGCAATGGATTAGCAATCTGTTTCAAAACGATTCAGATTCTGATTGATCGTGTATTACGTAATTATGGTACTGATTATCTACCAGTTAAGTTGACTGGAACTTATCCGAGGTTTGTGAAACAGACCGAAACTCTAATTATTTTAGTAATTAATTTGTTAAATTGAGATTACAATGTTTTCATTAACCTTTTGGCAGTCGGGGGGCTCATAAATAGCCATCCAGATGAATCGCTACAAATTGAAATAATGTATTGATAGACTATAGTCATATGGATGAATACTATTCTCTCGATTACTTTCGTCATAATCAAAGGTCAAACTAAAATACAGTAGTCTAATGAATGACAACGAGTTTTAAGCATTACACTTTCTACTGTATCCTGGAAGGAAGGATTGATGTGTACTGAACAAAGAATATACCTTGGGCTAACTTCCCCTATATTATGGCCGATTCCTATAATTTGCGGACCGTTATTGGTTAAAATTAAGACTGTTTCTTTACCAATAATGAAGCAAAGACCTCATAGCTTTGTATAGTAGACCCTCCCATATGGAAGCAGCTATCACAGGTAAAATTAGCTTACGAATCTATTTATATGACCAGTTTGGCAATAAAAAAAACTACTATTGATAAGGAAAACGATTCGTTTTTGTTTTTATAGGAACCGAGCCTCGTACGACAAGTGCGACGCGACGGCGCGACGCGACTCTAAGAAAACAATTTCTAATAAAACTTCAAGACAGCACAATTACCGGTGTCGCGTCGCGCCAGTCTGCACGAGGCTTTACTAAGGTAGTTAACTCACATTTGAAGACATTTTTTATCAACGCGCTTATTCTCAACGAGACTTTTGTAAACCTCTACTGTTCCACACCTAGACAAAAGTCTCCCACATAGTCTTCAATCAGAGTTTTGTTTTTGTTGAAAACCTCTCATGAACACAAGGCTAGTCGGCTAGTGTTTCCTACAGCCTACCTGGAGCCCTCGATGACGACACAGTATAAATAAGCAACAGTATTATATCTCCATTGCAAACGGCCGAAACGACGCGCTTCGAAATCTCAGTGTATATCAGTACGCAACAGTATCGAGTGCGCGGCAGTTACGCACAGACGCGCAAGGTTTATCTACAGAGCGGCCGTAGGTAATTATGTCAAAGTCACTGCCGAGACATAATACAGCCATGCTATTCTGTAAACATCTCACCGTGATAACTTGGGTGAAGTGAGCTGTCAATAGTGTCAATCCCTGTGGAATGACAGCTCACTCCACGCTCACTTCACCTAAGTTTTCACGGTGAGATGGTTACAGAATAGCACTGCTGTTACTTATTTATGTGACGTCGACGCAAAACTACCGCCATTTTACACTGATAATGAGCACGAACTTTTACAAAATTCTGCTTCCACATAATGGGCCAAGTGAGCTTTCAACGCCCTATTCTAATACGTTAACAACCTATCAACGAAGGTGTTGATGTTTTATACATCAATAAAGGTAAATGGGTCTATTTCGGAGTGGCGTATTTATACCAGGGGACTAGCAAACGCGTAGTTTAAACTAAACTCTTCTGGCATTAGAAATAAGTACTGCATTTGCAATTAAACTACGGTCCACTCCCTAAATGTATCATGAATGGCCAGTAATATTATAAGTAAAATAAAAATAGGCAGTCAGGTTTAACGCGCTCCACAAGTGGCACGTTAAAAGGCCGTGCACGAAATCGATAGATTTTGATCGATTTTGTGCATTCGTTGTGAGATTGGGAAAAAGAATTTAAACAAAATTATTGTGATTTGAAAAGCCGAGTTCTTTGTCTTGCATGTGGCTGAAAGGGATTTTTCAAATAAATTATTCATGGAAAATCACTAAAATTCGCAAAAGTTTTCCGAAAAATGACTTACTATATTTCAGCACTAAGATGGCACTGAATTATTAATTTGAGGTTTTCACCTAAATTTTTTATTGTCTATCTAAATCTGACTAATTTTAATCGCAATTAAAAGGTGTGGAATAAAATTTGTTGTCATGAACTAACAAACCAATTTTTTTTTCGCGATTTCGCCCTTGTTCCCATAGTGAAAGTTGTTCACAATGATGAGTACAATGACCAAACGAATTAAATTTCACATTGTAGGTATAGGATTAACACTGTTTAAGCGACCACTACGCTCGATCTTTAGGCGTGTGTGCGTGAACGGTGCACTCAAACATAGCATCGCAATGAATTTATCTAAACTCTGTCGAGTGAATTTTGTGCGCAGACTCTTAAAACTTGGTTAGTTAGCAAATCTAAACTCAGTGTGGCGCCCCAGCGCGAACCGGAACAACATATGCTTGTCTCTTTTTCGCTCCCGATAACTACGACATGCCGTCCTACTTACACGTGTCATCTAATATAGTGTGACAATACAATATTACGTTATTTATAATTTAAGTGCGTTAGTGTGTCGTTTTTATAGATCGAATGTTGCGTAGAAGTAATCTATCTACCTTCTTTTACATGTAATATAATTGTGCATGGCCCATTAAGTAGATGCAGCATCAAAATAAACACTCGCTTACCTAGAAGACTTTTTAATCTGTGATATAAGATTACTGTGCTGCTGCCTCAAGGTCTCCAACTGTGACGAGACTCTTTTTAACCTCTCCTGGAATTCTGATACCTCATCTTGGCTCCCATTGCATCTGAAAAACAAATGATTGTGAGCAAACAAATGTTTCTAAATAGTTTGGACTGCTACATACATGTTAGTGTCGCGTGTCGGCTCGGCTTAGGTTGAACTGTGCCGAGCCGACCCGAATTTGAGCGAGGGTAGTTGCCGAACATAGTTTGCCGATCGGCACGAGCCGAATGAAAGCCGTGTAGCAATTGCTTCGGGTCTGCTTTGTTGTTCAACAAGTACTGTAGAATCGAATGAATGTGTGGCCGACCCGAACAAGTGTGTAGCACCCCTTCGAATGAACATGTAGAAAACCAAAATCTATGCTTCTATGCTTATTACTTATATTTTGTATGTAGGGGGTAATCTCCGGAACTTCCTGTCGGATTTGAAATATTCTTTTAAAATTAGATAGCCCAATTTTTGAGGAAGATTATAGGCTATACATCCTGACTCTTAGGAGCCGAGCAAAATGATAAAAAGTTAGAAAGAACGCTAAGCGAGTAATAACGCGGGCGGATGATGCGATGCGACGCGGTGGGTCGGGGGCCGAAATTTCACGCGCACGAAGTCGCGGGTAGAAGTTAGGCTGCGCATGAGCGCTACTGTTTTATAAGTAAGATTGACTACTGCGCAGTTCTTGGTAGCCTACTTCAGAGCGACAAAGTTATTTGACGCGAACCTGTACCTATACAGTTTACAAAACTACCTTGGAGCATTGTACAAAGTTACTATGATATTATTCATACTTCATAAACCAAACAAACAAATAAGTACCTATTTATAATATTAGCATAGAAGTATAGATGAAGAGGATGGACTCGCATGAGGATGCGAGAATTAATGGGATAAGCAGCTTCTGCTTATCCCATTAATTCTTATTTCATACTTAATTGAGAATTTTATTATTGCAGGGTGACGTAATTTTTTGACGACTTTGAATTGTCCTTAACATCAATGAGAAGGTGAAACAATATTTAGTTGCATTGCACACAAACCGACAACACATGAATAAACGAAGCGAGAATATTATACAAAAACAAAACAGCAACTGCCACACAAGTTTTACTTGATATTAGCTTACCCGTCCTTGATGCTGTAATGCAGAAAAAAATAACTTAAGAAAATTGCAAAAGGATTGGAAATAAGACTACAAAAGTAGGTAAGTACTTACAAACTATCTACACTACAAATAAGTTATACTACGTTTTTACCCGTCTCAAAGAACCAAAGCTGCGACTTTATTGGCCCGAGATTATCCTAAAACTACAAATACATCACCCCGAGCCCTTCTTTCAACGGCCTCGCAAAAATGCCGTTTGGCTAGCCAGTCAGTGGCAATAAGCGTTTCGTTCTTCTAACAAATCTGCGCGAGAGCAGCACGAACACATATCCCATTTACACTCAGCTCACTTCCACGGCAGTGAGTAGGGAAGTGGGCAAGACGAGAATGTAAACACGATACATCTCTCGATCCTGCTACAATTCGCGTCAAATAACTTTGCCACTCTGAAGTAGGCTACAAATGACTGCGCAGTAGTCAATCTTCCTTATAAAACAGTGGTGCGCATGCCAGAGCGCATGCGCAACCTAACTTCAGAGCGGCAAAGTTATTTGACGCGAACTGTACGGCAGTATTTAGGGAATTATTGCCGGCAGCGCAAGGAGCAGTGGCAGGGACTGAATATAAATGAGGCAATAGAGATTTCGAAAGCGTCCGTTATCTAAATTCACTCCTACAATACTGCTAATTCGGTTTGTAAGTCTCGCTTTGTACCTGAGCGGCGATATAACAAGGTAAGTGACGACGACCCAAATGAACAGCAACACAACAGCGGCGCGTTTCCATCTCGCTAGGTACATCATAAAGTAGTCATTGACTGTCACGGGCCCACTCGAGTAGTGCTTCATCGTCGCGGCGGCATCGCTGCGGCAGGCCGTCAGTGCTGGTGCATCATGACGATCTGGAACAAAGAAAACAAATATTTTACTATAGTCTGAAAATAAACTTAAATTCACGCTTGCATAGCCCATGTAATATAGAGAGGATATTGCCATTTTCTGGGTACAAATGCAGGCTTCGGGCTGTTACTGGGTTTTTCCATGAGAGAATTCTCCTTATAGAAAAACCCAGTAAACTTTAACCGACCAGGGGATCAAAATCATGGACCCCGTGGTTAGCAGGCGTACTTGCAACCATAACTTAAACGAAGCAGTTTATAATTTAGTACTTATTAATTTGTTATTCTTAGGCAAATGTCAGCCAAAGATCGAACGGAGTTCTATCGTATCGTCACATCGGAGGGCAATACACAATGATATATAAAACTATAGATACGTTGTCCGCACTCTAAAATGACAACATGAAATGAAGCCAATTGGCCACATCGCGCTTAGTTACGCACCAACCTGTCGCGCGACACTGCGTTTGTTTTATCTCCCTCTAGCAACAGGCACCCCGTACGGTGTCATATTTTCTTTCCCTTTCTTCACGCGTATAAGTAGCTATCTAGTATTTTCGCCGTTTTTAAGCGCCGAGATGTTGGTTTATGACGTGTCTATATATAATACGTCATTGGCAATACACATTTAAAGTCACTGAAGCAACAGAGTAAGGAAGGCAAATGTCTGATGAAGATAGTGCCTATTTTAGACTAAAACAAAAAAGTTAGCAAAGCGAGCGATTGTTCTGCTCCGATGGCTCAGCTTGGCACCCCGCGCTGATGTCGTCACAGACTGTCGGAATTGAGTGATAACACAGATACGGAACGGAGGAAGACTGACAGCAAGAAGGGTCGACGACATAGTAATTATGTCGTGAAAAACCTGGACAAACTTGGCATAGGTACAAAAGTCTATTCAGATCTTGTCTAAATAAAATATTAACACAAAAGCGATATTTCATCATGAAACACGTATCAGAGCCATGAAAAACCATTTACTTACATAAACGTTCGGGATTCGCGCAAAAATATTTATGGAACATTTTAAAATCCAAGAATGGTATCTGTTTATATACAGGGTGTAAAAAGACACATCACAAAGCCGTAAACTACGCATACTGTACGTATAGATAAGTAGCTTTGCGCAAAAATTATTGCTGGGAACCGTATTTTTTTTTTTTTTAATAAAAAAAAACAAGTTTTTATTGCGCGCAATGTAACGCGAACCCACGATTGAATGAACGGATTCAGTGTTAGTTAAGCTCCGCCCCTACGCTACGTAGGTAGGTACTTGTTGTTCATTGCGTTTTTGTAACTACAAATGCGTAATCTGTTAAGATAAATCTAAAATTCAGGTAATGTTTGTTTGGAAAAAAGTTTCGTATTATCGCATAGAATTCATTTTCGTGAAAAAGTAAAAAAAAAAAATGCGACTTTGACCTTCAATATCTCCAGAACCAGTGGATTCCCAGGTATGGTCTAGTGGAAAAAAATGATGCAAATAATGGGTAGAATATGTGGCTTTCGGCTTCGGAAAGTGTCTTTTTACACCCGATATAGTTCTGTCTGATACGTATACTGGAATGGACTGCGCACGGTGAAGTGTTATTGCTGACGGCTTATTCATGTTCCTGCGCCGTTCCGATACTTTTTCCAAGCATTTCATTCGGTCAGGTCGAAATATTAAACAATACGTAAACAAAACCCACGTTTTTGCGCGTGCTGTGTTCCCAGGAATTGCCACATATAATACGAGAGATATTAACGTTTGATCGTTGATTATTCAAACGAAATTAACTTTACCGCAGACAGAGTTATTTTATACACCAAGTTTCCTGTTTAGAACTGTATGCAAAGCTTGTACTGTCATATGAGTATATGCTGCGTTGGTTCGAGGAATTGCATAAAAGCCGACTCTACACTGACGAATTTATTAGACGTCCTAAAACTTTCAAAGCCAATCCTAATCACATAGTTTTACACCTCTGAATGCTTCACAACCACTAGCACTTCGTTACTATTGACGACTGCGCCTGTATTACAAGTCAGAAATCAATCATGAAGACACACTAGATACTTGAAAAGCATACCTTGATTGAATGGACAGTGTCGAAAAATATGAGTCATAATTGAATCTGCAGACGAATAGAATTAATATAAACTATCTTTTTCAATGCCGGATGAGACTAGACAAATATTGGCAATGGGAAGACATTGTACCAGATAAAATTCTCACGCAAATTGAATCAGCTGAGAAAATGAGGTCGGTGCAGTGCAGCGTAGCAATGTAAGATCCTGAATTAATCTTCGACTTCTTGAGAGCGAGGCCTTTGCCTCTTGAAGGTAGGAAAGGTACCAGTACCAAGCCATGCTTGGATTTTTTTATACATTTTGTTGATATATTGTTCCGCTACCTCTACCCAGCTAAAACGCTTGCCTAGGGCTACACGGTATTGGGTAAGACGGTAATACCGGTATTATTCCGGTATAAAACATTTGGAAATCGGTATTTCGGTATAGTTTCGGTTTTTTTATTTCTTTCTTTCCCATATAATTATTTTCTTTTGTTTAATTGAAACAAAAACAACTTTAGATGCAAAAAAACAAGTTCTAATAAACTTCCCTTTTCCAGTAAATAATAATCAATTCGTTCTTCTTTTTTCTTTATTATTGTATTTTTTGAGCGTGAGATTATTCAAACTCTCTCAAACTCAAACTCAAAGCATTTATTTCAATTAAACCATTTACAGGCACTTTTGAACTGTCAAATAGTCGGTCAGTTAGTCAGAAAGTTGAAGCTAGTTGCCCAGTTCCAAAACGTAGATCTTCATGGAGAAGAACGGGCAAGAAACTCCAAGGACACTCTTTTAAATATAGAAAATTACACAATCCTGGGTACATTATTCTTGTTGCTTCTATATGTGAGAACAATGTACAATAAAAAAATTAAAACAATTCAAAATATAACATTAAAAATAAGCCCTGGCAGATAAGAGATGACCAGTCACAACTGACGGCGCCCGTTCACGAACATAACGCGTGGATCAGCACCATCCAACTCAACCATTTTGTAGGGAACCGAATGATCCAACACACTCGTCACCATCAGCGAGACATTTAAGTGGGCATGACAAACTCTCAACTGCCGTGCTCTTTCAAGTCAACAAACATCTTAATAACATAAAATACGGCTCCATGGTACTCACATTCACAAAAATTGAAAAAATGCTTCTAAATTATACAAAACTATAGTATGCAATGTATTTGAGAGATTAATAGAATGATACTACCAAAAAGAAAGAAAATCATTATCCATTGGAACATTCAACAATTAAACTTGTTTAAATAAAAAATAAACATTAAGTTCGTAATGTCGGAAGAATAAAAAGGGGAAGCAACTCTTCCAAACATTAAATTTTTTAACTAGTGAGCCCAACTGGCTGTGGAGCAGGACCAGCATTAAGCCAAGCATTTTTATCATCGATATAATCATCCAACTTATAATATGCTTGTCTACATAGTGTGCGTTTAATGTAGAGATGCCGCGAATAGTTGTTATAGCGAATAGTCGAATACCGATTAATCGCCATTCCCTATGGCGAATAGTCGAATACTCGCCATTCGCACTTCGAATACTCGCCATAACTCATTTGTTGGACTTGGTATAACCTTTTATAACAAGTTACCCTCTTCTTTGCTAGATTTGCCTTTTAATGCGTTTAAAACGAAAGTAAAATCCAACCTTTGTTCAAAGGCATACTATTCTATCAACGACTACTTAAATGATAAGAATAGTTGGTCGCTGTGATTAACTCAAGACAATTTTTATGTTCTTTCACCAGAATTAGCTTACCTACTGACAGGTTATATGAGTTCATATAATTGTTTATTTTAATTTAATTTTAATTTATTGTTGACATAATCTACTCATTACAATGTTTTTTTTTTAATGAGTTGTATTGCAATATGTAACTAGTGACCTCGACAATAGATCATATTATTTATTGTTATTAGTAATTAACTGTTTATTTATTTTACCTCGATGGTCCTAGTTTATCATTTATAACTTCCAGTTACAGCTTTATGTAAGCGGGCACGCCCTTTATGCCTGGAGGCTTTTATTAAGACGTTAAGTTTTGTTTACGTTTAGTTTTTATTTCTGCCCGAGTATAGTTCTAGATGATTTTGTTTGGTATATTGGCGTGTGCTAGCTAACATATGGATAATAATTTAAATTAGGTTAATTAAGTATGTTGAATACTATTATATAGAGTCATTTTTTTTCTTTCTAACTGAACAGACAGCTGTGCTGCTGGGGAGTTTGTTGCGCCACTTCTTCTTCCCAGCTAACGCACTAGGAAGTGGTGAAGGGTGGGCGTTTTGGGGGACTGTCTTATGTAATTTTGACGTTCGAAAAGTGCTGATTATCAGCCTAGTTTGAATAAATGACTTTTGAATTTTGAATTTGAATTTTTGAATTATTACCCACTCGAAAAAAAAAAAGAAATAAAAAAAAAAGAGTATTTATTCTCAAAAAATCTGAGGCAGTTTTGATTTCTGAGCAAAAACGCAACGGACTTGATTCCAATCGTGCAGAAAATCTAGTTTTTATGCACCACAATCTGCCCGCTTTGGACTTTAAATAACAAATTATTAAATAAAAAGCCTCACTAATTAACTTCAACATGACTGATTATATGGCAAAACTTTTTATATTTTAATTACAATAATTTATATTTTATTTTATTTTATTTTTAAAGATTAATAAAAGTTTATAATTTTTCTGTTCATTTAAAGTTTATTTTCATTTAGACAACTATTCGCCGTATGTCGAATAAAAGACACTATTATTCGGTATTCGACGAATAACAACAAAAAAAATCGAGTAATGCCGAATACCGAATAATAGCGAGTATTCGCGACATCTCTAGTTTAATGCATGTTTTAAATTTCTTCTCATTCAGTTGAAGAATATCGAGTGGTACCTCTTTCATTCATTTGTGTACCTCTTACGTCGCTATTTTCGCGTTACTCACATTAATCGTTAGTGGAAGCTTGCAATTGGCCATCGTTTACACATTGTCATAGATATTAAAATATAATATATTAAATTTAAATGTATTTATTAAATGTATTACCTACCTGTAACTTTTCATAAAATTAATAAAATAAAATACACAATAATTATTAAAGTATCACAAAACTGCCTACACTACAACGGGCTAGCCCCCTTTAAAAAAAACGTAAAGTTAACGATTGGTTAGCTTTATTCCGCGTTTATTTATAATATAAGGGGCTAGTGTTTAAAAAGAATTCCGTTTTTCTTTAAATTTTGGCCTAACTTTGTGAATCTTTTGTATTTTATTTTTTCCGTGAAAAAGGTAACATCCCGAATCATGACCACTAATTTCAAAATATATTCCCCAAACTTAGTTCATAGTTTTTTCTTGAAACAAATCATTGGTCCTTATTTGCCGGCTCGTAAATATGCGGCTCCTAAGCCTTCGTCGTAAAATGCAGCTTGAAGGCAGATTTCGTCTCCACTATTGCATTCTCAGCCAGGCAAGCCGTCTGCACGTCCGAGCTACTGAATGCCATTTGCCATTCCCAATTTATATAGATCCGAACCAGATTTTTCAATTCAAGCTCTGCATAATAGAAATGTTCACGACTATCTTTGTTTGGATTTAAATCCTTAGAAGATTTAGGAGCCAATATATAAGAAGATTTAGGAGCGAAATAAAAAATCAAAATTCATAATGCTTATTACACTATTCGTAATTTAGAAAAAAAAAACGGGTTTATAAACAACTGCACACAGACACATCAAGGACATTTAGGTCTAAGCAGGATTATTATTTTTATTTCTTCATTAATGATATCCGCCTACGTGCTCAACCATCAGAATAATAAGAGGTTTTAATACGAATTTTATTGGTAAATAATGAGCCTTCGGTAGCTAGTGTAGTTACATACCTCCGACTGGCAAATATTCTGAAAAAGATACATAGACAAAACGAAGCTACTATCCAACCAGCTGGCGCATTACAAGATAATCTATCAGAGCTATCTATTTCGCGATAGGTGACAGGCTCAATGGCAATAGGCACACCCTCTGATATCGACCACTACACGCACATTCATCCTTAATTTGTAGGGTTCCGTAGTAAACAAGGAACCCTTATAGTTTCGCCATGTCCGTCTGTCTGTCCGCGGCTTAGCTCAGAGACGGTTAGTACTAGAAAACTGTAATTTGGCATGGATATAATATACATGTTAATCACGGCGACAACGTGGTAAAATAAATACAAGAAAAAAAAAAATTGGGTACCTCCCCTACATTTAAAGTGGGAATGTTTTTGTTTTCTCGTCTATCCCATGGTGTGGGGTGTCGTTGAAGAGGTCGTTCAAAAATATTGAAGGTGTGTGAAAATCATTTTTCAATTCAGGGATCCGTTTGCGAAATATTAAGCTTTAAAGTGCTCATTTTTGTTAGGGTCAAGTGTTCCCGTGTTCCCCCCTGCCAGCTAAATGGTTGTACTTGGATTAGTGAAAAAGATCACGGCAGTGGTACCTATATGTAACGAAGTTAAAAGGAAAACTATCACAGCTAAGTAGGCTATACACACAGGTTAACGAGTAATAATCGACCAACTTAAATTTGCAGTTTGAAAAACATGACCTCCCATACATTCCGTATGGGAGAACATGTTTTTCAACTACAATATTAAGTTTGTTTTTGGGATAAATTCATCCCAACTACGGAACCCTTCAGTGTGCGTGGTCCGACACGCACTTGGCCGGTTTTTGTTCTTATGTCTGGAATAAAGCCTATATGGCCAGCACTTACCAGTTCTTCAGCTAAAGGCTCGCATTCAATAATAGATTCCTTCTGACACTGAAGAAACTTTCAGCCTACAAATCTGATACTCATTCCGTTACCTATATTCATTGCTTTTGTCAAACTAGTGAATAAGTAAACATAATCACAACCTTCATGCGTCATACACAGTCTTATCACGATTGGAATACTAAAAGCTCATTATATCTGATCATAAAAGTTTCGTAACAAATCGATAACCCATTTTTGAACTCGTATAATATAACACTTCTGTTTAGTTTCAATCATTATTATCAAATGTAGTTGTATGAACTTTTCGATAACTGATCCACACATTGAACTCAGCGTCTGGGTAGCCCGCGAAATGTAAATTTCCTTGTGTTTTTTTGCAATTTCCAGTACCGTAATTACGTAATACACGATCAATCAGAATCTGAATCGTTTTGAAACAGATTGCTAATCCATAGCTTCGTACGTTCGAAAAAAAAATCTGCTCAACAACGCAAATAACACAATGAATGTTGTTGACCTGTCAAATTGAAACAGATTAGTCGGAATTGTCAACGAAAATGTGTTGCGTAATTAGATAGCAGGTCAGGATCAGGTCGCATGTTGATCTAAATATGATTCGCGGCTGTATCAAATATTTATTTATAGAATTATAATAATCTATATACATATATAAAAATGAATTGCTGTTCGTTAGTCTCGCTAAAACTCGAGAACGGCTGGACCGATTTGGATAATTTTGGTTTTGAAATATTTGTGGAAGTCCAGGATAAGTTTAAATGGTGAGAAAATATGGAAAAATTGCGAGGAAAATAATAAATCAACAATTTTATTTTCCCATACAAACTGTTCCTCCCTGTCGTTGCATCTTAGCTAACAAAAAATACTAGGCTTGCATGAATTCACGATAGTACCTATTGCTAGGTATAAAGGTATGTACGTAGGTAGATAGGCAGGTACTGTATGTGGGTAGGTATGTAGGTAGATAGATAGGGTAAGTAGGTAGGTAGGTAGGGTAGGTAGCTAGGTACGCCGTAGATATAAGTACTTAGTGCTACCCGTGCGAAGCCGGGCCTGGTAAAGCTAGTAAAAAATAAAAATCATCAATACAATTCTCTACGTTCATATTACCATATTGAATGACTATTTCATGAAATCATGACATTTGAGGCCAATTCTAACTTCTATTTTTATTGCTGATTCTAATGATTATAATTCTGTAAAGCCATATTTATTACGGCGGCGAATCATATATACAACCAGCACGCGTAAGCATGACAACCAAACGGGTTTTGTCGACGGAAGAATAGACAAAATGACAGATTGTAATTGTTTATCTGTTATTTGTCTATTCTTCCGTCGACCAAACCCGTTTCTATTGTGGTCATGCTAAGCGTGCTGACACTGACCTGCAAATTGCAAAAAACGTAAGAAATTTTGAATTTCGCGGGCTACCTTAGGTACCAAAGTAGGAACTTAAGTAGTTTTTATGCAGCAACATGATCATGTCACAGAAAACTATTATGTAAACCGCTCGTGTACGAAAGCACTGATCACGAAAACTACAGACTTATAGAAGAGTCAAAACATACATAAACAGCAGCGGACTACTAAAATATTGCTTTCAAGCATCTCATTTTCATAAAACTCCCGCGGAATGGCATGCATTGAATACACCTCATTGTGGCGTTTTTCTTTCATTCCCAGACGGGCATAAAAAGTGCAAGACTATTCACTATCTCTGCACGCGTAGCATGAACACTGTAGAAACGAGTTTTGTCGACGGAAGAATAGACAAACTGACAGTTAAACAATCACAATCCGTAATTTTGTCTATTTTTCCGTCGACAAAACCCGTTTCTACGGTGGTCATGCTACGCGTGCTGATAGAAATGTTCTCTTTTACCGGTGCGAAAACTATACAATGCCGCCCATGGGCATATGACCGCCATATTTTTCTGAATATTCATGAAAAAAATTATCGAAAATTAACTTTAAAAGGGGGGTCTATCTTTAATATTATTCCATTTTATTTTTTTGGGTAGCTATTGTGACCTTGTTTTACATTTTTTGCCATATCTCCGATGTTATTGGCTCGATTTGGATTGTTTATTATTTCTAAAAGCTTATGAGTTAAGCTTGAAAATGGTTTGTTGCAGTTCACAATTTTATTTTTCGACAGTTTATAATCTAACGGAAATAATACCGATAGATTATAAACTAACGATTCTCACAATCTTACGGTGACGTAACATAATCTATTTGTACCAACTTCATAGCATCCTTGAATGCGAGTGGAAACAATTACTCTATGATAAACCCGAGCCATTTTACTTTATCATACGCATTACTGAATACGCAAATATGTCATTCATGACATATTATTCAAATTTCAACTTTATCACCGCACAATAAAGACTTATTGGAATGTTTCATGGTAGTTGGTGAAAATTGTGATTATGCCCATCAGTCATGAGAGTGGAACATGTCATGCTTGATGACACAGGTACCGGCAAACATGTTGAAATTGAAAGTAAATATTTTATGGTCTTATCTGGCACATTATCAGAAATTGGAATATCAAGCCATAAAAAACATTATGAAGGGCTTTAATACCTTTCCAAGAACCTTGATATTCGGGTACTTAATAATTAATACCACTGTAACACGTAGGTACCTACCGTTAATTAAAAACAAAGCTGTACAGAACAATAGGCACCACCCGTCTGATGGCGCCATTTTTCGTCTGGCACTCTGGCAGTCGTTGCTAGGGGGAGGTTTATTAGGGATCCTTTCAATGCAATACGAAACTATATGCATAGTCAGATGCTGCTGCATATCCTTTATAATCCCTCAGTCACCTCGTACGACACGCACAAGGCATGCCCGAATATCCTGTTGATAACCAACACTACACAGCTAATAAATCGTATAAAAACCTTTACATACGTGTTTGAGTAAGAAATGGAATTTCCGAGAAATATGTTATGTTTGTTTTCCTTACACTGTTGTTTCATGCTCCTAATTCATACGTGTATAGAATTTCCTTCACCTAAGTCCACTAATCTGTCCACATAAAGTGTCTGAGTCTTCAATCCTGCTCATCGCGTATTAACAAACCACGGAGTTAAAAGATTATCTCGTAATTCATTTCACCTTGTATTATAGTGGTTTGATTACGATTAAATGCTGAAATTGTTTGGATGCTTCGTCAATAAGCAACGGTTTTTGAAAATTATTTTTAATTAAACTCGTCAATTTTTTTGGCTTTGGTCAAGCAGTGACTAATAACATCACATACCATGAGATCTTATAAGATTGACTGATTTCAAAGTACTCCCAGACTTCATTCCCAATCAGTGTGATCAAAACCAGAATATAATTACTGAGAATTCCGAGATAGTTCGCGAAAAACGGCCATAATGCTAAAACTGGATCAGTAAAACGTCCAAAACCAAGTGAATAGTAAATTTTATGACTACATATATTATTTGCAAGCAGCTTCCGGCCGTTAAAGCGTTCCGGTAAAACACCCGCTATATAATAGTATACGGACACTATTTCCCGCCTAAACAGCCGTTCCAGGCTAATGGGAACGTGGCCTAATTATCACGCAGGGCATAAACTATATGTAGTTTAGCGCTGCAGGTGCAGATCGGATATTTCGCGCAACGGGCTATTCCGGTTACGTACGACTGGCATTCGATTTTAGTCCTTCGTCTAAACGGGATTGTTTTGCTTATAAAACGGTATTTTGAACAGATTCTAGACACAATATTTGGTTCTTGTTTACTCCTCAAAGGATAATTAATAATGGATCTTCCATGTTAAAGCTATGGAAACATCGCTTCTATTTCGGCGAAGTTACAAAACGTGTTAGTTAATAGTCAGTTTACATATGTTTAACGAATACCGGTTAATTGTTAAATAATTAAGGATCGGTCATAAGATCATCTGCTCTCTCACAAGCAATAAAAAGTAAACACATTCAAGGTTTTGCCACAGAGGCACAGACAGTCTCCTGTTATATTTATTCTTTACGGCCCACCTTGGCTTTACTCAAGCAACATTTGAATTAAATGTAGTTGTTTACAACTTTCTCGAAAAAAAAGCTAGATAATGGCGAAAACCACATCAAAATCCAACATGTCATTCTGGTTCGATCTGCGAATAATAGACCAACGACTTGGTTATACCATTTCGAGGCAGAGACACACGAACTCTAGGATGGATACACTACAGTGGGTGCCATCACAAATGAATTACGAGTTAATCTCATATCGTAGCGTACCAGTCAACTGTTGATTTGACGCCTACATTATAGAGTAAACAAAGAGTAGGCGTACCGGTGTTATTATTGAGTTAATAATAGAACTCCCGCGATTCTATTAGCATCCTGAGGGGACTTCGTAAATCATCTGGACAGCTTTGATTTGAATATACATCAGCTATTATTGGAACTGCAGTTCTGTGGTGTTGACAATAGCGACAAAGAAGTTTTGTCAGGGGATCGGGAACGGATCTATAACCTTTTGTAATCTGGAGTTGTGTATTTACGTTTACCTCCGTGAAGCTAAACGTAGTAGGTCAAATAAAATTTATTTCTACTGTAAAATAAAATATTCACAATTTTTTTTTTTAATGATACGTAGAAGAAACACTCTGTACACGCACACTTGTCGCACTTGTCTTTCGACGTTGAAAGAAGTGCGCGTGTACAGTGTATTTTTTTTTTTTTTTTTTTTTCCATTATAATATTTTTTGAGCATGTATGGTCGCTATACTATTGTGGGTTAACGGGAACGCCCTCTGTTAGTTAACACACGCATTTCTAAGCTTTCTTAGTTTTAAAAATCGCCAGTTGGCCATACTTTTATCATTGCACGCAAACTTGACGAAAAATGTAAACATTTGCAACTTGCAGCCAGTTACGAAAACGCTCAGATTGTATATGTAAGTATATGCAATTATGTGTTATTACAGCGAGCACAAATTCAGGTAATACGAGAATCAAAAACACCGTTTTTGCTTACCTACATGATCACTGTGAGAGCGAAGCCGACATACCTACAATATTAATTATTCTTCGGCGAGAATTACAGGTGAATTACAATTACAACCTGGGTTTATGGAAGAATGTAAACCCAAGGACCTATCATCATCATAATTGGTGTTTCTTGCAAGTTTATTTGACTAGTTTCGGACAAACGAAGGCCAAATTATTGGAGGTTTATCTGCGTATACGACTCGAGTTCGATGCGATAAGGGTTACATTCCGATTCCTAAACATTTCGGGGAATCCCACACCAAACACGTGGGTGAGACCGTACGCAAATGTGCGTCTGAAGAGAAGAATGTTATCGTTGCAGAATCGTGACCTTTAAACTGTTAACGCCCTGCACCCATAGCATGAACACTGTAGAAACGAGTTTTGTCGACGGAAGAATAGACAAAATGACGGATTGTGATTGTTTAACTGTCAGTTTGTCTATTCTTCCGTCGATAAAACTCGTTTCTACAGTGTTCATGCTACGCGTGCTGGAGAAGTGGACATCCTTGATCCTTTCATTCATTCATTAAACTGTATTAATATGTGGCTAGGCCTCCCTCGGCGACGACGCCTGTCTTCAGACTCCCATTGCGTGAGGAAGAGGGAGGCGTTTTTGAGAGATTGCCCGGAGAAGGTACACACAGGGAAGTGTGGAAAGCTGTGGAAGAGACCTCTGCCCAGCAGTGAGAAAATAAAGGTTGATAAAAAAAAAAAAAGTGTTATTGGTTATATACCTATGTCGGTAATCCATTAACGGGATGAGAGCTTTTTTATAACTAAATTACCCCTTTTGACTCCTATGCAAATGCCAACAATTTTCGAGTCATTTCACATTTTATATTTTTATTTAATTAATTTTAAATATATTTTAAAATTAATGAAATAAAAATATAAAATGTCAATTTACTCGAAAATGGTTGACGTTGGCATAGGGGTTATCAGAGGTCATTTGGTTGCAACTTATCTCCTAGATCCCCTAAACGGATTGCCGACGTATAACCAATAAGCATGTTTAAGTGGCTGGGAGCAGCCAAAGATCAATTAAAATGGCGTGCGATTGGATAGGTCTTTGCCCAGTGTCCTTTGTAGCAGTGGAGTTGAGTGGAGTGAGTGAGTGCTACTAGACTGACAATACTGTTGATATGAACCGCAAATAATAATAATAATTGTTTCATTATATTCAGCACATAAACATGACCGAACAAAACATTGTCATGGATGAGGAAACAAATTAAATAATAATGATTCATAATAGAATTAGTGGCAAGGCAAAGAAAAGGATTGAATTAATCTTACCTAATTGTTCCTAAGTAATAACATATACTAGCCCGCGGAGGTCGGAAATTATTCCACGGGAACGTACCACTGCGATAAAAAATATCCTTTGTCCTAACCCAGGTCATGGTCTACCCATGCTCAAAATTTCATCGAAATCTGTTCAGCCGTTTTAGCAAACATATATACAACAACAAATAATTAGTTAGAATGGGTATAACAAATAATTAGTCAGAATGGGTGGTTTGTTTAGTAGCTCGTCATGGCTAAATTACCAAGTAGAATTTGGTGTTATTGAAGTTAAGACTCTTTAGGATTTTTGGTAGGAGATAAACTTATGGATTCGAAAAATTTTCACGCGGTAATATGTTCATTTGTTTCTTCTTTACTTTTTAAACACCTCTATTTGCTAAGCCAGTTCGAAATTTAAATAAAATCTTTGATAAGATACTTCCTTGGTTGCCATGTGTTGAAGTAAAAAGTTAGTTCCATTTTTAAATAACACGACAGATATGAGTTTTCATAGTAATTTATTTGGCCGCTGAACACGACAGATATGTATTTTCATAGTAACATCGCTGGCGGGGCGCTCGATTGTTTTTGACCAGTACAGCAATTTCGATTTATCTCGAAGAAGGTTGTCAAAATAGTGTTCGAATTTCCAAGCATGTTTGAGAAATAATAATTTTCCCGTAATGATAACTACTACTAAAATTAGATATTCAAATAATAACAAAAAAAATACCAGAACATTGACTGAATGATATAGAATTCATATTTTATTGTTCATAATTAGTTGCATGTTCAGTTAAGTAATTGCTGATATAATTTATTAGTGAACCAATGCCACACATAATATTGTTTGATTTACTGATAACTAATAACATTGCCATGATATTAGATTCAGTGCATATGTTGAGTGCTATTTAATTGTAGACCTTGAATGTGAACATAGTTATTATACCTTTTTAAGTCTAATCTAAATAGTCATTGGTGCCGATGAGAAT
The DNA here is from genome assembly GCA_914767755.1 of Agrochola circellaris. NCBI lineage: Eukaryota > Metazoa > Arthropoda > Insecta > Lepidoptera > Noctuidae > Agrochola > Agrochola circellaris. Next base: position 3,834,798 of record OU611853.1, read on the forward strand.
CTTAGAGCTATTCTGCAAATAAAATTCTCTAAATTAAAAAATAATTTTGAAACAACTAAAATGGAATTTGACAACCGCAATCCACGTGGTACCCGTAGTTCGCCATAGCCCGTGATTTTTTTTAGAGCCAGAGGCGCGATGGAGGTGCAGCCTCGACGTGTTTTATATGGAATTGTTCACCTTTTGTATGGAAAATATGAAAAAATATTACCAACATGTTGAGTTTTAGCGGTTTAAGGGTTCTATAAAGGGGGTCGAAATTTTCATTATTTTTGCGATAGGACGCACCATTTTCGAGATACCTACAAGCAAAAGAAAAAATAAATACAGTACTGTTTTTGCACGTGAAGTCGAGATGTTGGTGTGAATTTTAGTTCATGACAACTTATTTTATCCCACACCTTTTTAATCGCGATTAAAAATTGTCAGGTTTAGTCTGGTTTGGTTTTTTACAATCAAAATTTTAGGTGAAAAACGTCAAATTCAAAATAGCAAAATTTCCATTTTCACTAAATTAAAAACTCAGTACTATCTTAGTGCTCAAACTAAAATATAGTTAAGTTGTGTCACTTTAGTGTATTTCAGACTGGGAAATCGTCGTTTGACAGGAATTAACAAAATTTTAGTGATTTTTAGTCTAGTTTAGAGGCATTTGTGACAAGAGAATCGGCACCATTTTATCTATAAAGAAGGTATTGAAAAGTAATACATTATTAAAATCATTTATGTAAGTAGCTGCGTGAAAGATGATATGGCTAGGAAGGGGGTGACTACTGAGATGACGACTAATAGAGAAGTATGGAAGAAAAAGGCATGTTGCACCGACCACAAATAAATTGGAATAAGGACAGGAGAATGTTAAGAATGTTGATGAATAGTAAGCAGCCTACATAGAGGATCAACAGTACTGCTTACATGAAACAATATGATACTGATATTACTCATGCTACAGTTGAGCAGTAAAAATATGAATAATAATCATTTTAGTGCCGACAACACACATCACATTAAACTATCTAAATATTATTTATCTATGATAAATGAGAATAATATCAGCTATCTTTAGACAATGTGCAGCGTTTGATATCCCATCACTCAGGGTATTAATGAGGCCATGTCAAAGAATCAGGCGGCATACAGGGTGTCAGGGACATCGACGGGAAAACGATTTGATGAGTTTTTTCTTTTTCTTTTGTCTTGTTTAGGATTCCTGAAGAGTCATATAAAACCCTGTAAGAAATCGACACGTGTTTCACCTCTCAATGAGGCATGCTCAGGAGGACCGCTCTTAATAAAATATCAATTTAAAAAATAGTTTTTTATCGTGTCTTCTCAGACGTGATATGTGGATATCTCAACATAATAAAACAGATATAACATCTCAGATTTTAACTCACACTAACTACAAGCAGTCATTGACCCCAAAAAAAAATCATCAAATCTTTTTTATTTTGGTATGTTTATATTTCGATACCCATCACGTCTGCGTTTTGCTAGCTAATTTAATTAGACCCTGTATATTTCTCTAGCACTCCTGATAATTTTACCACAATAAAACTTGTTTCATTGTTGTATGTAACACTATTTACTGACATAATTAAATAATTGCTATTTTTAACCGACTTCAAAAAGGAGGAGCTTCTCTATTCAACTTTTTTTTTGTTTGATATGCAGTTTCTACGCCAATTATGAATTAATTATGATGATTCTTTTTTTGTTTGGTAGGTCAGTCTTCAGAGATAGTCCCCTTAAAATTTGAGTAACTTTGCTTGGGTATGTTTTGAGTAAGCTTCAATAATACATATTTTGCCCACTTAGTTTAGGTGGATGATGTTATAATAAGTTGCACAGTCAAGTAAGCGTCACAGATATTGACCGAACAGGTAGTGGTATTCGAATTTGTGTGGGATAGGAACCACAACTAAAAAGTTTAAAATAAAACTTTTTACATAAAAAAACTACAAACTCCCACAAAAAACACTACAAAGTGAAAAATAACTTTAAAAACAGGTTCACAAATTCTACTTCATTATGCATATATTATAAGTATGTACTTTTAAATGAAAAATCACAGATTCATGAAACAAGCACTTATGTAGGTAAGTAAATGCATGTGTTGTTTACTTAAATGAAGGCTCTGCCACTTTAAACATTTCATTTATATTGAAATATGCTTGACACGAAACATTCACAAATATTTATATAGCCGCTAATAGGTTTTAGTCAACGACACGCCACCTCAATATTTATTACTCTATCACATCAAGTGGTAACGGACGGCGCACCAACTTCCTAGCTCGGCGGATATTGATGATTTAAATCAAATCTATCCATCGTACTAACAGACAACAATATAACTGCCATTATACACACATAAACCAAATATCATAGAGGTAGGTAACTTCCCAAATGCATAAAAACAAGAGTAAATTAAATCATGAGAAACATTTCGATCCCCAAAATTATAAACATACCTGTTCAGAAGCGCGAAGTAATTTTCAATCAACGAACAACAATAATCACTTATGAGTTTCTTTAGCACTTTTTTGTTTTGAAAATTGTATTTGATCTATTACGATAAATTAATTTTAAATTCACACCTTCAATTCAACACCCAAGCACCATCCCCATGACACAGACTGAAAATAAAAAAACTGAATTCCGTCAAACTTGCTACGTCAGAAGAACATTCATAGTGCTAACATGCTAACAAAACGTATCTTGTAGTTTGGCACAAATTTGACTTTAAAGTCGGATCTACACACTTGGCACTTGCCGCAAGGGCTGCTACTAGAGTCAATTTAAACTATTCTAGCTTCTGCCCGTGACTTCGTGCGCTTCCTTCCTCAGAAATTGGGCTATCCAATGCATAAAGAATTTTTCAAATCCGACTCGTACTTTCGAAGATTACCCCCTACATACAAACAAACAAAGGAGATAACCCATTCTGGGTCTTTTTTATTTGGCGGCCCTCTATAATAATTGCATAAATTTAAAGTACACATAAATATAACGCATTATTTTTTACTAAGGCGTCAAAGTCGAGAACAATTTGGGTTCGGAGTTATACAGGTTGGATTTTTGAGATGTGCCCCATCTCAAAAATCCACCTAGTCTTAAAAATAAAAAAGCCGACGATCCGAGAACCTCCTCTTTTCTTCGAATTCGGTAAATAAGTATCATAAAAATAATAAAATATCCTGACAATCTAAAATACTAATAGGTATTTAGATTTAGATAGTGGTGCTGGTTAGGTCCCAGAAATTATAACAAATCAAAAGGAAAATAATTGTAATTTCAAGCACCCGTTTGTGGATTTTTACCCGACTGCGGCGAAGCAAAAAGAAGGGTTATGATTTTGACCGGTATGCATGTATGTATGTTTGTTCATCTGTTCCCTCATAACTTCTAAACTACTTAACATAATTTGACAAATGAAGTATCTTTGGAAGCGTTTTGATCTTCCGTCGGTTAAAGGCGATGACGTGCGTATTAAATTGGATATAACGCCCTCTAGAGGACATAAAGTCATGAACATTTTTTTTTATATTATTATTTTAGTATTTGGTATCAAATGAAAGGGCTTATTAAAACATTTCCAAATCATATAATTTAGTATAACCCCAAAATAATTTGCAGACAAATAAAAAATTCGGAGTCCCACATAGAATATAATATAATCTTTTCCATTTCGTTTTATAAGTTTTTTTTTTTTTATTGCAGGTTTTTGTAGTTTGCGGCAAGTGCCAAGCGTGTGGAGCTAGCTTTAGATCTGCGTTGGCGAATGGCAACAGGGCAAGTGTGGCAACCATTGTCAATTTATCTGTCTCTGTAAAATTATTTTCACTTTGTTTTGTTTTTTGATTGTCACTTTTGACGGGTTCGGCAGTTTTATTTTGCCGAGAGTGCAATTTTCCGGCGGATTTTCGTTTACGCTTTGATCGAGCGATATTCGATTGCTTGCGTGCAGTTACAGTGTCAAAGTACATTCAAAACATATCCAAAATGCCCAAAAAAGCGCCGAAAAACGCTTTTTTCTACTTCATGCAAGATTTTAAAGAAGAACAACAGAAAAAAGGCATCAATTACGGTAACTTGGTTGATGTCTCAAAAGCAGCCGATCCTGAATGGAGGGTAACGATATTTTTTAAGTACTATTGCCTTTTGCTTGCTTTACAAAAAAAAACTAAAGTTATGCTTGTTTTGTTAAAATGAATAGGTATCAAAGAACAACGGTTCTTTGATACCTTCTAGAACATTGTATGAAAGATAAGCAGTTTGTGTTTGTCTATTTTTCCATGTCTGACTGCATACTGGCCTACTTTTAAACCAGTTTCTTATATGAAAGCTATTACCCAGCACCACTGCTGCTCATCATGTTAATAAGTATTAATGAAGGAAAAATAATAATAATTCTTATTTTTACTCAACTGGTCAGTATGTACCTTGTCTTTCAGAGAAGGAATATACTAAATCGAAATTCGAAGATATAATTAATTTAGTTTGGAGTTCTGTATAATTTCACGGCTACTACATTTTAATTGTTACCTCATTAGCTGTTAGAAAAGCTAGGTCACAGAGTCATCTTTCTTGAGCTGTTATATTCAGATTTCTCCAATACGATTCAATTTGCAAAACAATACTGTCTGCCATTTTTAATGCAAATGGTTTTTTTTTACTACCATTTGTCTGTTATTTACGTTAATGTCCAAAAATAGTCTTATTATTTATGTATCTATAACCTTATAATGTACTAGGCCAGTTATGAGTGTTCCCCTAATATATCCTTCCTTAATCTATTTACCACAACAGAACAAGGGAATCTGCATAATTATATATTTGCAAGTGCATTCAATTAATAATATGTCACTTTAATTCAGAACGCATCAGTTCAAGTCAGGGCCCGTTATGAAGCAAGAGCTAAACACGAGAAACAAAATCGTAATATACCCATTGCAAAGTTCACATCAACTGGGATCCCGTTGTCTGCCATCCAAAACCAACAAAAGGAACTTCAAGATGCTATTGAATTTGAAATACAAGACATTAAGAACATGGTCAAGACAAAGGCTTTTAATAGAAGTAAGTTTTTATTTGTAAGGAACTTAAGGTAGAGTGAGTCCATGGGCCTTATGTCGATTTGCAATAACGGCTGACCCTTAAATGATTGCCTTAATAAAAGCACACTGTTGGATTTTCAACGCTCAGCTCAGTGCTGAGACATGCTATGCGACACATGTGCCTGTCGAGCATGTGTTAAATGTTCACAATTTCCTATCTTCATCTTGTTTGAAAGAAGAGAGAAAATTACAATGTATAAAACAGACCTGTTCATTAAGACAGGTTTGATTTAAGCTTATATGGAAGTCTAGGTATAGAAGGAGCTCGTGGCTAAGTAATAACAGCCGAACGGGTCGATCCACTAGGTTAAGCAACACTTGCCGCGGTTGGTCTGTGAATGACTTTACATACCGAAACTCCTCCGTGCCTCGGAAAACACGTTAAGCCGTTAGCCGGACAGTCATTACGTGTCGTCAGAAGCCCGAAAGTCTGACAACCAGTCTTACCAAGGGGTATTGTATTACTCAGTTACTGGGTTGTGGAGGTCAGATAGGCAGTCGCTCCATGAAAAATAGTGGTATTCAGCTGCTTCCGGTTAGACTGGAAGCTGACCCCAATATAGTTGGGAAATGGCTAGGCAGATTGATTAAAGGTCTAGGTACCTATAATTACATTTTATTCTAACAGGATAAATATGAAATTATTATTGAAAAATCAATGTTAGCATTATTATCGCATGTTTTGTGGCCAATATTTATTTGTAGCACACTCATAATCAACACAAAAAAAGGTTTCAAAGTTCGAACTTCGTCAGGCAGAGTTATTAATTTTGAAAAAATGTTGATGTCTGCCTTTCCTTTCAGCATACGGGCGTTATGTTGTTACATTTTGCTGATAATAATGCAATTTTTTTTTACTATACAGGCATTTTGGATGAGGACATCTATCTAATAGATGTCAACTACTACTGCAAGGCTTCGACTAAATATGTGATCGCTGAGAGCACTGTGCTGCGGTTCAACTTGAAGAGTGGCTTCCGAGACTTTTACCATGAAATGGTGAACCCAGGTAAACATCCATCCATAAATGATATTTATGTAAGTAGGTAACTTAATCTGGATTTGGTCGCGATTTGCAAAAAGCAATAACATTGAACTTGCCTGGGAATTGAACACGATACCTGCGTGTCACTGATTAATTAGTCTCTCCTAAATACAGATTACTCGGTGATCTAGCTAGGAGAGCAGCGATTCACCCAACAATCAGTTGTACCTTACGTACACCATGTTATTAATAATGCATACTTTGTAAGTCCCTCATGTACTACAAAACCTTTTATGTTCCTAAATAAATTTATTATTATTATTATATTATTAAATACGCACTAAATAGGATACACGTATTATCACACTCAATTTTACATCCTGTGCGTGTTTCTAAACTTTTAAATACATTATTATATCTATAAATAAAAGCGAAAACTGAGATAGATTTTGAAAATGTTCATACTTTCAAATGGCCGTCATCCTTCTTTACCTCGTATAAGTTTATCTTGTCATTGAAATGCTAGTGATTGACATAAAAAGTATCGATTATTTGTACAAGGAGTATTTAATACTTTTCGGCTAGGATCTTCAAGATGCTGTTGGAGCTAGCCCGCGTTCTACTAAACGTTTTAATAAAGACGCGGTCGTATTTTCTTTATTAAATAATGTCATAGGTTTATCATCGACATTATATCATCACTGACACGAAGTTATTATAACATCGACATTTTATCCACATACTCTAATATTGGACATAACAAATTCGACATTTTATCCAATATTAGAACATGTGGATAAAATGTCGAATTTGCATGTCTTTTGCTATCTACAATATAACCATAATTTTGTTATATATTTTCGCAACAAGGTTATCTGAGGACTGGATAGTCGACTTTCTTTCTCCTTTAATTTTTAAAGGCATTCTTTTAAGTAACGTAGGTACCAACACCAATTTCAAATTTTGCATCTTTATTATTAAAAAGTTGCCTTGACGGACCCACTGACATTAGAGATGAGTAGTCTTTGTTCCAAATAGGGCACTGGTTCTCCTATTGCAACTCCGGTTCCGGTACTGGTTCAAAGTACTTAGTTGTTTGTCAGCACCTGCACGCGTAGCATGACAACCATTTATACGGGTTTTGTCGACGGAAGAATAGAGTAAACTACAGATTGTGATTGTTTATCTGTCATTTTGTCTATTCTTCCTACGACAAAATTAGTTTCTATTGTGGTCATGCTATGCGTGCAGGAGCAGTTCAGGCAAGACTCTCTTCATCAAAGTTGTAAACAAAACTGCGAGCGCTACTTAAAGTGCCCAAGGCTGTTCAAATTGGTTCTCGACTGGCTCACTCTCACGACAGCTTTAAATTCTGTCTGCTTCTATCAAAACTCACAAAATTAAAAAGTATAAATCTGATTTCCTTCAATTATAAAAAAAAATAGTAAGTATTCCAACACCTGATAGCACTTCTTTGCTAGCATAAAGCCGGACCATTTAGGCTTGCGCGAGTTTCCGGTTTGCCGACGACGGAAAAGACCAGTTAGGGGTTGGAGTGTAGCCTTAGGGGCGCTGTAGAGCGAAATTTTTTGGGACTTGGGACCCAAAAATAGTGCTCATAGAGCCCCTAAGCGTATACTCCAAGTCCTACAAATCCGCCCCTAAGACGACCCACTGAGCCCCAGTTTGGGGGCTCACTGGCAATAATAATTAGGTAAAATTCTTGCAAAAAGTGCAAAATATGATTGTATATTTATTATATATATCTTGTTCGTTTTCACGGTTTAAATTATGAACATATTTCAATGGAATTACAATAAAAATTGTTTTTGATTTGAAAGTTACTCAATATAAAAAATACTGATGGAACACTTAAAAAAATCGTAACATCGATAGCACCAAAACTTAAAAGTCATACGACCGCATCACTAAACCATAGACAATTTCAAGCGGCCATTGTTGTTTACAACTCTTGCAAATTTTGGAACGCCGGACCTTAGTAGTAACTTTTGACTGAAAGAAGGTATACAACTTTTACGCATCAATAATATTTTAAAATCTAGATGAGGTCTGTGTTTCCTATGAATCCTATGATCCTATTCAACTACTTTGAAAAAAACCTAAGAAGACCCACTGACTAAAACACCAAAACAAACTCAGAGGACACATTCTTTTAAAGTCCAGATAATATAGTGTGGGCACTCCTCTCTCTTCCTAGTCGGTGTACTTTTGACAGAATAGTAGTGGTCGTTATGACGTATCTTGATGTAGTTATGCGACGCCATTCCTCTCTGACTTCCGCTCCCGTTGCTCATTCCTTCATGGGACGGCTAATTGCAGCCCTGATTTGGGCTGTCCATCTCATGCACGGGCACACCTAGTAGATCGTAATTAACTTTCGTCAATCACCAGTTGTGGATTTACAAGCTGAAATATATTAAAAGTTTTACATTTACCCCCTTTATTTATAAATTAGCTTCTGCCAGCGGCTTCGCCCGCGTGACATCTTTATAAATTATAGCCTATGTTACTCAGTGATAATATAGCATTCTACTTGTGTAAGAATTTTTTATATCGGTCCAGTACAACCCGGGCGCAATAACTTGACACCTGGCTCGAAACTCGACTCCCCCCCCTCCCGCTAACCCGCGCGAGGCCCCGCTCTCGTCCTGAAGGACGAGAACGGGGCCTCGCGCGGGATATAGTTTGAGTTTATTGATTACAAACAAAAATACAAATCTTTTCTCTTAATAATATTAGTGTAGATAAACAATGGTGCCGATTCTCTTGTCACAAATGCCTCTAAACTAAACTAAAAATCACTAAAATTTTGTTTAATCCTGTCAAACGACGATTTCCCATTCTGAAATAGACTAAAGTGACACAACTTAACTATATTTTAGTTTGACAGCACTAAGATAGTACTGAGTTTTTAGTTTAGTGAAAATGGCAATTTCGCTATTCTGAATTTGACGTTTTTCACCTAAAATTTTGATTGTAAAAGACCAAACCAGACTAAACCTAACAATTTTTAATCGCGATTAAAAAGGTGTGGGGTAAAATAAGTTGTCATGAACTAAAATTCACACCAACATCTCAACTTCACGTGCAAAAACAGTACTGTATTTATTTTTTCTTTTGCTTATATCTCGAAAATGGTGCGTCCTATCGTAAAAATAATGAAAATTTCGACCCCCTTTATAAAACCCTTAAACCCCTAAAACTCAACATGTTGGTAATATTTTTTTTCATATTTTCCATACAAAAAGTGAAATATTCCATATAAAATACGTCGAGGCTGCACACCCTGCGCGCGTCCAGCTCTAAAAAAAATCGGGTACCACGTGGATTCGCGATTGTCAAATTCGTTTTAGTCGTGTCAAAATTATTTTTTAATTTAGAGAATTTTATTTTCAGAATAGCGTTAAGATTCTCATAGCCAAAAGTAAGAAATTTTAGTGATAGTTTAGTTAGTTTAGTTCGGTGTACAAGAGAATCGGCACCATTGCCGTAGTTTAAACGTCGCTAATAATTATTTAACTTAAAGCAACGTTTATAAATAACCCCCTTAAGTGTCAGTATTCATAAATTACCGTTACCATAATTTTTCCTAGCATCATAAACGTAGGAGGAAAACAACAAAACAAGATTTTTGTGGTTTTCCTCATTAGTCTGTTCAAGAATCAAATTAATGTTCACGATCACGTGTGTTTTAATTTTGGGGGGCTCGTGACTAAGTAATAACAGCCGCACGGGCCCATTGAAGTTTAAGCTACGCTTTCCGCGATGGGTTCGTGGATGGGTGACCGTCCATTACATAACGAGACCCTTCCGTGCCTCGGAAAGCAAGTTAAGCCGTTGGCTGTCATTTGTAAATCTTTGACATTCGTTACGGGTAGTTAGAAGCCCAAAAAAAAGTCTGACAACCAGTCTTACTAAGGGGTATCGTGTTACCCAGTAACTGGGTTGTGGAGGTGCTTCATGTAAAATACTGTTATAAAGCTGCATTCGGTTAGACTTGGAGCCGACCCCAACATAGTTGGGAAAAGGCTAGAGGTTTTATCAAGGGAGCTGAAGATAATGTACATGATTATGAATTCAGTACTAATTAAGCGATTTATTGTTTCCCTTAACTGCACGATTATGTAACAGTAAAATTATGGAACAAGGAAACTGGAGACAGAGGACTCTTTTCCCTTTACTAATCATTACCTACATACATTAATAAACTCACGACTTTTCCCCATGAGGGAATGCACAGTAACTACAACACGCCATACGATTCAACTTTTGGAAATCCTGGGCCGAGTTTCCACCCATCTTGTAGATACCTTTTGTTAATAGTCTTTCATTAGTCTTTCCTAGATTCAGCATTGGCAAAAACATCGTTTAATCCACCGCCGCACCAGCTATGCGAAAAATCGATCATTTACAAAAGTACTATACTTAATTAGTATTGTTTGAAAGTAATCTGGTTCAAGTAATTTGTGTGTTAAGGAGTACGAGGAATGGAACGTCTTTGTTTAAAAACATTGATATTTCGTTGCATAATCTATTCTATTCTTACTGAAGCCGCGATTCCCTGAAAATAATCTTGCCGGTGCGAGGCAAGGAAGGCATATAGAAGCATAGGTTTTAAGATCTGGTCCTGTAGTCAGACTAACAAAGTGGCGTTTTCGTATAAAACATACCTCGAAAAAAGGGTTCCAGCCCAACCCTGGGCGGCATTGTCGGTTCTGCATGCGTGCGCTGAAGCGGCTAGCGGCGGGCCTGATGGCACTGCAAAGCATTAACTTTTGTATGACCCGGCCGCCGTATGCTCAAGAACCCTTATGACGATAACAACGAAATGTGAGTGGTATGGGTATGAAAATAAGTTTCGAAATCATTTCATTTGGCACTTGTTGACAGGCCTACACTGTCCTCCCATACCATATATGGCAAATATACCATAATATATATTTTAAAACATTTTAAAAGCCAATCATTATTAAAAGAGGAACCGTGGAGTTTCTTGTGTTTCGTCTCCATAGAAAACGACTTGCTTCTGACGTTTCATAAGTGCCCATGTAGGTTTATGTGAAATAAAATATTTTGGTTTCCGCTTACGAAACTCCTTTGCCATGCCATGCCGTGCCTTGCCGCCTGGTGAGCGACGGCCTTAACGATTTAAGCAAACTCTACAAATTTTTGTTATTCAATCAGGTCACATCCCCGTCGGCTATGCATCAGATGTGAAACAAGGCAGCATCGACCTGGGCCTGGACATGCCAGACGAGACTGGCCCCAAGAGCAACTACATGCAGATCCTTGCCAACATCATCGACTATCTGAAGCAAAAGGACCCCAGTGTGAAGACCCTCCCGCCGCTGTACACAATGCCAGAGAAGGTTCCGGCCGTGCAAGATTTTATAATACAGCTGTGTCAAAAGTCCGGTAAGGAAAACTTCAAAGTTTCTGAACGATTTAGGTTATTATCGTAGAGTAAGCCGGTATGTCACGAAGAGCAATGGTGGCCCAATGGTAACGGCCGCGACGATTTGTAGCTCGTAGCTTCGATCCCAGAATCTCAAAACGGTGAAGGAACACATCGTGAGGAAACACTCATGTCCTTGAACCAAAAATTCGAAGACATGTGACACGTACCAACCCGCACTGGGCCCAGTGCGTACCATCAAAGAAGTTCATATCTAACCACCGTAAGGACTATTCTTGCTTGCAGCGCTCGGCGACTATCGAACCGGGCCGGTAACAGATGTCGTCAGCGTGTTCACGGGATTTTGTTTTGAAACTGGTTAGATATGAACTTCTTTGATGGTACATAGTAGATTACAGCCCACTCCCACTCACCGAGAGGATGCGTGTGTCCGAGCAGTGCACATTATAGTCTGATTATGCTTAAGCGGTACGTCAGTGGTAACAAACCAGTTCAAGCCGGCCTCGCATTCTGTTGATAAAATCATTTATGATTGAAACTTCGTACTACGCTAGGCCATAAAATAACAAGAGAAAGAGATAAGTGAAAAGTGCTAGAGGAGGCCTTTAAAATTGTGTCTCAAGGACACGCTACAAAAAGAACTGCTGTGCATTAATTAGATTTTTTAAATATTATTGTTTCGTAGTTTAGTGAATAAATAAAGGCTTTGAATTTGACTATGCTGAGCCAGCACACGGTCATATTGTCACCACTGACGTGCGGTCTGCTTAATCGGTTAGTCTGACGAAAATCAGTAGTGTCTGATTATAGATTACGCCCTGAATGCCCATTTGTTAGAAAAGCGCGCTGAAGGATTTTTCAATTTTCGATACTCAGCCGACCGTTGAAAATCCATCAGTGCGCTTTTATCAAGGCATTTATTAAGGTGTGTTCGATCGTCGCGCGAATACGCGATCGCTCGCGTGCATATACCAGTATTTGTTTGGAAAACCGGAAAGCGCCCTCTGTCGGCGCGAGCACGCGTTCAGGTTGCCCGAACAAAAATTTCGAGCGATAGTGTATTCACGCGACGATCGCATTTAGACAGGACGCGGGGTAAGAGTGGTCGCACATCTGACGGAAGATGGGTCGCGTATCGTCGGTTGCGTATCGCCAGTGATACCAATACATTCAATCTTACCCACTCAACCGATTATGCGTAAGTGCGTCGAGCACACTAACTGGAAGTTAACGAAGTTACCCCCGATGCATCTTTCGTCAGATGTGCGACCACCCTTACCCCGCGTCCTGTCTAAAAGCGATCGTCGCGTGAATACACGATCGCTCGAACTTTTTGTTCAGTGAACCTGAACGCGTGGTCGCACCGGCAGAGGGCGCTTTCCGGTTTTCCAAACAAATACTGACATATGCACGCGAGCGATCGCATATTCGCGCGACGATCGCTTTTAAATAGGACGCGGCCTTAGTGAAGGCATTCGACCATAGATTAATACAGATACTTCACTCCGCTTAATCATTTAAATACAAAGCGACTCTTGCTACCACACAATAAAGTGCAATTCAGGTCTCACAGCGCTAATTATAGCTTGTCCATTCTGAAATGACGCGTCCCACTACCGCATTTTACGTTCAAGCCGGCGGGTGGAGGCGGCGGCGCCGGCGCCCGTGTATGAAAATGCGGTACTGTGGCACGTCATTTCAGACTAGACAAGCTATACCTACAGTTATCTTCACCTAGAATTTGCCTCTCTTTCTATCCCATAACTCTTATATCTTCTGAGTACGTTACGCTCACTGAATTGGCCCGACAAGACGAGCCCTCCGCATACCTGTGGCTTCATACCTAAAATGCGGAGTGCGCCATCTGTACTATTCTGTGATTCGACTCAAATCGACGTTACCCTTCTTACCTGCCTCAAGATAGATCGCATACCACAGCCCGGGTGATTACCACTTAAAGCAACGCGTTACAGTATCAGTAGCCTAAAACATTAAACTTGACCCCAACATAATAATATCCTGTGTCTGTTGGATTACATAATTTCATATCTTGATTAAAGAGTGTCTGTTCACAGTTTAATTAATCATTGGTATGTTATATACAGTCGGTAGCATAAATACTGTACAATTAAAATTCAAAAGGGTTTTTTCGTGAAATAAAAGTTTTCAACTTTGAGAAGCCCTACGACACGCACACATTTTGTCACACGCCGTGCTACAGAGTAACCCTCCACAGAGGCGATCGTTCTAAGTTTTTTACTACCGCGCTTTGTAGTAGTGAACATTATTGCGCGACAAGTTTTCTCTCTGTCGGGTTGCGTACTCCGGTCTCAGATCATCATTTTTCACTCAAAAGTCTTTTAATGTATAATTTTGTAAACATATTAAAAATAGACAAGTACTTCCATGGTTCTAACAGTTTTATATAAAATCTCACCATCGCGCGTTCGTAATTCCGAATATAGACGATGATTTACGAAGAGCTTATTCTACTTATTATTAAATTATTTTCAGGGGAGGATGAATGCCTTTTTCGCATCTATAAGCTTGACACGCTTTTCTACCATCTCATCAATAGCATCAAGAGTCGTTCAAATGAAGGATTCCCCAAAGAGTCCCTGGCGCTGGTTCAGCTCAAGAAGGACCCTTTCAAGTACAACCCAGGACTGGGGTGTGAGGTAAGTTCTGAGGTTCTAACTTTTATACGATTTGTGATTATTGATCTAATACGACTATGACATACAAACACAAAATCATGAACGTTTTGAGGGTTCCGTAGTCAACAAGGAACCCTTATAGTTTCGCCATGTCCGTCAGCCTCTCTGTCTGTCTGTCCGCGGCTTAGCTCAGAGACTCTTACTACTAGAAAGCTGTAATTTAGCATGGGTATACATATTAATCATGCCGACAAAGTGGTAATGGTAATGTTTTTTTTTTGTTGAAATGATTTTTATTTCTCTTCTATCCCATGCTGTGGGGTGTCGTTGGAAAGGTTGTTCAAACATTATGAGTTTGTGAAAACCTTTTTTGCATTTAGGGATCTGTTTGCGAAATATTAAGCTTTAAAGTAGAAATTTTCCCGGCCAACTAAATGGTTGGTTTTGTTTTTTTTTTTTAAATTCACAGCAGTAGCATATATAACGAAATTAAAAGGAAAACTATCACACTAGCTACATTCCGTATAGGAGAATTTTTTTCTACTACAATGTTAAGTTAGTTCTTGTGCATGCGTGTCGGACCACGCACAATGAAGCAGTGGCGAAGGGTGAGTTTATGAGAAAGGTAAGCCGGAGCAAAAACAAAAAAAAATAAAAAATCTGCCGCGCCGTCGTGAGACTGACCAACTAACTTATTCCTACAACGATACTGGTCAAGTATTTCTAACAACTGTTTGTATAAAACTTCAGCAGTTCGACTTCCACTAACATCGTAAAAACCTAGGAATCGTTCTTCGATTCCAGTTTCAGATAAATATCGAAAAATTACAGTCAATTGCTCCCTATGACTGACATCGGGAGTTTCGTCAATCATTACAGACAGAAATGGAGCTTTATCTATCTCGATTCTACTGTGGTCTCGTAAAACGGATGCAATACTATGTATTAAATCATTTTGAATATCACTTGAAAGACCAGAAAACGCGGGGTTCTGAACTGAAGAACATAGTTCCAAATGAGAGTCCATTACGGTGTCATACTTGCTCAGATATAACAAGGTTTCAATATAGTTACCGCGGTTATCAGAATTCGGACGTTCATCGTGGCCGCGAAAAGCTACTTCTTGTTTACCTAACAAAATAACGGTGTCAATAAACCTTTTCATTAAATTCCTATTTCGAGCTACTTTCTTAGTATGTGCTTCAAGCGAATTAGTGAAAAATGGTTCTATCTTACTATTCCCGAAGTCATGTAAATCTAAACAGCTACGAATATGCTTTTCAGTCTGCACATGTTTTTTTGATGAATTCGTCAGATTATTAATATCTGTAAAACCCCCTTTATTCCATAAACTACTAGAATCTGAGAAAAGTAAACATGGAAAACAAAACATCTTATTTAATTTGCAACTACCAGTCAGCCATTGATATTTATCGTAAAGGGAAACATTAAAATGTTTGAAAAACCCGTCACGTCGTTTGTAGTTTATAGTCAGATCTGGTCGAGCACGACCTAGCCTAATTATGTGTTTCTTATTTTCAAAACTTAACCTTGAAAAGCATGTTTCCTCACGAAGCAAATAATCTGTCACACAACAATCTAAAACTATGAATGCCGCCATCCTACTAATAACTTTTCAAATCTACTCTAAAAAAGTAATTTCAACTTGCTAATCTATCGACTTACCACAAATTCCTAATTACAACGACGGCGAACGCACAATTTCACAACAAACTCACGATTATCCAATTCTAATTGTTACACTAATACTACACTAATAACTTATATGAATACAACGAACAAAATGCTAATTAACTACAAGTATCAACAAAATTAAAGGTTTAAATTCTATTAACTATTTACGTCAATCGTCAACAAACATTTAAAATTATTGCGTGCGTGGAGCGTGGAGCTTGTCCCTCCCCCCGTCCCGAACCAAACCGAACGCTTACGAAATTCAGCGAATGGATTCCTACACTGCTGTACCTATCATAACTCGACTTTTTACGGCTTACTATTGCCTCAAAAAACAGCGTGTCATGTGACCTGAAGTGACGTCATGACGAGATTATTTTGTATAGAAATTTAAGTTTTCATAACCCGAGCGGACAACGAGTTATACTGGAGGCACTAGAGCAAAATTGGCGCGCACTTTAAATGTTTTGTTTTCGTTGGAATATAAAGACAATTTTTTTAATGTAGGTTAGGGTTTTGTAATACTTTAATTTTATGGTGAAAGTATTAACCGGTAAAGCCCTGGGTGACCCTCAAGCACGTCAATTAGCACGTTAATTAGTTGTTTATCAGGCCTTTAACGGTTAAATAATACATTCAGTGTGGTTATTAAACACTGCTGAGAACTACTGACTGTCATAATTTCCTAAGGGAAGCCGATAGGAATCGGGTTATTGGTTAGCTGCGCCCCTGCAATGAAGGGTTCCGTAGTTGGGATGAATTAATCCCAAGAACAAACTTATCATTGTAGTTGAAAAACATGTTCTCCCATACACTCCAACTGCGAATGTAAGTTTGTACGCAGAATATTGAGAGATTTACTATGTTATTTTAAGACCATAGACTTCTTATAGATTTTCCTGTAATCTATGAGCAAAGAACCATTCTCAGTATATTTTTCAAAATTTTAGACTCGGAAGTTTGGGAGATAAGGGGGGGAATGGTCAATTTTCTTAATTATCTTTAAAATTATTTAGTATAAAATTATTAAAATTCAAAAAATTCAAAATTCAAAAGTCATTTATTCAAACTAGGCTGAGAATCAGCACTTTTCGAACGTCAAAATTACATAAGACAGTCCCCCAAAAACGCCCACCCTTCACCACTTCCTAGTGCTTAAGCTGGGAAGAAGAAGTGGCGCAACAAACTCCCCAGCAGCACAGCTGTCATTTCAGTTGGAAAAACTTGATTCTATATAATAATGCTTTAATGCAAAAATAATTTACATTAGCACAAATTGCAATCAACTCATAAAATAAAATCATTTTAATGAGTAGATTATGTCAACAATAAATGAAAACAAAATTTTAAATTTACAGTCAAATAAAATAATCCAAACAATTATATGAGCTCATATAGTATCATGTAGTCTGATTCTAAAAACACTTGTTTGTTGCTTGGGAGGGGTACATTGGAGTAGCTTAATTAGTCCCAAGCCTTTTTGTCGTCTAAATAATCTTTAACTTTATAGAAACCTTTTTGACATAGTTTCTGTTTAATAAATGATTTAAATTTATTGAGGCTCAGTTCTTTGACATGGCGTTAAAAAAAAATATTTGAGATCCTCGCAACACCCCCTTTCATTTGGTATGTCACATGGTTCAGTATGCAGAATGTGTTATTTTTATTTTGTTTGATTCGGAGCAAATTGGCTGTGACAGACGGATAGCCAGACAGACACACGAGTGATCCTATACGGGTTCCGTTTTTCCTAGTGAAGTATGGATCCCTAAAAAGGAAAAAAACGAGACATTGTGATGACACTATTGGCTATGACACACTTTAAAATAATGAATCAACGAACATAGTCTAAATTTGGGTGTACTATTGGTGCACCTCTACCTAACCCTTCGGGTAGAGGTGCACCAATAGTACACCCAAATTTCCCCAGCACGCGTAGCATGAAAACCGTTTTGTCGACGGAAGAGTAGACAAAACTGACGTTCCGTGTAGACAGTGCGACGGTAGCAAAGTAGAAAGAGTCAACTGCACATTTTACGAAATTCACTCTTACATAATTCGACTCAGGTTTCTTTGTTTTGCCATAAGATTTATTTTTCTGTTTGATTCTCAATTTTTACTGATATTAAGTCACGTATTATATAGACAGCTACAACAAATTTTCCCAGTGTCGAAGAACCGTATTTTAGAACAAAAAAATATTTCAGTAATATTGGCCTTAACCGTTTCCTTGGTAATATTTCCTAATAACGAAATGATGTAAACTATGAGAAGATGGCTTTGTTCTCCTATTAATTATCACAGTTTTGTGTTTAAATGCTCTCCTGTAAAATCATGATTTTGCAGATAACCGTATAAACTTTGTGGCCGTGGAAACAACTGTCAGTTGTCAGTGTGATTTTGACAGTTTTGTATAGAAAACTTTCTTCTGAAACAGTCTACATATCTAGGGACCTAGACAAAGATTGTTAGAAACGAAAGACAAAATGACAGATTATAGAAGGATTTCTACGGTGCGATGTCAAAAATGGAGAAACAAAATGTCACTTTGTATAGAAAGAGCTGTGTCTATTCTTCGTAGACATAGAAATCGTCATGCTACGCGTGCTGGTATCTTTAAGTCCCATGTAATAGGGGGCGAGCCTATTGCCATCAACCGAGCAAAAATCCAGACTCCGGGATGCTACTGAGTAAATCGTGACGGAAAAACCTGATAACACTGCCCGACCTGGGAATCGAATCCTGGACTTCGTGCTCAGAAGTAGCGCTTGCGGCTACTAGACCTACGAAATAATACCGTTTCAATTGTCCAACAGCACCACGAATCGAATGACAAGTCGGTGGAATGCACCACGTCGCGCGCCAAGCGCTGGGCATTCACGATCCTGGATAGCTGCTGCCCAGTAGTGGGAATTCCGATCGTTCCTGGACAACACGTGCCCGTCGAATATGATGTTGAGGTAAGCCGAGTTCATAATTTTATTGAATACTTAGTACATTTACATGCAATTGTGCAATGACAAATGCTCCCGCATTCATTCAACGGCGTTTTTCAACACACTTGTTCGGAAATTGGCTCTTAAGTGGGTTTAAAGATATGCTTTATGTATGTATTTATTTTATATGTAAATAGTACACCACAGATTACCTGCAGCATAGTCTCTCCTCCTCCCTTTTAATCCATCCAAAGATTGTCTTTAAAAGATCGCTTTTAGCGATAAAACACTACCAACCTATTCTCCCCTACCCTATTCTATCACCCTATTTAAAATGTCTACATTTATATCTGTAATTCGTATGGTGTACATAGAAAAGATTATTGTAATTGCACCACTTTAGGTTCACAATTCACTGCACTACGCACTAGTGCGGGAATTCAAAGAAAAACCGGCCGTGAAGTAGACTGTTAAGTACGCGTGTGAAGCGGAGCAATAAGAGCTACTTTTCGATCAAGTGGGTTGAAAAAAAATGTCTTTGGTAAAATCTTAACCTGAATAAATTCTCTTTCGGTTGATAGATTGATTAAACTAAATTAAAAGTTAATGTTGTATATCCTCATAAGCTCGAGTCGAAAAACTGAACAAACACCGACATTTATTTAATTCACAAATGTTTACCTACAATTACGTCCCTCTGTCAATGTAATTCAAGCCCCAAGAGATCCTTATTGTCTGGTCTATATGATGGCAGTGACTGGACCCAGTGACTCGGAATTTCGCACCCAGACGGTGGGTAGACGAGATCGGCAGTAAGTCAAGCGGGAGAACCTACTGAGCCCGAAAATAGATGGCTAAGTTAGTCAACTGGGCTGACTTGAAGGTGCGAAGTCTTGAAACTAGTGTCTACACGAGCCCAGTTGCAAGTCAGCGCTGGACTGACTTACTGTACTGTCACATTCCTGGGCACGTATAAACCCTGCCTTATAGCACTCTTACTAAACATATTTCTGCCTTTTCTATAAGCCAATAGCAAAATAATACTACTGATTTTCATGGTTGCATATCATGAGCGCGCGTTATGACTTTTATAAACATGGGCTTAAGGTTAAAATTACAATGATACGCGCTCGTGAAATGCCAATAACTTGAAAATAATTGTAATTTGTTTCTTTTCTAAGGGTATCGTGAAGTTCAAAGACTCGAAAAATGCCTGGGCTGGACCAACGATTGCTGGATTTGCGGTAACTATCAGAAATAATTATTGAATCATGCATGCAACTGATGGGATAATTTACTCAAATCTGTATGGCTCTTTCTTCAAAAGGCTACTTCAGACTTAAATCTACATGGTTCCGACAAAAATTGAATTTGTAAAAAATATCTGGACATAAATAAAGTTGTTATTTTATTCCTTGGTTTCTGTCTGTTGTATAATTGTATCACCAAAATCTTTTATTCTTTCTAAAAAATTAATTATCACATTCATTTCTACTTTGTTTCTAATAAATGCTTTTGTTTACAGGGACCCTCGTCTTCTTGCAATACGACTGGCAACGAATCGTTCTTCGAACAGGGTCTCAACTCAACTAGCTCCAGTTTATCTGAACGTAAGTTTACTATTAGTGCAGTTAATTATATTCATCACATACGTATTATACACGGATGAGACGACAATACGACAGTAAATTAAGAGGGCGCCCAACGTTACACTAGCGCCACTCTTTAAAAAATATATTATTTCGTGACTGAGAAGGAATTATGAATAACGGCTAGTAAGGACTCTCTGTAAGTGTGTCTAGAATTTTCGAATACCTTTTATCATGGTATAATAATATACTTCGCCAGGTATAGCATTCCGAAACACGGTCACGTGGGTGACACAAGTCTACGTCATCACATCTGTGTTACCAGAAGTTTGTAATAATAACTCCCCCAACTACCTTTATTACCTGTAAACCTGCAAAACCGATAAAACAATGAGGTTTTAATTAACAATTACGTTGGTTTATGTTTAAATTTAATTTTTTTCGTTTGATAAGACACACGAAACGACAATTTAAATGCTTTGTACATATTTTTTTACAGAATGGTGGCTGAAAATCTTTCGTTAATCGTGTTTTGTTGCAATAAAGTGGCAACTGGATAGTGACGTAAGCATGTGTTAGTCCCGGAATGCCAGACCTTGTTTTATTGGACCATGCCTTTTATAAAGTTTCAAATTGAGACACGAAGCAACAAAATTCGATCTAAAGAAAAGCGGCCACTTTTCTCTAGATCATATTATTATGGGCACCTTCTTGAACTACTTATTTGTAATAACGTTCTCAGTCTGCACACGAAAGTTCAATTGACTTTTACTTTGGCACGCCTGTTCAATTTCGATTGGTTGATTGATTATTTTCATTCCAGATATACGAAAAGAAAAACGAACCCATGCCCCACTACGTATGCCACAAGCTGACTGTAAGTATTACACCAACACTCTTTTTCATTACGCCCTTTCAAATGAATAACAGGACAAAGTTTACCGTGATGACTTAATGCTGGTTTCACTGTTGTCCGGGAGACCCATACGGGCCGTCCGTACACGGGACGGGTAGCGCCCGCACTGCTCTGAAACGAGGGACTAGTACGATACGTTGTACGGGCTCTACCCGGAGCGGGTCGTGTACGGACCAATCCGCATTGCTGTGAAACAATGTTCTAGCGCCTTACGTGTGTCTCCGTTCCGGGAGCCCATACGGCCCGGGTATGTTAGGCTGTGAAACCAGCCTAAATATTATTTGCTTTTGCTCGCGGTTTCGCCCGCGTGGGGGTCGGAAATTATTCCACGGGAATATAGGAGGGATTGGTCCCTATTGGCTCGGGATAGAGTTGAGTGGATAAAAGAAAGGACAGCCTTTGCCGCAATGGGCAGGCTGTTTATTTTTTTAATGTGTGATATCTTTCTGGATAGGGCCATAGCCAAGAATTCATTTCGGGGGGGTTAGCCAAGTTTTTTTAGTCTCTCATTCTAAGTCAGAATTAAAATTGATGAAGAGCTTAGTTATTATTAATTTCAATAAAGCCCTGTTTTTCTCTTCCCGCCACTTTATCGATCATAACCAAAAACAGGGATATCTTAAACTTTGAAGGCCACATTAGCATAATTGGAATTCATTCAATACAAAGTCAGAGTCGTTCAGATTCTAGTTTCTCACATTTTTTGCCTACGGCCCTGTTTCCGGACCCTGGGGTCCCGGACCTTTGGTAGGCATACGAGGGGCCGAAGCCAACTCGCAGAGGCCCGTTAGACGTTTTTAATTAAATGAGGCACCAACCGACAAGTAACCCTGTTCGCACTATGCAAGTGCATCCAAGGACAACCCTTGGTTGGTGTAGAACTATTGCAGAATATGGAAACAAAGATAGCAGACAGAGTTTTCGCATTCATTATATTAGTATGGATTATTATTTATTATTGTCAAATGAATAGCCGGGCAAAGTTTACAATTATGACTTATATTGAAAAGCAAAATGTTGTTTACAGATTCGAAGAACATCCGTCCAGCTCCCGAGTTGACTGATGAAGACTTCCCGACGCTATCTGTTGGAGTAGGACGAGGTATGTACCCCACACAGTATACTTTTAAGCATAGTTATTTAATTAATAAATCAGAGAATGTCTTTCTAGTACGCAATCTCAAATCTTCGTAAAACTCCAACTTTAATCCCGGTATACACATGCTATGTAGTAACAAAAAAGCTCGCCAGTTTCGAAGAGTTCCTACCCAGTAGCACAAAATTAGCATGTGTATACGAAATGAGTATGATCATTTTCCACACACGACATATTCCTCAAACGACCACATGATTGTCTGTTCTTTAAAAGGACCTTTGAGTTTGAAAGACCGAAGTCTTCCTTAGAGTAGTCGGATTGGAAACACCGAACTCATATATACATAATTATTAACATGTAAATACGTCGTGACCAGATATTAGAATTGGCCATTTCATAAAATTGGCAGCTAAAATTGACCATATCGTTTAAACGTCAACGTTTAATGATATGTCAGTCGACGTTTGGTCATATCATTAATGTCTGGTATCCATGGTTTAAGGTGTAGTAAGAATAGCCAAGTAACTGCGACCATCTTGGAAGTAGCGCTCGCTCGGCTCGCGCGCGGTCGGTCATAGTTCTAACCTAACCCATTTGGTTGGGTGCCACATAAGCGGCGTTACTTTTTTAATTTTTTAATCCAAATTTTAAACGCTATGTTGCAACTGCACGCCGCGGCAGTGGTCGCCGAGTGCTACTTCCAAGTTGATCGCTTTCCATAATATGATATTTGGAAACCCAATAAGTCCATCAACTTTTTTTGCGTGGCCAGTTGATTTGCTAGATTTTTGGTATGCCGCCACCATGATGCACAACAAAAAAAAAGCGACATCAACGCCGCTACTGGTGGATAATCTAAGTATTTTACGATATGATCACTAATGTTTGGCCACATCATGAAGTAGTCATACGTTTACCTGTTAATATCGTCAAACGTGGAGTATTCAATGGTCTGGCCAGACACGCTACTAGACGCGACAAGATACTAGATTTTTTTTATCCTTATCAGCTTTCACGAGATTCTCGTCATGAGGGACAGCGATATCAACTATCATTGTACGGCTCTCTCGTCGATCTATCACTACAATATCAGGCTTATTAGCTACAATAGTTCTGTCTGTTATCATAGATCGATCCCAGTACAATGAGGCCAAGAATGGTCTCTTGAGAACTGGGTCGGGCAAATACTTGTAGTATTGTACTTCTGACTCCACATGGTTGTATTACAAGGCAAGTTGCTGGTGGATAATCCTAGCCACTAGATTGTGTCTGTGCAAGCACTCGCCGTTAGCAAGACGAGAACAGTCGGAAACAATATGTCGGATTGATTCACCGGGACTGTGGCATGCCCGACATATGCCAACCGTACCGTCCTTGTGAGGTGTATGTGTGTGTGCGTGCCTGCACCATTACTATTATGTTGTGTCACTAGGACAGTAATAAACTAGCATCCAATCGCAACGGTGGTTTCATTCGGTAGCTGACAGATCACCTTGACAATGTATTTCCGAGAATTATTCGTCATGATAACTTCATTCATAATCGCACAGACAAACCTTCGGTTTCCTCGAAGAGGTCGCCGAAGCGTAGCCAGGATATAGACGCGAAAAATTCTACGTCAGGTCCGGAAAATGCCTCCGTGAAGCTCTTTGCCTTGCCACATTTCCTTACGATCGTTAAAATCAAGTAGTGCGGAAGTGTGCAGGTTTGCGCCAGTTCTCTTTGGCCAAGGAGAGCGGGGCGAGGTCCTTGTCCACAGCGACCACATCTCGGTGCATCCCCACGTCAATTTGAAGAAAATATTCCCTAAGACTGTAAATCAAAATAAATGATAAATAAATCTCGCGGTTGTGGAGGATTTTAGCATTTAGGATACCTCGACCCGCACACTTCCGCGGGATGTACAGTCTCATCACTGAGGACCGTGGGTGATGCATCCGATTTGCCGTCAGTAATGTACATCCTACCCAGAGCGTTAAGTTCCGTCTGAGTCCATTTGAGTATGCCGAAACAATACATCAAAATATTATTATTATTTTAGACGGTATTGTCCCACTGCTTGGCAAACGCCTCCCTTTCCTTTTTCCACTCAACTCGATCCTGAGCCAATATAGACCAATCCTTCCTATGAGCGTCAAGTTAAAGCCATCAACGCCTGGTATGTTATCCTTATCCTTACGTATTATAAAACAAAGCCCCCGGAGCGTCAGTCTGTCTGAACGCGATAAACTCAAAAACTACCGACCGGATTTTCAAACGGTTTTCACCAATACACGGAGTGATTCATGAGGAAGGTTGTAGTGTATAATTCATTAAGTTTTCTTGTAAATTCGCTGAAATATGACGACTATTGTTGAAGATGTCGGAAAAAATCATGCTGACTGGGTGCTTCACTGGCGTGAGCCACGTAAACCGTGAGAGATAAAAAAAAATTGAGAGGTGTCAAGGGACACCCGGATGGAACGAAGTTCGAAGAGAGAGAGAGAGACAGACAGAGAAAAATGCGCACGCCGCCGCACAGCTTACAATAGCTTACTATAGCAAATCGTTACAACTTTTCGTGAGATTTTTTTCCGTCTAGCCCCCTTTCACAACGCGCGATAAGGAACTTTGTTCCAAAAATTGTTCTACATGATTTATATCTTAAAAAGTTCAATAAAACATTCCGCGTGGCATTTAGACCGGTATTATATTAATCCCTATCCAATCAAATATTTAATTTAGATTAAAAATGCCTTGACATGATATGATTTAAATGAATAATTTAAAAAATATCATAGATACAAAATTACGCGTAACAAAATAATTATGGTTGATGGCATCGCAGGCGTAGCGGTAGGAGGCAATTCAAAAGTCATTTATTCAAACTAGGCTGAGAATCAGCGCTTTTCGAACGTCAAAATTACATCAGATAGTCCCCCAAAAAATATTATCAAGACAAGTCGACGAAGATGCCGTGATCCTAGTAGCTTCAAAAAACAAGTTAATTAAATTATAAGCCTTAAACAGATTGAGAAGTCTAATACTTAATGGAGTAACATCTAAAATATTAATATTGAAGTCTCCACATAAAATTATACTTTTATTACTTGATTTTAACCTATTGAGTGAATCCTCCACTACCGATTCGAAACGAATAAAATCCCCAGAGGGGGTCGATAAACGCAAAGTATAACGTATCGCTCTAGTTCAACAAAAGACAACTCAATAGTGCGCTCGATAGAAAGATTAACTAAATCTAAACGTTGTTTACATTTCAACTTGTTTGAAACAAGAACTAAAGACCCACCGCGAATAGCACTTTTTCATACAAATGCACTTTGTACAGTAAACAAGTCATCATTGATAAACACTACTTCATGTTCTTTCAACCAGTGTTCAGTCAAACATAACACCTGAACATCATAGTTCTCCATAAATAAACTTAACTCTAGATGAGAACAATGACCTTTTCCTCAGCTATCAGGTATGAACTCCCACTAGTACATTCCAGTGAGGTATTTTCTGACACCCACGCGGGCGAAGCTGCGGGCAAAAGCTAGTATATACTATGTTTGTTTGTTTGTATGTAGAGGGGAATCTCCGGACCTACCTGTCAGATTTGAAAAAATCTTTTTGCATTGGATAACCCACTCCTTGAGAAAGGTTATATGCTATATAACATCACGCTACTAACCCGTCGAAGCTAGTATAAAATATAAAATAAAGCATTTAACGTGTAAAAGTGTTTGTACAAACCTACTTGTTGCCGAAATAAAATAGTTTATCAAGCAGAGCTTTCTGTATAAAAGCATGCTTCTTACTAGCTAAAAACATGCTTTTTAATAGCATGTGTATTTCAGCATTTATTTCTAAGGCAGCTTATTCAAACAAATAAATATTTCCTCTATTGAAATATTTCAACGTTTACCCATTATTTGTCACTGCTTACCAAATCTATCCCATATATTTTCAAAATCTATAAAGCGTGTCTGAAGAATGTATAATTAAAAAAAAAAAAAAACACACATAAAGACTCGTGCAGACCAGCGCGACGCGACGGCAAACAATACAATTTGTAAGAAAACTTCACGGTATAACAATAACCGGTGACGCGTCGCGCTAGTCTGCACAAAGCTTTAATCTACAAGGGCACTTATGAAACGTCAGAGTTATTACATTCATATTATATACTTACCCATTATTTCTTTTCAATTTCAGGCCGCGGATTAGCTGGTAGCTTCGGCAAGATGAACATCAGAAAGTAGGAAGCATTCAATGCCAAAACTTTTTTTTTTACTGTTATTAAGAAATCTGACATTATTATTATTACAGAGTAGACAGATGGACTGCATTTCGACTTTTTTTTTTATCAACCACACTGTGAATGAATGATTAAAGGAAATGATTTATGTAAGACCGTGCTGGCTCCAGCCGAGGTACATGTATGTAATTGTTACACTGTATGGCAGAGCTTCTCCTAACGAAATGGTATTGATCCACGCGCTTGCTCACTGCCTGTTGGCCATTTCAGACTGTTTTAAATGTCCAGATTTTCTCACTATATTTTCCTTTACTATCTAATAATCTATAACAGGGATCACCAATTAGTTTTATTAGGGGTCCATTTTTAAGAATTATACCTATGACTGTCGCGGTCCGTTTGGTAGGCGGTTATTAGCAACCAAGATTAAAAATCACAATTAAGAAATAAAACGAAAGGAAACATTTTTTATTACTTAATAAAAAAAAGTACCTAAGTAATTAATATTACTTAGGTGTTTTTTTTCTTAATGTGATTTTTTTTTCTTTTTTTACTTTAAAATATCTGTTTGAAGACTAGAGCAAAGTTAGTGCAAGATAAAACTCATTTTTTTATTTTTAGATTTAGTTTTTTAGTAATACTGTTTACCCGGACCGCAGTCCGCCATTTAGTGACTCCAGATTTATAACAATCATCTACTTTATTACAATAAGGAATAGGGCACAATATACCTCTGCCTAATCATTCGGGGAAAACTAGCTTGATATTACACATAACATACAATATGCGAACATGTTAGTGCAGGCGTGCAGTCTGTGTGTGACAGCGTTGTTCTTCTGAACTATGCAATGACCTGTGAAGCGGTTTTTTTAAATTTACTGTTTATGTGTATATAACATTCATATTTAACTTAGATATAATAAAGTAATCTTCACGTTTTGTCTAGTCATAAAAACCGTACGAAACAGTCTCGGATCGCTAGTATAAAAGGTGTTAAAAATTAACTTTACAAACTTTAAGAGGTACTTTAGACCATCAAACTGAATAACTTTTACTAAGGGACCAAATTTGTAATCGCCGAAAAATATTCTGTGTTTCCATAATAAAGTCGAATACCTACTGTTCTTAACTGTATGGGACACCACCACCTCTAGGTTTCTAAAGTAATTTTTTTAACATCTTATGTTATACACAGTGTTACCAGATCCTACCAGTGCCACAGCTTGGAGCCGGTCTAGCGTGAATCATCCCTAGGTGCTGCCACAGTGAAGTTAGTTTCATATGAGGGTTTTCTGAAATGACGTTCACCAGGTGGCAGCAAATGAGGAGATCCGCAGGAGAACCAAGGTAACTGACATAGCCCGATGAATTTCCAAATTTAAGTGGTAATGGGCAGGGCACATTGCTCGCAGAATAGATGGTCGATGGGGCCGAAAGGTTCTGAAGTGGCGACCGCGTACCGGATGATGTACCGATGACCTTGTGGAAGCACAGAACCGGTCGAAGTGGCGGTGCTTACGGGAGGCCTATGTCCAGCAGTGGACGTTTTTCGGCTGAAATGGTCATGATGAGGTGGCAGCACTGAGACGCCTGTCAAAACACCTATATTTTCTTAGGCCTTGGCTGAATGATGAACGTCATCATATATTTTAGATTCATTAGCGAAATAGAAGAACTCTTGTCAAAGTGGCGCCAACTGGTGGCGTGAATTTTCATGAAAACCTTCATTGCGCTGAACTTTCGCAGTCTGTCTGTTTACAATATACAGTTATACATATTATAATTATTTTATAGTCTATCCAAAAGACACGGTCTAAAAAGACAATATGTTTTTCCCAAAAAAAAGTCTAATTTAATTAAAACGAAAAAAGTTCTAAAATAAGTCTTAAAAAACATGTCAGATACTAAGTATTTTTTATACTGTCCATGTCGTTTTAGTCAACATTTTGATACAGGGTCTGGCTCATAAGTGTCATTAGTGTTAAGTAAAATGTTGAAACTGTCCGATATTATAATTTAAGGTCGATTGCTTAAGTACAGTTATTATTTTATACAACTTGGCTATGAATGTGTAAGGCCCTCTGTACACGGCACAGTTTCTTTACGGTACGGCGCATAAATAAACTGCGCCGTAGCAAAAATGTGTGTCAACAAGCTTCTATAATTATCCATACAACACTGACGACCGTGTGTGTACAAAGGGCCTAAGGCCCAGTGTCGTGACGACAAATAGTGTTGCGTAACACACTATCAGTAGCAATGGGTTTCATTTTGACAGTTCAACAACATTCATTGCGTTATTTACGTTGTTGAACATTTTCGAACATATGAAGCAATGGATTAGCAATAAATAGCCTTCAAAATGATTCAGATCGTGATTGGAAGTGTGTTAGGCAATTAGAGTGCTGTTTAAGTGTTGTGGCTATTTAAATGGAGCTGTATTTGCTCTACTGAATTATTTAGTCCTGATGGACTAAACTGACTGGCTGATGGATTTTTTTACTATCTGACTGATGTCAGATAATAAAAAAATATTAGAATCGCATTTTTTGCTTTATTATATTAATAAAAAATGGTTTAGATAAAACGCATTAAAGTGGAGGCTCGCTACGTCACAAGTTGGTATAAAATCTACCGTGGAGTGACGTCATGCCACATTTTAACGTATTGCCTACTCAGTGTATTGCCGTAATCTTTGTTCGGTATTTTTTAATAAACTACCTGAGGGACAAAAAGAAAATATTTTGTCTTTTGTCTACATCCCTATTGAAACAGCTGAAAACGAGTCGCAAAAACTGCGTTTTCACTTAGCAATCTGTACCGTTCTCAGCGAACAAGCGTTAGTTCGCGCGGTAAATGAAAACACTTGAGCGAGCGAACATGCTTGTTCAGTGATGATCGGTTGGACTCGCCGAACGAATGCGCGCTCGCACATTCTCTCAGTGAAAACTACGTCACGGCGAGCGAGCATTCGTTTTCTCGTTGTAGTGAAAACAGATGTTTTCTGTTTTGAGCGGACATCGGCCGAACAACAAACAATTCGTCTGAACAAATGTTCGCTCGGCAGGGTAGTGAAAACGCGGCTTAACGATTAAACCTCGTCACGAGACAGTTCGACCGGTACACAAGCTCCGAACAAATGCAGAATTATTATGTTTGTCACTATACATGTAAATGATACACCAATAAACTCAATATCGTAAATAGTTTTCATAGTCTTTAGTAAATCTGAATATTCGTAAGTTCCAGTTCACAGTGTTCAAAAAAAATCCCAGTGGTGTTAATTTTTTATTTTTTTTATTGATGCTAAGACATTTATAAATGTACTGACTAGCGTTTATCAATATCGTATTTTTCGAAATATTTTCTGTATTTACTAGCCATTTTCTAACATTCTGAATGTGATATAGTTACATGTATGTAGTAGATATTATATCTAGTAATATTTTATATTCTAGTTTAACCATAAACCAAAGAAATAAGGTTCCTTTTGAATCTATCTTGGTGAGACATTCTTATAATTTAGCAATAGATATCTACATATTCGCATTCTGCTTCAACCGGATCCTATAAGCGAATCTTAGCCAGCATATCTGTGCACTACTTACAGGAAAGAACAAATTGTCGCCAAAAGCCCGTTTAATAATATCAGAATGTAATTCTGCGGCCGGATCTGCGTCTATCGTGACAAAGCAATGCGTGCCGAAGCTTCTTATGTTTAGCTCGCTAAAAAGTTATTGCACTAATGCGGTGGTCACATTAGCGGCTTCGCAACGTTTATTATGAACCGCTACCTGGGCGATAAGTGGTGCGCAGCCCGAACTATTGCGACGATAACCGACAATGGTTGGCCACATCTGCGTGTAGCGTATTACTGTGCGAAGATCCGTCACGATAGACGCAGATGCTGCCACACCATAACTGTAACGCCTATTTCACACTGTAGGATTTAACAGTATAGTTTTAATATTATCGATTACTAATTTTTTGTTTAATTAACAAGCGTTTGTTGGTCTTATAGTAAAGTGTTATCAGCAAAATTTTTGAGGACCCTTCCCTGCGTCAAGAGTTGAATTTGATCAAAGGTGACAGTTACAGGTTATTCTGACCTAAAGGCAGGACTATACGAGCCCAGGAATGTGACAGTACAGTAAGTCAGTCCAATGCTGACTTGCAACTGGGCTCGTGTAGCCAATAGTTTTAACCCAGTGCAGTGCTGAATTCGCGGCCTTAAGTCAATCCATTTGACTAACCTACCATTTTCGGGCCCAGTGGCTTCCTCCGCCTGGCTTACTGCTGATCTCGTCTACATGAACCCACTGACCGGGTCCGAAGTTCCGAGT
Organism: Agrochola circellaris; assembly: GCA_914767755.1. NCBI lineage: Eukaryota > Metazoa > Arthropoda > Insecta > Lepidoptera > Noctuidae > Agrochola > Agrochola circellaris. The sequence goes on from OU611853.1 coordinate 3,865,815, forward strand.
CACTGCCATCGTATACCTAAACCAGGCATAATGACCGTGGCAGTCGCGGTCATAAAAATTGGGTCGTAAATAAGTGCTTTTAGAAAACTTGTACTAAATAAATATCCCGTCCTGCTCCCACTTTTTATGACGCGGGGCAAATGGTAACTTTTCATTTTGTTGTACAAAGTGAAAAGTTACCATTTGCCCCGCGTCTTATTCAAAAGCGATCATCGCGCGAATAAGCGATCGTCGCGTCCATATCTCACTTTTTGTTCGGAAAACCGGAAAGCTGCCTCTGTCGGCGCGACTATGCGTTTAGCTTGTCCGAACAAAAAGTAACATATTGACGCACTTTTATATAGGACGCGGCTTTATAAGACAGTGGCTTGACAATGACAACAGTACTGTACAACTATTTTCTTAACCTTTTGAACGCAATTGTTACATATAGGTACGTGACAAGCAAGCGCGTGCCCTGTACGAATCATCACATTTCCCAATACAAACGAATGTTAATTTCCATGTCCATCAATTATTATATTTATAGTTTATAATTATTTGAATTCAGAACTAAGTACTTTATTGTTGTTTTATAAGTTCTGCGGTCGGTCTGAACTATATGTAAACAACAATAAAGTACTTAGTTCTGAATTCAAATTTTTATACACGATCAATCCAATAATTGATGGACATGGAAAGCATTCAGAAAATAGTTGTATTGTACCAGTACTAAGGGCGTTCATCCAAAAAGTTGACAACGTCGCAAATAGTCAAATATTTACCTGTTTTTGATATATTTGGCAATATGGCATTATGGAAGGCTAACTAGTGAACTAAAATTTAATTATTAATAAATTGCAATTATAACACTGAATTTGATGTCGTAACCGTTTCAGGTGTAAAAAAGGAATTGGGAAAGTCCGAATATTTTATTTGACATCTAAAACTAAATATTCGGTGATACGAAAATAATTACTACATTTCATAATCAATATTTTAGTTCACTAGTTAGCCATATTATTTATTTCATTGCAGTAATATTGCCAAATAAATCAAAACAGAATATTTGATAGCTATAGACCGTTTAAACAGAAAGTGGGCAACATCGCAATGTTGCCCACTTTCTGTTTAAACGGTCGTCATAAACTACTATCATGTTGTTCTTTACCTCAAAGCTCAGTGTGTTAGATATTAGAAATATTGAAACATGTTTTATGTAAATGTTGTAATATTTAAATGTTTATTTCTTAACATTAAAATATTGTACAGTCACCTCCTTAGACTTTTTTTTTGTGATTTTTTATTTCTTTGTTTTCATTCGATATAATTTTGTTAGCATTCTTGATTAAATTAATGTATGTTTCTACATTGTTGTTTATAAGTACATAAGTCTATTTCCAGTGTCATAAAAATTTAATATAAGTAGTTAGGTATAGATCTGACTGCAGGTTTTGAACCTGCACAATGTGATATAAGACAAAACGTTACTTAATTTGTAATTGATATTGACAATTAAATAATTATAATTGATTTTGGCTTTTATTTTTGAGGGGTAATGAACTTTTTTTTTTTTTAATGGTAGTTCCCTCTTTATAGATAGTGCCATCCAAGAAGACGCGCCCCACTTCGCTCCGCTCTGTACTAAAGTACAGCTTACAGTTCAGTAATCGTTGAGTGGGGCGCGTCTTCGTGGATGTATCTATACTTTGTGTGAAATTGTGTACGAATCAGGGTGCGAAGTATATTGTTAATTATTTATTAGAGGATTGAACACAACACACACAATTTGAATGATAATAGATACATTTTATAACCATAGCCAATTAGTAAGTGTTAATGAACCAAATGTCGAGGAAACCAACCAAAGAAAACTACATAAACAAATCAAAATAAAATATTTAATACACGAACTCCCTTTATTCCTTCACGTGAACTGTCTCAAAAGTCACACCCTTCGGATGTTCGTCGACGGTATCGAGTTTAGCATCGGGTTTCTTTTCAACATCGACATCGAGTGCGGCTTCGTCCTCCACCGGGGCTTCCACATCGACTTCAACTGTTTCTTTCTCGGCCTTTTCTTTTTCTTCCTGAATGAGGGTACTCATGACTAAAGTCGGAAGCTCCAGCTTTTTCTGTTCAAGTCTCATTTCTACCAAGATGCTTCTCACCAATACGAGTATGTATATTTGGAACACTGTAATGTAAAATTGAATGTTACAACATATCGATACCTCTGGGCTCAAATGGCGTATAGCACAAAACATGGGTTTATGTTTTGTGCTATACGCCCTTTGAGCCCAGAGGTATCGATATTATAATTGTAGATATTAGGTACATCTACTGTAGGGTCTAGTGGACGCAAGCGCGACGTCTGGGTGAACGTGACCTACGTTATCACTATCGAAGCCTGGAGAGTTCCGATCCCTGGGTCGCGACAATTGCTGTGGGGAAAACCACTATTCGGAAATTTTCAGTCTATGGCTCGCTCCATGTTACTTTTGTCTCTGTGATAGCAACGCATTTGCGAAGCCTATTATTATAGATTTAAATAACCTAAAGGTTGCGATGATTACTTACCATCCAGTCGGTCGATCTGTAAAAAGATCAACATGAAACTTAGGTGAAGTGAGCTGTCACTGTCACAAATCGAAAGGCTAGGGATTAACAATATTGACAGCTCACTTCACCTAAGTTTAACGGTGATACTTTTACAGAATCGATCGGCTGGTGTGACGTCTGCTTATTTGCCACCAATTATCATGAAAATATTGCTTATTATGTGTCTAACATAACTGGCGAAATGTGGTTGTACTATAGATACATGAGTACATCTTTGCCCACGAGTCACGCTTTGACAGCCGCTGCTAAAGTCTGTACTGTCAACACTTTTCTTAAAAGGCTGGTTTTTCTATCACGCTGACCGTCGACGCTGATAGGTCAATATGTATGTATTCATATGAAGCGTTTTTGAATCACGCCGACCGCTCAGCGCTGTGACGAGTGCTGCAGTGACGAGCTACGTGTCGACCGACAGCGCCGACGTGGGTCAGCGTGAAGCCTACTCATGGGTACTGACGGGCCGTGAGAATTCTAACAATGCCCTGTGACAGCTAACTTGCTCTCAGTTGCACCGAATTTTGGACATGAATATTATTCGTAAAGAAATCTCAAGTCGTTGCCGGCGCAGCGATTTCATGATCCCTGGCTAACCCTTCGGCAAACACAGACGTGATCCTTATGTTATTTTATTCTGTTAACTTATTTACGGTGTTCTTAAAAAATATGAAATTGAAGGCTATGTGTCTACTTACATATGCTGAGCACCATAGCAATGGTCACGATGACGCCGATAGCTGCCACCACCATGGAGTAGAACATTACTGACGTGATAATGGCCGCAATGCAGTACTTCATGTACACCCGCATCAGCGGAATGTCTTTCTGCACAACACAAATGATTTACAAATTAATGTGTAATACAGGGTGATTGGAAGATGGGTGCAAAGCTTTAAGGTGAAGATAGTATAGACAATTTAGAACCATTAAAGCCATGGTTGTCTTAGACGAAGTCTTACCAATTTTTTTTTTTTTTTAATAAGGTTTAAAAGACGTATTGTACAATTTTTTTATTTTTTCTGAGCTTTAAATGTCTGTAAAAAAAATGTCTAATGACACAGAAGCCTAAAACATGTTTTGCTTGATTGCTTACACATTACTTTAATTAAATAAATAAAAAATGAATTCATTTATCATTCAATTTGGCCATAATTATGCAGTTTACATTAAATTTTGAGAATTTCCGAAAAAAAACTTAAAAATTTGGTTAAAAATATTTGGTAAGACTTCGTCTAAGACAACCATGACTTAAATGGTTCAAAATTTTCTGTACTATCTTCGCCTTAAAGCTTTGCACCCATCTTCCAATCACCCTGTATTATGACTGCTTTGCTGATCTAGTGGTTCAAAGCGCGACTGCTGAGGGTGTGAATGGTGTCGTTAGATCGTTTCCCAGTTTTTATTCTGGACTTGTGACGCGCCGATCACTCGTCTCCTATTACATGGAATTTAAAAAAAACTGGCGAAATGTGGGGTGTAGTTTAGGTGCCCGAATATACACTTCTGCACACCCAATTGGGAAATGCAGCCGTGATATTAACTACTAGTACTTTTTAATCTCAAGATTATGGTGTAGAACAGCAGCCTAATTACGTAATGCACGATTGTTCACGCACGTAATATTCGAAAAAAAAATCTGCTCAATTTTTTTTTCGAATTTATGAAGCAATGGACTAGCAATCTGTTTCAATTCATTTCAATTTATTATTGATCGTGCATTACGTAATTAGGCTGCTGTAGATAGATATTGTCATGCATTACAGATGCAGATTGGTTTATGTTAAAGGCGAGGGGCAGGGACTAATGTGTATCTAGGACTCTATGGTCTATTGCTGGGACAGTTAATTCTTACCCGATATAAACCGCATAGTAGAATGACGGTGAAGGCCAGTTCGGCGGAGTACGCTATCATAGGGACGGGTTTAGTGGCATTGTCGTCCAATATCGTGGCTTGAACTTGTACCAGGATCGGCACGAAACTGTCGTCAGCTATACCTACTAGAGAGATGACCTGAAAAAGGAGGTAAGCTGCAAACATTTAGTATAAGCCCGCACGGACGTAAAAATATCGCGGCGGGATTTTATCGCGCACTGGTTTTTCAACGCTCGGTGTTGAGCCGAGCGTTGACAATCCAACGCGTTGGGACGCACTCTCGTCCCAGCGCGTTGAAAAAACACATTGTTGGATTTTCAGCTTTCGGCGCTAACCAGAGCGTTGAAAATACAGTGCACGAATAAAAATCGCCGCGATATTTTTACGTCCGTGCGAACGTGGGCTTACTGTGATTTAGAAAATGTAAATTAAGAACTTAATTTACATTTTCTAAATTGCAGATTTTTTATTCAAATGACTTATGTCGCAAAATTCTGAATATGAATTCAAAATGCAACACAATGATACACTTTACCCACGTAGTCTACAGTTACATCTCTAATATGAAAAAGAAAATCATTAAAGATTTTCTTTATACCTACACTATTTCTGACTGGGAATCGAACCCAAGACAGCTGCGCCCGCGATTATGAGTCAAGCGCCGCGAGTTTGGCATGTGAACAGAATCAAATTATAAAATTGGCGCAAAACATGGAAGAATGGCGTTTATGTGAGATACCCAGCCGGTGGGCAGAAAAATAATGCTGATAAAATCACTTACCGCTATAAGTATATTAAAATATCCTATTATCATCAAGCCAATTCTAACAGGAATCACCCAGCAACACCAATCCAATTTAAAATTAACCACAAGATCCTTCACTTGCTCGAACCCTTTCGCCATTTTACACGTTTGTACCGGTGGACATTCAACTGAATTGTACCGAAAATGCCGCCACAATGTAATTATTTGTTTTAATTAGGATGTCGGTTAATTAGAAGGTCGCACAAAATTATTATGTTCTAGTAATTGAGCTAATTCTATGCGGTAACTAACGGGCGGTGTGGTGGTCAGTTTGCTGGCGAACAGTTTACTTTTAATAGAGAGGTTGTGTATTCAATGCTGTTTTATGTCATAAATCATGCATGTATATTGCAGATGATCAATATTCATACTTACAGTAGCAATGGCTTTCATTTTGACACTTCAACAACATTCATTGCGTTATTTACGTTGTTGAGCAGACATTTTTTCAAACATATGAAGCAATGGATTAGCAATATCCTTCGAAATCATTCAGAAGTGTGTTACGCATTTAGTGAGAAAGTTTTTCAGACATACGTCTGAACAGGCTGTCACCTTATTTGTTTTATTACATAGCATAACATCACGCCAGGACTCCCGAAAGGCTAGGCAGAGTACCCGTAAAGCATTACACAGAGACACACAGGCTTTAAACTTTTACGCAAATAATATTCGCCTATTACACACTTTATAAATCTTTTACAATTCAAGAATTCTTGTTAAGGAACATTGGCTACTAGGTATGATTTTATTTATAAACAGGGGACCATGTTCAGAGATAAATAAAAATCGTATAATAATAGATAAGTATAATATTTTTATTTAAATCTTCTGTATTTATAATAAAATTGTTTACAGGCCTGTACTGCCGTCGTGGTTCTTTCAACTTAGTTCAATTGGGCAAATCAAGAGGATTCTTCTAATTGTATACAACATCTGTAAATTATGGCTGTTTGACATTTACATATTTTTGGTCAAAAAGTAGGTGGGGATTTGAGAAACCGCACTTTTTTTAAACACCATATCGCACCTTTGGTAGAACAAGGGCATAATTGTCATAAATTGCCAAAATGACTTAAATATGCAGAAATGCTTTAAAAGGGCCCTTTGAACTGGAGGGACAAAGACATTCGTTTGGCAATTTATGACAATTATGCCCTTGTTCTACCAAAGGTGCGATATGGTGAATACCTGTTTCGGCACTTTTGTAAATTTCTTTGACAAATCCTCTTTAGGCATAATTGACTACAACATACTTGCAATAGCTAATCATGCAGTAAATCATCTAAATAAATGGTATATCAAATTATGATTGCCAAAATTATTCAGGGTGTATATTTTACTAAAGGTAAATTGTATGATGCGTATCTTTATAAATAGGATTATTTTTTCGTTGAATGATTTCATAGCTTTTCAGCCCTTAATGATTTTTCTCCTCCATAGCTTGCAATTTCTTTATGTAAATTGTCGCATTTTGGATGGCGAAGCGTCAATAACCATTCCGGTTTTCGTTTTATTTAATTAGTTACGAAAACCTAGTTATGTAAAGTCTACATTATCATCACTTCAGAATATTATTGTTCATGTTCAAAAGCAGCGGTAAAAATATTTAAAATTTGTTTTTTTATCACCCAATAAGGTAATGGGCAGTGTTTGTCATGAAAAGCTAAACGCTCGCTTACCTACATCAAAATATATGTTATAACTAAACCATCGTTTTCATGTAAGCAATACAAGGCACTCAAAATTAATGCTATTATTTTACTCTTTTTTATTCTACGACAGCGATACTCAATCTTTATTTTCGGTCTATGACTACATAAGCTGGATTATACGATAACCATTAGAAAATGTTTTGCAAGAACTGCTTGTGGCAACTTAAAAAGTTCTTTTGTTTTTTTTGGACGATATGGGCCCAATCAGGTACGTACCACACCTCAACGACAATACATGGACGGGCGCTAATTTGTATGAGAATGAATAGTTCATTCAAACGGACCACATTTGGCCGTCAAAATCAAACGCATGGGCGATACCTACCACATCAATACCAAGACGCAAACACAAGTGAGCCCGCGCAATTGCGGCCGGCCACATCGCAAATGGCATCGTGGCTACGTTGTAGCTAGTGGTTGCAAACAGATCGTTGGATCTGTCTGCAAACACTAGCCACATCGCAAGTACAAGCGACAACGCAACCACAACCCAACTGCAAGCTGCAGCGACACTATTCACACTTATGTGTGAATAGTGACAACATGTGTGACTACAAGATGTCGTGTAGTTGTAGTACGTGTAATCGGGTCCTGACAAACAGTTTAATTTTGAAATACTGTATATTTTGTGATTTTTCGAAGAGAAAAACTAATGTCCATGACACTTTTTTCTTTAATAGATTAGTGATTTAGCTTGAGATTAAAGTTCACAAGAGAAGATTGAGTATATCTGTTTCTACGATGTAGGTATCTACTGACAAGATTAAAGTAATTAAAAGTCAATACTAAAGACTTTAGAATGTAATATGGCGTGCACTTGTCATAGGCTTTAAAATTTAGAAATATAATATTTGAGTGATGAGAAAAAAAATACAGCTTTGGAAACTGGAAAAAACTGCTGAGTTGAATTATTTCTTCGAGTTAAAACCTCTGAGTATTGTTAAATAAAGAATATAGAGAATAGTAATTAATACTCATTAGATCTATGGATACATTCTTAATAATAAAATATTCTATAGATGTCAAAAGTATTAAAGTATTTAAAGTTTAGGAGTCGGTCACACCGAATGTAACTCCGCTAAATACGGGCTCGGGCTGTGTTAATAACTAAAGATAGAACGCGACTCTATAAAGTTAAGCTCTGCTCGAACGAAATAATCGCGTGACTTCCTACTTTTTAAAACAACCGACGCGCGCGGTCGCTTCCCACATCCCGCGCGGGATGCGGGGATCCCGCGTCAAATATGATAAAGGATATACATGTCATGCTTATTGCAGAAAATTCGCAGCTTAGCAAACGTGTTGCATTCAGTGTGGCCAAGCTTTAAAAGTATAAGCTTGCAAACCCTTTATGAAGATTGATTCGATAACTTATTTTGGTCATGGACTAAACTACACTCGAACTTGACATCTCCAAATATCTTCTATCTGTTTCTAGAATTAGTAAGAGAGAGCAACAACGGCGGATCCAGCATTTATTTCTGTCTCCCATATCTTGTATTGCATTATGCTGTTTTTGGATTAATTGTTATTCAATGAAGATATAGTAGCCTACTTCTTCAGCGGTCATTATTGAAGTAATTTCTTGATAGATATACATTCAGGCCAGTCCATTCAGACCATTCGATTTTATTTTACTTAGACCGTTTATAACAGTATTTGCAATGTAGTGTAGTCAGCACCAAATATAATTTGCTATGCTCGCTTTTTGATTTTTATATTGTTTTTGCTCTAAGTTCCAGATTATCATCAATATATAAAATTTATCAAACAGGTTTGCTTCTCTTATACAAAGTATCGAAAACAATTTATTCTAATTAATAACATATAATTATTATAATAATATGACGTAGTACATAAAGCTATTTTACTTCACGATATATCTTAAAAGAATACCAAAATAAACATGTTTTGATGCATACTGGTGGCCATCTTGTAAGCTAAATAATGATAAATTCTATTTTTTTATTACAATACTTGCATTAACATAAGATATTATCAAGAGAAAAACATATATTTGGCTAATAATAATCATACATAACAAAATTATTAATAAAAATCCGTCGCTAACAATAAATATTTTTTAATATTATTTACAAATAAATATAAACCAGCAATATGCACGACAACCCTGTAACATAACCCGAATAAAAACAAAAAGATAAGAAAATAAACATTTATTTGTGAACATGACACCACCTTGGTTGAACGCAGGTTTCATTATTAAAACAATTATTAAATGTACTACATACTTCACTTGAACCTTGTGTGCTGTTGGCGAGCTTAACATTTAAATACGTAAATAACATTCGTACTTCGAGACCTATTTATAATCTTCGGAAATCACATTTCAATCAAAATTCTAGCTTAGTTAATAACAATGTCAGTGGCGGATAAAACCATTTAAAATTGCTGGATAAACACAGAAATTACCATTATATTCACAACACATAATTGAAATTAAAATATAAAAGAAATGTCCAATCAATTTAAGCAAAGGGTCCACCCTTGCTTACCTTGATGTATGAATTTTCCCTCTCTTTTTCACATAATTATAAAATTCCAATTTTAAAACATGCTATTAATTAATAGAGGGGCTCGTGGCTAAGTAATAACAGCCGCACGGGTCGATAGATCAGGGTAAGCTACGCTTGCCGCGGTCAGTCCGTGGATGGGTGACTATCTTAACATACCGAGACCCCTCCGTGCCTCGGAAAGCCGTTGTTCCCGGCTGTCATTCTTGGATCTTTGACAGTCGTTACGGGTCGTCAGAAGCCCGAAAGTCTGGCAACCAGCCTTACCAAGGGGGCCAACCAGAAATTGGGTTGTGGAGGTCAGAGAGGCAGTCGCTCCATGTATTGAACTGCATTCGGTTAGACTGGAAGCCGACCCCAACATAGTTGGGAAAAGGCTAGGCAGATTGATTCCTATTCAATAATACACAACATAAAAATAAAATTCCCCCAAACTAGTCACCTATATACCGTTCCAAAAGTTACTGACTAAAGTGTAAACAAACCCTGGTCAGGTTAAATTCTTACGCAATCACTCACTAAAGGGAATTAGTAACACATTCATCTGTATTTAGAAGGTTTCAACTTTATATCTCACCATTTTTCTAACAATTATTGTTTGAATAACATTATTAAATAATCATCGACGATAATTTAGGTTATAAAATTAACCTCAATTATCAAATTTAAAAATCTTTATTTTATGGTAATTTAAAACTACAATTTCGAGTATAAGTATTCAAATACTCAAATCAAAGCACTCAATTTGTAAGTGGCACTACAAATTGGCATCCACAGGAACGTTTTCTGAACCATTTGTTTACATTTTCGTCAGGGACTTTTGGAGCTGTCAATACATACCAACAGCACACAACAACCTAATCACCATTCACTTCATAAGAGCATGCACCACAGCATTAGCGTTCAACGCCTTCAAATCTGTATACGTCTGTCCAGTACCGACGAAAACAATCGGCTGCCCCGTGATGTAAGTCATCGATATAGCAGCCCCAACCTTATCATCGATAGTGTCGAACTTGGTCAGCACTATTCCATCGATAACGTGTGGGTTTGTAGAGGAGCTGTGGTCGGCTAGGGCTTGGTTGAACTTGACCAGTTGGTCCACGGCTTCGTTACCTACTAAAGCTTCGCCCACGAAGAGGACCATGTCGGGTTCATTGACCTTGATGAGTTTGGCGAGGGCCCTCATTAGGGGCTCGTTGTCCTGCATGCGGCCGGCCGTGTCGATTAGTACGACGTCGATTTTAGAGTCGTTTGCGTAACGGATCGCTTCCATTGCTATGCCGGCTGCGTCTTTGCCTGTGGAGGGAGAGTGGGATTTAGTTATGTGTTGATGGGTAAATATAGTGGATGTTAAAAATATTTTTGCCACCCCAGGAAATTGACTAAAATGCTTCAGACACAAAGAAAAAGGTAACTACTACATAACATGTATTTATCCTTAAATTTCCGTTTTTTGTTATAAACTCTGTGCGATTGTCGCATTAAATGCTCTCAAAATTAAGATACAGATAAATTTTGATACTATGACGGTCATTATTCGATATAATACCAATAAATTGATGAATATTAAATCATAGAAGTGACATGGTTCTCTATTTGTGAGAAAAAAAAACGCCAATTTCATAAGTGGGAACCCAATATTAAATAAGAAAATCAAGTTTTAGCATTCGTCGATACAATCATAAAACCCATGATTTGTAGAAAAGGGTAGAAAACGCGCGATATCTCGCCCCCGTGCAACGATTTTATCTCTTATAAAAATCTGTATTTCTAGCTAAACACTCACCGTATCCCTTCTCATACAAGTGCACCATCTTCCTGCCGCCGTGCCGCCCCTCCGGGTGCAGCGCGTTGAGGTGTCGCGCGTGCGTGCGCAGCTGCTCCACGGCGCCCGCGCGGAACGTGTCGCACGCCGCGATGAGCACCGACATGTCGTTCTCTATCAGCCAGAAGCAGATCTTGGCCAGGTTTGTGGACTTGCCCACGCCGTTTACCTGGAAACATGGATTGTTATAAGCAAATCGGCAATGCTAGAAATGTATGCGAAGAATGGTTGAGAAGCTTTATACGATCACGATTCGCATTGTGTTGCGTTTCTTCTTGTGGTGTATTTAGCAATTGAGTTAAAATTCACAAACCAGCCATCGGCCCCGCGATTTCCTAAAATATTTAGTAAAGGAAATTTATAAAGTTATACTACTGATAAGGTTTTAGCAGCTGCGGTTATTTGTTTTTTTACAATCATCAGCGAATGACCGATCAAACTGCATGCGGTAGTAATTGTAACCCCGCTCAAATTTAAGTTTTGCAGAATACGGTGAACCACGAGACTTGGTTAACACTTACATTTACATAAAATCTAACTAAATAGACACAAATAAATTCCATACACTCTGTTCAACAATTCACGAAAATGTCAAAAGTTTGTGTTATTTTAAAGTTACATTTTCTGTTAGATCTTTAGAGGCATGAGCAACAGGTATAAAATTCACTCATCCTCTATTGATAAGGGAGGATCCTCCAACCAGACGGGTGTCGTGTCTGGCGGGCAACTGCGCAATGATTGATGTCGGATAGTCTTATATATTATGTCATTCGCGCGGTAAACTCTAATTGCGCGATGCAGGATTTGTGTGACGTCAGGTCTTTGATGCGTAGTTCGCATGTGGCGATGTAGATGCCGCCACAGATCCAAGGGACTATCGAGATGACTACTAATAGAAATGTATGAAAGAGAAAGACATGTTGCGCCGACCTTAAATAAATTGGATTAAATAAGGGCAGGAGAATGGTTATATTCTATTAGATCCTTTTTAAGGTTCCGTAGTAAACAAAGAACCCTTATAGTTTCGCCATATTCGTCTGTCTGTGTCTGTCTGTTCACGGCTTAGCTCAGAGACGGTTAGTACTAGAAAGCTGTCGTTGGAAAGGTCTTTCAAAAATATTGAGGGTGTGTGAAGATCATTTTTCAATTCAGGGATCCGTTTGCGAAATATTAAGCTTTAAAGGGCTAATTTTTGTTAGAGTCAAGTGCCAGCTTAATGGTTGTACCTACTTGGATTTTTGTAAAAATTCACAGCTGTAGTATATATAAAGAAATTAAAAGGAAAACTATCACAGCTATGTAGGCTTTAAAGGGTAACGAGTAATAATCGACCAACTTAAATTTGTGAATGAACAATTCGTATGGGAGAAAATGTTTTTCAACTACAATGTTAAGTTTGTTCCTGGGATAAATTCATCCCAACTACGGAACCCTACATTGTGCACGGTCCGACACGCACTTGGCCGGTTCTTTATTGGTAATTTGCACTTGTTTTGCTGACTGTATCTTTAATCTTTTTCCATTTATACATACCCCACAAAACGCAGTAATATAAGGTCTTCCCTGCTGCTTGGCGTGCATACAATCACGCAGAATGTCCACACGTCTCTTGGGTGACAGGATCTGCACCAGCGACTCTGTCAACGTAGCCTTCACGGTCTTGGCCACGCTGTCGAATGTTCCCAGTACCTGTGGAGAGGATTATTGTGAAGTTAGGGCTCATCATTGCGTTTCAAGATGAAAGTATGAATGTGGCAATGTTTAAAATATATCGTATTTGGAAAACTTTGAGTCTGTTTTAGTTTTTTTTTCTGGCCAGTTCTGACGAGAGATAAGGAACAGGGTGTAATGTTCACTCATTCTCCGTAGAAAAGGGAGGATCATCCGACCTGACGGGGGTTGTACCTGGTGGGCGGTATTAGGTTAGTCACACGGAAAACTCTGCTTGCGCGATGCAGGATTTTACGTAACGTCACTGGGTTGCGTGTTCGTATGTGGCGTTGTAGAAGCTGCCGCACTCTTTTTGTATAAAGTCGGAGGGCATAGTCAAGATAAATCAAAACAAAACACATACACCGGTAGCACTGCGCTTTGTGTGTGGATAACATGATAATCAGTCTAAATAACTACGTAATCTCACCTTTCCTTCCAGCTTGGTAGCGACGGAGTCGCACAGCTTGTTGGCGATATCGGACGCGACGTTCTTACCGATCAGATGGTCTTGTAGCTTGTCTAGTACAGGTCGCATGGATTCTTCGGTTAGGGCTTTAGAGCCTACCAAGCCTGGAAGATAAAAGAATAAAGTTATTGTATTGGCTGCAACTCTACATGCAACTTTACTTACTTTAAGGCCTATTTTACTGTAAACTATATTATTTACTTGAAGGTGCAAATTTATTTTTTTACATTTTATTGTCTAAGTCTAAGAACATCTGGCGACTTTTGGTCTTGTAAAAAGTTTATTATTACCATACTAAGAGCGTTTATTCTGAAAGTGGGCAACGTCGCAAATAGATGTCAAATATTTCGCTGTTTGAATAAAATATGTGGCTAACTAGCGAACTAGAATATTGATTATTAAATACAATAATTAATATCATAACACCGAATATTTCGTTTTAGATGTAAAAAAAATAATTGGAAAATTTCTAAATTACTTTTTTACACCTAAAACGGGTACAAATTCAATGTTATAATTGCAATTTATTATTAATATCCTAGTTCGCTAGTTAGTCACATTTCTTATTTCCATACAGTAGTATTGCCAAATTAATCAAAACAGGTAAATTTTTGACAGTTATTTGCGACGTTGCCAACTTTTAGGATAAACGCTCTTAAACGTAAAATAAGCTATGTATGTGTAAGTGATGATATCATAGGTAGGCCGTGCGAAGCAGGCTCGGGTCGTTAGTAGTTTATAAAAGGTACTCACCCTTAAATATGCTGAACATGCCGCCAGTCTTCTTGGGGCTGGGATTTGCGGAGTGTTCCTCTTCCTCGTCGCTGCTGCTCTCGTCCGAGTCCACCTCCAGGTCGCGGATAGCGCCCGTCATTTGACCGATCAGCTGGAATCATTTTTTTGATGTGAAACATCTATAGCCGCACGTAAAACCGATTTCTGGCGTGGCGACGCATGCCGTGGCGACGCGTCGCCACGCTATATGATAAAATCGTAATATTTTATTTTATCATTATGACATATTTAGTTCCTATCACAATCTGTTCTTTTCTGCATATTACTTTTACAAAATAATGTCGATGTTTCACATCTGCCAGGCGTCCCGTGACGGCTCACATTTTTTTTAGATTTTAAACTCTAACTCATTTTGTATGTAAACTATAAAATTGGACTAGAATAACCGGATTTTCGAAAATTCGATTGTTCAGTAAGATTGCATTATAAGATTATTTTCTATGCATATTCTTCGAATACCGAGTTTCGAGCAGAACTCTCGCCTTCGCAGAAATATGGATTTCGCGTTTCTGCGACGACATAATTCATCTAAATCTCAGTATGCCATATTTGTTTATCAAATAAGACAAGTAATGAACAATTGGCCTTATTCTGACTGCCACGCAAGGCGCAAATGCGCTCGGCGGGCTAGTGCTAGTATATCTAGCTATGTCTCCAACAATAAACCGACCTGAGTGTCCGGAGTGATCTCGTTGTTGGCATCCTCGGGCTTGTCAGTGCTAAAGTCTAGTGAAGGCAGGTCGCGTGACCCGCCGCCCAGCTCCCACACGCGCGGCTGTTTCACGCGCTCCACCTTAGGACTCTTGGGAGACTTCCTATGGAGAAAGGTTTTAACATTATACTTATGAGGAATAACAACCTCTCACGCCGCAATAAACGTGGCCACCTACTGGGCCCAAAGAATATAAGTAACGAAGATGTACCGTCCAAACCAAAAGAAGATGAGGAACAATAGCAAAAACTGCATCACAGTAGCATTGAAGGTAAAAAAAAGTGTTTTTAATTATTTATTTACTCTATGCACTAAATAAACAGAGGGCATACCAAAGTAGACTGAAAAAACAATACGTTTTTAATACTTTTCTATGCTTTGTAAGTAAAATTTTGGTACTAACAAAAAAAATATCTTTATATTAAAATTATCATATGCTATGCTATATTATACTCTTTTGAGTATAATTATTTTATAATTATTTATTCTTGGAGTGTAATGACTATTCACTTTACAGATAATAATAATAATTACATTTTCTAAAATGTTACATCACATGTGATGTGATAAGTGTAAAGAAATAGTTTAATAACCTGTATTTCAACTATTTAAAAATTGAAATCCTTATGTAATTTCGTTTAATTCTAGATAAAAAGACACGTGATGGTTAACCAAACTTGTTACACAAGGAAAACATAATATTGTGATGAATAAAACAAGTCTCTTACTCAAACAGGAAAATTGATTTATTATCCTGTTTGTCTTTAAGATGCAGAAAACCCAAAACACGCATTGAAACTGTCTGTATTAATAATTACATATTAGACTAGCATATAAGTTTTGGGAAGTCTAATCGGCTACTCAAAACTTATATGCTAGTCTGCTGGTTTAAGGAGGATCCACAGTTGTAGTGTAAGTTAAATAGGTATGTATGTTCCTTATGAACTTTTCTATAACAGAGTCTGTTCTTATGGAAAAATCGATCTTAGAGAGATGTATTAATGATTTTAATGATTATAATTCTGTGAATACATATCTATTATAGCCGCGAATAATTTTTTGGTCAAGATACAACCTGACACTGACCTGTAAATTGCAAAAAAACGTAAGAAAATTTTAATTTCGCGGACTGCAACTGCGAATCCACCTTAATGAAAACTTACTTCTTTTCCAATGACTTTAGTTAGCGAAACTTCATAAACTTGACAGATATCGTCATATTTCAAACTCATTATCTCATAGCTCGTGATTTCTCCGTGGTTGTTGAAGTTATGGGATTAAAAATCTCTTTTGAAGTTTTATTATTATTTGGTATTCATTCTCAAATCATCTGTGAAGTTTTGCTAACGTTCCCTCAAAGTAACACAGGAAACTTAATGTAACTAAGTTACTTACTTAGGCAGCTCCTTCTTGCCTTTGGAGGCAAGTTTCTGAGCCAGCTTGGCTCTGTTCAAGGCAATCACATCATCTTCAGGTTCAGGCGATTCCTCAACTTTGCCGTTAGTCAGGCTCTTATTTTCTACTATTTTTACTGAAAACAAGTTTCATCATTTATTAGAAAAGTTTCTTTGTTCTTCTGATAGAGCATTATAAAATAAGACTGCGTTCTATGCAGTGGGCTATCGTCACCAATTACTGACTCTTTTTGGTACTGTACTGTAGTGACTCCTGCAAGAAGTCAGGAAACATATTTGGTAGTTTAGTTACTTAATATTGTTTTAAAATAAAATAAAAACAGTAACAATAGAAAGAAATATACATACAGATAAGCCAATTTAACTTAACAGGCTTACAGGTGGAAGGAGATAATAGGTTCAGAGTTGCTTGCCATTCTGATTTACTAGTAATACGAAGAAATTTCATGATTTCATTCAGGCATTTTACTTCTTTAAAAATATCTAAAGATGAAACCTGGTACTTTAAATATGTGAAAACAAAGATTATAAATCACAGCTTTTATAGAACAAAGTCCCCCTCTGCCACGTGTTTGTCTGAACGTGATACACTCAAAAACTACTAAATGGATTTTCATACGGTTTTCACCAATGGATGGAGTGATTCATGTGGAAGGTTGAGATTCATTAAGTTTTGTGTAAATTGGCTGAAATATGACGATGATTTTTGAAAATGTTGGAAAAAGCATACCGAAAGGAACTTTACTACTGGCGTGTGTGTTTCCATTGTATAATTTCCGTCCTCCACACTGGCGAAACCCGTGGGCAAAAGCTACTTTCTAATATGACTTACCAGATTTCTTCCCCTTATCTTCTCCCCTGCGTTCAATCATTGAAGCAACAGTCTTTTTGGACTTCTGCGAGTCTTCAAATGTTCTCATTTGTTTTGGAATCTTAGCTTGCGATTTAGCTGTAATACAAAATAAGAATATTAGTATAAGCACTCTTTGCAATATAACCATTATGCCTGGCAATAATGCTTGCTGGATTTGTAGGATAATCATTATCTGCTTGGCCTCTTTGCAACTATATCAAGGTCTTAGTTGGATTTGTGGGGTATGCATTGAATATCAGGACAGAATGATACATGATGCAAAATAAATCATCAGTGCAGATATGGTTGTAAGTTCTCTCACCCCATTTTTCACAATTCTGCAACACTTTATCAAATGTCATCTTGAAATCAAAGTCCATGATATGCCGTCCTCCCTGCAGCTCATTCTTGTACTTGTCCCTAAACTCCAGGTGCACATCATTGAGGAACTTGTCCACATATGATAACTGCAGAATGCGCTGGTAAGCCACCACAAACACCAGCTCAAACTCATTGTCGAGTTTATATTGCAATGATAAGGCATTATGGTTGAAAGTATTGTTGCCTGAACGCTCCTGAAAAATTAAATTTTGTCTATGAAAATGTAAACAGGTTAAATTAAAATATGTAGTATGTAAATGATGTAGGAGAAAGAATAGGTAGAAGTAAGTTATGTAAGGTGATCCAATTAGGATAATGTTGCAATACCTAACCTTATTATTTCGTGGTTATTGGAGTGGTTAAAAATGAATGTAAATTACACATAATATTGATACATAGCTCTGGGCACTGATGCCTAATTATACAGTAAACAATATTTATATTGTCACATATGGTATACTTTTAAGGTATGCGGAAGATAAGACCCTAAAAACTACGATAACATGCACAGAACGCAATATAAATAAGCCAAGGACATTGTTGCAAGCAGATCCAATTAATATGTAAATTCTAGGTTCACAATAATACAAAAGACCAAGTTTTAGCATATGTAAATTATCCACGTTGTGAATACTTAATCAGATTATACCACTATACACCAGGGGCTTCCCAACTTGTAAATGTTAACTTACTTGTAATATCACACTACGAATTAAAGCGTTCACGGATGGCGAAAAAATTTCGCTCGTGCTCTGGAAACACCATAGCACTATGCCTCCTTTACTAAAGATGCTGAATAGGTCTAGCATTTTGTAGAATTATTGCGTTATTCACAGAGAGAGTTACTACAGATGTTTCGTTCGTACTACGTAGGAATGTGTTTGACAGAAAATTGACACCTCACAATACAGGTGGATTCAGATTGCAGATTACATATTCAATAAAAACGATTGAAGAGCAAGACACTCTTACAACCAAAATTTTGAAATAAAAAAATAACCAAGCATTTAAAACCTTTCTAAATAAAAGGGCTAATACTTTTTTTAAATTTAATATTACTACAACAAAATTGTTAATACTACACTGAATAATTATTTTAAAATCAGGTTTTTGGTTCATAATAAAAACGCACCTCAGTTGTGTTTATGATTCAGTGTTTTCACTACAAAAAAAAGAGTTCCTAGCTAGATAAACAATATCTAGCTAGGAATTTGTGAAGTGGAAGCGGAAAGGTCTGATATCTAATATCTATTATTCAAAACCAAGGGCTAGTTAAATCTTTTTCACACATCCAACAAAAGATTATTTTATTTCATTGTCATGGTTTTGTTGAACTATTGGTTCAAATCTGGCAACCCGGCAATTTTAGATTGTCCATGGATGAAAGAAATTTGTCAAATCATCGTAATATTTTGTTGTACTCATTTCAGAAATTGCCGATAATAAGCAAAAAGTGTCTGCGAAAGGTTCGTGCAATTGGATTAAAGTTAAAAAAACTACAAGATGAATATAACATCCGCGGCGGGGATTATATCCCTGCTGGATGAGCCGATGTCCGAAGTGAAAGAGTTCGCATTGAAGAGGTTGGACAACATAGTTGACGAGTTTTGGCCAGAAATATCAGAATCGATTGAGAAGATCGAAATTCTGCATGAAGACAAAGTTTTCTCCCAGCATCAGCTCGCAGCTTTGGTAGCAAGTAAGGTATATTATCACTTGGGAGCCTTCGAAGATTCGTTGACGTATGCGCTGGGCGCTGGTGACTTGTTCGACGTGAACGCAAGAAATGAGTATGTCGATACTACGATTGCAAAAGCGATCGACTTCTACACCCAGAAGAGGAAGGCGCTGTTCGTGGACAGTATGGCGGAGACGATAGATCCTCGTTTGGAAGCCATCGTGAATCGAATGTTCCAGCGATGTCTTGAAGATGGTCAGTACAGGCAGGCGCTGGGCTTGGCGCTGGAGACCCGCCGCATGGACATATTTGAGGAGTCCATCATGAAATCTGATGATGTAGCTGGTAAGTTCAAAATAACTCATAAAAAACCTTTGTCTTCAGTCCAAATCTAGTACTATCTTTTGGATATTTTTAATCAATTTTCTCATCTAATTGATGAAAATTCATGAGTCATTGGAGAGTCAATGCACTTATAAAGTAATAACAAAGACCTAACAGGCCTTTGTATTTAATATTTTATTCTAATCATGAACGATTACTGGAAGGTGGTGTAGAAAGTTTACAAAGTATTTTTTACATACAAAACAAAAGATCAAAACATTGATATAATTTAAAAAAAAAAATCTTTCACTTAACTGCTAGGCAATCATGACATTACACAACTACATTTGGTATTACAAATTCTAGTTCAGAATTATAAGAAACATCATCAATTTCTAGCACAAGGAGCTGTTTCAAAAGGGAAATAATAAACTATGGATCAATGGGCTTTGTGTGCAAAAACATAATTAATTATCTGGCAGGTCTAGTAAATCTAGACCTATTTTGCAATTCAAATTACATACTGCTTACAGAGAACTAAAGAACCTGTTTCCTTCCTTTCTTGACTTTAATGAAGTTTCATAATTTTATGTTTATACAAGGTGGCAGGGACATCAACGAGAAAACTGTTACCGGATACTACTTGGATTCAGTACATGCTTCTGAACCACCCTGCGTAGAAATTTTTCATGAAAAAAAAATTAATACAAAAAAAAAAAGTGGCTGTTTCCTAGAAAAGTGCAATACCTATGTGGTCAAAATGTATGGAACAACTGATTTTTTTTTTTTAAATAACCGATGAAACCTTTCAATGCAGGGGGGTTCAGAAGCATGTACTGAATCCATGGTAACAGTTTTCGCGTCCATGTCCCTCACACCCTGTATTATGCATTTAACCAAAATATGTGAATTGACTATTTTGAAGTGGAAATAGTTGTCATGTTATCTTTTTACATTTCCAGGTTTGCTTCTTTATGCCTTCACTGTTGCCATGAGCCTCCTGCAGAACAGAGGCTTCCGCAGCACAGTCCTCCGGTCCCTGGTGGGTCTCTACAGAGGTCTCAACATCCCCGACTATGTCAACATGTGCCAATGTCTTATCTTCCTTGAGGATCCTCTCTCTGTAGCAGAAATCCTTGATAAACTGACTCACGGACCTCAAGAATCTGTCCTCATGGCATACCAAATAGCCTTTGACTTGTATGACTCAGCTACACAACAGTTCCTTGGCAGAGTATTACAGGCTCTTAGGACAACAGCACCCATCCCTAGTGCTCTTGGTGGTAAACCCCAACCCCAAGGTGGGCCATTCCCAGAGGCTAGCATGGAGGTTGATCAACCTGCTGCTGCTGCTGCTCCTGCTGCTGAAGAATCCAAGAAACCAGAGAGAGATATTGATAGTCTGAATGACGAAGAAAAGGAACATCAGAGGAGGGTAGAAAAGTTAATTTCAATCTTAGGAGGTGAAGTCTCCATAGGGTTACAACTACAGTTTCTAATTAGATCTAATCATGCTGATTTACTTATCTTGAAGAACACTAAAGATGCCATTAGGGTGTCTATTTGTCACACAGCCACTGTCATAGCCAATGCGTTCATGCACTCAGGAACAACTAGTGATCAGTTCTTGAGGGACAACTTAGAATGGCTTGCCAGGGCCACAAACTGGGCCAAGCTAACAGTAACAGCCTCCCTTGGAGTTATTCATAGGGGTCATGAAAGTGAGTCTCTAGCTCTCATGCAATCTTATTTGCCAAAAGAGGCAGGGCCTTCATCAGGCTACTCTGAGGGAGGAGGCCTATATGCACTAGGTTTAATTCATGCTAATCATGGTGCAAATATCATTGACTATCTTTTAACACAGCTAAAAGATGCTCAGAATGAGATGGTACGCCATGGTGGCTGTCTTGGACTTGGCCTGGCTGCTATGGGCACCCACAGACAGGATGTCTATGAACAGCTAAAGTTTAACCTGTATCAAGATGACGCGGTAACCGGCGAGGCGGCTGGTATAGCCATGGGAATGGTCATGTTGGGCTCCAGGCATGCAGCTGCCATTGAAGACATGGTTGCATATGCTCAAGAAACTCAGCATGAGAAGATATTAAGAGGTTTGGCTGTAGGTATAGCCTTCACTATGTATGGACGCCTTGAAGAGGCTGATGCTCTTGTGCAGCAATTGTTGAGGGACAAGGATCCTCTGTTGCGCCGCGCCGGCTGCTACACCATCGCCACTGCTTACTGTGGTACTGGCAACAACGACTCTATCCGCACACTGCTTCACGTCGCCGTCTCTGACGTAAACGACGACGTACGTCGTGCCGCCGTCACAGCTCTCGGCTTCCTTCTTTTCAGGACACCTGAACAGTGCCCTTCAGTTGTATCCCTGTTAGCTGAATCATACAACCCTCACGTTCGTTATGGAGCTGCTATGGCCTTGGGTATCGCTTGCGCTGGAACTGGCAATCGCGAGGCTATTGGCCTCTTGGAACCTATGGTTAAGTTCGACCCTGTCAACTTTGTGAGACAAGGCGCCTTGATTGCGTCTGCTATGATTCTTATCCAACAAACTGAAGTTCTTTGCCCTAAAGTCACATATTTCCGTCAACTTTACGCACAAGTGATTTCAAACAAACATGAAGACGTGATGGCTAAATTCGGAGCTATCCTGGCTCAGGGTATCATAGACGCCGGTGGCCGCAACGTAACTGTGTCTCTGCAAAACAGGACAGGCCACATGAACATGCTTGCTGTTGTAGGCATGCTAGTCTTTACGCAATACTGGTACTGGTTCCCTCTGGCTCACTGCCTGTCTCTAGCTTTCACACCTACTTGCCTGATTGCCCTGAACTCTGACTTGAAGATGCCTCAGATGGACTTCAAGTCCAACTCGAAACCTTCTCTTTACGCATACCCTGCGCCATTGGAAGAAAAGAAACGTGAAGAAAGGGAGAGAGTCACTACTGCTGTGTTGAGTATTGCTGCAGCTAAAGCTCGCAGGCGGGCGCACGGAACTGAAGGTTCAGGAAGCAGCATGACCTCTTCCTCAACTTCTAAAATGGATGTTGATGAAGAAGAAAAGAAACCCTCAAAGTCACCAAATCCTAACATCACCGTTCATGGAAAATCTGATAAGGACGCCGCCGCTGCCACCGCTGGCTCGTCCAAGGAAGTTAAGAAGGAGGAAAAAGAGGGCGAAGAGAAGGAAACTAAAGAGAAGAAAGAACCAGAGCCTACTTTTGAAATTTTGAACAACCCCGCGAGGGTTATGAGGCAACAGTTGAAAAACTTGACGGCTGTGGAGGGCTCTGGGTTCACGCCATTGAAAGACGTTACAATTGGCGGCATCGTCATGTTGAACCACTCTGGTGATGGCGAACAGCTGCTGGTCGAGCCCGTGGCCGCTTTCGGTCCCAAGACGGAAGAAGAAAAGGAACCCGAGCCCCCAGAACCTTTCGAATACTTGGATGATTGATATTGTCTCTTTGGTTAAGTGTCATCAATCATCATCTTCTGATGATGCTATCTAGTAATAGGACGATAATGAATCATTTTCAATGTATTGAACAAGTTATGATTTAGATTTTAATGTTGAAGTACATGATTACTAGCAGGAAATTATTATTGTGTTTCAGAAATAATTAAATGTACCTAATTAAATAATTCTTTGTTTACTTTTGAATTTCCCTAGATAAATTTTACGCAAACCGATGCTCTTAGGCACGTATTACAGAACCTCACTCAAAACTCAATCATTACTTAAAACTCGTTTAAAGCCCTTTGATTGGTTGAAACAAGTTTCAAGTAATGCTTGAGTCTTCTTGAGTGATGTTCTGTAATACGTGCCTTAGTTTTCCGTAATCATAGGTATAGAGCGCGGTGTCGCAATTACGCTGACTGTATAATATTGTTCGGTGATTGACCTAAACGAACACTGACTATTAGAAGTCATCATATTATTGTTAGTGTGATTTTATACTATACTAATATAATAGTTTGTTTGTTGAACGCGCTCTCTGGAACTACCAGTCTGATCTCTCTCGAACTCTTACATTTTATAGTTTTCTGAGGAAAGTTATATTTAACGCTATAACCCTTAGGAGCCGAGCAAAAAGAAACTATGCTAAGCGAGAACGAAGTAATAGCGCGGGTGGCCGATGCGATGCGACGCGGTGGGTCGGGGAAACAATCGCGGGCAGAAGCTAGTCAAAAATATTTTACAAAAACAATTGTGCAATCGCTTATTCAGTTTATCAACATCTGACGAACTGGCTAATTTATAAACGTACTAGCTGCGCCCCGCGGTTTCACCCGCATTCGTCTTAATCCTGTAGGAATATTGGGTTAAAAAGTATTTGTCCTAACCCGGGTCATGGTCTACCCACGTACCAAATTTCATCTAATTCCGTTCAGCCGTTTTAGCGTGAAAGCGTAACAAACAAACAAACTCATTTGCGCATTTATAATATTAGTTAGGAATTGGTGAAACAGCCGACAAGTCGTTCTCGTCGGTCATTCTCTTGCCTTTACCCACTGTCGGTTCATTTAAATATATGCAGCATGTCTTCTTCCATAGTTATCTCGTCATGACGACGAACGATGACGAGAGACTACAATACATCATATTTCAGTACACGGTCCATCCACCGTTTCTTTGTTCTTGCCAATACTCATAGAGCCATCGACATTCATACTCGAACAGTGGCGGCGCTAGACCAAATGTGACCAACCTCTTTAATTTCCCAGTCGAAAGGAAACGCTAAATTGAATGAGCTGTATTTTGCTAATGAATTAATGATGACAAAAATTAGATAGTACATAAACAAACACAAATTAAAATTGACGAACTTTGCGGTTTTTAGCCTCACTGAATTTTTTTAAGATTAGGTATACCTAGGTAACACTAGTAGCCGCTATTTCTAATGTAGAAAAGTAGTTGGATGCAAGAACGAGCGAAGCGAGCTGGAAAATTAGCACGCCACCTCGGACGATTAAAATTGGGTTGTCTTTTAACCATTCTAAGAGAAATAGGAGATATTTTGTTAATTTCTAAAGAAAAGTTTGAGTATTGGGAGAATACAGGACTTTTAATAACTTGTAAAACATTTTTGCGAGGCCGTCAGCGGTCGCCGAACGCCTAACGCCGCCACTGTACTCGAAATGCAGCAGCAGAAACCAAGTAGGTAGGTACCTTTATTTTGTGAGGCCGGTGATCATGACAAGCAAGCACCGGAAAAAATATACTGGGCACTCTGTAAGATCAGAGTTGCCACATTCGATTATTAAAATCAGTAGGTCGACCCTGAAACCGTTGGTTGCTCCTCTAGAAAAAATCGCTCACCTACGGGTTTTTTTTTAAACTAAACTAGTTCCTAGTTGATTAAATACATCAAAACTAAATAAATTTAGGGGAAATAATATGTCCAAGACAAAGGAAAATCAATACTAGTTTCATCTGTTCTTAATTATTCCGAACCGAATTAGTAATTTATGGCGGTGGGATCAAATCACGCTTTCGTTTACTGTGACATTCACGTATAAACATTTTGTCAACTTTATTTTCTATCAAACATTTGTATTTATTTATTTATAAAAAAAAAACAACATAATATTAACAGTTTGCACCACACATACAAGTTATAGGTCAATATCTATATGTTATAGGTTATTAAGGTGGCTCAGTACATGGTATAATAATATACTTCGCCAGGTATAGCATTCCGAAACACAGTGGTCACGTGGGTAACACAAGTCTACGTTATCACATCTGTGTTACCAGAAGTTTGGAATAATAACTCCTACAAAATTTTATTACATTTGATAATACAAATTCTTTTGTTTCGTTTGATGGACCGAAAATCCGTAGATTAGCCATTCATGTTCGTAAGCGACTCCAAAAATCCGTAGAATAAGGACAAATCCGTAGGTCTGGCAACACTACCTGAAGTTGCCACGAGCGTTCCATTACAGTGTTAAATGTTTCTGCTATAATGTTAGCATAAAGTAAAGAGTGTTTAGGATAGTTTCATGCTCAGTGTAGATAGCTGACAGAAGGCTGACAGCATGTCAAGTGTCAAATCAATTGAAGTCAATTTGTCGGTCATTTTTCAATTTGTATTTTCAGAACTCAGGGTCAGGTTATAAATTTGATTAATTTAAAAACGTGGTATCCTTCTGATCGTTTACTTGTGTATCCCGCAAAAAAAAAGCTATATTTACCTCTGAAAGACATACATAGGTAGTGTGATAATAAAGAAACAGTGCAGACATGGATTGGGACTTGAAATACGGCGAGTTAGCCAAGGATAAAGATTTCGTCAACAACTGCGAGAGTCTCAAGGAGAATTTAATGGATGTACAAAAGGTATTGGACCAATTGTTACCGCTCAAGGAGCAATATGATTCTTTGATCCTGCCCGCACAGATAGAACTCGATTTATTCTTGGCCTTCACCTTGAATTCCCTCCATTGGATTCATTTGAGGATACAAGGCATCGATCCAACAAAGCACCCAATTAAAGATGAGCTTCAAAGAATAAAAGCCGTGATGCTGAAGTGGCAAGAAGTAAAAGATCGAGAGAAGAGACCAGTGGTGGATGTAGAAGCAGCAAAGAGGTTCATCAAGAGTGGTCTGTATGACCCGTATAAAGCTACAGCAAGACCACAAAACAAGAGGATTAAATTCTCTGATATGGATGACTAATGTTATGTCCGGATGTTAGCTAAAATTAAAAAATGTTAAGACTGAAAATAAGATATGTATGAGACACAAAGATACACACCTATCAAGAATTGGAAATTGCCTAGAAATTGAGGAGTCTTGGGCTGCAGGGGGTAAGGACAGAACTAGATGAGGATTAATAGCATTGAATTATAGTTTGTTGTGAACAAGGACTCCTATTATTTTACTAAAGTTTTTGTTGACAACAAAATAAATACTACCTACTAATTCTTTGTTGCAATCCTGTTTTAGTTTTGTCCCTATTCCTGCTTTCAGTCCTGTTTTACCAGTAACCCAGAATGTTGTTTTAAGTATCACCTTGAGATTTAACTCAGTAAAAAAAAACTCCCTCATTCTGGATTTTAATTACCAATTTGGTTTCATTTTTTACGTAAATAAATCTACTAAATTAGTATCCTACTATAATCTATACATATCTATAAAGCAGTTTCTATTTCTTGGGAGATTAATTATTGTATTTCTGGTGGATACCCAAATATCTGTCTGTTACAATGTAGTTAAACATAATTCCCACTCCAATATTTTATTAGTAATTAAGTATTTTAGCTATGTATTCTATCTTTTAATGTTTACTACTTACCTATCACATAATAAATTTTATTATTAGTGATGACCATTTACATTAGTCCTACTTTATAAGCATGTGTGTTAACATTGACCAAATCTTTGTGTTATTTATTTTTAATTTAATCTTTTTACACATCATGAGCTCATGAGCACCATTAGCCAAGCCCTGATACAAAAGTGGGAGAATTAAATTTTATTCATATTTGTGTGACCAAGTTATGGTATATTATTGTATTTTAATTAAGTAAAAAAAAAGGTAAATGAAGGAAAAAGTAAAAAAAGGTTTTAATTAGTTTTAAATGAATGTTAAATATGTCACCCTGACCCTTGAGCCCTGCCCATTTCATTAGTTAAAGGTAATAATAGCCTATGTATTTTAAATCTGGTAGGATTGCATTTTCTGAAATGTATTTATTTTGGTGTTATTACTAAATAACATTCGTCAAATTCATCATACATATTAGAATTAGATCTGCCAATATTAGTAAATAGATTACTTGTTTTAGAGGATAAAAATTGTAGGTTATTATTATATTATTGTTCTTAGCTTTTAATTAATTCTCTTTTAACTAACTCATGGATTTTAGTTTATCAAATTGTTTGTAGACAATTACTAGGAATTTTTAAAAACTAATACATCTTTATAAAATAAAACATTGTATATAAAAAGGATTTTATTCAAACAACAATTAACACCCAGATCTTTACTTCAAAATATCCAAATACAATTTTAAGGAATGTTGCAAAGGTTCTACCATGTATTTATTATAACAACAACTTTCAAAACTTTATTATGTAAGTCTAAGTATTGCAAGAAATAGCTTTTTAATTCAAAATATAAAATCACAAAGTATAAAAAATAATCTAGTTTTGCAATGGAATGAAATAGTAAAATATAAAGATTTTGTTCTTACACTCATACCAGCTTTTATAAATAGATGAATTCAAAATATTGCAAAACCAAATACAATTTATTGATCTATTTACAAACTTTTTAAATAAATAAATTATCCACCAGTCTTGTACTTCTGTTGATTGAATAAATTAGTAAAATGTCATAATAATAATAAATAACTCATTAATTCCTAGTCATAATTATTAATTGATAAAATATTATATATTTAATAAGATCATCCTGATAGAATGGCACCAAATACCTATTAAATGTTCAACTGGAATGAATAAAGTGTTACCACTGAACTATATTCATGACAATATTTTTAGTGGCATGTTTATTTTTCGACTTGCAGCACTAGTCCTGCTGCAGAGATATTATCTCCAGCACCCGCAGTCAGCTGTGCTTCAGTGCATATAAGTACAGGAGCCACACATATGTCAACATTCTCCCCGTCTACCTCTTCTTCCCAACAAGACACAGGTTTTGTGGGTTCAAAGAACACCCTACTCGTATTGTCATTATCTGTAGTTGTTGAGAAACTGTCATCAAGTAGCAGTTTAGATTTATCCAAGGCAATATCTTGGCTGTTACACACATATCTGTGAGCTGTCAGTGATGCCTTAGCAGCGGCAGCTTCGGTTCTCTTCCAGTCTGAGTTTTTGACAGTCATTATTGCTTGGTAAGCTAAAGTATGCACATGGATGCGTGACAACTTTCTTTTGCTCTGATTGAGTACGTTCTGGCGTCTTATCAATAAAAATGTTTTGCGCATTTGATCTAAGGCGGTTGCTATTCTTGGGTTGGAGTCAGCAACAATACTGACTTCACCATATTCGAGTACACTGTAAAGATTTGTTAATTCTTGTTCATTCATACCAGCTGAGTCCACAAATGGAAGTATTTTGGTAGTGAGCTGTTTGAGGAGATCTAAGTCAACATAACTTGCCATTTCAAAGTGTGCCAACGTAGTCAGTGGTTGTGATAAGATTTGTTTCTTAACTAAGTCCAGTCTTTCAGCTCTTAAGTCTGTAAACAATAAAAGGATTACTTTTATCAGCTTGTAAACAAACTGCTATCTCACAAGTTTAAGTTTTACTTAGATAAGCAAGTGTCATATCTAGAAATGAAATTGTCAACGAAAATGTAATGCGTGCATACTATGGGGCTACAGAGGGGAGAAGTAACTTTACTGCGTACCGTAGTTGGCTGCTCTCTGTTTTAAGTTTTTGAGCCAGCTGTCAGCTTAAGCACATGTTGGCGCAACAATTGTCCAATATTATATGTATACATAAATTTACCTATTTATGAAAACTTGTAATTGGCCATATTTGTGTTGTTAAAAAATGCACTATTGTACATCTGTAACTTACTACCACTGTAACTACTACATCTGTAACATACAGCTGTAACTTTTCAAAAAAATATAAAATCAAATAGTGTTAGACATACCTACTCCATCTCCAACTTTAAAAGGATAGTTGTCCATCATCTGCAGTCCACTAATGACTAGTAAGTGAGGACTAAACCCTGGCAAGTGATCATCAAACTTCTCCAGGGAACTGAGCAGGGGATTGTTCTCATCATTATGTACTATGTATCTATTTGCGCGCGGTGCCTTCAGAGCACCAAACTCCTCATCAGCCTTATACTCAAGGATCATGTGAACATCATCTTTGACTTCTTCATTTTCTTCTCCACCAACAATCTGGATATCTTTTGGAATGTATTTCTTCAGTTTCTTGCTCATTTTTGCTGCAAACACCACTTTCCAGCCTTCTATGTAGAAACGCTTGGCCATAAGCGGAGCATTGCCTCCGATAGCCCATCTTGTATCAGGCAGTTTTAAGGCTTGTTCTATTAAATCGTCGTACAGCTTTGCATTGGACACGAAGCGCCTGGAATTATAATGGTATGTATGTGGTTAAGTTTTGGTATAAAAATGTTCCAGTTTAAAACAAAATTAACCTAATGTAAATTATATTAAAGACAAATTATCATTAAATTAATGGACTTCCTTGTACGTAATTCTTATCAGCGTTTACTATTCCAAACGTTAAACATACATGTAATGGTTATTAAAATTCCAGATAACTTACTCGGCAGCAGCGCCATGTTTGAAGAAATACGCGAAACTTTTGAGAAACTCCTCTTTGCTCGAGATCTCATTGAAATGTTCAGGGCTTCCTTTCAGGTCTTTGTAGTCCAATAGTGAAGTTGCGTTCACGAACAGATCATGACATGCGCCATAACCCAGTGCGACTTTCGGCTGTTGTTTTCCCGCACCAACCTTATTCTCATTCTCCAAAAACAGCAAATGTTCTTTCACAGGAGACAGTCTCACATCCCCAATATCATTCTTGCGGTAATAAACAGCGTACAACACGAAACAGAACGATAATATCGTACCGAACTTCACCGGAACGCCAGCCATCGTTCTAATATATTATTTATATGTATGTAACTTACTGATTGGAATGATTAAGTGATTGGGTTTTTATTAGATTCACGTCACCTCATTTTTTTTATAAAGGCGTTTATGTATTTAATTTATTACCTTTGATTATACGCTAAATGTAAATTCAGCTGAAAAAGGTGACGTCGAATGACAGACGAAAAGGCAAACTGAAACTGACTCTAATGACATTCATTGATTTGACCGGAATGACAGGCAGGCAGCCAGAGAAAACAAATAGATGGCGCTGCAATCCAGTTTTGAGTCGTTTAAATCGCAAAATATATATTTTTATCCAATTAAAATATTATACTAACACAGGATAGTTCGCTAGTTATCTAAGCTAGTTATCGATAAAATTGCCAAATATTTTTAGAAAGTGTTAGTTTAGTTCATACATATTTATATTTACATAAACATATTTATTTTATATTATTGTATTTCATACATAAAATTCAAATAAATAAACCGTGCGTCTTCATGCACTGTTTAAAACGCGTGGTAAAGTACTGGAACGCGGTAAAATAATGCACTACGACTATTTCTCATCTCAAGTGATAGGCAGAGCTGGACCCTCTGGGTGTACATACTCCATACTTATAGTAGGTACCCAATCCTACATCTACAGTTGAACAGTTTGGTTAACATTATAAGATATGGCAAAAATTGACCAGTTATTTTTAAGGTGGCTGAAAAAGGCTTACGTCTTGGCATGACCACCAATACCTAAATGTTAGCCTTAGATGATTATTTAAAAATTATAAATCAACCTATTTGTATTACATGAAGACATCAGAAGATTGTGTAGCGAAATAAAGTACGGCGTAGCGTAAACGAAGTCTCCAATTTCGCTTAACCACCAATGTTTTCGAGAAGCTAAGACAGACAGTTTAAATTGGAAAACCATGTTCGCGTTCACGCATAAGCATTGTTGAGGATCAGCAAAATACTTTCTGCAAACAAATCACCGATGGAATCCGCGATAAGGTTCACTTCACGCGTAACTCCCGAAGAAGTTCGCACGTCTGGGCGACCGTAACATCAATATTGTTTTAACATTTGGCTATCTACACTCGTACCTACCTACTTCATTAAGGAGTACGCGATCCAAGGAGTCCGATATCTCGCAAATGTTTTCGAAAGCCAAAAAACGCGCCGTATAAGGCGCAACCGGTCGTCCGCTCTCCTAAAATGGAAGCATGTATGATGTTAAGAGCTTTAGGCGTAAATTGTCTGTGTCACGGTGTATCGTAATTAATTTTAACAAAGTTCAAGTCTTGCAATTTATTTTTATCTGCTGTATACCTACTTGACGTTTTGGCCTACCTACTTTTCCAAGTTTGTCGTTGTAACTGGGTGAAATTAAAATTCGAATAAATATGTATTAAAAGGCTCCTGCGGCGCAATGCTATTGCAGAATTATTCTGGTGGCCATTGCTTCATTGAGCTACAGCACTACCTATACATACAATATCACGCTTGTCCGAGTGAGGGATGGCAGAGATGAGAGAAACTAGACATGTTCAAGAACTAAATCTAAAATACATTAATTAATGCCGAAACGGATTCGAAAATAGCTGTGAAATGGCTTAGTGATTGATTATTATGATTGACGATTCTATTATGTCCTTGTAGAAATTTTACATCAAAATCATCAGTAAATAGGATCTGTCAGTTTTTCTCATACACAAATGCACTGGTCTTACAGGAAATAGAAACAAGCACATAAAACAATATTCCGGACTAATTATAACAAGAAGAGCTATCATCAGTGATCCGACTGCTTTATTAGCATTTATATTGAGTAAGTTGCCCAGCAAAAAAAAAGCTCCTGCAACTGCAACCGCCTTTTATACAAATAATTACTAAAAAAGGCAAGATTTCATTGTAATTCCGTACTTTTAATATTAACATCATACAACAACAATAGACACTTTACATTTTACAGCTACCATAAAGAGAGTGTATTATGTTATTTAATAAAACATAACAATAAGCACATGTACTTTTTATTAGATCAGTCGTCACTAATAGCTATCGCTCTCCGACGCCATCTTCCTAGTGTTGTTCCTTCATCCTGTCGCCATTCTAGTGATGTTCCTGCTTACTAACTATTAATACTACATCTTTCCCTTATAATTAATTTCAACAAACATAATCAGCTAAATGTTTAGGAGGAACTATGTTTCTCCTAGGTCTCAACTGAGAATCTGGTACTTGCTCTTGAGCATCTTCCACTACAACTACTTCTTGGCCATCACTATTCCTTCTTTCCATAGATTCATTTTGTTCTTCTGATTGTAATTGTTCATCATTGTTTAACAAATCCAAATTACATTCTTGTTGAACAGTTACATCTTTATGAAATGAAGGTTTTACATGCAATGTATTCCTTCTGATTATTTGCCCTTTATCATCTTTTAAAATCAGAGACCTCGGAGATGAGTGTATATTTATAACATTTGCTGGGACCCAAATATTATCCCTTAGGTAAACTACATCTTGGCCTGAATAAAAAGTGTGTTTGTTACATTTGGCAGTCTTATCAAAGTTTTTTTTATTATAAATATTTACTTTGTTTTGAGTTTCATAAAAATTTGTTACCAACTTTGGTTTTAAAAGTACATCATGAATAGGTAGTTTGGTTCTTGTCAATCTGCTAAATAGTAACTGTGATGGTGTGTATTGTGAACCTAGTATTGGAGTATTTCGATACTCTAGCAATACTTCTTGAAAGTCAACCCCACTCTCAGTTGATTTATTTAGCAAATTTTTAGCAATTCCAACAAATCTTTCAACAAAACCATTGGACCTAGGATATTTTGGGCTTGAAGTAATCAGTTTTATATTCCAAAGTGTTGCAAAATTCTGGAACTCAAAAGAGTTGAATGGCATATTATCAGCCCTCAAGATCCTTGGTATACCATGAATTGAAAAAATATGCTTCAATATATTAATCACAGTGGATGCAGTTAATGATTTTACATGAATTAAGTCAAACCACTTAGAGTAATAGTCAGTTACAATTAAATAAGTTTTGCTATTCCACTGTAGAAAATCACAAGCAATTTTTTGAAATGGTAATGTTGGTATCTCATCAAGCAACATAGGTTCTTTGGATTTTTTCGCACTATATTTTTCACATGTTTCACATTTTGATATAATATTAATAAAATCAGTCTCAAGATTCGGCCAATAAAATAAAGTTTTTGCTCTAGCAATTGTCTTATTTATTCCAAAATGACTTGAATGAACTTTTTTAATTACTCTATCTCTTAATACTAATGGCACTATAATCTTATAATCTAAATAAACAATTCCATTTTCATATGTAATGTTGTCTTTACATTTATAATAAAATTTCACATTATCAGCTACTTTATTTTTGCATTTAGGCCATCCATTTTTATAGTATAATATTATTTGCTGAAGGACTGAATCATTTTCAGTTTCTAACATAATGAGATTTTGTACTTCTTCACTAACATTGATTGTGTGTACAGTTTTAGTAAGAGAACTATCCAATTCTATACTGTCAGCATTGCTTGAAGCACGACTTAAGGCATCAGCTACATGCATCTTAGAACCTGGAGTGTATTGAACATCCAAATCATAAATGTTTAATTTCATTTTTATTTTTCTTAAACGTTGAGAACCAATGGAATTAATTTCCTTTTTCATAACCGCCACCAATGGCTGATGATCAGTTTGCATTATTATATGCCTTCCATATATATAGTAGTGAAACTTTTTGCAGGCAAACAGTATAGCCAAGAATTCCTTGTCAATCTGCCCGTATTCAGATTCACAAGTAGATAAACTTTTTGAAGCATATGAAATTGGATGACCATTTTGCATTAGCACACAACCAATTGCATCCTTAGAACTGTCAGTCTGAATTATAATTTGTTTTTTGGGATCAAAATTTACAAGCACTGGTGGACTTATTAAAAGATTCTTAATATTATTGACACATGTTGTGTAACCAATATTCCATACAAATTCTACATTTTTCTTTAACAATTGCCTAAGTGGACTGGTTACTTCAGACATATTGGGGATGTATTCCCTATAATAATTAACAAAACCTAGAAATCTCTGAAGACTTTGCTTGTCACTTGGCATGTCATATTCTAAAACAGCTTTAATCTTATCTTTGTCTGGTACTAAATTTCCATCTACAATTTCATGTCCAAAATATTTAACAACATCAGGTAAGTATTGAATTTTCTTTGGGTTAAACTTGATATTCAACTCACGTGCTCTGTTGAGGACTTTTTCGAGTATCTCATCATGTTTTTCTTTGGATTCTGCATGAATTAAGAAATCATCGATGTAGGTAAACAAACCTTCAATGTCACTAAAGCAATTTCTACAGTTTTCTTGAAAAACTTCAGCTGAGATTCCAAGTCCAAATGGTAAGACATTAAAACAATAAGATCCATAAATTGTAGAGAATGTACAGTACTTTTTGCTGTCATCAGTCAACTGAATCTGCCAAAATGATTCTTTCAGATCTAAAACAGAGAAGAATTTTGAATGACCTATTTGTGACTTTAAATCATTGATAGTTGGAATTTCATAATATTTTTTAAGAATGCACTCATTGAGAGCTCTGGGGTCTAAACATAAACGGATAGAACCATCATTTTTTTCCACAATAACAATTCTATTCACCCATTCTGTAGCCTCCTCAACTTCGGATATCACATTTAGTTTACAGAGTCTGTCCAGCTCATCTTTTAATTTATCTTTTAATTTTAAAGGAACTCTATGTGGAGGTTTGGACACTGGAATAGAGTTTTCTTTTAATAAAATTCTATATTTTTTAGGAAATTGCCCTGTGCCTGAGAAAACATCTTTATACCTATCCATCAGTATCTGTTTATTTGATTGATTATTTTTAATACTGTTTATGAACTTTCTTTCAACAATGCCTAATAACAAACATGAATCCTTCCCTAAGGTCGGCTGATATCCAGAACTAGTAACAATAAAATCCAATAAATAAACTTTTGACTTTAACTTTGTTTCCAATAAAACAGTACCATAAGTTTTTATCTTTGATCTATTGTATGCCTGTAATGTGACTTTTGATTTAGTGAGTTTAATATCAGTTAGTTTATTCCTTGAAATTTTATTTTGAATATCCTCTAGCAATGATATAGGTATTAGGTTAACATCAGAACCAGTATCCAGTTTGAAGGTACAATTTATGACATTTTCAATTATTAGTTTCTGCTCCCAACAGTTAGCATTATGTACTTGACCTACCGATTCACAAAAAAGTTCATCTTTGTCATTTTTCTCCTCAGATACCACTTGCACTTTTTTGGTGCGGCACACTTTTGCAAAGTGGTTATATTTTCCGCATTTTGCACATTTTGTGCCTCTTGCAGGGCATTTTTTGATGTCCCGTTCATGTTCGCCACCACACCATTTGCACTGTACAGTGGTATTTTTTACCTGCACCTTGTGAACGTCCCCAACTTCTGCTGAGTCACATTGCACTTCTTTGACTTGTGACTTTGTCACCTCTGAGAGACGTAGCCTCTTTACAGTTTTTTCTAGGTCCACATCTCCCATGCTCAATAATTGCTCCTGTTCGGATTTATTGGTAGTGCCAAAAATAAGTCTATCTCGGATGGCTTCATTTTCATTTGTGAACTCACAATTTCTAACTAGACTTTTCAAGTCCGTGAAATATACATCAAACGGCTCACCCGGTCGCTGAGAGCGCTTGTAAAATAAAAATCTTGAAAACAATACATTCTTCTTGGGTTCACAATATTCATCGAACGACTTCAATACGTCAGCAAACGTCGCCACCTTTTTTTCCCCTTTTGCATCAATAAGCTTGTCGAAATTAAAATTATTATAGATTTGTACTCCTTCCTCGCCAATGACATTTAGTAAAATTGCAATTTTTCTTTGCTCCTTTTCATCATCAAGCCCAGAGGCAATAAGATATATACTTAGCTGTTGTTTAAACCTTTTCCAATTGCTTGGCAAATCCCCTCCGAGACACAGTTTTTCGGGGAGGTTGTACGACGCTGCGGCCATGTTTGCACAGTTACAAACTGTACAGCGAATCAGCGATTATCGTAAAATGGTACGTTTTAAAAACAATTACGGCTGCGCCATGTATTATGTTATTTAATAAAACATAACAATAAGCACATGTACTTTTTATTAGATCAGTCGTCACTAATAGCTATCGCTCTCCGACGCCATCTTCCTAGTGTTGTTCCTTCATCCTGTCGCCATTCTAGTGATGTTCCTGCTTACTAACTATTAATACTACAGAGAGATAAATATTTTTTTAAGGCATAAGTCGAGCTGAAAAAGTATAAAAGCGTCCAAATAAGGCACAGTCACGTAGTGTCGCCAAAATAACGTGGAGATGAAATCTGTGTATGGTGTCGGACGAAGGTATAAAAGACTAGACTGTACATTAAATGTATGGTGTAACTGTCTGGCGCCGGTGGTGGTACACTGCGACCATTCTAAGTTGGAATTTTGGCAATTTTATTTCAGTAACGGTAAAGGACGGCAGCCTTGATGGAGAGGTAGGCTTGCGTATGTGGAAAAAATACAATAGACGTAGATATATTTACTAACCTATTCCGCTTAACTATTAAAAATACGTAATGGATTTCCGCAAGGGCACGCCTGAATCAATTAACTATGTGGAAAAGTAAAGGAATTTTCTCAAAGGCGAAGTTCTTGCATCTCGAGAAGATTGTGCTAAACGGTTTTAGCACCTTGAGAAGCAATACGGTCTTCTCAGAGTTCTCAGCTGCAGTAGAGATGACTAATTAGTTTGTCCCTGCCTTGATGCTGCTTTTCGAAAAATGAACGATTTTTTTTCTGTTCGGTAATCGGCCTAGGGAAAAAATAAATTTCAATTCGTTTTTCCAACTTTTGAATTAAACGTTTCAAATTTGTAATGTTCTCAGCATACGTGTACGTAGGAGGCTCGGCACACTCGGCAGTATCAGGTCGTATGATTCATGCCTCTGAGGTCAGGAGTACCAGTTCGAGAGAAATGAATGACTCGCCGTCGTATTTCAAGCTATTACGGCCCACTGTTTATTATGAACAATATTATTTCAATTTTATGTTTTATACGTAATCTTTTTATAGAAAATGTGAGTAAGTTAAAAGCACGACTTTGGCCGACTTTTAATACTATCAAGGATCACAAGAATCTTAATTGTTGTCTGAATGACATTTATAGACGGCGTTGTTGGTAAACATTTGTCGTAGAAATTGGAGAAATTGTATTGGCAAAACAAGATGGCGGCGTTAGTTCCGATTTTGGCCACACGCCAAAAGAACCTTGTACCGTTGTAGAGTTGAGGTTGATCGGTAAGCAACTGACTCTCAACTAATGCGATTACGAAGTATTTACGTGGTAGGGACATAATTCATGTTTTCCTAGTATTTTTATGATGAATATTTTACATGGTTTTCCTTTGAAGTTAATAAAACTATATTTTATTAACTTGAAATGCATCATACTTACCTACATAGGTCCGGCAGTGTCTTTACAATAGAGCGCGACGGTAAAGACACAAGTGACTGCCAAATCTATCTAAATTTCACCACGACACTGGATACTTATAACCTTTAAATTTAAATCCTAGAAGGCCTTTCTTTGTCTTAGGGGGGAAACTTTCAAAGGTGATCGGGATTCGGGGATACGACATAAGATCTGGAATCGCGCCTTTGAAACTTAGGAATTTGGAACCATGCAATTATCAATGTGGATTGAACATGCAGTTCTTGTATTCTTAGTTACTCCTTTATACACGGAATAGATTTTAGATCTATATTTATAAATTGATTTATTTATTTCCTTTACATTATTTGACACACTAGGTACTAATTAAATGAACTATTAACTAACTATACAATTAATATAAGAAGGGGGGGGGGGGGGACAATCATAGGGCATCAAAAAATTCGTCCGCATCGCAGTCAACAGGAAAAGTGCCCAAAAGGCTGGCAGCATTGCCACATTATTTATAAATTCTTGTCAGCAGAATTCACGTCATTCATTTTCCGATAGGTGCACTTCAGACTCACCTATTTCGAAAAATTCGTTTGGACGTTTCTTGAGTTCAAAATATTTTAATTAGGTACAATTAGCATCTCTCGTTAAGGTGTCGAGTAATTAGGATGCATAATCTAGAAAGTCAATCAAGGCACGTTTATCGTTGTCGTCATAACATTGGGACACCTACGAGCTAAAACAGCGATTAAATCAAATGTATTCGGAGAAATACCTACGTTTAATATTATGTACTTACCTGGGTGTCTACCAGGATTACTTCGTCGGTAACTCACTGACTCACTGGCTTAACACCGATGACATCTTTATTTCCGCTTTTAGGACTTTATTTATCTTCACATTAAAAGCCCCTGTTTCCAAAAAGTGTTTCAAGTTGTGAATTAATAACATATGCAGGCAGACACAGTTCTAAGTGAGTCTTTCTATGTACCTATCGGATAATAGGAAGGACCCTTCGCCAATGCTAAGTCCCTGGTGTCGCAGGCTTTCAATCTTAAGAGAATAAGTTATTGTTAAAAAATTTAGATCCCGTTTCACCATTGTAAAGAACTAGAATCTTCATCTTTTCTACTCCTATCTTCTAGGACGTTATTCTCCAGTAAAATAAGAGTATTTCGCCGGCAGCAAAGAATAACACAACACCAACCTTACTCATATTA
Source organism: Agrochola circellaris (assembly GCA_914767755.1). Taxonomy (NCBI): domain Eukaryota; kingdom Metazoa; phylum Arthropoda; class Insecta; order Lepidoptera; family Noctuidae; genus Agrochola; species Agrochola circellaris. Next base: position 3,904,900 of record OU611853.1, read on the forward strand.
TAAATGCGAAAGTGAGTTTGTTACGCTTTCACGCTAAAACGGTTGAACAGATTTAGATGAAATTTGGCACATGGGTAGACCATGACCTGGATTAGGAAATAGGATACTTTTTATCCCGATATTCGCAACTTATACGGGTGAAACCGCAGCTAAGTAATAAGTAGTTTTTTGTCTACTTTGGAACTTGGTGCTGGGCTTACCTATTTAAGCAGTTTCGTGACACTCAAATGCGATAATATTGTCAAGGTCTGTAGGAATGCTGGAACTGGATAATAATAACACACAATTATGTCATAAAATCAGGGCGATTAGCCCACACCGAGGTTCGAATATAACAAAGATCTAAATCATTTTATCTAAAATGAGTTTACCGCGAGTTAAATGCAAATAGTATAAGATTTCTAGGTGTGATACCAAAGCGGAGTAATTTCGTTACTTATATGGTGGCTAGTGTTGACAAGCCAGTTCAAGTCAGTCATTTAAAACTGAATGTTAATCAAGTTAGTACGTATCTGGCTGTATTTATTGAGTGGGTAGTTCATAGGTAAAAAACCGGCCAAGTGCAAGTCAAACTCGCACGCGAAGGGCTTCGTACGTACCGAATTAAGATCGCGCAAAAACGCCGAAACAAAATACCTTTAATTATTAAAAAAAAAACAAAAAATTAAAAATATAAAAGACATTTATTCAAACTAGGCTGAGAATCAGCACTTTTCGAACGTCAAAATTACATAAGACAGTCTCCCAAAACACCCACCCTTCACCACTTCCTAGTGCGTTAGCTTAGCTTAGTTATATGTCACATGTCTTCGAATTTTTGGTTCTAGGACATGCCGGTTTCCTCAAAATTTTATCCTTCACCGTTTTGAGAGCAGTGGTGATGAAATAATTTACATAAAGTAAAGCGCCTGTCGGGGTTCGAACCTATGTCCAACAACTACAACTTGTAAGCCGCGGGAGTTACTGCTCTTAAGTTTATTTAATTTTTATATTTTTATTTGTTGATACAGTGTCAATAGAAATACACAATCTGTGAAAATTAGAACTGTCTACCTATTACGGTTCATGAGATACAGGCCGCTGTCTGACAGACAGACGGACGGATGGACGGTCAGCGAAGGCTTATTAATAAGGTTGCGTTTGGCACCCTTTGGGTACGGAACCCTTAAATCGATTAGTGTCATTTCACACCTTAACGCCGCCGATACTGCTTATGCAGTTGCAATATGTTCTCGGAGTTTTTCTGATAAATGTTAAGAGGCGCCATACAAAATTAATATTTCAATTCTTTGATACGAACCTAACTAGTACAACCCGGGCGCAATAACTTGACACCTGATAGTTAAGCTAAGTTATTGCGCCCGGGATATAGGTAAGTAGTTTGTGTTCCTATCCTATCGCTTTATAAGAAAAATATTGTATTTTTCGCGTCTGCCAAGTCCCACCGCTTTCTCATCCTACCAGTCGATTTTTGCGACTCTCGGTTTGGGAAGATCCCGTCTGCTGTTACCATTGGCTATTACAGTAATTCAAATAAATAGGTTCCAACATAATTTCTATGGTTACAACTAATGAGGAAAAAAATATTGTGTAGGTAACTGGCACCATCAGTACGAAAAATATGAATATAAAATGCCATTTATGTCAAAAGAGAAATAAAATTCAGTTCTTTTTTAAATTTTATTATGGCAGCCAAATGGTTTTTGAAGACATTTTGGCCAAGGTTATTTGACTAGACCATTTTAAATCTGTTTCTATGTCTATGTTCGTTATTCAAATTCTGTAATTGGTTCAGCTTTATGGTTCCATGTTTGTCTGCATCGAGCGAAGCATGAACTTTTTTATATTTTTTGTAATCATTGTTATGTAAACTCATTTAAATTGCAGATTATCTCATTAATGCTTAGTTATGTAGCGTCATGTTATGGATTAGCTACTCTGATTGAAGCTTGATAGATAAAATTATACAGTAGGTACCAGACTTGTCAGTTGTCATTGCTATGCAGCACTAGTCTCAGTTAGGGATGAGCTTTCGACGATACTGCGGGGGATTTGCTTTTTTATAATCGAATTTAGGCGGATAATAATATGTATGTACCTAGTTGTAGTGTAAGTTTAAGAGTGCAAGGGCAGCACACACACAGCGATTTAGAATAGCCTCCTACGTTTTAGAGATAGAAATCAATACAAAATAAGTGGATAGCACCTAGTAGGTAGGTTGTAGATTTGGGTTTAACTTGAAAGTCAATCAAATTCCATTTTCGGTAGTTCTATTGATAACCAAACCTTTATATCGAAATTCCGATATATTAATTAAATTTTTCAACAAACCTTTAGATATGACTTTTTCTTTGGCCTTTTCCTTAGGCCTGGTTGAACCCTTTGTATCATTCATCATCACATTCATCACGTTTGCACGTATCTATACCATTTAAGTCAATACAAACGTGCAATGTCGATAATCTGTAGTTGATCGTAAGATAGAGTAAGCTGCCAATGGCTGCCAGTTACAATATCCACGTGAATTAGATCAAATTGAACGGCGGACACTTGGCTAATTGGCGGGACGGACGACGAACTGGCGCCTGCGATGTTTCTGTGAAAACGCGACAAAAATGCTGTATAAAGATAAACGCATACCTATCCGAGCCGAACGCGTCGAACGAATCGAATTCAACGAGAACGCTAGGAACGGTCTTCGACGATTCGACATTTTAAATTTAGGAGTAGGGGTCGCTACGTCACAAGTATAAAATCTACGTACTCGTGTCGTCCTGCACGCGTAGCATGATAACCATAGAAACGGGTTTTGTCGACGGAAGAATAGACAAAATGACAGATTGTGATTGTTTATCTGTCATTTTGTCTATTCTCCCGTCGACAAATCTCGTTTCTATTGTGGTCATGTTAAGCGTGCTGGCACATTTTAACGACAAAGAAAAAGTACGTGTCCAATATTTTTTAATAATCTGCATTAATGAACGAAAGGACGAAAAAAAATAAATTGTCATCATTATGGATGATGACAAAAAAAATCTCTATTTCTTTTCATATAAAGAATTCTAAAATTCGTTTCGTTCGGTTTGTTCGATGCGTTCGGCTCGGATAAGTGTGCGTTCACATTTAAATAGTTCTTTATGAAGGCCATGAGCTTAGTTAGTTAGGAAAGTATGTATGGAGTAACTCACGTATTTTTTTTTAAACCTACCTAATCTAAACTCGTTTTTTTAATTTGTTTTCTGTTCTACGATAATTAGGTAGGTATACAGGGTGGCAGGGACATCGACGCGAAAACAGTTACCATGGATTCAGTACATGATTCTGAACACCCTTAAATTCACATTTATCGTAAGTTATTTTAAAAAAAATCTGCTGTTTCATACATTTTGACCACGTAATCACTTTTCTATGAAACAGCTGTTTTTTTTTCAAATAACCGACGAAAAATTCGCTCGAAAAAACGGTTCTGTGGTTCTCGATCAGATGTAGGTAAATTAATTACTTAATTAAAGAACACTAATTCCAAATCTATAAAGCTTCAGCGCAATATGTTTTTGACATGATTTAGAACTCAGGGATAAATGAAACAAGAAATAATTAATTAACTAATTTAGTCTGAGCGCAGACCGTGAAGAAATGCTCGATAACAAGATGAATAAAACATATTTTCATATTAAATACTTTGTATATTTTTGGGGTTCCGTACCTCAAAACGTAAAAACGCAACCCTTATAGGATCACTTCGTTTTCCGTCGCTCAGTCTGTCAAGACCTTTTTCTCAGGAACGCGAACGGAGGTATCAAGTTGAATTTAATATGAAATACGTAGGTCTACGGACCCTTGAAGCTGTAAAAAAACAAGCATCTCGCAATAAAAAAATACGGCCATTTATGCGTTTTTTTTCGAATACTCGCAAATAAAGTAAACACAAGTAAAACCGAAAATCGATTTCGAAAAAAAAAAAAATCGGTTATAAACTTACATTTGCAGTTGGAGAATTGAACTTGACGTATATCGATGTATACGATATGAAAATATTTTTCAACTACAATGTTAAGTTTATTTTTGGGATAAATTCATCCCAACTACGGAACCCTTCATTGTATGTGGTCAGACACAGACTTGGTCGGTTTTTTATTACATCCATTAAATCTTAATTTTATGAATAAGGTGTTCTAAAAGCGATTCATACCATGTGCGTGTTTTATTTTTAATTAATTAAATTAAAATATTGCAGATTTTTGTTCATTGTGTGCGCATTATTGCTGATACATTTTTATTTTCGGGTCCTCAGATTCTATAGTCATGACTTTATTTTTCCTTTGCTTAGTGTAACTAACTTACTGGGATGCGCTAAGGTAGCCCGCGAGATTCAAATATTCTTTAGTTTTTTGCATTTTGCAGGTTTTATGTTTATTAAAATATGATTCGCGACCGTAACAAATATGGCTTTATATAATTATAATAATAACAATCAGCAATACAACTCCATAAGTTAGCATAATTGTCAAATGTCATGATTTCATGAAATAGTCATTCAATGGAATTACATGAACTTAGAGAGTTGTATTGATCATTTTTATGATTATAATTCTATAAATAAACATTTGATACGGCCGCGAATCATATTTAGATCAATATAGAACATGATACTGACCTGCAAATTGCAAAAATCGTAAGAAAATTTGAATTTCGCGGTCTACCTTGACGCTTTCGCCTTAAAGTTACAAATACCAGCCTGTTACTGTCCCACTGCAGGGCAAAGGCCTCTTCTCATACAGAGAAGGCACGAGCATTGATCACCACGCTTGCTCAAGACGGGTTGGCGATTTCAGACTTATATTAACTATAAGTCCAGGTTTCCTCACGATGTTTTCCTTCACCGATGTCAGTAATGTCCAAGATAAACTCAGAAAGTACATATGAATTGAAAAAGACACATTTGTACTTGCCCGGATTTGAACCCACAACCTCGTGCATGAGAGGCGAGGCCTTAACCACTGGGCCATCACGACACAGTATGTTACTACAATGTAATTTATTTTATATCTACCGACTGAAAAAATACTAGATAGGTACCTTTGACTGCAAGATAAATAAAACTCTTAGCGGCCATGGCTGATTTTTAATTTTTGAATTGTTCTTTGTTTTTATCTTTGTATTACGGACGCTTCTAACGTGCACGTCTGAACTACATTGTTCTCACATGTATAATTTCAACATGAATGATGTAACCAATACTTTGTAACAATTTATTTTATTTAAAAGAGTGTCCGTGGAGTTTCTTGCCCGTTCTTCTCCATAGGTACCTACTACGCTTTGGAATGGGCAACTAGCTTCATATTTTTGACTGACCGATTCCTTGACAATTCAAAAGTGCCTGTAATGGTTTAATTGAAATAAATGATTTGAGTTTCAGTTTGAATTTGAAAAAGGGTACATTTTTCACCATAATTAAATATGAAAAATTCCACTTTCTTTTAGGTACGTAGTTACCTACCTTTACATACGTTTTCTCTTTTTTTCTGAAAGTTGAAAAATTTCTAAGTCTCATTTTAAGCAAAAGCCCGTAGATTAGCAGCTATCAATCAGCTAATTGGGCCAATCAATCGCCCAGGACTTTCATCAATAAAGCTATAATTATTTAATTGGGATCAACTGCTGCTGCCGACGATACATGGGAATCAGGACGGAAGTATGAGGAATTACGGGATATGGAACTAATAGACTGTGACAGCATAAAGATTTATGTTTGTCTATGGATGTGTAGTACCTACCTAGTTGTTCTGCATTCGCAATTTATTTGCCAAACATGTAAACATACAGGAGTTTTAGGAAAAACAACTGTAATGCCTAAACATAAGGTTTAGTTTGCGCAACAACTTCATATTTTTTATACTTTGCCTTTTTCAACAGTACTAGTCAGTCTGAAATCAACTTTATTTCCACAAGCATAAAGTTGGTGTTTGTTCAAGTGGAAATAACATCAATTGGAAACAAAGATTTAAATAGACCTTACCTACTGTACAGGGTCAAACTAAATTAACTAGTGAAACTCCACAGACGTGGTGGGTCATCATCATTTCAGATAATTACTTTTAAACTTTTTCACTACCTGCCTGATTTGAAAAATTATGTATTAATGAAGGTAATTAATTGTAAGTAAGTAGGTAATCTAGACTAGAATTTCAAAAGGCAAAGAATTATTATCAGATAAATCAACAATAAAAATTGCGACCATTGTAGGTAGATACTGTACCTATAAATATCAATATCTTTAATATTTTTTCTAATTATTGTCTTCCAAAAAGAGCCGGTCACGACCTTTTCGAAAGAGCTGGAAGCATATTTCAATATGGAAGTTGACAAAATATGTTTTTTTGTCCGTCAGGTATTATTTTATACTGACTTGTGTGACGTAGCGAGCCCCCACTCCCCAACTTTAATTTGCGTTTTATCTAAACCATTTTTTATTAAAGCAAAAAATACGTGTCCAATATTTTTTTATTATCTGACTGACGGACTAAATAGTTTTTTTTCCCCCAGTCTACATCCCTATTAAATAATAGGTAGTTTTCTATCTATCCCCATGGGAAGACGGCGTACGTGACTTTTGAGGTGTTCTTTACTTTTTTTTTTAACGCTGTGTATGCGTAATTGATAAAATTTCATAATTGATTGTAATATGGTATAAGTAGGTATTAATTAAGGTTTTGTGTTGGATTGGGCCGTTCTAAATATTGTAGGTAATCAATTCTTAATCTTAAAAAATACATCAAAATTTAAATTCTATTCCCATGAATGAGAAAAGCTCTGTTATAACAAATACCAATGTTACCCAAGTAGTGTTTATACACTTGTGAAACTTGTATATTCAATAGAATTCCAAAACACCTACAACACGAATAATATTAGACAAATACCAATCTACATGGTTCCAACTTATTACTGACTCTATCAATTAGTGCTACCACGTTCAAAACTGCTAATGTCAACTCAGGATATGAAAAACTAAACGTTATCGCGAATGCAGTCTAAGAATCTGCTGAAAAACTATATGAATCAAATATATCATTAAAACTTGAGAAAATATGATAAATTACCAATAAAGTATGCTATCGGTAGCTGGCGCTGTTTTTGCCGAGATTTTTTGAATTGTATCTATTTCTGCAAACGAAACTGACGTTAGCCGCGGCCATATTAAGAATTTCCATTGAACGTTGGACTTTATTTCTTGAGAGCTAGATGTTGTTAAAGGTTTTATTAGATGTAATTATTTGTTACCGTGCCCTTCCCTGCCCTTCAAGTAATGACCAATTAGTGCAAACACTGGGCGTATCTTCAATGAACTGAGATTCTGTTACAGTATTTTTTGTTCCGTGAACAAACTCATGAATGAAGCGACGTGGAACGCGTTCGTAGACTAGTTCTACTTAGTTGTTTTATTACTAGTTTAAGTTATAAATTATAACTTTATCCGGATATGCTTCGATACATCATGCTATATAATTTGGAGAATATTTAATATTCAAGAATCTGACGATATGTTTGTTACCTACTATCTTCATCTTCAATTTTTTGCTTGTTCTTGAGACTATGTAAGGATCCAGGATTCTTATGAGTCTTTCCTGTACGAATGTCATTTGCTTTAAGCTTCTTGATACTCATATAATCTTGCAGGATTCTTACGAGTCTTTCCTGTACAAATGTCATTTGCTATAAGCTTCTTGATACTCATATAATCTTGCAGGATTCTTATGAGTCTTTCCTGTACTAATGTCTTTTGCTATAATAAAGTTGACATACATAAACTCACGCCTTCTTCCCAAGAGGGATCTTTCAGAAGAACATCACCAATAAGATCACTATAATACAGTAACATTATGACATTATGTCCTCCTAGGGCGTCGTCTCCCGGCGTTTCTATTCACATCCATGCCATGTGTTAGTTGCCTTTCATTCATCCTCTCAACATGACCAAAACATCTTAAGCATCTTAAAATTTAATGTACGTGATTTTCCTTTTTTTCTCAATATTTTTTCCGTTGAGAGAGACTTTTCCCAAACAGTATTTCATTTCAAATGCAACAGTTATTTTTCAAAGATTTCATTAGCTTCAACTTCAAGAAATTTACCTAAAAGTTGGGCGGTTTGAAATTGTTTCTCGGTTGCAGAACGGAGTTTTGGAATAAATAAATGGGTTGACCATTTCATTACCTTTTTCATAAGACAGGTAGGTGCCGGTTGAAATTGAATAACCACCATGTTATTAGTGCTGTACCACACAATCAACAAGATATTAGCAATCAATTATCAAAGTATCGCCTTCTCGAAACATTTATATGTAATTGGATCCCATTCATTTGAATGCATGTGTTCTATACACTTCGACACCTGTCCAGATTTACAATTAACACCATTGTTGCTTTGAAGATAAGAGTCAATATGTGTTGACAGCTCACTACGGTCGTTAATTTTAATGTAAACAGTCGCTTACCTAAGGCTGGGTCCAGTAGAATTAGCCAGTTTAAATTTTCCGTCGCTTTTCATTGTGCCAAACTTTATCTTCTTGGATTAGAGTTGAGGATTGCCTGGCTTTGTGTTCTTGAGTTCGCAGCTAAGATTGTAGATAATAGGTCGGTTCCATCCTTTATATGGGAAATCTGCATCATTCTTATGCGCATGAGACTCGATGAAGTTCGGATCCAAGTGTTAGGCACCTGGCTGAGTAATGATCAATGTTATGGCCTAATTGAAATGTTGATAGACACTAAATCCTAGGTTCAATGAAGTAGGCTAAGTTATAGTAAGTTATTCGTGGGTTGATCACGATTGTTTTAAAGATCGGGTTACGATTTCTGATAACTAATGTCAATGCCTCTTGTGAGGTAGCTGTAGGTACCTGTATTACCTTCAACAAAATGTGGCTAGGTATCTCATTTGTTATCTTCATTTTGGGCCACCTATTTGGCAACTGCAAAATCAAAGGAAGCTACTCAGCTTCTACGTGGCAGATAAAGAGACCTCAGTAGAAATCTAAATCGGTACCTAACTAAGTAAAACCATAAAGTAGAATAGCAGACGTCGAAGTAAGAATAAAGTCAATAAGGTAGAGCTCGCTTGGTTCATCCTATGACAAACTACGGTTCGTGTCTCATATTGGGTATAGGAACCGAATATAAGTCAGTTATTTTGGACGTGAATTGAAACATTACAGAAATAAATATCATTTAATTTACCTTTTACTTCAATACCTTGGCCTTTATTTTAATTTGATAAAAAAGCTTTATCCAACGCTAACGCAGGATGTTACGAAACACTTAATGCCTTTTTGCATACAAAATCCATTCTCAATGTGACATTAAACTATGATGACGTCATAATGACTTTATGGTCAAAATTAATAAAGCATTTCCGCTGTAGACGAAAATAAAATGAACCAAAACTTTAAGGAAGATAAAAACACGAAAAATTTTATCGACAATATACACCGTGATATTTTAGTCGTCTTACAAAAGCAGCCCACTTCATGTATCCAATGACTATTAAACATTCATTTAAAATAAATTATATACACCGTGACATTTTAGTCGTCTTACAAAGGGCTACTCAATGTACCCGACATACAATTCATCTAGGAGCAATCAAAAAAATTGTTAAAATGTATCATTTTTTTTTTCAACTAGTTTTAATAGTCGTTGGATACATGAAGTGGGTTGCTTTTGTAAGACGACTAAAATGTCACGGTGTATATGACCAGCTGCGCCCCGTATAGATTCACTCGTATAAGTCTCGATCCCGTGGGAATATCGGTATAAAAAATATCCTATGTCCTAACCCAAGTTATGGTCTACCCATGTGCCAAATTTCATCCAAATCCGTTCAGCCGTTTTAGCGTGAAAGCGTTACAAACAAACAAACTCACTTTTGCATTTATAATATTATTATATATTATATAAGTTAGGGTACCTAGTTAGGATAGGATGTCACATTCTTATAAATACAATAAGTAAAATATTTAATATGAACAGCATCCAATTATTAGTTCTGAAGGATCCAGCACCTATGAATCACAGCAGGAATCCTCTTACTCATTAATCTGTTCTTAATCTTGATCATATTCTATTACTTATATGCTATTCCTGCAAAATATTACCAAATCCCATTTCTCTTCTGTTTCAGCTGTTTTAAAGATCTATGATCATTGCTGCAGACCATGAAGAGTCATTTCTTCTTTTCATTTAAACTAATTTGAAAGCTATCGACACCAGCACAATTCGTAATCATAATCAGAATCATTTTGAAGGATATTGCTTAATTGCTTCATATGTTCGAAAAATTTGTCTGCTTAGCAATGTAAATAACGCAATGAATGTTGTTGAATCGTCAAAATGTAACAGATTATGGTTGATCGTGTGTTACGCAAATAAGGTTGCAGCTTCATTTTTATCTAGGTACCTACTAGTATTTGTAAACAAGATAATTAGTATGTAACCTGTGATAGTACAACCTGTGTTACATTACATCTAATGAATCCATCATTAGGTGTATCTACCATCTTTGTTGTTAATGATTCAATCTTAGTTTCCAGTTTATCATTACCATCGAAATCTTCACCACGAGGACATTATATGGTTGTATGGCCTTATATGGAGCGGCGATCCCCCGACAGTCGTGACTCTACTGAGTCATAGTTTTAGCATATTGTTTAGTTTTCGATTTCATTTGTTTTACTTAGAAACTATTTACTATCGAGTAGGTAAATGAGTTGGCAAGTCCAAGAATGATTATGTTTTTTTTTAGTTTCGGAAGTCGGTGTCTTTGGTGTAGAATTTTCATTTTTGCCACTAACTTCCGAAAAAAATTTTTCACTTTGTAGTGTTTTTTTGGAAGTCGGTTGTTTTTTTTTTTTGGAAAAATTATTATATTTTTTACTTTTAAGTGGGTAAATAAGACCCTTCACGAAGCCGTCATCTACGCATTCTGTACTTCAAACTAAGTACCTTTGTGCAAAATTAATTGCTGGGAAACGACTTTTATTTATTGTTGGTGCGAAAAACCACTGTTTACGGTTATGCGCCATGTATCTAACGCACGCAAAACATTGTGCTTATGGAAGCATGCAATGGTACAGGGAAAGTAAAGTTAAGTTATAAGTCATTTTAAAGTTTATTCTAGTTTTATTTCGTAAAAAAACGTCAAAGAAAGTCTTAACTTTGACCCAGAGGTTCCCAGATATGGACCAATACGAAAAAAAAAATATAGGTAATCTAATCTAAACTATTACAAAGAAAATAGATTAGATTTTTTGTATTTTTGTATGTTTGGTTGTTACGCTTTCACGCTAAACCGGCGTAACGGATTTGAATGAAATTTAGTACATTGGTAGACCATGACCTGGGTTAGGACAAAGGATACTTTTTATCTCGATATTCCCACGGGATCGATACCTAAGCAGGTGAAACCGCGGTCGCGGCTAGTACGAAATAAAGGGAAGAACCAAGTCCTTTGTGCTCACTAGTACCTTTAGCAGTTCCTTTGTAGGAACTTCTGAGAATTTTTGGATCCGTAGTTCCTGCAAAGGAAATGCTAAAGGTATTAGTGAGCACAAAGGGAACAAGCCTGACTCTTTCACTCATTCACAAAGTATTAAATTAGACTTTGAATTAAAATTAAGTGGCGTCTATTTATGATGGATGATTCGGTTATGATGCGTCAGCTTGTGGGCTTTGAAAACTGTTTTGTTTGTCTTTGTGGAGTCTGACTTTTGATTAGGTCATTTTGGTCAAAGGCTTTGTTGCGTTGAAATAAATATTTTGTTGCATCATTGACGGAATTAGGTCTTCTTCTTTTCGTTTCGACGGTATATTTAAGTTTGATTGGTCCCAGTGGGTGGCGAGCGATGCCTAGTGCCATGCGCCAATATACAGGGTCAAATTAAACTAGCTAGCGAAACTCCGCATATCTATACAACAGACAGACAGACGATTTTTTTTTTTAAGTTTTTTGTTATAAGTACCTACCGTATACGTACATACCGTAAAAAATCTGCTGTTTCATAGAAAAGTGCAATACCTACGCGGTCAAAATGTATGGGACAGCTTCAGAATAGGTTCAGAATCATGTAGGTACTGAATCCATGGTAACAGTTTTCGCGTTGATGACCCTGCCACCCTGAATAGGATATCAATTTTGTAACTTAATGGCGGTTTTATAAAAAAATCGCACAGATAATTATGCAAAACATAAAATAACATCAATCAGCTTCTGAACTTTACGTGTGACCCGTGGGCAAGTACATAAAGGTTAGTCAAGTCACATTCTCAAAGATTGGACATTTTGGGAATTGCCTCGGAAAGCACGTTAAGACGTTGGTCCCGGCTGTCATTTGTGGATCTTTGACAGTCGTTACGGGTCGTCAGAAGCCCGAAAGTCTGACAACCAGTCTTACCAAGGGGTATCGTATTACCCAGTTACTGGGTTGTGGAGGTTAGATAGGCAGTCGCTCCATGTGAAATATTGATATTCAGCTGCATCCGGTTAGACTGGAAGCTGACCCCAATATAGTTGGGAAAAGGCTAGGCAGATTGATTGACATTTTGGGAATTGGACATTTTGAGAATAATTGGACATTTTGATAATTGTACATTTTGGGAGTTGGACATTTTAGGAATTGGATATTTTGAGGATTGGACTTTTTTAGCAAAAGAAACCGATTAAGAATTGATTTTCATAAAAATTTGGGGAACATCTAACAGTGCATAGTTACATTACATAAATTCAATAAAATCATACACACAAACTGCACCTTTAAAATACTAAGTAGGTTAGGTAAGGCCTACCTAAGTATAAAAAACTCTAATTGACTTGTCAAAAATTCTCGCAAACTTGCAATTACGTGAAATCAATCATCAAAACTTATCAAAGCAAAGCAATTCGTAACAAATGACGAACACAGCTGTATTTGGTACTTATGTAAAGTCAACTCTAAAATGTTTTACTCATATTTTTTTTAAATAAAGAATAATTATATTTTTAAATCGCGACTTGGAACTGAAACCATAGCTAATGGTAATGTTCCAGGCTACCACGCGTGCCCAGTGCGGGTTTTTAGTTGTCACTTGTCTTCGAATTTTTGGTTCTAGGACATGAAAGTTTCCTCACGATGTTTTCCTTCACCGTTTTGAGAGTAGTGGTGTTGAAATTATTTACATAAAGTAAAACGCCTGCATGACCTACAGCTCGTAAGTCGGGGTTACCGTTGGGCCAGCACTGCTCTTCAATGTAGTTCTTTCTGAACTTTTCGGGTATACATTTAACTGCCATATGAATCACAAGTGAAACTCGCTACTGTCTAAGTTTCTTGCCCATTCTTCTCCATACGAAACTACCTTCGGCTTAGATATCAATTCTATTTTCTTGCACATTTTGACGTTCAATAATGGCCTGCTTGAAATGAATGATTTGACTTTGAACTCGTTACTGTCAATTAATGTAATACGTCACATTTTTGAAGTCGCCATTTGCATCGTAGAAAAATAAAATGTTCTAAGTATATGGTTAAGGTTTCGTATCATCTCGAAAAAGATCCAATAGTTTCTTTCAGTGCCATTCCAAATTCAAGTACTGCTGTTCAAACTGTTCTAGTTCCAACCATCTCAGTCATAGAGTTCAGTAAAAAATAGAGTTCGTTAGCATTGTACCATGGACTGCGGGCCTAGGCCTCTTAAACGTTCACCATACCTAATACGACTATGTCAGGTGGACCGACCCTATATGACGACCGAGATAACATTGCCATCATCTAAATAATAGCCAAGGCATTATCAACCTTATTGCTAATGTAGTAAAGGTAGGGAGGCCTATTATGGGCCGTAAATAATTTGTCATCAAAGAAACGTCGTGTGCAAAAGATCACGATCATAGTTCATATTGTATTTCTATAAAAACGTCAACAAAAATGAGCGCATGACCATATACATAATTTTACTAGAACATAATGGTGTGACATGACATGGCAAACGTATAGATCCAGGTTTGGTAAACCTTGAGGGTTTCGTGGGAATGTTATGGTTTTCTATGCTTCTATGACTTTCCAAGCATTTTAGGTTTTCACGAATTTAGGGAATTGCAGTGTTGACATAATCTACTCATTACAATGTTTTTTTTTTATGAGTTGTATCGCAATATGTAACTAGTGACCTCGACAATAGATCGTATTATTTATTGTTATTAGTAATTAACTGTTTATTTATTTTACCTCGATGGTCCTAATTTATCATTTATAACTTCCAGTTACAGCTTTATGTAAGCGGGCACGCACTTTATGCCTGGAGGCTTTTATTAAGATGTTAAGTTTTGTTTACGTTTAGTTTTTATTTCTGCCCGAGTATAGTTCTCGATGATTTTGTTTGGTATATTGGCGTGTGCTAGCTAACATATGGATAATAATTTAAATTAGGTTAATTATGTTGAATACTATTATATAGAATCATTTTTTTTCTTTCTAACTGAACAGACAGCTGTGCTGCTGGGGAGTTTGTTGCGCCACTTCTTCTTCCCAGCTAACGCACTAGGAAGTGGTGAAGGATGGGTGTTTTGGGGGACTGTCTTATGTGATTTAGACGTTCGAAAAGTGCTGATTATCAGCCTAGTTTGAATAAATGACTTTTGAATTTGAATTTGCGGACCATACCTTAAACATCTGTAGATCCATCATGTGAAATTGTATGAGGTCATATAGAATGATGAATTCTGATATAGGGTGTCTAGTATGCCTACTGGGTGATTGTGATTCACCCTGAATCGTCCTAGTCGTTCTGAGGGCTTTATTAGAGCTCTCCTCTTCGACATTAGACTAAGTCATTTTGGTTGGGTGCTCTGCTCTTCCTAATTTATTCATTCATGGAGAGCAAAATAATATTTTCGTAAGCTTTTTTTCCAACTAAAGCTAGTATAGCATCATTTGTGGCGTCATTAACATTATATGATGATTGGTGCCAATTATTCGTTTTAAAGTGACAGTTATTTTTTAAATCACTTGATTGAGTTAATTACCCGCTTACCATACCAGGTAATTGCGCTATTTTCTCACCTACAGCGGAGCCATGCACATAGAGCCGTGTAAAGACGCGTGTAATGTGTAATGTAATGTATCGTGTAATTTTATGCAAATAGTGTGGACGGCGGCATACAAACTCAACGTGATTCCTGGGGGCCTACCACCACCTCAACTCAACCTCTAAATCAGTATTATTTTAAGCGGGATGGGCTAAGGTAGCCCGCGAGATTCAAATTTTCTTGAGGTTTTTCAATTTTGCAGGTCCTTGTCAGGTTGTATGTTGATTAAAATATGATTCGCGGCCGTAACAAATATGGCTTTACATAATTATAATCATGACAATCAGCAATACAACTCCATAAGTTAGCATAATTGTCAAATGTCATGATTCCATGAAATAATCATTCAATGGGATTACATGAAATTAGAGAGTTGTATTGATAATATTTATGATTATAATTCTATAATTAAACATTTGATACGGCCGCGAATCATATTTAGATCAACATAGAACATGATACTGACCTGCAAATTGCAGAAAACGTAAGAAAATTTGAATTTCGGGGATACCATGACGCTTTAGCCTTAATCTTACTTCAGTGGGAGAAAGAGATGGAGTATAGCTCCATCTCTCCTGTAGAGCTTCATCTCTTTCCCGCACTAGAGTAATATTAAAATAATACTGTATGTGGTCGACTGCGAGAGCTTCGCGCTAAAAACCGAGCCGATGCGATGGATCAGCGTGAGCGTTACTGCGTTTGCACTGGAGAAACATCACAACAAAACATGTTGAAATCTCAAGTTTCTGTCAAACATTGTGTGGAACATTGACAGAAAATACATTTCAACATGTTTTGTTGTGAATGTTTCGCCAGTGCAAACGCACAGTTATGTATGTACAGTACCTAACGGTCGTAGTGCCGACAACACGCAGAATTCGCGGTACATTACACGATACATTACACTGGCCTGTACACGGCTTTAAGAAAAGCTTAAAATATTTATTTACTGCCGTCCTTTGAATCTATACAATTCGCAATCAAGTCAATTACTTTAATTCGTTAAGTAAACGCGAAACAAAAGTCAGTAAGCGTTCATCTATATATGTATATAAAAATGAATCCCTATTTATATTGATCACGCCATAACTTGCGAACGTCTGCACTAAATTAGATAATTCTTTTTTTGTTGTCTTTGCTATTCTCAGGACAAGGTAGGTGTAGGTAGGGTAAGTAGGTAAGTACTAGTAGGTATGTAGGTAGGGTAGGTAGTTAGGGTAGGGTAAGGTTAGGGTTGCCAACTTTTTGTACAAGAAATAAAGTATTTATGGTCGAAGTGGGAAAATAAACAGTATTTCGGAAAAATAAACAGTACCTCAGAAAAACAAATCTCACAAAAAAAGAACTACAAAATGAAAAATAGGTAACTTTAATTTCGGACGTCGTCGCGCGTCGGTGTCTTCGGTTTAGTATTTTCATTTTTGCCACCGATCTCCTTTTTATTTAGGTATAGCTTTGGATATCAGTGAAAACAGTATATTTGTATAATTTATTTTTGTTGCACAGTAAACAGTATTTTAGAGTGAAAAACAGTATAATACTGTTTGTAACAGTATGGTTGGTAACCCTAGGTAGGGTTGGTAGCCGTAGATAAGTACTTAGTGATACCCGTGCGAAGCCGGGGCGGGCAGCTTGTTATTCTTAATACACTTGTTTGTATTTTTGTATAGGTTTTAGTTAGTTAATCGCTACGTTATTGTAAAATTTGATCACAAGTTTATCACTAACTGTGTCGTGCAGAACAACCGATCTAATATTATATTCATCATAGAATTGAAAAAAAAAAACAGAGCCAAGGTACTAAAATAGTCAGCCAGTCACCATAAAAGTATGATCGAGTCGCTGCTTATAATCGGTGTCAAGCTGTCAAGAAATAACAACACTATATTGACTCGATAATTGCTACCGTGGTTGTTTTCCCCGCCATATTCGGAAATTCGCGCTAAAACATTGTCAACAGAAAAAGACATTAATGTCACTAAGGTTTTATTAGCCAGTTATTGTTTATCAAGAATTAAATGGAGTCATTTCGTAGAACTTGATTGTGATTAAAAAATATGGGTAACCTACTGACCTGGAACAATTGAATATTTGACTTCTGAGAAATAGTAGGACTCAAGAAGTTACCCTGGGGAAACCAATAACTAAAGCTATTTATATTTGAACTTTTTTTTCCTTTAGGAGTTTCCGTATCTTACCAAATGGGAAGACCATTATTTTTCATTGAGTTTGCATTGATAAAGGATAATTCTACGAGTATACTTACCTTGGTATGAAATTTCGTAAGCTACGCTAACTAGCTGTATTCAGAATTCGGATTCGCAATGCGCTGTTTCGTCATCCACGACGTTGATTGACACCCGATTAACTATCTGTGTGCACTCTCTAAACTAAGATAAACAGGATCGGGACTGTTATGATTAGATATCTTCTACTTCTGGTACCTTTATCTCGAGAACTCGACTATTAATTTTGTAACTTAGCTGTAGACTTGTTAACACAATACCTGTTAGATGACGATGGCAATGATAGCATCACTAAACAGAAAACTCATCAAATTTTTATACAAATAGGTACTTAAATATATTTTAAGGAAACTACGGACAAGAAATCTAAATAAGGCAATAAGCCATTCATCTAAAGTGGTAATAATCTATTTAAATAAACGTATTTGGTCCACTTTAGAACTACGTGGGATAAATTACGAATTTCTTAAACGAGGAGGTGGTAAGTGGATAATAGAAACTAATGTGACTACTTAGGTAATGCTGGTAAAAACAGAACAGCTCATTCGCTTCCGCAATAAAACCAATTAATTTCATTCATATTTATATGTTCATACAAAAAGTCACACTCCAACCTATGCTTCAAACGAAGCTAATTGATTCTTACGTGAGAATTTCTCGCATAAAATGGCAATAAGCAATGTTTTCTGCTATTAGGGAGTCGATAAATATCTTCTAGGTAGCGCATAACGTATTCGTCACTCAGCAGGCGTTAGGAAGGTAGGCACAGTTTTTGTGGGCTGGAATCTTGTATAGCGATAACTATTAGCTATTTAATGCTTCGCTGTTTGCTCTTAAGCCTTCGAAATATTTGCTTATTTGTAAAGGGATGTTTATGTTGTGATTTAGCATCCCAGCTACCTTATCACCAGGGATCGCGGAAGTAGGGGGCAGAGGGGGTCATATGCCCCCCCTAAAATCAAACGGGGGGGCGCGCCCCGTCCAATTTAACTACGTGGTAAAGAAGGTTTCTCTGCTATCCTTCTCATATCCAATATGCTCATTTCAAAGGCGCATGTACGTAAGAAAAAGATTTGCTGTTTTTTTGTTTATTAAGTATGTAAGTACATTATATCGTTTGGAAGGGGGTGACCAAAGAAGTTTGCTCCCGTCATGGAGTACTTCGTTTTTGGAAGGGGGTGATCAAATAAGTTTGCCCCCCGTCATGGAGTACTTAGTTTTTGGAAGGGGGTGAGCAAAGATGTTTGCCCCCCTCCGTCATGGAGTACTTCCGCGGTCCGTGGTTATCACTGACGCTGATCTGCCTGTCCGCGGCATTGCACGGCCTGATCTAGCACATTTTGGTAGAGGCGCTACACCAGTGGTTTTTTGTGTTTAGTGGGAATCTTCAACGATATACAGTCACTGCCCTATTGCAGTATTCCTCCCACTGCCTTTTTTTATATCTCGCCGAAAACGTTAGTGTTTTTCGGAAGGTAGGTAATAAAGTTTCAGAAAGAAACGGGCATCTGTGAAAGTAAAGGATAAAGCTTAGATTCGATTGAAAATGAAGGCATCAACGTTCGAGTTACATCACTTCATATTTATTCATAAATAAATATGGAAAAAAATAAAACCCAGACACGTTATGCTTTAGGCCTTACAAGTCAGCGGGCGGTAGTTCGTAGCGGGGCGCTTGCAGCTCGCACTAACTGCAGTGTGAGAAAAATGTCCTAACCCTCACCTAGATAGACAGGCGCAGGCGCCGTCAGCGCTTCGCCCGTCCTTTACGACACTATTTATTGCCGAGAGACCGTGAGATATGACGCCTGTTTAACACACAGCCGGGGTAATGATGGCTTTTTGTTTCTCTTGATGATTACCAATTTGAAAGGGGGTTAACACGAGGTGGATTTTTGGAACAAATTTTACTGCCGGCAAAAGTTAAAAGTTTCATCCCATATTAAAACTATTTGAAAAGTTACAGAAAGCTTCATATGAATCAGTGTCTGGCGTCCTGTTTGCCTATAATGAAAAAAATCCTATTTTACATTTTACTTGTGGCAATCGAAACTTAAAGCTCTCTATGAAAACTCAAAGTTAGGGCAGTTGACCGGCACCAAGCTTCTAAGTAGACCGGTACCGCTTTTCTGAAAAGCAGACGTATCTATAAGTAGGTACCTAGTGGTTACAAGTGATTTTTTGGCAAATCGTCTCTTGGACATCGTCATCATTATTTTATATCTGTATAATATAGGTATTCCTTTGAGATTTGATAACACCTACCTACTCAACGAGACATTCACCTTAAAAGTTCAACAAAACGGAGAATCTCATTCAGAGGACCACCAGGAAAAGAATCAAAATTATTTATAAGCCTCAAAATATACCAAAACGGGTGTATTGTATCGTTGAATAAGTATTTTTGCGTGCCTTATTTTCTCAAAAGCGCGTTTCGACGTCCCACGCTTCCCGCCAACAGAGCTTCACAAAAATGTCGTTTTACTGCATGTGTGATGTCAAGTGACCTTGCAAACCGCACGTGTGAGACGACCTACACGATTTTAGAGTTATTAATCGAGCTTCCATCTCATGTTTGATAAAAAACTTTCTCTGAATGTGAGTTTATTTTTGCGGGCGCTTTGTCCTCTCGAGCTTGTGCAATGCAGTTTTTACATAGCTGTGATTTGTTAAGATAAAATTACCGTGTTCCCTTTGTGAACGATAAAAATCAGTACCTACGCAACACTTTCGACTCCAACCACTTTTCATAGAACTCATACGCCATGCCGCCATACATTATTGGATTTACGTTTGCGCTAAAGTTAATCATCGCGGACGGTCAACAGCATTAGCTTTAAAACCGTGTTATAAAACATTGTAAAACGAACGAAAATTGTGTTTTCAGGGGGGTTTTGTCGGTCTTTTAATACAAAAAGGTATCCAAGATGAAAAGTAACCCATGTCCTTCAGTCCTTCTCCAGGTCCCAGACTACCTAAATAAATTTCATAACGATTGGTTTAATGGCTGCGAGAATTTTTTTCAGAAAGACAGAAAACAGCAAATTTTTGCATTTATACGCGAGATCAGTTCTACTGAATTGGACCTTGTTGAAATTCCCATTTCAAGAAGGTCCAATTCATTAGAACTTGCACACCTGTAACCTGCACCCCAATTGCGTAACACACGATCAATCATATTCTGTTTCATTTTGACAGTTCAACAACATCCATTGCGTTATTTACGTTGTTGAGCAGACACATTTTTCGAACAAAATATGAAGCAATGAATTAACAATTCCTTCAAAATCATTCAGATTTTGATTGATCGTGTGTTACGCAATTAGGGTGGGATGACTATGGTACGCTACTCGTATACATACGAACAATATACGGCTTGCTGTAGGTAACAGCAAGCCAATATTCAAAAGACAAACCAGTCGTTAAGTTTGCGAGCTTCTGAAAGTTTTGAGTTTTGAATAATGCGGCCAAGCGCGGATCCACCGTCGCACGGTGGGCATGCCCACAACCCTAATTGAAGTTGATATTACCTTACCAAAGGAAACTGGGCAAAAGTGGTCTATGGACTTATAGCAATATGGTTTTGATATTTAATGTATCGATCGTGAGTGACTCCTAATACAATGTGACCTCAACTTTTTAGAGGGTTGGATCCTCTCCTGGATGCGGCCTTGCTGTGTGCAGTTGAAGCACGTTAAATTTGTACTTAGATGTTTTTAATTTGATAATCTATAGGTAAATACAATACATACAAACAAATACATACATACATAGGTACGATTATACATAGGTACTTACATACAAATAAATAAAATTGAAGTGTCTGTTTGTTAGGTCAAAATAACAGCTTTTTACTACTACTACTACTTATAGCAAAAAACGTTTTTTAATTTAATTAAATTTTTGTCTTTCCGTCTGTCTGTTTGTTCCGGCTAATCTCCGAAACGGCTGGACTTATTTTGACGGGACTTTCACTAGCAGATAGCTGATGTTATATGGAGTACATAGGTTGATTTTATTTTAGAAAAAAAGAAAGATTATGGTCCACGCGGGCGAAGCCTCAGGCAGCAGCTAGTTTTTATAAGACCAATAATTATTATGCTTATCAAATCAATTAAATCTCCAATGGCCATAGATTTTATGGCCAACATCTATGATTGAGAAGACAAGACCCATAAACATAGTTTTTTAATAGCTCGAAGTGCAAAAATATTTTTATTATGGCCACACTAATGTATTCCTTTACCTATACGGCTAGGATTATCCATTTTGTGGTAAATCGACATATATATAATTTTCCTTTAAAAATGACTCACTATTTTAATTACAGAGAACTGTTTTTATTTTACTCGTTAAATTTTAATGGTTATCCTATAATTCTAAGTATAAATGCCGAGGTGTTCACAACTCGTTACATTGGCCTACTGGTATGATTAACCCATTTAACTATGGCCTGGTTTTAACTCACTAATTGATAATTATAAAGACACACTTAAGTGTTATATAAATGTTCTGCGTGTTTGTTTATATTTTTTTTTTTTTTTGAGCGTGGGAATTATCAAATAACTTCTCCCGCTCTGGGCGGAGCGGGAGGGCGTGTCAGACTTTTACTGACTAAAACCCACCCGTGTTCCTTCCGTTACCTGTGTGACGGGCCACGATATCCCTTTCGGACAAACTCGCAATCCTGACAGGCATTGGCGCTAACGAGCCCCGTCAGTTGGTGCTGACATCTCTTTGAGGCGTGCGTGGAACAGTAAGCGCCGTCGACCTGGGCCTGGCGCTTATCGTACGGCGAGCTAACCATCGCTCACCGTCCGCAAGCCGGTGCCTACGGTGCGGTGGTCGGAAATCGGCTTGCGACTGCGAACGCCCGGGGCGTCTCCTGCGGCGAAATGGGGCCGCGAGGGCACGAATCTTGCCTCTCCCTCACGCGATCCGCCTCCTCCTTCGCGAGCATTACTGCTTCGCAGAAGAAAGTGACGGCCTCCCATGCACTCTTTCGCTCCGAACCATGGCCTGAATCAGGGCCGGAGGCAAGAGATCGCCACCGCCGATCGCCTCCATGAGGGCACGGCGGTGCTCCGCCCAAGCCGGGCAGACCTACACCGTATGCTCCACCGTGTCCTCCGGGCGATCCACACAGTGGTGACACCCGGGCGTTTCCTCACGCTTTATTCTGAACAGGAACCTCCCGAAACAACCATGTCCCGTGAGGACCTGCGTCAGGCGGAAGGTGAGGACGCCGTGGCGCCACTAGCCGCTCTAGCCACCCCTCAAAGAGGGGACTTATCGCCACAATTGTTTATGTCTGAGGTTTTAACTAGAGTGTTGTTACCACTTTTTAGGGTTCCGTACTAAGCCTCTGCTGTCTGTCTGTCTGTCAGCGGGCTGTATCTCATGAACCGTAATAGGTAGACAGTTGAAATTTTCAAGGATTGTGTAGCTAGGTATTTCTATTGCCGCTATAACAGCAAATATTATAAATGAAATAAAGTTTTAAATTAAAAGCGGGTCCCCATACCAGAAACGTGTTTTGTTCGACGATGTTTGCGTGTGGGATATCCGACACGCTCTTGGCCGTTTTTTTTTAATTCTTTAGTACTTACTTTGTATAAAGTTATGTAATTAAGTAGTAGGTAGGCATAAAACAACAATCGTTTATTTTTACCTTTTCTGTCCGTTGACAGTCGAGACATTATATTTTTCAGAGATAAGCTTTTGATAAATGAAGTGCCTGTAATATTTTTTTATCCTTATGGCTGATTGATTATACACGAGGTAAAAAACACAGGTTTTACCAGCTATCCTGTAAATACTAATATCAGGATAAAACTTTAAATAAGTACCTAGCCATTAATTTAAGAACCTAGGTAGGTTCAGATTTTTTTGTGATTTTTTGCAATTTTACGCAGGAAAAAGTAAAAAATTGAGACTTCTCGATTTTGGAACCTAGCCTAGACACTTGAAATTCTGATTGTCTGAAGTCATGCGTCAGTCAATAATGTTAAACAAGTCAACTACTGATTAAGCTATTGAAACAGTTCAAAGCTACCCAAGGAGTTTGTACATTAGGTACCTTATATTATAAAATCTACTAGGTACCTACAACAATAAACAAAATTAGTGTCAATCTAAGCTAAACTTTTAAGCATTTCATTGTCCCGAAAAGGCACGAAAGCTCTCAATTTGGCCATGCCAATACTGTAATCAGTGTTCCTTCTACGTACAGATCATGTATAACTGTCAGCGTGAATACAAAATCATATGTGATCATGATTCGCAGTCGCAGTCCGCTTCGCCGTCACGTCAGATAATCGAATAATTCAGGGAACTGTCATGGCTGCCGTATTTGGCGGGAAAGCAATCCGCTTAAGCCCAAATGGGCATGCGCTGGGATACTACTCTTTGGCTCTTTATTACATGACATGGTGTTGCATAAGTGCTGCATTTTTACCTAACGCAACGGGGTATAAATAACTAAGTACAAGTTACGTGATTATGTACTTTTTTAGTTGACTTTAATTTGCTCTTACATAAACAGTGTAGGTTTTAAAGCATGTTTTAAATTGTTGAGGTCAGAGGCGTGACGCTTAATTATGTGCATACTTGTTAGGATTTTTATGTATGTCAGACTTAGGTACGGCCGGTGAAAAACTGAAAATTTACGGAAATTCGGAAAATACCTAATAGTTTTGCGCATGTAGGTTCTCTTGCTGCCTATTTGGTATGTGGGTAAGTAGTATAACCTATTGTAATTAATTTAAGAATGGAGTTATAACACACGATTACGTTGCACCGACAGACAGTCGCCTGTACGTACTCCGTAACTCAGCTTGCGTGAATACGTTTCCTAAAAGGAATTACGTAAAATGATTGGCTTGGCCCAAAGTACCTAACCACTCAATTCAGTCAATACAGAATTAACTTTTAATTTAGGATTTTTCACTTAACCTTAAAAAGAAATCGATTCAAACACCTATACGAATTAACACTTAAGATATGATGGGGAAAGATTGGATGGACCCCTGTGAAAATATTGTTTTAGTTTTCTGACTGTGCACTTGCAGATACTTCATGAAGATGCGTGTGTATACTTGGGGTCTGCGTCATACAATTTCAGTTCGTTTGCAATGGATTCCGGCTACCTAATTACGTAATACATTTTCGTAAACAATTCCGACTAATCTGTTTCATTTTGACAGCTCAACAACATTCATTGCGTTATTTACGTTATTGAGCAGATTATTTTTTCGAACTTTTGAAGCTATGGATTAGCAATCTGTTTCAAAACGATTCGGATTCTGATTGATCGTGTATTACGTAATTAGACAGGTCGAAAACACATTAACTACAGTATTAAGTGGTGTACCTATGCGCTGGAGAAGGATTGGAGGAATTTCATGGTGAGCTAAGTTTTTCGCCGAATATTATCCTGTCTCAATACTTGCTCCCGATCAGGCAGTTATAGGATAGAAATGACAATAATTTGCCATGCCACCACAATAACCACGTTAAATTCCCAAAATTAAAAACCTAATTAGTCACACACAGCTAAATAGAACTAAGATCTTCCACGCATTTTTAACGACGGCCAGGAGTAAAAAGTGATTACATTCGTCTTCGTACCTACCTACTGGCAACTTGTATCGAAACAATGAGAGAGATCGATGCGCGTGGGCACTGGGCGGCAACACCATTTGTAAGGCGTAGCTACATTGTTGAACAATATAAAACTAACGAAGATTACCTACTTACTTGTTTATTTTTTAATTTAAGTAATCTTAAAACCACTACTGAGTGACGGTGAATGAATAAATCACGAGGAAACCTATAGATACCCTAATTGCGTACTACACGATCAATCAGAATCTGAATCGTTGTGAAACAGATTGCTAATCCATTGCATCAAAAGTTCGAAAAAAAACTGCTCAACAACGTGAATAACGTAATCAATGTCGTTGAACTGTTAAAATGAAACAGAGGGGCAATTCCAGTAATTTTTAAGAACGTTCGCATCCGCATCTCATTCGCAATCTGTCAAAAATACAATCTATTTACTTACCAATATTTTTGACAAGTTTGACAGATTGCGACTTCACTGTTAACGTTTTTTATGTACGAGAATTGGCCTTCTGATTAGTCGTAATGGT
The DNA here is from genome assembly GCA_914767755.1 of Agrochola circellaris. Taxonomy (NCBI): domain Eukaryota; kingdom Metazoa; phylum Arthropoda; class Insecta; order Lepidoptera; family Noctuidae; genus Agrochola; species Agrochola circellaris. The sequence continues at coordinate 3,930,419 of OU611853.1, forward strand.
TTACGAAGATATTATGTTACTTTAGATAGTTGGACTTGTATTGTGGCTTGAAAGCGCAACGGGTGATTTAACGCTTCTCTTCTCTGGAGAAGAAGAGGAGTTTTCCCTAAAGAGGGACAATTACAGGCTGATTATATATTTAGTTACCTTTTATATGTACCTATAGGTAAAAGGGGATAGGAATAAAGTCAACTTTTCAATAAAAACATATGTGAAAGTGAACTTGGCCGCATATCACATCTTGTTTCGATTTTACTCGAACTTGGCCTTTTTATAAACATGTTTTGGTTGGATCTTCTGCGAAATTTGTAGCTGAGGTATAATTATTGAATTCGCGCAACAGTATCTACACACCCTCCAACCATATACAGCCGTCAGTTTTTAAACTAAACTCAAAACGGTAAATGGCAACTACCTATTGAATTTTGAAAAACAGAAAAATCCCGGCAAAATTCTCAAAGTACCGCCGAACGAATTTGGCGGGAAAAAATCCACATTACACCATGTGACACAGTCTTTACGTCTTTACAGTCACAAGGTTTTAAGACGTTTCTTTTTGTCGTACGACAATAAATCGGCCAAGCCCACGCTTCCGCAGCCTATTATTTACATAATCAAACGATCATTCCGCATCGGTTGGCAACTTGGACTCGGGAAACAAAACAGTAATGAAAAAAAAAACAAATGCTTTTTAAAGTTTCGCTGGGTGGTTTTCGAAGCACGTAGGTGGACATCTTAAAATTTTACGATTCTTTGTCAGTTGCGTTGCTCGAACCATATAAAATTATTTTTTTAATCTGTTTTATTGAAGTTTAATTAATTAATCTATAGGGTTATTACTTACTTACGCATTAAGGCGCATGTGTATATGGTGCCCTGGTAGGCCAAAACAAATTGTGAGAAATATTTAGGTAGGTAGTTATAAGTACCATCGAAGAAGTTCATATCTAACCACCGTAAGGACTATTCTTGCTTGCAGCGCTCGGCGGCTATAGCACCAGGCCGGTAACAGATGTGGTCAACTTCTTCACGGGATTTTGTTTTGAAACTGGTTAGATATGAACTTCTTTGATGGTACCTACTGATTTAGGTACCTAGTTTTTGATAGACCGAGCTGAATTTATCTTTGCATAATATTTATGCTCCCTAGGAAATAAACGGTACATCCGTGCCGTGCAACACCTCAGTGGTATCAGAGGACGGGAGGACCCTTCAAAGTATTCAGTACGCTTCCCAACCTAACCATTATCAAGATTATTATGTTGACTTGGTTTGACGGGCAGATAATTCCTTGAAAAAATAAATAATGCACTATCTGAGGTCTATTAATAAATGTTGCTAAGCTGCCTATGGGGTACCATTTTCCTTTAGCCGGGCTTTACCTGCTAAATCGAGGTTAATTAATAGGATTAACAAAATACTTTGAAACCATCTATCTCATCTGCTTGATCGATGTACAGCCGTAGGCCTCTAGACGTAGGGCTCAGACTATACCTAGCAAGGTTTTATCAGAGAACTCAATAGACAAGTGCAGTTAGTTACGGAGTTAAAAACAAACACATGAGGTAATAACGATAACAATTAAAATTTATTAATAATAATAAATAAATCTCAAAATATATCTCATACAAAATAAAATATAGTTAATAATTAATAGTATGGCAAAAAGAGAATTAAATAGTAGGTACCTAATTGGAAATAGTCCGGCAGTGTCACCACTCACAACAACACTATCACGCGAATGTCCGGTCGATGTAGTCGCAGTCGAACTCCGCGAAGAACGAGTCGAACGGAGACAGCGAGTCCTCGGCGAACTCGGAGGGAGTGTCCTGCTCCAGCTCCGTGGAGAACTCGGACAGCTCCGAGCACAGCGGCGAGGGCCAGCGCTCCGGCCGAGGCCCGTCGCCAGGGCCGGACTCCCGCAGCGCGGTGGACAACGCCGATATGTACCGCATGGCCAGCCTCAGCGTGGTAATCTTGGTGAGTTTCTCGCAGGGCACCGGCGTTCCAGTGATGGCTGATGCTGGGACGGCGCGGCGAAGAGTCTCAAACGCGCGGTTGATCTCTCGCATGCGACTCCTCTCGCGTGCATTGGCTGTTTTCCTCCTGTACTTGCTAAGCGGCTGCGGCGTCCGGCGCGCGCGCGGCTCGCGGCTGCGCGCGGCGCGCGGTCGCAGCTGGTACTTGTCGTGATCGGGCATGGAGTGCGGATTGACGCCGGCGGCCGCCCCACGCGACCACGCCGCCCGCGCAGCGACGCCGCAAGAAAAATACGCTCACTCCGCCCACTTGCCCCGCTCCGTTCATATACAGTCGCGCAGAGAGCTTTTAACATTGCATTGTATTGAAATTAAACCTACACAGTTACGATAAACATAAATAATGGAATGTATGAGGTGTCAAATGAGACAAGCAAACAGTATTTATGGCACAAGATTTTTTGCCCAATTTTATTGCTGCAGAAAAAGTAATATTCATTTAACCGGAACACGAAGAGTAGGTACTTTGACGTGGTTGTGGTAAAGTTTGGCGAATATCTAAAAACAACACTATTACCTAGCGGGGTGGCAAAGTTCCAAAATCCCAAAGGCCAGCATGTTATTCCTGTCAAAAAGATTATAACATGACATTACTTTAAAAAAAAACACTTCTTATAAAACAGTTGTTTTCTATAAAATAATAATTAACTCCCAACCTACATTACTATGAATTGAATAGTAATTGCTTGATATCGTTTCCCGCGAGCATAGGTACCTAATTAATTAAGTATAATACTTGAGCGCTCCCCTGTACCTCGGTCACAATGAATGAACAGCATCGCAGCTACATAACTCATTGGGTAATGGGTAGTAATCCGATTGATATCATTTGCATATTCGATTCGGCATTTCCGTTCTGAAGGCTCTGCGTGGACTAATTGTTTACCGACCTTGCCGAACGAAGTACTCGACTGTTCCTGCCTACCTACGTACGTGGGCTATGATCAAGTCATGTGTAGGCGATCATTGGTGACGCAAAGTCTCATTATGTAATGCTACCACGTACCTGCATAGGTTGCAATTTGGCCCTTTGCACTTTGTGTAATTAGGCAACAAGTTTCTTTTTTACAATAATGACTCCCGCTGACATTAAATTTTGGTGAAGGAATTTGTAGGCACTCTTATTATTTACAAATGATGTCGAACCAAATAATGAATAATTATATTTATTACAATGTGAGAATAAAAATAAAATGAATTAAGTAGGCGGCAAGCTGGCTGTCTGGTAACATACCCGAGCCATAGCAACAACCCAATAAAAAATAAAGAAGTCGCTTAAAAAAAAGACAATTAATAAGGCGGGGAAAGCATAATTGGAATTATCGGAAAAAATACCTATCACGGCAGTTTTATTTTTACCGTTGTTATAATCGTGCCAATAATTACTTCATCCATGACTTTAATTAAGTCTTCGCTAGCAATGGAGCTGCAGTGTAAATTACTGCTCTACTTAGACAACAGGCGTTACTTACATGACATGAAAGAAAACTGCATGAATTTCCTAGAACAAATAACTGAGAAAACATTGTGCAAGTTCCCGCCATTACGATTTATAATGGAGTTGGATGTCATGGATTTACTAGATGCATTTCCCGAGCTAGGGGAGGTTTTGATCAAAGAAACAACAAAATTTCAAAAAATGTGCAACGATATTTTGTTTGCTTGTCTCCAGGCTACCGATTTCGAGATAAAGAATAGTATAGAATATGCTCAGGTGGCTGTTACATTACGTTTGAAAAGTGTACCTAAACTTTATAAATCAAACCCTAGTCATTATAAAGGGTTGGTGTCCATTGACGGCTTGTTGTTATCTTTTTCAAAGCCAGAGAGCTACGTTTACCATTCCGTTTGGTCGTGTCCAGAAGAATGTGAGGGTAGCGAAGTTATTCTACACTACATACCAAAACACCCACCGAAGTGCTATGTATGCAAAAGTATTCTCTTTGAAAACAGTGGATCGAGACGATGCGGGGAACAAGTGGCTGCTACATTCAAAGTAAAAGATCAGTTACTACCAAAAAGATTCCATATTATAGATGATTTATTCCCCAAATTAAGCCTTGGTACGAGTTATATTTTGCACGTTGTTGTAACAAAAAAAGTTACGGCAGTATGGTCTCTAGAAAAAATAATTCCTTTGCTTGCGCCATTAACTAGCACCATTCCTAAAGATGTAGAAGAACTCTTCAATGCATGTAAAGGAATACCTTGGAAGTTCGTATACTGTCTGGCTTCTACTATAGGAGTCAATATTTGCCCTTTGAATTGCTTTATGCATCTCAAGATAAACCTGTTATTAAGTCTTACGAGTATCAAGGCAAACGCGATAACGGGCGCAAGTATCGTCCATGTCCTCATAGGAGGTTTTGATACCAGATTTGTAGGGGAAATAATGACCGAAGCAGCGAAACTTGCAGATAGATCTGTGATTTTAGGGGTATCTAATTCAGTGGCGTCAACTGCTCTGATAGGCAGTTCAGGCGGAATTTGTGTACTGCCTTTACCATTCCACGTCTACCACCACAGGCAAGTTTCAACTGTACTATCAGCCATTGAAACAGGAGACATAAATACTGGCACAGGATTAACAAAGCTGAAGTCAGCAGTTTGGGCGCAAGGAATGGATTTCAAGAAGATGATACTGTTTAACGTGGCGAGTGTATTCGGGAATGTTTGTCGCGGTGACTATGGCGAATATTACGATGAAATAGTTGACTTCGTTCTCCAACAGGCTGTAGACCCAGCTGGTGTAAGTAAGGAAGAAATAAAAGCCCTAAAAGATGTGGCGCAGTATATCGATCTAGTCGCAGGAATCGAGGTTGATTTAGATGATGTGATGTCCCGTAAGGCTGCTGCTCAGGAATTGGAGCTTAAATTGAGAACGACCATTCAAGATCTTAAGGCTTCAAACAGTAAATGTGAACAGCTGTTACAGGAAATAGATGATAGTGAGAAGGAAGTCGAAAAGGTCGTTTACAAAAATACAAGCTTAAAACAGGAGCTAGTAGACCTACATCAGCAATACCTGGATGTTGTTGATGAACGGGACAAACTGCGGCTGGTCACGGATGGTTTTAATAACTGCAGTAACTTATATGAGGAGGCTTTGTGTAAGGTCAGGGACCTAGAAGAAGAACTTATTCATGCCAATCTACGTATCACTAAGTTACAGAAACAAAAAAATTGTACTCAGGCTAAGGAAACTAATAATTTATATGATGAATTATTTAATACAAATTGCAACCCTCATTCCTTAATAACAATAGACCTAACTGAAGATTCTATATTGAAACATAATAATAGTTGTTATAAAGTAAGTCAAAATAAAATAAAAAAATATGCAAAACTAAATAAAATCATAAATAAATGCAATAAATTCAGGAAACAACATAAACACAGTTCCAATAATATTAAACTAAGGAAGGAACGTGTTTTTCTAATAAATAAATTAAAGAACTATCAAATAAAATTAGAAGACAGTAAAAATATTTATCAAATTGACACCCAACGATTACAGTCTGGAATTGAGGTTCTTGAAGAGTCACTACATTCTCTTTATATTAAGTATGTGAGCTCTCAAAAACAAATAAAGGAACACATCCTTGCTGCAAACAAGTTAGTAGAAATGTGTAACGATGAGACAGTCAGAGTGGTCCCGATGACTCTTAGCACCACTCAAAGGGAATCCAACCTTGAGGCTCTTCAACCTGAGGCAACGGAGGACCCGTCCCAGTCTGGAGAGGCTCGGGACTGTACCCCTGATCAAGGTGCACCACATGTTGTACAAGGTTCATCTCAAGTAGCACAGACAGATACTTGTTCTCTCCCTTGTTCTAGTAAAGATTGTTATTGTTCTATTATGTTTTCAGACAGTTTAGGGAGAGGGTTAGGTAAATTATTAAGTAACAACTTGAGTAAATCGGCTGTTAATTATTGTATGCCAGGGAAATCCTATGTGGAGATAATGTCATCAATAACAGGGAATAAATATGATCCGAAAGCCATTATTTCTGTATTTGTAGGCAATAGTAGTAATATAAAAAATGATGACATTACTGACTGTGTCACTGAAATCTTGAAGGTTAATTGTCAGAAAATAATATTGTGTGCTTTTCCATACTTTCAGCACTTGTCAAGTAGGCAAAATCATAATATACATATGCTAAATAACCATATGCATTTATTAGTTAATCACTATAGTGACAAACTTGTATTTTTTGACACCAACACTTTTGTTGAGAAATTAAAATCGACTAGGGATACTGCGTATCTGCCTATTAGTTTTAGACGTCAAATAGCATGGCTATTAGCTTTTAATATAAACTCAGACATAAGTAGTATGTCGAAGTCTTATGTATTTAGCACCACAAAGGTTAGTAATAATACTAATATTAAGGTGGTTAGCAATAATAATTTAAACTAGTCACTAAGACAACAGAAGGTACTAGTAACAATGTTGTTTGTCTCACCATCAACAAGCTATCTTCTGGCACTCAATTAGTTAATTGTCAAAAAGGGGCTAAGCAGAATTCCTTGAAATTATTTCATCAAAATATTCAAGGTTTTTCTTCCAAACAATTAGAAATTGAATTGTTTTTAGAAAAAACAATGTTTGATATTATTTGTATAACTGAACACTGGTTGAAAGATTATGAAATGTTAATTAATTTTGAGAATTATAGTGTGGGCAGTTGTTTTAACCGTAAATCCATGCTACGTGGAGGTTCACTAATCTTAATTAAAAATTGTATAAAATCTAAGACCCGTAATGACATAGTTGAACTATCGGTGGAACATAGCATTGAACTGTCCTGTGTTGAGCTAGATAAGCATTTTATAGTGTGCGTTTACAGACCGCCAAATTATCAAAACTACTCTATATTTGAGTCAGTTATGGAAGATGTTTTATCTAAACTTGCAACTGGTAATAAATCAGTAATTATTTGTGGTGACTTTAATATTAATATTTTAGAAAATAATTCAAATAGCAGTAGATTATTAAACCTCTTCAAATCATTCAATCTGTCGAATGTGTTTTTAGAACCAACGCGGATAACTTCGACTACTGCTACATGTATTGATAATGTCTTTTGTTGCTGCAACTACTTAGATAAAGCCATTGTAAATTATCTCCCTTCTGATCACAGCGGTCAAACCGTTATTTTTGAGTCCAGCACACCAATACAAAAAGTGCAGATTCAAATTAGACCAATAACATCGGGTAGTTTAAATAAGTTTAACAACACTTTAATTAGCAAGTTAAATGCTCAGGGCCTACATTGGCCCAATGGCAATATTTTGTATGAACAATTCTTTTCATTAGTGCAAACAGAGTTCAATAATTCTTTTAAGAAAAAAACTAAAACTATTTGCCCTAAGTTTTTATTCAGTGACTGGGCAACTAAAGGGATCAGGATAAGTAGGGAAAGATTATTTGAACTGTATGGCCTTAAGCCGTATATTAACACGGAAACTTTTAATAAGTATGTTGCTACTTACTCTAAAACTTTTAAAAATATCTGCAAAGCAGCTAAAGCTTCTTTCATTAGCAACAAGGTTAAATCAGCAGACAATAAAATAAAGACAGTTTGGAAAATTATTAACAATGAAACGAACAAGAACAAAAGACATAATACTGATTACACACTTGACACTGCCCGCGGTCTCATTAGCGATAACATCGATGTTGCTCAGGAATTTGCAACTTTCTTTACCAATATTCCAATTAAAACTACAGAAACTTTAAATTCCTCCCCCTTACTTGCTATTGATTTATTAAGAGCGAATGTTTCAGCCTTTCCCGTGGAATTTAAATTTAAACATATAAACCCTGTGGTCGTTGTAAAGACTTTTAAGCAACTTAAGATCAAAATCACCGAAGATCTGTGGGGTATGTCTACTAAAGTTTGTCAATCAATTATTGAGACAATTGCACCCTATTTAGCTTTAGTATTTAATTTGTGTGTAGATCAAGGGGTATTCCCGGATTTAATGAAGTACAGTAAAGTTATTCCACTATTCAAATCCGGGGACAGCAAAGACCTAAATAATTATAGACCCGTATCGGTTTTGCCGGTTTTCAGCAAGGTGTTTGAAAAAGTAATGTTAAATCAAATGCTCCATCATTTTAATCGTAATAATATCCTACACGATCAACAGTATGGTTTCACCAAAGGACGTTGCACAACCGACGCCGGTGTCACCTTATTAAAACACATCTTTAACGCATGGGAAGAGGCACAAGATGCAATAGGCATCTTTTGCGACCTATCCAAGGCATTTGATTGCGTGAATCACGAAACACTGCTCTTGAAACTTGAGCATTACGGACTGGGTAAACTTGCGCTTAGCTTAGTAAAATCATATTTGAATGATAGACTGCAGCAAGTTCAAATAAACGGTGTAAATTCATTGGGTTTACAAGTCAAAATGGGTGTACCACAGGGCTCGATTTTGGGTCCATTCCTCTTTTTAGTATATATAAATGATTTACCGCATTTACTGAAAAACCGACCACAAATGGTGTTATTTGCTGATGACACATCACTGATTTTTAAGGTAAACAGACATGCACAAGAGCTTGACGAAGTAAATAACGCTATGCTTAAGGTCCATAATTGGTTTACTGTAAATAATTTGGTATTAAATGAGAAGAAAACTAAATGCATAAGATTCGCGTTACCAAATGTTAGAAGTAGTGAATGTCATGTTGTACTGAATAGGGAGACACTAGAATTCGTCGAAAAAACGGTTTTCCTGGGGATCACGCTTGACTCTAAACTACAGTGGGGTCCTCACTTAACATCACTTGCAGGGCGGCTAAGTTCAGCCGCTTACGCTGTTTGGAAAATCCGCCAACTAACAGACGTGGATACCGCGAGACTGGTCTATTTTAGTTACTTTCATAGCATCATGTCTTACGGTATTTTGCTGTGGGGACGGGCTGCAGATATTAATTCTATCTTTATTCTGCAAAAGAGGGCTGTCAGAGCCATATATAACCTCCGCAGACGCGAATCTCTAAGGGAACTGTTTAAGAAAATTAACATCATGACGGTACCTTGTCAGTATATATATGAAAACATAATGTATGTTCGAAAAAATCGACATCTTTTTAGTAAGATAAGTGACAGGCATAATTTTAACACTAGAAATAGGAACAAATTAGATCAACCACGTTTTAGATTGTCTAAAGTGCACACTTCTTTTATGGGGTACTGTGTAAAATGTTATAATAAAATACCACTCGATATTCTTCAACTGAATGAGAAGAAATTTAAAACATGCATTAAACGCACACTATGTAGACAAGCATATTATAAGTTGGATGATTATATCGATGATAAAAATGCTTGGCTTAATGCTGGTCCTGCTCCACAGCCACTTGGGCTCACTAGTTAAAAAATTTAATGTTTGGAAGAGTTGCTTCCCCTTTTTATTTTTCTGACATTACGAACTTAATGTTTATTTTTTTTATTTAAACAAGTTTAATTGTTGAATGTTCCAATGGATAATGATTTTCTTTCTTTTTGGTAGTATCATTCTATTAATCTCTCAAATACATTGCATACTATAGTTTTGTATAATTTAGAAGCATTTTTTCAATTTTTGTGAATGTGAGTACCATGGAGCCGTATTTTATGTTATTAAGATGTTTGTTGACTTGAAAGAGCACGGCAGTTGAGAGTTTGTCATGCCCACTTAAATGTCTCGCTGATGGTGGCGAGTGTGTTGGATCATTCGGTTCCCTACAAAATGGTTGAGCTGGATGGTGCTGATCCACGCGTCATGTTCGTGAACGGGCGCCGTCAGTTGTGACTGGTCATCTCTTATCTGCCAGGGCTTATTTTTAATGTTATATTTTGAATTGTTTAAATTTTTTTATTGTACATTGTTCTCACATATAGAAGCAACAAGAATAATGTACCCAGGATTGTGTAATTTTCTATATTTAAAAGAGTGTCCTTGGAGTTTCTTGCCTGTTCTTCTCCATGAAGATCTACGTTTTGGAACTGGGCAACTAGCTTCAACTTTCTCGACTAACTGACCGACTATTTGACAATTCAAAAGTGCCTGTAAATGGTTTAATTGAAATAAATGCTTTGAGTTTGAGTTTGAGTTTGATGCAACGGAGAACTTATTGCGAAGTTACTTTTTAGCAGCTCGTAAGGAGAATACAAAGTGTGTTTCAGTCGGCACTATGAGTGGTTTAGTAGCAATTTGCCTCACTTCAGCCCGGCTATGCCGTAGGAAAGTTGCTAATATTGACGACGCAGTTTTTGCTATTTGGTTACACGTCAGCGGGAGTCCCGAGCCGCGGTTTGCCCCCGAAGAATACCTACAAACCCCGGCAGACGTGAGAAAATTACAAAAAGTTATAAACAGCTTCAAAGATTGGTTAGAACAATTTACCGGTAATTGTCTGCTATGAGATTTTCCTGCTTTGAAAAAATAGAGAAGCTAGGCCTTTGATTGTTTTTCGGTTAGGAAATTATTTTATTTGTTTATTTAGTTGGTGAATGTTCTAATGTATGTCCTTTGATTGTTTAAAACTTTAACATAAAATTAGTTTATTATTATTAGACAATAGTTCAGAATGTTTGAAGAAGTTACACATAAACAACACATTTATAACCGTTATATATTTATTATAATTTCATATATTATTATGCTTTTGACTAGAACACGAAACAATGGTTAGTATTAAATTCTTGATACAATAAATTCTTAAATTATAAGCATTTTCTAATGTTAGTAACACTGAAAGTACAAACACAAAACAATAGGTAAATATGTAGGTATAGTCGACCTCGTAATTGCTTTACCACTTTTGACAACAATTTCTAGTAAATTTAAACTTCACTAAGGTTCTAAATAAACGCTCTTATGGTTTCACCTTTAGAACGTGAATTCTGAAAGTGAGCAACATCGCAAATAGATATCAAATATTTCGCTGTTTTGATTAATTTGGCAATAATACTGTATGGAAAAAAGAAATGTGGCTAACTAGCGAACTAGAATATTAATAATGAATTGCAATTATAACATTGAATTTGATGTTGTACCGGTTAAAAGTGTAAAAAAGGCATTTGGAAAGTTTTCAAATACTTTTTTTACATCTAAAACTAAATATTCGGTGTTACGATATTAATTATTAATATTCTAGTTTGCTAGTTAGCCACATTTCTTTATTCCATACAGTAATATTGCCATATTAATCAAAATAGCGAAATATTTGACATCTATTTGCGACGTTGCCAACTTTTAGGATAAACTCTCATAAACTTTGGTTGAAACTATCCCAGTGTCACACAGGCTAACTGTACCTTGTCGTTTTATATGACGTCTAAGTGACATTCAATGTTAAAGTGGCAAATCAATTACGAGGTATATCAATAAGATATATTAGGATCGGACCGGATTACCAGACCGGGATTTAGCACCAGATACATCATCTTCTTAATACCTACTTACGTTTTATTTTTATAATCATAGTTATCATATATAAGAAAATAAGGCACAATTTACGTTATGTAAATCACAATCTCATTGATTTTATCTTTTATCTAATCAAAAGATCAACCATCATTCAAAAAGCTAAAATCTAAAGATGTTTTGTTCAGCAGTTCCTTTTGCGAGTTTAGTTTCACTGACAAATTAATTTGACTCTTCCTTAACTTTACACTGTCCTCAATGAGAGACTTCAGAGCCTCATCATCTTCCAACTTGTTGGCCACTTTGATGCAATGATTGGACACAGGTTCTCCAATCTTGAAGTCCTTCTTCTCAAATGAGACCACACTGTATGGTACATTTGAAAAACCTTCAGCATCTTTGACCACGAGACTGATAGTTGACCAAGTACACTTTGTAAGTTCGTCTAGCACATTTGTTAAGTCAGCTGCCAATTTACTGGTATTATCAGCTGCATTCAATACAATATCATCAATTTTTGCGAATTCAGTACTTACGTCCATAAGTTTCAATACAAAGGCTTGCTGACGAACTTCTTTTAATATATTGCTTCCGACTTTGAGACACTTATAACATACACTGCCTATGTCTTTACATGGTCTCTCCCTTCCTCGGTTAGCAGATTCTCCTTTTTTGTAAGCTATAAATTCTTTATAAGCAATAGAATACACAGCTTGATAGTTGAATTTAGTAACAAAGTGGTTGATATCGGCTGTGATTACTTCATTGCTCCGTCTAGTTGCAGACTGAAGCCTTACAGTAAGTTGGCTCCACGCCAATTTCAATTTTTTTATTCTTTCTGTAATATCATCAGCATCTTTAAATATTTTGTCAAAGCCACCAAGTAAATTGGATCCGTTAGGTTCTTTCAGCTCAGATATGTGTGTTTTCCCAGAATCAGTCAACTTTTTGAGAGTTTCTTGTCTAGCAAGGAGATTACCAAGATTTTTATCAACTGAATTATGTTTCAGTAACAATTGTTTGCCTTCATATTTTAATGACTCAGCTCTTACAAACAATCCATTGATAAGCGAGTCATATAATTCCATTTGAGACAGGACAAGAAACATGGAATTCTTATATAAGTTTTGGCTGTTTTTAAAGTTATATAAAGCGTTCGGGTTTTCCAGGCATCTTTGTACAGCCATTGGCACTATCGGCTTTACATTTTCTTTGACAATGTAAGTCTTATTGTACAGGAACAACATGACATTTTCATTCCAGTATTTAACAATGCATTCATCATCTGGGGGCTCCATATAGTTCATCTGGGTTATTAAAATTTGTTCACTCATAGGAATTCTTGTATCATTGTAAATCTTAGATTTGAGCATAAGAACAGTAGTTACATCATCTACTTCATAAGCTAGCTGGGACAATGTTGCTACAGAAAAAATCTTCACAATTTTCTTTGCTAAAATCTTTTCAAGGACATCAAAAATCACAATCTTGCTAGCAGCTTCCCTTTGTTCACTTGGTATGTTGAATGTGACTCGAGAGGGGGTGTCTCTACCTCTCAATTTGGGTTCCCATTCTAAAGCAATTCTCAGCCACTGTTCAATCAGGGCTTTGAATGGTTTAGATATATAATTCTCAGGGAACACTTCATTGGAATATTCAATATCACCGTGGAAAGATTCATACACACAAATACTTTCATGAGCCTTCTTCTTTACATGTGGCATCCATTGCACAGGAGCCATGAATGGCAGGAATGGTCTTCTACCACAGATAAGTTCAAACACAACCAAGCCGAATGACCAAAAATCAACTGAGTTACTGTAGGTTTTGCTGTATATAATTTCTGGAGCTAGATACTGTAATGTGCCTACCAGACTAGCACATACGGAGTTAGAATCTATTTCTTTAGCATAACCAAGGTCTATTAGTTTGTATATCACCTTTCTTTGGCCTTGAACAGCTACATTGGTTTGAACTGTGTCCAATAAATGCATGACTATGTTTTCAGGCTTGAGGTCTCTGTGTGTAATTTTGTTCTGATGCAGAAAATGCATAGCATTTCGGAGATCACTTAGTATTTGTCTGATTTGTTGTTCTTTGAGCCCTGAACAGGACTCTGGTTTGTTGAGCACCTGCCGAAGGTCACCGCCGCTGCAATATTCCATACAGAGTATTGGTAGGCGCGACGGGTTGGCTCGCTCCAGCCCTGGTATGAATTCTGGGGGCAAGTCTTTTGTACCCACGATATTTGGGTTTCTGCAACTCTGTAACATCTCTACTTCCTTCGTCCATCGCTCTCTATGTTTCTCAGTAAGCTCATTACCCCATTGACAAGTCTTTATTGCCAGTTTCTCATCAGTTTTTTTGTGTTTCCATAGCACAACAGTTCCAAAGCTTCCTTTTCCGAGTTCTCTTTCTTTTATCCAGTCACCGATAAAGATTATGTCGTCCATTACTTACGTATTGAACTAGGCAATTAAAAACAGAACAGGAAAACACAAGCCAAAGAATTAGGCTACATATAAAAATAACTTCACGTTCAGTTTACACAGAAGTACAAAAATCACGAAGATGAAAGATCAGACGAAACTTTGTTTGATAACTAGGCTTTTTAAAGGTCAACTGGTTTTTGTTTACACAAAGTATTATATTTTAAGTCGAATACTCGCATCGGGCCCCTGCCGTATATACATTGTAAATTAATAAATAATATCTAATAGGTATTTGAAAGTTTTGTTTACCAAAAGCCTGAATTTAATTAATGTTTCACTAAACACAACAAATTTTTCGAAAAATAGGAAAAAGCGCGATGTTAAAAACCTCTTCATTCCATTGCAAGCAAAAAGTCTCATGCGGACAGCGGAACCATAGCATGCAATGATGCAAGATGATAATTATTTTTATTTTACATCATTATTTTGATTAAAAATATTACCAAAAATGAGATTATAATATTACAATATATGAATAGTAATGAGAAAAATTACAAAATCAAACCAATGACTGACGACGTTAGAGTATCTTCTGTGCTGACGACGGGACGGCAACGTTGAACCTTGAACGTTCGGCACGTCAAAACTTAAATGTCAAATTGGTTGTCATAACGTGCAATGTTTATTATTAATTTATATATCTTCTACAATTTAATAATTAATACATATAATTTTTGAGCTATAATGGTAGACATAGCTACGTCGTGTCGGACTTGTATGAAGGACAATGTGACTTTGGTAGACTTATATGAAATAGTTGAAATTGAGGAAAATTGTCTCCAATTAGCCGAGATACTTGTGCAGTGTACTCCAATTGAGGTATGTAACATGGAATTAGAGTAATATTTGCTTGAATACTCTTATAATTATGTAAGTAAGAAAAAGAAGTATTATTTTGATAGGTCTCCAGGGAGGATGGATTACCACAGCACCTTTGTGATGGCTGTGTCAAGGTGCTGCAACTTGCGTACTCATTCCGTAAGCAAGCGGCGAAGGCACAGGATGAGTTTAAAAAAATCCTACAAGCAAATGTAAAAACAGAACCTCAAGAAGTTGACCTCAAACTGGAGCATGATCACGACTATTTTGCAACATATGAGGAGTTCAGTTTCAACCCAAATTTTTCCAAAACTGAGATTGAAGACAAAGAGTATACATGCACTAAATGTAATAAACAGTTCACAAAAGAGAAGAAATACTTGAAACATTTAGTAGCACATGAAAATTTATCACTAGAATGTGATATTTGTAAGAAGTTATATCCTAACCAGACATTGCTGGATAAACACAGAGCCAAGCATGAACTAAATATGTGTTTTGTTAGCGATCAAAGTTTTACGAGTGAGCCATGTTTACTGGAAGACAATACGGTTGACCACACGGAGGAAGTGGAAGTAAAAAATGAAGATGAGACACCATCACTTGAATTACAATGTACACATTGTAGTCTTACATTTACAAAGCAGAGATCACTCTCAATGCACATGAGAAAACATAGAGATAAAAATGAAAAGAAAGAATTCATTTGTGACACTTGTGGGAAGACATTTGCCATGAAACATTTGTTGAAGCGGCACGTGGTGATGCACAGCGAAGTGAAACCACACAAATGTGAGAAATGCTCCAAAACATACGCCAGGCGCGACCAGCTGATGTCTCACATGTACTCGCATAAAGAACACAAGCCTTATGTCTGTGAATATTGCAAGAAAAGTAAGCTTTTCTACTTTTATAATATGTTACTAACTACAAATGAATTGATTTGTTTGTTGTTTCATGAAAAAGTAATAATGTGACCCTATATTGTGAAATTAGCTTCATCAAGTCGCAAAAGTGACTCTGTTTGGAGCATTTATCCTAAAAGTTGGCAACAATGCAAATAGCTGTCAAATATTTCCCTGCTTTTAATTTGACAATATTTCTGTATGGAAATATGAAATGTGGCAGAATAAACTCTCTTAAAATAAAATAATATGATTTTATTTTTGCAGTATCTGCAAGATTCTTCATTTTCTAATGGGTTGGGAATATTAGTTTTACATGATAAAAAATATTTGGTTGCCTGGGTATTTTGTATTGAAAGTTTGTTACTGTAAAATCGGGAGGTTGGTTGGTGGTCCAATATTACAGAATCTAACTCAAGACTTAAACACATTTTAAAATTATTTTCAATCACATTTAATTGGTGGATTGAATGCACCAATTAAATGTGATTGAAACTAATTACCTGCCTTACTTAAAATTAGTTTTTGTGCTGGAGTTTTGTTCTGTAATATGGGTCTAAATATTAAACATTTCTGCTTTATTTCCCCAGGTTTTGCCCAGATGTGCAGTCTAAAGGATCATCTCCGCACCCACACTGGCGAGACGCCATTCCTGTGTTCAGAGTGTGGCAAGGGATTCTCCAACAATTCCAACCTGAGGCAGCACATGATGAGGCATACCGGAGTCAAACCCTATGCTTGTAACTTGTGCCCTAAGACATTCTGTACTAAAGGTAAGAACTTTTTTTTTTTTTTTTTCCTTTCTTTTTTTTTTGTGTTCTTTCTTTGTGTTATGTTTACTGCAAATAAAAGTTTTTTTTTTCTTTCTAATTAATCTTAAATTAGCCTCTAGAGTGGCGATACGTCAGACGCATGCTGGGCAGTCAGTCATGCTACAAGCTTGCTGATTACCCTTTATTTTTTGCCATGCCATGAATTGTACTTAAGAGCGTTTATTCTGAAAGTTGGCAACGTCGCAAATAGCTGTCAAAAAATTACCTGTTTTGAATAATTTAGTAATATTACTGTATGGAAATGAGGAATGTGGCTAACTAGGGAACTAGAATATTAATAATGAATTGCAATTATAACATTGAATTTGCTGTTGTATCCGTTTTAGGTGGAAAAAGGGCATTTGGAAACTTTCCAAATCCTTTTTTTATATCTAAAACTAAATATTCTGTGTTACGATATGAATTATTGCATTTCATAATCAATATTCTAGTTCGCTAGTTAGCCACATTTCGTATTTCCATACAGTAATATTGCCAAAATAATCAAAACAACGAAATGTTTGACTTCTACTTGCAACGTTGCCCACTTTCCGAATAAACGCTCTTAACTTTGGTGGAAAAGATCACCTGTATCCTGTACTAGATGAAAAGCGGTATCATAGGAGATTGAAGAGGCCTTGTACATACAATACAAGAAAAATGTCCAGAGCATGCCAGCGAGAAATGTATTCTCAAATTGTTAACAATTGGTGTAGTAGAGTAGGTGCTTCTTCTTTATATCAATGGCCCAAAACTTCGCCACTTCGACGGCATCAACGGTCGCAGTAGGTGCTTATCTCATAATTTATATAAAACACTTGACAGCTGAAGTGGTAACAATAACTTTACTAACATATTATTACTATCAACAAAACTGTTTATAATGAACGGTTTTTCCCCGATGAGTTAATTGCGAAGATAAGGCACGCACAAAATATCACGAAATACTTAAAACTCTTGAATTTCAGGTCAATTATCAAGTCATGATAAAACACTTGATTTCCAGGTCAAATGAGGTCGCACGTGTCCACACATACAGGGGAGCACCCTTACAAATGCGAGGAGTGTGGCGCCGCCTTCACCAAGCAGAACTCTCTGAAGAAACACTCCATGATTCACCTCGCTATACGGCCGTTTGCCTGCGAGACTTGTAATATGAGGTACAACATGAATTATGACATCCGAAAATATAAAGTTGGAATAATCATGATAAAGCAGTCTGACGTTTAAGAACATATACTTAAGGTTTAAATTACAATACGTAACACACGTCGTCGGTGTCGTCCTTTTCCTTGATTCGTCCTTACAAGCACTGTTATTTTAGCTTACCAATTTTATTCTATAACATTTACAATGGCTGGTTCGATGGCTCAAAAATGCATACCTGGAAGAATTTTGGGCATGCCTTTGCCCAGCAGTGGGACAGTGTCGGATAACAAAAAAAAACAACATTCATAATCTTGTTGCTGAGTTTAATCCTTTAAATAAGTTCCTTAACTAATGGAAAAAAAAACTTGGATCAATATAGCACACCTGCACTAAAGAAGACTTAATGAACGCCACTGATGCCGCAAGCAACGTGGCCGCCTACTGGGCTCACACAATATTAAAACAAAGTACCATCGAAGCGAAAAGAAGAAAAAGTCGTCTAACTAACTAAATAACTAACAATTATTTTTCTAGGTTCACCTGCAAAGATCACCTGAAGCGTCACACCAGGATACATACTGGCGAGAAACCTTACAAGTGCAAGTATTGCGAGCGAGCGTTCTCTCAGAGTAACGACTTAGTGAAGCACACGCGCCAGCACATCGGACAGAACATATACCAGTGAGTAAATCTTCTTTCTGACTTAATTCTGGACTTTTCTGACATGAAGACAATCATCGTGAGGAAACCTGGACTTATAAGTCTGAAATCACCACACGTCTTGAGCAAGCGTGGTGATCAATGCTCGTGCCTTCTCTGTATGAGAACAGGCCTTTGCTCTGCAGTCGGACAATAATAGGCTGGTAATATTGCAAAAAATACTTAACCCACTTTGGCCATTTCCAAATGCCCACGAAACGACTATGTAGACTTCTGAAAAGAAGATTATGGCCTCGTCTTCAAATAGGGTATTGCCCACAGTCATTACATAACAGCGCTCTTTTGCAATGTAATTTTTACAAATTCTGAATCATACAAAAAATGGCTATAATCGTGAATACTGAAGATCATAGACCTTATGCCTCAGAAAGTGTCTGTTGCTGACTGCAATAGCAGACACTACTGGAAAAAATGGGGGAGTCCATCAAGGAGGCCACTACTACTCATTTAATTCATTAATATTTATTATAAATAAATGATTATAAATACAATTACAAAACTATCATAATATTAAAATCGCGAATAATTATAAATGCACCGAATCGAAATTAATTTGCATGTTAAAAATTGTATTCAGATATTTAAACGCAAGCTATAAACATTTTGTAAATAAGGGTAATTGGGTAGTAGAATAAATGGCTTTAATTTTTTTTTTATGCACTATTTATACCTAGATAACTCAGGTTCAAAATAAAAATCAAATGCTCTGAATCTAACTCACAGTCTTCTAAATTCCAGATGCACAATGTGCGGCTCCCGGTTCCGTCTACTATCAGAACTAAAGCAACATTACCCAGTCCACTTCGCAAACGGCGACGAGGCCAATGACCCACAAATCAGTACCAAAGACTCCACAGAACCAATCAACGACGAAGGTCCAAAACAACTCCCGATGTTAGAACTTAAACCCCCAGAATTTAACCTTTTGACCTTCAAAAATGACAAAGATCTTCCTCCCCTTATCTTAAAACCACCAGAAGTTGATAAGGATCTTCAGATGTTGACTTTAAAGCCTCCAGAAATTGTTGAGAGCGATTCCGTGCGTTCCTGCGCGGATTCGAACAGAATCGTTATCACTATCAACAGTTGTGATACAAATGGCGTTGTTAATGGCATTACTATTAAACTGCCGTCTAAGGAGAGCTAAGATTTAGTTATCGAGTTACAGTAGCGGAAATAAATGGATGGTGTTCAAAAATGTCCTAATAAACAGGGTCAAATTGAAATTATTAATAGAGATCTGACAGGTTTCGATATATAAATATTTAAAAAAATATGCCCGTAGATTTTTTTGGTGGTCAACTACCGCTGGTTGTGTAGTTACTTCAGTTACTTAGTTAAATCAGTTTTTTTTGTTTTATCATGTCTAGGTATCAATACCTAACTCGTCTGCAGAGTTTCGCTAGCTAATTTTATTTGACCCTGTATGGTATTTGAAGCATTTATTCGGATTAGTCTGAGAAACAGCACTGAGTTGAAAAATTGACAAAACTATAATCCATTCGCGTTAAGAAAATAGTGAGTCATAGTTGCCTGGCCCCGCCCCTCGTTCACAGTGACCATTGACGGTAGATACTCGTACGAAACGCTTGTGTCTTTTGTGATCCGATTGGTCGAGGGTCGGATTTTCTTCACGCGAATAGACCGTGTCTCCTAAAAAGTCTATGTAACTCATATTTCTGCCACGAAAAGGTAATTTAATGTTAGACCTCAAAAAGTATTTTGGTTATTGTACAAAGTATTTATAAAAGGACTGTATGAAAGGCTTCGCATCTTCTTAGAAATATTCTGTAATTTTAAGCAAAAAAAGAACAAATTTTCCTTATTTTCGACTGGGTCGCTTACGACCCGTGTTGGAAATGGGTCATTTAATCTCAAATTGAGGCTGTAAATTAAGATTAGGCTAAAATATTATTTCAACATTTATAATTTATTGGAAAACTTTTATCCCGTAGTTTTGTGCAACAAATCTTATGATTTTATTTATTTCATTCTTCTAAATTAGACGACAATGAATGTTGTTGAATTATCAAAGTTAATTACGTGAGGCGTTACGGGGGTTTGAGCCGAATCTTACCAAATCTTACGTTTACGTGGACCGGGCGGGTCTCGGCAAACATCACGTATTTTGTTCTGTAATTTGCGAGAAAACTAAGTAAGCAAATTATGTTAATTTGATTAAATCCATTGCAATCAAGCACAGATTAATTGATTTACGCTAAAATACGTATTTTGAAAAATCTCACGTGTGATTAAGGGGGGAAAGGATGAGGAGGAAATAGGGAGAGGGTCGAAAAATCGCCTCACGTATAAATGTACAAACGAATATAGATAGTACTATCCACGAAGACGCGCCCCACTCCGCTCCACTCTGTACTAAAGTACAGCTCACAGAACAGTAATCGCGGAGTGGGGCGCGTCTTCGTGGATCATCTGTTTGTAAATGTTAATAAACATGTCGATGTTTCTAGTAAACTGCTGTTTGATTCTGTTAACAATTCACGCTCTCTATTCACGTATTAGTTCTAAGCTATAGTACTACTGCCGATTAGTGCCTTCACGTTTTATAAGGCTTTTATATGTAAATATAATTAAATTAATTGACTGTCTTAACTGCTTGTCCTATACTGCAATGGCCTTAAATAATAGGTTATTTATAATATATACTGTTTCAGGTTTTGTCCTATTCTGGGCAATCCCACTACACAAAATTAACCGGCGTGCGAGTATGACTGTCATACACCTTCGCAAACGTTCATACATCTGGATGTATGAACGTAAATTAACCGTTGTAGGTACAGGAAAATGTCTCCTAAGGCCATTTTCCTGTAGCTGCAACGGTTATGGGGGCGCCCAATGGTCCACTAGCGCCATTCCTATAAAAAAAGTATTTTGTCGTGACTGAGAAGGAGTTATGAATAACGGCTAGTAAGGACACTCGGTAAGTGTGTCTAGAATTTTCTAACAACTTTTATAAAGTTTCATGTTGAGACTTTGAGCTTTTTTTCTTTAGATCGAATTTTGTTATAGAATAGAATAGAATATATTTATTTGCATTAAACATGGTACAATAATGGTCTTAATAATAGGGTTATGATCTACATGTCTCGCCATGGACTGGCATACAAATATTTTTTGTTGCTTCGTGTCTCAATATGAAACTTTATAAAAGTTGTTAGAAAATTCTATACACTTAACGAGGGTCCTTACTAGCCGTTATTCATAATTCCTTCTCAGTCACGAGATATTTTTTTTTTAAAGGATTGGCGCTTTTGGACCATTTGGGCGCTCTAAAATAAAAATAAATAGGCGTGATGTTATGTTTATGTTATTATTATGTTCACTATTGTGATTTACTAGAAGCATTAGCCCACCTACCTGGGTGCTACTCAATATTTTAAGTATTAATTAATTTTAATAAAAAAATAATATATATAATATAAGTATTTTTTTTCTTTATTTTTTTTTATTGGTACACCTCTGCCTTACCCTTTGGGGGTTACAGGCGTGATGATAACATCTTTATATGTACTTGTAATTAAATTTAAATAATTAAAATGATTTTTTTTCTCTTCCATTTTTATAACGTAATACCATGGTTTTACCTATTTTACTTGTGTACCCGAATATTTTATCTTCAAGATTATTTGTTTAGATATAGTGTCTTTGCATTTAGTTAATTAGTGCAAAT
Source organism: Agrochola circellaris (assembly GCA_914767755.1). Taxonomy (NCBI): domain Eukaryota; kingdom Metazoa; phylum Arthropoda; class Insecta; order Lepidoptera; family Noctuidae; genus Agrochola; species Agrochola circellaris. Next base: position 3,952,481 of record OU611853.1, read on the forward strand.
TATTGTTATTGTAGAATATTATGTATGACCCTTAGTTGTGGGTAAGCAACGGGCTGTAAGAAATACTTGAGGAAAATAGTACTGATTATAGTTATTATGAAATGAGTAATTCATTTTAGTGTGATATTTTATTCGAATATTTTATTATTGGACATATTATTTAAATTAAATCGTTTATAGTTCTACTTCAATAAATGTAAGTTTTTTTATTTGAAATAGGTACCTCTTATTATTTAAACTGTAGAAAAATGACCTAAATTCGTGAATATTTTAATGATAATAAATATCGTTATTTAACATTGATACGGACTTATAATTTACCTTTTCTTTGTTGTTTCCTGGTATTTACGGCCTGTTTTACCACCTGATAAGTTCTAGTAAAATTATCTGACAGGTACTTACTAATACCGACATTTATTTGGTAGATAATGCCTATCCAGATATCCTTGGTACCTTAAGAGGGCGCCTAAAGGCTTTATATTGAGACACGAAGCAACAAAATACGATCTAAAGAAAAGCGGCCACATTCCTCTAGATCGTATTTTGTTGCTCCGTGTCTCAATATTAAACTTTATAAAAGGTATTAGAAAATTCTAGACACACTTACCGAGGGTCCTTACTAGCCGTTATTCATAATTCCTTCTCAGTCACGAGATAATATTTTTTTTAAAGAGTGGCGCTAGTGGACCTTTAGGCGCCCTCTTAATGCAGCATGTTAAACGCAGACCACACTGGGAACGAAGACAAACGAAGCTAAAAGTCGATTCTCACCTTCACACCGCGTACTAGGGACGGAAGTATGAAAAGACACTGAGGAAAGCTAAACGAACTTAGTTTTGTTCCCTAAGTGACCTGCGTTTTAGAGGTAGCATTGTGGACTTTGGCGTTATTAACATAAGGTCTATTTAAATCCTTGTTTTTTCAATTGATGTTATTTCCACTTACACAAACATCAACTTTATGCTAGTGTAAATAAAGTGGATTTTAGACTGATTAGTACTGTTGAACATGTCATAAAAATAAGTTGTAGCGCAAACTGAATCTTAAATGTAGGCATTACGGTTGTTTTTCCTAAAACTTGTGCTTGTTTACATGTTTGGCAAATAAATTGCGAACGCAGATTAGGTATATCTCCTTATTGAAAAAGGGAAAAAAAAATAAAAAAATTGTTTGTTGTGTCTCAAATGGTTACATTTACAAATGTGAATGAAACAGCCCCAGTAAGTAATTAATAATACTTGTGTTGAGGTCGTCTCGCTCCATCCCTTAATTGGTAGTTATCAATATTGAGATTATATAAAAATAAAAGTAAGAAATTATTCTAAGAACAAAGAAACAATGACTTATAAAGGAAGATGTTGCTGCATCTCAACAAATGCTATTGCTTTTGCTACTAAAGTATTAGGTCCCCACCTATGAAATCAGCGTTTTGTATGGAGAATTTTAAAGAAGTTGCTTTTTTCATACTAACATTTTCTTAATTTATATAACAACCATGAACACTAATGTTTTAAAACTTTTATGCACTAATGTTTAAAAACTAAGATAACATAATATGCCACTAGATTAAGCGACAAAAATAAGTTTTGGCTAAGTTAAAACAAATAGTGGTCATTTCTGCAAACAAAATGAGGAGTCATTTTTAAGGTATTTTTTATGTATATAAACTATAAGTAATAAGGTTTTTTTTACTATTGGTCTATGATGGTCATTATTCGATATAATACCAAGCAATTGATGAATATTTTACTTCATAGAAGTGACAAGGTTCTCTATTTGTGAGAAAAAAACGCCAATTTCATAAGTGGGAACCCAATATTACCTAAGTATTACCTTAACCTGATATTCGAGACGATATTCGAAAATTACCGACTTCAAAAAGGAGGAATATCAATCTGACAGTTCTTTTTTTGGATGGTATGTTCATCGATATCTTCGCCAATTGTTAACAGATTTTGATGATTATTTTTTTGTTGGAAGAGTATTCTTTACAGGTGGCCCGATTTAATTTGGTGAAGAACTGATGAAGACCTTTGGAGATAGACTATTGAACTCCTCAATAATTAACAGTGCAGGTACTGTGGTTTGATTATTTTACTGAAGATCAAATAAAATTAATGGTTAGTACCTATCTATCGGTGGTCAACAGATCATGTAGGTACTTCGAAATTACCCCATGGAACCTCTCATCGAGGAACAATATACAAATTGTGAATGGGTAATAAAGAGATAAAGGCTCGTGCAGATCAGCGCGAGGCGACTCGAACAATACAATTTTTAAGAAAACTTGACGGTATAACAATAACCGATGTCGCGTCGTGCTAGTCTGCACAAAGCTTAAAGAGCTTGTAGGTATTTAGTGGTACACGAAAATGTGAAACCACAACAAAAGGAAATTAAAAACTTCTACAAAATATACAAACGACTTCTAAAAACAACTGTAGTGTTTTTCTTGGAAAGTTTTTTATTCTTACTTTTTATTCATTTAGTTATTAACTTTAGTCCGAACTTTACCTTTGCGTTTTTTTTTTGCTTTACAAAGATCATTTTTTTTGCCGATTTACTTTAACCTTTAAACCGTACCATAAACTAATATAAACTTTACCTAATAGCTCCATATAAGACCATCGCGTGTGAGTATAAAATGAGCATAGTGTTCCTGAAGGGTCATTGTTAGTTGCATCTAAGTAATACGTACTCACTGAAGAGGACTCGAACCGAGGTGCGTCATCGTACGTGACCCAATAAGGAGAGGGGGGCTTAGGACGGCGACACACTGGCCTGGTGGGCACTAAAGTTTATTCAAATCCTTGTTTCCAATTGACATTAGTTCCACTTAAACGAATATCAACTTTATGTCAGTGAAAATTAAGTTAATTTCAGAATGATTATTTCTATAGATGAAAATGTTGAAGTTTTAGCGCAAACTGATCTTTATGTGTGGATTTTAAAATTGCTTTTTCAAAAACATTTATTTACATTTTTGGAAGCTAAATCGCGAACGCAGTATAGAAACTTTATTCAACCGATAGATTGATCGGTCAAGCAATCAGTAGGAATGAAGCTTTATTGGATTGCATGGACAGGTCAAACTGAACAGGCGAAAATGCAGTTTGGCCTGTTCGTGCACATACTTAAACCATTAAGTTTGAATGAGGTTAGGCAGGGCGACACTGAAGAATCATAATTATATGGCAGTCTTAAAAAGGTATAAAAGTATGGAATGTAGCCATCGTATTGTTTTAGGCGGTAGATTACAAATGAATACAAAAAATTCTTTCGTTTATATTAATTATATTGTAATTTTATTTAGCAACATATTAAATAGGTAGTTGGGAATGTTTTGCTCGTTCGATTGAATCAATGTATGTACTTTTTTGCGTGTAAACTGCGTCAGTGCCTTCGCTGGACGAACGCCCAGTGCGAAAATGTATGGCGAAAGCGTCAAGGTAGCCCGCGAAATTCAAATTTTCCTACGTTTTTTGCAATTTGCACGTCAGTATCAGTTTGTATGTTGATTTAAATATGATTCGCGGCTGTTTCAAATGTTTATTTATAGAATTATAATCATAAAATTTATGAATTCAACTCTCTTAGTTCATATTACCATATTGAATGACTATTTTATGAAATCATAACATTTGAGGCTAATTTTAACTTTAGGAGTTGTATTGCTGATTCCAATGATTATTATTCTGTAAAGCCATATTTGTTACGGTCACGAATCATTTTTATTAACATACAACCTGACACTGACCGTTAAATTTCGTGGGTGAACATAATATGTTTGAACGAAATTCATCGGTCAGTAAAAATACTAACATACATATAGCATAGAGCATGGCATATAGTTAGTATTTCAGCAGAAATACTTCAAATTCTCAGTAGGTACATCTAAGGTATTTACTATTTTACCATCTGACGATTAGTGGCGATGTACAGCCTTGTTTCAATGTGTCTTTGGGTAGGTAGGTATGTTTCTTTTGTGTACGTACCTAAATACCTCATGTTAAATGCTTTGAATGCTGAGTGTACCTATTGGTTTACGTAGTAGTTAGCAATTTAATTACGGCTTTTTAAGTTTTAATTCTTGCTCTAAGAAACACTCCATAATTTTTATTGATATTGAAATTGTTTATTCTGTAAATACGATATCGGAATCACTTTGACACATCATACAAAAAATAAAGAAGCTAGATGGAGTCGACATTTCCTGATTATCTTTTTGATTCCGGAAATAGGTACTTAACTATTAATAAAACCCCAAAAATACAAGAGCTTTTGCGCTCCAATCTGATCCAAGTCCGAATTGGAGATGAGATCCGGAACTGGAAATATTCTAAAAATTAGGATGGATGGAAGCAACTTCTTCTTCATACCAATCAATAAGACAATTATATAGAGGATTTGGGATAGTAAAAAATTTAAAGAAGTATTCTATAGGTACTTATTCTATAATATTTGACCTACTAGTAGTGTTTTTATTTTCTTCCGAGTTAACATATCTTTTTGATAGCACTTGTTTCTGTGACAAATAAACCAATTATTCTTTATTTCTTTACTTTTTTTTAAATTTATTTATTTAATGATATTGTAATACAGAGGTGTTACTTAATTCTAAACTCGCCAAACTTTTACGTTTGATGGCGAGAAGCTAGCTACTTATAGCTAGTGGCTACTTCGGACCGACAACCACGTGTTACATGCTACGTGCTACGATATCGCGTACCGATGAAAATATCGCACCGGCTACGGCGTAGCAAACGTGTATATCGTACCTACATACCTACCTACTGTTTACCATAAACCATACATTTCTTCTAAGAAGAGGGCAAAACATGAAAAGAATTTTTTCCGACATGTTATAAAGTGCAATTTAATTTAGCAAGTTACTACTGGTGCCCACCGTGTGAAGTAATAATAGTATTTAGATTATCCACTAAATAACGAGAGACAATTATCATTTAAATGTACGAAATACTTAATCAAAAGAAAAGAGGAAAACAAAGTATTTTTCATAGTAAGGTTACTTGATAATTTGATCCTAATACAAATCTCGGAAGAGGAAAAACCATATCTGTGTCCCAGAGCTACGACCTTGACCTATCAAATTTTCACTTCCCCGCAACAAATCAGTTAGAAAACGTCTACGGAACTAAACCGTTCCCCAAAGACTTTGATATTCAAAGATTGGCCAGCCGTTTGCCACGACACATTTGCTACGAACTTTTACTACGCTTCATTTGCTACGCAGACACAAAATATTCATAAGTTTCCGAAACAATAATTTTAATAATTTAAGTATCATAAACAAAGCGGCTTCTTACAGACGGGTATTACCTACTTTATAACGAAATCATCAAATAAATCATACAAGTACGAGATAAACGCAATATTCAACCATCGAATCTTTTAACGTTACCATTTCAATAATCTTCAAATAAAAGAGCCATACAATACGTCCATAACTCCTCTAAAATCAATTGTCGATATCTACAATCCGGCCTCGCTGGTCCACGCATAATCTATGCACCGCTCAGTGGGGCAGGGCGCGCGACCCTTATCAGTGCGCAGCGGGAGCTTGACGCCTTCGCACGGTGAGTACAACCTCTTCGCCACCGCTTTTTTTATTTATTTTTTTACTTTTCCATTCTAAGCTGTATGTAGTACGTGCTGTTACCACTTAGACGATGTTCTAATTGAATCTTGAAAATGATAGTGTTTTGTCTTTTGTTTCGTTTGACGTTTACTTTTTTTTGAGTACGTTTTATTGTCCCGGCCAGTGATATTGAGGCTGTAACTTTTGTCTTAACTCTAATTTATGGGAGACTTAATTGATTTTTAAGGGTGGTTATTCTCAATTAATAGTAGATTTTTTGTACGTTTAGGTATTATTGTTCCTGCTTACTTGAGTTTAGTTTACCTATATTTAAATATGAACGTATCTATTTAATATGATGACTTTAAATTATTTATTGGTACCTATATAAGTTTACTTGAGTGGTAAACCTAACAAGTTTTTTAAATAATAATATTTAAACGTTGTAAAGAATCCACACACTAAAGATTCTTAGTTAAGCCCTTAGTAATTTTAGAACTGTAATTTAAACATTATCTTCATATCTTAATTTGTAGGTAATGATTTTACTTTTCGATCACACAACATATAGGTAACACCTGTTACAGTCTGCGGACGTTATTATGTCTCATCCAGCATCTGAAAGAGGTGACAGTCTCCTAAAGCTTGATGTGTCAGGTTCAGGTTTGAGTGACAGAGATTAAGCTGTAAAAAACCGATCGTTTTTCAGGTTCCGTACCGAAAGAATACCAACGGAACCCTATTACTAAGTCTCCGCTGCCCGTCTGTCTATCAGCGGGCTGTATCTCATAAACCGTAATAGGTAGACAGTTGAAATTTTCATAGATTGTGTATTTCTATTGCCGCTTTATGAAACAAATAATAAAAATAAAATAACGTTAATAATTAAAGTGGACACCGTGTCTTTTTCGGCGTTTTCTTTTAAATATTGTACGGTCCATACCATCACCTGCCTCGCCTTTTCCCAACTATGTTGGGGTCAGCTTCCAGTCTAACCGGATGCAGCTGAATATCAGTATTTTACGTGGAGCCTATCTGACCTCCACAACCCAGTAACTGGGTAATACGATACGCCTTGGTAAGACTGGTTGTCAGACTTTCGGGTTTCTGACGACCGGTAACGACTGTCGAAGATCCACGAATGACAGCCGGGACCAACGGATTATATCGATATGTAAAGATGGTCACCCATCCACGGACCAACCCCGGCAAGGATAGCTTAACCTGATTGATCGACCCGTGCTGCTATTATCTGTCACCACAGATAATAGTCTATACTATGGACAAGTGATGTTGGAACGTCGGGCGTGAATAGATTAATTTATTTATTACTTAGTTTCAGTTTTTATTTATACTATTTTTATTGTGGTGTATCCCATAATGGAATTTATCTTAGTCCGTAGGTGTGTCCGTGGCATCACAGTAGGCCCTATCAGAATACCAGCGCTGCGGTATTTATTTTTTTAAATATCGCCGCATTATACTGAGATAGGAGCCTTTTTGGCCTCGCACAGGTCGTTGTTATTCTTTTTTTAAATGCTCCTTTTTCGTTTTTTATTTTATAATTTATTTTTATTTGTATTATTAGGTACTTACTGTTTGTATTTCCTGTGCGTGTCCCAAATAAAATATTTTTCATTCTTTCTTTATATCTTAGTACTAATATAATAAAGTTGAAGTTTGTTTGAACGCGCTAATCTTTGGAACTCCCAGTCGGATTCGAAAAAGAAATATTATTGCAGTTGATAGAACTATTTAACATCACGCTACGACCCTAAGGAAGGCGATGCGATACGACGCGGTAGGTCGGGGAAACAAGAAATTTCACAAGGTCGAAGTCGCGAGCAGAAGGTAGTATTTAATAAAGTACAGCCTAGCCCATAAAAAGCTTGTAAATACGTAAACAGACTACTGCGTATTACACCGGTATACGTAAAGGAATGATTGATATTCGGAGCATCCGTTAACGGCTCCCTTTACTACGCCAATAACGATCCCATATTGAAAGGTTTTGCGAGCTGGCAATTTCAATTAGGGTACCGGAATATCGAGCTCACCAAACGGGTAACTTAGAGCTAGACTTTTTTATGCCGTGAAGGGATTCTTTATGTGCAAATAGGCACTTCATCAACATTTCAGCCGAACGACGTCCACTGCTTATAGGGCTCCCCCAAGCACCGCCACTTCGACCGGTTCTGTGCTTCCCGCATCCAGCGGATTCCTGCGGCCTTCACAAGGTCATCGGTCCACCTTCCGCCTTCCAACGCTCTTATTACTAATACGTAGTGGCACGATAAAAAAAAAAAAACACCATGCTATATTATCAATGAGTAACATATGCTGGTAAACAATATGAAGGTTCGCGATCAAAAAAAAAAACAAATGCTTGGCTTTTAAAACCAACGCCTAAACGAAATAATAAATCTTGTTATAATATACATCAGATTTTATATTCACGGTTTATAATGCTGTATTCGCTAAGAAAAACCTACATTTAAATGGAGCCTTCCGCGTGGGCTCCCGGCATCCCATATGCCACTAGGTGAACCCTCCAGGAGGGCTCACAGCACTGAACGTGTTAAGTTATAAGTATAGGTAATGGTGAAACGAAAACAAAAATAAGTAAGTAGATTAGCAAGTTTTACAAAACTGTTGTAAGTACATCTATTTTCTTGAAAAAACTTCAATTATAATGTCCCGTTCTTCTCAGAGAGCAGTGGTGGCCCGACTTAGGCCCCTCGCCCACGGCGACTTTATGTAGCGATGCTGGCGCTCGTTTTGTAAACGCGCTTCTACATTGCTACTATCGCGCGTTAGTCGCGTTTGCAACGTGCGACAGTGCGTGCATACTCGCGGCTGTATCGATATGCAAACCCACGACCGTTTCTGACGACATCGGGGGAACGAAGGGTGGAGAACAGAGGGAGGGGTGCTGGGGAATGTGCCCTGAAGCGCGACAGCATCGCGATAGTAGCGATACAGAATCTGGGCGAAGGTACACATGCGCGACAGCATCGGTACTGCATCTGTAGCGATGCGTCCCAACAGATGCAGTAAAAGTCGCCGTGGGCGAAGCTTCTTAAGAGTTGTAGGTCGAAGGTTCGAACCCATACAGGCGCTTGTGTAAATTATTTCATCACCACTGCTCTCAAAATAGTGAAGGAAAATATCTTGAGTAAGCATGTCTTAGAATCAAAAATTCGAAAACATGTGACATCTAGCAACCCGCACTGGGCCCGCGCGGTGGATTACGGCCGACTCCCTCTCACAGAGAGGAGGCCTGTGTCCCAGCAGTGGGAACATTATAGGCTAATTATGCTAGTCTTCTCAGTAAGCAACGTAGGTATTTATTTACGTTACATTGTATAGTAAAGAATTGAATATTTTACTACGATAGATTATTTATCTTGATTTGATAGGAAGTCGTGAATCCGTAAATCATTCGATATAAGGCAGTATAAAGGAGGGTAGGAAAAGGGATCTTCAGGATTATCAATTTCCCAAGTAAGTACGCCGGTTTATGCACGGTCGATGCTTTGAGATAAATGGGCTTGAGAATTCTTCCAAGAAAAATGTATGTTTTTTCATCTGAGATCTGTTTCAGAATACTTATAATTTGTAATGAACATAAAGTTGTTAGGATATTTCCGTCATTTCATCCTAAACGGCGGTAAACATTAGCTCCTTAATTAGGATCAAAAGGGAATTACACTGATTTCACTAAAGTCCCAATATACCTACTTCCTTTAACACGTTCAGTGCATGAGCCTCCTGGAGGGTTCACCTTGGCGCATATGGGATGCCGGGAGCCCACGCGGAGGGCGCTTTTTAAATGTAGGTTTTTCTTATCGATTACTGCATTATTAACCGTGAAAATAAAATCTGATGTATATTTTAACAAGATTTATTAGTATATGTGTTGGTTTTAAAATCCAAGCATTTATTTTTTTAAAGGTTGGAAACTACGTATAGCGACAAGACCCCCTGAAAACACAACTTTACTTCGTTTTGCAGTGTTTTATAATAGGTACGGTTTTAAACCTAATGCCGTCGACCGTCCGCGATGGTTAACTTTAGCGCAAACGCAATGCCGGTGAACCTCCTGGAGGTTTCACTTCCAATATATATGGCGGCATAACGTATAAGTTCTATGAAAAGTGGATGGAGTCGAAAGTGTTAAGTATTTTCAGAAAATATTAGTCTAGTATTTTTTTAAATGAAATTCAAAGAACATGTCGTTCTACCACCACCACCAGTATTCTGTACTGTACTGTACTACTTCAGTAGTTTCAGGTAAATTCTCAGACAAACAACTTGCATTTGTGACCAGTGCAATGGTTTAGAAAGTCGCAAAGGCAAATACTTACTCCTGCTTAATTATGCATACAAGACAATACTGTTAGTAGATAAGAGTTGAGGACGCTCTCCTTTAAGTGATTCTGCGGCTGTAACTCTGAAAAACATTCCGAATAATAGATTGTTCACCGTTTTGATATAAAATCTGAGTTTCAAGTAAAAGCATCGTGTAAATTCCTTAGTGTTATATTTTTGCGTATTTTGATAACTAACATGGATAGAAAATTAAAATGACAAGTAATTTATTTTCTCCGCAAAATACTCAATAAAAATATGAAACTACGTCGTCTAAGGGAGACGCATAGACCTATGAAATCAATTGTTCTTTCAACTCTGCAACGCAACCGATCTTGATGCGGGTTTCACCATCATTAGGAGTATTTATTCTGGAATATTTCTGTTGTTACTCGTACTTTATAAATCTCGACGTTTTGTCAAGACGTGATGCTCCCCAGCAACCCCATGACCTGTATTTCCATTTATAAGTTCATAATACTTTTGTACCCAATATGTACACAATTTGTACATACTTTAAAAAAAAGTACCTTGAAAGGTTAAGAGTACAGACACTTCATTTTTATTACGCTGTAGAGCATCTCTCTATCAACCCCAACTTAAGTTAGTTGAGGGTAAGGCTCAGGCGCTTATATCAATAGCCCGAGAATTTTAAACTTGACATGACTTGCATATTTAATGGTGAAATCAACAGTATAATTATTTTCAGACACTTCTTTGGTAATACAATAAGCATCTACGTAAGTTTCTTCATATTTTTATCTTCTCTGCAGCGTAATAAAAATGACGTGTCTGTACTCTTAACCTTTCAAGGTACTTTTTTTTTAAAGTATGTACAAATTGAGTACATAAGTATTGTAAAATTATAATTGGAAAAAAGCAGTTGATGGGGTTGCTGGGGAGCATGACGTTTGTCAAGTCTATAAACTGTGCGAAGCGGGGCCATGTCACTAGTACATGATAAACTAGTAGTGTGATATTAAATACTTACCTTCGAATTATTTTTGCCCCTGCCAGCTCGCGAGGGGAAGTTTTCAAAGGACATGTGCATCTGATGAAAGGCGACGGGAATGGCGCGTCCCATTTATCGTCTTTTGTTAGAAACTACATTCTCTTTACAATATTATGTCTGAACAACGACTGTAAGCTTAGCTTGTAGATCAAATCATTTATATTTATACTAGCTATAGCGATCCACTTCTGCTTTGCATACTTATTACGGCTTTAGGCTTGAGCAAACATGGAGAGTTATGTATAAGTTTGATATAAATGTATTAAACACGTAAACCTTCCGGAATAAATTCTCTAAATAATGGTGAAAACAGCATGAAAATCCGTTGTGTAGTTTAGAAGAACAACGCGGTCACAAAGACAGATACGAAAAGCGATATATACTACTTTTTTAGGGAGCTTGTGCTTATGCTTATGGATAACTTTGAACCCATTAGCATTGTTACACGCGGTGAGCCTACCTTCTCATGAATATCAACAACTTTTACTAAGAGACCGGTTCTGAAATAACGAAAAAGCATCTATTTCATAAATTTTGATAGGGTAGGTATGTGAAGTCTAGGTGTGGGTTTTTTTTTTTTTTTGACATTCTTAAGGGTCGTCAGAAGCCCGAAAGTCTGACACCAGTCCTACCAAGGGGTATCGTATTACCCAGTTACTGGGTTGTGGAGGTCGGATAGGCAGTCGCTCCATGTAAAATACTGGTATTGAGCTGCATCCGGTTATACTGGAAGCCGACCCCAACATAGTTGAGAAAAGGGTAGGCAGATTGATTGACATTTAGGTGTCGCGTAGTGTTAGTTAAAACGGGAATTAGACTTTTGACACACTAATATTAATAATTGGCCTACCTTAAGACGAAAAAGTCGTATTAGTAATTCAGAAGTTTTACCACCTAACTGACTTTTTATGGCACACATAATTATTTTGTTCAAAGCATTTATAAGCTTTTCTTAGCACATTTAACAAACTGCTCTGCCTGACCTTTATATTCAGTATTATCCGAATCAATTTGTCCCCGACATTCACAGTAGGTACCGACAATCGATAGGACTCACTTCGGATATAAACTTCCTATCTATATTCTCTGTCGTTGAACTTACAACTTTATTCAGCCGAAATAAAGTTTAGTCTACTTTGAGAAATGAGGAAAGTTTAGTGAAGGCATGAGGTATTACATTATGAATACGGCTTTCAAGAATTGAACTAAAATGTTCTGATGTATTAAGTAAATTGTTCTGATGTATTATCTTGTTTGATGTAGTAAGTTAATATGGTACAATTTATTATTGTACTCGTATTAATTATGTCGTTGGTTTTGGGTACCAAGGTAACATGTTCCTATTATTATTATCTTTCAAAATCTCTCTATTCTCATCTCTAATCTACCTTACCGTATCGAAAATCATCCTTGATACCAACGTGCAGTCGGTCGACATCGACTGTTTTTATTTGACATCCATCGAGCCTTTTACCGGGCCATAGCAGAGGTACCAACTAGGAAAACTATAATCGATCCCAACCAACTGACACTCAAAGCATATATAAAAATTAAAAAACCATGTACAGGCCCTTTTGAATTGTCAACGAGTCGGTCAGTTAGTCAGAAAGTTGAAGCTAGTTGCCCATTCGAAAGCGGATTAATTCTATGCAGAAGATCGAAGGTCCAACGTTCATAAACCGTCGATTATGTTTAAAGGCGATCAGCGTGGTGATAAATGTCTTCTGTGTACGACAAGAGGCCTTTGCCTGAACGGGTCAATAGTAGGCTGATATCCTAATTATCCTAACTAATGTTATAAAAGCGAAATTTAGTTTGTTTATTTGTTTGTTACGCTTTCACGCTAAACGGATTTTGATGAAATTTGGCACATAGGTAGTTCATGGCCTGGGTAAGGACATAGATTATTAGTTATTTTTATCTCGATATTCCCACGGGATCGAGAATTATGCGGGATAATATTATTATTATAAATATTATTAGCAATCGATTGGTCGACGTCAATCGACTGCAATCACAATACTATATTTGGTACGCAGTGATGGCCTAGTAGTGTGACAATCAGACTGCCAAGTTATCTCGAGTTAGTCTCGAGTTCGAACCCAAGACACCTACCTCTGACTTTTCGGATTCATGTGCGTATGTTATAATTATCACTAGCTTCAAAAACAATGAAGGAAAACACCATGAGGAAACATGCATGGCATGTGAAGCCAAGTCAGAGGCCCATGGGTGGCTTTAAAACTCTGACACCAGGTTAGTCACTAACCATACGAAAAGAAGAAGAAGACAATACTATGCAGATTTTTTTATAACCTACTAATTAAAAGATTCTAAAGGACTTATCAACAAAGCCTCAAAAACCACGTTGAATACCGTCCTTGTCAAAATTTCCCGACTAATGGTTAGCAATATCCTCTCGTGAGGGCCTGAGGGAGCGGGTGGAATTCCTCCCATCCCTCTTCAGCCCTCCCGGCGACAAAGCCTATTCAACAAGGACGGCGAACTGTGAAACTATGGACTCGACTGTTTTACGGGTGGAGACCTTTCTGGTTTTATTTTTAATTTAACCTCTTTGCAGTTTAATTCCGCAGTTTTTTTATTAGTTTCGCGAAGGCTTTATATTTACAGACCGTTCACTATAAATACTAAAAGAGTTCAAAATGGTAACTAACAGAATAGTGCTACCAATCGCGTCACGGGACAAGATATATTACTGAACGCACTGTAGCTCTGCTGACCCTTTTCGAAATAGAGTTCTGAGTGAAGTTTTATTTAATATAAGTGTAGAAGCTATTATAAGTTTTTATTTTTACCTAGTTGCGCCCCGTGGTTGTCTCGATCCCGTGGGAATATTGGGATAAAAGTAACATAGGATACTTTTTATCCTAATCCAGGTCATGGTCTACCCGTGTGCCAAATTTCATCTAAATCCGTTCTGCCATTTTAGCGTGAAAGCGTAACAAACAAACAAACATACAAGAAATCTAATCTTTTGTCCTTATAATATTATTAGTTTGGATTAAATAATCGTAGCACACGGTCTTTAGTTTTTTCCGGGGATTGGCGGGGAAAGGCGTAAGTGTATCCATATTAACAATGTATATTAAATCAATAGAATCGAATTTAATTCCTTGAATGATTATAGAAAAGCCGACCAACTTTCTCAAACGTTTGTTTCAATGCATATTGAATTCGACTATTATTTTTGACATATAGTACATCAAATTATTATTTCCTTTATTACATTTGTATATTAAATATTTTTATGACAAAACAATGAAAAAATATATAAATAGAAGTGGCCCATCGGCATCAGGAACCAAGATCCAAGCTGCCAGTGGTCAGGGCTCTAGAGAGAGGAACCTCCTCAATATGCATGCCTTGTCTAGGAGTACTGCTTTCTGAATCAAGCCCTTGACCCAGCCGCGTAATGAGAGCCTCCTGAGGTGTTGGTCGAGGCTCTCCGCTATTAGTACATCAAATACTTATCAGGGAGCGATTCCTGTAAGAAATACCGAGCCCCAATCATTAGTCAGACCATTATTAATATTGCCCCAATCATTAGTCAGACCATTATTAATATTGCCCCAATCATTAGTCAGACCATTATTAATATTGAAGCTTTATTTTCTATCAACTGGTAGCGCGTAGCATGTAGCTCGTAGCGCGTAGCTCGTAGCACGTTCGTCGTAGCACCGGCCCTGCGAGCGACAGGGCGTGTGAAATGATTAATTATTATCAAACTCGGAGCCTCCCACGTCGCTTGTTGTCATTGACGAGACGTTTGTTTGTCACAAAAGGACTTCACGCTTCGTTAGTTATGGGGTGAATAGAGCTCTGTTTGCAAGTGTGCCTGTGTGACGCTTGAGAACTAAAGCTGATTTGTCAAACGTTATTGAAAAAATGCGACGTTTTACAATCAATTTGAGATTTTAATTCATGCCATGAAAATTGGGATCCTTACCTAATAACTCATAAATTGAGTAAAATAACTTGTCGTCAAGGTACACTAGATAATGGTCCTGCCTATAATTAACCCTGTTTTTTTACCTACCCCATACTGATTGTCAGTTGGTGTGCAAGAAGTAAAAAATAGGTCGATGCTTACAAATGAATATTGACAATTCGTATCAATATATGTATGAAGTAGGGTATGAAAATATAGAATTAATCGTTTTGAATCGAAATGAATACTTTAGAATATTTATTATTAGCTCCTGCACTCCGATTCACCCCGTCGCATCGTATCGCCCGCCCGCACCTTAATTCGTTTTCGTTAAGCGTTCTATCTGACTTTTTGTCGTTTTGCTCGGCTCCTAATGGTTGTTGGGAATTGGGCTATCCAATCTAAAAATATTTTTATAAATACGACTGGTAGTTCCAGAGATTAGCGCGTTCAAAAAAACAAAAAGACAAACTCTTCAGCTTTATTATTAGTACCTATATTCTAGCTTTAGCCCGCGGCTTCGCCCGCGTGAATGTCGGAAAATATCCCACGGGAATGTACTACCGGGATTACATACCTAATAGCCGAGGAAAAGGTCATTTCGGGTGACCACTGAAAGTCAGCGCTGTGCTGTGGGGGACCCACAGCAAAGTCTGACACGCCCTCCCGCTCCGCCCAGAGCGGGACAAGTTATTTGATAATTTCCCAGCCCGACCTTTGTTTTATAATAATGTAAGGATGTGTAGATATATACTTTTAGTTTAATCCTACCTTTTTTAAATGATTCCAATGCAAACAAAAATACTGTTAAGATGTTTTTTTTTTGTTTTCCTTGTTATACGGTACGTACCAAATAAACATTTTCCGTTATTTCGATGAACCCTCCGCCGCTTGCGTCTCGACTTAATGAAGTGTGAAGATAACGGCAGTCATATTGTGATATCAAATACGCTGAGTCAGTGGCAAGGGGTCATGGTAACACGCTAATGAAGCGTAAAGTTAAATGTTTCTGACTTTTTAAAAGGATCACATCATGAAACTCGAAGTGCGTACTATAAATAAAAGTTATTTATTTCTGTGTTTATACAAACACGTTTACACGTCAATAATATTTAAAAAAACCAGTACCCTAATTACGTAATACACGATCAATCAGAATCTGAATCGTTTTGAAACATATTGCTAATCCATTGCTTCATAAGTTCGAAAAAAAAATTTGCTCGACAACGTAAATAACGCAATGAATGTTGTTGACCTGTCAAATTAAAACAGATTAGTCGGAATTGTCAACGAAAATGTGTTGCGTAATTAGATAGCTGGACGAATGCAACATAATGCATAGTGAGATGAATGCCTATAGATGTATGTAAGAAAAAATCATCATTTCACAGAGTTTTACACTCATACAATGTCTAAGAAGGTGGTAGTAGGTACTTGACATATCATAGGTAAATCCTCTTTCTTCTACGTCGTCTAAAAACATGCAATAGATTATTAATGTCCTTTGATTTCATTAACATTAAAATGACGAGAACAAGTGGAATTTATTCAATGCAGAGAAGTATAGTAAGTAGATATTCTTAATTGTGGAGGGAGTGACAGAATTAATAAAGGGTCCATAAGTAGGTATCGAGTTATAATGACTTAGGGGGCGTTCATAGTTTACCTTTCCTGTGTCACCCAGATCTGAAGAAGCAAAATAAAATGTTTAGGTAGAAAAACCTTTCGTAGACACTTCTTAGTGTTACATTATTCATTTCATTTACTTCATACTGCTGGCGCGCAATGAACCGGGGTTATTGGCTCCAAGGGCAAGATACCTATACTTTGTATAATTTGACACAATGCAAAATGAAAATGTTTCCCGCTTTGTTAGTTATGTGGCCAACTTTTAAAAAGTATAACATCACGCCTTTAGTCCTCGAGTGGGTAGATACAGCTGTAAAATATCAATCATGTCGCCAGTTATCTTTAAGTTCCACGTAATGCCATCAATTGGGTTACAGACGAAGACACCTAGACCTTTTTTTAAGCAGTTTAGTAAATCAAACTGAAGCAGTAGAGCCATTTAAAGTCCTTGTATAAAATTGCGTTCACAGATGGCCAGGGCGGCCAGTGCAGAATAATTAGGTTCATCGTAGCATCGTTCGATAAAGCTCGGGAGAGCTCGGAGTTCGGCCGATCGGGACGCGTTTATCAAGGCACACCCACAGCCCGCTAAATTTATTGAGAGTATATTGCAAATATTCTTGTTGCAAATGTAGGTGAAATAGTACCTACATAATACGTTACAATACATGCAGCTAGAATACTCTTTATTATGTACACCATATAAATTACAGATATGAATATAGATATTATTCCTCCAATGGCATCCTAAATGTGTTTTCAGCGGTGGGACTCTCCCCACCAAGGTGGGTAAGTGTTCAGACACACTTATCCAAATAATCTAGTGTACCATTGGACGAACAGTTCAATGGTTCATTGGTTGTTTATTTCCTTTATTTCATATAACATATAATTTACATTTTTAAATATTTTTATAAAAACAAAAGTTAAAGTAAAAACATTTAAAAATACAAAAAATAGTAGCCCACCGGTATCGGGAAGAGGGTCCAAGCTACCAGTGGTCAGGGCTCCTGAGAGAGGAATCTCCTGACGATACGCGCCGTGTCCAGAAGTACCGCTTTCTGGATCAAGCCTTTGATCCAGCTGCCTAACGCGAGCCTTCTCAGGTGTTGGTCGAGGCTCTTGGCTATTATGCCATTGGCCGTTACGACTATCGGCACAATGACTGCTGTATCGACATCCCACATGTCGACAACCTCGCGAGCTCGGTCAAGATACTTAATCTGCTTATCTTTTTATTATTATTAATTTAATTGAATACTAACATTAGGGTAAGTTATACTAAGTACTATTAACATTATATGGATGTTTATCTGAAATAAAATACAAATTTGAATTTGAATAGGGTGTCACAATTTAAAGGAAGAAGGAGAGACAATACTGCAAGTAGTCTGTTGTGTACCTACCATTTATATGTACAATAAATACATACATACATAAAAACATTTACATTTCTATATGCATGCATTTGTTAAACTATCTTTAAAATTCTTATTATCTGTCGAAAGAGACTGGATTCTGCGATACAGGGGCCACACGACACATCTTAGTGCGGGATCCAGTGTCATACCGAAATATTGTAACACTTGTTTGTTTATGAATCAATAAAACTTTTATTTATATAAATATATATACATATAGTACGACAATAATCATGAAACATTTGCTCCAGAAGTAGAGTATCAAGATAAATTTAGTCATTAAACTTTGCTAGTTGAAATACTTCGGTCGATTCAAGACAATATGGCATCGTTAACTATAAAAGTTTCTACATGTTTACTTCTTCCACCCACATGCATAATTTACTGAAATCGTCGTTCATGAGTTCTAAGAAACATCGCCAATTATGTTAGCCTAGGACTTCGAGGTTCGACATATCGGTTTTATCATTTCTAGCTGTCTATGACATGTGTATGTTTATTCTTCTTTCATGATTTTTTGCATGAAGATAGTTTACAGACCGGAGACACAGGCTGTTAATACCGGCAAAATTCACTGTTCCTGTGGGATAGACCATTGAAGTAAAACCGCGGGTAAAAAATAGTTTCTTATACTTTTTTAATTGACTTCAGATGGCGCGCTTCGTGATAATAACCCCGGACATGAGCGAGGCTGTAATAAAGCATCTGCGGGACAATTTCTTCGCTGATGAGCCTTTGAACAAGGCAGTGTCGCTGTGTCAACGAGGCGAGCCTCACGCGGCATTGGAGAGGCTCTGCGCCGTCACTATCGCTGATGGACTGTCGCTCGCTGCTATTGAAGGAGATACGGTCAGTTTCCACGACTCCCCCCCCCCGCCACGCCTCGTCCCTTTAAGGTTGAACTAGTCGCGGACTTGATCTCAATGGTGGGCGTGGCCAAAAAGCACGCTGTCTCACCTGGCATTGTATCCGACAGAGGTATCAGTGATGAGCAGTTAGATGCTGACATGCACAACGTCTAGTTCGCACGCACACAAACACCGTTCCGAACTATTTAAGTAAAACGAGCGCATAAAAAATTACAGAAAGTCCTTTGGAAAATCGAATTTTACGAAAAAACCACTGCATAAATCAATTACAAATAAAGTTGATTGAACTCTTCGATAACTGAGATTTTACACTTCTTTTGGGCGTAAATAACGCCCAAAATTGCGTTAAAATTAGCAAGAAAAATTAATCTTTGTTGGCTCTAAAATTTTTTTTTAAAATAATTAGACATTAAAAATTTTGGAGCCAACAAAGATTCATTTTTCTTGCTAATTTTAACGCAATTTTGGGCGTATTTACGCCCAAAATTTTTAATGTCTAATTATTTTACTATTCTGTTTCCGCACAGACATATTGAGACAAAACGATATCATGTTTAACTTTGGATGTACAATGTCAAACAGTGGAGTAAAACACCCCCGCAATTTGTATGAAAAAAAAAATCAACTAGTTCCACCTTAAATAAGGCAGTGACGTCGCGCGTCTAAAAATATTGACCCAACCTTCGATCCAACGCTGCATCACCACTTTTACTGGTAATCTGCCAGAAGTCATATAGTTATTTGACTCAGGTATACCATAGGGAAGTTTAGAACGGGCTCCAAAATAATATAGTCTTGTTGCGTCAACATTGAGGAGTTTCCAAAGACCGCCGCATGAGCGCCGCGCCGAGCATACAAAACTGCTATTAATCCATGATTCAACACAGTGTCAAAATATTTTCCCTTTCAAGTTCAACGCAAACGCATAAGCACTGAACCGGATCAGCATCGTCTCAACTTCAGCCGTTCAACATTCTTTCAATGAAAATTCATACTGCAGTGCATAACAGCTAGTAAGCTGCAGTAAATAAGCATCATAACAGCTTCGCCTCGGATCGGGATCATGTAGTAAAAATGAGGTGAGGTGATACCGATCTGGTGCAGTGTTTATACGTGTGCTATGAGCTTTAAGGCTTGTGCAGACCAGCGCGACGCGACAGCGCGACGCGACACCGGTCATTGTTATACCGTCAAGTTTTCTTAGAAATTCTATTGTTCGAGTCGCGTCGCGGCTTCGCGTCGCGCTGATCTGCACGAAGCTTTAATCGTGAGGCAATTAGATTACCTACTTAGATTTCTTGTTTTTAACATGGAAGATTTTTTACCGCACGTACCTGTTGTGAAACCACTTTCTGAGGTAACGAAAAACCTAATAGAGTATTGAATATGTTTCCAGGTGTTGGGAGTGGGTTTGAACGGCATCTTATGACCCGGCGACATCGAGCAGTCGATCGAGAAGATCCAGCAGTCCTCGGATGAGAAGTACAACAAGATATTCACCATCCTGTACTCTGTCAGCCAGGAGCTGGATCTGTTTGATACGTTTCAAGTATGTAAAACAAGTTTTTTTGGTAATGAGACGGGTGTTTTTGATAACACTAGGGACGTTTTAACTTTTAAGTATTAGACCAATACTTTAAGGCCTATCACGATATAAGCAATATCGTTGTCGCGCTCGGTAGCGATTCTGGTCCAAAGTTACTAACCAGAAGTCGGACCTTGTTGCTACCGAACGCGACAGCGATATCGCGTATCGATTCGGTATCGATACAGAGCGAGACAGTGATATCGCGTACCAATTCGGTATCGATAATCTACCGAACGAGACAGCGATATCGCTTATTTCTGAATAGTCCTTAAATGTCCTTGACTGAGGCATGCATAATAGATTTTTGGTCTAATGTTTGGTTTTGTATAAGCAAAGCCACCGGCCACAGGTTTTAGAACATTCGCATAGGATTCACGAGTTGTTTACTAAGGAAGTAGCCGAATCTCCGTATGTGTCGCTTTGGCTGGCTACTGTCCCGTCCGTAGCAGTACCTAGTCGACATGAGATCTATCATTCTATCTCAGACCTGTAATTAAATACAAATCATGATTAGTAAAAGTATAACCATTTGAATTTACAAGTTACTGAAATATCGTATTTTACAGGTTGATAAAATTCTGGAATGCAGGATAATTTCCGTCGATCAGAATGCGAGGGGACGCGGCCTCGCTAAAGAACTGATGTCTAGAAGCATAGACATCGCCAGAGAGAATGGGTTCAAGGTAATATAGTTCGAAGATATATGTACATGATTATAGCGATGTAGACCTAATGGTTTGAATTCCCCCCTTCATTGTCCTACTGACCTACATATATATCACTAGTTAATGAGCTGTAGAAGTCACGCAACGTCTTATGGGTTTTGTCAACAAGGGGCAGTCGTAGTAGTTGCCTCGTTTGTCTAGTGGTCGCAATCGCTACGGCTGAGCATGAGGTCCTGGGTTCGATTCCTAGGTCGGGTAAAGTATTATTGGGATTTTCCAACAAAAATTTCTCAGTAGCAGCCCGGAGTCTGGATTGGTGCCCGGTTGATGGCAGTAGGCTCGCCCCCTATTATATGGGACTTAAAACATAACTGGAATGTGGGTGTACTATAGGTACACCTCTGCCCAACCCTTGGGGAAACAAGACGTGATTTTATGTAGGTATGTATCTTAATGAAAAAGATAAAGAGATCTACTCTTTAGGTGTCCAATACTGCTCGGGCTCGGGGGGAGGGGACTCAATTTAAGGAATACCTAAATAGGGTGCAGGGTTAGAGCCTTTACGCTACGGGTCATGGATTCGATTCCTGCACGAAACAATTGCTTACAAGTAACTTATTTGCGGTTTTGTGTCTGCGCTAGTATTTAGTTTTATTTAAAACGTTGATTCACAAAAAATTGAACACAATTTGAAAAAATCTATTGTTTTATCAAAAATGCAAGGATCATATACAACGTTGTATGTAATTGTACCGGAAAATTAATGTTTTTCTAGTAAAAAGTAAATGTAATACTCTCATTGAAGAAGTCCCTGCCTACCCCCGATCTTCATTTCCATTACGACTATTGTTTCTCATTTTCATGTGTTTCTATTCCAGTTGTTCAAAGCGGACGCGACAGGCGCCTACTCGCAGCGCATATGCAGCTCTCTAGGCATGGAAGTGATCCGCACAGTTCGTTACGTGGACTACAAGGACTCGTCCGGCACTCCTGTCTTCGATGTACCGCCTCCGCATGACGCCCTTGCTATCATGGTGCGTCAGATTCGCTGAACATGAAAAGTGGAGCTCAAACTATGAGTAATGCGCTGATGTACAAAGATTTTTTTGCAGTTCTGGGAGACTTTGATTCTCGTTTGCGATATTTGTGATTCTGAGTTAAGGGAAACTGTATTGGCTATTTTGTTTGTTGTAAGATAACAATAACTACTTTGTTTGTGGTTCTTCTCTGGTTGTTGTTTCTCTTTTGCGCGTAAGATATCCTGAAAATTAAGGGTGATGCGTTGTAAGATATAATTACATATCGTCGTCTTAGACTCAAAACCTTCTAAGGCGACGATATGTTCAAAGTCACATGAAACACCAGCACGCGTAGCATGACAACGTGTTTCGTCGACGGAAGAATAGACAAAATGACAGATGAACAACTACAATCTGTCATTTTGTCTATTCTTCCGTCGACAAAACCCGTTTCTATGGTGGTCAGGTCATGCTACGCGTGCTGAAAGTGAAGTTTTTATCTGACTTTGTATTTAACTATGGTGTAAATTTAAAATGCTGGTAATGGGTATAAAGGCATTTTACACTGCCATGTCTAGCTTTGATAGGACACATATTTATATATACAAGGTGGTGCTTGAATATGCAGACCGTATTCATGATTAATTTATTTCCAATTGTCGTACCAGTAATTGCAGCATATGATTGTTCAGCAGCTATTGTCGCGGTTTGATAACATATTAATTTGATAACGGTCAGTCTGGTGATTTCAGTTTAAAACCGACCGCTGAATGATCAGTCGTCTTTCAGTAGCTACTCGAAGGGCTTAAATTTGTCTCTGTTACCGTAAGATTATGACAACCGCTAGTTAACCTATCGGTATAATTTCCATTAGATTATAAACTATCGAAAAATTGTGAAGTGGGTTAGGTTAGGTTAGAACTGTAACCATTCGCGCCCGAGCCGAGCGAGCGCTACTTCCAAGATGCTCGGAGCTAGGTGTGTTACGTCACAAGCTAGTTTGTTGCAGTTCACAATTTTTCGACAGTTTACAAATACCGATCGATTATAAACTAACGAAGTTTAATTTATACGTTGACATCTATACAGTCTATAGTCCCTGAAACAGGTGCAAAAAGAATAAAACATTTATAAGGAGCGGTGTCACGTTGCTTCCTAAGGTATGTTGGCGTTCTTAAATGAATATAGTATATTATAGTATTTTAACAAACGTACTTACTAAGTATATAAAAGCTCTATTTAATATAATAACGGCCCAAAAAATCAACGTATACGTAGACAAAACTAAGGTGTTACACCGTAAAATATTTTAGCACAAATAAAAAATTCTTTAAAAAATGTTGTAATTGTGTAAACGTAATGCGTTTTAATAAGATTTGTTATTGTAGAGTGTAGATCTATCTCCTCTATATTACTCTATATTCTATAGTGGTCTATATTGTTTATAGTTGATGTATATTGTATACATATTTATGTATGTTAGAAGTGGCCAGTTTGACCCGAAGTTTATTAAATACATGTAATTTTATTCCCTGGTATATTGTTCTGATTTTTTTCAGGATATAGAAGTAAATTATTTATATTTTGTGAAGTTTTCATGGTACCTATTATTATAAAATTTTAACATTGTATAACATTTTAGATTTGACACAATTTTATCTGAAAACTAGTTTCATATATTTTAAACACTGAAGATTTTACTAATAATACAACTTACTCTTAAAACATAAATTTTAACTGGTGAGTTATTATTTTAAATTAATGTTTAAACTTAATTTTTATTGATAATTTTTAATGTTTTTACTACTTATTGTTTTTACTACTTATTTATTGATTTTTTTTGTATATGGGTATTTTGCCTGAAATAAAACACAATTATTTTTTTTTGTTTTTTTTAATAGTTTAATTAATATAGGTACCCAGGCTCTTTGTACAAACACGTTTTTCTTGGTGTGAAAAATTACGGTTTATTTGTCGTGTGTAGGCACGGTCGTCACTCACTATGGAAGCCTGTTGACAGACACGTTTTTTCTACAGCGTGATTTATACGCCGTAAAGATATCGTGCCGTGTACAATGGCTGTTATACCATAGGTACCTACCTAAATTTCTACAAACACATAATACCTTATATACTCAATATAATATAAATCTATCAGTATTGAAATACCTATTTTCTGTATTTACTATTATTTGTAGTAAAACACTCCTGTACCTAAATGTAGTTACTTACTATTTATACAAACTGTACTAAATAATTTAGTGTGTGTATAAAATGACGTAAAGTGTTGAAAAATGTCGCTGATATATTATCTGTGTTAGTTGACGTAGTTCACTTGTTAAAGTTGTATTCAATATAACGAATTATATTAAATTATTAAAGTAATTTTAAGAAGACTGCTGTTTGACTTTAATCACAAATTTACCTTTTAATATCAAATAGCATTTTAACTTTTATAACCTTTAAGTAATTGTATTAAATACAATAAAGGGAAGGAATTATACACCGTATTTGTAAGCAGAACAAAGACGTGTGATCAGCTCATAATTTCCCAAGGATACCGCCACATAGCGTCCGAAATTTACCGTCGAAACACGTAATTTGTTTTTCTAAAGGGCGTTTTTTGACACTGTAAAGTGTAAAGTCAAACCCTAGTGCAATCATTTTCATGACTGCGTCATGTGACGACCACCGCTGTCGTAGGAAACCCAAGCTTTAGTGGCATTTTATATTTACATTATTGTTTTGTAACCGATCAATATAAAGACAGGAATGGCAAAAGCGCGATAGGCATTTTATGATTCATCATTATAACAAAGAACGCTTGCTACCTGTTTTAGTTCCAGGTTGAACCGATAGATGGCGCTTTTCATGCACTGCCGATTCCTGAATCACGATGTTAAGATTCTCCGCGGCTGAGTTAGGCTCCCCGATTTTAAGTTTTACGGTATCGCTTCTCGGCCTTTTGGCTAAGATCAAAGTGTAGTATCTGTTCTTTTCAGCTTAATATCTGAAAGTTCCCTCAATGAGGGACCAGTATATTAATCTGATTTTTGTAAGCTGACGGGATGTTCGGGGCTCGCTCCACTCCCGTCGCGGGTCGGCCCGGCATTGCAGTGCCGCCGGGATCGGCCCATATAATACCTATATAATACATCTGTATGTGGTTCAGGTTTAGAGTGTAACAGGTAAAATCACATATCTGTGCTGTCTGTTCCTGTTCCACGTAAATAACAGCTCCATAAACCTGTTACAAAATAACACACTAGGTGGTTACCATCGAAGAATTCCATATCTAACCACCTTATGGACTATTCTTGCTTGCAGCGTTGGGCGATTATAGAACCGGACCGGTAATAGATGTGGTCATCGTGTTCACGGAATTTAGTTTTGAAACTGGTTAGATATGAACGAACTTCTTTGATGGTAATGTGTATTTACACGGTTTATAATATGAATCATCAAATTTTTGTACAAGTTTCATGTCATATTATGTCGTCAACACATATACAAAAATAAACAACAACAAATAAAATTAAACTAAACATGATATATAATGCGGTTGAATAGTCATACAGGCAGGACAAAAAACCTACGTCGTACTTCTCTTTCTAACTAAGGTGTTAAACCAATGCGAGAAAAAGAAAGAGCTTGTGACGGCTGTACCTAACAGAGGGTGTCACATTGTAACAGTAACATTTTTTATCTTATTCTAACTAAGGTAACTGTCATAAGGATGAACAGAGAAAGTCTTGTGACAGTAATTTGTGGGATTTTGTTATCTCGTGAACGCATCTTATGATACCGGTTTTATTTAGCTGTTACGATAAATACGTCTCACTTCTAGTTCAGATCAGCATGTGGAATCCTCCCATCCACGGAGAAGAACAAAAATGCAGATTTCTGTAAATTCTAATCACAAAAAAATTTGGCATGTTATTTATAAAAACGTTACTTAAAGTTATGAGAAGATTAAACGTCAAAATGTATGGTTAAACAGTCGCTAATTTGTTTAACTTTAAGCAACGTTTAAAACCCCAAGTATAACATGAAAAGTAAAGACCTAAAAAACATTCAAACGTCCTTGTGGCAAATGAATGATTAATCGTCCAATCATTAGGTACTTCATCAGTCAATACGCAAATTATATGTTTTAAGTCCTCAGAAACGTTTTGACAGTAATTGTGTGTATCAGTGGTAAACTAACTATGCGTTGTAGTACAATTACAGTTATTACATAACACTTAAAAAAAAACATTTTATCTACCCGCAGTTATTGAAAGCCAAACATTACTACAGGGCCTAGTCGGCTATAAGGAAAGACCAGCCGGCCGATTCTGTAAAAATCTCACCGTGAAAACTTAGGTGAAGTGAGCTTAAAGTGAGCTGTCAATGTTAGGGATTGACACTATTGACAGCTCACTTCACCTAAGTTTTCACGGTGAGATTTTTACAGAATAGCACTCAGCTCTGATGTGAGCGCACCGTTCGGTAGGCAACAAAGAAAGGTTGGGCAGTTTGATTGCAGTCAAAACACTACCACAGGGCCTAGTCGGCTTTATGGAAAGGCCACCTCTGATGGAAACGCACTGTTCGATAGGCAATAAATTTGTAAAATTAGGCAGTTTATTTGCAGTCAAAACTCTACCACAATACGCATTCAAGGCCACTGAGCAAGACAATAGATTTTTTTTGTTAACGCTTGTTGCTTATGGGCGTTTAGTGTCTCTCAAAGTTAAGTATCAACAATCAGGTAGGTAGCTGATAGCACATCCACGAAGCAAAACTCATGTTTTCAAGAAAATCTTTTCAGTAACAAATGCATAAATACTTTTCTATGAATTTTAAGTTATATTCTAGGTTGAAAAGAACTTG
Organism: Agrochola circellaris; assembly: GCA_914767755.1. NCBI lineage: Eukaryota > Metazoa > Arthropoda > Insecta > Lepidoptera > Noctuidae > Agrochola > Agrochola circellaris. The sequence goes on from OU611853.1 coordinate 3,979,478, forward strand.
AAGATAGTTATAATTAAGTTACCATTCAATATGCTGAATGCTGTTGACATTTTAAAGGTTAAGTTAAGTTAAGTGGCTATGACAACGCACTGGGAAGTTTGAAAGCTGCGGTTTGTATTCTAGAATGGTACTCATCATTCATCACCATCAGTCTCCTGCCCTTGTACCAATTTATTTGGGGTCGGTGCAACATGTTTTATCATGTGTAACATTTTTCCTGCAATCAAAATCTAAATCTTAAAACATCTATGCGAGTGATTTCGTGAAAAGGGATGGAAGTGTGTCACAGGAAGCCGGGGTAGCGCGCGCTATTTGATTTGACCGGTGAGCGCGCGGCGACGCTAGAGCTGGCCGTCAGAAACGACTTTAATGAGGCGCCGCCCCTTTTATGTTGCTTATTATCAAGGTGCAAGGTGAGATGACAGATGTTGCACATCATGTTTTTTCTTCCATACTTCTCTATTAGTCGTCATCTCGGTAGTTACTCCCTTTCTAGCCATATCATCCTTCACACAGTCCATCCATCGTTTCTTTGGTCTTCCTCAAAACTCAAAACTTTCCTGACGACATTTTCCTCATTCCTCCGCATCACATACCACGATAACCGATTTTCACACAACTTTTCAGTCACTTTCAGACTTCCTCTTATATACTCATTTCTTAATCTATCCATTCGTGTAACACCACATAACCCTCTTGCATTCTCATCTCAGCTGCATGCAATTGCCTTTCATTTCCCCTTTGTGGCCCAAAGTTCTCCATACAAGACAGCAGGTCTAACCATTGTTTTATACAACTTCACCTTAAGTGAGGGAGTTTTATCCGATTGTTTACGTAACTTGCTGCCATTTTATCCATCCAGTGTTAATTCTTAGGTTAACAGTCCGATTTCCTTCGCCATCGCTTTGCACGAGTGAACCGAGATACCGAAAGTCGGAACAGAGCGAGAGATGCGCGCCATCAAGCGCTTCGGCCCCAGAACTGGAGAGACTGCCGAAATCGCAGAAAATAATACAAAAACAAATATGTATATATAAACATAAAATTATATTTGGTTTTGGTTCTGTTGATTTTCAAGCCAACATTCTCCAGGTTCTGTTGCCATTTCTCCAATCTGCTCTGGATCTCAGGTCCATCATCAGCGACAAGAACAATGTCGTCGGCAAACGGCATGAACCAGGGTGCCTTTTCCTGGATGTCCGACGTCAGAGCGTCCATAATCAACAGGAAGAGGTAAGGACTATAAGACGACCCTTGGTGCAAGCCTTCAGCCACACTGAACTCGTCGGTGTTGCCACCAGCCGGCCAGACGTAGATTGGAGATTGACTGTAAATAGCACGAATTAACTACAAACTTCCCGGGAAAACCTTTCTCTTTCAAAAACCCGAGGGAGTTCATATGCTTTCTCCAGATCAATGAACACCATGTGCACGTTCTCGATTGCACGTCCACTTCTCGCACGGTGCTCATGTAATCATTTTTTATTTAATTTTGGCTCCGCGACTTAAACCTGACTCGAAAAAATAGGTATGTGTACTTCTTTTAAAATGAGCTAAATCGATACGCAGTTATCAAGTTTTGAAGACAAACACCAACACACAGACAGACAGATAAACACAGAGTTTTGTCTACACTAATATTATAACGAGAAAAGATTTTTTATTTTTGTTTGTGATGTATAAACTGAAAAACTACTGGACAGATTTAAACAAATCAAACTCAAACTCAAACTCAAAGCATTTATTTCAATTAAACCATTTACAGGCACTTTTGAATTGTCAAATAATCGGTCAGTTAGTCAGAAAGTTGAAGCTAGTTGCCCAGTTCCAAAACGTAGATCTTCATGGAGAAGAACGGGCAAGAAACTCCAAGGACACTCTTTTAAATATAGAAAATTACACAATCCTGGGTACATTATTCTTGTTGCTTCTATATGTGAGAACAATGTACAATAAAAAAATTAAAACAATTCAAAATATAACATTAAAAATAAGCCCTGGCAGATAAGAGATGACCAGTCACAACTGACAGCGCCCGTTTACGAACATGACGCGTGGATCAGCACCATCCAGCTCAACCATTTTGTAGGGAACCGAATGATCCAACACACTCGCCACCATCAGCGAGACATTTAAGTGGGCATGACAAACTCTCAACTGCCGCGCTCTTTCAAGTCAACAAACATTTTAATAACATAAAAAACGGCTCCATGGTACTCACATTCACAAAAATTGAAAAAATGCTTCTAAATTATACAAAACAATAGTATGCAATGTATTTGAGAGATTAATAGAATGATACTAACAAAAAGAAAGAAAATCATTATCCATTGGAACATTCAACAATTAAACTTGTTTAAATAAAAAATAAACATTAAGTTCGTAATGTCAGAAAAATAAAAAGGGGAAGCAACTCTTCCAAACATTAAATTTTTTAACTAGTGAGCCCAAGTGGCTGTGGAGTAGGACCAGCATTAAGCCAAGCATTTTTATCATCGATATAATCATCCAACTTATAATATGCTTGTCTACATAGTGTGCGTTTAATGCATGTTTTAAATTTCTTCTCATTCAGTTGAAGAATATCGAGTGGTATTTTATTATAACATTTTACACAGTACCCCATAAAAGAAGTGTGCACTTTAGACAATCTAAAACGTGGTTGATCTAATTTGTTCCTATTTCTAGTGTTAAAATTATGCCTGTCACTTATCTTACTAAAAAGATGTCGATTTTTTCGAACATACATAATGTTTTCATATATATACTGACAAGGTACCGTCATGATGTTAATTTTCTTAAACAGTTCCCTTAGAGATTCGCGTCTGCGGAGGTTATATATGGCTCTGACAGCCCTCTTTTGCAGAATAAAGATAGAATTAATATCTGCAGCCCGTCCCCACAGCAAAATACCGTAAGACATGATGCTATGAAAGTAACTAAAATAGACCAGTCTCGCGGTATCCACGTCTGTTAGTTGGCGGATTTTCCAAACAGCGTAAGCGGCTGAACTTAGCCGCCCTGCAAGTGATGTTAAGTGAGGACCCCACTGTAGTTTTGAGTCAAGCGTGATCCCCAGGAAAACCGTTTTTTCGACGAATTCTAGTGTCTCCCTATTCAGTACAACATGACATTCACTACTTCTAACATTTGGTAACGCGAATCGTATGCATTTAGTTTTCTTCTCATTTAATACCAAATTATTTACAGTAAACCAATCTTTCACCAGTAGAATGCTATACTATCACTGATTAACATAAGCTATAATTTATAAAGATATCACGAGGGCGAAGCCGCTGGCGGAAGTTAGTGTTTTATAATAAGTAAGGATAAGGTCTAAAAATAATGTTGTGAGAGAGGACCTTTGTTAGTAAGATAGGTACGTGAAAAAGAATACAAAAACTGATCCAGTATAAAAAGGTTACGCGATATTGGAATGGTACCCGTGATAGTGACAATAACTCGACGCCCACGATACTATTTGATATTCCATACGTAGCTATTTGAGGGTTAGAATAGAGACACAATTATTTATAAAAATATTATTACAAGACTTCCTAGACCACTCTCTTCAGGAATCTTACTTTTCTTATTTCTATTCAGATTGATTACATAAATATCAATCGGTAAAAGTGTCGTTTTTACTGAGCTGCATGCAATAAAAACGAAATGAAGCAAATAAAAAATAAAAAGAAATATTTCTAAAAACTTTTTCGCTCATTAAAATATGATACATATCCCGGAAATAACGCACACCCCAAACACCCCAATTAGAATATTATGTTATAATCATATGAATTTTTATTATTATTTATAAAACATTGTTTATTTATTATAATTTGTTATACTGATTTTAGGAGAAAATTGTGGTCACATTACAAATCTACGCACGCACACTGTCGCACACTTATAAGGGTGCAGCGTAGTAGGTACTTCGTCCATTTTGGATTGTGCAGTCGAAGTGTGCCTGTAATTTACGTAGTTTTAATTATTTTTAGGATAAAAAATTATACATTTGTTAAAAATGACAGAAATCGATTCAGTAAACGATTCTGTACAAACGACTTCCATAATTTGCATTAATTCAGTTACACATTGTATAAATTTTTATTCTTTTTGAAGGTGGTTTTAACTTAGTCTGCTTATAGCTTCTACAGCAAAACTGCCTAGTGCGTTACTTAGTCTATAAAACAAGTGTTTGTATCAACTCTTCGGTTTGCGTCAATTGAACTCCTAAGTGGTTTGAATTGTACCTTAGTATGATTTAGAACGTCAAGAAACTTTTCAAGTTTCAAAACTATCTTTTAAAATAGGTAGTTAGTTAAAATTATAATAATTACAATAAATTTCTCAAGTTTTGTGTTCAAACTAAAAGAGTATTTAGGTACGTATTAGAATGATTTTAGGTTAATATTCACTTTGAAATATTCAAAACCTTTATTTCCATATCTCAGGAAACTTTTAAAGGATAAAAGTTTCGAAAAATACAAGATGAATTTGCTTTCTTTAAACGAATAAATGTCCAATTGGACGTAGTTAAGCAGAAAGGATCCAACCCACAATATGGGCGAAAATTAGTTATGTATACCAAAACACTCTTTGTAGTTAAAACTTTAATATCACAAAAACAATCATTACGACCATACGTTACCAACCCGTATGTATGGCAGGTCATACGATCACATAACATGATCTGATCTTAAAACTTGAATATCTCAAAACTAACTCTGTGTGGGTTGGATCCTTTCTGTTTAACTACGTCCGTCGTTTATATTAATCATAAAAATCGTACCATACATAAAATCACCCCTTTTTTAATGCGGTTGACAGGAACTACAGAATGTCATTGCCGTACTTCATTTAAGTACTTCGTTTACGTTCATACATCTGGTCATACACGCACGCCGGTTGCGAGTACTGCGCACACGTCCTTTCTGAAGAACATCCAACCAATAAGGTCAGTATAATAATGTCCTTTTAGGGCATTCCCTCCCGGCGTTTAAACTTATCTGCCTTGGAATACCATTTGTTAGTCACCTTTTATTCATTCTCTCAGCATGACCAAACCATTTTAATCATCGATCATTTATTCCTTAATCTCCATAAACAACTCCCCTACAAATATGATCGGGACAATATTTATTTGCAGCGCGTCATCTAAAACAAAGCTAATAAAATCAGCCGGCGCCGCTCCGGCGGGCCGGCGTCGGATCTCTGGGAGAATGCCAAGCATTGATTGAAACAAGTGAATGCGAACCGGACGCGGTGCGCGGGACATGGCGAGACGACTGCGGCTTTTATATTTTTATGGGGTAGTTCAGGATAAGTACGTTACGTAAACATTGAGCATGTAGTTATTTTGGTATTTATTTACAGACTATTAGCGAAGGCGATTGCTGAGCGTGGGATCCCAGGTCCGATTCCCGGGACGGGCAAAGTGTTATTGGGGTTTTCCATTAGGAATTTCTTAGTAACAGCCCGGAGTTTGGAAGTTGGCGGTGTGATACCCCCGTGCCTCGTAAAGCACGTTAAGCCGTTGGCCCTGCGCCTGACCTCTCTCCGGTCGTGTCGGATTGCGTCCCATCGGACTATGAGAGTGAGGGAAGAGAGAGTGCACCTGTGTCTGCGCACACACTTGTGCACTATAATATCTCCCGCGCCGAAGGCTGGCCTTCGCTGAGATTCGCCTGTTTGGTCTGGAGGAATATTTTTTTGTTATTAGAATAAGAACATCTTCAACCGCTCCTGAGTGACGTCAGAAGGTCAATTCCCGTAATTAAAAAGATAAAAATCTAGTCGCGATCTCATATCAGCGACAATCAACGTCAAAAATGTGTGAAAGTTTGAAGTATTTTTGATAGATTGAGACTGAGATTAAAATGCGAACGTTCTTAGAGATGCGGGAATTGCCCCTCGAACCTACCCTAGTTTAGGATCTAAAGCTACATTGCTTTGTGTAATTGGTGGGTGAAATCCTTACTTATACAGCTTGATCTCCTTAAAAGTCTCCTTAAAATGGGTACATATTTTAAAACAATATATTGGTGGTATTTAGTTACTTCTAGGAAATGTATGATCACTACAAAACTGCTTTTATGACAGTGAGTACGATGATTTATGATTATGAGTATTGGCACTTTTACTCTAATTGCCAATTTATTACCAATTTTGGTATTTTTGTTAAAAAAGCACTCAAACAGTCATAACTTTTAAGGAGATCAAGTTTGGGCTCTGCCACAGAGATATTTTTTACTACAAATAACCCCAACTATCGCCCTGTTTCGTTTGATCCACGATTTTTTACCCACCCTGTATATCCTAAACTTGTTTTTGCCAGCTTCGCCCGCGTGCATGTCGGAAATTATCCCATGGGAACGTGCTACAGGGATAAAAGTATCCTATGTCCTATTCTAGGTCAAGGTCTATCTAACCGTGTGCCAAATTTCATCGTTTGATTATTTGTTTGTATGTTAAGCTTTCCGCTTTTGGATGACATTTGGCACATGGGTAGACCATGACCTGGGTTAGGGAATGCTTTTTATCGCGCTAGTACGTTCCCGTGGGATAATTTTCGTCATCCACGCGGGCGAAGCCGCGGGCAAAGCTAGTGAATTCTAAAACTTTTACAGAATTCTTTGAGGCGATGCTACTTCAAACTACCTAAACATCATCATCTGATTTATCAAGCCTTTCCCCAGAAGCCTTTCTACCGAATGCTGCTGAGTACCAGCATAAACTAAAAACTAAAAATACCTAATAATTAACTTTCAACATAATATTGGGTCTCATTAGGGCTTGCTGCTAAGTAATAACAACCGCACGGGTCGATGGATCCGGCTACGTTTACCGCGGTTGGTCCGTGGATTGGTGACCATCTTAACATACCAAGACCCCTCTGTGCCTCGAAACGCACGTAAAGCCATTGGTTCCGACTGTCATTCGTGGATCTTTGACAGTCGTTACGGGTCGCCAGAAGCCCGAAAGTCGGTCAACCAGTCTTACCAAGGGGTATCGTAAAATACTGGTATCCAGCTGCACCCGGTTAGGCTGGAATCCGATGGAGGCCGATCCCAACATAGTTAGGAAAAGGCTAGGCGGATTTATTGGGTCTCACTAATCCTAGGTTTTCAAGAGGTTCTCAATTTGATGTCTAGTGAGATATCTTATTTCATGCTCATTTTCCTGAAAAAACATCCAGAAACATAAAAAGAAAGACTAAAATAAAAGAACTGTTGACGATCCCTTGCTACAAAAAAATGATATTAATTAAGTAATTATGAAGCCACGACTAATGGAACACGATAAATTACCTATTGTTTGTGGCACTCTTGGGTGACGACGTGACTTAAAAGGTTAAAAGGCACTGGACTAGGACGCAGTACTGCCTTGTAACCGTGGCTTGAAATTATGTTGTTTAGGTATTGAATCTTCTTTTCGTGTGGTTAGTGACTAACCTGGTGTCAGAGTTTTAAAGCCGCCCATGGGCCTCTGACTTTTCTTCACATGCCGTCGAGAAATATCTCTCAGGCATGCCGGTTTCATCACGATGTTTTCCTTCACCATTTTTGAAGCAAGTGATTATTATACAATACGCACATGAATCTGAAAAATCAGAGGTGCGTTGAATTAAAGTGGGTGTTATATAAATTATATAATTGATTGTTATTACGACTGCCTCTTTGATCTACTGGTCGCAAGCGCTACTGCTGAGCATGAGGTCCTGGGTTCGATCCCGGGTTGGGCAAAGCGTTATTGGGTTTTTCTTTCTGGAATTTCCCAGTAACAGCCCGGAGTCTGGCTCTGTGCCCGGTTCAAGGCAATATGTAAAAAAACATTTATTATAATATAGTATACAGTAATACCTTTCCTAAATACTTTTGACAATGTTGAATGTATATTATTATGCTGTTGGTGTTGTTTATTTAATAAATTTCATGTATATACAATTACATGAAATTTGTATGTATATTTGATGTAGTTATTCACCTAATAGAGACACGAGGAACAGGGTGTAAATTTCACTTATCCTCTATAGCAAAGGAAGTATGCTCTGACCAGACGGGTGTTTTGTCTGGTGGGCAACTGCCCAACGATTGATGTCGGGAAGTTGTATATATGCTAGTCGCGCCGTAAACCCTGCGCGATGCAGGATTTTGCGTAACGTCAGCGTGATGCGCAGTTCGCATTTGGCGATGTAGACGATGTGGCGGCCCACATCCTCCTTTACAATGTATTCAAAGAAAAGAGGTGACTTATTCCCAGTAAGCCATCTTTAGAACGATCAAGATATTCAAAACATATTTATTTACTTTGAAACAAACAGTATTCCAGTATTCCAAGAAAACTAATTTCAGATTATCGAGAAACTGATCTCTCTGATGTACATAGTTCATCTAAAATAGATGTACTTTAACCATAATTTATCAGAAATTAGACTCCATTTTTAAGGCAGGCACACACCTGGTGCAGCGCTAGTCTCGATAAAAAAAGCGGACAGACGCGAAAGGTACGCATTTAAAACTGCATAGCATAAGCAGCCTATAAAGTTCCCACTGCTGGAACATAGGCCTCATCTCTGTGGGAGGAGTTAGGCCATAATCCACGGCGCGGGCCCAGTGTGGGTTGGTAGATAGATAGAAATATAGAATATTCTTTATTAAGTACACCATACAATTTACAGAAATAAATCTAGAAATTTTACATAGGGTGACACAATGGGTGGTCTTATCGCTAAAAGCGATCTATTACAGACAACCTTTGGATAGATTAAAGTGAGAAGGACAGACAATACTGCAGGTAGTCAGTGGTGTACCATTTACATACACAATAAATACATAAAGCATACACTTATCACTATAAATATATATATACATGAAACAAGAATAAGGAACTATATGTAATGATGATGTTTAAGGAAAGAAGAAGTGTTTTGTCACCAGAATTTTAAAAGTGGACAGAGATTGAGCACGTCTTATCGACACGGGCAAGGCATTCCATAACTGCACTGCTTGAACTGTAAAAGACTTGTCATAAAAGCTGGTGGAATGCATCTCTAGTCTCAAGTTTCCGATCTATCTTCGAATTTTTGGGTCTAAGACATGTGGCACTCAGTTTGAGTGCCTGGGTACTTGTGAACATGAAATTCAGGGCATTTACTACTAGTCCACCACTTCTGAAAGATACACGGTGAAGTTTATTTGTTTTACAGTGTATATGAACATTCATTTTATAGTGTATACCGCACTGAGTCTGTACTTTGTCTGGTGCGCCCGTAATTTGATATTTAGATAATAACTAGAACTAGTTGAATTAACTAGAAGATCATCTAGAATACATATAATCTCTCAGTATTACGCTTGTCGGTACGAAGGTTGCTCTAGTTTAATATTCTGTGCTACAAATATTTATCAAGTTCATCTTTCTAAGGTCAACTAAGTTAAACTTCAAAGCATTCGCTTTAAATATGAAAATCTAACTCTTATTTCGTTTTAATAACTTAAGCGTATTATATTACTTTGTTTACATAATGCCAATGAAGATTTTAGAGCTCCGTAAAATAATCTCGAACTCACTAAAGATGATTGATCCAAGTTTAAAGGAGAAATAAAGGATTTTACAGTTTCGAATTCTAACTTGAATATAAAAGACGAAAAGAATTAAAAAAAAAAAATATCTATAAAAAAACGAGTATTCGTAAAGCTGTATATGTAAGTAAACATTATTAAGAGGAACAGTTGATATTAATTAGCACGTTATTAAAGAAAATGAACAAATAGTTCTACGTTGATGTTGCAGAGTCTGCCTTAAATGCTTCTTACCCTTGACTAATTTAATTACTAAGGACTTTTTCTTAAGCCATTAAGTATATTACTAAGAATGAAAAATATCCACAGAACCCGTTTTCTTCTATAATAAATAAATCAAACAAGCTAGCCCACTTTTATGCGACTGTCGACATTTCAGCACCGCGTAGCTAGCTACGACGCTACGCGCCTACGCGCCTACGCGTCTGTGGCTACGAGCTACGAACGGGTGACATTTGAAAGGACGGGACAGGACATTCAAATGTCCTTTATTTATCAATGGACTACCATTGATAAAGGACACCGAGTAATTTTGTACTTTATGAAGGCACTTTGAACGTGATTATTTGTCGTAATGTAGAGAGCTTTTTCGTGTTTTTAATGGCAATAGAATTGAGTTTTTTATGTTATTTTGCAGTCTTTTTGTGAGAATCATTACCGTTTGGGTACTAAAAATCTTTGTGCATAATGCGTTCAAAGATGGACAGCAAATTGAACTATACATTTGTATTGTGTCTAAAGTCTATTTACATCCACTCTGTTCTACTGCTACGTTTGCTTAAGTAGTTTTGGTAACTTCCATATCATATTTCCCTTTTTCTCCGGAAATGCTGGCATATACTTAAATTACATTTTCTTTCATTTAATACAAAACAAAGTATCAATGCTTCTTACCAGTGCAAGCAATCTACGCTTTCCTATGAAAGCGTTCTATCTTCAAATCTGTGAGTGGGTCATAGACCCACACACAGATTTGAAGATAGAATCCTGGGAATAAATAAGTTAATTCTAAAATTAAACATCTATTCAACAAGGTTGAATGTGAACAGTTAAAGAAAGCAGCCGAGCCCGACTTTCCCAGTGAATCACCCTGCGTGTGGCTATATAAGGCAGGGGTTTCCCGACGTTCAGCAGTACCATGGCGTCGTTGGCAGGGGGAGGACGCGCCCTCGCTGCTTCCACAAACTTTTTACGTATCACGAAACATGGAAACTTTCCAACTTGACAAGGTATGGAATTTATTATTAAATATCGGTTTTAGTGCTTCGTTGTCGTTAGTCGGTAATGGCTGGGAAATTAGTCCATTGGGATTGAGTGCGGAACTTTTAAATCGATTTTCATTTTCTGAGTTAAAAATAGTTTAGTTAGGCATGTTCGTTTCTTTGAATTACCCACTGTTGTAGGGTTCGCTGCACTTTTTAAAATCACGTAGTACTTAGTTTTCTTTCGCTTCAAAAATCAAGGGTTTTATTGTTTCATGATAATAAAAACTATCGTAAACTGATCGTCGGAAAGTTTTAAACAAATTAAAGTTATTTCGGGACAAAAATATAATACAGTGCGTTAATATTTTATTATAAGTATTAAGTGGAAATTACTATTCGTTTTTGGTCTCCCTTATAGTCAACGATAAGAGTTTTAGGACTTATGACAAAATTTTATAATGTTAATATTATAACTATCCGCGATTAGTTTAAATAATGTAGGTTTGACTGTTGCAAGTAGGTAATTTGAGCCATTGTAGGTATTTTTAACTTTTTGAAATATTATTTAGGTAACTCACTAAAAGCTGAAAGAAGAACAATACAACATTAAGTTTGTTTTGTTTTACGTACTACAGTAAGTAGTAAAGTTACTGGGTTTTGCAGGTCAGATAGGCAGTAGCTCCATGTAAAATACTGGTATTCAGCTGCATCCGGTTAGACTGGAAGCCGACCCCAATATAGTTGGGAAAAGGCTAGGCAGATTGAAGAATGTAGACTGAGTAAAAAAAAAAAATCTAGTTAGTCCATCAGACATATTTTTTGCTTTATCATATTAATTTAAAATTACTTGGATAAAACGTGTTACAGTTGGGGTTAGTAAAAAAATATTTAAATATAATTTATTTGTTTACTTAGACAACAGTGGTAATGGTAGGTACAAAAACATTAAAAGCTATGTTACAATTATAACTAAGTACTAAGCTCATATGGAAAACGGTAAAGTTAAACACTATTTTCGATTCGAACTTCGAAAGAATACTAAATGATAAATTAGTATAGTTCTAATAACTGGCTAGACACTTAAGTAATTATACACATGCACGGGTGACACGTTCGATTTCCGTATGCGGCAAAATAAATAAGCAGCTGAAGCTATTGTACGTCCTTGACCAGCCCTCGCTTACCAACTCTAGTAGAGTCTTAAGCCTAAATAACTGGCATTTTCTTTAAGAAAATATGCTAATATAGGTTTTAGGTTTTAAGATATTTATTCTCAAAAAATACAAAGTCACTTACATGAGAACAATGCTTAAAATAAATCTTATATATAAAATTCTCGTGTCACAATGTTAGTCTCCATACTCCTCCGAAACGGCTTGACCGATTTTGATGAAATTTTTTGTGCTTATCCGGTATCTATGAGAATCGGCCAACATCTATTTTTCATCCCCCTAAATAGGTAGGGTAGGGTAGGTAGGGTAGGTAGGGTAGGGTAGGTAGGGTAGGTAGGGTAGGTAGGGTAGGTAGGGTAGGTAGGGTAGGGTAGGTAGGGTAGGTAGGGTTGGTAGGGTTGGTAGGGTAGGTAGGGTAGGTAGGGTAGGTAGGGTAGGTAGGGTAGGTAGGGTAGGTAGGGTAGGTAGGGTAGGTAGGGTAGGTAGGGTAGGTAGGGTAGGTAGGGTAGGTAGGGTAGGTAGGGTAGGTAGGGTAGGTAGGGTAGGTAGGGTAGGTAGGGTAGGTAGGGTAGGTAGGGTAGGTAGGGTAGGTAGGGTAGGTAGGGTAGGTAGGGTAGGTAGGGTAGGTAGGGTAGGTAGGGTAGGTAGGGTAGGTAGGGTAGGTAGGGTAGGTAGGGTAGGTAGGGTAGGTAGGGTAGGTAGGGTAGGTAGGGTAGGTCGGGTAGGTAGGGCAGGTAGGTGTGCCGTAGATAAGTACTTAGTGCTACTCGAGCGAAGCCGGGGCGGGCAGCTAGTTATAAATATAAAGTTCGTCACAGACGTCACGGTAGCAATTATGATACACCCATCCAATGCATTCAGCTTTTAGGAAGGGTGATATTTTTTGTGGTAGAATATTCAGCTAATTGAGTTTTGAATGCATTGAATGAGTGTAACTCTTTTATAATTTGAAATATTAATTTAATTCAAAAGTTTTTTTTGCCAAACATAGTTCTCATAAAACATTGTAATTGTTACTTGACTTAGTGCAAATGATTAAAAGAAAATTGCATTGACTTCTTAAGTCGAGTAATTTTTGTTTTTGTTGAGCTAAGCTAAGTACCTAACATAGTTATACTATTGTGGCAGCGACTATTATTTTACTTAAATATTTTCTTTTTTAAATGTATTTAGCACTTCTAACCTTAAGTTAAAACGTGGACAATGGTGTGGGTTACGTGCTTGTTCAATCCTAGTTTAAGTATTTTTCTGTAATTTGTAGCATGTAACTGTTTTTTGTCCCTAATAAATAAATAAATAAATAAATAAATAAATAAGTCAGTAAATTTACAGGATTCACACTCAGTGATTTTATATAAACATTTAGGACTAAGTATTGTATTTATTCATTTTGTTTTTGTCTTGTTTTGTTATTTCACTATATGCTGCACCGGTTGACGTCATCACGTCAACGCCGGCTGTCGCTGAAAACCAGCGCTGGGGCTCTGTCTCGCATAGGGTCACAGCATGCTGAGCGATGGCCGTTTTGCGTGGATGTGACGCATATTTTCGCCCATATTATTTATTTTGTTGTTTTGTTCTTTCTTTGCGTCATGTGTACCGCAAATAAACGTATTTTCTTTCATTCTTTTTTTCTTTCACATAGTGGAAGTCTCAACCACTGAATTTCTGACGGGTTTATCATGTGCTATTAAAGGCTTACTCTTTAATAATCACACACAGACACCTATAAGAAAGACGTTAAAACAATAAACTTATTAATACTAATTGAGTACCTATAGCGCGATTGTCCTATATCTGTGTAACTTTTTAAAATATTTTTTTAATACAAATAATATTTTTCTCTCTTTTTTTCTCCAAAGTCTGTGTTCTATGTCCAGCTGTACATTATGTTAGGCTAAAAATAGAAATAATGGAAGTCCAAATACAAAAAACAACGATATTAGTGTCCAACGGCAATCAATACGAAAATCCTAATTGTATTTTAACTGTAATAGGTATTAGAGAATTGGATTGATATCGATATGTTTTTATAATTATGATCATTGCCGTAATCGTTGTATCACGGTCATCGATAATGGTGTTCTATTGTATATCAACTATTTGTGTCAAATTCATCTAATGATGTACTATTTTTATTAACATGCTTTTATTAGGTCGACCTGTATGTATGTAACTATGTAATCAAATCTAAGAAAACTAATTTAACCATCTTCTAAAGATCGTAGCGTTATGAAAATTGGCAGTTGTATGTGATTTTGATGACAATACAATAACATGGTACTGTCGAGTTGATCTGATGATGGAGCCGGAAGATATGAACTGGAACTTCATGATGGATGATCGTATCATAGCCGTGTTTGGACTTGTTAGAATGGCCTTGTAATGAACTTTGACCACGAGTAGATTTCATGGTCTGAATACGCCTATAGGTGCACGTAAAAGCGTGTTTTTTAGTGTTTTTTAAACTATTAATATTATTAACACATAACAAAACTTCTTGCCTTATGTACCTATACACGTACATTTCGCCAGTATGTTTTAGTCCCATGTAATAGGACCTATTTTTAAAAGCATAATATATCTTTTAATGTATGGACGTATGTTATGTGTCAGGTATTTGTATTGTAAAGGTTGCACTGAGCTGGCTAGCGTGTTCTAAAATTGTAAGTCAAAAAGTTTGCTAAAACCGGCAAACATTTTGCTGATTTGGTATGTAAGGTTTAATTACCAAACTGTATTTATTTGATCTAATAGGTGGTTGTTTCAAGTCTGTGTAATAGTGCATGTTGGATTTGGTCCAGTGCAGAAATACGATACGAGAAAAACCTTGTGTGGATAATAGTCAGAGAACATATTTATGAATATGAATTGAAAATATGGTTCACGAGTTATAAGCGTACTAAAAGACGGACAGAAACACGTTTTCCTTCTGTAATATGCACGGACTGTCTACAATTTCCTTAAAAAAGAGCATGAAAATCAATTGCTGTCCTACGTAGCGTAATCTTGGCAGCACTGCCACGTTGAATGGCAATACTAATTCCTTTGCCAAAGAACTGCGCACATTCTGGTCACGCGAAGTGTTGACCAACCGTTTAGCGAAGCTAGTTAGAAAGTTTAAGGAAAAGTAGGAAATACAACGAGTTTTATATTACAAAAAAAAATAACAGGTTATTTTTGCCCGACTGCGCGACGCCAAGGAGGGTAACGTTGTTTATCAGCCTATATATTTATATATGTTTGTTCCGTTGTGGCGCTCTATATATTTATATATGTTTGTTCCGTTGTGGCGCTCTAGAGACCAAACGCGTGGGCCGATTTTCATGATTCTTACGTCAATAGATTTTTCTTAATATTGTGAGTCTCACTTAAGTTATGGCAGTAATCAAATTTTAACCACGGCGACAACCAGACGCAACAAGGTGACAAAAAAAAGTTGATGGACCATGTCATGTGGGGTATCATTGAATAAGTCTTTGAAAATCATCTTAGGTTTCTCTAATCATTTTTCATTTTGTTTGGCCCTTTTTTGGTTATTTAGTAAGTACTAATAAAAGTAGGCTTATAACTAAATATTTTCGAAATAAGTCGAACTGTCGAACTTATCATTTTAGTAAGTTTAATTATTGAAGGCTTAAACTACCTTAGTTAGATAGGTACCGTTGTTTTCCGCGAAATTTCAATAAAAATATTCATGTTTTTTTTTTCGATACATTTAATTTCTCAAAGAAACTGCAACATTAAATCCAATCAATAGAGAACTAAAGCTCTAGGCTCTGTTGCCGCGAGGCGAAGTATTCAATGTTTTACAGTTTTTATCGCTGACAAACAATTACGTGATTTTGTAGTAGGTATGTACCTACCTTTTTAAAAGTTGTTTCTTAAGACATTTAGACGACAGAAGACGGGTACAAAGTCGGTTACTTTATCAAATTAAAAATACTCAATCGAGCATCAAATAAAATATTAAGATCGTTAATTTACTAGTAAAGCTAAGTAACTGAGGCTCGTAACTTACGAGCATCTTTACAAACTAAAGAGTATGGTAATTTACCTACCTTATTTATTTATTTTATTTAACAGTTTATGTACACACATATAAACAGACAAGAAGAAAGGAACAGAAGAATATGTACAAAGGTGATGCTTATTTCTAAATAAATCTCTTCCAGCATATTATAGATAGGAAAGTAGTTAAAGAGATGTAGACAACGTGTGTAAGAGAAGAACAGAAAATAAAATACATAAAAACAAAACACTCACTTTAATGCATGAAAAGCGTGAATCGTGAAAAACATTACATTATGAACATAGAACAAATAAACTTTCTAAAGTAAAAAAAAATATAGATTGCTAAAGAAACATATGTGGCTCGTGAACCTTTACGAATCGCTGCATCTTACACACACGTGTCAAGAAAACCTTTTCGCACAATGTGCCAAGGTCACGAAACTCAAGAGTTAAGGAAAAGGACGCGTACGACCCTTAATGCCGGACTCGCTACTAAGCTTCCGTAGATACCGTAATACAGAGCAGGAAAATTTTGTTGTTAGATTATCCTTCCTTGGATTTACAGTCTTCTTCCGTCTTATTACACAAGGTCAGTCTTAAGACATGGTATAATGGAGCCGCGATGAAATCAAAACTTATTAGGTACCGAAGTAGTACCAAACTGTGTTGCAATATTGCGTCACGGTAACCCGCGAAATTCAAATTTTATTATTTTTGCGTGAATGTGACGCATATTTTCCCCCAAATTGTTTATTTTTGTGTTTTGTTCTTTCTTTGCGTCATGTGTACCGCAAATAAACGTATTTTCTTTCTTTCTTTCAGTATCAAGTTGTATGTTGATCTAAATATGATTCAAATTATAATCATAGAAATCGTCAATACAACTCTCCAAGTTCATGTAATCCTATTAAATGACTATTTCATGAAATCATGACATTTTAGGATGATGCAAATGTAAGGACTTGTATTGCTGATTCTAATGATTATAATTATGTCAAGCCATATTTGTTACGGTCGCGAATCATATTTTAATCAAAATACAACCTGACACTGACCGGCAAATTGCAAGAAACGTAAAAAAAATTGAATTTCGCGGGCTACCTTAGCGCATCCCCCTTAAGGGGACTACAGGACCTAAACGTGCCTAAACGCAAGTTTTATAATGCCTAAAAGAATATGATCCACTGCAGTAAACAAAATCAGAAAAATATATGATATTCTTCAGGATTTATGCTAGTATGATAGTGTGTTGAAAACATAATACAACTAATTTGATACGATAGAAAAAAATCATGAAGATACCTCTAAAAATTTCTTTTAACGATTAAAAATCATATTAATTTACATGCAATAATTCTGATTTTTTGTCAGATTATTCTACAAGCTACATATTTGCATAATAGTGTTTTAATTTTCCAGTCCAATCAATAGATTTTCTGTAAATCGCTAACTGCTTCATATTTTGCAATAAATTACCTGCGTCGTGTCATCGCGCTTCTCTTTCATTTCTATGCAGTCCGACAGTGCCCGCGCTTTAGCTGTTGTAAGCCTCTTAAAGGACTGTGTTTCATAATTACGTTTTTATTAAACTGCAATGTTGGTCTAGTGGTCGCAAGCGCTACTGCTGAGCTTGAGGACCTGGGTTCGATTCCCGGGCCGGGCAGTGTTATTGGGTTTTTCCATCTGGAATTTCTGGCCGGACCCGGTTGATGGCACTAGACTCGCCCCCTATTACGTGGAACTTAAACATAACTGGCGAAATGTGGGTGTACTATAGGTACAACTCTGTCGAACCCTTCGGTGTGTTATTTTCTTATTACAAAAATTGGTGTCATAAAAAACTTTGTTTTGTAATAAGACCGCTTGGGTCTTATTTGCCATGATAGAGGTAGAGGCCATAGTAACACGTATTCTTGTAGATTCCAACTGGCTACCTCATCGTCTGCCTAGCCTTTTCCCAACTATGTTGGGGTCGGCTTCCAGTCTAACCGGATGCAGCTGAATACCAGTATTTTACATGGAGCGACTGCCTATCTGACCTACACAACCCAGTTACTGGGTAATACGATACCCCTTGGTAAGAATGGTTGTCAGACTTTTGGGTCTCTGACTACCCGTAACGACTGTCAAAGATCTTCGAATGACAGACGAGACCAACAGCTTAACGTCCTTGCACGGAAGAGTCTCGATACGCAATGGATGGTCACCCATCCACTAAACAACCGCGGCAAGCGTAGTAGCGTATCTTCGATCGACCCGTGCAGCTATTATCAATTTGCCTCGAGTCCCACGTAACCCTTACTACTAGAGAGTTTAATAGTCCAACTTTATGACAAACAAAGCCAATTTCTTTGAATTTCGGTCTAAAGTCATAGGTACAATTCAAGGCATGTAAATTAAATACCTTTTCGTAACGGCATGTAAATATGTGGAACATTAATTAGCATTTAGTTTTCCATGCTTGAAGACTTGGCCTAGTATGAGCATGGCGTGTGTAACATTGTTGCTTTGACACTTTCAAAATAATACTTCTGACAATTGTCAAACTTTCTATTTCCACAAGACTTTGATTTAAATTGTGAATTATTTAAAATTAGATTAAAAGTTAATAAAATACTAGTCATACGTGTACTGTGAGTGAATTTATTGGTGATGTTCTTGACAAAGGTTAGTTGCGTAATACTCGCAATCGGCGTGCGAGTATGACCAGAGGGTCTAGTGTGAGTTTCGTTTAACCATCTCGATTTTACGCATCGACCGCGTTCGGCGCTCCGATTGTCCCATCACCAGTGAAGGCCAGTGAAGGGCCAATCAGAGTGCCGAACGCGGTCGATGCGTAAAATCGAGATGGTTAAACGAAACTCACACTAGACCCTCTGGAACGTAAACGAAGTACGAGGAGTATCTAAGGATCGTATTATAGCAGGTGGCGATCTGTAGTTTATGCCTGCAGAAACATCCGTTTATGAATGTTCTATGTATGTAAAAATACTAGTCATTCAATACTACCTATGTAGTTTAGGTACTTCTATAAGGAAAATTTTGGTTAGATTTAATATAAAAAAACCGGCCAAGTGCATGTCGGACCACGCACACTGAAGGGTTCCGTAGTTGGGATGAATTTATCCCAAGAACAAACTTAACATTGTAGTTGAAAAACATTTTCTCCCATACGGAATGTATGGGGAAATCATGTTTATCAAACTGCAAATTTAAGTTGGTCGATTATTACTAGTTAACCTATAAAGCCTACTTAGCTGTGATAGTTTTCCTTGTAATTTCGTTATATATGATTGCTGTGATTTTTTTCACAAATCCAAGTAAGTACAATCATTTAGCTGGCAGGGGGGGGGGACACTTGACTATAACAAAAATTTTCAGTTAAAAGTTTAATATTTCGCCAACGGATCCTTGAATCCAAAAATGGTTTCCACAAACTCACAATATTTTTGAACGACCTTTCTAACGATGTCCCACAACATCGGGCAGATGAGAAAAAAACAAACATCCCCACTTTACGTGTAGGGGACGTACCCTAAAACAAATTATTTTTCTCGATTTTATTTTACCACTTTGTTGGCATGATTAATATGTATACATTTGCAAAATTACAGCTTTCTAGTACTAACCGTCTCCGAGCTAAGCCGCGGACAGACAGACGGACATGGCGAAACTATAAGGGTTCCTTGTTTACTACGGAACCCTAAAAAGAAAAGTTGCCTAAAATATCACATGATTTGTAGACTTCAAGCCATTTTTAGAAGCGAACAAAAATAGGGTAATGTAATGATATATTATATTTTTAGAGTACCTAATCTAAATATTTGTATTAATATTTATGGATGACTACATATTTCTGTAGGCTAGGTCGTTAATATTGCCAAACGATGCGAGTCTTCGTATCATGATTATAAACTTATGTAAATATCAAATTAAGGCTATATTTCCTATACGTTAAGGCGAGTACAAATTAGTAGTGTACGAGTATTCACTTTTACAGAACATCAAATATGCAGAAACCGAACAAATACTAGACACACACAACACAACACTTTTAGAAAGCGTTTTAGAGTATATAATAAATAAACATACATACATAACATCACGCCTGTATCTCCCGAATGGTTAGGCAGAGATAACACACACATTTCGCCAGTTATGTTTAAAGTCCCATGTAATAGGGGGCGAGCCTATTGCCATCAACCGGCCACAAATCCAGACGTCGGGCTAGTACTAAGAATATTTTGCATTCGTTTACATAAAGTATAGCCTGTGTCCATCTGGAATAATGTACAGTATAACTATTTTCTTAATATACCTCGGCAAAGTTCGTGTTTCGTCAGTCGTCGGAATTCTATCAGTTGCCCTTTGCACTTGGTAATTATGGTTGACGGCATCGCGGGCGCAGCGGTAGGGCAACTGATAGAAATCCGACGACTGATGAAACACGAAGTTTGCCGAGGGACATTAAGAAAATAGTTGTACTGTACATTTTTAATGGTGAGAGATTGTTTTTAAATAAGAGCTGTGGTTCCGGAGATTACCCTCCACGGATACACAAACTCACAACATGTCTGCACGAAGCCTTTATACGAAAAAGCTCAAGTTGGTATTCAGTTTTATTAGAACCACCTACGCCAATTTAGAAAACTCGGTGACTAAGTCTTTTTCTATAAAAATCTTACATACCCACCTATTTCATCAAAATGAACAATTGATTGGCCTAAGATAACAATACCACGGCCCATCTGTTCCAATGTCTTATTTATAAAGAATCTATATGTTAGGTTTCTTTTTTTTATAGAAATAAAAATAGGAACCCAAAAGATTTCAATTGTGTTGTTGTATTATTTCATCTGTTGTCCTACCCACGCGAACGTTCTATATAATGAATCCCATTGAGACGCGTTCCATTGATATCTATTCTTCCAAAAGCAAGTAGATGCCCTGTATCAGGAACAACGATCTCTTCCGGTATAGGTACAGTTTATTTCTCTCCTCCTATCAAACTAACCTTAATCCTCTTCAATCTGGTTTTCGACCTGATCATAGAACAGTAACGGGTCTTTTGAAGGTTACTGATGACATCCGCATGACCACAAATCTCTCATCCTTCTTGTACTTCTGGACTTTAGCAGTGCCTTTAACTCTGTTGATTTCGACAGCCTTAGTGACCCTTAAATCTTTAAATTTCTCTTTTTCCACTATTTCTTGGTTCGATTCCTATTTCAAAGACCGCTCGCAGCGGGTTCATCTCGACGAGTGTTCTTCTGATTGGTGCTCTCTTACCGCAGGTGTGCCTCAGGGTGGCGTTCTCTCTCCTCTTCTCTTTTCTATTTTTCTTAACTCTGTCACCAGAGTCATCTCTTCTCACTTCCATCTCTATGCCGACAATCTGCAGCTTTGCAATCATTTCTTAACGGAAGATGCGGAGACCGCCGTGTCTGACATGATTAGCGACGTGGATTTGACTGGCGAGTGGTCGCGGTCCTTTAGACTGCAGATCAACCCTAGTAAATCCCAGATTAACGGCAGCAGGTATCTGCGGAATAGGCTCGATGTTGCGTCCCTGTCTCCACTCTGTATGAATAGAGTTCAGATTGTATACGTAAACACGGTTAAAAACCTGGGGGTGGCCATGGACTCCTACTTACATCCCTCATTAAAAAAATCAAACGTCTGTTAGTCAAAGTCTCTTGCTCAAGAGAAAGTCTTGAGCAAGAGACAGATGTGTCATGCATGGACAGTTCTTTGCTGAAATACACGGTATTACATAAAAATCGTATTAGTGAATCCTAAAAAGTCGCGCCAAACGGAACTAGTAAACTAATTCATCAGTTACGTCACAATTCTATAGAATAGCTGAAGTAAGACCTTTCTTAGACGGAACGGGGTCAGGTCAGCCGTTCGCCATGCTTTAGTGCCTAACTTTGGTTAAAATCGCCATTATTGTGTTACATAGACGAACGTACTGCGTACTGCGTTATATTTTATTGTTACAAGTTCTTTATCGTAACATTTTATGCTTGGAGTTTTTGTTTCCGTACCTACAATAGGTTGGTGAATTGAGCTTTTTTATATCCATCCTAATGTGGTAATTCGTGGGCTGTGTTCGTGAAAACACTTTTACTTTGGCTTTTAGGTTATTTTTGTTGGAATTTTCTATGGTAATGAAGACATTGATTTGTGGGGCGACTGTTTATACATAGTTTTTTTATACTATAATTATGTCTATCTGCAAAAGACGTTGGTACCTATACCGAATTTTTTATAGATCACAAGAATATACTCTGATCTTCAAGCTCATTGGTAATTAAAGAGCTTAAACCATTAAGTTTTATTGGCACTACAATTTCAAATCAGTACAGTCAGCTTATTCAGAAGCTTTTAACTGTAAGTCCATTTCTGTAACTAGAGCTTCTATAAAACTTTTCTTTATTTATTGTCAAAATTATTAAAATCCAATATCCTTGAAACTGCTTCTGAGGAAATGCACAAGGGAAAAACCCAACCACACTGCCCGTTTAGGGGACCTAACCTATATATGACCCCAACTTAGCACTCCAGCTTCCTACCACTATACGTACGAGACAGTACTCAGTTGGTGCAAAAAGCATACAAATACGAGTAATGAAACAAAAACGCATACAACGACATATGAATCTTATGAACACACGTAGCACAACCACTTCCCCATAGCCCAATGATCCGCACACTAAATTATTCATTATATCTAGAAATTCACCACAATCGATACCATGCTAGAACGTGTTGCATAACGCGTTGCAAGGTGGGTTCGACGCTACACGGTCGAACCTATGCAGTCAATATTTTACCCCATAATGTTATGGCTAATTTTATACCTTAATAGCTCGCTTGATTGCCCCTTTTTATGGTTTCTTAAGCCTGGTTTATGTGGTTGTGAAATTCAGATCGAATATTCGCTGACCTTGGACTATTTGTGGTGCATTAAAGATGCATTAGGTGGTGTGGAGTGGCCCTGAAACATGTCGGTTTAACAAAACGTTTCGATTACTGACGCAGACCAAGTTTTCAGGTTTTCAAAAATGAATTGTTAAAAGTAGTTATTTTCAGTAATAGTTAGTTGCAGATATTTTTGTGAAAGAGCTTTTTCAGGGAAGTAGGTACCACCAGGTATTGACCAAACCTACTTAGAGATACTGCGTTCCGGTTTGAAGACTATGGGTTGCCATTCTAACTCAGAGGACGGCATAAAAAACTCTGACAACAGGTTAGACACGAACCACGCGAAAAAGATAGAAAACGAAAGAAATAAATACACTCGAGAGCAATGAATCCGGGTCACTTAAAGAATCCTAAAAATCTCGGAAACTAAAAATGCTAGGTTAATGCAATAAATTGTATTTAATAGACAATGTAATACTCCTTAAATAAAGGTATTAAAACTTCTTAGTTATTGTAAAGTTATATCATAAAAAAATCAAATTTGAAAAAGGGCCACTTTCGAAGATGGAACTACGAAATTACAGCATTTGGTTTTGCTTTTGTTTGTAATCTGTCATTTATGTGGGTACATAAACCATGTTGATAGTGCTCTATATTCATTATTCAAGCTGAAATTATGTCGCTTACGCCTGAAGAATGCACCAGAATACTTACAATGCTGGAAACCGGCCGGAGTCAGCGCGATACAGCCAGGACTGTCGGTGTGTCGCTGTCAACAGTACAAAGAGTTCTCCGACGTTACGAAGAAACTGGTTCTAACCTACGCAGACCAGGAACGGGCAGAACCAGGTGTACCACAGCACGAGAAGACCGATACTTGGTGAACACCATGCTTCGAAATCGCTTTCTCACAGGAACTGAACTCACAAATCAGTTTCGACGCCTCGGAGGAAGTAACCCAAGTGCATGGACAGTAAGACGTCGGCTTGCTGAATCTAACTTAAAACCCCTTAGACCTGCAAACGGCCCTAAACTGGAGCGTGGGCATCGTATTTCAAGACTAAGATATGCCCAGGGCCACGTAAATTGGAGTATTGAAGATTGGTCAAAAGTTATGTTCTCCGACGAATCAAAATTTATGCTCTACAAGCACGATGGAAGACACAGAGTGTATCGAAGACCAGGGGAAAGATTCAAGCAAGCATGCATCGAAGAAAAAGTAGCCTACGGTGGTGGGTCTGTACTTGTGTGGGCCGGAATTTCTTCTGAAAGTCGCACAGAGCTGGTGATCATAGAAAACGGCTCTTTAACTAGCGTAAGATATGTGGAAGAAATCCTCAATGATCACGTTGGTCCATTTATGGTCAATTTAGGTGAGGATGCTATATTTATGCATGACAATGCCCGACCTCATACAGGTAGGATTGTGAATGACTACCTTCAAGAGATGAACATTACTCGTATGGAGTGGCCAGCGCGCAGCCCGGATATCAACCCGATCGAGCATGCTTGGGACGAGCTAGGCAGATGCGTAAAACAACGAAACCCTCCCCCAATCACGCTTCGTGAGCTCAAAATTTCTCTCACAGAGGAATGGGAGAATATTCCCCAAAATCGTATAAGGAACTTGGTGTACAGCATGCCAAACCGCGTAAACGCAGTAATGGAAGCACGAGGAGGCAATACGAAGTATTAAAATTCAAGAAAATCGTAATAAAGTTCAAAAATTTCATGTTTCCTATTTTTGTTTTAAGGAGAGATCAGCAGTTTTTTTCTTTATGTAATTTTGTGTTAATAAAATGTATGGTGACTCATATTTTTTTTACTTTCATTTAAGGAGTATTACATTGTCTATTAAATACAATTTATTGCATTAACCTATCATTTTTAGTTTCCGAGATTTTTAACATTCTTTAAGTGACCCGGATTCATTGCTCTCGAGTGTATTAAAGTTTATTTGGACACAGTTCACGAAACAAAAAAGCACATGAGATATTTAGTTTTTTCACATTGCATAAGCATAATTAGCCCACTGCTGGGACAAAGGCCTCCTCTATGTGAGAGGGAGTGGGCCATAATCTAACACGCAGGACTGTGCGGGTTAGTGAAATGTCTTCGAATTTTTTGGTTCTAGGACACGTCGGTTTCTCCACGATGTTTTCCTTCACCGTTTTGAGAGCAGTGGTGATGAAATAATTTACACAAAGTAAAGTGCCTGCTTGAGTTCGAACCCACGACCTACAACTCGTAAGTAGCAGCCGTTGCCACTGGGCCATCACTGCTCTCTTTGTAGTCTCTGTAGTTCTTCAATTCTATAACACTTCATGGCAGCATTAACTGCTGAGGTTTTTCTAGCCACACTATAACAAGTGACTATGTGTTCGTGTAGTAGACACGTGTCGGGCATACTAGAGCCTAACATAAGTTAAGCAGTGACAGTGCATGTCTAGACCTCTAGAGACAGTCCTAAGAATGCTAATTATGAGCGGCGACCCTTATGCCCATAGGAATTTGACCTTTCCCACAATATACTAAGTTTTGGTAAGACTGACACAGTAACACCTACCTACGCAGCATCTGTTTCTCAACATTACCCTTCTCAAAGGATACTTGTTCCGAAAATAGAATACTTATACTTAAACGAATATTTCTATCTAACTGACGGTAAGCTTGCCCCTGGGTTATCTCATTAGTACTACATTTATTTATTCCAACGACCTTATTATGTAGTAGTTAAAGATTTGGCACGACGCCATCGCGCATAAAATTATTTCGTTTAATTTCGGTTTAGTGGGCGCTCTGTGTACGGTAATTTTGTTTCATTCATAAATACGGCGGCCATTTAGTAAGTAGGCAGGGATGGGAAACGTCGAACCGCAGATACGAGTATCCGCTTTGATCGTAGTCAATCAATCGGATAATTTGTCTGTTACATGCCGCATCCTAGTTGTCCACGTGTGCTCTTAACATGCATAATATTGCATACGTATCGCGTCTATTTGTCACGTATGCGCATAGTAATGAAGACTCGTTTGTTCGCAGGACCGACTCTCCAACATGAGGTGAACTTCAATCTTCTCAGGCGCGCGGCGTAGCACCGATGGACGCTGGAGTAGTTTAAACGCATTTATTTTTAAACGAGTTTAGGCAGTGCTTGTGGCCGCGACGACTTTGCGACACTTTATTATACTATTAGTATCCGAATCCTACGATTGTTTAATAAGTTCCGGAAGTGCGCGCGGCTAGCACGAGCTCGACTCGGCATGGACCTCCGACCGCTGGCAGGCGGGGGTTCACGACGACCGGGCACGTGCAGCTCTAGCCGGGGCGACAACCGAGCGCACCCTGGCCCCCGCACCCCACCCCACTCCCGTCGCGACCACTGCGCTAAAGATGGGCCATTTCGATATAGGCAGGGACTTTAGGAATAATTAAGGTTTTGCGACGACCAGAGTGTCAGAGATTACGGATTGTTGTCCGACCTATCGGTCGGGAAATGTGTCCGTAATTCTCTGTCGCTAATATTGAATACAGTCTCTACAGGAGAGCGTGCTTGGTATGTGCAGGTGAGACCCTGAACGGTCAGCGACTGATCGAATTCCGGCTGGGTGCCGAGGCCGAAACGGAGCAGGGCGAGGGGCTGGCGGTGGCGTCGGCCGAGCTACTGGTACGCGCGGAGACGTCGCCGCGTGCGCGCCGCCTGCGCTACACGCTGTGGGCCTTCACCGTCAGCGGCAACGACACGGCCGCCATCAGCGCGCTGGCGGGCGCGGCGCGGCGCGACCCGGCGCGCGGCTGGCAGCGCCTGGACGTGACGCAGGCCGCGCGGCGCTGGGCGGCGGGCGGCGCGCGCGAGCCGCTGCGCTTGCTGCTGGACTGCAGCGGGTGCGGCGGCCGCGTGCGCCTGCGCCTGGGCGGCGGCCAGGCGGCGCGGCCGCTGCTGCGCCTGCGCCTCAAGCCGCCGCTCGCGCGCCGTCGCCGCGCGCTCGACTGCGACGCGGCCGAACACGGCCGCTGCTGCCGCCAAACCTATTACGTGAGCTTCCGCGCGCTGGGCTGGGACGACTGGATCGTGGCGCCGGAGGGCTACTACGCAAACTACTGCCGCGGCGCGTGCGCGCCCTTCCTCAACTACCACTCGCAGGTGGTGGAGGCGGCGCGGCTGGAGCGCGCCGAGTGCTGCGCGCCCGTGCGCTTTTCCGCGCTGTCGCTCATCTACTTCGGCGCCGACTCCAACATCATCAAGCGCGACCTGCCCGAGATGGTGGTGGAGGAGTGCGACTGCCCGTAGCGCCGCTCGTGTACATAGCCTGCGCCCGCTCGTCGCCCGCCGCTGACCGCCGCCCCCGCCGCGGCTCGCTTTCGCCGCTCTCGAATCCGATTTAATCCGAATCGATTATAAATAATATTCTCGACTTGTGTAATATTTTGTTCCTCGCGTTCGAAAGACTATATCCTAAAATCGAATAAATAAATAAATCTTCGTCTACGTAGGGCTGGGTCGCGTCAGCGCAGCGCGCGCCGCGCGTGACCGGAGTGTAGTGTAGGTAGTTATATTGTAAGAGTTAGCCGCGCGATGCGGCGCCGGACGGAGTACGCGCGGCGCGACCTGCGCGCTCGCGACGCCGTGTGTAGACGCCCTAAATAATTTAATACTACGCCGTTTTCTTTCACCCCGTTTGGTGATCGCTTGTAATTATTGTAAACTGTATTATAATAATTATTATAATTATAATTATAATAAATCAACTTTTTCATAATTATTACCACATTTTTTATTTACTTACAAAATTAGTCTTAGTTCATATGAGTTTACAGCATAGTACGTCAGCATAAAAATACTTTATCAGAATTTTTGTAACGCTTCGGACCCTAGTCCTAACAGCAAACCAGTGAGTCTTATTACAAAACGAGACCTAACTGTAGCCCGAGCTTAATCCTACGGTACGAGCCAGTTTTTAGGGTTCCGTAGTAAACAAGTAACCCTTATTAGTTTCGCCATGTGAGTCTGTTTGTCGGTCTGTCCGCGGCTTAGCTCAGAAACTGTTAGTACCTACTACAAAGCTGTAATTTGGCATGGGTATACATATACATATTAATCATATTAATCACGGGTTTTGTCTCGTCTATCCTATGGTGTGGAGTGTCGTTGGAATTAAAGGTCGGTTAAAAATATTGTGGCTGTGTGGAAACCATTTTTCAATTCAGGTATTCGTTTGCGAAATATTAAGCTTTAAAGTGTTAATTTTTGTTAGAGTCAAGTGTGTGTCCGGGGCCCTGCCAGCTAAATAGTTGTACTTGGAGTTATGAAAAAATTCACAGCAGTAGTATATATAACGAAGTTAAAAGGAAAACTATCGCAGCTAAGTAGGCTTTACAGGTTAACGAGTAATAACCGACCAACTTAAATTTTCAGATTGAAAAACATGTTTCCCATATATTCCGTATGGGAGGACATGTTCTGCAACTACAATGTCAAATTTGTTCTTGGGATAAATTCATCCCAACTACGGACCCTTCATTGTGCGTGGTTCGACACGCACTTGGCCGGTTTTTTATTTACGTACCTATTTCGAATTTTATTCCGACTAAGCTAAAGTTTTTAAAATACAAAACTGACAACTTGAATACGTTGTCAGTTTTTTATTTAATAAAGAACTGTATTTCGATCACAGTTAGGTTCTTATTACTCAGTTTTTTTAAGAAAACCCTATTTAAAAGGTCGCACTGAGAAATTAAAACTTGAATGATTCAAGATTCATCAACAATAAAAAATCCACCAATCGAATCAACGATGTTTTCCCGTTCAAAATTAAATATAAAAACGATCAATCTTCAAGGATTTTTAGATTCGATTCAATGACTAACAAAATGTTAAAGGTATACAAAACAAAAGGCAAAAATATATAAATATGCAACCCCATTGTGTATGTAGGTAATAAATTCCTTGGAAGATAATAAAGCAAATGTGTTACAGCTTTCGGCTCGAAGGACCAAAAATATGGGTGTCGTATACATGACAGTTAATATTCTGCTTATCCTTTTTCAACCCAAGAAACGTACGTTTATTTGGTTGTGGTGCGTGGTACCTAATCTTAAGTACGTACACAGAACGTTAAGGATGCGTCGCACCAAGTAACAATAATAATAAACATAGCAAATTACTAGTTGCAACCGTAACTATAACCAATAATTTTATATATTAATCAACAGATTTTAAGTTATTCTTCTCCAAAAAGCGGATAAATAGTGGACTCGATTAACTGTCCATAACATAAAGCTATATGTATACATTGAGGCTACATAATGCATATTTATTAACATAAAACATGATACAAATACCTACAAATAGGCACTGCCACCAAAACTAAGAAAAGTACTCTTGTTTTTTGGTAGATGTCACATGTCTTCGAATTTTTGGTTTAAGGACATGCCGGTTTCCTCACGATGTTTTCATTCACCATTTTGAGAGCAGTGCTGATGAAATAATTTACATAAAGTGCCTGTCGGGGATGGAACCTACGACCTACAACTCGTAAGTCGTGACCGTCACCACTGGGCCACCACTGCTCTGTTTTACCAATTTCACCTTACACCCACATTATTACAAACGAAAAGGCCTAAGCACATGTTAAAAGTCCTCATTCATCATTTATCTCAAATACCTTGAAAGAATTGTAATTACGGAAGGGAAAAGTTCTAAAAATACACTCCTAAGGGAAATATGTTGCCAACTACAAGATAATAGGGGACTGTACTGCGAACACGTGGACGTAGGTACAGTCATCAAAAGAGTTTGGTACGTACACCGTAGCAAAATAAAGCAAGTAATTAAATGATTCGCCATTTACACATTGGGTTAGCAAGAAACATCAAGCTTTAAAGTTATTCTGACATCATACTATGTTTTTGGCGGCAGTAAAAAAACAGGCGCAAAGTACATCCTATACTAGTAAATAAGCAATATTTATATATTTGTAATCACGTTCTCGAAAACAGCTCTAACGATTTCGATGAAAGTTGCAAAAAAATCGATCTAGCTGGGTCTCATATCTGGGAAAATTTGTTTTCTTCGCATTTTCACCCGAGCAGAGCTCGGTCGCCCAAAGTTTAGAACAAGATGGCTACCTTAGGATATTGACATGGCAGCATGGAATTAGTATGTACTATACATGTACATTGTGAAGCTGACACAAAACCTCAATATTTAGCTAAAAAATATAATCATCGTTGCACGCCGACATAATGTCAGATGGCACATCGTTTAGTAAGTAAGTTTAAAAAAAAACTTCGGCTGTAGACCCCTCTGTTCTTTGTCACTCGTCTGTGTGACATCTCTGATTATGAGTCTTATTGTGCTTTTTAAACTCATGACACTTCACTATTTTATGAACTTGACCACTCAG
This sequence comes from Agrochola circellaris, assembly GCA_914767755.1. NCBI lineage: Eukaryota > Metazoa > Arthropoda > Insecta > Lepidoptera > Noctuidae > Agrochola > Agrochola circellaris. The sequence continues at coordinate 4,009,786 of OU611853.1, forward strand.
CACACGCAGGGTTAAAAACAGTTTTATTAAGCATCCAATTTCTTGCGCTAACTGTACCTCATAAATAAATGATTTATTATAGTGTTACCAGGTATTTCGTACTACTGAGACTGGGCACCTGGTCGTTTAGTATTTATATTATAAGTACCTATTAAAAACACTGTACCTAAGTACATACTGTATTTCCTGAAGGAATAAATAACTATTACAACATCTAATAGTAAGACTATGACGACACGGTCAGTGCCGGGAGCCCTCCTGGAGGGTTCACCTAGTCGAATATGGAACGCCGGGAGCCCTCGCGGAGGGCTAATTTTAAATGTAGGTTTTTCTTAGCCAATAAAGCATTATAAACCGTGAAAATAAAATCTGATGATTATTTTAACAAGATTTAATGTATATGCGTTGGTTTTAAAATCCAAGCATTTTAATTATTTGTTCACAAATATTCACAAAAAATTAAAAGGTTGGAAACTACATATTAGCGACAAGATCCCCCGAAAACAGTATTTTACTTCATTTTACTGTGTTTTATAACATAGTTTTAAACCTAATGCCGTTGCCGTCCGCGATGATTAACTTTAGCGCAAACGTAATGCCGGTAAACCTCCAGGAGGGTTCACTACCAATATGTATGGCGGCATGGCGTATGAGTTCTATGAAAAGTCGAAAGTGTTAAAGCAGGCTTCTTCTCACACACGACCATTATTAGGTAGTCGGAATTCATAGTTTCTTCACAATGTTATCCTTCTTCTCCAATCAGTTGTTGAAAGAGTCGTACAGCTCTGCCTCTGCCCTCTTATACAGGCATGTGTAATCATCATCTACCTAGCCTTTTCCCAACTATGTTGAGGTCGACTTCCAGTCTAACCGGATGCAGCGGAATATCAGTATTTTACATGGAGCGACTGCCTATCTGACCTACACAACCCAGTTACTGGGTAATACGATACGCTTTAATAAAAGTTTCAGGCTTCTGACTACCAGTAACGACTGTCAAAGATCTACAAATGACAGCTGGGGACGTTGCGGCTTAACGTGCTTTCTGAGGCACGGAGAGGTATCGGTATATAATGTATGGTCACCCCCCACGGCCCAACTTCGACACGCGTAGCTTTACCTTCGATCGACCCGTGCGGCTGTTATTATTTAGCCACGAGCCCCTCTGTAATGTAAACCAAATATAGGTAACATACATCTACCTCTTTATCTAAAAAGGTTTCAATTTACTTCCATGTTCTAACAAACTGCCCTTGTATGAAAGGCTCCTGAAATAACTCAACGTGCTTTGATTACATGATGTTCTTTAAAATTACTCATTACCCGACTACGGCGAAGCAAAAGGGAGGGTTATGATTTTGACTGTATGTATGTATGTTCATCTGTTACTTCATAACTTCTAAACTCCTGATCATAATTTGACAAATGAGGTATCGTTGGAAGCGTCTTGATCGTCCGCTGGTGTCGGCACATTAAATATGTCGCCCTTTAGAGCACATAAAGTGATGAACTAAAAAAAAAGTCGGAGTCACACGTAATCTGTTTATTTTATACCCTCCTAACAAGACGCGTGACTCCGGAATTTTTATTTATCTGTCTGATATGTCTTGTTTAAATACCTCTTTAGTTGACGTTTTTGTCGTAGTTGGATTCTAGATTTTTATTTTTTAAACTTTTTAAACGTAAGTAGGAGTGAGAAGTCATCAAATTTTTACCTGAGTATTGCACTCGTTACCGAGAAAAACTGAACATCTTTAAGATAATAACTCTGTCTACCCTTATTTAATCATTTATTCTAGAAGCTAAAATAATTGTTATTGGTACACGAATAAAGTAATATAATATTTACATAATATACGTATATAGGCTAACAGACTTATTTTAACTAATACTAATACTTACCTTGACAATTGATCATATATTATTCTTGCCTAACTGATTATTTATGTTCCTAGTTTATCAGTGACTTCGAGTTACAGTTTTATTATATGTAAGCGGGCACGCCCTTTATGCCTGGAAACTTCTATTCCGGTATTAGTTCTGTTTATGTTTTGAGTTTTTATTTTTGCTTGAGTATAGATTTCGATTGTTTTGTTGGTATATTGGCGAGTGCTAGCTAATAATAATAATAATAATAATAAAATCATTTATTTCTCACCACAATATTTAAACATAACATGAAGATATTGTTTAGTAATTATAATAAGCTGCCATTATAGCAAATAAATTTATTTACTATTTTGTGTTCAGTAATGTCAATTATTTTGCATACTATTGTATAGAATCAAGTTATTTTTTTTTCTAACTGAACCGACAGCAGTGCTGCTGGGGAGTTTGTTGCGCCACTTCTTCCCAGCTAAAGCACTAGGAAGTGGTGAAGGATGGGCGTTTTGGGGGACTAACTTATGTAATTTTGACGTTCGAAAAGTGCTGATTTTCAGCCTAGTTTGAATAAATGACTTTTGAATTTTTGACTTTTGAATACTGTTTGTTACGCTTTCAGATTAAGAAACTTAAATCTTTCAACTTCGTTGAAGAAAGTTACGTGGATGCTTATTGTATTTAAAAAAAGTGTCTGAAAATAATTGAACTGTTGTTTTTACCATTAAATACGCAAACTGTGACAAGTTATGCCAAGTTTAAAATTCTCGGGCTATTGATATAAGCGCCTGAGCAAAAATACATAGCAAACTGTAAGTATAAGCTTTGCACACATTAATGTAAAAACAACAGTTCAATTATTTCCAGACACTTCTTTGTTAATACAATGCAATAAGCATCTACGTAAGTTTCTTCGTATTCTAACTTGGGGTTGCTGGAGAGATGCTCTACAGCAACATAAAAATGAAGTGTCTGTACTCTTAACCTTTCAAGGTACTTTTTTTTTAAAGTATGTACAAATTGAGTACGTATTGGATACAAAAGTATTATAAACTTATAAATGGAAAAACTGGTGATGGGGTTGCTGGGGAGCATGACGTATAATTTCTTATGCAAAACGATTCGTCATTAGGTGCGTTCTGAACATGATAATCTAAAAAATTCAAAGAAATTACTTAAACCAAAAAACATATATATCTTTTTGGCTGGCTTCTTAAAGAGATATTTGTTACGCTTTTTAAAACCTTAAAAATTTACGGATTTTTTTATATATATGGCACATCGAGACTCCCCCGATTCGTCGTCAGGAACGCATGGTCTACCTATGCGCCAAAGGAGGATCCTTTGGCGCATAGGTAGACCATGACCTGGGGATAAAGTAAACTTTTTATCCCGAAATTCCCACAGGATTTCGACTTATACGGGGGAAACCGTGAGGCGCAGCTAGTTTTAAATATTCGTAGAATACATAAACTATGTAGGTACTGACAATATATATTTTAATGTTCTCTTTTAATTTTTACTTTTCTGTGCCAAAATTGGCAAACAAGAACACAATCGCCCTGTGGTGTCTGTGTATCTGTTAGCCACAGTAGATTTTCGCTGAAACTATTAAATACAAGTGAAGTAGATACTTATAGAGGATAACGGGAAAATGAGAAACCCAATTTCGGCGAAAGGAAAAAGGTCATCGTGTAGGTTGTAAAATAAAAGCTAAGTAAGAATAATACATTACATTGATAAATATTTTAACACTTGGGTTATACAGTAAGTTAACTGTTAGAGGGAGTTCCCGATAACGCGCAATAGTATGGCGTCCATACATGCAAAAAAAATACAAACACCGATTTTTTTATATTTATTATTATTAAATATTTACAAAAAATATTACATTCATACGCAAAACAAACAAACGTTAGTATTTTTTTTAGCATGTATGGACGCGGGTTAACGGGAACGCCATCTGTTAGTTAACATACTGTATATAAGCTTCCGCCTACGCTGCTCAATTCAATTTGCTCAAAGCTTGCTCAAAGCAATCAAAATAAAAAAACATTTAGAATACGGTGAGTTAAGAATATTTTAATCAGGATTAGGAACAACTAGGTGTTAGGATGTCACCGACGCCTGTGGACATCTTACTAAAAAAAAAAACGAAATTTTGATGAGACTGTTATTATGGCAGGTTTATACGAGCCCAGTACTGTGACAGTACAGAAAGTCAGTCCAGCTGCAGCGCTGACTTGCAACTGGGCTCGTGTAGATAGGTACTAGTTTCAACCCAGCTGCAGCGCTGACTTGCACGGGGCTCGTGTAGATACTAGTTTCAACCCAGTCCAGTGCTGACTTGCAACTGTGCTCGTGTAAATACTATTTTCAACCCAGTCCAGTGCTGACTTGCAACTGGGCTCGTGTAGATACTAGTTTCAACCCAGCGTTTTTTTTTAAATTTATTTAAAGGTCTTTGTCGCTTAGCGACCACATCGCCCAGTGCAGAAAAACACAAAATTGTTGGTTGTTATCTACCTTATAACTAAATTGTACAATTGTTTAGCCTTATCGGACATTGGAAAAGCAACTCATGTGCTTAGTCTTGTGTAACATTCGAGCTATACGTTCTGTAGAGCTTCATCTCTTTCCCACACTAAGGTAATCTATACTTATAATAAATCTGTAGAGAGGTCAATTCTGTACATGATATATATTTTCAAAATAACTATCAGGGGGTAATTAGTGACCGATACTGATGCCAAAAATGCAATCAGTAAAATTTTTGTCTGTCTGTCTGTCTGTCTGTCTGTCTGTATGTTCCTTATAGAAACAAAAACTACTCGACGGATTTTAACGAAACTTGGTACAATTATTCTTCATACTCCTGGGGAGGTTATAGTATACTTTTCATCACGCTACAATCAATAGGAGCAGAGCAGTGAAGGGAAATGTTGGGAAAACGGGAGAAGTTGCTCCATTTTTTAAGCTTCCGTCGCGTGTGAAGCCTTAATGGTTAAAGCTACATAGAAATCATTTATGACGGAAATGTTCTACATAAAATTATCTAAAAAATATCCTACAACAGCATATGTCTATCTTTTATGGTTGACTCACAATAACACGTGTAACTCCCGATAGCTTAGCAGTTCGGAGCTTTCTGATTATATTTGTTTACTCTTACGTTTATAATACTCTCACTCATCCCTAATTAAAAGAAGTTAATATTATTACCTATTCAATAAAAAAAGAATCATAGTAATCGGTATAGAAACACCAAACTTATACATGAAATACGCTAATAAGCCATCGCGCCGTCGCGCGTGAATACTGAATCATGCCATAAGGATTATTTTTGTGTAACGGTTGCCGCGCTCGACGCGGGTCGTGGCGGCAGGGTATAAAAAGGCGGGAGGTGCGAGCGCGAGCTTCATCATTCAATATTTGGCTGTTGATGCGTTCAGAGCGTTCGACCTTATTGACAGACAATAATTGATATTAACAAACCGTGCTTATCAGCGCGACTTTTAGTCTTTAAATAGTTTATTTGAATTTCTTTTGTTGTTATTTTATAAAATAGGTATTAGTTGTTTTGGTAGTGTTTAAATATTCATTCAAATTACAAATTATTAATAGTTTGCATTTTATTTCTTTTTAGGTGAAGTAGTAGTAGAAGTAGAAGTAGTACGCATAGATTTTTAGATACCGTAAGGTAAGTTTTGGCTAATTTATGTTCAATGATACTTTTATTAATTATAGTAGTTATAGGTATTTATTTTTAAGTGAAGTAGGTATAGGTAGGGAACTCGGCTAAAAGTAACCCAGTTGCAACAAAATGTAATCGAGGCTCAAACTTTAACAGGCTGCGATGCAGGAGAGACCGTCTTTATTCCCAGAATTCCCATAATACCAAATAATTTTCCATTCCAATTTAAAATAACGCAATTCCCAGTATTGGTGTGTTATGCAATGACAATTAATAAGGCTCAAGGGCAGACTTTTCGTGTTGCTGGAGTAGATCTCGGTGTCAGTTGATTCTCGCATGGTCAGTTATATGTCGCTCTTTCCCGGGTTAGCAGTTCTAGAAATCTTTATGTTCACGTGCCGGACGGGTCAACTTTCAACATAGTTTACCCGGAAGCTTTGCGCTGAAGTATTTTCGTTCTATAGGTACTTAAGCCTCATGTGAAAGTGATCTAAACAATATTACTAATACATTAACTTAATAACATACAAGGAGTTACACGCTGACGGAGTCGCGGGCACAGCTATTAATAATAATATTCTGCGGTTCCTTATTGCGATATTTTTCAACAGTATTGTGGATTGACATATTATATTTCCCTACTAAAATACGAAAGTTAATCTGTCTGTTACATCAAAACCACTGAACCGTGAGGAAGGACATATGGTACTTTTTTACGAAAAACGACGGAAACGCGGACGAAGTCGCGGGCAAAAGCTAGTATTAAAATAATACTGCTTTAGAAGTGGTGGTAGGCCCCCAGGATCTGACATGAGAACATGTTCTTTGAGGGTTCAAAACATGTTCTTTGAACCCTACAAAGTGTTAAAATTACTTTACATTTAGAAAGAAAAGAGAAGAAAAAATAAGAGTATGTCAGCTCCGAACCACAACTGGAGGTTACTTTATCTTTGAATAAGTAATAGGCAAAAAAGGTAAATAAAATCATGTCTTAAAAATCTGCCTAGCCTTTTCTCAACTATGTTGGGGTCGGCTTCCAGTCTAACCGGATGCAGCTGAATACCATATTTTACATGGAGCGACAGCCTATCTGACCTCCACAACCCAGTAACTGTAATACGGTAATACGATACCCCTTGGTAAGACTGGTTGACAGACTTTCTGACGACCCGTAACGACTGTCAAAGATCCACGAATCACAGCTGGGACCAACAGCTTAACGTGCTTTCCGAGCCACGGAGAAGTCTCCGTATGTTAAGATGGTCACCCATCCACAGACCAACCCCGACAAGCGTAGCTTAACCTGATGGATCGAACCTTGTGGCTATTATTACTTAGTCACTAGCTCCTCCAAATAAAATCATCTCTTAAAAGAGAAAAAAAATCCGTATCGTATTACCCAGTTCGCCATTACTTAATTTTTGAACATATCTTCAGAAATGTGGGTGTACTTTACTTATACCTTCGAGAAATACACTCGTGAACTTATTTTATGTTAAATGATAGGATTTGTTGACACTGTTGTACATTGCCTGCTCTTTAATACGCCCACCAGGCAAATCCATCGTATATCTATGGTAATTTTGAAGCCAAATATGTACATAATACATACACAAGTCGGTCAAATAACCCCAATTCTTTGAATTAGGTTCTTAAAACTTGTGTGGGATGTTCTGACGCGTTTTCCTTCCATTTACGTATGTTTTTGTTTAATTCTTTGGTGGGAAAATTCCAATGGAAATCGTCCTCCTGTGTAAATTCCTCCTATGGACATATAGAATTTATAACATTTAGATCTACATAATGTAGGTACCTAACTTCTATTTTTTATGTGCAGGTGTTTCTGTGACAAAGCTTTTAAGTTTCTTTCTTAGCCATTATTATCATCTGCTGCTTTTCTCAACGATGTTGGGGTCGGCTTCCAGTCTAACCGGATGCAGCTGAATACCAGTATTTTACATGGTGCGACTGCCTATCTGACCTCCACAATCCAATTACTGGGTAATACGATACCCCTTGGTAAAGCTGGTTGTAGACTTTCGCGCTTCTGACGATCCATAACCACTATCAAAGATCCACGAATGACAGCCGGGACCTACGGCTTAACGTCCTTTACGAGGCACGGAAGGGTCTCGGTGTGTAAATATGGTCACCCATCCACGGACCAACCACGGCAAGCATAGCTTAACCTGATCGATCGATCCGTGCGGCTGTTATTATTTAGCCACGAGCCCCTTCCAGCCAGAGCCTACACCGTAGGTAGCAAGCCATCGATGAATCTGTGTGCTTCTAAGGGCTAAGGGTTAGCCCACACTAACGCAATAGGGAAGACGATAAAACATTTTTTTAGTCCGTCATGGAAGTTATTAAAAATTAAGAGTCAAGAGTATGTAGATTTTATAGTTACTTGTGACGTAGCGACCCCCACTTCCCTACTTAAAATGCGTCTTATCTCAGTAATTTTTTATTAATTATATGATAAAGCAAAAAATACGTGTCTAATATTTTTTTATTATCTGACTGACGGCTAAATAAGAATATCTTTTTTTTGCCCAGGCATCATCCCTATTGCTGACACCATTTTACCAATGGTGTAATCTCTAAGGGTTAGTCACGAATATCAGGATCACTTGATGTGTTTTAAATACGAAATTAGAATGGAATCATGGAATGTACTAGTATTTCGATAAAGAATGGACGCATGTAATTTCCGAACATCAAGGAAATATACACATACCTAATCGTGTGAACGAAAAACCACCGTGACCTCTCTTTGTAACTGCTACGCGAATATTTAAAGTTAGGTAGAAAAAAAAGAAAGAAAAATATTTTTTTTATAGTTTTTTTTTTTTTTTTTGGTGGATCATTTATTGCCGAGCGAGGGAAGCGTCTCTGCTTTAAGTCTAGCAATATTTGCTTGTGTGTCAGTTTGTTGGTACTCCTCTACAACTCGTATTTTACAACCGATCTGGACAGAACTTGGTAAGTATACAGGTTTTACGAATTTATTGTATTTTTTTCGTCGGGGATTTTTGTTTGGAGGGGTACTTCCTCCAAAAACGGGGGAAAAAGGAGGCTACCGAATATCTTCGCCTTATGAGATCCGATTTCGATGGTTCTTTTTTATTTTAAAGATAGTAACTTTAAGTTGGTCTTATACAAATTTGGTGAAGATCTGATGAGGATCTTCGCCGTATGAGCAGAATAAGCCCCCAAAATGCAGTAAATTGCTCATTTCAAGTCAGTGGAGTCGGCCCTTCAATTATACTAGGTAGGATTAATGGAGCACATGGGACCACTTTCTTATTACAAAACTAGGCTGCAGTGTTACCTCTGCTAATTAATTTAGTGGTATATTAATTGTTGCAAAAAGTTTGTGCTCGCAGAACTACTAGGTAGTTTTATAAACCAACGTGTTACGGTCGTATTCTGAATATCAGCGCATGGCAACTCCTGTCGTTTGACCAAATTTAACCACCATGACAAATCAAAAAATCTCAATCGGGCCTAGTCGCGCCGCATCGCGTCAGTGTGACTGCAGACTTATAAAGATTTAGTTGTGGTTCCCGAGCCCGGCAGACGCTCGGCGCAAGTGTCCGCACAATGCCAGGCGCCGAGATGTCGCACCTCGCCTTCGGCTAGGGCTGCTGCGATTCACTCGAGAGCTTGTTTTAGTTTAGGTCATAAGTTATGCCCTAACACTTGCACCACAAATCACTAAACGCATTTAACGCTAAACGTTCTTAATCTATTTCCAAAAAGGAGGAGGTTACATGTTCGTCGCATGTTTTTTTTTAATGTATGTCCGCCGATATCTCCGTCAATAGTGGACCAATTTTGAAAATTATTTTTTTGTATGAAAGTGTGTGCTTCCAAATTGGTCCCATATAAATTGTATTAACTTTGCTTGGATAGTTTTTGAGTAAGCTTCAATAATACGTATTTTTCCCCACTTAGTATATGTGGATGATATGATGATAACTTCCTGTCACTTTTATTTAGATAGCAGGTAGTGGTTATTCGAATTTGTTTGGGGTAGGTAGGTACCACAACTAAAAAGTGAAAGTCGGTTGTATTTTTTTTTTTTTTACTTTTTAAACCATCATTCTGTCTCTATCTCCAAATGATTGACAGAAATAGAACAATGTTTTAAATTCGTCGTCGTTTTTATTTTATTTAAGTAATCAATGGCATCCACAGGTAAGTTTTCTGATCCATTTGTTTACATTCTCATCAGATACTTTTGGAACAGATTATACTCGTACCTACCAGCCTGCAACAGTCTCATTGCCGAGAAGAGAACATGACCTCATGAAGGAACGAGAATTATCACCACGCTTTAATTTATTTTATTACAACTCTACCCCTGACTCGACCCTGACATAGGAGACCTAAAGTCCTATGAGTATATATGAGACGAATGGCCTCATTTCCGTACAGCTTTTTTTAACCGTACGGGTAATTAAGAGAATAAAGGCTCCCGCAACGACGCGCGACGCGACTGTAGTTGAACAATTTCTATGAAAACTTCATGGTAATGGTTCTACCAGAATAGCGTCGCACCATCGCGTCGCGCCTGTCTACGGAAGCCAGTTAATTCATTATTTTTCTGTCTGGTAGAGAGAAGACTGTAAAGCTTCCTGAATTGGTTAGAAAAAGCACAACGTTAAGACTAAGAGAAGTAAAAGTTTCCACTTCTCTTTTAATCTGGTGCTATTTGTGTCAAGAAGGTGTAAGAATTAGCAGGCAGTGCTACCTTCTGCTGCTTCAAACTACCACATTGCTCAGCACATAATCTATCCTGTATCCTGTACTGCCCTGTGAACAATAATTGTAAGTACGTACGATTTTTTGAAGTCTTCTATCAAAAAAATGGACCGTCTGTAGCATATACGTCATAGACGGTCCTACTTGTTTTTTTTATTTTTTTGCGGCAACCCAAGAGGTAAGTACTATTTTTTCCAATGGAGGTACTAAATAGAACAAATTGGGTAATATACCCTCGTGAAATTTCGACAAAATCGATGACTAGAGCCATCACTGCCATGTCTGCCATGTGAAGCGGGAAGCCTTTAGGTTATGGTCCAAATAGGCAGCAAGGAGTAGCGAGTAGGCAACCCTATCGCGCGTCTGGATAGCGGTGTAGGACTGTGGGCGATTCGGGCGACGCGAGTGCGTGCGATCGATGGGCCTCGCAGACGACGCGGCGCCGCCACTATTCAGCGGACCCGAGTGGTAGGTAGCTGTGTCAGCACTGGCGGATTTACACATAGATACTCCAAGTATAGGCTGTAAAAAAATTACGCTCTTTCAATTGTCAGTTCCTGGATTATTTTTGCAAGCCAACAATTACTTTGAAATTGCACAAGAAATAATTCCACCACCTCTAAAGCAGTGTACTATAGTGTGGGAAAGAAATGAAGCTCTACAGGACGTATAGCTACATCTCTTTCCCCCACTGAAGTAAGATTAAAATAATACTGCTTTAGAGTTGGTGGTAGGCCCCCTGAGCTAATCAAAGTTCAATCATGTGCGACTGCTATACGAGGAGGGGTAATTTGTAAGGCGGCAAAACAAAATGATGTCGCCCCCCATATTCTGAGTTTATGTAGGCATTTCTAGTAGGTACTCATTCATTTAGCTGAAATTGAATAATGCCAAAAAAAATGCTACTCATGGACATTTTCATCGAAAAGCAAGAATGTGGGATGCAAGAGCGTGTGTGTAGAGTACGAATTTTTTTACAGTTTGTCTCGTAATTCTCAGTTAGGTGTCTTTTGAATATTCATACGGAAAGGGAGTTGCTTTGTTGACTTATGCAGAAAAATCACCTGGGGAGGACCGCCCTTACCCCCCCCCCCCCCCCCTTAGTCCTCCAGTGTGTTGCGTGCCTTTGCTACTTACACAATAATGTACATTTGGTAAATTAATTGCACTTACAAACACTAAAAAATAATATAGGTACAATAAATTGGGTAATGTGTGATGTGTAGTTACCGTGAATTCAATACATGATTCTAGACACCCCAGAGTAGAAATTTTTATTTATTTGTTTACTTATATATACCTACTTTTTTGTACAGCAGAAAATACATAGCAAAAAATTAATTTAAAACTACAAAACATACAATGGGCGGCCTTATCGGTAAAAAAACTGCTGTATACAGTTTGATCGTGTATTCCCATTCGGTATTCCTATTTTGTATGCAGCAGCAATTTTTCGATAGTCTCACGACAAATTTATTTTGTTTGTGTCATGGTATCTTCTCGTCAATGCGACAGTTGCAGGCTGGTAAATCACCATAAAGATTTTTCGCATTTGACAATTGAGGTCAACGAATGATTATCGGCAATCATAAAACTTGAGGTGAATTTCAATTACAATTTTCGCCAATTTTTCAACTACAATTTAATAGGATGTTGTTCAAACGACAATTGTTGGAAAAAGAGATGAGTGTGTTATCTACTAATTCCCTGAAATGAGTGATTGCGTAAGAATTTATCTTGAACCGGGTTGTTTACGTTTTCATCAGAGAGTTTTGGAACATCCATAGTGGTTTTGTGTTAAACTATTTTTATTATTTTCTTACAAGCCAGCTACCTACCTCTGCGCGTTTATCTCGGTCCGGCGCCCGCCAGTCTGTCTGCGTCGACAGTAAACAGGCAGAGTTTGGACGATATAATGCACCGAACAAACATCCGCGCACCCCCTCTGTGGAAACTTGGAACCGGCAGAGTGACAGCCCTAGCGGAATTAATCGCATTCTATTGCACACCAACAGCCTACCTATTCTGTAAAATTATTGGCGTGAAAACTTAGGTGAAGTGAGCTGTCAATTATGTGTCAAGTGGAATGATAGCTCACTTCACTTATATAATTTTCATGGTGAGTTTTTTAAATAGTAAGCCGGCAGGTAGATATGTGTAGGTATATTGCACCCGCACAAGCTTATAAATATTAAGCACTTTGATAATGTTTATTGCATATTGAAAGGACAAAGTACTGAATAGTTATGAAAAAATAATATATACAACACGTTAGTTACCTAGTCGACATATACACAAGTTCCCGACTTCAACCCCTGGAAAGTTGCCCGCCAAACACGACACCCGTCTGGTCGGAGGATCCTCCCTTTTCTCTATAGGATAAGTGAACTTTACAACCTTTTACGCATACAACAACAAAAAAAAAAAAATGCATTTATTGTGTCTCGCAAGGGAAGATCAGGAAGGCAATTCTCGCGCATCTCACATTAGTTATTGTCGCTCGATTCGTACTTTTCCCTCGTAAAAATCGAGTAGAGCTATTCTCGCCATGACGATTCGACGATTCCTCGCAGGAAAGCACGCGACATGCCTTAATTTACATGCGACATGCAAAGAGTGGTCGGGACCAGTCGACACGTTCATGACGTCATGTCGACCGTCGGACCAACGTCAAACAGTTGTTGTGTCAATCATGATTAGTCAATGCGGAAGAAAATAATAAATGTTTTTTTTACAAAATGTGTTACACGAGTTCATAAACATCTCAGAAACGCTGCGATCGCCACACCAAGGAAAAACACACGAAGAAAACTTCAAACTACAGTCACAAAACTATAAAAAAGAAAGTAAAAATCAGTACCGTTCAGTCAAGATGGACAATACATGACCCAAAATCTAGGGACATAAACACAAGCTCACGGCTTTCCCCATGGGGGAAAAGAAAGAAAGTGTGGCGGCATCTACATCGCCACATGCGAATTACGCATCAAAGACCTGACGTCACACAAAATCCTGACGTCACACAAATCCAAATTATACTCTGCTACTACTTAGAATACTTAAATAAGTTTACTTTTCTCATTTCTTATAATAATAAATACTAAGGTCTTCGAACAGTGCGCCTTGCTGACTGCTGGTTGGTCACACTCAGAGTGCTATGGAATAAGGTGTGTTTAAAGTAAAAGATCATGAATGATTTTTTGCTGAAAAGGTTCTAGACTAGAACCTTTTCTAGTGTCACCAACATAACTTTAAAGTTAGAAATTTGAAGATACCTACTGAAAATAAAATACTATATTTTTTAATCATAGTCAAATGCTCTATAATGTATTTTCCTCCTCACTACGCTTTTTCACACTTTCCTCCCTCATGAATTAATTTGTGCATAGTATCAAGTTATCAGAGTATAACTTTTCCCATAAATTGCAACATTTAATATACATGGTACCTACCTTAAGACCTAGGCCAAATATTTTTTGATATCCGGATAGCTTATGACTAGAGATCGGATATTCGGATGCATATTAACCTAAAGTGAATTTTTGGCTAAGAAATGATGGAAGTGGGTTCTTAAATATTTTTTACTTAATATAAATCCCGAAATTCAATCAAATGCGGCAATGCACAACTAATCAAATACATCGCACCTTTGGTAGAACAAGGGCATAATTGTCATAAATTGCCAAAATGACTTAAATATGCAGAACGATACACCTAAAAGAATATAGTATATAGTTTATGTCATACAAAGCAGAACAACCTTAGAACATTATTAACATAGCTAGACCACATTAAGTACAAAAAATATCTTATAAAATTACTCTCCTGTAAAATTGCAAAAACTGAAATTGTGCCCTTGTTCTACCAAAGGTGCGACATGGTATGGGAACAACTTATCAGCCCTCTTATGAAGGTTACTTTTGCGGTGTTAATATAAAAATGTATATACCTACTATAAACATTTTTAAACTCAAGGCACCGAGTTGTTTGTTGCTATATCGCACCTTTGGTAGAACAAGGGCATAATTGTCATAAATTGCCAAACGAATGTCTTTGTCCCTCCAGTTCAAAGGGCCTTTTTAAAGCATTTCTGCATATTTAAGTCATTTTGGCAATTTATGACAATTATGCCCTTGTTCTACCAAAGTTGCGATATACTGTGCCAATTTGGCAACCTACTTTACAATATTGGCTAGCATTTCTACAGTCAAAAAGTACAAAATTTATCAATTCCGGAATCGCGAGATTTTTGCGATCGATACAAAAGTGCATTCCATATTATCACACACCTGAACGTAATTTTAAAATACTTTCGATTCTTTTATCAGAACTCTCAATTTCCCGACCTCCAAGACGTTCCGCTCGGGACTAAATGACACGGGGCGAGCGCATGAAAAGATGAAAACGCTTGATTTTGGAATTAGTGGTATAAGTATTTTCATATTTCACATTATGATGGCCGTTTTCTATCACATTTTTTACGACCTTTATTATGGTATAAGTTTTATTATTCAAAGCCTATAACTCAAATAAAATGATAATTAGACCATAATTTTGACGTGTCTTTGCGATTTAATTGGATGCAGTAAAGTGCACGTAATCGTGTATCGGACGGCCGAAATACCTAGATCGAAGTGTGAAATATGTCATAGGTATGTTTTTTTCAAAATTGTAATCCGTGTTATCTACGAATAAAAATGATTACAAAATGAAGTTTTTCCGGGTAAACCCGCCATGGCAACAACACTGGCAAGGACAAAGTTGTAATGAGTAAGTTAATAAGTAACATTTGAACACTAATCTTATCAAGTTAACTATATCCTATTTAGAGGGAAATCCGGTTTTCGTAAAAATAAATTAATTTAGTGATAGTGGAGTACTTAGTTCAGTTACCCCATGGTAACAGTTTGACTGAAGGGACTTTTGTTTCAATGCAGTAAGGTTTTCGTAGTTAAACTAATGATAGATGTTCTTCTGTGAGACGCATTTTTGACTTAAAAAAGAATAAAGCTTCGTGCAGAATAGCGCGACGCGACAGCGCGACGCGTCACCGGTTATTGTTGTACCGTAAAGTTTTCTTAGAAATTGTATTGTTCGAGCCGCGTCGCGCCGTCGCGTCGCGCTGGTCTGCACGAGCCTTAAGAGTGAAAGACTAGTTTAATGTATATTTTAAATCTATTTCTGTATTTTTTTTTAATCTAAAGTATATGATTTTTTTTGTAGATATGTGTAGGTATATTGCACCCGCACAAGCTAATAAACATTAAGCACTTTGATAATGTTTATTGCACATTGAAAGGACAAAGTACTGAATAGTTATGAAAAAATAATATGTACAACACGTTAGTTACAGCACAAACGGTGCTCTTATCGATAAAAGTAATGACTATTCCAATTAGGCACTAGTTTTAATTGGATTTTTTCATCACTCTACTTCCTTTAGTTGTAAGATATGGTTTATATCGGTGATTTAAACAAAATGAAAGTTCTTCATAAAATATTTCAATTTGATATGGCAGTGTCCTATGAATAAATAAATTTAAAAAACTATAGACTTTTGAAGCGGAAATAGCCCTACCGCGCAGCCGTGTGCGCAGTGTGCGTGGTTCACGAAGCAAGCGGTCCTGAATGCAGTTCTCATTCCTCACCAATTTTAACGATTGAATTCACCATCCTTCTGCCGGTTCTGCCGTTATAATTTTAAATTAAGACTAAGTGATGCTAAGAAAAAGTGAAGTAAGTATTTCTATACAACATGTAAAAAAGCCCTGTCCGATCCGTGAGGGTGATGTTAGGTATCGTACTCAGAGTATAGGTATTTATGTGGAAACTTTAAGGAAAAACAAAAAACACGTCACAATTTTTTTAATTGGGAATTTTACCAGCTATCTAATTACGCAACACATTTTCGTTAACAACTCCGACTAATCTGTTTCAATTTGACAGGTCAACAACATTCATTGTGTTATTTACGTTGTTGAACAGATTTTTTTCGAACGTACGAAGCAATGGATTAGCAATCTGTTTCAAAACGATTCAGATTCGGATTGATCGTGTATTACGTAATTAGGGTACAGCAGTGGTATTCTGTAACCATCTCACCGTGAAAACTTAGGTGAAGTGAGCGTGGAGTGAGCTGTCATTCCACAGGGATTGACACTATTGACAGCTCACTTCACCCAAGTTTTCACGGTGAGATGTTTACAGAATAGCATGGCTGGTTATTACATTGGGCGCGGGCGGCCGTAGTTTATCCTTAAAGTCATAACATATGACCCATGTTGAAAATTTGCTAATTTTTTATGAATTTGGGGTAATTTTGGTACTAAAAATGTGAATTTTAAATAGCAATAACTTTTTATTTTCACATAGTTTTTGGTAATATTATTGCCTTACTTATGTGCACCTTTCAGATCTGACAGGTTTTTGTTACATATTGTACCACAATGCTCAAAATTTTTAAAAACAAAACTGTATTTACATAACTGAGTAGAATGACCGTCAATTTAATATTGTGATTCCATTTTCTTCTATAATTCAGATGCATGATGCGACACGTCAGTAAATATTAGACTTCGTTAGTTGAACATTCATTTGGTACGTACTACCGGGAATAGATACCTAATAGCCGAGAAAAAGTCATTAGACTCCCTACCGCTGCGCCCGCGTTTGTGTCAACCATAGACATATCGCACCTTTGGTAGAACAAGGGCATAATTGTCATAAATTGACAAAATGACTTAAATATGCAGAAATGCTTTAAAAAGGCCCTTTGAACTGGAGGGACAAAGACATTCGTTTGGCAATTTATGACAATTATGCCCTTGTTCTACCAAAGGTGCGATATGCCTTTGTCGTCAACCATAATTATTTTGTTACGCGTAAGTTTGAATCTGTGACATCTTATAAAGTATTAATTTTGATGTTAAGATGTCAAGGCATATTTTAATCTAAATTAAATGCCCAATTTAGATAACATATTTTATTGGATAAATATAATACCGGTCATAATAGCTTCGGAAATAACAATGAAATTTTTATCAAATTCTGATAGATTAAAATGGTTACTGTAGGTCAGTCATCCTTAGAAGATAGACAAAATTATGCTATCGCGGACTTTTTTGTTGAACTTTTTAGATCAGCAATTCGGTAGAATATACATTTGATATATGCATTTTTCCGACGTCTTCGACAATAATCGTCATATTTCAGCCAATTTACACAAAGCCATAATGTGCATTAGAATATTTTTTTTTTTTTGTTCCTCTCAAATAGAGCACCTGCCATCTAATCTCTTCACCACCCTTGGTTGACTGGTAGAGAATGCCTAAGGCATTAAGTCCGCCTTTGTACCTTTTTGGGTGTGAAAAGTTTAAATAAATAAATAATTAATTAATAATTATACTCCAAAACCTTCCGCATGAATCACTCCGTCCATTGGTGAAAATCCGTTCAGTAGTTTTTGAGTTTATCGCGTTCAGAGAGACAGACAGACAGACAGACGCGGCGGGGGAATTTATTTTATAATATGTAAGAATGATGTAGGGATGTGATCAAACACAAATAGATGTCTTCTGTACGAATGTTGTTTACTTAGGTAGTACCGAGGTAATTGCTAAAGTCTAGATTTCTAGATCAATTCAAGTTACGTTACTTATTACTGTTACCCTATTTTATTCATGGAAGATTTCAATTGGCCTGTTTTTCTTTCATTGTTGTTATAGTTTCTATATTTAGACAATTTATTTTTTGTGATATTTATGAAGGAATCTCTACGTACTCAGTACTGTGTGTGTATTTTATATCTAAGTCATGTTTAAAGATATTTATTTGCAAAAAAGTCGCAAAGTGTACTTAAGTGTTCATGAGAACAATGTTACAAAGCAAAATTTTTATTATGAAGTTCGTCACTATCGTCACTACATCAATTTTATGATACGCCCATCCAATGCATTTAGTTTTTAGGAACAGTAAGTACTTACCTACTATCTTCCTGAAGATAGGGGCACCTCGCCCAATTATATTCTTCTTTTTTTTCTCATATAATAAAATCATTTTAATGAGTAGATTATGTCAACAAAAAATTAAAACAACATTAAAATAAATTGACTTACTGTCAAATAAATTAATCTAAACAATTATATTAGTTCATATAGTATTATATTTTAACAAACAAGTGTCAAACAAGTCTTTGATTCTAAAGCACTTATTTGTTGCTTGGGGGGGGGTACATTGCAGTAGCTTAATTGATTAGTCCCAAGCCTTTTTGTCATCTAAGTAGTCTTTAACTTTATAGTAACCTTTTTGACATAGATTGATTCATTGATATTTATTAACACCAATTTGACAATAGCACCTTAAGACGCAGATAGGTATATGCCAGTAGCCTTGAGTGGTTAGCTTGCGTGTTCTGTGCTGAGCTCACGCAACGCGTCGTACGTCCAGCCAGTAATAGGACTCGCCCATCCAGGAGCGCTGTCCCAAATTAGACTCATTATTAATTTATTATACATAAAAGAAAAGGTATTTTAATAAAACACGTATACTAAAAGATCAATAATTAAATTATCTTTAAAATGATGAAGGTTTCAGAAAAAAACGCTTGATAGATTTTGCGTGATTCTCAGTTTTTTATCCGCATTACACAGATCTTTACAAATTAATTTAACTATGTAATATAAACACAATCCAAAATATTCATATATTAAATTATTAAGCAAATGCTCTAATTTAACATATATTTTTTCCAAATCATTAACACTACTCGTTTAGACGTAATCTTCAGTATACAATTATTAAAAGTGGGTTATCGTCGCCCAGCGTTCGGGTAGCTACACAATAGCTTCGCGTCCCACATACCGCAGTGTCTCAAGACGTAAGTCTTTGTACAGTGCGTGTTGCCAGTGATTGGCATTTGCACTGAAACGTGGTCGCTCACAATGGGTCTTATAAGAAGGCGAAAAATCACCCAAAGGGCAATGGAGAGGGCTGTGTTTCTCTACGTGATTAAATCAGAAAGAGCCAAAGCAACCGACATAGCCCGAAGAATTGACAAACTTAAGTGGCAGTGGGGAGGGCGCATTGCTCGCAGAACAGATGGCCGATGGTGCCAAAAGGTTCTGGAGTGGCGACCGCGTACCGGAAGACAGGGTTGGAAGGCCTCCCACAAGGTAGACCTTGTGAAGACCGCAGGAATCCGCTGGATGCGGGAAGCACAGAAACGCGTGTGGCGGGTCTTGGGGGAGGCCTATGTCCAGAAGTGGACGCCTTTCATGATGATGATGAACGTAAATAAATGTGAAGAAGTCCTGGAGGGTAGGGGAGGAAGTACTTGGTCAAGGCTGAAACCAACATCACTAACGTGTGTTTGGTTGAGAAATGATTCGGCTCATGCATAGGTAAGCATGAGCCGAATTCCGAGACCCGCAGTTCCGTTCTGTCAAGATGGACAATACATGACCCAAAATCTAAGGACATAAACACAAGCTCTCGGCTTTCCCCATGGGGGAAAAGAAAGAAAATGTGGCGGTATCTACATCGCCACATGCGAATTACGCATCAACGATCTGACGTCACACAAATCCTGTATCGCGCAATTAGAGCTTACCGCGCGATCGACATACGAGTATATACAAGCTCCCGACTTCAACCTCTGGAAAGTTGCCCGCCAAACACGACACCAGTCTGGTCGAAGGGTCCTCCCTTTTCTATAGAGGTTGAGTGAACTTTACACCCTGTAACTCAAACCTCAAAAAAAAAAAAAAAGTATTTATTGTGTCTCGCAAGGGAAGATCAGAACCTAAACTACAATCACAAAGTCCTGTACGAGGCCAAAAGGCTCCTATGATCCTATCTCAGCATGAGAAAAATTAGTCTCATCCATCTAGAGATAACGTTGATTATTATTTATTTTAAACTTGATGTTCGTAAGTATGTAGTTTGTACCTACGAGGGGTAGGCACAGTTTGTAGATAAACCAGAGACATGACAATACATGTTCCGCGTACCTTTAGCGGTGTGCGGTCGAGTACATATGTAGCATGCATGGCATTCCCATGACCCACCGTTGACATACTCGAATACCTAAAGTGACTATCCCAGCCTACGTATACCCCTTGAAGCGAATACACGCACAGCCAACAAAAGAGACAGTATGCTGTACCCACAGAACAGACCACTTTTATCTGTTCTGTGGCTGTAGGTACAGCCAGCTTGCATCAAGTTGCGATTTGATCATATAAAAAAACACCACAGATTATCCTTCTAACAAATAGCAGTGGGCTTAAAACGGCCGTTTTGGCAGAATAATAATATGATAATATTATGAAATCACACAAACATCGCATTCATAATATAAAGTATCTTCGTTCAATTCATATTACGCAATTCATCTGTTTGAGAGTTTTATATTATAATGAAAAAACATTTAAACTGTAGAAATAAAAAATAAAAATCTCATTTGATTAATAAAAACTGAAAAGAAAAATTATCCGGTAAAATTACGGTCTTAATTTTTTTCATGCGGCAATATTTACACCAAATATGATTCTGATATGAATTGAATTGCAGCTAAAATTGCTGAGAATTCAGTAAATGAATTGCTTTTAGAGGAATTGCTTAATGTGGCCGTTTTAGGCCCCCAGACCCATTGCATACAAGACATACATAAAGCTTCCATAAGGATTAAATTCTTTTTCTGTTATTAGTTATGGTAATAGATCCTGGAGAAACAAATGGTAAATCCTATACAAATAACTTCTAAGTACATATTATTATAATAATGCATGGAGGCCAAAATGTACAATGTACCTATACCAGATACCTACTAAATACTTCATCAACAATTTAACATTTTACCTCCTACGTACTTACATTATGTGCAATTAAATACAGTACCTACTTACTGCCCTATGCTATAAGTAGGTAGGTAGGTACCATTTATGCATAAGGCGAATATTTTTTCCACTGATGGGACGAGCCTCTTCTTTGATCCACCGGACCCAGTGAGGGTAAACCATCACTTTCTTAACACGCAATTCTACGTCATTTTGACACAAGTACCGGTAAATGCATACAATATGCTGATGTGACCTTAAAAGACGCCATAGTACTGGTTCGCCATGTTTTTAGAAAGTTGTGTCTATCTCGCTCGCACGCCACCATCATATCTCCCGTCTCGCTCTACACGTATGAGAACAGCTTCATTCACTTAATCTAGGTTTAGACGTCGTACGCAAGGTGCGTCCGCGCAAAAAATAAGAAAAACAAATAATATAAATACGTGAAACAGTGCGAAAAATACAACATGGAAAACGATACTGTAAGTTTTATTTATTCTTTATTATTTTCAATTCATTTCAATAGATAATTGTATAAACTTACGTCTTCTCATAGAGCTTAATCTGGCATAGATAACTTGGTAAACATTAAGTAGGGTGGTTACCTACCTAGGTACTATAAGCTAGAAAAAATTGGACATAAGTACGAAATAGGCACATAAGGTGCCTATTCCGTATGTTCAAGTTTAATGATATAATTATATCTTGACATGTAAAATTTGTTGATTTACTTAAATTGAAAGCTCTGTCAATATGATTTATATTAACAACAATATCTACTTACATACAAAAACAAATATTCTTATGCATTAACAGCGCACATGAAAATTATCTAACAATGTAACGTAGGAATGCAAACTGCAAATCTACTCTTTCCAATAAAGTAGATTAAAACACATGCTTATCTACCTGATTACTCGTAAAATGGCTGTCAGCTCTTCAATAAAATATAATTTTTACAATAAAAGAAAAAAACAACTGACAGTCGGTGTCTTTGGTTTTGAATTTTCGTTTTTTGCCACCGACTTCCGAAATAAAGTTATTTTTAACTTTGTCGTATTTTTTTTTTAGGAAGCCGGTTGTATTTTTTTATTTTGTAAAAAAGTTTTCTTTTTTAAATCCGTTATTTATATCCTATTAGAAATAACGGAAGTCTCTTTTTGTACGTTGTATGTTCAAAAAATAATTTTAGAATTTGTTCTAACTTTATATCACACCTAGGTATAACAAAACATTTATTTTATTCGAAAATACACTTTAATAATCGAAGATACTTTCATTATACCTACCCACAGTATATTGAGCCCTGTTATCGGATCCTTGATAGCGATAATAATGCGATACCTTTGGCCATGGGTAGGCATTTTGATTCCCAAATATATTATGATAGCGCCATAGCGCTTGGTATCAATTATCGCTATCGAAATTAAAAAGAATTTTGAAAATCCGTCTATGACAGAGATAAGCCTGAACATGCATAAAATATATAGACAGGCTGTACAAATTTCGTACTTACTGAAATTTTAAGGATAGCGTTCACTATCGGGTAGGGTAATTTTGAGATTTTTAACCGACTTCCAAGGGATATCGACGCGAAAACGGTTATCTTGGATTCAGTACATGATTCTGAATCCCCCAGCATTGAAATTTTTCGTCGGTTATTTTAAAAAAAAATCTGCTGTTCCTTTTCTATAAAACAGCATTTTTTTTTTTAAATCCCTGACTCCCTCTATAATATAAACCTCCGTATTGATAACCTCCTTCTTTTGGTAGACGGTTAAAAAGCTCAAAATAACCCTATCCTTAGTGAACGCTATCCTTAAAACTTCAGTAGGAAATTAGTTCGCCTGAATCACAGGATACGGTAGGGCTATCCTGTAGTTTTGCTATTTGTAATGATATCACCATGAACTGAATTCGAGCTTAACACTTTCCGGAACACTAAACGCCCATAGACGTCGTAACAATAAAACTTCTATTATGTCTCGTTAAGTGTCCCGGAAAGTGTTAACCTAGGTAACCCGTGTCAGACTACCCTGAATTCATGATTTTGGGCTGAAGTTTTCAAGGATAGGTATTATTTAGGGTTATTTGAACTATTTTTTTTATTTCTACCTACACCTAACAAATAAGTCCAAATAACTGTAGAGGGACAGCATCATTCTGCACTTTCAGTTTTGTTAGCTGACTTAAGGGGGATGCGCTAAGGTAGCCCGCGAGCTTAAAATTTTCTTTAGTTTTTTGCATTTTGCAGGTCAGTGTCAGGTATGTTTAAGTATTAAAATATGATTCGCGACCGTAACAAATATGGCTTTACATAATTATAATCATTACAATCAGCAATACAACTCCATAAGTTAGCATAATCGGCAAATGTCATGATTTCATGAAATAGTCATTCAATGAGATTACATGAACTTAGAGAGTTGTATTGATAATCTTTATGATTTTATTTCTATAAATAAACATTTGATACGGCCGCGAATCATATTTACTTAGATCAACATAGAACATGATACTGACCTGCAAATTGTAAAAATCGTAAGAAAAATTGAATTTCACGGACTTCCTTGACGCTTATCAAAATAAACAGGTTCTATGTTGTGGGGTTTGGTTTCCGCACTTAGTCCTACAGTGGACCATTGTGCGTGGGCCATAGCGGCCGTTGGTGGTTACTCCAACCAGCCCACCTCCCTCCAAAAGTTTATTAAGTCTCCTGGTCTGTTCAGAACATCTGTGAAAGATCTGGGTGTCCCGAGGGTCTGTGTTCTAATCTGGGTGACGCCTGTGCATTCAAAAAGCACGTGCGTGACGGTTTCCTCAGCCTCCATGCACGCCCTGCACAGAGAATAAACAGGTTAAAAAATTAAAGATCAATTATCTGTACAAACATTTACGATATATTTTCTTTCCAGGTCCTTCCAAAATGTGAGGAAAATGAAGATGAAGCTCTAATTAATAATGTAGTAGAGAAAGACAAGAATTCAAACAATAATATCGTTAAGGAAGATGCGAAGATAGACCCTAATAAAAGAACTAAGCCAGAAAAATCATTTACAAATATTTTTTTCCTCGTTTGCATAGTTGGGATATCGTCGGGAATTCTTATAAAGATTGTTAATAGTGACCACCGAGGTCAGAAGTCACCTCTAGAGAGACCAAAATATTGGATTTATTCCAACACATTAGATGCAAATAACAGAACTGGTATTCTAAAACATGTGCATTTAGTGCTAGAAAGATTAGGATACGAGAAAACTACAAATGAAACTCCATGGAACCTACTATGGTCATATCCCACCCCTTTTACTAATGTGAACCTTCGAAATATGTCTGCTCATCAAAAGGTGAACCACTTTCCCGGCTCAGGAATAATATCTTCTAAAGTCGTGTTGGCCACTACTAATTCAAAGTACATACCAAAGGCGTTTAGATTACCAAAAGATAAAGAAGAGTTCTTGAAGTACGCAGCTGAAAACAACAATACGATGTTTGTACAAAAGTATAACACACATAGACACGTGTATATAAAGAACGTAAGCGACATAGATTTGACCAGCGGGCAAAGTTTCGTGCAGGAGTACGTACCAAAGCCATTCTTAGTGGATGGGCACAAGTTCGATATTGGCGTTTATGTGGTACTTACGTCAGTAAACCCCCTACGAGTTTATTGGTATAAAGGCGATGTGCTCTTCAGGTAATTGTTTACTTGTTTTTATGGTTCCGTAACTCAAAAGGAAGAAACGGAACCCATAAAGGATCACTTCGTTGTCCGTCCGTCAGTCTGTCAAGACCCTTTTTTTCAGGAACGTGTGGAGGTATCAAGTTAAAATTAATGTCAAATACGTTAGTCTA
Organism: Agrochola circellaris; assembly: GCA_914767755.1. Taxonomy (NCBI): domain Eukaryota; kingdom Metazoa; phylum Arthropoda; class Insecta; order Lepidoptera; family Noctuidae; genus Agrochola; species Agrochola circellaris. The sequence goes on from OU611853.1 coordinate 4,034,821, forward strand.
TGGTCCCTTGAGGACTAAAAAAATCAAGGTTCTAAGTCAACGCAATAACAAAATACGGCCATTTATTCTACATATTTTGATACTCACAAATAAATCAAAACCTACAGGGTAGGTACTCCCGTTGACCTAGAATCATGAAATTTGGCAAGAGCAAGGTCTCACAGCACATGTAAAGGAAAATGTCCGAATATCGTTAATAATTTGTAGTTTTATCACACAAAAAATATATTTTTTGCGATTACAAACTTACATTTGCAGTTGGAGAATTGACCGTGACGTATATCGATGTATGGGAGAACATGTTTTTCAACTACAATGTTAAGTTTGTTTTTGGGATAAATTCATCCCAACAACGGAACCCGTCATTGTGCGTGGTCCGACACGCACTTGGCCAGTTTTTTTTTATTGACAAAGGATATGATTTTTATTCCCTCACATGCTTTCAGAATACATGAAGTTCTCTCATATTCTAAGGCCCGTATTACAGAAGCTCACTCAAGACTCAAGTATTACTTAAAACTAGTTTCAACCAATCAAAAGGCTTTAAACGAGTCATAAGTAACGCTTGAGTTTTGAGTGAGGTTCTGTAATACGGGCCTAAGAAGCATTTAAACAATTAACAACGTTCTTCTGCTCTCTCATTCCATTATAGATACTGCCCGGAGAAATACTATCCGTTTGATCCAACTAATTTGAAAAAGTATATCGTTGGTGACGAGTACTTACCTACTTGGGAGGTACCCTCTCTGAAGCACTCCTTCACTACCATGGGCCACACCATGAAGGAAGCCTTCGACATCTACGTCAGGTCTAAGGTAAGAGCATTCAGTAATCTGGAACCTTCAATGCTACTGAAAAGAGTATGTATTTGCTTACAGATTTCTAATTTAAAATGTTTTTGTCGCAAAGTGTCAAAACGCCCGTTGATAATTGAATAATGATTAATCAATACTTAAGTACTTGTAACCCTCCGTCTGAGGAAGACGGGACAGTTATGTTGGACTTCTACGAACTTAAACCACAAGATCCCCTCTTGTGCTTTGAAATCAAAACTTTTTAATGCAACATTTGAAGTGCTGAACGTATCAAAATGAGACCAACCTGAAACAACACTTGAAACTTATATAAAACTCAAGATAATTGTAATAATTCATTAAAATCCATACTTACGATACTCAAAAGGTAGCAATTTTGCTGTCGTGAATTTTGACATTAATTTCACGATGCAACTCTTGTCAAACTCTTCGGAATTTTCTCGTTCAGAGTAGGGTTTACGATACAACAAACGTCAAAATGAAGTTCGGTCGAATCCGAACCGACCGACCGAAACAAAATGAAGTTCGTAGTAGGAAACGTCCGAACATTCGGCCCGATAGTTCGGATTTACTTCGGAGTAGACCCCCTGCAATGCTACGACGATGGCTTAGTACTGAGAAACAAAGTGCAAAGCAGCACGTGGCCATTACGTGACACTGTCTTCTGTTGGGTTGCAGTCACAGTCACCGCGAATTATCACTGTTAGTGTCCGCGACCCAGTGTACAGGGTCAAATTAAATTAGCTCGCGAAACTCCGCAGAAGTTATAGGTATCGATATCACAACAAGACAAAACAAAAAAAAAACGAACGACTTGGCTGAGGTATATAAGATAATGCCCCCATCACCGTCATCGTCACGTCATCGCCACGTCATCGTCGTCTTCATCGTCATAACCTCTCGGAAAATGGGTTGGTACTATCTGACGGCCAACTCAAGCACCGCGCGCGCTCATTGGTCAAAGCAAAGCACGCGCTTCACTGGCTTCCTGTTACACACTTCCGTCCTTTTTCACGAAATCACTCCCACAGATTTGATTATTTAGAATTTGATTACAAGAAAGCGAGAGAAAAGATATGATTGACAAAAATATGATTTGATGATAATTTGATTGGGGTTAGCGACTGTATGAAGTGTAGAAGAGAGTATTAATAAGAGTTGTATTGAGATGCTCTTAGGACAGCATAGCTTAACCTTGTGGCGCGGCTCATATAATTATTTAGAATTAATCATTTCAACAACTACTTACTGTTGTATATATAAAACAATGGTTAGACCTGCTCAGGGCCGGATTTAAGGCAGGGCAACAGGGGCCATGGCCCCGGGCCTCCACAAAATTGGGGCCTCCACAATTTGAATATTTTGATTTAAAAAAAAGTTTAGTTTGTCCAATACGCTAAATTTACCGTTTTGCATAAAAACGATTATCAAAAAGAACAATTTATGGAAATCTTCTTCTTGGATTTACTCCGAGAACTGGATTTCACCGAAATTATCAATGATTTTTCAACGAAAAAAGCTCGCAAAGTTCCATTCGCCTAACATTTATCTTTTTTTCTTTTGTATATGTTTAGTAGGTACCTATTATGTATAAATGATTGAAAATTATGTTTTTTTTTTCGTCTGGTCCAAAAACACAATCGGTGCCTCCACTTCTTGATTGCCTCAGGGCCTCCACACCTTTAAATCCGGCCCTGGACCTGCTGTCTTGTATGGATCAGAATGTTGGGTCACAAAAGGGATGAATGAAAGGCTATTGCATGCAGCTGAGATGAGAATGATAAGAGGGATGTGTAATGTTACTCGAATGGATAAAATATAAAAAATCAGTACATAAGAGGAAGTCAGATAGTGGCACCGGTGACCGAAAAGTTGTGCGGAAATCGGTTGTCATGGTATGGGCATGTGATGCGGAGGAATGAGGAAAATGTCGTGAATAAAGTTTTGAGTAAGAATGTCGATGGTTATAAGAGTAGGAGAAGACCAAAGAAACGATGGATGGACTGTATGAAAGATGATATGGCTAGAAAGGGGGTGACTACCGAGATGACAACTCATAGAGAAGTATAGAAAAAAGGGACATTTTGTGCCGACTACAAATTAATTGAGATAAGGGCGGAAAATTATGATGATCTACTTATTGTTGTACTAAAACGGATACCTATAAATGTACCTACCTTTATTATTTCAGGGCAAAGATCCGACCGACATGTGGAAGAATGTGCAGATGGCTATTGCGGAAATATTCTTTGCAAAAGAGAAAACCCTTATTGACAGTGTGAGTACCTTCTTGTCACGCATTTATCATTGAACTCTCTATGCAACGCGTGTTCGTTCACAATTTATTGTCCTTTATATCGGCGGCCCGACTGCCTTGATATTATAGTTAATCTGTGGTATAGTGGTCGCAGGCGCGCCTGCTGAGCATGATGTCCCATAGTTACTGGGTTAGATCCCCAGGTCGGGCAAAGTGTTATTGGAGTTGTACAATACTTAGAATATTTTCAGTAGCACCTTGGAGTCTGGATTTTTATCCGGCTCGGCCCCTGTAACAGAAGGTAACAGGCGAAATGAAAAAAAAATTAATGAGATTTATGAGACGTGCACTTTTGGATTTTCTAAATATTTTTATATCTTGTATAGTACATCCAATACTACCCTCCCTATCCTATCCAGTATGACCCTCTTCCGTTGCCTAGCAACCAACAAAGCAAACCTAAATAGACTTTGACAGTACGTAAAGATGAGAAATTTTACCCATAGGTAAAATTTTTGAATGAGCGTTATGAGGCGTGCACTTTTGTATTTTCTAAATATTTTTTTAACTTGTATAGTACTGGATGTAAAATTTCTCACCTCGAAATCTTTACGTACTGTCAAAGACTATTTAGGTTTGCTTTGTCGGTAGCTAGGCAACGGAAGAGGGTCGAAGTTGGAAATAGATTATTACATTAGTTAGTTTTTTATGAATTATAATTAAACTACTTTGAGTAAAAGAGCCATTTTCAATAGGGTTCCTCCTATGGCTGAAACTAAACTACTTTAAAAAAAAAATACTCACTGTCTTAGTTAATTGTTATTTTCGCAAGCTTAAATGTTTTCAGGTTACATAGTTGAATGACGGGATTTTTGTTTTTAACTAATTTGTTTTCGTTTCTGCTAAATTAAATCAATTTTTGCAAAGTACAAAATTAATTTCCATTAAATTATCTCTACACTGGTATATAAAGCACTAATTAAATAATGCACAACGCATTATTTAAATTACACCTTTTAAATCCGCCTGACTCTTCGGGAATACGTGGCGTGATGTTTCGCTATATTGTTAGGTATTTGAATGTCAGTCATGTTTTCAGGTGAAGCCGTATCAATCGCCGGACAATTTCTTTGAAATGATGCGGTTCGACTTCATCCTCGATGAAGATTTGAATGTATATGTGTTGGAAGCTAACATGGGACCTAACTTAAGTTCTCAACGCTTCCCGCCCAACCAGCTGCTGTATGAACAAGTCCTTTACAACTTGTTTTCCCTGGTTGGTGTAGCACAAGCGGGTGTTACGGCTGTCGATGAAGGGTAACTATAAGGCTGATAACATAACAGCAATTATTGTTTTCTAGACCTTCATTTTATTCAGATATTTGCTAATTCTATCATCAAATAGGTATGCGTTTGGAATGTGTTACCACTCGAGGTGATCCCGTGTAATTGAATGGGTACCTACCTACCTTCTTAAATCTGCTTGGCGGCACTCTTCGAATCTTGTGTAGGCACAGTGTTGTGACGTCGTAAACTTTTTATTTTACGACTATCTTGGTCAGCTACATGCTACAACAAACTAGAACAATCAGTTATGTATAACATGCCCATATTTATTTTTATCTATCGCTGTCACAAGGTAAGGCTCCAGAAGCAAGGAAATTATTCAAAGAATCAGTACTTTTTTTTACCTATGTATATTCCGTCCGACTTCAGAAGGCCAATTCTCGTACTTATAAAACGTTCACATTCAAGTCGCAATCTGTCAAACTTGTCAAAAATGTTGGTCAATTGATTGTATTTTTGACAGATTGCGAATGTGATGCGAATGCGAACGTTGTAAAAAATTACGGGAATTGATTGCCCCTCTGGGCAAAGACCTCGTGTTTTTCCTTCTCAATCGTCTTATGCGGTCTCTGGCCATGTTGGCCCTACAAACATTATCAGATCGTCATACGTGGTTACCAATATTTAGCATAGCTAAATATCTAATCTTTCACAATCTCCAAATTAGCTCGCAAAAGCTAAGCCCACGCACAAATAATTTTGACGTTACGTATCGATATTTTCATGGAATTTAGAATCGAAATAACGAAACCAGGTACCTACCTACCTATTAGCTATAGAAATATTTATTATTCAAAATTCACTTACGGTGGAAATCCAATATTTACTTCAGCCCTTCTAAACATTTCACGTCGGCCTACGGCTACGTATTGCTACGGCGTAGTAGGTAGATACCTACTCTGCTACGAGTAGAAATCGCGTGGAGTATCCAAATCCACTGAATCAACATTTGATTGAGCTAACTGCTAAAGTAGTAATACTAACTTCTTTCAGAGATGCTCAAGCTGCCAAAAATATGGTGTCCTCCAAGAAGAATATAGCTGTATTTGGCCACCATTGCAAGACGGCTTGCATAGAAAACTGCGACGCTTCAGATTTGTGCGGCCTGTGCAAGGCGTGCATTAGTGCTAAGCTGGAGAAGAGCTTGTTGGCAGCCCACACTGAAACCTTGCATAAGGGAGATTTCAGACGACTCATTCCGCCGTCTATGACACCTACTACGGTAACTATGGAATACACTTACCTTATTGTGACTCACTTGAAGTTCGTTATAAATTACATTAAATACTTATAATAATACTACCTAGCTGTTGCCGGCGACTTCGCCTGCGTGCATGGGCGCCGGGAGCGGGTTGCACTTGCACCTCTCTGGCTTCAAAATAAAATATAGGTGTAAAAACATTCAGAATTAGAGAAATATCCGAAAACGCCTAACACAATAATAGAGAACTTGATCTATTCGAAGCGGGATACTAAAATTTTCGAGGTCGCTTCGCTTGCTCTTGTTTTCTGCAATCTCTGAATTCTAAAGCTTCTGTCCATTAGTCGACAAAGTTCCGAACTCCTATTTCCTAAAACCTAATCGACCCTAGGCGGGGTGCTAACATTATCGAGCTTGCTTCGCTTGCTCTTGCATGCTACTCTATCTTAATTTTTAAGCATATTTGTATAAATCGACACAGTCCTCTTTCTGTATGAAAGGACAAAATAAAACGTATCCCATTCGTGGCGAGATGCAAAAATTATCTAGCTCGCGTCGCTCTCTCTTGAATTCTACATTCTCTAATTTGTTAAGCTGTTCTGCATAAGTCGACAAAGTTACTCCTTGTATGAATGGACAAACGATAACCGAACAAATCCGAGGTGAACTGCAGAAATGATCGGGCTCGCTTCGTGGAGCTGAAGATGCACCCCCCTGAAAATAAACCTGCTGGCGCCCATGGCTGCGTGTATTTGGATGTCATAATTTTTTATACAAACATCCACGTCCCTGGTTACCGATCGATTTAAATTTCGATCAACTCAGTGGTTTAGGCGTAAAAAGGTAACAGACAGACAGACCGACATACAAAGTTACTTTCGCGTTTATAATAGCGAACTTTACTAAGGTTCTTTTTATTAGAGTTGGTATACTTCTACAATACAACATATAAAAAAGGTGTTTTTTTGTTGCAGGACATATCATCATTATTAGAGGAAGTTAAGGATTTATCATCAAATAACCAACTTCTACATTTCTGGTACCAGGGGAAATGTAACCATGACATAACATGGTGCACTTAACAAAAACGACATTTAGTGAAATATAACAAATTTATTAAAAAATATACATAATCCTTCAACCTGAATTTTAATCTTATTGGACCATTGATTGAAGTAACCCTAATATGTAACTACCTAAGTCCTCATCCTGATTAGTCCAGGAGACATAGATATTTTTCGTGCTATCCTCATCTCCCTCAACTTTGATAAGTACAGATTCGACAGATATGTTAGCCTCCGAAATTGTGATCGTCCACCCTTCCAACTTCTCAGATAGTAAAGTTTTCAACTTCTCTGCAGTTTTGACAGCTGGCCCAGGATCTTCAAAGCGGACTGTGCTTGTGAACCTTATTATGTGTCTGTTGATACCAATTTCGTCACACATCTCGTCAATATCAAGAAGAGATAGTCTGTTGTCGCGCACACATAAGATCCCATTAACAACACGCCGCCGTTTGGGATCTGGGGGCTGCGCATTGTACCGCACAGCCTCGGCCTTCAATAACCTTAAGGACACATCAATAGGAATCTTTGTAGGTGTGTTTATAGTACAAGTTTCCCCATTTGCAGGCATGTAACAATTAACCTTGAATTCTTTTTCAATTTTATCTTTTAAGAACTCCATTTTCTGTGCCTCGCCGTGCACCAATAACACATTCTTAGGCTCACAGTACTGAATCAACTGCATGATTCCCTTAGCATCTGCGTGGGCTGAAAATGACATGTATTCTACAGCCATTTTGACTTCAACCACCTGGCGGTTCTCAAATTCAACCTTTTTAGCACCATTTAGGATTTTATGACCAACTGTACCTTGGACACAGAAGCCTGGCATGATCACCATATTCTGTTCATAAGGTGCCCATTTCTTAAATATGTTTAGTGACAAGCCTGCATGCAACATTCCTGGAGTAGCAAACACAACCATAGCTCCAGGGTTATCAATATAGGACTTGTCAAAAGGTTTAATGTGTTTAAAATCAAACATATTTCTTTGCACAAAAGTCTTTCTTATTTTCTGATTTGTCCATGTTATGAACATCTTGTAGTAGTTGTTTGCTTTCTCTGTCAGCCCTAGTGCAAAATAAACTGGATATTTCAAGTTCATCCTTTCCCAGTAAGTTTCCAATAAAATACAAAGTTCTTGAGCTCTTCCCAATGCAAATACAGGTATAAGGACTTTGCCACCTTTTTCCACACATTCATGGACTTTTTTGAGGAAGTCTCTCTCACGGCAACGCTTGGAATCTCGTATAGTGGTAGCATAGGTAGATTCAGTTATAAGCAAGTCTGGTCTACACTTATCTATCCAGGCAGCGCCTAGATGCCTGTCAGGAGTCATATTGTAGTCACCAGTATAGACAACAGACTGGGAACCAACTCGGATCCAAAACATGGCAGCTCCTAACACATGACCTGCGTAATATGCCTTAATTTCTAACTCATTATCTACCATCACAGATTGATGCAGGGTCACTGCGGTTACCTTCTTTATACAATCTTTGATCATTTGTGAAGTGAAGAAGTTGGATTCCCCTTTTCTTTCTACTGCTACTTTTCTCATGTCCTCAAGCAGGATAGGTGCAATGGCTTTGGTGGGATGTGTCATGTAGATAGGTCCTGTGTAACCAACCATCTCGGACATGTATGGCAGGGCTCCGCAGTGATCGAGATGGAAATGCGAGATGATGACACAGTCTATCTGACTGGTAATAGGCCCTTCGGGTACAATGTACGAGAAGTCAGGAAAGCGCCTCTCGTCGTTGTAGCCCATGTGCATGCCGCAGTCCAACATAATGTTTTTACCGCCCATCGACAGCAAAATACAGCTGCGACCGACATCTTGGCCTGCTCCAAGCGGAGTTATCTTTATATCAGGCATGATGAAATTTTACCTCACTGTTTTACATCAACAAGACGTAACTTGTTGATTGGAATGTCTGGAACTCAACTTAATATATAGCAGTAATAGTTTGTTACTATTTTACGTTCATTATACACTTTTCCTTAGGATAGTCGCACATTTATTTTACAAAATAAAACAAAATATCAAGATAAATAACCTCCGTGACCGTCGTAATACAGATACAGATAATAAATAACTTAAATGTCATAATTGTCAAATGTCAGTCAGTAATTGGTATCTTTTTGGTATCGTAGAAATGTTTTATTTCTATTTTCTATGGTCTAAGGTCAGAATTTCTGAAACTCTTTCTAGTCCTTCTGTAATCCGAGGATTCCCGGATCCCAGGTCCTTATAAATATAAATCACTCACTTCATTCGTTTTACAGAAAAACGAGCATTTTCGTAATGTTTTTGCTATTTTATGTACTGGGTCTCTCATTGCGATTTTGCTTTTGGGCCGTTATGGACATGGTTTGCGGTCTACTATCGTCTTCGGAATTGTACATTTAGCCACTTAGTCTAGCGCATACTATTTTAGATTCTAAATACTACCGCTGCGGTACGCACTCTATTAGACTACAAACTACATATCACAGAACTACAGACGTCAGTCACACAATCCTTTTCTAGCCGATAAACTAAACAACAATCCGAGTTACGCTGTAATCGATTTGATTACAGCGTTTCAAATCGATTACAGCGTAACTCGGAGCGCAGCCTTTGTAACTGTCACTGTCTGTGTGTCAAGTGTTGTCAATAGGCTGAAATCGGCTGTCAATTCTGTCAAATAAGCTACCAACCATTGTTGTTTTTAATAGTATATCGGCTAGAAAAGGATAGTTTTACTATATTTTATATTTAGGTAGTTAATGAATTGATTAAAAATATTTGTTCGTGACCCCGTCTTCATCCTTACCAATTATTTCGTTCGTCAAATAAACATAAACGGTGTCACAAACTTTGCTTACGAACGTTAATTTGTTAATTTGTGTTTCTTGTTTTCTTGTTATGATAAGCTTATCACACTCTTCCACAGCATTGCGCGCCGGCTCGTGGAGTGCAGACGTGTTCTTCGTCTAAATAAAAATACGTAAAATCAATTAAAAAAGCAATTACCGAAATGTCAGGCGAAGGTTCCAGCTCAGTAAATACAAATAAAAAAGTGGCGTTGATAACCGGCATAACAGGCCAGGTATGTATATGTTTACTGTGTTTATAGTTAATTCTCGGCTTATAATGTTTTCGTCGATTTCCGAGCAGGCCACGTTGTTCATAAATGAGTTATTTCATGCTTCATGCTCTGAATTGGCGGGTCTGAGCATTATTTATGATGTGTTTGGGCTTTTATTGTTAAAGGATGTAGTTGTGTAATGGGATTATTTATTGTAGTGTTTAAGTAAACTATTACAAGCTTTTTCCTCTGTTTTTAACATTTACTGCTACTTAATGTTTAAATAGGCATTTACAGACATTAACATTTAAATAATATGTGACACTAAAAACACTGTAAAATTATAATGGTAGCTTTCAAATCTTTTTCCAGTAAAGATGATGATGTTATGTTGATAGAGAATATATTTTAAACTAAACAAAATAATTATACTCTATTCAGCATTCTTAGTAGCTAGAAAATACCTATAAATACTACACATTTGCAGCTTAGGCCCAGAAGTCATCTGAATAACTAGTAAAAAGGGTCTTAATAATAATTACAAAGTTCATTTGAAAAATATGAACATAAATTCTAGCATGTTTCAAAATAAATAAACTACTTATGACTTAAAATTTTTATCATTAATAAATCGAATCAAATTACAATAAATAATATCACCTATGTTCACCCATTAACAGAGTAATATCACCAGAATTTCATCACATTTTTTTTTTCATTTAATCTCCGGATGATGAAAAAAAACGGAAACATTATTGTTTATCATGTTACAAAGGTAAATAGGTTTTTCAACTGACTTCATTTTTACTATATTTAATCATTGAAGTGATAAAACCTTGACTTGTAAAGGTCGTCTATTGTATTAAATTTAATAGATTTCTTACTTGTTTTACAATTTTTTGCTTACAATAATTTTTCGACTTTGTTTTACAATTTTTTTTTCTTTATTAAAGTACATTCAATAAAGAAAAAAAAAATTTCATTGAGCACAGACAAAATTTATTCAGCACACAATAATTTATAAATATTGGAAAGAAAATGCGTTTATTTGCAGTAAAACATAACATAATACAGTTAATAACCTTTTGGCTGAAATTACCAAAAAATTATGGATATCTGTGGCAGGTCTGTAGACAACACATTGGAAGAAAACAGTTGGGTTTGACAAAAAATTATACTCTGCTACTACTTAGAATACTTAAATAAGTTTACTTTTCTCATTTTTTGTAATAATTAATAAATACAAAGGTCTTCAAACAGTGCGCCTTGCTGACTGCTGGTTGGGTTGGTCACACTCAGAGTGTTATGGAATAAGGTGTGTTTGAAGGATGAGATCATGAATGTTTTTTTGCTGAAAAGGTTCTAGTGTCACCAACATAACTGCAAAGTTAGGAATTCGAAGTTTGAAGCCTGATTGAAAATAAAATACTATATTTTTTAATCATAGTCAAATGCTCTATAATGCATTTTCCTCATGACTCCACTTTTTCACACTTTCCTCATGAATTCATTTGTGAATAGTATCAAGTTATCAAACTTTTCCCATAAATTGCTACATTTAATATACATGGTACCTACCTTAAGAGCTAGACCAATTTTTTTTTTGTATATCTGGATAGCTTATGACATAAAGAGGTGCCATAACGAATATGAATTAAAAATCATTTAATAAAACGCGAAACTCCGCGTGTTAAAGCTAGTACTGATATAATCAATTAGATTTAATCTAGTCAGAAAAGTGTTTTTACAATATTGCAAGTTGTATTAAGTAATGGAAATCAATTAACAACTTAAACATGTTTATTGTATTAACTGATTATGATATAGTAAGTACATTAATTAAATTCTATCAAAATTGATGATCAGTATTTTATATTATAGTAGGTACTGATCATCAATTTTGATCGAATAAAACCGGCCAAGTGTGTGTCAGACCACGCACAATGAAGGGTTCCGTAGATGGGATGAATTTATTCCAAGAACAAACTTAACATTGTAGTTGAAAAACATGTTCTCCCGTACGGAATGTATGGGATAACATAAATGTAAGTTGGTCGATTATTAACTTGTAGAACCTACTTAGCAGTGATAGTTTTCCTTTTAATTGCGTTATATATACTACTGCTGTGATTTTATCCACATACCCGTTAGCCAGAACCAACCATTCAGCTGGCAGGGGGGGGCGACACTTGACTCTAACAAAAATGTTCACTTTAAAGCTTAATATTTCGCAAACGGATCCCTGAATTCAAAAATGGTATTCACAAATTTTTTAAAGAAAAAAAACATCCCACATTACACGGAGGCGAGGAAACTAAAAAAATATATATTCCTTGATTTTATTTTACCACTGTCGTCCAAATTTGTTGCCAAATTACAGCGTTATTACGTACCAACCATCTCTGAGCTAAGCTGCGGACAGACAGACAGACTGACATGGCGAAACTATAAGGTTTCCTTGTTTACTACGGAACCCTAAAAAGCGGACATCGCTCATTATAACAGCACCGCTCCGACACAGCAAATAACTTGTGATTCAAGTTAGGATTTGAAATCGAAGCATTAAAGTCTATTTTACGTGTGACGGCTCGTGGGCAGTGAGCGGCCGGCAAGCCGTCCATTCTGTATAGCCATCCTAAAATAGAATTTAATGCATGTGATTTAAAATCCTAACTTCAATGACAAGTTATTTGCCGTGTCGGAGCGTTGCTGTTAAAATGAGCGATGTCAATACGTTTTTAGAGAAACAATTAAATATTTTTCGTTTTAAAACCTTTATAAAAATATACAGACATGAGAGGTACTAGGCGATATCAGAAAGTAGGTGTAAACTATTTATTGACGAATCATTCATGAACTCATCCAAGTCGCCAACGTTTCGTAGGCCTGCCTCGACGACTGCGTCCTTCTACTTGCGCACACTAGGTGACGAGTGACGACTGATGACCCTGAGTGGGCCATCTGTCCCGATGCTTTCAACTGATATGAACCTCCCAATCCCACGTCAGCTTAGCAGACTCGCAGTTTTAGCGCGTAGCGAGATAGTTTGCACAAACCTATAATAGGCATACATACCAGTAGTTGTATTATGCTATTGTTCTGTTTTAAATTTTGTGTATGTACTGCTGTTAGTCTACCAAAAAAAAAACTCATCTACATCAGTAATGACCAAATTCCTATCTGCCACTCCAGCTAAAAGTTGTCAGTCTTAAATATGTAGATGTTTAACATTCTGAACGTTGGCAAGTTACAGGATGCTATCACATTGTTAAAATTTGTAAATATTCCTGTTAAGAACAATGGCAACAACACTGGTAAGGACAAAGTTGTAATTAGTAACTTGATAAGTAACATTTGAATATTAATCTTATCAAGTTAACTATATCCTATTTAGAGGGAAATCCGGTTTTCGTAAAAATATATTAATTTAGTGATAGTGGAGTACTTAGTTCAGTTACCCCATGGTAACAGTTTAACTGACGGCACTTTTGTTTCGATGCAGTAAGGTTTTCGTAGTTAGTTAGTAACTAATGACGGATGCTCTTCTGTGAGACGCATTTTTTACTTAAAAATAATAAGAGTGAAATACTATTTTAATATATATATTTTTAAACTATTTCTGTAATTTTTTTATATCTAAAATATAAGTCAAAATAAAGAAAATTGAGACTAAAAACAGCCAAAAATATAAACTTTGGGAAACTCAGTTCTATCTCGCTGTGCCTGTATTATTTGGTTTTTGTAGTTCAACAGATGTGCCATTTACTGTAGCTACGTTACCCATCAGTCCTGTTACAAGCATGCATCTTTTAAAAGAAAATATACAGGTTGGCAGGGACATCGACGCGAAGCCGGTTACCATGGATTCAGTACATGATTCTGAACCCCCCTGAGTTGAAATTTTTCGTAGGTTATTTAAAAAAAATCAGCTGTTTCATAGAAAAGTGCAATACCTACGCGGTCAAAATGTATGCAACAGCTGTTTTTTTTTTTAAATAACCGACGAAAAATTTCAACTCAGGGGGGTTCGGAATCATGTTCTGAATCCATAGTAACCGGCTTCGCGTCGATGTCCCTGACACCCTGTATTTATTTGCGCTAAACATGTCGCAAAGGAAAACAAAACCAACAAGATGGGGAAAATATTTGTCCATCTGCGCCCACTCAAAACGGCTATCGCTCAGCATAATGATGAGATCAGATATCTTAAAGGAAAATAAAAAACAAAAAAATAATAATACACAGTACAAATTATAAATCGTAACTTTTTATTGCAGGATGGTTCCTACCTCGCGGAGTTCCTCATCGACAAAGGGTACGAGGTGCACGGGGTGCTGCGGCGCTCGTCTTCCTTCAACACGGGCCGCATCCAGCACCTCTACGGGCGGCCGGCCTGCCACACCGGCGGCCGCATGCACCTGCACTACGGAGACCTCACCGACACGACGTGCCTCATCGGCATAATCACTAAGGTTAGCTATCATTATCTGCCTAACCTTTTCCCAAATATGCTGGTGTCAACTTCCAGTCTAACCGGATGCAGCTGAATACCAGTAGTTTACATGGAGCGACTGCCTATCTGACCTTTACAACTCAGTTACTGGGTAACACGTCACCCCTTGCTAAGACAGTTTGTCAGATTTTTGGGCTTCTGACGACCCGTAACGACTGCCAAAGATCCACGAATGACGACCGGGACCTACGGCTTAACGTGCTTTCTGCGGCTCGGAGGTCTCGATATGACAAGGATAAGATGGTAACTGCCCTGCAATTAGTGTGTAGGACAAGTCGAATCTTCGAGTCAATCGAGTCCCTTAAGGGGACTACAGGACCTAAACGTGCCTAAACGCAAGTTTTATAATGCGTAAAAGAATATGATCCACTGCAGTAAACAAAATCAGAAAAATATATGATATTCTTCAGGATATATGCTAGTATGATAGTGTGTTGAAAACATAATACAACTAATTTAATACGATAGAAAAAAATCATGAAGATACCTCTAAAAATTTCTTTTAACGATTAAAAATCATAATATTAATTTACATGCAATCATTCTGATTTTTTGTCAGATTATTCTAAAAGCTACATATTAGCATAATAGTGTTTTAATTTTCCAGTCCAATCAATAGATTTTCTGTAAATCGCTAACTGCTTCATATTTTGCAATAAATTACCTGCGTCGTGTCATCGCGCTTCTCTTTCATTTCTATGCAGTCCGACAGTGACCGCGCTTTAGCTGTTGTAAGCCTCTTAACACTAGCTTTTGTGAAATATTGACCTGCAGTGCTATTCTGTAACCATCTCACCGTGAAAACTTGGGTGAAGTGAGCGTGGAGTGAGCTGTCATTCCACAGGGATTGACACTATTGACAGCTCACTTCACCCAATTTTTCACGGTGAGATGTTTACAGAATAGCATGGCTGCTTTATGAGTGTGTGGTAACGTCCCTGATGTATTCACCCCCGCACATGAAGTCCTCCTTTTGTTAGAAATCTTCAGATTTCATATAATATCCTGATTTCTGAGGTAACATTGCGTAGTAAACAATTTTGACATTTTAAACATGTACTTAATGTTACATACAACCTGTTAACCAAGGCCAGAACATAATGACGACTGTTACTCACGGTAATATGTATACGTAATATGTACGATTATATCATGCATGTACAAATGCCTCTATTTGATGACATCAGTAACGAAGCGTATTTTTTATTAAATTATATTAACAGGAAACTTTGAGAGCTTCTCGTGCATCAAGCGTTTTTGCCGTACCTAGTCGTGTACCTACATACATACATATACTCACTCTTCCTTCCGATTAGGTAGAAACTACAGAACGCGACCTGCTACGATCCCTACATACTCCTTTTTTCTCGTTTACGTCTGTCGGTCGGTCGATTCTGTAACGATCAACGTGAAACTTAGGTGAAGTGAGCGTGAAGTGAGCTGTCACTGTCAAAAATCGACCGACAGGATGCTAGGGATTAACACTATTGACAGCTCACGCTCAAGTTTCACGGTGATATTTTTACAGAATCGATCGGCTGGTCATACACGCACGGCGATTGAAATTAGAATACTACAACTCGTGTAATTACAATTAAATGTACTACCTAGCACATAATTATTTGAGCTGGATGAACACGTTGACTATTTATTTTTATCACAGTTTAAACGTCTATATTTACGGCTTTATTAGTCCATAGCTGTTTAATTTTGTTATTTCCTACTTTTTTTTCCTTTTTTATCTTCATTATTCCAGATTTTTTTTCTGGTCGATCGCTTTAACAGCCACTGTAGATTCTGGCTTGTAGAAGTTGAAGTGGTGGGAAATACCTAAAAGTCAAAGAATTTCCTAGAAGTTCCTACTAACAGTAACGTATATTGAACGACAATATTTAAATACCTACGGCTCTCGCCGCTTATTAGGTGCATGGAACTAAAATGTAACTGGATGAAATATGGGTGGATTGGTGGACACCTCTGCCTAATCTTTCGTGGTATAAGAGCGTGATGTTATATTGCTAGACGTGGTTTCCTATCTAGACTAGAAAGACAGAATCAACATTCAACAATAAATGTTTACACGTTGGATTAGCAATCTTTCTTTAATTATGCGCTCTTGAGGCTTCGCGTGTCAAGGTTGCGTAGGATAACTACGTTCTAACTAGCAAGTCTGTCCAGCTCATTTGACATAGATTGTTCATTGCCGTTTGAATTATCATTTCACCGCCTTTCTCGATGATCTTCCCTCGTATCATCGTCGCCGTAAAATGTCCACTGCTGGACATAGGCTTGCTTCTTGCATAAAAATGATTCCTGCGACCTTCATCAGGGTAAAGTATATGAATTGGCCAGTCGGCAAGATGGTAGCGGATCTGACTGACCTTGCTGCACTTACAATCGCAACGTGTGGAAGCTATTTTACTATTTTAATTACTTGATAAGTATATCGTAGAAAGTATACTATCAAACGATGTGGAAATGCTGTATCATAACTCATACCGTACCTAATAAATCGACCCTACCTTTCCAAACTCCGTTACAGATTCGTCCTAAAGAGATCTACAACTTAGGAGCCCAGTCTCACGTCAAAGTTTCGTTCGAGCTCAGTGAGTACACGGCCCAAGTGGATGCCCTCGGGACCCTGAGGCTTTTGGAGGCAGTAAGAGCAGCAGGTCTTGAGAAGGAAGCCAAGATATACCAGGCGTCTACCTCAGAACTGTACGGAAAGGTTGTGGAAGTGCCCCAGACTGAGAAGACACCGTTCTACCCCAGGTCGCCCTACGGTAAGTTTTTGTGTAGTTCATAGATTTATTTTATAAAGTATGGATTTGATGTCAATCAATCTGCCTAGCCTTTTCTCAACTATTTTGGTGTCGGCTTCCAGTCTAATAAGAAGCAGTTGAATATCAGTATTTTACATGGAGCGAATGCCTATCTGACCCAGTAACTGAGTAATACGATACCCCTTGGTAAGAGTGGTTGTCAGACTTTCGGGCTTCTGACAACCCGTAACGACTATCAAAGATCCACGAATGACAGCCGGGACCAACGGCTTAACATGCTTACCGAGGCCCGGAGGAGTCTCGGTTTGTTAAGATGGTCCACCCACCCACGGGCCAACCCCGGCAAGCGTAGCTTAACCAGATGGATCGACCCGTGCGGCTGTTATTACTTAGCCACGAGTTTACACGCTTAGCAAGGGATTTGATAATGTAAATATGTTAATTGTTTTCCGTGTATTGAGTACTTACTCATGATACTAAAAACAAATCCCAGATTTAAATTAAAAGACACGAGATTGAACGATAGCGGTAAACATGAAAAGCAATTAAAAAATGATAAGATATCGATGTTGTTTATATTTTAGACGTTTCTGTTAATGTAAAAAGAGTGTAATTAATTATCTTTCCACTTAATAAAATTGATGTAAGTATAACCGATTAGTATCTGTTATAGATATAATAGATATTAATCGATTATACCTACATAAATTTCACACAATCACACTATGACATCAATTTCAATCTAGTATGTACTTGGCGGAATATTAAGTGCGATAATACTAATACATACATGTTTTCTGTATTCCCCAAAGAGACAGGCAGTACTGGAGTACAGTAGGTACCCACATTTTGCCATTTCAGACCATTTAATAAGGGGCAATTTTCTCTCTTCGCCTGGCGATTCTCGCCTACGTGTCTCCAATGACAACTTATTTCATTTCTGTAAGTAGGTTTATACCAGGGATGTTACAGAGCTTCGGTTCCGATTCCGAAAGGTCGGAACTTCCGATTAATTTTACACCTCCGAATCCGACTTCGGTTTCGATAATTTTGAATCGGAGTTATATTGAAGTTCGAAACGCAGCGATGCTGGTGACTAGAGCGTGTGCAAACAAATTTTAACTCGTCGCCAGGGTAATTTTTGTTTATTTTATACACGCTCGCGCTTGAAGTCTCAGTTTATTGTTTTGTTTGTGGATGTTATCGCTAATATTGGGTTCCCACCTATGAAATTGGCGTTTTTTTCTCACAAATATAGAACCTCGCCTTCTATATATATATTAAAATATTCATCAATTGCTTGGTATTATATCGAATAATGACCATCATAGACAACTATCAATAGTAAAAAAAAACCTTATGACTTATATTTTTCTAAAGATAAAAAATACCTTAAAAATTACTCCTTATTTTGTTAGCAGAAATTACCACTATTTGTTTTAACTTAGCCAAAACTTATTTTTGTCGCTTAATCTAAGTGGCATATTACGTTATCTTAGTTTTTAAACATTAGTGCATAAAAGTTTTAAAACATTAGCAAACATTAGTTCATGGTTGTTATATAAATTAAGAAAATGTTAGTATGAAAAATGCAACTTCTTTAAAATTCTCCATACAAAACGCTGATTTCATAGGTCCACCTAATATTTGACTGATTAAAGAGACTGAATTATATTTCTATTGTTTCATTAAGCCTTCCCTTAACTCATATTTCTTATCATTCATCTTCCGACTCCGCTTCCGGTGTCGGTTCCGATTCCGATCAATCAAATTTAAAACATCCGGTTCCGGTAAACCGACTTCTGTAACATCATTGGCTTATACAAACACTTTTACACGTCAATCATATATAAAAACTAGATGAGGTCGGCGTTTCCTATCTGACTACTTTGAGAAGAAACACCGAAACAAACTCAGAGGTCACAGTCACTTTTAAAGTCCAGATATAATTTTGGTCTGATCATGTGAGGACCATGTAGATTAGTGTCTTAAATGGTCTTGAGGAAAGAACAACACAGATTTGAGTGTACCTGTCCAGTCAGTGCACTCAACTCAGAAATGAAGGAGCTCAACGACCATGGACGCTTTCGCCTGTTGAAAGTCAAGAAACTTTGGTCGTATAAGAGCGCGTTTATTGCTAATGCTGCTCTGCCAACCTTTTTTTACTTGGTATGTCCATTTTACAATGCCAGATGTCCATAGGCAGCGCCGACTACTTACCAAAAGCCTCCTTTTTTCCACAGTAAAACAAAAAATCCTAACCAGACAGAGACTGCCGACAGAATTAAAAACCTAAAACTGGTATTAGCGCCATCTATATTTTAGGTTATGGCACTACGGCGCGCGGTGATGCGAATCCATAAGTTTACCTCCTAACAAAAATCGCTCAACTAGCCTAAAGAAGTATTCACTTCAAAAATACCCCTTTTCTTGTAGCTTGCGCTAAGCTCTACGGCTACTGGATCGTGGTGAACTACAGAGAAGCGTACGGTATGTTCGCGTGTAACGGCCTCCTCTTCAACCACGAGAGTCCTCGGCGCGGGGAGAACTTCGTCACACGGAAGATCACGCGCGGCGTCGCCAAGATCTACCTTGGACTAATGGAGTACCTCGAACTGGGTAACCTGGACAGTAAAAGAGATTGGGGACACGCGAAGGATTATATTGAGGTATATCTTTAGACCTATTTAGAAAACGGTGAAGGAAAACATCGTGAGGAAACCGGCATGTCCTTGAACCAATACTTCGAAGAAATGTACACCAGCATTTCTTTTCATTTGAATTGATCTTTAGAATGTTTCCTTTGATATATTAGTATAGAAGCGAAAATGGGCGTATCATACGCCCATATCTTTAATTACTCGGTAATGTCCTAACTGATTAAAAGTATCAAAACACTAGAAAATTTTAATATCGGTCCCGCAGTTTTTGAGTTTATTCATTACAAACAAACATACAAATCTTTTCTCTTCATAATATTAGTGTAGATATTCAATGTGTAATTGTTAGTTCATTCGAATAAATTAAATTAAATTAAACAACTCATTTATCGCAGGCAATGTGGCTGATGCTTCAACAAGAGGAACCAGAAGACTTCGTAGTAGCCACAGGCGAAGCACACAGCGTGCGAGAGTTCGTAGAACTAGCGTTTTCGTGCGTCGGCCGCAAGGTGGCGTGGCGGGGCGCGGGAGAGAGCGAGACGGGACACGATGCTGAAACAGACCAACTACTGGTCAAGATTAATCCTAAGTACTTCAGACCTACTGAAGTGGTGAGTCATATTTATCCTGCGTTCGCAATTTTACACAAATATTTGTGTTTTTGGAAAAATAACTTTAACACCTACACATAAAATTCAGTTTGCTCTACAACTTCTTTTCTTACTTTATTTTATGACCTTTTCAATAGTACTAGTTATTCTTAAATCAGCTTAATTAATATTAATATAAAGTTCATATTTGTTTATGTGGAAGTAACATCAATTGGAAACAAGGATTTGAATATGGAATACATGTTCAAATACATAAACATACGCCTTTTTCAAAATTTAAATGTAGGAAAAAGTTTAGTAAAAACTGCTCTACAAAATACTTAAACTATTTTAGAAGTAAAGTATAGTAATTACTCAAATAAAAAAATAAAAATTGAGCATCGCCGCTTTTGCGACTTCATCGATGCAGTCGCGTTTTATCCACTCTGGTGTTTGAGTGTGGTATCAAAATGACGTGTTGTGTATCAGTTGCTGTATCGAACTTGCAGGTTTATTTTCAACCTTCGTAAGCCCGTAGCGTGTTAGTATTACAAATTACTTATAAACTATATTAGTAGAACAATTAAGCGCACACGTATAATAATAAATTAATTACAAAAACATCACAATCCGGGAAGATTTATCAAGTCCCATGTCTAAATGAAGTTTATAAACTTGTCCATTGTAGGCCTATAAGGGCCTCTCCGCAAATACCTTCAGAATGCTGTTGCTGCTTCCTCTCATTCAAACAGCTGTCTAAACAAATTAATTATAAGTTCAAAATTAGTTTTACTGTATATTAACCAGTTTCGATATCTGATAACGAAATAACAGCTAAGTAAATACATGTTCGTATGCACAATATATCTTCAATGTCGAATTACACTTGAATAAATCACGTGACCGCCCATTATGTATTGGAAGTGCAGATTAACCTATATTTATCATGGTTGAAATGCTAGCTTTTTCAAGTAATACTAGATAAGCAGTAGTACAGTCAACAAAAGAGTCAGGTATCAATCTGCCTAGCCTTTTCCCGACTATGTTGGGGTCGGCTTCCAGTCTAACCGGATGCAGCTGAATACCAGTATTATAACAACAAAAAAAAAAGTTATATAAACAAAAATAATCATCTTACAGATTTTCTAAACTATTCCTTTTCATTTAATATTTTCAAAAATGAGACTTATTCTACTTGCCATTTAATTTAATTAACTATTGTGAGGTAGCGTTATGTCTCACACACTCACACCGTCGTTCGAGCCAAGTTTGCAAATAAATCTTTGACTTTGAAGTCCCTTGTCCTTCATACACTCTCCGCGCTCAACGCTCTCTTGGACGTTCAACTTGACTGTGGCGTGCTCGCGGGCGAATGGAACACGATCATACCAGTACATGTGGAGTTCTGTGGGATGAGTGTATAAACTAGTTATAACAGTGAAAGCCTTATGGTGTGACCGTCGGACGGCCAAGTCACAGGCGTTCACGGGTCACGGCAGTTCATACTCGTAGAATGTAATCAAAACTTTTTGTTTATTTCTGTCGCAACTTTTGCAACTGTAATAAAATTAGTTTACTATCTAAGTACCATTGTTATTAGTGGGAATGTCGTAAAATCCGGTTAAACAATAGGACGGCTTAAAAGAAGGGCCATAAAATACGTTCACAAATTTTTTGTTACACGCCCTGTACTCGCACTAATGCATATTGTTTCTAATTGGGCGAAACCAGGGTGTGGTAGATATTTTCTTAGTTGTGCATGCGTAAAGTTTGTTCACTGTACTTCAGACATGAAGCAATACTTAGTTAACATTGCTTTGTTTAATTCCAGGATCTCCTGTTAGGGGACCCGTCGAAAGCCAAAGAGAAGCTGGGCTGGGTACCGCGAGTGTCCTTCGATCAGCTGGTCAAAGAAATGGTGGAAGCCGATCTTAATCTAATGAAGAGGAACCCCGAGGCGTAGGCTAATAGGTAAGACAACAATGTGTTAATGTATTTAAGGCAAAAGCGACAGGGCAGTCCGCGAAACTAAAGTTTTCTTACGTCAACACACTTCCGGACACTGACTTGCAAATTGCAAAATACGTAAGAGTAGTTGGATTTCGCGTATATTATTTTCGTATTTTCGGTATTTTTTTTTTCAAACTGTGACAGTCTTTACGGGTAACAGGTAGTCAGAAACCCGAAAGTCTGACAACCAGTCTTATTAAGAGATATTACCCAGTGACTGGGTTGTGGAGATCAGATAGGCAGTAGCTCCATGTAAAATACTGGTATTCAGTCGGTTCGACTGGAAGCCGACCCCATCATAGTTGGGAAAAGTCTAGGCAGATGAAGTAGCGTAAGAAATACTTTCAAGAACTTCTGTAAGTTGAAACGGCGTCAAATAAAATAATTTGTTTAGATATTTTTTATTAATTATTAAGGATAACTATGAAACTATTTTACAATATCTATAAGATAAAAACAGTTGCGGTTAAGTGCCATTCAGTGTTAACCTTCATATTTTGAAATGTTAACAATCTATCCAATATGTGTTATCTTAACATTGAGGTAAAAGGTTTTGATTACGCCATTTTAATAGCAGTGTTTGTTAAAAAAATATTTATTACATAACATCACACCTCTATTCCGCAAAGAGGTAGGCAGAAATGTATTTTCTGACAAGAATCTGGACTTTAAAAGAAACTTTGACCCCTGAGTTTGTTTCGCAAATTTTTTCTCGGTGGAAGTCAGATAGGAAATTTCGACTTCATCCTGCTTATTTATATGACGTGTAAAGGTCCACTATGTTCGCGAACCTCCTGCTCGCGAACTTGGAGCTATACGTTCGCGAACTTGGAGCGTGCACCCCGTGTCCATTGATAGCCGTTGCAGGAGCGCGGAGCGCAAGAGGTTCGCGAACATAGTGGATACCCACATTGAGACTTCCTCTACATGAAACCGCAGAGTGGATCGAAAAAAGGCTCTCGAAGACATTGGAGTTTACATTTTAAAGTATCGATTTTTTGCTTGAAATGGCTTCTAATACCCAGTATTATGTATAAATATATCATAGGATCTGGTAGGCAAATTGGCAACTTACATATATTTTATTGAAAATAAATGAATGGAGCTAATGCTTATATCTCCGGAACGGGGAGAATAACCATAATATCCTTGCACATGGTGATGTAACTATTTATTTATGACTTTTTGACATATGAAATATGTCAAAAAATATAGATGACCGCACCGCGCTGTCAGAAGTCAAGATGACCGCAAGATGAAAAAAATTCAGAACATTTCAGTATGCAAATGTAAAATCTACACGACCGGCGCCGGCGCATGGCCGATATTCATTCGTATGCACAAACATGCGGTCCGGACTTGTGCGGCTCCGTGTACAGGAAGCCTAAGAGTGATTCCGATATCCTATTTACAGAATAAACAATTTCATATCATATAATACCCACATTCCGACAGTTATGTTTAAGTCTAATATGTAATTCTCTTTTTCTGTTCACCGGGCACAAATCCCGTCCGGACTACTACGGCAAAACCCCAATTACGCTTGGCCCGACCAGAACCCCAAACGCACATCTACCACTAGCTCACCAAAACAAACAATGAAATAATGGTATGGGTAAAGCGTCCTTACCCACTCTCGTTCACTGAAGATATCCCACCTGGACATGAGTTGCCAGTCTTTAAACAGACTCCGGACCCAGGTTGGCCGAAGCAAGGAAAACCTGTTCAGTGGAGATTCATAGACAACTCCGCCTTTGAGTGTAAATGTGGTGCTGTTCCACAAACGATGGCACACTTAATATCATGCCCTGCGTGTCCTATCCGCTGCACGTTACAGGACCTGATGGACGCTAGTAATGGCGCCAAACACGTGGCCGAATTCTGGGCCGAGATCATTTATTTTGCCTTCTACACGCTAAGACGAACAATTAAATAATACAGTTTTTAAAATCTTTCAGGTCCGGTGTGAAGACGACGAAAACGGACATTATTTGAGGTGCGTGTGTGTCTTCGTTCGTGGGGATTTGCGGGCAGCCATATACGCTTGCAAACTTATAGTTTATATACATTACAATTATTATACAACATGTAACAGAAATCCTGTCCTGGGAAAAGGGCACATAGGTACCTACTGCGATAACATTACCAAAAAGTAATAAAATAATCTTATTATTAGTGAAAATTAAAAAAGTAAAAAAGCTCTTTAAAATTCACGTCTTTAGTACCATTTTGCAAATTTTCAACACAGGTCATTAGTTATGACTTGTAGACACCTACTACACGACGTCGCCCGTCCCATTGCATAAAAATCCCGATTCAAGACAGGATTTTGTTACATGCTGTATTTTTAACTTTACACTGTACGAAATTACGAATATTATATAAACTGTGTCCCTCTGAAGTATCTAAATAATTTCAATCGCGCATTTCGCAAAAATATACTATGCGATGAAAATTATAAAAATATTAAGCCTGTATTAGTAGTATGCCCACATTTCTTTAGGTATGGCTCTTTTGCCATCAACCGGGCATGAATCCAAACTCTGGGATGCAACTGGACTCCGGATTAAATGGAAAATTCTATTACCATCTTGGGCAGAGCTTGAAACCACGATCAGTCGGGCTTGTGGCCACTAAATCAACGGCCACTAATTTCAGAGGGATACAGTTTAAAATACGTTATCTGTGAAATATCGCCGTTGTAGAAAGTTATCAGTTTTTCTTATATAAAGGGTACTTACTCAATGTGATAATATAGGTTACATTCTACCTCGAGTACAGTACGACAATCTAGACATCGTGCCACAGTACCCGGCCGTTGATATGACGCGTCGAGCATTATAGTACGTAGTATGGTGGCGTTAGTTTGGAAAAGTAATTTTATACCAGCTAAAAATCATACCAAAAAGTTTCTGGCTCAGGCAAAAGTAAAAAAATAATACATTTTTTTTTTTCTAGTTTTTCTTCAAAATAGAGATTATGGGTCCCTTGAGCATTGATCCAATCGAAATAAGGTATATATTTTAATACTCTGTGATCGACCTTAGAGCATCGCAGCGTAGTTTTCTCTGGATCACCGAGCATTGAAATATATACCTTATTTCGATTGGATAAGAATTAAATTCGGTTGATAAATTTAAAAACCCTCTGCCGTCCCGTCCGCCAGTCTGCGCTGGCCATAACTCACATTCATGATTATTGAATGTTAAACTTCAACTAGAAATGTTTATTCGGTACAACGTTTTGCGACAAATTTTGTTTCTAGTCGAAATCGAGCAGTAAGTACCTTACTATTAGATAGAGACTCACGCAGATATGAGTGCCGGCCTCTTCGGTCAACAACAGCACTAGATTACGGACTAGGAACAAAAACACGTTGCCGCGATTGCATATAACTTGATTATAAACCTTAACACTCAAACATAAAGTGTATTATTGCTATCAATATATTTAATAATTCGAGTGAAACGTAAACGCATTTTTAAAATAAGAACAAAAATATTTATGGAAAAATAAAACATAATTTCTAGGCAATAAGGTTGAAAAGCCTATGTTGCAAAATTTGACCACAACATTATTTGTGGTTTTATGTGATGCGCTCATTGGGAAGCTACTGCTATTGTTTATCGAAGGACAGAGCTGCTGTGAAAAGTTGTTTTTTTAGTTTAGTTTTCCTAAAACTCGGTGTGCCATATTTACGACCGATACGAAGGTAAGGCTCAATTTACATTGCCACGGAACGGACTGGAAGCGAGTTTTTGTAACTTCATTGTACATACCAAAATGAACTGAATGTCAATTGTGTAACGTACAAACTAGATTCGAGCTTGTAACTGCGGGAAATCCGCGAGAATTCTCTAAAAAACGCACAACCTATTATTTGTTTCGTATCTACTTTTTACGTTATTCTATTGACATAAAGTTCATTATACTTTGTTCAAAAAATTCACTGCGATTTCGTTCCGCGACAATGTAAAATAAGCCTAAGAAGTTAACATTTCTAAATGTTGTACTGTAAGTTTAATATAAATCTGTTTATTATCTTACGGACGTACCATCGAAGAACTTCATATCTATACACCGTAAGGACTGTTTCTGCTTGCAGCGCTCGGCGGCTACAGAACCGGGGCGGTAATAGATGTGGTCATCGTGTTCACGGGATTTTGTTTTCAAACTGCTTAGATATGAACTTCTTCGATAATACATCCGGACTTCGGCATTTATAATTATTAATTGAGATGCGACCTAGAAAAGTGTTCCTATTCCTGTACTTATCGCCCCATTCTAGTTTACAGTCTAACGTGTAAATAATAAGGTCGGAAACTATTATATCTAGGGACGTATTATGAAGTATGATTGTTAGTGCGAGAGAGACGGAGTTATACATATCCGATATCACTATCCCTTGATCAATAATGGTGAATGGGTTCAATAGGTGTAATATCATAAACAACAAGAACAATGTATATAGAAAATAGTACAAAGAAATGCCGGTAATGGAGCGCGTTTCTGAGGTAAGTTGTGAGCGCTCGCGTACCGAGTGCCTTCCTCGTGGTATTCTACACGCGTCGACAAATGGCATTCATACTTCATAATACGGCTCCAGTTCTTAGGAAAAAGGGGTTGGCTTTTTTTCATCTAAGCTTGGTAGAAACAGCTGTTTTTTTTTAGACGTTCAATGCCATCCAGTACCCAGCCAATAGTAAAAGTTGATCATTTTCAGGAGTACAGTCAAACGCTCGTCCGAAACTAGAATATAAATAATGAATTGCAATTATAACACTGAATTTGATGTTGTAACCGGTTTAGGTGTAAAAAAGGCACTTGCAAAGTTTCCAAATACTTTTTTTACATTTATAACTAAATATTCGGAGTTAATATTAATTACCACATTTCAAAATCAATATTTTAGTTCACAAGTTAGCCACATTTCATATTTCCATACAGTAATATTGCCAAATGAATAAAAACAGGTAAATATTTGACAGCTTTTTGCGACGTTGCCAACTTTTAGGATAAGTGCTCTTAAGGTGGAACAGACCGCGAAAAAATAATCAGCCGTTCCATACATTGTCGAGTAGGTATTGAAGTTTTGTATGGGACAGTTGGTAATTTTTTAGGGATTATGATGTTGGTCCCATTGAGAAAGTTGTTCAGCTTGATGGTGTGTACCACATCCTAAAGCATGACCACACCGTTCTGATACATGTTGTATACCTAATGGTATAACATGTGATTTAATTGTTTGTATATTTATTAGTCTTTTTAAATACAGCTGTGTTTGTAAAGCGTGAGGGAATAAACGAGAGAATACCTATCGCACAAAATGTTACCTGCCTTTATTAGAAAAAAAAACTTGCTATCTAATTACGCAACACATTTTCGTAAATGATTAAAACTAATCTGTTTCATTTTGACAGTTCAACAACATTCATTGCGTTATTTACGTTGTTGAGTAGATTTTTTTTCGAACTTGGTAAGCAATGGATTACCAATCTGTTTCAAAATGATTCAGATTGTGATTGATCGTGTATTAGGGTGCTGGTATAAATACCTCTCTCCACCCATGTCAAGGCAACGGGATGAATGAAACCTTTTAAACTTATTATTCGAAAATAAGTCAGAAATAAGTAAATTTCATTCATCCATAATAAGGAACAGATAATTAACTCGATTAGATAAAACTGGAAATAGGCAGCTTAAATCAGCAGTCAATACTCTTTTAAGTCTCCAACCTAAATAATGAATGAATTGATAAGTTATAGAAAACTTTTGCGCACGCTACCCGTACCACGTGCTGTGCGTACCCAGCAGTTCGGAGCCTATTTAATAAAACCGACAGGACAGGTGACAATCCGAACATTTAAAAACTCCTTTCATACATATTCTGCTTTATTAAGCCAATTGCACATTACCTTTTTTATTCAAAAAAAGTGAGCGTTGGTTTATTGAAAATTTACGAAAGTGACGAAGGAGATTTTTGCAATGCGTTGCGTTGCGACGCGGCCCGGCTATCTGCGCAAAGCTCCAAACAACACCTGTCATGAAAATGTGTCAATTTTGTAATTCTTTGACAAATATTTCGCTTTGTCGGTTATATTAAATAGGGCTCTAACGTGTGAAAAGAGCCTAACATTTTTATAAATAAGGGAGAATTGTGTCTCATTTTTCCAAAGTCTTTTGGAGAGTCATATTAAATTATACTAAACTTATGTTTGTTACTATCTCAAACATTCTGCAGTGCTATTAACATTATTTACCTGAATAAGTGTGAACCACGGAGACGTCTCGGCAGCCTCTGCTAGAGGTACAAACCACCCGTTTATTCTCTATGACAAAAGTGATTTCAATGTGTAATTTTATTAATGTACAAGAAGAAAATAGTTTTGTTTAGAATCGATTGCTGTCATTTTTAATATACGTAATTTTTTATCCAAATAATAATTGAAACTACGTAAATTACAGTTCACTTCCACTGTTCAGTCAAAACAAACCAAGGTACATCGTCCGATGTACCTACGACGCTAGACCCTTATGCGTGTGGGACTGTGTGCGTGCGTAGATTTGTAATGTGACCACAATTATCTCCCACAATCAATATAACTAATAAAAAAAATAAACAATGTTTTAATACATAATAGTTAAAATTCAGTGTATTTATTATGATTTTATCAATATTCTATATTGGCGTGTTTAGTGGTGTGCGTTACTTCCGGGATATGTTGTAGAAACTGACGGCTTTGATGGCGGTCCGTGACAGGCGTGCGCCTAACGCAGTTTCAACTGCACGAATTACATTAGTACTGACGTCTCTAGATGCTACCGGCGCGCGCGACGATTCCGTGCTCCGTAACATAATCTATGTATAGGTAGTGCAATTTGTATTATATACCTACATAAGATATGCATAATTTTAGACATACCTACAGTAATATTAACTGCCTTATATAAATGCCAAATATCAGGCACATGTTTCGTCGTAAACTGGTATTCAACCAGCATGAATATTTGTTTATTTTACTAGTTACTTATATAGTTGAAATTTCTCAACAAAATAAATGTTATTCTGTTCAATTATTATGTTATTATTTCAATCAATTATGATGTTATTATTGCAATCAATTTTGTTTAATATCAATTATTATAAGTAATTATTATTGTTGTAATCAATGAATGTTTATAAAATGCATGTTTACATCGTATTTTATTATTTTAGTGAACTTATCCAATATCCATTATGTTTACGGAAATTGTATTCAAAATTTAATAGTTTTAATAGTTTTTAGTTCTGAGGTAATATAGTAAAAGGTAACATCTCTTCGTTTTGTATTTATTACTTCAATTATAAAATATTTTTAAATTTGTTACTAAACATAAAGAAAGAGAAAACCTACTGATAAGGGTCCCCGAAACGATCAATTGCAATAGGGAAGTTGACAAAAATATATTTTGTCTGGCAGATAGGTTATTAAAAAATATTGGACACGTATTTATTTATAACAGGGTTATTAAAAAAAAAATAAGCTGTTCCATACATTTAGACCGCATAGGTACTACACCGCACTTTTCTATGAAACAGCAGTTTTTTTTTTTTAATTAACCGGCGAAGAGGCGTGCTGAATCCACGGTGTCCGTTTTCGCGTAGATGTCCCTGCCACCTTGTATACATCACAATGTCTTTAATTTCGACAATTCAACAATATTCATTGCATTTTTTTATGTTTGTCTAGCAGACAAAATAGTTAAACAATAATGAATAGATAATATTGTCAAAATGAGGGGATTGTGAGTGGTGTTTCACGTAGCGGTTAACTTATTTGGTAGATAATTTCATTTAAACTCCTTCTATCTTTAATAATTTATCTGGAGGATAGTGCCCAACCAGAGGCTGTGAAATCAGCCCTAATTGTTTTAATTTCTCAATTGATCTTGTAATTTATCGAAATTAAAGTTAATATTTTCTATGAGCTTAGTAGAATATAAAGCATTTTTATTTGTATTTGCAATCGGAGCATTTCACATACATTTTGCTATGGAGATAATATATCGGGTGTAAAAAGACACTTTCCGAAGCCGAAAGCCACATATTCTACCCATTATTTGCATCATTTTTTTCCACTAGACCATACCTGGGAATCCACTGGTTCTGGAGATATTGAAGGTCAAAGTCGCATTTTTTTTTTACTTTTTCACGAAAATGAATTCTATGCGATAATACGAAACTTTTTTCCAAACAAACATTACCTGAATTTTAGATTTATCTTAACAGATTACGCATTTGAAGTTACAAAAACGCAATGAACAACAAGTACCTACCTGCGTAGCGTAGGGGCGGAGCTTAACTAACACTGAATCCGTTCATTCAAGCGTGGGTTCGCGTTACATTGCGCGCAATAAAAACTTGTTTTTTTTTATAAAAAAAAAAAAAATACGGTTCCCAGCAATAATTTTTGCGCAAAGCTACTTAGCTATACGTACAGTATGCGTAGTTTACGGCTTTGTGATGTGTCTTTTTACACCCTGTATATTACAATGGCCTGTATATTGAGCTTTATCGAGTGTTCTGCATAGCTATTCACAACCGTTCGACACGCTTCCTTCGTCATTTTTTGAATTTACTTTTATGCTGTTAAGAATACGCACGTGGGTGAAGCCGCTGGCGGAATCTAGTCTTTAATAATTTTTGTATAAGGTGACTTTACAAAGTTTTAAAGTTAATAAATGTACGTAATTCTGATATTCCTTTTACTAGTTTCTAATCATTCTCCATAGAAAAAGTTTTCAAGGTTATATCGGTCTTCCTCTAAAAACTGTCGTAACACTGTAAACTGTTTTTCTGTTTTACAGTTTTTAAGAGGAACTGCGATATGTTTTAGTTTACATGTAATGGTGACATTCCACATGTTCTGTACCTACAAATGTTAATAGTATTGTTACACTATGAATCTATTTTTGCCAGTATTCTGTTTTTAATTATGTAAATATACTTTCATTGATAATTTAGTTTTTTTTTCCCCTCAGAAATAAGTTTGTACCAGCGCAGCGGGCTATGTTAAATAGGTAATTTAAATGAAAAAAAAAACTTATAAAAAATAGAATTATATTATGCAATAATAAACAAAAATTTCAACATGATAATATTAATATACAGGCTTTTTTTATAAAGACAATAAATAAATAATAATATGATATCTAAGTACCTATGTAAATTTAAGTTTAATTATCAATATATTTTTCTTTTTTTCCAATATTTTTGTCTTAAATGAAGAAGTATCACATGTTTAGGATTAGAATACCTACGTGGTTAAAATATTGCCAATGAATTAAATTTCAGCCTGTATAAGAATCACGTGTCAATATGTTCGAACACGCTAATCTCCGAAACCACCCAACCGATTTCAATAAAATTTTGTGAATGTGTAGGTATGGTTGATACCAGCTTGAATGAAATGCTTGAAAAAAAGGATAGTTTTTGACCCAATAGGTGGCGCTCCATGCGAAGCAGAGGTGGGTCGCTAGTATTATAATTATAAAATGATGAAATATCATCATGAATTCCATTGAAAAACTTATAACTCGGCACTTGACTAGACTTACTATAGGTATGTGCTTTTCACACGTATTAGTCATATACAATGTGAACTTTAATTAAAAAAATCTGCTATTCCATACATTTATGTTCGCGTAGCTCGTTATAATGTAGGGAACAGCTGATTTTTTTTCGCGATTTCATGATTGGCCCCATAGTGAAAGTTGTTCATAATGATGAGTACAATGACCCCTTAAGAGGATGCAAACGAATTAAATTTCACATTGTATAGTCATAATAATTCTACAGTACTCGATACTATATAAAACAACACATATATCGCTTTGTTTTCTAAATAGTTTAGATAAGGCACGACGGTGGCGCCTCGCTTCTTCAAAGCTGGCCGAAGCCCGTTGTCTTTGGTACAGGACACCCAGTTCGGACCGCCTTACTTCCACGTACCGCCCGAACATTCCATTATCACTGAAATAGAACGATGAAGCGGTTTCAACTATAAGTTGTCTACGACCAATAGAGCACGCTGTTCAGAGGGTCTAGTGTGAGTTTCGTTTAACCATCTCGATTTTAGGCATCGACCGCCTTCGGCGCTCCGATTGGCCCGTCACCAGTGAAGGGCCAATCAGAGCGCCGAACGCGGTCGATGCGTAAAATCGAGATGGTTAAACAAAACTCACACTAGACCCTCTGAGCGTAAAACAGACAATCGAAACACTACGGGAACAATGGTGTAAATATTCATTTACTTTGTACAGTATATACTTAAATGTGAGGAATATGTTGTTAATTTTCTTTTCTATTTGTTTTTCTCAGTTTTGATAATGATTTGGCAATTAGAGTACTTTATGCGGCATGCGGCCCACCCAGATGTCGTTTTCTTTGGTTTGTTTATCGAGTCGTTGATTCTGAAAGTTGCCAACGTCGCAAATAGAATCGTCAAATATTGCGCTGTTTTTTGTAATATAGCAATATTACTGAAAGGAAATATGATATTTGGCTAACTAGCGAACTAGAATATTAATAATGAAATGCAATTATAACACTGAATTTGATGTTGTAATTGTTTTAGGTGTAAAAAAAGCATTTGGAAAAGTTCCAAATACTTTTGTTACATCTAAAACTAAATATTCGGTGTTACGATATTAATTATTGCAATTCATAATCAATATTTTAGTTCGCTAGTTAGCCACTTTTCATATTTTCATACAGTAATATTGCCAAATCAATCAAAACAGGTAAATATTTGACAGCTATTTGCGACGGTGCTAACTTTTAGGATAAACGCTCTTAAATTCTGAGCTGAGCTACACGATTAATGACAAATGCTTGCACTGACTGGATAGACTGCAGGATCTACATTCATAGTATCTCTTATTCGTATGCCAAGTAAGATTTCAGAGATGACTAGTGCGAGATAATTTCGTTTTCATAGAACGTGCGGAAGAAAAACTGAGAGGCCTTAAAAATTACAGTGCAGTCAAGGAAACGAATTTTTTCAAACTGACACGTGCTTAATGTTATTCTAATAAAGTCCAAATTGGAAAGAATTCTACGTATCTGGACCTATGCCGTAATGTTGGCTCTACTATTCTAAGACGAAAACGAATACGCTACTGCGCTACCTAATTGGTGCGTTGTTACAATTTATCAGTGGAGTCATCATTACGGCAAAGGAACTATTTGATGAAACGCACTCTAAAAGACACTCCGATGTCTACATTAAAAATAATTTATGACCCTCATAATTTGCACGTTTCATCTTTAAAATCATATATCAATAAGTGTGACTAAACGAACCTTCGACGTCGCTAAGGTTAAAGACGCTTGGTCGATGTTCTGGCTGCCTCCCTGGTTCGTTTGCACGCTCGGTGAAATCTTCTACGAGCGAGCTGGCTCCGTGTCAAGTAATTCCGATTGCTGTTCAGTGTCCTGCTCCGTTTCTGTGCCGGCTCGTATCGTACTAAAGAACGGAAAACTTTGTTTTTTATCAGGAATCTTTAAAACTGTTATAGTTTACCTTCATTATATTTTGCCATCGTAGAGGCCCTAGTAACACGTCATCATCATTATTCTCCTACCCTTATCTGAATCTATTTGGCGTCGGCGCAACATTTCTCTCAATTTTTTTTTTTAACCCCAATGGTGTAGCCTTTGGCCTGCATCTCACCCGATCGTAAGGCTGAAGGTGGAAGCGAGCTTCACCCGGAATCCTCAACCACAGAGGTACTGGCACCTCTAACTGCGGAAACACAATGCTGTTAACATTGTTGTTATGAGACTTAGATAGATAGAGATAAGATGGTGGTAGCTAGCCAGGTGGAACTTAGAACGAGCCCTACCACCAACCGAACCGAGCAGAATATTTTGTCCCACTTGGAAAGGAATCCGGGACCTCTGTTTCTGAGACAGGTAGTGTAATCATTAGACCACAGAAGCGGTTCGGTCGGTTATTAGTTGTCATCACGGTAGTCACCCCTTTTCTAGCCATATCATGGCGCAAGGGCGCGCCCCTCCGTCGTCTCTTAGAACTATACATATAACACACACTTTTTCGATCTTGATATATTTTCACTATCCCAAACAAAATTTAAAAGAATGGCTGTTCAATTGCTTGCACAATAATTTATGAATTCTTCCTAACCTATTTCGCCTCCGGTAGATGCGTCTTTTGTTTTGTTTAATTTCTCCATAATAGTTTATTCCGCGGACATTGGTGATGTTTACCTCTACTACCCTAGTTTGTTATCTACTAAATTTGTAACGTGTAACTGTTTTATGTCCCAATAAAATAAAATAAAATAAATAAAAATATCATCTTTCACACAGTCCATCCATCCTTTCTTTGGTCTTCCCCTATGTCGACATTCATACTCAAAAATTTCCTCACATTTTCCTCAAATAACACGTACTTTGTGTAAATTTCAACTGGCCAGTAGCGGATCTATGGGGGGGGGGGGGGCTAAGGGGCTCAAGCCTCTCCCAAAAGTATCTGAGTGCTCATCTCGTCTCTTAGCTGTGATTTTCTAGTAAGAGTGGCAAGAAACTGCCATCTTGTGCGACATTAAAAACTTTAAGCGATGACCAATCGTCTTGAGTACCTATATTCGATTTTTTTATATTAGATTAATTCTGTCTAGCAGTCTGAATTCAGTCTGAAGTCAGTATCTGTCATTTGTTGTCAATGATAACATATATCAAAAAAATCTTACCTATTTTATCCGGCTTGTGTTTTTTACCAGGGAATGCATAAAGATGCACGTTTTGTCTCTTCACGACCCTCGCCGTGGTCGCCCGCAGCGACGCCTTCTTTATACTATTGTTATTATTACTGTTGTGAGACCTCGTCCGCTTCGGACTGGGCTCATCACTGCCGTCAACCAACGACCTCTTCAAACTCTTCGGCGATTCAGAACCAGAAGATGAAACATTATAAACAGTACTCTGCTTGGGTATACTCTTTTTAAGAATGGATATCGGAGCGTTCATTGTTTCTTCGTTTTTCTCTTTGCCCTTCTGCTGTCTTCTACTTCGTCTTCCTTCAATTTCAGGAAATATTGTTCGCTCTTTCTTATAAGGTTTTCGTTTATGTTCTGGTTTTTTATTTTTGTATTCTGGGAATTTGCATTTATTTTTAGTGTTTTTAACGTCGTTTTCTTTTTTCATAGATCTGGTCCACCTGCCGGCTGATATAAAATTTTGCTCCATACTTTCTTTAGTATTCTTTCTAGCAAATGATTTTGTTTTTGATTTTTTTCCCTTTCGTTCAGGTTTTCCAATTTTCACTTTTACCTTTCTCTTGTGTTCGTTGCTTTTATTATCTGTTTTCTTTCGAGATGAAGCTTTGTAAGTTTTTGTCTTTTTGAATGATTTAAACCGTTTTATATTTTCAAGGATTATATCTTCGTCCATTTGGTCCTCTTGCCTGACAGACAAGTAACTTGGTTTTAAAATGGTTGCCTTAATGTTACTAACTTCTCCACGACTTAGCAATTGTATGGGTGGTTTCCGCAGACGCGTCATGACTCTGACTGGTAACTTTTCAATTCCTATCATTCGATTAAGATCTATTTTTATAACAGGTACTGTTTTATTCATACACCGGCGTAAAAACTTATAACTCTCATCTTCCGAACTATTTTCTGATTCGGATTCACTAAATGATTCTACGACTGTAGGTTTTGGGTAAGACATCAGTATATCTCTTATTTCATCACTATCCGGTAGATCGCTGTCCGTGAAGGTGAATCGTTTAGACTTTTTAGGAGTAGATTCTTCATCTGACGAGTCACTGACATTTTTTAATGTAGCATCATTTCCATTCAAAACGTCAATATTTTCCTGGCTAGGCAAGTCAATTCTACAGTATGTGTTTTCGTTCTCGTCTTGTTCATTTTTAACTTTACCATCTACTGAACATAGCACGATCTCAGCATCTGCATCAGATACCCCTACTAAACTGACATTGGATTTTTTTCTTTGATCTTTGTTAACATCCTGTGTGCCATTAGATATTATATTTGAGATATCTTCACTTTTGACCCTTATTGGAGAATGTAATGCTTTTGTAAATTGGCTAACGACTTCATCAAATGTGTTTTTGACATGTTTAATGACATTCGGTACAACCCTCTCAACCACTTTTATGTGGATCGGTAGATCTTCGGAAGCAACGTTATCAGCGGGCATGACTTCAAACGGTTGTTTGTCTTTTTTGTAGTCGTCAAAATTAATTACTTGCTTTGCTGTTTCATCCTGAAATAGTTTACCTTGAGGTGGTTTATTTGTATTTATTTTAACAACTTCATAATCAGTAAAGTCATCAGCGACATTAACTTTCTTTTCAAGTACTGCAGGTATTATTAGCGTTGGCTTTATATCTTCACAATCTGTAAAACTATCAGGTGCTGTACTCTGTGCAGGCTTTGGATCATTCTCCGCTTGAAACATTGCTTGCTGGTATGTTATGTGTTGGCAACTTATCTGCTTCTATTTTTTCACAATCTCAGATGCGGTTCGAATCTGAGTGTCTATAGTTTTAATCTGAAAATTTAAGTAACATTAATTTTTAGGGTTCCGTAGTAAACAAGGAACCCTTATAGTTTCGCCATGTCAATCTGTCTGACTGGCTGTCTGTCTGTCCGCAGCTTAGCTCAGTGACTGTTAGTACTAGAAATCAGTAATTTAGCATGGGTAGGTATATATATTAATCACGCCGAGAAAGTGGTAAAATAAAAACAAGAAAATTTATATTTTAGGTTACCTCCCCTACACGTAAAGTGGGTATGTTTTTTCTCGTCTATCCTATACTGTGGGATGTCGTTGAAAAGGTCGTTCAAAAATATTGGGGGTATGAGAAAGCCATTTTTCAATTTAGGGATCCGTTTGCGAAATATTAAGCCTTAAAGTGCTCATTTTTGTTCGAATATAGCGCTCCCCCCTGCCAGTTAAATGGTTCAGAAAGACACACAAGAAAAAATCACAGCAGTAGTAGTATAACGAAGTTTAAAGGAAAACTATCACAGCTAAGTAGGCTTTACTGGTTAACGAGTAATAATCGACCAACTTAAATTTGCAGTTTGATCGTGTTGCAAAAACATGTTCTCCCATACATTCCGCATGTGAGAACATGCTTTTCAACTACAATGTTAAGTTTGTTTTTGGGATCAATTCAACCCAACTACGGAAACCTTCATTATGCGTGGTCCGACACGCACTTGGCGTTTTGATTTTGCTTCACCTTAGTTTTACAAAATACCACTAGCATGATCTACGCTTCCCGTTCTATGATAAGGTTGTGACGACGTTATATTGAAAATGATATACCTACCCACCACAACCACAAGACTGACCAGGACTGACCGAGACTGACCGTGGTTAAATAATAACCGAGTTAACCTCACTTCTAAAATTCATAATTCTCAACACCTTTAATCATTTGAGTTGTATTTGAAAACTTGCGAATGTACATAATTTTGTAGCAAAAAATACAGGGTGTTAAAGTAATTGCGTGTCATAGCTTCAGGGTGTTCCAGTTCAGAGTCGATAAAGGAACCCGTAAAAAGTAAAAAATAAATACCATTAAAAAAAAAAAAAATGAAAATTATCATAAGATGAACCTAATGTGGTACCTACTAATTAAATAGTAATCGTTTAGTATTGATAAAAAAAATGCTTAAAATAAGTTTTTATTTTGTTTAACATTATTAATTAACATTAATAATTTCCTAGAGTTACCTACCTACTATAGAACGCAATGAAAGTTTAAACAAATAAAATAATTTTAATTCTAAACGATTGCTATTTTAAGTTAGTAGTAGGTACTGAATTAGGTTGATTTTGCAATTCTTTTTTTTTCTGGTTTCCTTTGTCGATACTAAACCTACCCCTAAGCTATGGCAGGCAATTTCTGTAACATTCACTAGGTACTTAACTACCACACCACCACCTTACTACTTAACTTAACTTACTTATTTTTGTTTTTTTTTTACTATTTGTAAAGGTATTTATTTTTTATTTTTTACGGGTTCCTTTATCGACTCTGAACTCACCCTGAAGTTATGGCACGCAATTACTTTAACACCCTGTATAATAAATATGTACAGGCTGGCAGGGACATCGACGCTAAGGGTGCGTTTCCACTGAAGCGGAGACGAGCGGAGCTGAGCCGAGACGTCCAATCACAGACGAGACGAGAGACGCGATGAGGATTTCAACCGCTGTGATTGGTCGATTCTGCACGTCTCCGCTCGGCTCCGCTTCAGTGGAAACGCACCCTAAATCTGTTACCAGCAGCCTAATTACGTAATGCACCATCAATAATAAATTGAAAGAAATTGCTAGTCCATTGCTTCCTAAGTTCGAAAAAAAAATTGAGCAGATTTTTTTTTCGAACTTATGAAGCAATGGACTAGCAATTTGTTTCAATTTATTATTGATCGTGCATTACGTAATTAGGCTGCAGTTCAGTACATGATTCTGAAGACGTTTTCAGAATCAGAATCATATGCTGAATCCATGGTAACAGATTTCACTTCGATGTCCCTGCCACCCTATATATTAATTGATATAAAATAGAAATATAATATAGTGTTCCTTTAAATTCTATCACTTACTAAATACAAAATAAAATTAAATGTTTACTAGAGCACTTATAAATGCTTACGGATTTCCCCAGGAGTTAATATCGGGCTGTCCGACGTTACGATTCAAATAAGTAGGTGGTTATTTTTAGATACGAAACTAGGTATTCGGGGAATCCCGGACGTAGATACGCGTGAATAGAACGTTTAACAATGATCTCAATAAATTAATCACTATCCTTATCTTTACACATTATAAAACAAAGTCCCCCGCCGCGTCTGTCTGTCTGTCTGAACACGATTAACTCAAAAACTATCGAACGGATTTTCAAACGGTTTTCACCAATGGACGGGGTGATTCATGAGGAAGGTTTTAGTGTATAATTCATTAAAGGTTTTGTGTAAATTGGCTGAAATATAAGACGATGATTGTTGAAGATGTCGAAAAAAAGCTTGCCGACTGGGAGCTTTACTGGCGTGCGCGTAAGGTCATCACTTCATCAGGTTATCACTCATTATAACAGCACCGCTCCGATACGGCAAATAACTTGTCATTCAAGTTAGAATTTTAAATCAATTGCATTACAGTCTATTTTACGATGCTATACAGAATAGCGGACAGTCACACGTCGCGCCGACAGCGCGCTTTAAGCGAATAGTCCGCTCCCCGTCGAAGAAACGCCTGCACGCGTAGCATGACCGCAATAGAAACGGGTTTAGTCGACGGAGTAATAGACAAAATGACAGATAAACAATCACAATCTGTCATTTTGTCTATTCTTCCGTCGACGAAACCCGTTTCTATGGTTGTCATGCTACGCATGATGCAGGCGGTAAGATAGGCGCGGATGTTGAGGCGCTGGCATTCCGGGGCGCCTCACCATCCGCGTGGTGACGCATCGCCGCCGGCACGCGGTCCTCACGCCGCTCACACGACTGTCTCCCTGTCGCCTGCGCACCATTCCTTCCGTAAGCTGACAACTAGCCGTTGACGCGCGAACGGTAAGCTACCAGCTAGTAATTGGCGCATGAACAACAAGCTGTCATCTCACCGGTGGCGTGTCAACAGCGAGCGGTCGTCTTCTTGATGGTGCGTTGGCGACAAGCGGGCGGATATTTTTCGAGGCGGTGCCGGGCGTGCCGGCCCGTTACTGCGCTGGAGCGGTACGGTTATGATGAGCGGTGACCTTTAGTAGGTGGGATAATTTTCGACCTCCACACGGGCGAAGCCGCGGGCAAAAGCTAGTAATGTATGATACCTATCATATACTTACCTATACAATAATAAAATAAATACATAAATTCCTATAATAAAATTGATTAATTCCGTGTCATTAGCTGAATCTAAATACAAATAAGCATGAATTAGGCTCTCTCTACAGATTACTTAGTAGCTAACTAGGCACTTAGGTAGATAAATGATAGTTATTTTTTTCTTTGATATCTTTATATCGAAGCCTACTGGTTGTATTAGTTGCCTAATTGGACGCCTAACGCGCCGCATCCAATTAAATAGCTGAAGGACAACTAGCCAAATCATTGAGCCAGATGGCTGAATGTCGTATAGTCATTTAGTTAAACTGGGTGAAATAAGTTCGGTTAGAACTGTGACCAACCGCGCGCAAGCTGAGCGAGCAAAGTGAGCGGTGCCTCGGCAGCGGCCGGCGAGCGCTATATCCAAGTTGCTCGCAGACATTTTTTCACCGTTTGATTCACTTGGCTGAGTCTTGGTCAGTCATCTTCAAAGGGCTGACTTTCAATACGCCACGTTGTGAAACGTTAAATGAGTCTAGTTCAATTAACTATCGGCCTAGGCATCCAATTGGATGCCGGCGTTTAATGAACGGCCTAGGCGTCCAATTAGCTGGCTAATTTAACCAGATGGCTGCAACATATACCTATATATATATATCACACAAAAAAAATAAGCAATAGGTATTCGCATACCACCGACTAATCGCTCGTCGCAGCCGCGCACTGGCTGCTCGTTGCTCAACACGTTTTTTATAGTGGCTGACTCGGGTTGGGTTAAGAAACTTGCTGCCTCGCTAGAAAGAATGTCAGGTTATTTGGGGGTTCTAGAGGGGTGTTGTGGAGGGCACAAAAAAAGTATTTTTTTAGGTAAATTAAAAAAAAAAATACTTACCTTACCTGTCCGAGTCGGGGTGGCTTGGGGCACCCCGACTCGGACAGGTTAGGTTCAAAGGGGATGACGGGGGCTCAACTGAGCGAACGAACCCCCGTCATTTGCATCTCCTTCGAGTTAGGTTCCTTTAACCACTGCAGACAGAAATAGGAACCCCGCGAAGCGAATTTGACATTGACCTTCGAGACGTTTGACATTGACCTTGAAAATGTGTCTCTTGTGAACTAGTGGGTGGGGGGATGACTTCCCCTCTTCCTCTCCTCCCTCCCACCTCCCTCTACATTTTATTTATCAACCTTTTTATGTAAACTAATCCTAACTAATTTAAATGCGAAAGTAAGTTTGTTTGTTACGCTTTCACGCTACAACGGCTGAACGGATTTGAATGACATGTGGCACATGGGTAGACCGTGACCTGGAAAAGGACAAAGGATACTTTGTATCCCGATATTCCCACGGAATCGATAGTTATGTGGGTGAAACCGCGGGGCACAGCTAGTATAATATTATAAAGAGAAAAGATTAGATTGTTTGTCCGTCGCGTCGCGCTAGTCTGCACGAAGCTTAAAGCAACGCTGCTTGGCGGTAGAAATAGGTAGTAATTCCGCGGATGAGATACTTTGTACAGAGCTTATACCTAGCATTGATTAATTTAGAACCGCCATGACGTCATGCCCGCAATGGATAATAATAACTGCACGGCCATATTTTCCTTTCTATTAAGATTCCACTTCAAAGATAAAATAACGTTATCGATAAAATGCGCAGATTAGCACAAGTGTCTAAATAAATATTTTATTTACCAATACTACCTACTACATAGTACTTTTAAATCGAAAGCCGTCATCCATGGCGAGAACTGACTAAACAAACCTGTGTCTGTTGATCTGTGTGCTGTGGCCTTACTTCTTAGGAAATTTCAGTCTGAAAGCTGACCAGTCAGAAAGTGATGCTTTTGTGAGCAGCGGTCTTTTAAACAATCTACCTGTTTGCATATTTAAAACTTCCGCAGAATTCCAAAAAAATCGTGACCGTGGTCTAGCCGAGTTACGATCAAGTCATTCACGATCAAATTTGAATGACGTAAAACCATTACCTATTTAGTTGCATTCCAATGTAACTCTTATGTCATTGTTATAATACTTAGGTATATCTCGATACCTATCACGTCAATGAAGATTACACTAAAACAGGAGCGTGTCGGACGACGCACAATAAATGGTTCCGTAGTTGGGATGAAATTATCCCAAGGACAAACTTAACATTGTAGTTGAAAACATGTTCTCCCATACATTCCAACTGCAAATGTAAGTTTTTACGCATAATATTGGGAGATTTACAATGTTATTTTAAGACTATAGACTTCTTATAGGTTTTCCTGTAATCTATAAGTATAGAACTATTTTCTGTTTTTTTTTAACATTATATGTCCAGTAGTGTCGGAGATAACGGTGGTAAATTTTCATCTATTTTCCTAAATATCTTTAAAAATATATAATTTAAAATTAAAAAAAAAAAAAATTGACGTCCTCATAAAAGCACTTTCATTTGATAATAATACAAGTGCAGTAATAGAAATAGGTATACGCACCGGTTTATGTTCTGTTAATGACTGCCTGCCTTGTATTCTGGTTCCTCTTCAGTGTAAATTCTGCATGCAAAATGATGCAAATAAAATTGTTTTTATCTCTTCGCCACACTTGCCACTCCTACATGATACACACGTTCGCTCTGAATCACGTTTATTGCGAGAGTGACGACGTCACGCGAGCGCGACCGTGACGCATGCGCCGGGTGACTTACAATCAAGCGCCGCGCGCCGTGCCATGCGCCTCTTGCATAAGCCGGGTATTCCCCTGATTGTGTATCGTTGATGACATTCCGTTGTCCATATTTCGTGTTACGGTCAAGGTTAGGAACAAAAAACCGGCCAATTACGAGTCAGACCACACACAGTGAAGGGTTCCGTAGTTGGTAGGAATACGCATGCGTATCGACTTCAGAAATAAAGTTTTTCATAGTATATGTACAAAAAAAAAAAACTACGATTGTAACCAAAAAGATTTCATATCTCAAAAACTATGACTAAAATTAAATAATAAATACACTTAAAAATCTGAATAAACATTTATTTATAATCCTTTTAATTCTAGGATCTGCAGACACGTTGTGCATAGATTTTTTTGAATACCTCGGTATATGTATGGGGAGAGCCATAGATAATTGTTTTTTTTTTCGAAATTTTACAACACTATTACACAGATAATATACCATTGTTTAGCGGAGCACAGAATACATCTTCTTTCCAATTATCATTACTATAGTGCCAATATTCTCCGAGTAAGGGGGGAAAAAAAAACTAGAATCTATTGAACTAAAGAGTCATTGAAAATTAGCGTTGAAATATTTCGAGGGTTATTTAAAAAAAAATTGCTGTTCCATACATTTTGATCGCGCAGGTATTATTGTAATTTTCTATGAAACAGCAGATTCTTTTTTAATAACCGATGAAAAATTTCATAGGGTTTTTAGAATCGTGTACTGAACCCATGGTATCAGTTTTTACGTCGGTGGCCCTGCCACACCGTATATTTTTGAAATGTTTTAATTAAGCCCTTTCATTTGATACCCCAGATGGCATCATAATTCTTTTTTAGTTTGTGAGCTTGTCCTCTAG
Organism: Agrochola circellaris; assembly: GCA_914767755.1. NCBI lineage: Eukaryota > Metazoa > Arthropoda > Insecta > Lepidoptera > Noctuidae > Agrochola > Agrochola circellaris. The sequence continues at coordinate 4,078,584 of OU611853.1, forward strand.
CTAGAGGGTGTCATATTCAATTTAATGTGACCAGCGGACGATCAACACGCTTCCAACGATATCTCATTTGTCAAATTATGATAAGCAGTTTAGAAGTTATGAGGGAACAGATGAACATACCTACATACCTAAATACATGTCGGTCAAAATCATAACCCTCCTTTTTGCTTCGCCATAATCGGGTAAAGGCAGGGCAAGGCTCAGTTCGATACAAAGTAGGAAATGGATTGTGAACTCTGCCAATAAAAGAATAAGGATCTAAAACCCATTTAAGTTGTATGGAGGTGAAAGAAAGTTAGGTTCCTTGTTACTAAACGGTCCGACTTGTTACTAAACCGCGTTCAAGAGCTGTCAGTGTCATTATTGCTGTCGAATATTGACACTGACAGCTCTTGAACAGCGGTGCTAGATCGCGTTCAGTTTCATTGGTGAAAATAGGTCATCCTAACTAATATTATAAATGCAAAAGTGAGTTTGTTTGTTACGCTTTCACGCTAAAACGGCTGAACGGATTAGGATGAAATTTGGCACATGGGCAGACCATGACCTGGAGAAGGACATAGGATACTTTTTATCCAAGATCGCAGAAGTCGAGGGCAACAGGTAGTAAATAAAAAAAATAACACTCAATTAAAAAAGTAAGACTATATTATACAATAAAAAACAACAAACATACAATGATAATATTACAAATGCGTAAACTATGATTACAGCTATCGAAATGATGAACACCAAACAAATTATCAACATACATTGTCTCAAGTAACGAAATTGTTCAATATTTCAAATATCCTCATTAATTCCCTTGAAAAAACTTAATATTGGGTCTGCACCTATGAAATTGGCGTTTTTTTTCTCACAAATAAAGAACCTTGTCACTTCTATCATTTAAAATATTCATCAATTACTTGGTATTATATCGAATAATGACCATCATAGACAACTACCAATAGTAAAAAAAACCTTATTACTTATAGTTTTCTAAACATAAAAAATACCTTAAAAATGACTCCTCATTTTGTTAGCAGAAATGACCACTATTTGTTTTAACTTAGCCAAAACTTATATTTGTCGCTTAATCTAAGTGGCATATTACGTTATCTTCGTTTTTAAACATTAAGTAGCGCATAAAAGTTTTAAAACATTAGTGTTCATGGTTGTTATATAAATTAAGAAAATGTTAGTATGAAAAAAGCAACTTCTTTAAAATTCTCAATACAAAACGCTGATTTCATAGGTGGGGACCTAATATAACTTCAACAGCACACACACACACACACGGCAGACGACAGACGTCTCACATACAGTTTCATTACAATATAATAAAACGTATAAAGTAGCATATTAACAAAAATATTCATTAAAACTTGCTTTATGGCAATCATCAATACAAGATAATTTAAAAACATGGATGCTAAAAATGTGATGTCAATAACCAACCTAGTTTGTGCTAAGGCGAAAGCGTCAAGGTAGCCCGCGAAATTCAAATTTTGCTTACGTCTTTTGCAATTTGCAGGTCAGTATCATGTTCTATGTTGATCTAAATATGATTCGCGGCCGTATCAAATGTTTAATTATAGAATTATAATCATAAAAATAATCAATACAACTCTCAAAGTTCATGTAATCCCATTGAATGCCTATTTCATGAAATCATGACATTTGACAACTATGCTAACTTATGGAGTTGTATTGCTCATTGTAATAATTATAATTATGTAAAGCCATCTTTGTTACGGTCGCGAATTATATTTTAATCAACATACGACCTGACACTGACCTGCAAAATGGAAAAAACTCAAGAAAATTTGAATCTCGCGGGCTACCTTAGCGCATCTCCCTTAAAACCTAAAATTAGGGAATTATAATTATACATTTGCATGAATTTTAAAGCTATTATGTTCCATTACTTCAATGAACTTAGGGAAGCCATAGAAGATTGCCCCTAGCAACTGACTGGCAGTTGTGTTATAAAATCTTGTACACAGCGATGCAAGTGCGAGCGATGAAAGTGGGCAACGTCGCAAGTTGTTGTCAAATATTTCGCCGTTTTGATTAATTTGGCAATATTACTGTATGGAAATATGAAACACAGCTATTTGCGACGTTGCCAACTTTTAAAATGGACGCTCATAGGAACGACGTGGCGCGGAACATACACACAACGCCCGCGCCGCACCGTCGCCTCGCCTGCACCTCGCCTCTTGTGTAGGTTCCGCGCCACGTCGTTCCCATACAATAAGCTCCAGAAATGGCGCTACCAGCACAATTAGTAAACAATGAATGGCATTCTTTATTTGAACGTCCTAACAGGCAGCACTGTAGCAGTAATGTTACTGGTTTACTCAAATCATAACATATCAATGAAAATCTATGCAATCTAGGATGTCAGCTATGAGAAAACAATGTTTGTTTACTGTTTATGCTGCTAGCGCCTCTAGTGGTGAAACTTGGCAGTATACTTTCCCATTCTAGCAGTTATTTTCCAATTAAGTTTTTATACAGTGTCCACTCAGCTTAATCCTTGTTAAAGGCCTATTCAGATATAAGCGATATCGCTGTCGTGCTCGGTAGACATACTCTCCTTCTCACTTACGGTATGTCTGTAAGTGAGACGGAGAACGAAGCGCCCGTAACGGCGGCCGAAACTACGGATTTCGCTTAGGGAATAGGCCCCCTGGTCCGCCCTCTGGTTAGTCACTCTGGACCAGTATCGCTACTGAGCGCGACAGCGATATCGCTTATATCTGAATAGGCCTTTACAGCGATCGAATGCAAAACCGAGATGAATATCCAAACCGTCACATCCACGAATCAAATAATTCGCAGCCCATTACTAAGTATATTCTTACACAAGGGCCACGAAACGAACGCTAAAAAGAAAGTTAAAAACTAAAACCCCACTACGACAAAAACGCCAACTAAGAAGGTATAAACAAGACATCGCATCGAAGCAAAATTATATCGGTTTCGATTTTTGTATAACCGGAGTCACACATAATGACTAACCATGTTAAAAGATATAAATAATACAGGTCACGTGTGAGTCCGGGTAGGGGTAATTTCTGAAAGTATGTTGGCTATCCACTCCTTTAGACCTTTCATTAGATACCACCAAACTCAATATATTCATTTAAAATATATATTTTTTTGTAGCACTTTACATCTTTTATGTGACTATAAACCGCGGAACAATACGACGAGTAGTTCAGGAGTTATGAGGGAACAGATGAACATACATACCAAGCCTGTTAAAATCATAACCCTCCTTTAGTTTTGCCGTAGTCGGGTACAAAACGTTTTTGCTCTGCGAGTCAAAAGTTATCGTAGAGCGGCAAAAACAAAATAAACTTTATTTACACATACATAAAGTTGACATTTGCTTTGGTCGAATTAACATCTATTCAAATGTTCTTGTCGTGATCACAAGGTTAAGAGAAGCAGACACTAGAATTATTTTGTACTTTCACACATTATTCACGATTTTTGATACATTATCATATAAACTTAAAATTATACATCTAAATCACGTTATTTACATTTTAATTTAGATTTAAGAGCCCGTGTGTATAGACAACGTTATCTTTGAAAATCAAAATTGCAGCTTCAAAGCGCAGTACCAAACTACGATAATATCGTGAGTGGTACTTACCTAGGGGAACGTGTTGTTGGTTATATCGAGCTTCTGCCGCAGCACTCCTCCGAGGATGAACTCTGTGGACACGACGGTGGCGCCCCGCTTCCTCAAAGCTGGCCAGAGCCCGTTGTCTTTGGAACAGGACACGCACACCCAGTTCGGACCGCCTTCCTTCCACGTACCGCCCGAACATTCCACTATCACTAAAAGAGAATGGTAATACTGTTTTATTACCAACCAAAACGAAACCAAAGTCGCATTAGTTGAAAGAAAGAAAAATTGTTTATTCTGCACAAACAAAACGCACATATAAAGACATAAAATGCACACGTACAAAAGTAGCCAAAGGCCTCGTATTCAAACAATAGATTAAAAAAAAAAAAAAAAAAATTACGTTCTCTGTTGTATAAGTGCGATTTGGACCTGACGGAGACCGCAATGCGATAAAGGAAATTGAGATGTCTAAACAATTACTGTAGTACATATTTGCAATATACATTCATTGGAATCCGGTCGAATGCTATCGGATACGCGCGCATCATTTCCGCTGTGTTCGGGTGCTTACAGATAACTGCGAATCCGTTTCGCTGCGCTCAGATACGCGCTGGCGCGCTACGTCAGGTATCATGTGATCATAATGTTAAATAATAAGAAGAATAAGATAATATTAATAATAATATTGTACTCGTATTCATGCAAATAAATAATATTCTTATCTATCTTCTATCTACATTTTTTTTTTTATGCTGTTTGCTGATAAGCGCATCACTTGAGAATGGCTTTACCAATTTGGCAATTTATTGTTTTAAAATGTTCGTAATAGGCCTAATCAGGTTATTATGGAAAGAAACATTTTGAAGTTTCCCGGAAAATGACCAAATTCTGGAAAAACTGAACGCCCTTTTTTCTATGGGAATTTTGTATGAACTCCAGACCAAAACTCACGATTAAACGATGGATAGGAGTAATTCTTTTTTTATTTGGTTTATAGTCATGGAAAAGGTCAACAGGACAACGTCTGTCGGGTCAGCTAGTCTAAACTTCTATACTAATAATAATATTATAAAGAGGTAACAATTGTTTGTTTGTAAGTTTGTATGTAGGGGGTTATCTCCGGAACTACCAGTTGGATTTGAAAAATTCTTTATGCATTGCATAGGCCAATTCTTGAGAAAGGGCATAGGCTATGCAACATCACGCCACGACCCTTAGGAGCTCAGCAAAAAGAAAACGAAGTAATAGCGCGAGCACGCGATGAGATGCGACGCGGCGGTCCGGGAGCGAAATTTCACGCGGACGAAGCCGCGGGCAGAAGGTAGTTCTTAATAAAGTTCATAGATAATGATACTTTAATGTTGTACTTTTTTGTTGTTGTTGTGTTTGGTGTTGTTTTTTTTGTGTGTTTGTTGTTGTTTTTTGTTATGTTCTTTGTCTTTTTTTTTTGTTATGTTCTTTGTCTTTTTTTTTTAAATGTTACTTTTTATTTTATTTATGTTTAGTGTGTTTTTAGTTTAATGTGTGATTTCCTGTGCGAGTCTCAATAAATACTTTTTCTTTCTTTCTTTCTTTTATAATCGCAGTGCGCCCGCGTCCCTTCGCTTGTCACCATAGATAATAGTCTATACTATGGACAATTAGTGATGTTGGAACGTCGGGCGTAAATAGATTAATGTATTTATTACTTCGTTTCAGTTTTTATTTTTATTGCTTTATCTATTTTGGTGTATCCCATAATGGGATTTATCTTAGTCCGTAGGTGTGTCCGTGGCATCACAGTGGGCCCTATCAGAATACCAGCGCTGCGGTATTTATATTTTTAAATATCGCCGCATTATGCTGAGATAGGAGCCTTTTTGTCCTCGCACAGGTCATTATTATTATGTTTTGAAATGCTCCTTTTTTGTTTATTATTACTTACTGTTTGTTTTCCTGTGCGTGTCCCAAATAAAATATTTTTCTTTCTTTCTTTCTTATAATTAGCATGTAATTAAGAGTGGTTTTAACTCACGTTTCATTTCCGCCGCGTTCGGCTGCACGCTTGGTGTGGACGACACGTTGTACCCTTTCAAGAAGCTCCTCTTGCCGTTCAGCGTCTTGTGCAAACTAAACTGAAACCGTTTCTCTGCCGGCTCGTCTTTTACCAGGTATAGCCAGGGATCTGAAATTTAACATACAAGTCCTTGTTTATACTTTACAGATGTATCAAACTCAAAGCATTCAAACTTTTGAATTGTCAAGGAATCGGTCAGTCAAAAATATGAAGCTAGTTGCCCATTCCAAAGCGTAGTAGGTACCTATGGAGAAGAACGGGCAAGAAACTCCACACACTCTTTTAAATAAAATAAATTGTTACAAAGTATTGGTTACATCATTCATGTTGAAATTATACATGTGAGAACAATGTAGACAGACGTGCACGTTAGAAGCGTCCGTAATACAAAGATAAAACAAAGAACAATTCAAAAATTAAAATCAGCCATGGCCGCTAAGAGTTGACCAGTCCCAACTGACGGCGCCCGTTCACGAACATGACGCATGGATCAGCACCATTCAGCTCAACCATTTTGAAGGGAGCTAAATGATCCAACACACGCGCCACTATCAGCGAGACATCTGAGTGAGCATGACATATTCACAGCCGCCAGGGCACATTCAAGTCAATAAAAGATCGCATCGTATTACCCGATAAATGGTAGCTCTTTAGTACATAGTACTCACACCATCTATATGTATCGGCATCTAATCTGACCAAGATTCCGTGCTCTCGTGCTCTGTGGTTTTTTATTGTTATTATTGGGAGCCTGGAGATCTGTAACACAGGGTTTCCCTAGTACGGCTCCAGTCTCTCGCAAAGGAGCTTTTGTCTACATTTATTGTCTTGTCCTAAGATGTTAATTCTAAGCCAACCTTTGTGGAGAGAGAAATAAATAATTATTATATTATATAATAAATGATAAAAGATTTTTCTTCTGGAAATAGGTTTGTACAAACACTTTTACGTGGCGTTTCCTATCTGACAAAGAACTACTCTAAGAAGAAACACCGAAACAAACTCAGAGGTCACAGTCACTTTTAAAGTCCAGACATATTCATCCAGTATATTCTAGGCCAGATCATGTGTGACCATGAAGATTAGTGTCTGAAATGGTCGTTCGCATTGCAATCTCAGTTCCCATCTCCAAACTACCTCTATTATATCTACATTTTTGACATTGATTTTAGCTTAGATGAGAATGTGACTAGATTTGAACGTTTTTACTTTGCTGTTTGTTCCTATTTTACTGTGACCGACAATCTATAATGATCATGTCTTTGTAAACCTACCACCTCACGTTCCCGTTGTTTAATGCAAAAATATATTGAGTATTGAATATACGGGAATTGGCCTTCATTGCCCTATACCACAAAACTTTACAATTAGGTACAATTTACAAAGGAGAAGTCTCATCTCCCATGGAAAATTACCCCACGTCTGACAGCAAAAAAAGCATCTCAAAAAACCGCAAAAAATTAATTAAAAAAATATACATACTTCCGGATTTAATCCTTACCGGCTAATATACGAAAAAATGCTCTGAATATTCGTTCAGGGGTAGTATATGATTTAGTAAGATACTGCAGAGTTTTAGTTTTAGAACAGCAGGTGTCTTACTGACATTTTTAGCAGTAAAACAAGCTTGTTTTATTTGAATATCGTAATGATGATGTGATAATGATGAGAGTTCATACGGTTACTGCCCATAACTATTTCATTTATTTTCTACAAAACATTTCTAGAGTTCTAGGCAGTACACAAGGACACCACACAGTTTTTTCTAAAGTTATGTGTTATAGTGCCCTGATGTCTGTAGGTGCTGAAACGCTAGAGAGAATGAATGACGAAGATAAAATGTGTCATAAAGGATGCTCCTCTTACCGACAATGATATTGGTGTCTGCGCAGGCCTGCACCCAGCCGGGCCCTACGATGGGCCTGCCGAGCCCCACGGCGCACAGCAGCTTGAACGTGCGCTTTATCTGCATCGTCAGGACCACGGAACACTCCATAACATCTGTTACTATTACCGCTCCTACACATAATACAAATATTAGAAATAAGAATATTCAATTTTAAGGACATAGTAGTGACCTTAATGATGATGTTCTTCAGAAAAATCCGTAGTACTCACAACCGGCGCGCGTGTATGACTAGATGTATGAACGTAAACGAAGCAAATGGAGTATGTAATGAAGGCCACAGACGTTACGATAAACTTGCGCAAGTTTGGATTTGCACTAGTATACATTACATTACTTACTTACTGGTACTTGTTGATGGGCCTAAACTGTCTTCTCATACCTTTTAACACTGTAACTTGGAAACATTGTAAAAACCATTTACTTTTAAAAGAGTAACCGTGGAGTTTCTTGCCGGCTCTTCTCCAAACGACCAATTGGAACCGTGCACCTAGCTTCTGACGTGTCATAAGTGCCCTTGTAGGATTATGTGAAATAAAAATATTTTGATTTTGAATTGGAATTAACGTGTCAAAAATTCAAAAATCATTTATTCAAACTAGGCTGAGAATCAGCACTTTTCGAACTTCAAAATTACATAAGACAGTCCCCCAAAACGCCCACCCTTCGCCACTTCCTAATACTTTAGCTGGGAAGAAGAAGTGGCGCAACAAACTCCCCAGCAGAGTGAGTGAGATGTTAGCACAATTATCCGAGCCATTCGGTGTCACACAGACTTGTGCAAGTATATCGTTACGTGTGTGGCCTTCATAAGGGTCGTAGCAGGTGGAGTTCTGTAGTTTCTGCTTACCCCCATGGAAAGAAGGCATGAGTTTATGTATGTACTCTTTTTAACCATGTGTTTTTTATTCAAGGGACCACTTTGAACTAGCTCACAATATTTCCCCCTTTTATAATGTAACACAGTTGCTGATACTTTATTAAGGAAAAAAAAAATTTTTTTCACCATGCATTAAACCATTAAAAACTGAAAGCATTGAGCGATCCTGTATCTAACAGGATCGCTCAACACTTTCAGGTTTTAATGTTTAAGGTGGTCGCTTGTGTATAAATTATCCAGTTTGTGAAACTTTATGTACCATCAAAGAAGTTCATAACTAACCACGGTAAGGACTATTCTTGCTCGCAGCGCTCGGCGGCTATAGAACCGGGCCGCTAACAGATGTGGTCAAAGTGTTCACGGGGGTTTGTTTTTAAACTGATTAGATATGAACTTCTTTGATGGTACATTATAATCTAGCCTATTAGGTAATAAGTAATTTAAATTTAACTTAATCTACTAAGTAACCATAAAATTGAGAATTCGTCCAATAATGTCTTTCTTATTGGGTATGGGCTATGCATGACACACTGAGCCAACCGATTGGTCTTTTAAAATTTATTTACTTAGATTTATATATTATTTGAATAATGATTACTTAAACGTTAATTAAATTTAAATAGCTTATAAATTTGTCATGACTCACTGAGCCAGTCGATTGCTTATTTCGCTAAAAGCAACATTAAAAAAATTGCTTTAATTTTTTGCTAAAAACTCACCTAGTTTTTCCAGCTTCTGCTTAACTTCTGCACTGGGGAATGCAGTGAGGAGCACATGTTGTGTCTTCATAACCCTTGCCGGGGTCGCCCGCAGCGACGCGTTGTTTATACCATCATTATTAATATTGTTGTGAGACCTCGTCCGCTTCGGACTGGGCACATCACTGTCGTCAACCAACGACCTCTTTAAACTCTTTGGCGAGTCAGAACTAGAAGTCGAAATATTATAGACAGTACTCTGTTCGTGAATACTCTTTTTCAGAATAGATATCGGAGGTTTCATTTTGTCGTCGGTTTTCTCTTTGACCTTCTGATGCCTTTTACTTCTTCTCACTTCAATCTCAGGCGATACTGACCTCTCTTTCTCTTGTTTCTTACTGTTACGTTTTCTTTTGTTATCAGCTTCTTTTATAATGTTTTCTGGGGATACGGATTTCTGCTCCGTGTTTTGACTGTCGTTTTCATTTTTCTTAGATCTCGTTTTCCTCGTAGCTGTTTTAGCGGTTGATGTAGAATCTAGGCTATCCTCTTTACTATTCTTTTTTTCCGACTCAGCACTCTTTCGGGCAGATCTTTCGGACTCGGTTTTTGACTTCGTATCCTTTCTTTTGGGCTTTTCAATTTTCACTTTTATCTTTTCCTTAGGTTCTTTGCTTTTATTATCTGTTTTCTTTCGCGATGAACTTTCTTTTTTCTTTTCTTTAATACTTTCTTGATTTTTTGTACTTTTTTCTAGTTTTTCTTGATCAATGTTCGTTTTTCCTTTTCCGAATGTTTTAAGCCGTTTTATATTTTCAGAGATAATATCTCCATCTATTTGATCCTCTTGCTCTGTCAAGTAACTTGGTTTTAAAATGGTTGAGTTACTTTTACTTACTTCTCCACCACTCAGCAACTTGAAGGTTGGTTTCCGTTGGCGCGTTATTACTCTTTCTGGTAACTTTTCAAATATTTTAGTAAGATCAACCTTTGGTACAGGCTTGTTTTTCTTTTTACGCTTTAAGAACTGAGTGTAGTCTTCCGAACAGTGTTCTGGTTCGGATTCACTGGATGATTCTGTGACTGCAGATCTTGTGTGCGACATCATACTTGTTTTTATTTCTTGGCTGTCCGGTAGATCGCTGTCTGTGAATCTGAATTGTTTCACCTTTTTTGGAGTACATTCTACATCAGACGAGTCACTGGGCACCTTTTTTAACTTTGCAACATTGGCACTTCCACCTACATCCTTATTGTCCAGTCCGTCGTAGTTTTTGGTGGGACTTAAGTCTCTCTCAATATTTTCGAACATATCTTTAACTTTATAATTTTCTACGGAACATGGCACAACCTCGTCATCTGCGTTGGATGGAACTACTGGCCCATCCTTGGTTTTTTCTCTTTGAGAACACAGATCTTCGTAAATATCTTGTGTGGCGTTATAATAATTATCGTCAATGTCAATCGGTTTATTTTTATCAGTTTTATCTTTAGGTGTCAGTTTTAGGATATCTTTACTTTTGACCCTTATTGGAGATTGTAATGGTATTTTGAACGGGCTAATGATTTCATCAAAGGATTTTTTGTCATTTTTAATGCTTTTCGGTACAACCTCTTCTATTACTTGTGTCGGTTGATCTTCCAAAGCAATGTTCTTAGAATTCGTGTCTATAATTTGTGTGGGCATCTCTTCCAATGGTTGTTGGTCTATTTTGTAGTCATCGAGGTCAATTATTTGCGTAGCTATATCATCCTGAATTAGGTCAACAGTAGATGGTTTATTTGTTTTTATTTCAATGACGTCATCTTCACAATCAGTGACGTCGTCGTCTTCATTAGCTTTCTTTTCAAGTATCTTTTGTGTCGGTAAAAAGTCAATGTCTTCACAGTCAGTAGAACTGTCTGATTGTATTCTGTTAATTCTCTTGGCTGGTTTTGTCTTACTTTTCTTGTCAGATTTGTCTTGCACAGCATCCTTCGTATTCGGTAGTGCAGGTATCATCTGCGTTGGCTCCATATCAATATCTTCACAATCAGTAGAACTATCCGATTTAGCACGTGCTATTCTCTTTGAAGACTTTGGGTCATTTTTCGCTGCAATCTTTGTTTGGTGCTTTTTTTCTTTAATGGGTAATTCTGGTATTTTCTGTGTTAGCAACATATCTTCTTCTATTTCTTCACAATCTGTCGTAACATCAGATTCGATTCTTTTAGGAGGAATAGGACTACCTGCAGTTTTTGATCGGTCTATTGTATTTTCTTTATATGGTAAATCATCTTGCAGTATGTTCTGAGAATTAAAATCTTCTTCTATGATTTCGTCATCAACCTCGTCAAACAACAACTCTTCTTCAGAAGTGTTTAATTTTTCTTTTATTTTTGCTTCATCCGAACAACCTGACATTGTTTTATTTTTATTTAATACACCATCAGTTGAATGGTTACTGTATCCAAATGGCTGTGTTTCAGCGTTAAATATGTCTCTGTTGTTCTCCTTATTAGCGGCATATATATCTAATTGCATTTCATGTTGACCGTCAATCTTGCGTACTTGCGGCAAATGTTCTGTGGAAGGTACTTGTGTATCTAAACTATGTATAGAAGGTGAAATACCTCGTTCTGGTGGAATTTGGGTATCAGCAGTATATATTGAATCTGTACTATCATTACCAATAGGGTTAGGTGCTTGTGTGTCCGCTTCATGAATATCATCAGTAACATTCTTGTCACATTTCAGAGATATAAATGATTCATTCAAACTAGTATTAGGGTTGTCAATAAAACTTAACGAAGTTGATAGTTTGGAAGATTTTCGGTTGCTGTATGTTTTAGGAGTGGTTCCTGGTAGTGTCTGTGTTTTGTTATTATTGAGTTTTATAAAAGAACTGCTGGATAATCTTGATCTCCCGCCTATAGGTTGTGATGGCGTGATAAATGAGTCATCCTGAAAAAAAAAACCCGTTATTGTTAAGTTGGCTCTTGTTTTCTTGCACGAAAAAAAAGTGCCACCATTTTTGTGTATTGGTCAACATAGTGGTTTGCCTCGGATGTGAGAAAAATTACGTTATAGACTTTTTGGGTGTAAATACGGCACAGCATAAAGCATCCTTGAGGCTTCCGTAAATCCTTCCCACTTCAGAAAATACAGGCAGTTAAAAAATATCAAAAAGCACTGGTTTAATTATTTATTATATTATTTATGTACACACAGTTTATGTAACAACTAGCTTCTGCCCGCGACTTCGTTCGGTTGGAAGCCCATGTTACTCGTTGATAATATAGCTTTCTATGGGGGAAAGAATTTTTAAATTTTGTTAAGTATGTAGTTTTTGAGTTTATCCATTACAAATAAACATACAAAAAAAAACTTTTCTCTTTATAATATCAGTTTCGACAAAGTACATACCCGATCACTGACATCAGGTGACTCCGGTATCACAGTCGTGGGAGCTTTGTGTAGCTTCGTCACATGTTTGTGAGCGACGACAGGCGTCTCCGGAATATCGATAGCCTGCGTCATTGGTAAAGCATCATCTTCCTCTAAAAGCCTAAATACACCAAATATGTCTCCAAATTGCACTGTGTCGCCATCCCTTATAGGGTGAGGTATGTAAGGTTGTAATGTTTTCTGAAAAAAATAAATATGAACGGTTTATTTCGATTAGACAATTTACAGACCGGTTTACAGATTTGACTGAAAAAAAAGTACTTACATTTTGTAATTTCGTTTTGTTAGCTGAATCTAAGTCCATGAGCATGAATTCTTTACTATTTAGTACATTTATCACAGCATGTTGCCTTGACACGGACTGGAAAAAAAGAAAAAAAATTGAAGGCCCTTTATTTTTTTTATTTTGCTTCATGTTCATCCTTATTTTGTTTTATAACTTTATTCATTGTGTCTGGTCATCGGTGTCCAACATAATATGGTAAATTTTATCGACAAATCCACCATATTAAGGCATTTAAAATTTTATTTTATTTTTTATTAAGCGCCATTACATTGTTATTTTATTTGTTATTTGCCTTCTCTTGTAAGTAAAGAGTCATATAAAAATAGTCACAACTCCTAAACAATTTGACTTAGAGTCTTGACATCAGTTTTTAGGTTATATCTTAGTGCATCTAAAAAGTTAAAAAGGTATGTTAATAGTCTAGATTTTTTGAAAACACTTTAAAAGTAAAAACAACCAAAAGGTTTTCAAGGTTGCCTGGAAGAGATCGCAGTAAGCGATAAGGCCGCCCATTGTATATTTTATAGTGTATTACTTTTTGTTTATGTAATGTATAATCTGGTGTACAATAAAGTATATATAAATAAATAAACAATCAAATTTTTTCACACCTCTTAACCGACATCCAAAAAGGAGGAGGTTACATGTTTTTTTTCCGCCGATTTCTCCGTCAATTGTGGACCTATGTTTAACTGAATCAGTTTTGTAATCTTTTTCGCAGAGTACATCAACAACATAACAAACTCAAACTCAAACTCAAAGCATTTATTTCAAATAAACCAATTACAGGCAGTTTTGAATTGTCAAGGGGGTCGGTCAGTCAGGAAGATGAAGCTAGATGCTTAACAGCACACCTGTTCCCCGAAGGGCGTAAGCAGTGGCAATATTAGCAGATGAAAAAAAAAAAAACTAAGTACCATGTTGATGGATTAACAATATGGCGTTTCAGACTGAAAATACCGTATATAGATTTGATAAATACCGTGTAAATTATTGTGTAAAAAGTAAAAGATAATACCATGAATATTCAATATTTGTAATCACAATTATAATTAACCACTTTCATAATCATCTAAACATGAACTTCTTGATTCTTCTTCTTCGTTTTAAAGTGGTTGCCTTGGCTAAATATCCTTTCACATGCAGTATTTGATTAGGGTAAGGAGAAAATATTTAACATAAAAGTGGGTAGGAACCGAAACTTTTAGTAAGTACAGTTTAACAACGGTAAGTAGTTAATATTTAAAATTATCGTAGAAAATAAAGCTGCGAACAAATTATCGGACGCGTCCGTAAGGCGATTTCTGTCAGACGTCGGAACGCCCAAGGTCATGTCCGCGACTTACGACTGATAGTTTACACAGTGTAGTGCTAAATGCTACTACTATACTATCCAGAGACAAATAAGCCGCGGCTGACAGTCGCGGACGCGTCCGATAATTTGTTCCCAGCTTTACACGGTAGTAAATCACTACCATAGACTATGTTTTTGGCTAAAAATTCCATGCCTATATGGTAATTACCGTATACCTGGTAACTCAGGGCAGTGGTGTTGTTATAGTATACCCACACAATCAATCTAAATAATTATCATATTCACTGATAAAGTTTTTTTATCACGAATTTCTCAATAGCAGCTTGGAGTCAGTTTTGTGCGTGACGGCAATAGGCTTGCCCGTCTTTATGATTTAATCATAAATGTTGACATGTAGGTGTACTAGGTGTACTAAACCGACCGAAAATCAAGTTCATAATCCTAATTAATTACTATATTATCCATACACGATATCATTCGTAAGCACCAAGTTTCACTTTATATCGGAAAAACGCACTCAAAAACACGAATTAATCGTTGATTAATAATCCGACAGGACGTTATTACAATATCTAGTCTTTGGGTTAATTGCTGTAGTGTTGTGACGTTACCGTTTTAAGTAGTTTTTGGATCGAATAAAATCGATATTCTGAAAAATCGATAGATATTTTTAACAACATTACACTTAGAAAAGAGAAAAACGTATAATTACTGTAATATTAAATGTTTAAACATAATCGATCGTAAGAAAATTATAATGGAAGATTTTAGAAGACACGTACATTTTAAATAAATGACTTATGACTATATGATTGAAAATTATTTTTTTATAGGGGTAACCGATGAAGACAGTTCATCTGATGATCATTTTTCTGGATCATCCAGTGGTGAAAGTGAATAAAAATGTTACAAATTTAGTGAATTTCTTTATTTACCTCATGATGATGATACATGTAATAAAACGATATACTTACCTCAAGAATCAGTTTTAAGCAATGTAGATAAATTATCGATTCCAAATTCTAAGTTTGATTAATCGATATATCTCGAGAATCGGTTTATAAAGCAACAAATTGTTTTTCCCCATCACTACACAAAGTATTTTGATAGGTGTCAAATTGGGCTTTTTATATTGTCGCAAGATTATACAATACGGCTGAACATAGGCTCTCTGAACGTTTGCACATGTTCTTTCATTCACACTCTCCTCATATCAGCAATTCATAATTAGCCTATAATGTTCCCACTGCTGAGACACAGGACTCCTCTCCGTGAGAGGGAGTGGGCAGTAATCTACCACACAGGCCCAATGCGGGTTGGTAGATGTCACATATCTTCGAGTTTTTGGTTCTAGGGCATGTCGGTTTTCTCACGATGTTTTCTTTCACCGTTTTGAGAGCAGTGGTGATGAAATTATTTACACACAGTAAAGTGCCTGCTTGGATTTGAACCCACAACCTATAACTTGTACGTCGGGGCCGTTACCCCTGGGCCACCACTGGTCAGCCCTGGGCCACCACTGGTCAGCCCTGGGCCTCCACTGCTCCTCATATCAACATTTGGTTCCTAAAAATTGTTATTACGTAGCCTCCTGTGCAAAGTTCGGACTGGCCATGATTCATTAGCCATATTGTCCTATACACCTCGGCTAATGTATTGTATGCAAAATTGCAGTTTCAAGATAAAATAACATTATAGATAGAATACACAGATTAGCACATGTATCAAAGATAAGATAGTAAATAGGCATGAAGAACAAAACAAAAGTTGCTGTCCATGTTTTATTTGTTTGCAAAATAAACTAATAAGAACTAGAGTATTATGTGAAGTTAACACTCTTCAACTATAGTCACATTAAATCCCCATAAGACCCATTTGTTTATATTTCTATATCAAAATTGGTAGAAATACAGTTTTGTTGTCTTTTATAGGTTCATCTGATGATGTGAGTTACAAAGTTCCAGGGCCGGATTTAAAGCTGTGGAGGCCCTGGGGCAACCAAGAAGTGGAGGCACCGATTTTGTTTTTGGACCAGTCGAAAAAAAAAAACAATCATTTATACATAATAGGTACTAAAAATATACAAAAGGAAAAAAGATAAATGTTAGGCGAATGGAACTTTGCGAGCTTTTTTCGTCGAAAAATCATTGATAGTTTCGGTGAAATCCAGTTCTCGGAGTTAATCGCTTTCAATACTAAGTAGGGATAACTTTCATAGGCGGTTCTGTGTCATTGTAGTCCGAAGTGTATTTTTTATAATTTCATCTTCTAAAATGAGCATTCTCCAGTGCAGTGCGCCATCAACACACTTGGTGTTGATGGCGCACTGCACTGGAGAACGCTCAGGTACATTCTCAACGTAATTTCAACACTTGGAAATGTAGCTCTGAATTTTCGAGTACTTGCTAATAGAAGATTTCCTTATATTGATCTTTTTGATAATCGTTTTTATACAAAACGGTAAATGTAAAATGGACCAACAAAACTTTGTTTTTTATCAAATAAATCAAACTGTGGAGGCCCCTATTTTGTGGAGGCCCAGGGCCATGGCCCCTGTTGCCCTGCCTTAAATCCGGCCCTGCAAAGTTCCCCAAGTTAATATAAGGTGATGAAATAATTTCGCCAGAAACTTATCAGACTTACTTTTAGATTAAATGTCTGTGTGTGTGTAATACTAAATAGTTTGTAAAGTACTTACATTTAAATTTAGGATGATACTACATGTTTGAGGGTCTCTGCCAATTTTGTTTGGACCTTTCAACACAGGATGTTTCGCTCCACATATGCCCAGGAAACCAATCTGCAAGTAAAACATAAAGGTAGGTACCGACTTCTGAGTGATTTTAAAACCGACGCAATAAAATGAAGTTTAGTTTTTAACGTCGCAAACGTGAAGTTTTTAAAAGATTCAAAAGCAATGCTTGCCTGTTTTTCTTAAACTTGAAGTAAGACACAGTAATACATAATTTAACTATAGCTACCATGCGATATCTCGATGTAAGCGCTTATATTCGATGATGAGGCTAACCAATAAAACAGCAAAACCAATAGTGTTTACGTACTGACCTGTTCTTGGCATATCCTCTGGGTATGCGTATCGTATAATTCTTGCGTACACTCCAACCTCTGGGTACACTCCATTTTTTCCTATTTCATATCAAATAGCGGCATAAAATATTGAATAAGTAAATAAATCAGCAGGCTATACTTTCGCGCTTGAACGCTTGTTTATGCCGCTTGTTAATTTTCCCGTATGACAGTATTAATTGACACTGACAGCCTTGCCAGCCATATAGCATGACATGACAGTACTGTAAACAAAATAGAGAGTTCTACAAGTACCATAAACAAGTATTATGCTCCCAAAAGCATGCCGGTTTTATGGTCAGTCAGAAAAGAACAAGACTCTTATCTATGATACAAAACTTCCTGCATGTTGGGGGGTATTACACTATCAAATATAGATCCTAGATCTCCGAGTCATATTTATATGATAATGTAATACAAACATATGAATCAAATCGTCTTTGATCAAAGATTTTTGACATTTGTTGTTAGATAGGATCATAGAAACAGGTCTTGCCATATTGAATATTATAATACTGAATTTTCACATTTATTTTCATAATTTCCTGATACAAAATCCGTCCATAAAACTCAACACATTTTTATAAGGTGATGAGCAGTTGACATTAGGCTATTGTAACCTAAATAAATTACAAACTGACCCCCTAAAAAGAGAGGAAAAAAAAAAAGGCAACCGACTTCCAAAATTTTTTGTTTCTATTTTATTTATTATCTAAAGCCACGTCCCCACTAGGGCCTCGAGGCTCCATGAAGCCAAGCCATGCGGCAGAGCCTCGTAAGTGTGGACGTCGTAGACGGCTATACTGTGCGTCTGCACTGTCGAAACATTCACATAAAAACCTGTTGAAATTTCTATAGGTATGGGCGTTATTTCACGACACTAGTTACAATAACTGGCTACGGAGCATCCAGCCGAATAGCTAGATTCGAGTCAAACTGTAAACACGTTATTATGTAAGTAGTTACATTTTCCATGTAGTCAGTCCTAAGCTTGAATAAAGTATGAAGGGAAATTTATTTGTGTTACTAATACGTTAATGATGTAATTGCGTAGCGCGTAGCTACAAAAGCCTATTCGATCCAAAAACTTAAAACTTGTGATAAATAACGTATTATATAGGTAATCATTCATATTTACGTTTCGTAAATAACTGTAACAACTGTAACTTCGATAAAATCACCATGTTGAATGACCGAATAGAATTTGAAAAAATAACTACTTACTAAAATCACTTTTTTTTCAAAACAGGTGACGCCTTCGAAGTCACTAGTAACGTAACATTACGTTTCGCGAAAATCACGTAACGACCCACCCTTAAATCTCTATTTCCTGTCAAAAATTGTATTTCAACATGTTTTTATGTGAATGTTTCGCCAGTGTAAACGCACAGCTATAGAGACAATAATTAGAAAGACACCGATACAGTTCGATTGATCCGTACACACTCACGAGGCTCGGCCGCGCGGTCCTAGTGCACAAAACATAATTATATACTCTCTGCCTTTATTGGGTACGCGGCTTAACACCACACCACAGAATCTACAGATACTAGATAGAGATAGAGTCTGACAGACTGGTTACTGGTAGAAAATTTTAATTATATCTATGGATTCTATGATTTTAATGGCTGGCTGTCTTGCACAGACTACCTGTCTTGTGAAGTCTTGTGTTTAACGCCGCCTTTGTTTAGTGTTTTAGGTATTATTTATCATTTTTAGCAAGTACCTAACGAGAGTGTGTTAAGAAAACATGTTTTCTTGTATGTAAATCTACAGGTTATTTTTGCATTCGTGTTTATATTACTATGATAGGTAGTGCGAAACTGTAATTATATTTTAATTATACCGACTAGATTCAATTTTGTTTCATAATCATCTGTTTTCTTTTCGTGTTCATCATGGGGAGTGAAAAAGATCGAATGTCGGATACGGGCGATGGTGAAGATATACCCAGTGATTTCTTTGATGATTTTACGAAGGAAGATTTCATGGAAGGTTTGAGTGTTATAGACAGCTGGGACGATGAAGATGGAACCGGCAAACGACGTGAAGCGCGCCGCATCAACGCAGAGGCCCTCGACGGTGTCAAGGACCTTCGGGAGTTGATTGGAGATAAAAAAGGAGATGGTAAAGAAGACTTTAAAGTTAAATTTGAGGATAAGTTCAAGTGGCGGAAACGAGACTCGCAGCAGAGGGCCCCAAGCAGCTCTCATCTGAATGATTTCATTAAACCAGGGAGTAGGCGCGATCCGAGCAAGACCAATGAAGCCATAAAGAAAGACAAGGAAGTTAAAGTGAAAGAATATCTTGCAAAACATTTGGAGTCAACAGATGATCTTCGGCCACCTGGCACCGAGCTGGACGACTATTTTGACGAAGACAAATCTAAAGAACGCAAAAGAACACCAAAACGTGTAGTTGAAGAAAAGGAAGAGCCACCCCAGCGGCAAGTGTCAATAAAGGAGCGACATTACAAAGAGTCGCCTCACCGCAGTCCTCGTCGCCAAAGTCCTCGCCGCCTGAGCCCTCGACGACATAGCCCTCGTCGAAAACATAGTCCTCGGTGGAGTCCTCGTCGTAGTCCAGCGCGCCAGTTGAGACTACGATTCAGCCCTCACAAGTCACTCAGAAAACGATATAGCCCTCCTCCAAGACGCAGCCCTCGAAGATATACTCCTCCACGGGCACGTGCACACAGTCCTCCTCGTCGGCGGCGTCTTTCCAGATCACCGCTGAGGCGCCCTTACGACTCACGAAGATCACGCTCACCAAGATCTCGCTCGCCACATCATACAGACACCTTTCTTTACCCAAATGACCCACAAAGTGCACCAAGCTATCCTCTCGAAAATACACCCTATCAGCCGGAGCCGGGGCAGCTTTATACTACTCCTGTGCAAAATGAATTTCCTGGAAGTGTTCCAGGATATCCATATTCACAAGGCATGGCATATGGTACTGGTTTCCCTGCTCCGTATAACTATGGTGTGCAGCCAGTTCCCCCAGGCATTATGCCGGAGCCTGTACCAATGCCAAGTATAAACCCTGTGCCAGCGCCTGCTCTGAATGTAGTGCCAGCACCTGCCATGGTACCAGCACCTGCTCTCCCGGTCTTGGATCAGAAAACACCGTATGATGCTTTGGCACAAGTAATAATATTTCTGATCAAAATGGTGGTCTTATTTTAGTTTTAGAATTGAAACTTATTATGAGTCTGAATGTTTCAGTTAGTTGCAGAGGGTAAAATTTCTCAAGAAGATTATCTTAAACTTGCACCTAACAAAGGTAGGATTTAAAAATGCACTGTGGTTTTAATTTCGCCATACATTCAGTTCATAACAATGAAATTTGTGTCACATTTTATTATTACAGGTGTGAGCAGTAGTATGGACTCAAAAACTATGCATGGAGGTGGGTATTGTATCATATTCAATATTTCTTACCGTCACTCGGAAAAAATGAACCTAATGTAAAATAACTTTTTCTTTTATGTTTTAGTTTGTTCTTTTAGCTTATCAATTTCATATTTTTTTAATATATATAATTATATATTATAATTATGTAATCATAATCAGCCTATAATGTTCTCTCTGCTGGGATACACCAGCCTCCTCTCTGTGAGAAGGAGTGGGCCGTCATCCACCGCGCGGGCCCAGTGCGGGTCGGTAGATGTTATTATTACAAAATAATGTCGTTTACTTTCGTCGCAGTTGCAGGATCCATTATCATAATTTTAAGACATAAGTTTTATTAAAAGCGGGTATTATAATGACGAATTACTGGGATAAAAAAAAAACTTACAGTAATTTTATTAAAAAAAATTACCATCAGTGTAATTGGATGACAATGGTGCTGCTTTTGTGTTTACAGTTCTGTCTCGGTGCAGTCAAGCTATAAACAAGTTGGAGAAGTTGTTCCTGCCCAATCATTTGATGATGAACAATCATATCATCGGTGCTGAACCTAAATCGTTGGAGTCCAAGTTTTGTTCACCGCTGAAGAGACAAGCAGTCATCGAGTTCAACTTCACAAAGACCAACGGGCCGACATTGGCGCAGCAGAACAAGCAGCTTGTGGAGAGCATCATCTCAACTATTGGATTGGAAAAGGTGGTGTCCAGATATAAAAAGAAACTGCCCAAGGACGTGAAGGATGCGGCTTGCCAAACAACAAAGCCGTACTGCGACGTGTGTGAGATACGCGACTCGACCAAGTTCCATGAAGTCGGCACGGCTGTGGATCCAGACCACTTTACTACGACTGTTCATACGCAAGTTGTGGAGCACGATTTAGTTAATTCTAAGTCTGTGTTCAACCCGAGCGGCAGCGTCGCGGATGAAGCTCCCATCTCGATAGCTCATCTGACTCCTGCGCAGTTGGTGTCTCGGCTGTCGGCGCGTGCGAAGACGCTGAAACAATCGTCGCCTGTCCCGCCGCCCATGCATCAGAACCAGTTCGCCAGACGAAACCCCAACTACGACTACGACGGCAGAGGTGGTGGTGGCCAACCGCAGTATCATAATTACAATAACTATCGTTATTAAAAAGATTTCAAAACCGTAATACTAAACTGGTTGAATTTTTATTATAGATAGTGGTTAGCATGTATACTTTTCAATTTATAGCTTTTTA
This sequence comes from Agrochola circellaris, assembly GCA_914767755.1. Lineage (NCBI taxonomy): Eukaryota > Metazoa > Arthropoda > Insecta > Lepidoptera > Noctuidae > Agrochola > Agrochola circellaris. The sequence goes on from OU611853.1 coordinate 4,100,523, forward strand.
CCGTAATAATAGTTGCGAAAAGATGTTGATATTTCTAAATAAAAGTAATCTTCCATGGTATCTAACTTTCCTTGTATTTTTTTTACCGATTCTTGACAAAATTAAAAACAAGTATTTGGTTCTGTTTTCCATTGCAGTAATAAATTTGAGTTTAGGTGTGTATCTATACTAAAAGAAAATTTAGATTGTAATCGTTATTTTAACCTTAGACTAGATTTTCACCTATTACTTTTTGTACAATTAAGGGAAATCCCCTCATTAAATGTGTGGAATCCGCTTGAGCCAGGTCAAGGAAATAACTGTCTGTGAGACGGCACTGTCCAAGCTATTCCGTGTCTATGTAGGGGATAGAATACCCGATAATAACTCTTTTTTTTTATTTATTTTAGTTTGTAAGAATTCCGTAGGTACATTGGTTTGAAGTGATAAATTATGCTGTTGGTCTGGCAGTAGTGCAGTCCAGTCGAAAAGATCTGCTATTCCTTTCTACGACTGTGAAGAAGGTTGGCTGAAAGCAGAACTATTTACTTCATCTTTCCTTGACACGTCTTCGAAGAAACACTGCTTTGTTCCTGATAAGTTGGATGTCCTGAGACCAGTGCAAAGTAAGAAGCTGGGAGTATCAAGAAAGTAAAAATTATGCGGTTGGTACCTAGTACGAGTGCGCGCGCATATATGCCATGGCTTCGATAAGGTATGGCGCAGACCTGGCGAAGCGCGTTTTTAGCTCGTTTTTTACTGCCAAACATATCGTCATTACTCAAGTTCGAATAAAGTTGAAAATAAATGAACTTCCACTGGTAGATACGACAGAACATCAGAAAATGGCCAAAGTGCAAAAACTGAACTGCGTCTCAGTTTATTTATTTTAGGCTTTATTTTAAGGGCCGTAGTGTTGATATTTGTTTGGCAGTGAAAACCTTGCTACGCTGGGCTTCGCCAGGAATGTCCGACCTTATGAATACGTCTGGACTTTCGGAGTGGGAATCAGACCAGAAGAGCAATGCGCGGTCATAACGGATACTCAGCATGAAAATACGGTGTGACGACTTCTGAGACTGACTGTTGTTTTATTGTGTTATTTTGTAAATATTAATTGGAAAGTGCTAATTGTTTCATGAAATGACTTCTAGGTGATTTTGTTTCAAAAGCAGGTGCAGTAAGTGCAAGTTGACATTCGTCGTCTGGGAGTGTCGATAGTCGTGGTTGCCGTATTTTGCAAGCTAGGCCGTACTTGTCGGTTTTGTCCAGACAATTTTATAAAATAATGCTTCACTTTTCCCGCCACGCACTTACTGCATTGCAATTTGATCACAAGGTTTAAAGGTTTTTCGCCTACATTTTCCACTGTGGAAGTAGGTAACGTATTTATTGCATTCCCTTATCAGCATGCTTTTATTAGGATCTATAATGTTTGTGGCCTAGTCTAAGGAATATGTTACAAATATTATTGATGTGATAAATAAACAATATTTTAAGTGGTTTCAATCAATATATTGTGTCTTTAACTACGAAAACCGCTTACCATATCTATCAATATATTGTGTCTTTAACTACGCCCTTACTGCTACATAATAAAGACGATGTTAATGTCGAATTGTTACCATGACATGGGATTTGACTGTACCTACCTACTGATAGTTTAAATGGGTGATCATTAAAATAATAAGTTTAGTCATAAAATTTGTTTTATTTTTTATTAAAAAATGTTAATTCTACACTGTACATAGTAAGAATAATAAATAAGACACATGCAATATATACCTACCTAAACTTTTAGTTTTCATAATATCCTCAGTCAAATACTTAAATAAACATGCATAGAATTTTTCTCAAACGTGCTTGGAGATACGAGCATTATTTTTCTTCGACATAAATCCAAAATGCTGTACAAAACGGCCGATATAACTAGGCAGGCCAGAACATAGGCACTGCAAAATTTCGGGCATGTTTTCTGTCACACTCGCCTCATGTCATGATTTTGGTTCCTAAAAAATGTTTACGCTGCCGTCAGCGCGAAGTTCGTAACTGGCAAGTTATATCTATCGTATTGTACCTAAACCTACTGGTCAAATACATACGAGGAGTAGGCGGCCGGAAACGTTACCCATAGATAATAAACTGAATGATACCTACTATGTGAAAATCTATATCTGTCGTGTTTAGCGGAATTTAAAAACAGAACAAACTTTTTACTTCGACACATGGCAATTGGCAACCAAGCAAGGAGGTAACATATCAAAGATTTTATTTAAATTTCGGTTTGTCTTTCAAATAGAGCTGTTTAAAGAAACAAGAAAAATTATCGTTGTTCGTCATTGATTCTGGAATTTATAATTAATTTACTTAGTTTGAATTTTGAGAAAAGTATGACCGCAACCAGGCATTGATGGACTCACATTTTCAAGTTCGTCTATCAATGCCCCCGTTGCAGAATGGTTGCAGGCCGCGACAGTAATGTACGATAACAATGCTGCATTGTATTTTCCAAAATATACCTAATCTTATGCTATTCTATGACCTCTCACTCATCATCAATCGACTTCAGTATGAATCCCAATTATTGGGATATTACAGATATAGACCTATGGTTAATTTCAGTTTGGATTTATCGTCTCACGTAAACTTAACAAAACGCGAGCAATATACGTGGTGCCTACATTGTCTTAAAATCTATACCAAAAATGAACAAGAACAAGAACAAGTTTATCTCCATTCAGGATTTCAATAGCACATCTCGTATTTTTATTTGAAGACCGATTCTCTCACTTCATCGCTTTGGCATAACATCTACCTACATCCTGAACACGCAGTGGCCAATCTGTGAACCGATTGTGGGTTCAGGTTGGCCACTAGAGATCATCAATCCGATCAAATGGGAGTATCATCGATCCATGTCAAACACTGTGAACCCCGTCACAGGATTCGTTGTATCCTGCTCTATATTCCTGCAGTCGGCACGCTCGAAAACTTGCCAATTTCTTTTTTAATAATGCTGCTGTTGAAATCTTATAGTGCGTTTCCACTGAAGCGGAAACGAACGGAGCTCTAGTCTCGTCTGTGATTGTATGATTCCTGCAAGTCTCCGCTTCAATGTAACCGCACCCCAAAAGTGGACAACATTCTGCTGCAGTAGGCAGTAGGTAGGTAGGTACTCAACGTATACGGTATGGGGACTACTAAATAATGTAGTTCTTTAACATTGGTTACGAAATACTAACTGAATAGAGTATATACTCATAACATAAGTACTTTTTTTATCATCATCATGTCGGAGGAGTTTATTTATGGCGATAGCCTTATTGCAGTCCGCTGCAGGATATTTCACTCTCTAGTACGCATTTGGGGCGCTTATAATATTAGCCATTATTACTCTATTTTTCTTACTATAGTTTGACCGACACCGCTGTACCGCGGCTTAGGAATGCGCGGCGAGGCGGGGGGGGGGGGGGGGGCGCCGTGAGCGTTGACGAATGAGCGGCCTGCACTGCCCTCCGTTTCACCGCGCACATAGCTGAGGCGCGGTGCAATGGTTTCGGTCAAAGTATACCATTGGCAAATACCTTTTCTTTTCTTTTTTTCCTGTTTGGAAATCCTCATGGATACCCTACATTGGCAAATACCTAGCAATTAACCGCGTTCAGCACTCCAGACCGTCTGACTCGTTAGTCGGTATGCCGTATGGACAGGCCGCGCGTGGCATTTTCTCATCCTTTAGGCTGACGAAATTGCCTTGCGAGGCTGGTATGCACGTGCACATGGCACTACTTACAATTATTTTTTTACAGACTAAGCAAGTGTAACATATTTTCTTCAGCGCAACAACAAATTATAATGTTGTTTGGAACTATTGTAAGTACCTTGTATACTAAGTGAGTAATTTTTACCCATCCAAAAAGTCATCTAGCCACTTTTCAAGATCTTCTGGAGATTCAATAACTGGGTTTTTCTTTGTTTCCGCGGGCGTGTCAGCCACTGAAATGATAAATAAATATTATAACTAAATACTAGTATTTTGTTTTATTGTTATACCCGTAGAGTTGAGAAGTCGAGTCTTCCCCGGTAGCTCTCTACATTTAGGGACTTGTCACACTGGATGCCTTCTGCGTCCTACGGTCCGGTCAACTCGAACATTTATGTTATGTTCGTTTTGACCGGACCGTGGGATGTACAACGCATCCAGTGTGACAAGTCACTTAGTGGGTTGATGGGTATAAAAGCAAAACTTCTTTGCCTTTGAAAGAGGTAATGGTGTCTTGTATCTTATATAAATTTAAAAAAATTAAGTGTCTGTTGGTAATGTTAAAATAACAGCTTTTTACTAAATGCGAAAGTATATACTACGGTAGGTAAGTAGTTACTTATAAAAAAAAAAACATTTTATAGTTCTTGTCTGTCTTTCAGTCTGTTTGTTCCAGCTTATCGAGATCAATTTTGACGGGACTGGCAAATAGGTGATGTTATAAGGAGTAACTTAGGCTACTTATTTTAGAAAAAGAATTAGGGGCCACGCGGGTGTAGACGCGAACAGGAGCTAGTCTGCAATAAACTAGGCACATACGGAGCAAGCAACTGGCGGTTGTGCAAGGATTGGAAAGGCTACCTTGTAGAATATCTGCTACTGCTAGTCCGCTACTGATGCGGATAGTTTAGCCATATCGTTTTATTAAATAACCTTCGACGCAACGCCGGCCCTAGGATAGAGGAAGTGGAGCGGTCGCTTTAGGCGCTAGGTGGTAAGGGGCGAAAAACAATTTCCAGCGTAAAATAAAATTTTGAGACGCGAAGGAGCATTTTTAACCGACTTTAAAAAGGAGATTTTTATTTGTTACGCGATTTCTCCGCCAATTGTGAATTGATTTTGATGATTTTTTTTTTGTAGGTCTTACTGCAGTGCTGGACCCATATAAATTTAATTAACTTTGATTGGGTACCTAGTTTTTGAGTTAGCTTCAATAATACGTATTTTTCCAATTTAGTCTACGTGGATGATGAACATACTCCATAACATAGTTGCGACAAATGTTATGGCGACAGTAGCTACGATGTGTCAACCTTCAGTGGTGTCAGCACAGGCTCCACAGAGTAGCAGGTCTTGTAGATCTGGCCGTAGGACAGCTGGTAGCGTGCGGATACTTAGTACAATTATACAACTTTGTTTAAAAAAAAATCTGCCACAAAATATAGGTAAATGCTTGTCGCGCTTTAGTTTGTCGAGCGAATAAAGTTGTGTCGCGCTTTCGTTCGTCGATCAACAGTTCCATCGTCCTGACGTTTATCGAAATTATCGAGAAAACAATCAGTCGCACCAACGCACGTCGCAAATGAGCTGTCGCACCGCTGACGGTCGACTTATCGTACTATCCGCCCTAACATTTGTCGCGTATTTGTTTGGCGCAACTATGATACGGAGTTGATGTTATACTATATTCCTGTCACTATTATTTACATAGCAGCAGTGCTATTCTGTAACCATCTCACCGTGAAAACTTAGGTGAAGTGAGCGTGGAGTGAGCTGTCATTCCACAGGGATTGACACTATTGACAGCTCACTTCACCCAAGTTTTCACGGTGAGATGTTTACAGAATAGCATGGCAGGTAGTGGAATTCGAATTTGTGAGGGGTAGGTACCACAACTAAAAAGTGAAAAATAAAAGCTGCTACTTAAGTCAGGGACCGAAACCGGTATGGTCAATACCGGTATTTTGTCGGTTACACCATTGCAACAAAATTTGATTTTTTGTAAATTTGGCTATTATTTAATAGTATTATGAAGCCGAAGTAGAATTTACGTTAAGTGAAAGTGTCGATCAAAGGGCGCCGAAAAAAAATCTCGCTCTACCCTGATCAAGAGCTAGGGTCTCTGCTGTTTCGGCGATAAGACCTTACTGTCGCTTCGCAACAAGTTACTGGCTGACTACAAGGCTAGTGGTGCTCTATCAAAAGTTGGTCTTACCTTTACTGACCGCAGGCGCAGGATCCACTTCAGGAACCTTGGCGGCAAACACAGGTGTCAGGTTTTCAACAAGAGGCGTATTTTCAACAGGTTCTACTGTAGGACTTGGTGTTTGCACTTTTTCGACTACAGTCTCTTTTGTAACTTTACTAGTATGATCTCCAAATACAAAATCGTCATGTTCGACTTCCTTTAAAATATTTGATGTATCAATGGGTTTTGTTTCGTTAATTACAACTTCAGGTTTTGCCACACTTTCTCCATCCACATTGATTGGTTCAGCTCTGGTCTTCATTTCTGACTTGAATTCTAAATTAATGTCTGTTGATTTTTCTGTTTCAGAAGTTTTACGCTCATTGTCATATTTTAATTGTACGTCATTGCTAGTATCTTTTTCTCTTTCTACATTTTCTTCTTTCATACTCTCTCTAAGATTGTTCAGTATTTTATCTTGAGCTTCAGTCTCTGGGGTTGAGTATGATTTATCATTGTAATACTTCTGTTTGAACCTGGTTGCTCTGTTATTCATAGTTAGTATATCTGCTTGGCTGAAGTTAGCCTCTTCTATTGAGTTTCTCTCGTAAAAGGGAATGGAACAGAGGGCGATATTGAGCTCTTCCATATTTATCTGAAAGTATTTATCGTATAACGATGGGCTTGTGTTCATGTCCCAGGACTTTTCGTGTTTGAATTGGAAATGTCCTCCGATGGAAAGTGGGGCTTGTATGAGTTTCTGAAAAATACATAAGTCATAACTTTAGGTACATGTCTTTTTGAGTTTTTGAGTGACTGTTTTGTTTCATTTATCAAGTTTAATATAGACAAAGCTGTCTCTGGCGATTCCAAGATTGCTGATTGTTTCAGATACACCTAATCAAGATTATAGTATCACAGAAATAATCAACAATGGCTTCCTACCTCATGACAAGACGTGACTCAATGGATTCAAAGAATAGACAATACCTTTTAGCTTTGAACAAATATCACAACAATACAATTATTGTTTAGTTAGGTAGTCACAAGTCATAACTACTAGAGCTGCATAGCTACTAGAGCAAAGATATAAGGTTTATTGTGTCATCTGCCTAGCTTTTCCCAAATATAAAGGGGCTGGCTTCCAGTGTAACTGGATGCAGCTGAATACCAGTATTTTACATGAAGCAACTGCTTATTTGACCTCCACAACCCGATACGATATGAGTGGTTGTCACGCCTTTCGGTTTTCTGACGACCAGTAATGACTGTCAAAGATCCATGACCAACGCTGGGACCAACGGCTTAAATATAAAAAAATAAAACTGCATTGGACAATCCAAAATTTTTAGTTTGCATGGAAAAATCCAACATCTTTTTTCTATGAATTGTTGTTTTAGAGTAGTAGTAATATTAATATTTACCTCATAATCAGCTCCCAAATTCTCATGTTCTTCAATTTCCTCGTAACTGTCAATAGGCACCTCATACTTGGACCAGTTGCTTTGTATTTCTTTCTTTTTATATTTTGAATTTTCTTCTTCAGTTATTTTGAGAATTTCATCTGTCTCCCTTTTTAAATTTTTGTAAAACTCTGGCGGTGGACTTTCATAGACTGGTTTTTGAGGTACTGTAACTATAAAAATGTATAATTAATTACTGTATATCCTAAGTATATTCCGAGTTTGTTTTAATGGTTTTTACATAAAAATAACATCTACTCAAACACAATAATTTGTAGGTTTTAATATAATTATATTTATCTTACTTAAGAGACTGTAAAATGTGCTACAGCATTCATACATTTGTACCCGCTGCAAACACATTTTGAATTCCCATACAGTGATATTGTAAATTAGGGGGTTTATTTATAACCGTTGCTTAAAGTTAAGTAATGATTAGTGACTGTAACCATACATTTTTGGCGTTTGAACGTCACTTAACTATAAGCAACGTTTATAAATCTCTTTAATGTTATGGTAAGTGTTGAATAAAGAGTTTAAGGTACCTTTAGGGGTATTCTTAGCGTCTTCTGTCTTCTTCTCAGCTCCTGATTGCTGGTGCCTCTGTCGAGGTCTACGCTGGTCTTTTGGATCCCCTTTTTTCTTATCACTGAAATGTTAATGAATATGATAGCCAAGGCACAAGATGTAGGAAACGGTAGTGAATATACTAACTGGTTCTTTTTCGAATCTTCAGGCATAGCTTTGTTATGTGGGAAATTACTGGAGACGAAACAAATATATAGCCGGCAGCACAGAGTACAGTCTATAGTATTAGTACTTTAAAGGCCGGCAGCTCACGCCTCACGGTAGTGGGAATAACAAAATCACGGATCACTAAAAACAGCTGTTGACTGGCGGACTTGTCACTTTGTAGCCAATGACGTTGACGTGGTGCGTTTAGTTATCAAAGCAGTTTTTGATGGAAAACGTTTAACGCTCAACTGGAAAAAGAAATAGTTTCTTTATAAAATTCTTCTTTTGTGTTTCTTGTAGTTTTGGTTTTACAGCATTGGCTATTGTACCTATGTATGTGCTATGGTGTTACGCGTTATGTGTTTCTTTGGTCTATGGACGCGTTACACGCACATTGTGTCAGAGGAACAAGTAGTATGGAGAATTGAGAGACCATTGAGATATAATTATATTTTATACGTCTATGATTAATCCACATGATATTTTCTTATTTTCCTCCGATATTTTAAAATAAACACACGCTTGGGCAAGAGCATCCATATCATGTCAATAAAATCAAAATGTAACAATGAAAAGATCCGTAACTAGATTTGTTTGAAAATTTTAATCAAGTAACACTAACTGATCTTATTTCTCCGTCTCCCTCCAAAAACGAGAACTGGACTGGGCAGTAGGTAATAACAAAAGTTTTGATTTCATTATTTTTATTCATTTTAGAAACAATGCGTCCTGAACTCTTGAGTGTCCTGTTTTCTCGCCTTTTTCCTAAATTTATAATTGGTCATGTTATTTATTTGCAGAGTATTTAGGTACAGTGTTCTTTGAGTTTTGAGTCTCCAAATCGAAATCTTTCGAATCTTGTGAAGTGAACTGTGAATACTCAAATACTGTGATGTGGTGTTTAGGATAATCACTCGTTGTTATTAAGTTTATGTTTCTACTTTATTCAACAGAATTAACAGAAATGAAACCTCAACGAAATGGCTTGCTGACTGTGTGTTACGCGCTTCAGTTATGTGTGTTGAGATTTGTAATATTACTTAATAGCTACCTACCTATTCACTCAAATCGAACAGCAAGCACCTAGGCATAGCATGTATAGGTACTCTATTTAAATATTTTTGGCAATTTTGGATATTATATCTTCTCACTCACATTAGGTAAGTATGTGTTATTATTAGCCGTAACGGTTAGTCATGATCATGACACTCATAACGTTTTATTTAGTAATGCATGTTTTACGAGTTGTATGCCCGAAGTTCGGTGCGTCACTTCTGGTAACAGACTACCTGTAGGTACAAAAAGTAGGTATTTTCACTATGCCCCGCCGCGCCGACGCCGCCGGTCTCGAAGCAAAGTTGACTCAATTCTGTGACTGATCGAATAACTCACACTACCGGATGATGTCGATACTTACCTACACACCATTTTTTCAAGAAATATTTTTTCAGTCGAAGTTTTGGTGATTGTAAGACTGATGGTTTAAGTCTTGGCCTCCTGAATGCCGAAGTCAGCATTCAGGAATAGACAAGATCTCGAAGAGTGTGGATGACGTCACAGCACACAGTTGTCTTATTAACTCGATCGTCTAGTACCTACCTACGACTACGATCTTTCCCATTTAGATAAGCATGGAAATCACAAAGCGCGAGAAGACTCCGATTACACTGATGCCGACCGGCCATAAGACCGCCGCTTACATTTTCACGCAATCATGTAGTTACATCTCGGCAACACCCGTATTGAAATCAGTGAACATGCAGCAGATAAAGAGGCAATTTTTCCGGTGCTGTTCATATAACCCGTATGTCTTACACGTAAAGTTTAATTTTGCGTGAATTTGGCAATTAAATAAGGCTTCGCTGGTTGTCAGTGTTTAGTCACAACGATGGTGCACACAGAAGGCTTACTTACTTATTGAGCCGAATGAAACCAAATCCCCCGATGACGCTGTTGGTATTGTTGTGTCGCCAAAACGAGCGCGATTTTGCCAGTGACAATGCAGCCAAGTCCCATGTAAAAGAAGACGAGCACATTGCCACCAATCGGGCTCAAATACAGACTATGTATTTGCAACTGGAAAACCCAATAACGCTTTGACCAATCTGACGATAGAACCCAGGACATAGGCTCCTTCAATAGCTCTTGCGACAGAGTTTCAGATCAATGAGGCAGTCAGTCTGTGAGCCTTCTCCTCATTCGTATTTCGTCAGTTTCGCGTAGGCGAGTTTGTGGGCGATTGGTGGGTGCTCTCCCGAATACATCACTCGCTTCCCGTCACGTTTGTACGCCCCCGGGCCTCAAGAAGGCAGACAACAATGAAAGTACAGTCGTATAACGACTAACAAAATAATGTTTATTTACTATATTTACGAAGATATTGTAAAAATCGCATATAAAGGGTCTGCTCCCTAGGCAAGTTAAAATTGGTGCTCATGTTTTAGGTGTGAGCCTGATGTAATATAACCAACAAACGCCACTGCTTTGAAATCATTGCCACTGCTGGCTACTACTTGGTGACACATAACTGGGAACCCAAGAAACATTACTTTGCTCGACTTGAAATCAAATCCGGGACCGCTCAGACAATCAACGTAGCCAGTTGCCACTCGAGTCTCGACCAATGAGGCGATACAAATTTTGAGACCCATAATCCCATTATGCTGTGATTTTACAACAAAACACCCCATTCAGGGGTGAATTGTCCTTTATTGCAATGTTCCCCTTGTAGCAGGGCACCGCTAGACACCTCGGGACTACTGGGTAGGGTGTTGTGCTTAAGCAGTCAAATTAAACATGATCGGTAATTGCGCTAAAAAGCAAATACCTACACGAATCCCCAAAAAATCTTAGAACCCGGTATTAAATACTAGGTGTAACACGGGAACCAAAAATAGCTAACTATAGGTACATATCGGAACTGTCGGATACGATCGGTACTATTTATAAATAACAATCTCTATACTTTTTTAAAAGCATTGGGATTTGGGTAAATAAACATGAATAGCTGCAGGACAACGCAGAATTTGGGAACAAGGAAGGAAGGCCGGGTGCAGGCGGGATGGCGGGTTATAGGGTGACGCACAGCGCATGCGCCACACAAGGGGCGGCTGCGCGCAGTCGCCACGCGCCCGTCCTCAAATCAACATGGCGCGCTCCTACAGCGTCCTTCAAGGACACATCTGACAACCCCGCGGTAAAAAAATACGAGCCAGCTGTCACCTGCTGACACAAACCAACCCGAAATAAATTATAAAGTGATTATTGTGTATTATTTAACTGCAGTGCAACATCAGTGTGTGTTTACTAATTCGGAATACCGGCTCCCGTACGCCCCAATTGTTTCCGCAAGGTAGGTATGTAAAAACAATAATAAAGTGTGTGATTAATTTCTTTCATAATGGTCCATTGAGTGGCTGTTTACTTTGTGTGTGATGTGTATTAAGTGTATTTATTTTTTTGTTAGAGTACGTCCAAGTTGCGGTATACCTACTGTGTCTGTATGTGACCGCACACCTCATGACCTACCCCCATAAGTTTCGTCGTCTCGGTTTTATCTCGGTCGTTTATTTTAATCTCTTCGCCCCTCTGGTTTGCTACGAGTTATAGATTCGTCTGTTCGACGCAGCGAGATTACATTTCCGCAGTATGAACTGCACGCAATTTGTGTTTTAAGTATTTCAATTGAACTGAAATAAAATAGTTGATTTATTTTTGAAAGCCAACACAGGATTTCTTTAATTGCTTTTCCATTAATCAAGGGTTGGATTCTAGCTAGAAAGAAAAGAAAGACTGAAATATTGTCATAACATTATACCTACTTAGCTACCTATTGAAATGATTGTTATCAGAATCTAGCACGTCTTTGTTTGAATTTTGTTATTTTTACAGTTTTGCAATACAATTTCCTTCCTCATCAAAATGTTCATCTAGTTTCGATTATAACTCAGCATAAGTAATTATAATTACTTAGGTATGCAATGCAACATTCTGCAAGTAATGTGCATCAAAAACACTTATTTAGGTCTGACAATATACACTTAAGCTGAGGTAGGTAGGTAGACCTATCGATTGCACTAACCGTGACGTAATTATTGATAAATAAATATTGATTTTACCTCCAAATGCTTCCTACTGCAACGTACGGAATCAATACATTCAATGCACGCGATTTCAGTATTAACATTTTAATTAAAGTTTAATAAAACAAGTAACTTCATAATTATCATTAAATTCAGAAATATCTACCATCTATTTCCCAATCAGCTTCAACTATTGCGTTGATAATTCTTTATGAATTGGTAAACCAACATACGCAGGGTTTCCAGTCCCAACTCCCAGATGAGATTACCATATTTTATAACTAAATGATTGTTCTACGGTTATAGCTTGTCCACTCTGAAATGACGCGCCCCACTACCGCTTTACCCATGGAAATCCGCATTACCGTGTGCGTTAATGCGGTAGTGGGGCGCGTCATTTCAGAGTGGATAAGCTATAGGTACTTCACGCTAGGTGTACTGGCAAGCAACAAACATTGTAATTCTAAACTCGAAGTATGACAGAGTCTAGCTAGCTAATGACTGGTAGCGGGATCTTTACCAAGCTTTACATAAACACTTGGACACACGCATAATTAAAGGCTCGACCTTAGCATAAAATGTCAGTAACGTTGCTATTGCAATGCTAGCTCATGAAAACGGCATATCTTCAATGATAGTACCCTAAAAGTTTGTAAACGCCGATTCCTAATAACGAGCGTCCTTAATTCTTGCTATCGGAAGATTGCAAGAATTAAGGACACCAGCCAATGTGGTTATAGCTCCAACCTCTGAAAAGGTCTTCTCTGCAGAATAAACCAACTGCTCCCAGTGATCGACATTTCAGAGGCAGAGCATTCTCAATGCACCGAAAATTAAAATCTCTACCCAGTAATGTTTCCCCAAAAAATCTGCGATTTATCCAATGTTTGGCACCAAGGTAAACGGTGTGTCGATATCATAACAAGCAACTGGTCCCAAATTAAATTATTCAGGTAGCACTATTTTGTCAAAAATATATATAAATGTACGAGCAGGTGTTGCGAATCTGCAGAATCTGTTGTTTCGTAAATGTTTTCTTACCTCAGACTCGTCGACTTTATTGCTTTTAAGAATCTTCATCCTTATTACACCAATTTGTTTGGAGTCGGCGTAGTACACCTCTGTGCTCAGCCATCGTGTCAGTGTTCACTTCCTTCTTAGCCATTATCATTTTTCACATAATCTCTATATATTTTTTTTAACGCATCGGCAAAATATTTTTTGTAAGCCCGTAAGCACCCATTGCAGTGTCAAAGGCTTATCCACTCTTCTTCCACTTTAATCATCATCCCGTAATGACGTTTGGAGAAGAATCATATTAAAACAAAATAAATATTTACACTGCATGCGATGCGACCTTCTCTTCAAGTGCTTACTGCATTTCCTAGCATATCCGTTTGCGTTTAAATCAAATCAACCCGCAGTTGTTCCCACTTCAGGATCTTGTCACAACATTTAGCCGACCACAAATAAAAGGCTATTAAGCCCCATTCAACTTTCAGTTTCGTTGTTATAAAGCTCACTGTGTGGTCTTGCCACTATTGTTCAACAAAACTTAAACATAAACTTGTTTTGGTCCTACCACGACGATTTGGTTTCAAATATTGATTGAATTGATATTTGAGTCCCTTTGCGTTTTGACTATTCTGCTGGCTCAAAAGTTTCGAATTGCATCAAACTTATCCAAAAAAAATATCAAAATTCTTTCCTGTAGCCGAACACTTTTCGCACTTGTGTCACTTCTTCTGATAAAGCGTTGTTTGAGCTAGGGACGATGACATGTTCTATTAAATTAACACGGTTACTGTTAATTGACTTTGGCAATGAACTTTATGATCTACATTTATGATGTACTACAACTAGCGATAAAGATTTTTTACTACCGGTAACCAGCAAGTAAATGTAATTACTCAGCTACGCTGAAAAACTTTATTTCTCAATCCAGTTGGCTATTTAACTTTATAAGGAAGCTGCATCTATGGTTTTCGCAGCTCAGGACATTTATAGGCTTGGAAGAATGCCAACCAACACAAGAACTAGGTACTTACATAAGGGGTTCCAGAAGCGCTAACTCTTAGAAGTCAGATTTGCACATATAAGTAGTTATGGTACAAAGCTTTTTCTGTCCTGTGCCTTAAATAGAACGAAGTGGTTCCGATATTTTCATGAATATTAATAATATTTATTGACACTTTATCAAACAAAGTGCGTTTATCATCGACGTCTGCCCATGAACTTTGTTTCGCTCGAGTTCTCCCATAAAAATTGTATATTTTATCGCGGCACGGGCCGGTTTGCGAGGTCTTTGAACCCCCGAATTCCCCTCAGATGTTTAAGCCACGGTTATATTTAGAACTGCACATTCACACCAAATCGGGATGCGGGTGTTGTTTTAAATCTAGGAATTATAAATATTCTAGAGATCGGTGATGTTTTACACATTTCAATCCATGATTATGAAACAAGTCTAAAATACTTTAAACTTTTTAAATCTGGCCTAATCGAGCATTATGATTGCTTTTTCATCAAGCTACATGCTGTTTTCTACATAATCAGCCTGTAATGTTCCCATTGCTGGGACACAGGCCTTCTCTCTTCGAGAGGGAGAGGGCTATAATCTACCACACGGCCCAGTGCGGGTTGTTAGATGTCACGTAGCTTTGAATTTGTGGTTCTAGGATACGCCGGTTTCCTCACGATATTTTCTTTCGCCGTTTTGAGAGCTATAGTGATGAAATTATTTACACAAAGTAAAGCGTCTGCCTGGGCCCATGACCTACAACTCGTAAATCGGGGCTGCCACCTCTGCAACGGACAAACGGAATTTGACAAGATTTGTTTACTCCATGTGAGAAAGGAAATTATAATATATGGATGATGATGATGCTGTGACTCAATCATGTACTGAATTCATGGTAACTGTATGCGCGTCGATGCCTTACACGCCATATTATCACATCAATGTCAAATTATGGACTTCAAATTGGCAATAAATTTATGTACCTTATCAAACAACAAAGTAGTAAAACAACAAGTAGGAGATCATAAAAATGTAACCTTTCAATTTTATTCCTCAACCAGTCACGATCCTTTGAATTGGTGGTTTAAATTTTCTGCAGCTGCTTCCCAATTCATTTTGTTGTTGAATTTCTCTGCGTATACATAAACATATTCAAGAATTGCTCTGTCCAAATCAGTTGGAACAGGTGCTCCTATTATACAGAACGTAACTTGGTATAATCGTATTTTTGTCCACCTAACGTTGGGTCTTGTTTTGATTCTTAGAGCGAGTTTTTTCTTTAATCTTTATTTGCTCTATTGTATCCAATGACCTGTGCGTTCGTGATTCAATTCAGAACTTTTTGCTATCCAACTGGATTTGCGATTTTCTTTCGCGTGCTGTAAGATCGTGAGGGGAATTTAATCGTCTGATGTAATTCGACGTATTCATTAATTACGACTGTTTAAAGACTGGATTAAAACTCGTAAACATTATTGGCGCATCTTTTTATGTAGGTACCGCTACCGCCAGAGGTTTCTTATGATTGGGCCGAGTCAGCTTAAAAGAGTAATCAATTTAGTTTATTCATTTCTGTTTAGGGTATTTTCTTTAAGTACCTTAAGTATATTCGTGCAATTGTTTATAACCAGAAGAAATTGGTCAATTGCCAAAATTAAATGACATGAAATTAGTCTCTATATGTATACGCAAGGCCTTTTAAGTTTTAACTTTCATGTCTCGAAGTAGCACGTTTGGTATTACATCGCGAAACACTTCAGATTGAGACCGTATGAAACCCTACATTAATCTGGATGACGTATTGTTTTTCCCTACATGGCAGGTAATAAGAATCTAGGGACGCGAGTGCGTGAGTAGTGTCTCATTTCAACATCGGCTGCCGGATCAATTTACCTACCACATAACCTATCTCTGTCACACATGTTTTTGAGAGAAGGATGGAACCAGAATGCAGATTGTTTTTTTAAAGCAAGGAAGTTCGATTACGAGTATGATGAAGTTTTTAATCTGTGCACGTAACTATGGTTGCCATTTTTATTTCCGTTGAGGAAATAATTTAAAAATTTCGTGGATCCATTTCCTGATGTAACCACTCATCGATGTCATCATTGCTTTTAATAATGAATGTCAATGACATCAAGGCTTGAATATTTAATAAGTCCATGAGTATGATGACAATTCGGTAATTGTCACTGGTCGGTAATAATTATAATTTATCTTTTTAAAGAAAGAAAGAAATATGATTTCATTAAGATCATTAAAAATGGAATGCTGTAAATAAAAAAACACTAGAAAGGCTTATTATAAGCTGTGAAGTATAAACATAGATGACAATAACAATTTTCATTATCCAGAGTGATCTAATTACAGTAATAGCTTACGTAGGTCCATAATTATTGCTTTATTAGGTATGAGTGTTGGCGCACAAACGGTACGGCAATGTTGTAAATACAGGCGGCGCGTTCTATTGTAATGACTGCAGCTGTACGATCGATATGAAATGCAGTAGTTTTGCACTCGCTCCAGATTAGAAATTACTATCGTGCTACAGATTTTGTGTGGCGTTTGCCTTGTGTTTATCTTGCCAGTTCCTTTATGAAGCCAGCGCCCTCTGTTGAAGATATTCAATCTGGTGTTGGGCCAAAATTGAGGTTTTGTGGCTTTGTGAATTGTGAAGTATACAAGTAAGCTTTAACTTTAATTTTATTCGATTCTTTGAAGGACTTTATAAATAAATGGTTGGTATTTGATCTAAGTCCATAAGCCCCTCTAGGGACTTAGCTTACCTCCCCCACAAAACAATTATGTCATCGATATACATGTTTGAGCTCATAGTGTATTCTTATTCGTAATATCTACATATTTCCGTCTCTCGTAATTCCACCAAAAGGGGTTGTTATTGTTCGTTTGTAATAAAAGAATGATAATACCACCAAAATGATGTAACTCAAGGTTGTGTAAGTCCGAATGACCATCGGCATTCTTACACTTCCAAATAAGTAATCGACGCGAAAAGAGAGATCCATGGCATGTAGTTATGCAAAATAACTTGCTATCTAGTATAAACATAATTAAAAATGCAAAAACATGAGTAAGTCTTACTCATAGTATGCTTAAGTATAGTTTTATCTTTCCTATTTGTACGTCCTATTTTGCTTTGATGCGCAATGGCTCAAGAATGCTGCAGATGATTTCACAGGATAATCAAGGTAGTTTTGTTTATACTTATCCAAATAAGCGTAGTAACTACAGGATTCTTAGAAAACGTGAGGTTGAACTAATTACGTTATGGACGTGTTGTATCTTAAGGGAACTTGCAGGAAGTTCGGAAGTACGCCTATCTATGCACGTGCAACTGGTGGTGCATATCAATTTCACACTTAAATGCTACGGTATAGTGCACAGAATTCTGTGTATTGATCATGCAAGTTAAAGACGTTATGGGAATCGAAATGGTTGCTGGAAGAGGAAGGAATATTAGAGGCTTTCCTTGTAAACTTTAATTCCGAATGGGTTCAATGTTTTATTCCGGCCTTCTTGAGACGAGGTCGATTCTTATACTGAATTTTCCTACTAAACCTCATTGTTTTTTCGTCCATTCCATATTACGGGGTATTGTAAATTTCAATTATCTTCGAATTATTTAACAAAGCCTAAAACTTCTTCTCCTAAAGCTCCTAACGCCTAACTCCTAAAGCTTTAACGTCAAAAGTATATTACTTTTGACGTTAAAGCTCTTTAGCCTAGTTTTTAATTAAAACAAGTACCTACACGTACACGTAATTTAGTTAAAGACTATCAATTTCTATAATTCGTACGGTATTAAAAGGAACATCCAAGTGTCAGAGGCACGCGTGCGCTTGCAAATGATTCACGCACCGCATGCGCATAGCGTGTTTTTGTACCGGCAGGAAGCGACGAACACCCAGACGGACGTCCGACACACAACTGACATAACTCGCACTCTCACGTACTTGTCTTACAACTTACATTGCCCGTACAAAAATAATAATGTATGCAACTCCGATTAACTACTTTCATTATTGAATTTTCTAACTGGGAAATGAAATTATTGATCATTAATTTTGACTTCGTTAGTAGGTAATGTTAATTGGTCTAGTTAAGCGTGTAATCCTATACTATTAAACAAGCAATATATATATTTGTAGTCACGTTTTCGAAAACGGCTCTAACGATTCCGATGAAAGGGGGCGAAAAATCGATCTAGCTAGGTCTCATCTAAGAAAATTCGTTTTCTTCATATTTTCAGTCGTCCAAAGTTTAAAACAAGAATAATGACGCCTTAGAATAATGTCTTGGCTTAGGATAATGGCAGCATGTAATTAGTAAGTATCTACTATCACGGCAGCATGGAATTACTATGAACTTTCCTATACTATTAAATGAGCATTCTCCATTTTCACCAGAGCAGAGCTCGCTCGCCCAGGTACTTATTTACATAACCTACTTACTGATGAATTATTTGTTTAGAATGAGACTTGAAAATAAATCGTTTTTTTTATTTTTATTTTAGCGTCCGAGTACTTACGGTGGGACTTTAGCGGTTAAGTTTTAATAGCTACCCAGACTAATAATGCGCCATAGAACGAATAGATGGCGCTGGTTGTCTGTCTGTATGTGTAAACTGAGTCTGACCCAGTATATATAAGCGCATGCGATTTTGTTTGTAAGCACGTTGCTCATACATCCAACAAGGAGTTTTCTCCTTTGTCCAGGTATAAAGCACAAATATGTCCGGAGACATATATGGACTGGAAGTATAGGTGCCGTGAAATTTTAAGGAATCTTTGTATCTTCTCCGATATTACGGCAAACGTCAATCGCTAAGAAACTTAAAAAAATTGGGGCTTACTGCCAGTTTCGATCCTATTACTAGATGGCTATCTATTTTGCCGATCTTGACTGCCGCTACACCGCTGTGAAGCGCTGACAGAAAGTGAAATTCAAAGAAAAATATCCATGTTGATTGGAAAAGTTGAAATGTGGAAGATTGGCACGAGGAATGTTCTCACTGACAAGTTCACACTTTCGATAGGACAGTGTATTACGTAAGATGACGTAACCGAAGATACAAGTACACCTAATGAAGTGGATTCTCTTATAATTTATTGAGCTAGTTGTTAGCTATTGTGTTTACGAAAGCACGTTTGACGTCTCGTTCTATTTGGTAGATTTCACGCATGGTAGTATTTAAAAAACATTATCTTGTACCGTTGTGTGTAGGATTTTTTACATAACGCTTAGGTCGTCAGTTGTCGGTTTTGTGGTGTAGGTATATGAGGTTAAAGGGTGTTAGAGTGGAGACCCAGAACTGCCCCTAGGAGCTTGGGCAGGCCATAAGCATGGGCGGATAACTAGGTGAACCGACGTCTTTCAAGGTAGCAGGAAAGAGTTAGATTGGGTTGGCCCAAGGCTGAGAAGAATGACGTGTAATGGAGGAGACCTACTTCTCCAATTCGTTTTACAAAATGCAAATGTATAAACTCTCTTCGCCAACTCGTGTCCACCTGCGTAGCATTGCTGCGTAGCATCTATCTAGAACATCCTTTTTCCAAAAGTCTTAAGTACCCAAGACGAGAATTTCGGTCAAGTGACTGATGAATAATAATTATTATATCCACTTATTGCATGGTTGTCTGTCTGGTTTTCTGATTGCAGACTATTACGTCATATTTGGGTTTCTGTATAAAATTAATCTTCCATCCAGTCGTGGGATGACCTAATCTTATTCCGTTTTAGGCATAGACGAGTTTCAGGTCATCTGCTTTTAATTTATATGGAGATTAGCATTTGAGCATATCTGGATTTGGGAAAGCACTGAATAATTTAAGCTGTTTGTTTCTTCATGTGTATAAAACTCATGATTTGTAACATTGATTTACTCTTTACTTCGGCTAAAATAATATATGAGGTGCAATCACTCTTTCAATGCTCGTCGACTTCAAAGTCACCTACATAATATATATTATATGTCATATCTCCAAGTCACAAACTCTAGTCGTCTCAGTCCAAAGTTTCCTGGGTTTAACATGACTGAATGTCGAAAGCTGAAGATGCTTTTGTGATGCTGCTACAACACCATTACTTACAATACTTTGAAGGTCATGTGATGCAAGGCTAGGATGTTATTATTTTTGCCGCCAGATCTACTTGAATATACTATAGTGCCAAGGGATTCGAAGTTTTCGGTCCCTTTTTCTCCGAATCAGTTTTTCTTCGACTTTAGTCTCTCTCAAGTTGTTCGTGACGTGGCATAATCACGTGTACTATATTACAGTACTTACTTATAAACAAATAGTAGTTCTGCAGTCAATGGTGGACATCCGTGTGTCTGTGGCCCGTATTCAGTGGTCACGTACCCTCCCTGCCTTCGTGATCAGTTTGCATTCGACCCGCAAACGAGACGCCCAGTGTTGACCTGAAGTACGATGTCGATAATTTAGTTTGGGAGAAAGGAAATGATAAAGAAACGATAGCGAAGTCTATAAACTTAAATAAAAATGAAATGCTGTTCGTTGGTAAGCGCATCTCTTGACCGATTTAGCAATTTTTTGTTTAATATTGTTCTTAATAGTCTGAATTAGGTTTTTAGGGAAACAAACATTTCAACAGGTACCCGGAAATTTAAAAAATTCTGGAAGTATTGAAGGTAAGTACTTTTTCTATGGGATTTTTGTATGAATTATTCAAATTTGGACAGGAAAACGTCCGTCGGGTAAGCTATTAAATAAATAAATGTAATTAATTGTATCCAGCTATTTTTGCCGAGGCTTGACTTTGAACTTTAAATTCCTTAAAAAGCTTTAATTTTAGTTGGTACCTAGTTTTATCTTATATCGGTACCAAAGTAACAACATGATTAATAAGTCCAAGCGGAAAACTTTTACAAAAACATGGATCGATAATTAAGTTTGCGAACGATAACACTGCGTTTATCAGAACCTTATCAGACTAATACAGAGTTGAAACATCGACATTAACGAAATATCGACGTAGAACAGCTCTATTTATACGTATGAGGATATAACATTAATTGTTATTCCAAAGGCACATCGGGTGGTCTCCTTTCTCCAAAGATTCAACGACAAATCTTTACTTTAGAAAGAAATATTGGTGAAATCACTGAAGACATTTTATGGTCGCATGGGTTTACTTATTGTAGGTACCTTGAATGTAGGTGAAAATATTATAAAACATTTATAGTACCGAGCTAAAATGAAGTTGTTAGGAATAATACTTACTTACATCCAATTACATAAGTCATACTAGGAATGTTTATTGGTAAACTGATTTTCTGAAGTTAATGGTATTTTAATGGTATGGTTTAGCATATAATGCTTCAATACCCCATTGGTATTCGCCACATGCGGAGATCGATGATCGATGCAACAACACGTTTTTAGTAAGCCTTTTCCATAGATAGCTTAAGAACCATGAATATCTTTAATCAGTTAAAATGAGTCCTCAACTACCCTCAAAAGATTCCAGGTTTTAGTTTTGAGGACGGAATGAACTGCTGCCTTGCCTAATGAATGATTCATACCACTCGCTGCACTCCGCCAGACAACTTCAAAGGAAAATGTAAAAAAATGTGGCAGATGTGTACTGTGTTACATTTTACATTGAATTCTGTCTCGCGTCGCGTACCTATGTGTCGCTAGTCGTATAGAAACGGAAAAATACTTGAGACGGTTAAGAAAAACCGCTTTTCGCTGCAATGCATTTGTTTCAAATCGGGAAGGTACAAAATCATAAAATAAATACTCCTTGTATATAATTCGACAAAAGTGCTATTATAGTTAATGCTCTTGATAATTATAGGCTTTCAACTTGTTAGTGATAAAATGTTGCCTACGTAGCTATTTGGTAATAAATTCCGAAGAAAATTGCATTATACTTCGTGATTGCAGACCTACCAGAGCAACACGGGGTTCGACATCTTCCTCGTATGGCGCCATTTTGTCAGCCATCAATCAAAGTTGTCAGCTGTGTGAAACGCTTTTGTACAAACGCGCCTGAGATATAAACAGTAGCTTCGCTCGCAGGATGGAAATAGCGATAGAGCGATTGGCTATCCACGCAATCGCAAACGCACGACCGAACGAGATATTTCGAGTTGCTGAGTAATCGGCAAATCGATTCGTATCGATTTAATTTGTTGCTTATTTATGTGACCGATATAAACCTTTCAAAGTCCAAACAAACACTTAACGTAGCATTAAGCGAAGGTAGATGTAGGCATATTAATTCATCATCGAGTGGCTTGGCTACTTCTTATTCACAATGCGTTTCTTCGCCCGATCAATATGGTGATTTAAATGGCGGACAATAACAGTCTATAATTAAACATATATTGCTCAGCAATCAGCAATGTAGGTAATGAAAAGTTGTTGCTAGTAACAAAGGTAGAGAAATTATTTTGACACGTGACACTCCTTGCCCGAGCGAGGATATTAGAAAGCATCAACCTCTATACGTGTTCTCCGTTTGATGGCATACGTGTGAACTGATTCGTATGGGTGGCCTTTGTCAGGAGTGTCATGACTATGACGTTATTGTCATCGAAATTAGTCAGCCCTTTATCGGAGCAGTTGCGGAAAGTATTTTGATGATGATGATTGATGATAAGTTAAAGCGATAAATTTGTACTGTTCTTTGATCCAAAAATCAAATGAACTTTCAGACAGCTAAATAAAAAGTTGGTACTTACTTAGCTAAATTATGAAGTTCTAAAATGAAGTAATTAGTTATTATTAATTTTGGGCAAAAGTACAAAACCGTATTTCGGCGCCAGACTACAAGCATCTGGCTCAAACTGTAATTGTAACTTCAAACTAACCAGACGAATGGCAATTAAATTAATGCACTTACAACAGTTACAACATACATTTCACACAAAATATGTTTGCAATTTTCTAAAAACCTGCTTTCATATTTACATCACTGGTCGAGTGTTTAACGCAACACTCCAAACTCCAATAAGTGTAAATTGGAGCCTGGGTTGAAACAATGGGTGATCGAGAGCATTGTTCTGTATTGATTCGACGCACCAAGGTCATTACGACACCCACACGAGCGCTGCCATTGGGGTTGGACAACCGTCTGAGTGACAGATGACAGCGAGTGTTATAACTTCCTTCTTTTTTGGTTGTTTATGGAAAAATTAAGCTTATTGCTCCTCTTCAAAGAGTTCAAATTGTTATACCCTATTAAACATTACATATGTATGAATTAACGTTCCTTTGTCATCGTACTTCGCTATATGTAATGGTTGTCAGCTCTTAGTTCTCTTTATTCTTTTACTCTGAAGAGCCTGCTACTGAACAAACAACATTTGAACTTCATGAGTACTCTTCATGAAGTTCAAATGTTGTTTGTTCATTCAAAATTGCTTCTAAGAAGGTACAATATTTTACTAACTTAGACCAACCTCCAAATGTCTCCATCTCATATCATTCCTCGACATGTCCCGCCCCTTTACGATACCGCAGGTGTCAAGTGCGGATATGTCGAAATCAACATTGTTATGATTGTAAGGCAGTACTCGTAATGGTCCTCTTGTTGCCGCCTAATTTGACAGGTCTATCATTTCGATTGTGGTTATGATTTCAATTAAGTGTACCTATGAGTGGGGTAAGCTTTGAAGTTAATTGACGTTTCAGTGCAGTGAATTAGAAATCAGGCGTTTGATATTGATTGATTGAATTTGTTGAGATTTCTTAATCTTCAATAGGGCCGACTCCTGTCTCTAATAGATGGCTAACATTATTGTTATTGAATTGTTGCCTTAAAGATTCAAGTTCAAAACCGTGTCTTCTGTTTATTGCTGTTCTGCTTTGAGTGTGTTTCAAAGTTCCAAGTGTTTCCAGCTGAAGTCATTCTAAAAATAAAAACATCGGTACCTAATGTTCGTGTCACAGACGCACCTATCATTATCTCATCCAGACGGTATTTTCTTGCGTGTATCTACCTGGGGTCGTGGGGCTGCCAGGGCGAGGGTGAGACTTTTGATAAGGAGTGACGTCGGAAAGATTAATGACCGTCTGCGTTCCCCCTCTTTTGTGCTTTCTATCAGTTTGTTTTGTATTTCCTTTTGAGAATCAATACAATCGGTTCGTTGATTGATTTGAAAATTCGGCAGCACCTACATATATTGAAAAGCTATATTTAAGAATAAATACTAAGGGTCGCTATGACATCTGAAACAAAAAATTATCTGTAAATGATCTGACCATCAGATGATCGGACCAAGATAATGTCTGGACTTTAAAAGAGACTGTGACCCTGAGTTTGTTTCGGTGTTTCTTTTTAGAGTAGTCGCATAGGAAACACCGATCTCATCTAGTGTTTGTGAACCTACAGATATAAACATGATTCATCATCATCATTCATGCTACTTGACTAGTAGACTGGCCGAGTATGGAGCCGGGCATTAAAAAACCAAGTTCAAGGTACACGAATGCATGTTCCCATGTGACTGCGTAAACGCCTAATGAATAGTTCGCACTTCGCAGTAATTGTTACCCAGTCCGCAAAGTAAAGGCGATTTGATTAGCATTCTAATGTTATAACGACCAAGCTGTTGAAATCATTCTCTTCAATTTCCTATTAATCTAACGAGAGCATACTCTGATAGGCAACAAAAGGTGCCATTACTGGGTTATAAGTCATACCTAAACTTCTTTAAAGGTCTTATGCCCGTTTTCACTAACACATAGAAACACATAAATGAAGGCCTAAATATTATTCGACTTGTCGATAGTAAAGCCGAGCGCTGAAATTGAAAATCCAACAGTGCGCTTTTATTTAGGCATTCACTTAGGTGTCATTGGTCACCTAGTGTTATTGAAAACGGGCATTATAGTTCAACAGAATATTTTGAGACCTTTGGTAGGAAACACTCTTTCTAATTTATAAAAAATTCTAGTGTTCTTAAATTAAATTGTCCCTTACCTCATTCGAACGTATTTTTTATTTCCATACCAGAATATTTATCAAGGTTGTTAAAATGTGTGTTTGCTCAGTAAAAGGGGGTCTATATATGTATTTGGTATGCAAAGCACCACGTTGTTTGGTAGGCCGTGAATCTTGACGTCATCTAATAGACCCGGATTTCACAGACAATGTGGCTCCTCATAATGTAGGACAAAAGGTGGAAGAGAGTTTAGATACTTATTAGAAGTTGTATTCATCTTTTGGATTAAATTCACTGTTAGCTCGTTACTTACTCCTTCCAGGCGTCTTAGTTTGCATGCTTTTAGTTTTAGGTCCATCTACTTATGCTCAATTTTGTAACTTGAAAGAAAGAAAGAAAGAAAGAAAATACGTTTATTTGCGGTACACATGACGCAAAGAAAGAACAAAACACAAAAATAAACAATTTGGGGGAAAATATGCGTCACATCCACGCAAAACGGCCATCGCTCAGCATAATGCTGCGACCCTATGCGAGACAGAGCCCCAACGCTGGTTTTCAGCGACAGCCGGCACACGAACTTGCAAATGCAGTTTTTGTACTCATTTGTATACGTGCGATTAATCCTTCGTTATTTATCGTTGACAGCTCAGACTCTCGCCCCAGGCTAAAAATATTTCCATAATATCATATGTTTATAAATTCTCATGTTCACCTCTCCTTTCGTCGTGAACATCGCCAATTTCAACATGTATAGCTAATAACCGCTGTTTTCCTGTTTGTTTAACTAAATATACATGAACACATGCGTATATTTAACGCATGCAGGCAATTGTTACGCCTTATCGAACATTCGCTTTACATCATGCTGTTGTTTCAGGCATCGCTTCTGTGTTTATGTTGGGTACCTACCTAGCTACTTTTCTATCTATAACTGTCCATATGTGAGTAGTACCTACTAGTAGTATAGATAACTCTTTATAAATGAGCTTGTCCGGGCAAGTAAGGTACGATATTTACCTATTTCTGTCGCCATGTGGCGTTGGTGTGTTTCACTTTGGTATGGGTACCGATGTGATTACAGGCAAATGAGATAGGTATTTCTACTTTGTCTCTGGAATGAGAAAGCATTTTACAAATGCTCTCCTAAAAAAAAATGCTAATGTATATGGGACAAGAAGCTTTTCATACAATAATATGTCTGTCAGTTGCATAAATTTGCACCTGGCCTTATCAAATCATCAAGAATATCAATGTTAATAAAAAAAAAATTAAAAAAAAAGTTATTTTTCTTAAAAACGGAAATAAATAATTAAGATGTAGGACAATGTTCATTTGTGGGAGACTGGTGCCTAAACTAAGCCGTGACTTGTGAATATTATGGACTTGGTCTTTCTGGGTCTCCAAAAAGGCGATAAAACTTCAACGTCTTCATTTTTCTTTAGTTGTTTGTTTACTCTAGAGTCTATATGCTCGCAAAACAAAGGTATGTGTTCACTTTCACTACCTTGGCATCCCGCCGGGAGGTCGGCGGGTCGATGTTTATCGGTTTTATCTCTTGTACAATTTTTTGTGTATTATGTATGGTTTCTTTGTATGACTTGGTTACGTTGTTAGGTGAATGTTTCTTCTGAATCATCGCTTTCCTCATATATATGTTGGGTTCGGCTGTCAATCTGTATTGTTTAGGTCCGTAACGTCACCATCAACCACATCCCAACCTCACCTACTGCTCTCAGGGTTCTCTTTGTTTTCCCCAATCCCCACGCCCGCCCCTGTGCCAGTTTAAAGCTTCATGCAGACCAGCGCGACGCGACACCGGTTATTGTTATACCGTCAAGTTTTCTTAGAAATTGTATTGTTCGTTTCGCGGCGCGGCGTCGCGTCGCGCTGGTCTGTACGAGCTTTTACCCAAGTTCAACGTATTATTTAGTCAATATATTAGTAGTTTATTATTTATTTTAGTAGTAGTTTATTTGCGTTCACTGGTATTTTAGTACGTTTTAATGTAATGTTAATTTTTGCGTATATAAATGTTTGCTACATTCCATGACTACACCATACACTTAGGTATACCATAGTTACCATATTGGAACGGAACTCTAAAAACTGACGTCCACAAGTGGGTGCGGTGGTCGAGATTCCAGACGACGCGAGAAGCAAGGTTAGCTGCTTAGACCCAACAAAAAACAGATATCTACATAATTATTTTATCTAATCATTACATCGGGTGATACAAACAGATTTTTTCTCGACTTACGATGTGAACCACCCGACACAACTAAATGTTTTATAGTAATTTCGGTCTTAAGACGACGATAACCGACTTTAAATGGTTTTATACTGATTACTGTTTAGATCACGTCTAAACGAGTAGTGTTAATGATTTGGAAAAATAATGGTAAATTTGAGCATTATCATAATAACTTAATCTGTGAATATTTTAGATTATATCTATATTACATAGTGTAATTAATTCATTTGTGAAGTTATAATGTCCAACGCGGATAAAAACTGAGAATCACGCAAAAACTATCAAGCGTTTTTCTGAAACCTTCACCATTTTAAAGATGTAATAAATTAATAATTCGTCTAATTTGAGACAGCGCTCTTTGATGGGCGAGTCCTATTATTGGCTGGACGTACGACGCGTTGCGTGAGCTCAGCATAGAACACGCAAGCTAACGACTCAAGGCCATTGGCATATATCTGCGTCTTAAGGCCCAATTTCAAATACGGCAATAGTGCTAAAACACTGACAAAACTCATCGTACCCAAGTCGGCCAAAGTATAGATAGATTCCTGCACGCGTAGCATGACTACCGTAGAAACGGGTTTTGTCGATGGAAGAATAGACAAAATGACAGATTGTGATTGTTTATCTGTCATTTTAAAAACCCGTTTCTACGGTAGTCATGCTACGCGTGCAGGAATCTATCTATACTTTGGCCGACTTGGGTACGATGATTTTTCTTTTTTTTCTTTCTTTTTTTTTTTTTTTATATTTTTTTTTTTTTTTTGTTCGATGATTTTTTTTTGGGAATCTATCTATACTTTGGAAAGGGCATTTGTATTAAAAGCATTAATTGCCGTAATCAGCACCCGCTTTTTGGAAGGACCATGGGCTGTAATGGAAGCAAATGAACATCCGCAACACACAGACAGACTAACTTTTCACAGTTTTTGACGCAAGTACATGGACGTGGACTGCCTCGCTGGTCTAATGTTTGCAAGCGCTACGGCTGAGCATGAGGGCCTGGGTTCCATTCCCGGGTCAGGCAGTATTATTGGGTTTTTCCATCTGGAATTTCTCATTGGCAACCCGGAATCTGGATTTGAGCCCGGTTGAGAGCAATAGGCTTGCTACGTATTACATGGGACTTAAACATAACTGGCGAAATGTGGGTGTACTATAGGTACACCTCTGCCCACCCCTTCGGGGATTACAGGCGTGATGTTATGTATGTTACATAGATAGGTACCTAACTAAGTAAGGTAGAAACAGTACCTAAGCTTGTGTCATTTACATGATAATAGTGTGTCAAGCATGTTCCGTGTTACAAGCCAATGATTTGATTCGTGATTTATCGTAAAACATGACTTTTTTATGGCGCCAAGGTGTACGATTTGTTTATGTCTACGTTAAGTTTCGTGCAGACTAGCGCGGCAAGACACCGGTTATTGTTATACCGAGAAGTTTTCTTAGAAATTGTATTGTTCGAGTCGCGTCGCGCCGTCGCGTCGCGCTGGTCTGCACGAGCCTTTATGGTCTACCTTCTGTATTGTTTTTATGGTAATGTTGCTGTTAAAAGGTAGATATTAACACTAAATATTTATTTTTGTTTTCAGGTAAGCAGTATTTTTCATTAACGTGGACGGGGTAAGCGAAGCATTTATAAATAAACCGGTTTGAACCTTCATCGTGAAAGGTTCTTTAAATATTTAAAGAATATAAAATAAAAGGCATTAATTTCAAAGTTTTCTAACAAGAATTTCCTGATTTAGAATAGACTGCTGATTTTATTCTTTTTTATTTCTTACAATTCAATGGCTATGTAAATAACAGTTAAGTATTAGTACTAAGTAAGCCAGTAAATACAACATGGCCTTTAATACCAATGCCTATTTAATCAGTTTTAGCAACTATTCATATCTGTCCTCTCTCAGAATAAATTCCAGTCCCACCCGAATATTTGGTCGAAGCTTCTACGATTAATAACCGTAGCAAGTCGAATCGAGTCCTTCGCATATTTCTCACCGTATTATTTGCAATTAATTAGTATCGATTGTCTGGTATTCTAAATACAGTTATTAGTGCAGTTTTGCCGCACCCACCCACCTACAACCCTGTTCATATAGAATAAATGCATACGAAACACTGCCGAAAGAGGACGTCGCCTTGAAGAACATTTGCAACTGATTATTCCCGACTTTAAGCCAATTAACTCAATCTATTCTGAATGTAACCTAAACGTGTTGTTGTTCATTTTGGCCGCACCCACCCACCAACTTCCCCTGCGAATAAATGCATGTGAAATGATGTCAAAAGGGGAGATATTGCCGTGGAGGAAAAGGCTCCTTATTTAATTAAATTGTTACACGTGTAAAAGTGTAGGGGCTGGTAATGTGGTACAGTTATCGCCAGAAGGGAAAATGTATCATTACTAGTAGAAGTCCCAAAATAGTCCAAGATAATTTTATAACGGCATTTTAAAGTCAGAAAATTATTTTGACAATATAATAAGAAATAAACATAACTGGCGAATTGTGGGTGTACTATAGGTACACCTCTGTCTAACCTTTCTGGGATTACAGGCGTGATGTTATATTATGCTACTAATGCTGCGGCCGCATCTGCGTCTATCGTGACGAAGCTTCGCACAGTGATACGATACACGCAGATGTGACCAACCATTATCGGTTATCGTCGCGATAGTTTGGGCTGCGTAGGTATCGCCCGGGTATAGGAATATTTTGATTTAATAGAGTGTCCGTGGAGTTTCTTGCCCGTTCTTCTCCATAGGAACCTACTACGCTTTGGAATGGGCAACTAGCTTCATCTTTCTGACTGACCGACCGCTTGACAATTCAAAAGTGCCTGTAATTGGTTTATTTGAAATAAATGCTTTGAGTTTTTTTTTTAGTTTTGGGTAGCGGTACATAACAAACGTAGCGTAGCCGCTAATGTGACCACCGCATCAGCGCGATAACTTTTTAGCGAGCAAAAAATACGAAGCTTCGGCACGTATTGCTTTGTCACGATAGACGCAGATTTGGCCGCAGCTTTAGCAATAGATACTCGTAGAAAATAATGCACCGGTGAATTGTAAAACCTAATTATTCAGTGTCTTTTAATAAAGCTTTGAAGGTAATCTTCTTTTTCCTGCCCTTGTCCCATGTTACGTGGGATCGACGCAACACGTTTTCCTGCCCTGGTCCCATGTTACGTGGGATCTTCGCAACACGTTTTCCTGCCCTGGTCCCATGTTACGTGGGATCGACGCAACACGTTTTCCTGCCCTGGTCCCATGTTACGTGAGATCTTCGCAACACGTTTTCCTGCCCTGGTCCCATGTTACGTGGGATCGACGCAACACGTTTTCCTGCCCTTGTCCCATGTTACGTGGGATCGACGCAACCCGTTTTCCTGCCCTTGTCCCATGTTACGTGTGGGATCGACGCAACAGGTTTGCCTGCCCTTCTCCCATGTTACGTGTGGGATCAACGCAACCCGTTTTCCTGCCTTGTCCCATGTTACGTGGGATCGACGCAACCCGTTTTCCTGCCCTTGTCCCATGTTACGTGGGGTCGGCGCAACACGTTTTCCTGCCCTGGTCCCATGTTACGTGGGATCGACGCAACACGTTTTCCTGCCCTGGTCCCATGTTACGTGCGATCGACGCAACACGTTTTCCTGCCCTTGTCCCATGTTACGTGTGGGATCGATGCAACACGTTTTCCTGCCCTTGTTCCATGTTACGTGTGGGATCGACGCAACACGTTTTCCTGCCCTGGTCCCATGTTACGTGAGATCTTCGCAACACGTTTTCCTGCCCTGGTCCCATGTTACGTGGGATCGACGCAACACGTTTTCCTGCCCTTGTCCCATGTTACGTGGGATCGACGCAACCCGTTTTCCTGCCCTTGTCCCATGTTACGTGTGGGATCGACGCAACAGGTTTGCCTGCCCTTGTCCCATGTTACGTGTGGGATCAACGCAGCCCGTTTTCCTGCCTTGTCCCATGTTACGTGGGATCGACGCAACCCGTTTTCCTGCCCTTGTCCCATGTTACGTGGGGTCGGCGCAACACGTTTTCCTGCCCTGGTCCCATGTTACGTGGGATCGACGCAACACGTTTTCCTGCCCTTGTCCCATGTTACGTGTGGGATCGATGCAACACGTTTTCCTGCCCTTGTTCCATGTTACGTGTGGGATCGACGCAACAGGTTTGCCTGCCCTTGTCCCATGTTACGTGTGGGATCGATGCAACACGTTTTGCTGCCCTTGTTCCATGTTACGTGTGGGATCGACGCAACAGGTTTGCCTGCCCTTGTCCCATGTTACGTGGGGTCGGCGCAACACATTTTCTTCTTCCAGCCTCCCGTCAACCGTCACGCTATCATTCACTTCCTTCTCTTTCATATCATTGCTCACACAATCCATCCATATTTTCTTTGGCCTTCCTCTCCCATACAATACAAGAATAATACGTCAACCAAGCTATTAGAAACAACAGTTTTATTAATTTAAGAGCCCATACTACCTCAGCTCAAATTCACTTTTTATCTCGCTCTCACCATACTGCTCGCGGACTGAGTGAGAGCGAGACCGAGTGGGGTACTGGTGGCTCCAAGGCACCGATAATTTAGGTAATTTCTATTTACGGTGAAAACAATGGTAATTAAAAAATAAACATTATATCTGCTTTATATTTAGTTCAGTTATTATTATGCAAAGTTTCATGATCTAATTTGAAGTATTTTTTGAATACCAGCGGTTTATTGTTCGGTTTGGAGGTAACTTTGGTTTTTTTTTCTATCGGGAAAATTTTACGGAATCGTGTTTTCGTCAAACATAATACTTAACATTATCCTCATCTTTAACAATATTTATTTCAAAATTAATGCTGCAGTATTTTCGATATAACGGGGGATCATGCTAAGCAATTTGAGGTATTATAGACTCTTAAATGCAAAAGCGCACTAAAATATTTAGCACCGTTTAGCATTCGACGCAAACTATTAGGTTTTGTTATTTAAATTACTGCTACACAGTTTCGGCTGACAATTAAGCGTAATAAAACATTAATATTTTCCGATTTCAGGCCAATTTGTGTGTTTTATTATTATACCCTTTATCTATTACTTGGTTCAACTCGAGCACAGTTTACCAATTAGGTACCATAGAAGAAGAATGTATCAGAAGCGAAGCTCCCGCTATGGTGCCGTCCTATAAATCACGTGATGTTTTTAGCAACTTTTTAACCCCCTATCCCTCCTCGTGATACGAGGTGAGGTTTTAGACTGACCCCTCCCCCCCTAGCCGTTTTTGCGTGTTAATTCCGGTTATTTTAATAATTTTACTCAAATTATATGTAGTTCTCATATTTAATTTTAGTTATAATATTTATGATTGTGGTGCGTATTTGAATATTTGGTTACTAACATAATGCTAACAAAAATATGTGTGTCTGAATTAAGTAAATGAATAAAGAATATCATTTTTGTGCTTAAATCCTGGGCAATTTAAGTTGATAGTCTATCCATTAGCTAAAATATCTGTTTCCCTGACTGCACAAGTTTCGCTTCTTTGTAGATTTCTTATTCTTTGTAGTTGCCTAGGCGCCCACGAACTCAAACTGAATTCCTAGTCGGTTATACCGCTCATTATTATGTCTAATAAATATGTGCATTGCCGGTCGCATATCGAACTATCTCAATGATTAAGGGGATTCGTTTGTTTATTTATGACAAATAATTATGAGAATGGAGATCGATAGGTTTATCAGCGATTTGGGGTTGAATCGATGATTTAGTCATGTGAAACGAAGGGGCCGGTAATTTGTCTAATCGAGTGCGGGGCATTTTTTGTTTTGATGTAATAATGACGTGCTGGGTATGGATGTCTAAATGCGATACCCGTTAAATAAAAAATAAAAAAAAACTGATACAAACATTTCCTCATTTCTCTTTCCTACTCCATCATCACACCCTGTTCATCATCTATCTATAACCTATTCATTGAGACCATTCCAATGAGCCCAAACACGATACCTTGCTGTAAGTTGGTAAGGGAGTTGGGTATCCTGCAAATTCCAGGTGACGCTGCAGCATAATTTCAAGGTTACTATGTTCTTCTAATATCAGTGAAGTAACAGAAAACCAAATTTCAAATCGATCAGACCTGTGGAAGACGCTCACATTCATTCATCAACTAGAAAAGAGCTGATAAACTTCAAACGGCTGAACCGATTCTGATAAAACATATCTAAGAACCATCGCTAGAAAACCTGCTTTCAAATAAAAAAAACCGCATTCAAATCGGTTCACTCGTTTAAGAGCTACGGTGCCACAGACAGACACACACACATAGCGGTCAAACTTATAACACCCCTCTTATTGCGTCGGGGGTTAAAAACAAAAAATATTGCCAACATATTTTTTAAATTTGTCGTTTTTAGATACATATGGTACTCGTCACGTCTGCAGAGTTTTGCTAACTAATTTAATGTAACCCTGTAGTAACTATGTCTGTGTATACGATATCTACACAGAAGTTTAATGCAAATGAATATCTAGTTTGGGGTTAGGGCCCGCGTTATTACATAAAGCCTTCTCGATATTATTTAGGGCAGAAAACTTTTGATGTTGTCGCCATAGGTAACCGAGTGATGGGAGAATGTAAATGTCTGTAACACAGAAAGTGGCAACCCAAAGTCCTCTTTTTATTATAAATGACTGCAATTAAGATAATTTACATAAAAAATAATTAAAGAGCATCGTAATCGAAGCAATTAATAAGCGAAACAAATAAGTTATGTCATTGGTGTCGGGAAAGGCGAATGTTTGTTTACTTTCCGCAGCCGTTAGGCTGTTTGTGCTTGTAACTTGAACTTAAAATCTTGGAGAAAAGGCACAAACAACTAGCTGGAGAGGAAACAGGCCTCCGTGACGTAATACGAATAAATCGTGTTTGAAATTAGAATTGCAAAACGAATTCCTTTGCCCTTCTGTGAAAGTTTTTGACGCCGATTTCTTGATAAGCAATATTTCAAGTTGGAGTTGCGTCACTGTTCAGTTTTAACTGTTTGCAACGATTTCCGCATAATATAAATTAGTTTGGTCATTCATCTTGTTATATTAGTGCATACGTAATGCGGTTGATAATCGTACATTTTATTTGATCGGGGTTAATTATCTTGTTAAATTAATGGATCTGTTCGTTTGAATTTCCTGCCAAAATAGTTTTTTGGTGTCTAGTTTTGTGATTGATGCCTTGTTTGCATAATTAAATTGATCAATCTGGTTTTCGATACTTAAGAATAGAATAAACTTATTCTGTGACATAAGGCCCGTATTACAGTTCTGTAATACGGGCCTTATGTCACAGAATAAGTTCTCACTCAATACTCAAGTATTACTTAAAACTAGTTCCAACCAATCAAAAGGCTTTAAACGAGTTTTAAGTAATGCTGGAGTTTTGAGTGAGGTTCTGTAATACGGGCCTTAAACTATGTTGTCGTATGAAATGCCTACAAACAACTTTAATTACTTCGTGTGTGTAATCTGCTTAGAAATACTTTTCCGTTTCCCTGACCCCACTTCGCCGGTACTTTAAGTGGCCTGTGTGTAGTTAAATATGTACAGTAGGTATACAACTAACTATATAGATGAACATGAGACTGCACTTAACCCAGTCACCGAGTACACAGCTTCTGTAACAAAACAATGTTATAACTGTCTCATTGAGAGGGAAATGCGAACGAAAGTCGAGCATAGTGCAAGAAAGTTACGCGTTTTTTGGAAAGGGCACTGAACACGTAAGGTTAACGTACTTTGTGCTTTTATAAAGGTCGCCTTGAGGTTAATGTTTGGAGGGTTTTACAGTGTTGGTCCCTTTTTAAGTATGTTAAGATTGAAAGCTGTTTCAAGTCTAATACAGCACGATTATAGTTGGTAGGTATGGGTAGAGAAAGGTCTTTCATGAGAAGAGGCATGACAGCTTTGTCTTTGAGATGTCAATGTCAATATACACCTGTGTGTGTGGGTTTGCAGAAGTCCATTGGCGGTAGTGTCCACTTACCTACCATCAGGCGGACCGTCTATAAAAAAGCGTATGACTAGTAGTAAACCATATTATTCTTTTAATCATGTCAAATGATATAATCCATATGTTCAGGAGGATGCGCTAAGTAGCCCGCGAAATTCAAATTTTCTTACGTTTTTTGCAATATGACCTGACACCTGACACCTGTGTGTCAGTTCGTATCTTGATTAAAATATGATTCGCGACCGTAACAAATATGGCTTTACAGAATTATAATCATTAAAATCAGCAATACAACTCCTTAAATGTAGAATAATCCTAAATGTCATGATTTCATGAAATAGTCATGCAATAGGATTATGAACTTAAAGAGTGGTACTTATTGATGATTTTTATGATAATAATTAAAACAAATATATATTTGATACGGCCGCTAACCATATTTAGATCAACATGTAACCAGATATTGACCTGCAAATTGCAAAAAAACTTAAGAAAATTTGAATTTCGCGGGCTACCGTGACGCTTTCACCTTAAGCTGTCATTCATAGATCTTTCACAGTCATTACGGGTATTCAGAAGCCTCTTTCCAAGGGGTATCGTGTTACCTAGTAAGTGGGTTGTGGAGGTCAGATAGGCAGTCGCTCCATGTAAAATACTAG
Organism: Agrochola circellaris; assembly: GCA_914767755.1. NCBI lineage: Eukaryota > Metazoa > Arthropoda > Insecta > Lepidoptera > Noctuidae > Agrochola > Agrochola circellaris. The sequence goes on from OU611853.1 coordinate 4,136,618, forward strand.
TATTCAGCTGCATCCAGTTATACCGGTAGCCGACCCAACATAGCTGGGAAAAGGCTTGGCAGATTGATTTTGACAAAATCATTCTTTACACGTAGTTAAGGTAAAGTATCGGTGTTGGGCATAGTTTATGGGTTAAATCATCCGTAACCTTGACTTAAAATAGATCAACGTAGGTATTGATAACTGTTAATTAATAAACATTGTTCTATTTGCTCATAAATATGAGAGTATTCAATTTTCCTCACAGGAAAAGGAACATTGCATGACAATTAACTATGGACATTTCCGTGTTGGAAACGGAGTCATCGTGCACTGAACACGATAGCCTTGATCACACGAAAAGCAAAAAAAAGAAAATTGTGTTAGGAAATGCTTTTAATAACCCAGGTTCGCAGGACCGATTTTTTATGGCGCACTGGATTCTCAACTCTCGGTATTGAGCCGACATTTGAGAATCCAACAGAGCGCATCCCAGCGTATCAAGAAAAAATACTGTTGGATTTTCAACTTTCGGTGCTAATGGGTGTGACTGCAGTGTGCATTGGAAAAAAATCAATTGGACTCGACTTTTAGTTGAACAAATGCCTAGGTTAGCTAGACTGAACTAGATATATCATTTGATGCTGTCAAATAAAATTGTCAATTAAAATCTTTATTTTCCATTCAATCAGCACGCGTATCATGACCGCCATAGAAACTGGACTCGACGGAATAATAGACAAAACGACAGACTGTGATTGTTTATCTGTCATTTTGTCTATTCTTCCGTCGACAAAACCTGTTTCTATGGTGGACCACCATTGGTGGTCAAGCTACGCGTGCTGTAGAAGGAAAGGTGTCATTTCACATCTTGTCAGGATAATAGAGCAAAAGTCAGTAGGTACACAAATATAGGCCGATTAAACGTGTTTATTCGGCGTATAGGCATAAGGTGAAAGCTCCAGGGTTCAAATTACATACCCTATTAAGTGACTATTTAATGAAATCGTGTCACTTAGAGAGTTGTATTGATGATTTTAATTCTATAAATATATAGAACTTGACACTGACCTGCGAATTGCAAAAAAAAAGTACTCGTAACATTGAATTTCGCGGGCTACCCTTTCGCGCATTCCCCATGTTGCCCAAACTAACCGTCTTCCTCTCTGCCCGTGTAAGACTAAATCCATAGACAATCAATAAAATGCAAAATGAATCGCTTCTCTATAGCTCACAGTAGAAACCAATGACATAATTAGAGCTTTACCGGCCTCCCGAGACAGTTTTTATCACTCGACCGGTTTAACATGTTTATCTAGCGGAAAAATCAGCTGAATACGATTCGCTTTCATTTGATTCAACTGTTGATGTTATACTCATCAGTTCCTTACGTGTGTACATACTGCCTTATTCGATTAATCAGTTCAGTCTTGAATGGAAACAAATTGTTTTGTCTTTTTCCGGAACTTAGGACCATTTTTTTATCATGTCACCTTTTTCACAGTAACCAAATAAAATATGACATTTGATTAAGGGATTGCTGCCCTATTTTGTCTTTAACAAGGATAATCTTAGGGTTAAATTCACACGAGCCTTAATCCCAATCGAATTAGCGCAGAAAAATGCGGATCACATTCATTTAGTCTGAAGTTGAGTGCCAATTGTATGTGACCAGCATTTTTGATGACTGCATTCGTGTGAACGCAACGTTACATATTACCATGGACAAGTGGCAAACTTCTGTACAAAATAGAAAAATATTCGAATAGGTACTTAGTAGAAGAGTGAAATGTCAAAATAAGCAATTTCTATTCAAGTTTAGAAACCAATCTAGTTTGAATTTCTAGAATTTCATAAAACGAGAGAGATTTTGCGATTGAGAAATAATACTTAAATATATACGATAGAAAGGTAGAACAATTTTAATAATATTTAAACACGATTCTTTTTTGTTGTCTTTGTTCTTGTCATCTAATATGAGTTCTTGAAATGTTGACATAATAAAAAATAACTGACACAAAATATTGACAGCATAGTTAGCGTTAGTTAATTTGTACTAATTAATTTACAATTATTATTATAAAAACTGGGCGCTTATCGGTCGTTAATTAACATAATAAATAGTTGATACAGCACAGAGCCTACCTTGAAACTAAAAAAGTACCAATCGATCACTTATCTGGACGTTTTATCAATTTCCTTATATTTGATACATTTTTCTGGACGTTTGTTTTCGCTGCTACTGCTGCATAATATTCTCCATCATCTTCCTGGCCTTGTCCCATGTTACGTGGGGTCGGAACACGTTTTCTTCTTCAATTCTTCCCTGTCAATCGTCATCGTTTTCATTCACTCCCTTAATTTTCATATCATTCCTGACACAATCCATCTATATTTTCTTTGGCCTTCCTCTCCCTCTCCATCCATCAACATTTATATTTATCATTCTTTTAGTAACATAATATTCTTCCTAGACATAGAAAATGCGAAGTTAAACCGCTACTGCCGACGACGGAGCGTCGATAATGCTATTAATATTAATCATTTCCTTATAGCAACCTGGAGTGTTAAAGCATCTAACACAGAGTCTATAAAGCATCTAACACAAAATCGACATTTCTGTGATGGTATTGAATAATCGGATACTGATTTTATTGACTCATATTGTGTAAAAAGTTCCCGCCAACCCATCATCATTCTCTTGCATCTCATTCCAATTTATTTGGGGTGGGCGCAACATGTCTTTTTCTTTCATTCTTTTCTATTCGTTGTCATCTCGGTAGTTATCCCTTTCTAGCCATATCATATTTCACACAGTCCAATCGATGTCAATGCCAATCTTCTTCAAACTGCCACTGAGTGGGTGAACACAGAGACGAATCATGAAGATAATAGCAAAAGCGTTACCGTAATTTCTTTACCCTTTTGAATCAAGCTTTATGAAGAACCTATCTACGTTTCCGCAAATCTTTATTTATATCATCAGAGTACTTGTCACATCTGCAATATATTCCATAATCTTCATCCATTATAATGTCACTTACATTCTCATTTACATCGCTCGCAACACAGAATCGTTTACTCGTTACATTGACCGCTCTATTATATGTGCTAGTCATATCCACACCTCGAGGAAATGGTCTCCTACTAAAGTATATTTCATGCAATAGCTTATTAATAATGGATTTTACTACCTACGTATTTGTGAGGGGGAAAGCTTTGAATGTTTATAAACAAAACAAGATATAATCCTTTGTTTTAATATGTCCGTGCTTTGAAAATTCTCCCTCATTATAATTGTAATGGTTTGGCATTCCATTCAAACTTATGAAGCTAAATTAATTAGTAAGCTCTTAAGTACGACTGCAATAAGCCTATATGTACCCTATGCAGTTGGTAATTACTAAACCAAATATTTGGATTGACTCACTGGTTTGTAGTAATTTTACAAGAGATGACTCGGTCAGTGCAATGATTTATTGAGGACAATGTAGTCTGGAGTGGTCAGATTCATGATGCAGGGAAAAAACTGACTAAACATTTATGGGGCGCCGTTTTTGTATGACGGGTCTGAAGGCAGGAGGCAGGGCTGATGACTAGTTTTCTCGTCTTGTTCAAAGTATAGGTTCGTTATGATATGCCTGTTTTTTCTACCAATAGAAAATACAATTTGAATCTATGCATGAAGTAAGATCAACGAGCCAGCAAAGCAATCGACGTAGATTAAACTCCAACAAATAGGTATGGCTTAAGACAAATGTTTAATTACAATAATTATACACATGCCTAACGTGTAATTCGCACGGAATTAATTAGCTCGACAAGTGCTCATTAAATAGAGTACGAGCCTGTGATGTCGCTATCATTACTTGAAGACGTAATTGTGATCTGAATAGGCGAGGGTTATTGCGTTTGCTTTTAAGTTTATGGTTGTGTGTCTGACTTTTTGGATTCATGTGCGTATTGTATAATTATCACTTGCTTCGAAAACGGTGAAGGAAAACATCATGAGGAAACCGGCATGCCTGATGAGAGATATTTCTCGACGGCATGTGAAGCTAAGTCAGAGGCCCATGGGCGGCTTTAAAACTCTGACACCAGACGAAATCCACACGAAAAAGAAGAAGAAGGTACTATTCAGAACTTCTCATCCGATTAAATTGGTAAAGGTGAATAGTTGAACCTACATACATACTGGAAATATAGAATGAATGGAGATGGAAGAAGCACAAGTGCTGCGCCGACCCCTAATAAATTGGGATAAGAACAGGAGGAGGGTGACGATGAAATTGCTGAAACGACTGTCACTAGTTCAAATTGCAAAAAAGAAACGTTTACACTTGACGAGTACGTCTTGAAACCATTAAATTGGGTTGTAACCCCGGAGGCGTGTTACATTTCTAGAAACCGTATGGAATAAATTCTCGCAGATTGTCCAAAAGTTACCGTTTGGGTGAATAACATTTATGTGCATAACATTTTGTTTGTTTTTCTGTTTTCTTGCAGAAAATGGTGTGGGATATAAAATAGATAAGTTATGGAAGCAGACTTGAGGTAAACAAGAGGATAGTGGATTGATATATCTGCCGAATTACATCTACCATTAGGTAGAAGAATTAAAATAATGATGGTGTTGAGGGTTCAATATATGTAGAGGAATTTGTGATGAAATACGTTTTTGTGTGATTTACATCGTGATACGACCACGCCTTTGTAGTTATCCTGATACCTATATGGCGTCTGATGGCGAAACCGGTACGTTACACGGTATAATGGCTTTATTTAAACAAATTATTAATACTATACTATTCTAAATCGTGAAATTCATAATATAAACATCCGGAGCTATGTCCATTATGCGGCTTTCGCTATTTATTTTTAGAAAAGACGTCAACATCTCATTATTTTATTGTCTACCATTTCTAATGATACCATCTTGTATCATAACTCATTACTCATCATTTGTCAGTTTTTCCCCTTCTTAATGTGAGCTTGAACCTATTAACATTTTTCTTAACTGAAATATAATTTCTGTTTCGGCGAGTCCTTGTTTATTCTTGAGGTCTTCCTTCTCTTCAGCTAATGCAGTTTGCAAATTTAATAAGCTCTGCATATTTGGCTTTATTTCTTGCAAACTTCCACATGTTTTTCCTCCATTTCCCAAATCAATATTTGCTTCTAGCTAAGGATCATTGACACATATCATCATTGAAATTAAATGAAATGAAATGAAATACTTTATTGCACAAGAGGTTTTGCAGTGAATATACAGTAAAAAAAAAGTTACACTTTACAAATGAACACTTGTATGCTACAAAAATGGTGGGGGTACTGTCCTCTTAGATAGGCTATACAATAGCCTGTAGTAAAGAGAATCAGTGCCGTATCCCTCTAAAAGTGGAAAATCAGTTGCTTAGTGTTTTTGTACAATTCAATATTTTAATTAAGTATAGTAACGCAAAACAAAAGAAAATAAAAAGATAATAATTAACGAAAATGCTTGAAAGTATAAGTATATATTTTATATGTGTGGTATGTGAGTGGGGGTGTGGTGGGGAATGTGTGTTTGCGAGTGTCTGTATGTGTGTGATACGTAAGTGTGTGTGTGTGCATGTTTTGAGAAAATATGTGTTGCTAGTAGACGTACTAGTGTAGTAAACAAGGATTCGGTTTCCTCATACGTTTTGTCTAGTAGGTAGGAGCGGACTGCTGATTTACATTCTTGAACAGATAAACTATAAATTGAGATATTTGCATTAATTTTGTTATACAAGAAAGGGCCAAGATAGAATAAAAAAAATTTCGTAAAAGAGTAGCGGTTCATTCATAGTCATCATTTAATACGCTCTATTCGTCTTTTATTCTCCTGTCAGTAGAGACGAAAAATGGCCACCTACATATTGACGTAATATTTGATTGCTCAATTATTGGTATCTTCACAACGGAAGCTTTCTGTTTTATTGTTTACATGATAAAGCTCGGTGGCCCTTCACCGGTGGTATTACGAAGTAATTAAAGTATTTTCTTTTTCGGCTATTACCCAATCATGCCGGAAGAAGCACTTGCCGTAGATTGACGCATGTTGGTATGTGGAATATTTTTATGATTATTTTTGAGTTAACAGATTGTATCAGTGAGATAAGATCAGCGTATAAATTATGACGTGCTACTGCGTTCAGTAAAATTTTTGTTTAATAACTTTATAAGCTTGATTACATTGTGATCCTGATTCTGGACTTACCGTAAGCCTACCTCACAACTGACGGCTAAACAAGACTTTTTCACCATTTGTAATGATCATGATGGATTTGTCAGATTTTGATAGCATTCTGGTTTGCAGTAGCAATATTAACAACCTCAAGCAGGACTGCCAGTATCCCGCATTACAAAAACAAGGCTCACTCCCAGATTCACTTGAATCTTGTATCGGAGAATTGAGCGATCAGCTGTTGACAATTAATTCATTTGAAACATACAAAGTAGCAGTTAAATTTCCTCCAAAGCTTCCACTTAAGTTTAAAGCTATTATGAACAGAAACTTTTATCTTTAATGGTTGATTGTCAAGCCGATGGTTTCCCTTTAATAGCATGTTTTGTTTGTGTGGTCTTCGAGCTAAAAATACTAATGACACCGCTCCAATTTGTCGAACTTATCTGTCAACTCATTAATTCTGAGTGTAGTACATAAAGGACCAAAATAATTACTCTTTATTAACAGCTTTTATTTTTGGTGCTTTTAGCTACTGGTTTATTTAAATTCTTTGGTATTCCAAAAATAAATGTATGAACATAGATGGGGTTTGTATTCCTATAAAATACAGTGGTCGTCGATTCGTTATTAAGGCATTTTGGTAAAAGTTAAGCTAGCATGCTTGCTAGGTTTACGGGTGCTCTCAAAATTTGCTTGTCTGTTATGCTAGAGGCAGGCGGCTGCATTTCGCTTTCCTTCCTCATATCGGTGTGAGATACATGTCTTCTTCCACGCCGGTTCCATAGTTTCCATAATAAAACTACATTAGCATTTGCGAATGATTCATAAACAGCTTAATACTCAGTATGTTTTGAATTTCCTCTCAAGTGCTAGTAAAATGTATTCATTATTATTGCAGACGTACTCAACTCCGCAGGTGGTAGTGCCACCACCATTCTCAAACCATTCACATTCATAAGTGTGTGTGTCTGGATTGAGGAGCCATATCTCATATCGGAACGAGGGTACTACCAATATTTAGTAGTAAATTAGGCGATTTTGTAGACCGGATCCTGGAATTTGTAGTAAAACCCTTAAAAAGTTATACGACGTTAAAGGTGGCTCCTCAATCCTGACGTCTGGATTGAGGAGCCACCTTAGAACTCGAAAACTAGCCAACGGATATTTTTGAAAATTTTGTAGGATTTAGTAGTACTTTTGCGTAATCTCTACAAAAAAAATGGGGTTTGTACGGTCGAATTTGAGATAGCTACAACGTTTTGATTTTTCATAAAAAACCATAAATTTCACCGCGCTGTATCTCGGAAAGTTATCAACCAATTACAACAGATTTTTTGTATGATTTAGTAGTAAATGTGCTCAAATTTGTACAATAAAAATAAAATGGAAAAACTATATAATTTCGGTAACACAACACATTTTATGTGGCTCCTCAATCCTGACGGTCTATAGAAATGATATGTTCGTAGCTACTAAAGTAGTTGATCAAATCGGATAACAATAACACCAATATTTAGTAGAAATTTCTACTAAATATTGGCGTAATCCAACATCCTGCGCATTCAGTATTTCAAAAGATATTAATAAAATAAACATTCCTTAGCAAATTAGTGAATAGGGTGACCATAAATAATTCAAACTATGATCATAAATAGAGTTTTACTTACACATGAATAATTCTTCACCAATCAGTACTTAAATTATGAACACAATATTAACACCAAGAATAAAAAAAAATAGATAGATAAAAATTCAGCTCAAACACATAACACTCCTTTTTTGGCTTCGCCACAGTCGGGTTATACAAAAAATTAAACTCTTTACAATCATTCCTACGACTCAGTTTAAATTGTCCGAATACTTCAACGAAATCATGCCATTTGAGGCCAATTCTAACTTAGTGAGTTGAATTGTTGACTCTGGTGATTATACTTCCTGTAAATACATTATTTGATAAGTCGTCAGTCTCTTTGGTACATTATCAGTCGACAGCGATGCGGAATTTTAAGACACTTTATTTTAGTTTGTTATAATTTTAGTTAGGATATAGTTTATATATGAATTGTTATTTTATTTATTTATTAGGTATACAACGTGGTTGTAAAATACTCCACGTCGTTCCATGTAAAATACTGGTATTCAGCTGCATCCGGTTAGACTGGAAGCCAACCCCAACATAGTTGGGAAGAGGCTAGGCAGAATGATTGATTTTGTTTATAACCCGTTTGTATAGTAGGTACTAAAAAAGTTAGAGGCGCCTGTTGCGAGTATGGTTCCTACACACTATGCTGGCGGCATGGCCGCCGGATTTTCCGGCTTTTGTGCCTTCATTTCCTTTGCGATCCTTTGTGCGGCAGGGCAGTGCATTACAATGATCTGTAAATTTTCTATTAAAAAAACTGTTACAATGCTTAAGCGTTACCCTTAAGCATTTTAATGGAGTTTGTATCATTTATGTCTAACCGATTTTTTTTCTAATCTAATGCTTGTCTATTACATTCTTTACGTTACTATAGCAATAATGTTGTGAAAAATAACAGCGAAACAATAATGAATTTAAAATCATAACGTACGAATAAAAACTTTGACGAAGACAATTTATTTTACTATACACGAAGAGGTCATGTTTCTGCGGAGATTCCTATCACCACGATTCAGCGGAGAGTGGTAAATGTACAACGCCATCTATCGATACATCAGGAACTAAAATATTGTTTAAATAATCAAACTAAACATAAGTTTGTATAAAATAAGTATCATTAAATTCATCACCGGTTACTGAATTTCACTTCATTAGGTTCATTACATAAATATCCTAACTATATAATATTATAAATGCGAAAGTGAGTTTGTTTGTTTGTTACGCTATATCGGCCGAACGGATTTGAATGAAATTTGGCACATGAGTAGCATAACCTGGGTAAGGACATAGAATACTTTTCATCCCGGTATTCGCACGGAATCGAGACTTATGAAGGTGGGTCCACGGGGTGCAACTAGTATTTCAAATAATCTAAAACCACAATTACATAAGTTACACGTAGGTAATCGTACTTGTAGAATGATTTATAAGCAAATAAAACTACTTATTTCAAACAATGGTCTTCTTTGAATTATTTATGGTCACCCTATTCAATAATTTGTTAAGGAATGTTTATTTTATTAATATCTTTTGAAATACTGAATGCGCAGGATGTTGGATTACGCCAATATTTAGTAGAAATTTCTACTAAATATTGGTGTTATTGTTAACCGATTTGATCAACTACTTTAGTAGCTACGAACATATCATTTCTATAGACCGTCAGGATTGAGGAGCCACATAAAATGTGTTATGTTACCGAAATTATATAGCTTTTCCATTTTATTTTTATTGTACAAATTTGAGCTCATTTACTACTAAATCATACTAAAAATATGTTGTAATTGGTTGATAACTTTCCGAGATACAGCGCGGTGAAATTTATGTTTTTTTATGAAAAATCAAAACGTTGTAGCTATCTCAAATTCGACCTTACAAACCCCATTTTTTTTGTAGAGATTACGCAAAAGTACTACTAAATCCTACAACATTTTCAAAAATATCCGTTGGCTAGTTTTCGAGTTCTAAGGTGGCTCCTCAATCCAGACGTCAGGATTGAGGAGCCACCTTTAACGTCGTATAACTTTTTAAGGGTTTTACTACAAATTCCAGGATCCGGCCTACAAAATCAGCTAATTTACTACTAAATATTGGTAGTACCCTCGTTCCGATATGAGATTGGCTCCTCAATCCAGACACACACTCATAAGTGGGTTTTTAACTAAAATAAACTCAATAATTTAGTTTATTTTTACTTTTATTATGCATAAGAGCGCAACGATATCGATGAAAGTGGAATATTTATTTTTATATGCGATGTGGAACCTTTTTATGCACTTTCTTCATCAAATGAGCTTATTGTTGCTATGTGAAAGTTGATGATGATTATTGAAGAATTTACTAAAATATCGGGTTTCTACGATTCTTAATAACAAATTAGATTGTCTCAATGGCACGCCTAGCTTTAAAACTGTCTAGTTGCGTCGTTTTAATTCGGAATTACGGTATCTAATCATGAGTCTGATGATGGACTCAGAAATTGGCCATAGGAACTCCTCAATCAAACAAGAGAATTCTTCTTATGTTAAATAGTTCTAATGATTATTGTGAAGTAAAAATACATTTACATTTTAATACACGCACCAAGATCACACCTTCAGTTACTCATAAACACATTTCTAAGTGCAGACATCGTATCCATATATTTATGCCCTACTTCCTATCCATCCATCAATCCTACCATTCGGCGCTTCTCATCGCCGGCACCATGCTTTTATGGTGTCTGTTAGATCCATCGAGCAGAGAGCATTGGAATCAGTCGTCACGGCCATTATCCCGTCATGGTGTTTTGTTTTCACCATGGGCGGCAGCTGTCTTCGTATTTATAACTTGGGATATTAAAATAGGACTAGGAAGTAACGCAGAGATTGATATTAGTGGCTCGTGAGATTTGGGAGTCGGTTTGGATCTTTGAAGACTTTGGTTTAATATAGATTTGGGCCATGATGAGTCTATTAAAATTCTTTTGGTGAAGAATATTTAACGAAATTGTGCCGTTATATATAAATATTGCTTTGTTTGTTTAAATATAAAACACTGATTTAAGATGGCTAAAGTTTTTGAGAGTTCCCAGTACTTACACCTAATTTGTAACGTAAATGTAATTTTTGGTGCTATATAAACTAATATTATAAAGAGAAAAGATTAGATTTGTTGTATGTTTGTTTGTAATGAATAAACTCAAAAACTACTGGACCGATTAAAAAAATCTTTCACCAGTGGAATGCTATATTATCACTGAGTAACGTAGACTATAATTTATAAAGATGTCACGCGGTTGAAGCCGCTGGTGGGAGCTAGTGGTAAAATATGATTTATATCATACCCTGATTTCGAAGCTTTCAAGTTAATAACTCACCGTCGTTTCCGAAACATTCTAGAAATACGATGGTAAACAAGCGGGAATTTTGTAAGCCGTGGGTTAGAGAGATTTGTTCGTGTACGAACTAGTATGTTGTACCTACTGATATTATCAGATTCGGGGCGTGGAAGTGCGTAGGAGTCACTAGAATGTTCCGACAGTTTATAATTTATGAGCATAATATTAAAATTATAAATATTTTAATAAGTATATTATGGAGTGTAAAGAAACTCATATATAATATCTGTGAGAATATTTATGTTCTGCCATGTTGCATGATGGATTTAGGAGGAGAGTGAAACCTATGAAAAGACGGATGGGTGGATTATGAGTGAGAGGGATGTTATGAGTGAAAGGGAGAGTAAAATGTTTTACACTGACCCCTTGATACATGGAACCTGGGTAGGCAGAAGATAAGGAATTGCGACTTATCACACTAGAATCTGCTGCACATCTCTCCTTAATTTCTTGAATAATGCTTTATAAGATAGAAATTTATCCGTACATACATACTTAAAGACACGCAGTGGATTAGGTATTGTTACTTATTCTTTATAGTAATTACCTACTTGGCGCCTGCGCATAACCGCAAACTATTACGTTTAGCCTTTAGCATCATAATGTCTCTATAAGTGAACGCAGACGGTCGTCACTCATAAAATAAATTGATTTGAGTTCATACGGATTTGACACAAAATTCAATTTCATTTATGTAACATTCGATTGTGTATTACATAAATTGGTAGTTAATTTGACAACTATAAATTACTTTCAAATTGTCCTTATTTTTTGGAAAAACATCAGAGTAAAATTAATAACTGTTACAGAGTATAATATATTTTTTTTTTTTTTCGTTCAACAATTGATTCGATTTCGATAACAATTTCAGAATACAAGTTCTATTATAAGAATATTCCCACTTCAATAAGTTAAACTATTTGTCATGATTTAAAATGAGTTGGCATATTTTTTCCCATTTCATCACGTTTCACATTAGGAGATCTTCTCAAATAAAGCAAAAAGCTCTGAAAAGTCAAAGTCAAAGTCAAAGTCAAATCATTTATTTCAAATAGGCCCTTGTAAGGCACTTTTGAACGTCAAAGTTTACAAAAAATTGAATTGATTCTAGTCGCCCCTTCCAAAAGGTAGTTTTCGTATGGAGAAGAATGGGCAAGAAACTCCACCGTTACTCTTTTAAAAATTGTTACAATATTTGTATGTGTTACATTCGTTACATAATTATATGTGAAGACGATGCATCTAAAAAAATAAAATAAAAATAGGTTACCACAATAGGTAAAAAGAAGAATTAATAAAAATGAAGCCACGAAAGATAAATTAATTAATGATGTGATAGATGTACGGTTTTCACATATTTACAAACATTGTAAAAGTAGATGATTTTCTTAAAAAATTTACAATTAATAAGTCAGTGTGTGAGGAAGTAATCACAGAATGCAAAATCAATGTCATGTAATACTCGTAAAAATTATAATTTATACAACTTAAATTAGCAACCAGTTTGATTTTGTCTAGATTCTAGATTGTCCTATGGAGCAGGACCAGCATGTTTCCAAGCATTCTTATCTTGGATATATTCCTCTAATTTGTAATAGGCTTGTTTACAAAGTGTACTTTTAATATGAGTTTTAAATTTTCTTTCATTTAATTGTAATATATCACAAGGTATTTTGTTGTAGCATTTAACACAGTACCCCATAAAAGATGAAGATACTTTAGATAATCTGAAAAATGGTTGATCTATTTTATCTTTATTTCTAGTATTAAAATTATGTCTATCACTTATTTTGTTAAAAATATGTAGATTTTTTCTAACATACATAATATTTTCATAAATGAATTGGCAAGGTACTGTCATAATATTAATCCCTTTAAATAGTTCCCTGAGAGATTCGCGACGATGTAGATTATAAATGGCTCTGACAGCTCTCTTTTGTAAAATAAATATGGATTCAATGTCAGCAGCCCGACCCCACAGTAAAATGCCATACGACATAATACTGTGGAAGTAGCTAAAATAGACCAAACGCGCGGTTTCTACATCTGTTAACTGTCTTATCTTTCTAACAGCAAAAGCGGCAGAGCTCAGCCGCCCCGCAAGAGATGTTATATGAGGTCCCCATTGTAATTTCTCGTCTAGCGTGATTCCTAGGAAAACTGTTTGATTAATATATTCCAGCTTTTCTCCATTCAATAAGATGTCACATTCGCTACTTCTAACATTAGGTAATTTAAATCTAATGCATTTGGTTTTTTTTTTATTTAGCACCAAATTATTTACCGTAAACCAATCTTGGACCTGAAGAATAGAGTTATTCACGTCGTCAAGATTTTGTGACCGTCGGTTGATTTTAAAGATCAATGATGTGTCATCTGCAAATAAAACCATCTTCGGTTGATTTTGGAGTAATTGGGGTAAATCATTAATGTAAACTAAAAAGAGGAATGGACCCAATATCGAACCTTGAGGAACGCCCATTGCCATTTCAGACCCTAATGAGTTTACGCCGTTTACTTGAACTTTAACCTTTCTATCTTTCAGGTATGATCTTAGTAAATCAAGAGCTGTATTCCTAATCCCATAGTGCTCCAGTTTCAGCAGAAGTGTCTCATGGTCTACGCAATCGAACGCCTTCGAGAGGTCGCAAAAGATTCCAATGGCATCTTGTGCTCCTTCCCAGGCATTAAAAATGTTCTTTATTAGGGTGACACCAGCGTCAGTGGTACAACGCCCTTTGGTGAAACCGTACTGTTGTTCATGAAAGATGGAATTTTTATTAAAGTGACGTAACATTTGATTGAGCATCAACTTTTCAAACACCTTACTGAGAACTGGTAGAATTGACACAGGCCTATAATTGTTGGGTTCTTTACTATCACCGGATTTGAACAATGGAACTAGCTTACTGTGTTTCATGAGATCCGGAAATACTCCTTGGTCTACACTGGTGTTAAATATGAAAGCTAAATAGGGCGCAATGGTTTCGATAATACATCTACAGACTTTTACAGACATTCCCCAGAGATCTTCTGTTGATTTAATTTTAAGATCTTTAAAAGCTTTTATAACAGCCTGGGGGTTTGTATGCTGAAACCTAAACTCCAAAGGGCATGCCTTCACATTCTGTCTAAGTAAGGCAGCAGAAAGCGCGGGTGAGGAATTTAAAGCTTCAGTAGTTTTAATGGGAATATTAGCAAAAAAGTTTTCAAATTCCTGAGCTATTTCTACATCTGAGTTGATAGGGCCATGTGCAGTCTCTAAATTAAATTCAGTATTTCGCTGTTTTTTCCTACCTGTTTCATTATTTATTATTTGCCAGGTAGTTTTTATTTTATCATCAGCTGATTTTATTTTATTGCTAATATAAAGAGCTTTGGCTATTTTGCACACACTTTTAAAAGTTTTTGAATATTTTGCAACATACTTATGAAAGCTTGTATTATTCATATGTTGCTTTAGGCCATAAAGTTCAAATAGTTTTTCCCTGCTTTTACGAATACCTGGAGTCGCCCAATCACTAAATAAGAACTTGGTGTAAATACTTTTAGTCTTTAGTGGAAAAGTGTCATTAAATTGCGTATCTGATATTCGATATCTATAATTTACCTTGACAATGGGACCTTTCATGGTGTTCGTGAGTTTACTTCGACGTGCCAATTATGTTTCGGTCGCCATTACAATATGGCGGCAGCGTAGCGAATTTATGTCGCATGTTCCATGGAAAAACATTTCATAAATGGAAAAAGAAGATGGTGGATATTGTGGACTTGAATCATTATTACTTACTTTAGAAGAAACTATATATAAGCTTTCATTAATAGGGATGTTGCTTGGGTAAGAAAAAAACGATTTAGTCCGTCATTCAGATATATTTTTTTTTTTTTTTGCTTTATCATATTCATAAAAAATGATTTAGATAAAACGCTAAAGTTGGGAGTGGGGGCTCGCTACGTCAGAATTTAGTATAAAATCCACCGAAGAGTGACGTCATGCCATATTTTAACTCAATGTATTGCCGTAATATTTTGATTATGTAAAAAAATAAAAAATACGTGTCCAATATTTTTTAATAATCTATCTGACGGAAGGGCATCAGCATTTTTTTGGCATTATCCCTATTCTTCATTGCTGTTTGCATTTAAATGGCCACGAAACAGTAATTACTAATTATCTACTTAGATCGAAGAAAACCGCTACTTCGGATGGCAATTTAGAATTCATCGCCAAAGTAAACTTCCTGACCAAGGAAAAGATCTAGCGAATCGGTCACAGCTTGTCAATCCGGTACTTCTATTCAAACAATGCTGTGAACTTCAGTTAGAACGCATTCTTATAATTTCCTTGAACTTCTCCAACCATTTAGTTTTAAATTCACGCTCATATAACAGCAACCGCTGTGAAGTTTCCCTTTCCACGATTTTCCACCATATATCCTTGGTTAGAGTTGTGTGTGATGCGAAACGCGTCCCTATTGTGTGCCATATAAGTTGAAATTGGGTTAACAGTGCCACCCATGGGTTTCACGCAGCGCTGCATCCACATTAGTGCAACAACATCGTTTGATGATACGCCGATGTTCAGTAGCGATACTGGAAGCGACTTGATGAAGAAATAAATAATTAATAAGAGTGAGTCTTCAACCTTAGTCAGTGAAGGTATTCGACTTTGTTATTTAGGTACTACTAGTGTTTCCCTGGTGACTTGTAATACAGGTTTTTATTTAAACCTACTTCAGACACCAGTCTCTCACAAAGTTAGTTCCTTGTTTGTTATTGTCAAATACTAGCATTAAGAACATAACTTGTGTAAAGAAAATAAACGTCTTTTATTATAATTACATTTGTTGTTGTAGAGCAGATCTTTTATTCTTAGTTTTTTAGGAAATAAGTTTACATTATTTCAAATTTAGTCAATCCCTCGTGACAATAGTGCTATCAATCGAACTATTTGTTAGCTCTTAATTATCTAAACAACTTAATTTTATTTCAAATCTAAATTTCAAACCGGAAGCTGCGTCTACTTGAGAACCTACTCGACCTTTTGTCAAAGTATTTTTTTTACTTTTGTCGCATCCAGTGATGGGTATGAAATATTATTTATATGAAGAATATTAACATTATAACGATGCCGACGGTGTGTCGACATCACGGCCACACCTTATGGGGTATCTGGGCTATGGACGGTGATGTGTGAAAATTTTATTGATTCCATAATCGATGTTGGCCTAAAATTATGTGATCGAAAATCGATGTAGGGCTATGTTTATGTGATCGAAACCGACTTTCTGATCAGTATGGTAGTTGAAAGTTGACACTAGACAGTTTGGTCGTAGTGTCTTAGTTTAGCATGTGATTGAATTTACCTCATAAACGTATTGAATATAATAAATGCTTCAGGATGCTGTTGGGACTGCCACGCTGTTGTCGTGCGTCCGGTCGGTATGTTCGCTTTTGCGCATATCGATGATTTTTACGCCGTATTGCGCAATAAAACAAATTACATCAAAATTCAAAATTCAAATTCAAAATATTTTATTTCACATAAACTTACAAGGGCACTTATGAAACGTCAGAAACGTCATCTTGTCAAGAGCTCGGTCTAGTTCTAACGGCATCCATCTTGATAGAAAAGTACGACGCACTTTGGTTGTCGCACGCTCTGGAGGTGCTGGTCAGAAGACCCCACAACTAATCTTACAATTTTCTTTTTGTGTTTGTGTTTATTTATTAACAATATTTTTTAAGAAATATGTTACTAACAAGAGCCTAGATATATAGATAGAAGATTCTTTATTATGTATGCACACCATAAAAATACAGATATAAATTTAGAAATTTTACAACGGGTGACACGATGGGCGGTCTTGTCGCTAAAAGCGATCTTTTACAGACAACCTTTGGATGGATTAAAGGGAGAAGGAGAGACAATACTGCAGGTAGTCAGTGGTGTACCATTTACATGTACAATACATACATAAAGCATAAACTAATCAATATAAATATATATAGATATACATAGATATATATAAAATAATAAACATGAAACAAGAGCAAGGAACTACATTTAATGATGATGTTTAAGGAGAGAGGAAGGGTTTTTTCACCAGTATTAAAAAAAAAAAAACATAAATAAACAAATATTTAATTGAATTTAATAAACACCACAGTCCAAAATTTAAGTGCTTTAAAGAGGAAACTTATGCTAAAACAAAACACGCTTTGCTGTGGATTTTCAACGCTTTTGGAACTTTTTTTCAGTTTTCTAATAAAAGCAGTTTCGGCTCAAAATATCAAGTCGGCTTGCCTGACGCAGTGTGAGATTTTCCAATATAAAAGTAACAAAATGTTCTTTACAATGCATCCGTCTGATAGAAATTGTGATTTTATTTCCGAATCGGTTCAGTTAAGTGCATTATCTATACAAGATGCTGATTGAAGCATTCGATTAGGTGTTTGATGTAGATCGAGAGATTCCTGAAGAGAAAGTAAATCGATAATCGTGATCGAATCGGTAGTTCGATCTGTTTAGAATATAACGTTTTACTTTCGAGCGACTTAGGAATTAGGAAGTCTGGCAAACGTCCAAACATTCGAAGTTGGGAATTTGTTGGAATTACTTTAGATGTCGTTAATAGGGCTTAAAATAGTACAGTTTGATGTTTTGGATTGTGGATTAGACTCATTATCAAACTATTTTAGATTTGGACCGATTTGGATTATTTTTGTTGTAGAAAAATACAAACCAACATTTCATCAAACGTAGTCGTGGTTTTAATTTAACAAACTTTCGGTACTCATACCTGCTATATTTGATAATTGATTCATATCTTAAAAGTGGACGGGGTCACGGAGCATTCGCCTGTAATGTGACGTTACAGATTCGATTTTGAGCATTACGTTACAATACTGCCGCCCTGACTGTCGAGCATTCGTCAGTAATGTAACGAGACGCATTGATGTTACAAGTTGTATCAAAATAGTAGACATTGCGCACTGTAATACCTTCTCAGTTCCTGCCTCACTGATGTAATGCTCGAATTGTATCATTACAGGTTGCGCACTGTAATGTTCGATTCGCCTTACTCACTGATGAATGCTCGACTCTGTAAGGTTACACCATCGGAGCATCTTTAGGCGAAAGCGCCAGGAAATTAAAGTTTTCTAAAAATCTGTATTAGGTTGTATGTTGATTAAAACATGATTCGCGATCGTAACAAGTATACAGTACCTATTTACAGAAAAATAATCATTAAATCATCAATATAATAAATCTCTAACTTCAAATTACCCTATTGAATGACTATTAAGTACATGAAATCATTACATTTGAGGCCAATTCTAACATACAGAGTTTTCTTGATTCTAATGATTATTTATAATTCTGTAAATACACGTATTTGTTACGATGGCCAATCATAGTTTGATCAACATACAACCTTACACTGACCTGCACGCTTACCATGACCACAATAGTAACGGGTTTTGTCGACGGAAGAATAGATAAAATGACAGATAAGCAATCACAATCTGTCATTTTGTCTATTCTTCCGTAGAAAACCTGTTTCTTTGGTTGTCATGCTACGCGTGCTGCAAATCGCAAAAACTTAAGTAAATTTTAATTTCGAGGAGTAGCTTAGAGCATCCCCCTTAACCAAATTGCCAACCAAACAATATACTGGATAAATACATCTTATTTCCAACAGGTATCAACATATTTTTACTCAAAACAAACTTATGTTTTCTTCGCCTCAAAAATAGAGGAGGCAACACGCAACGAACAGCCAATCATAACAAACAATTAGATGCATGCCTCCGTAACGCGGAAGTAAGGATGCTGTAACTGATATAAATACGTCAATAATGATTTAGGTAAGTGGTGGATAGAACAGCGGGTCGGTGACGTCATGCACTAGCCGGACATAGCCTGCCTGCACTGCATCGGAAAGCGAACTGGTGGTGGAGTGCGTAATAGTGGACCTAGATTGCTTTGTAGGAATAGGAAATTTTGTACAAAGCCGGCAACTTTTTGTATACAACTTGTAAAATAAACCCTGTGAGGGTGTTGTTAGGTATCGCACTGAGAGTCTATTTATGTGGTAGTTTTCAGGAAAAAATAAAAAATAAACGCCACTTTTTTTTCAACGGGGTTTTTTACCGGGCGCGGGCGGCCATCGTTTAGCGGGTGTCAGTCATAACTTATGATTGTTGATTTGCTGATTTTTTATAGATTTTGTACTCAAAATGTGAATTTTAAATAGCAATAACTTTTTTATTTTCAATACTAATAAGATTTTTTATTATTTTTCGGTAATGTTATTGCAGGTTTGCGGGTTTTTTTTACATATTGTATACATAGATAAATGTGTTTTGTGACAGGCACTTGCATTACTTGTACTGGTAGGGTGAACAAAGCACCTGTAATGCCCTGCTCGGTAATTGCGTAACACACTTACAGTAGCAATGGCTCATGGTATGGTCATTTTGATAGTTCAACAATACTCATTGCGTTATTCAAGTTGTTGAGCAGACAACATTTTCGAACATATGAACCAATGTATTAGCAATATCCTTCAAAATCCGAATATGTTCAAGCGGGCTGCTTGTTTCACACTGAATACGATGGCAAAAGAGCGTGCAGAATGCAGAGATGTCAAAATTTCTATTCACTGAATGTTGAAATGATGGTCGTGTTTACTTATTTAGTCTACACTTCTACAGATATGTGCGAAAATATTGTCTGGTTTTGCCAATGTTCTTTGACACTTTGAATTTGTTAGTCTACGATTTAGCTTTGTGGTCCTTGACTCCGAAGAGACCAGTGCCAGTACAATTCCGTTCCGAAAATGACAACCAATTTTGCTAAGATAACCAAAACGAAAGTTACCACCACAGATTTCGACTAGAAACGAAACTTTAATCAAAGTGTTTAAGAAAGCTGAATACAATATCTATTCATAAATCACACTCCTAAATACAACAGACCACAAATCATATCGTGGAAGTAGGAACTAAATTCTATATAGACTGAAAATCCCATAATTCTGCGGTTTCGTTGTGAAACACGGACTGTACGGAGTTACCCAGGCTAGACGGAAACAGATCTCATAGCTACGTGCTACTGTACTCGACGGTACGCATTGTTATCTGGCCGGGTGTAAGTAAGATAGATAGGAGCGTCTGGGCATCTGTCTATCTGTGCCGTGGTGTTGCAATGTTTGCTAAGATGGCTTTTGAAAAGAACGCTCGGGGACTTGAAGTTGAAATTGCAATTAGTGTGTATATTCTGAGTATGACTTTTTGAAGCTTCGTGCAGACTAGAGCAACGCGACACCG
Organism: Agrochola circellaris; assembly: GCA_914767755.1. Taxonomy (NCBI): domain Eukaryota; kingdom Metazoa; phylum Arthropoda; class Insecta; order Lepidoptera; family Noctuidae; genus Agrochola; species Agrochola circellaris. Next base: position 4,157,165 of record OU611853.1, read on the forward strand.
TTTATTGTTATACCGTGAAGTTTTCTTAGAAATTCTATTGTTCGTGCGCGACGCGCTTGTCTGCACGAGCCTTGATGCGAATAGGGTAGTAGATTCATCGTCGAAAATTAAGTTGTGTGAGTTTTTGCGTTTAAAGGCCCGTGCAGACCAGCGCGACGCGACGGCGCGACACGACTCGAACAATACAATTTCTAAGAAAACTTCACGGTATAACATTCACCGGTGTCGCGTCGCGCTGTCGCGTCGCGCTGTCGCGTCGCGCTAGTCTGCACGAAGCTTAAATTTCGACGCCCCGTCAAAATGATGCTTCGAAATAACCTTTGCCTCCACGGTTTCTATTTTATGAACCCCCGACGCAAAAAGATGGGTATTATAAGTTTGACCGCTATAACCAATTTTAATGCGGTTTTTTTATTTGAAAGCAGGTTTTCTAGCGATGGTTCTTAGACATATTTTATCAAAATCGGTTCATCCGCTTGAAGATTATCAGCTCTTTTCTATTTGATGAATGGATGTGAGCGTCTTCCTCAGGTCTGATCGATTTGGTATTCTGTTATTTTAATGATATGTGAAGAACATAGTAACCTTGAACTGATGCTGCAGCATCACCTGGAATTTCCAGGATACCCAACTCCTCTACCATCTTACAGCACAGGTATCGTGTTTGGGCTCATTGGAATGATCTCAATGAATAGGTTATAAATATGATGATGTCTGGTGATGGAGTAGGAAAGAGAAATGAGGAAATGTTAGTGTCGGGCGCTTTTTAAATTTTATATAATTTCACTTGTTTGTTTTAGACCGTGATATTACATTGCCATTAGTATTCTTAGCTACCAATTAATCATGGTGATAACGAAGCAAAATACAACCTTCCTAACATAAAGGTGTAACATGATCTTGAACTAAATGACTCTGGAAATTCCGTAGCGTTTAACAATAATTATGAAATTAAACAAATAGTAAAATAACTCAAAGGACTATTTGGGTCAACACTAAAAGCATTTGTTGGTGACCATTAAGCGTACATGACCAATAACTTGTTAAGTAATAACTAACTTGTAACATGTTAATGAGAGAAGTATATAATAAGAATGTATGGGGTGTAACAGGAAATAAATCTTATTAGCCATTGATTTGTGAGAAACGCAATCTTAGAGTATGGGGCGTGGAAGGTCACACTTGGTTCACACAGCGAGTCAGATTAAGTTAGAAGCTGACGAGTATAAAGTTTAAAATACCTTTAAGTAAAAAATTGACTGATGAGTAAAGTCCAATTAATTGAAGGCTGTGAATCGTTGTGTTGGTGGTGTGGTTGATATTCCTCCGTCCTTGTATTTGACGTAGACTGGGCTCATTCAAATTCTGTTCCATTTTTTAACTTTTCTGGTCGATATTATCTATCCGGACATTAATGACATGATCATTTAGTTTGTTATGCGCTGATTTTTCCAACGTAAGATATGTTTTATCCGTGGAAAATTATTCCTCTGCTATAGATATCTGATGTTGGAAAAATCAGCCCCTGACTCCAAGATATTAACACTGTACCTCTACCTATACATATTGAATCATACGTTGTATCTGTACTAAACAATCTTTCTTTCTTCTTTCTTTCTTTCGTTCTTCGTTCTTTTCTCGTTCTTTTCTTTTTTTCTTTCTTTAATATAATTTCCCCAGTCTGTTATATTATATCCTCTCGTATCTCTTCACTTGCACCTGGCACGCAGTAGATAACGCACAGATCAAGTGTCTTGTCAGAGTAGTCGGCTGAACCAATCAATCAGTGAGGCGAGACTGGCCCACATCCGCCAATTTATACTACACTTTGTTTTTATTATTCTCATAGCCATAACCCTCACACCTGATAATTTCCTTTTTAATGATCTTAGACTGACGGAAGTTTCACTCCGAGATGATCAATTTGGTACAGATATCATGTTACGTTTTGATGTAAACGAAAAGGTTAATATAATCAAGACACCAGATGTAGATGAGAATGACGAAGAAAGTAAAAGTGCTGCGGAAATTGTTTTGGTAACGTATCCGATGTGATGTGGGAAAAAAGTTCTAACATAGGATGTTAGGATGTAGAAACTGTAAATGTACGTGCTTTTAGTTTTTTTTTTTTTTTTTTTTGAGGATGGGAAATTATCAAATAACTTCTCCCGCTCTGGGTGGAGCGGGAGGGCGTGTCAGACTTTTACTGACTAAAACCCACCCGTGTTCCTTCCGTTGTCTGTGTGCCGAGGTCGCGATATCCCTTTCAGACAAACCCGCAACCCCGGCAGGCATTGGCCCTTCCGGACCCCGTCAGTTGGTGCTGACATCTCTTTGAGGCGCACGTGGAACACAACGCGCCGTCGACCCGGGCCTGGTCCCTATCGGACGGCGAGCTACACATTGCTCACCGTCCGCAAACGTGCTTTTAGCTGGATTAGTATTTAACGACTCACCGTTTAGCTAAATGGATTCTTGCACAAGCTCCCACAAGAATTGAATCTGCTGATTCAATTCTACCTTCAGCGCAATGCGGGAAACGTAGACGTTGGAAGCAGGAACACGAAAGCTCAAAATACTGAGATAAAAAATATGTTGAGTGCACACAAAAGACATATAAGCACGATTAATTAATAACAATTTACATGAGTATATAAAAACAAGATGCCAATATACAAAAAAGAAAAAAAACATAGGTATTTAAAGAAATGGAGTGACATTATGACATACTTCAACTAAAATATACAAGGTGCGGTGTGCGTCTCAAAGTTGTGCCAAATGGGAGTCCAGGTCAGCATGTGTCTGGCAAATATACTTGACGCTGGTATTCTGCTGGATCCCTGCAGTGACATACGGACGTCGAGCAGACGAGATAAATTGGTGTTGTGACAAACTCGATGTGATTTACGATACCATACGAAACCGATTTTGATACCTTTGAAGCAGAGGTTAATGCTGTGACATTGTGAGATCACAATAAAAAAAACGTAACAATTGAAATATGTTTTACAATGGTTCGTTTAAAGGCGTTAAGCGAATCAGAATTCTAGAAGCCAAATTAAGTGATTTTGTGAAAGCCAATCTAATAAAAAGTCGTAAGAATGGATTGTAGAAGATATATCCTTTAGATTAATCATTCCTTTGATTACTTCTTAGTACTCGGGCGACCGAGCTCTGCTCTGGTGAAAATAGAGAATGCTCATTTAATAGTACAGGATAGTTCATACTAATTCCATGCTATCATGATAATAGGCACTTACTAATTCCACACTGCCATGATAGTAGGTACTTACTAATTCCATGCTGCCATGATAGTAGGCACTTACTAATTCCATGCTGCCATGCCATTATTCTAAGGTAGCCATTTTGTTCTAAACTTTGGCCGACCAAGCTCTGCTCGATTGAAAATACGGAGAAAACGAATTTTCCCAGATATGAGACCCCACTTGCAACTTTCATAGGAGTCGTTAGAGCCGTTTTCGAGAACGTGATTACAAATATATATACAAATCTTGCTCGTTTAATAGTACAGGATAGGAAAATACTTCTACGTTATTATGGGTATGCAATATGTGTAATATATGGACATAAATTTTACTTACTTTATGATTGAAATATCATTGATTTTGTCATACAATTTATCCATGATTTTTCTGAAGTAACTAAACTCATAACAATATTAAATTATTCCACGTGCTAAGTTTTTGCGGAGCGGTTTTTAATGACAATGCTTAAGAAGTTTAGAGTCATGGTTAAGTTTCCCATCACAGATATTATAATCCATTGTGATTTGTAACTTCTCTTTCAAATTCAAGTGTAAGTATTTAAAAAGAGGTTTTCGAATGATCCTGATATTTCTAATTTTCACAGAAGAAAAACAAATACAATATTCCTACTGTAAAGTATTTTTAAGCAAACTACTTGATATATATATAGTTTGAATATTATAATTCATTATGATTTGTAACTTTTTTTTCAAATTCAAGTGTGTTTGAAAATACGTTTTTTAATGATCATGAAACTTCAAATTTTCACTAAAGAAAAACAAATACAATCTCGATACTGTATGGCATTTTTAAGCAACTACTTTTTATAATATATAATTTGAAGACAAGAAAATTCAAAAGGTAAAAATACGTTCAATTCGAACGTATTTTTACCTTTTGAATTTTCTTTATTAGTAAGATCATAAACATCTGTCATTTTGTCTTTATTGGTCATTTATCATTATGTATGCCCTTGATAGCTGTTATCACATCATATGTTGCGTCCCGGTATCGTACATTATCTTGATCGAAAGTCTCTCTTCGTCTTTTTATCTCCTTTGTTTGGTATACCTAACGTTATTTAGAAAGGTGACGTCAGTATCTAATGAGAACTGATGTTTTGTTTTCCGTTATGTCATCGTGTTTTTCAATTACGAAAGGGAAAAATATTATTAGAGAATTATTCTATTGAATTAGGTTTTCTTTACGAAAACTGAGGCGAGATGAGTAAGCCATTATATGCTTATAGGAAAGCATCAAACGAGTGTCAGAAATTACTGTATCTGTATACAGTTCTAAGACCATTGACATGCGCATCAGGTAACAGCACAGGCCTAAAATTTCATAAGTGACCGATTTTTTCTTTTTTTATTACAGGTGAGTACTCCCGACTTCTGCATTCAAACGGCATCCGCAAATAAAAATAGATTGTTCACGATTGAAGACGAGTACGGCACGGTAAGTAATGATAGTTGTTTTCTACTACTATTTTCTCTGACGTGCCGTGACATCGCTACCTACTTCGGTTCAGCGGCTGCGATTTCGATCCGCGCCGGTCGATCGCGGGTGCGTGCGCGCAGTCACCTGCCGCGTGCACCAACCGCAACACGTCGCGACCGCGAGATGCCGCCAATCGCGCCTAAACGATCTATTCTGTTAATTTTTTGAATTGACGATTATAGGCGCCAAATGTTTTGATTTTTATTGGTGGACAGTGCTTTCTGTGGTTTTTTGTGCGCGAGTTATTTTCCTTTGAGGCCCTTTGGACATGGTTTAACTTTTTGTTGTTGTATGGTAATGTTGTTTTTTATATTCACGCAATTCAGCTGCAGAAACAAAACTGCTTTTACGGATTATTTCGCTTGTTTTGTTTATATTTTAAAGATGCAACATTTTAAAAGTTTTATGCTTTTGGAAAAAATAAAATTAGCGAAGAGCGATATAATTTCAGTGTGTTTTGTTTCATGCCAACTGCATTGTTTTATATTAGGTCAATGAACTTTAATTACCTTAAATGACAAAAAAAGCAATTATTACATATAACGTGAAGCAAAAACTTTGTACCCCTTTTTACGAAAATGACGCGCACGGAGGAGTATGAAATTTGGCACAGTTAAAGTTTATATGGAGAATATTTTTATACAATATACATTAGAAAAAATTAAATTAATATAAAAAACATTACACACACCACTATGCGTTTGACAAAAGATGGCTACCTTAGAATCATGACATTTAAATGAATTATGTTCGAATTTCGACCTCTGGGCGACCACTAGTTTGTTTAATTCGAACATCCTTTTGTCACTACAATCTTGTTCAATTATTACTATTATCGTGCTAGATACAGAAACAGAATTTGCATTTGCATAATTATGCGAATATTCATTGGGGAAGACTATTCGCATGATTGTTATGATAAATATTAGTCGTGTGTTCCATCGATTAGTTCCAATTAGTTTCGTCATTGTTTTCCTAAGACAAAGCATTTTTTCTTTATGATTTTTAAATTCCTTATTTGTTTTATTAATGAAATAGGAAATATTAGAACGTGTTCAATAAGTGATTGTATAAATTACAGAGGCTTAGCGTTTTTACATAAACAACCCGCATTTTAGAACGTTTTAATGTTAAAAGAAAAAAACACGGAACACTTAACTGTACAAAGTAAAAACTAGGATTATGTGGGTACTTTACTATAAATTGGTTTCGAAAATCGAATGCAACACAAACGTCACCTTGATACCGATACCGTTTCGCCAAAAAATTCCGAGCATAACATCATTGTAATAGACATAGACTGTAGTACAATTGAAAAGGCCCATTCACCCCAACCTTTTGGCAAAGGCATGCGCTTGCGCCACACTGTGCAGCAACGCATGCAAGCGGGGTAATTTTACACGACTCCTCACTTAAATGACCCGCTGTCTCTATTTGTTAGTTTACTTTAGTACTATTGGCCCTTTTTCTGTCGTCTCATTGTGAAATCTATCTCGAATGCCTTGATTGGGTAATCTTGAGTAGTTACTTATTTACTTACGTCGATTTCAAGTTATCAGTGACATGTGAAGTTATCAGCATTATGAAGCGTGGAATGTAATATTTTGTTTGTATGTTTATTTTCATTACATTTGTTTTCAATTTAATTTTTATAAAAATTCAATTTACAGCTGAATTTCAATAAGATTATTTTTACGTGACATAATAGTCTGATATTTGATAAATCATAATTTCAAAGAAAATCATGATAAAGGAAAAGTTCCAAGTATTGTTCTAATTATGGCTACTGTCTGCCCAGAAATAAAAGATGTTTTATATCTAACCGTGATTCATGTGACAATAGACGAGAATCTGCTTGTTTTCTTTAAAACGAAATAAATCCATTGTTAATATTACAAAGTGTACCTAATTGCAATAACATTGTGCTTACACATTACTTTTGCCAAGGGACGAACACTGAAATTGCGAAAAATAAAACAACTGTTTTTGTAAACTGTTTCTGTTACTGTGTTTGCAAAACTCGAAAAAATTACGGAAACAGTCTTTTCATTCGCGATTTGGGGGTTGATCCCATAGGGGAGCAGTGGTGGCCCGGTGGTAACGGCCCCGACTCACGAGTGGGTCGTGGGTTCGAACCCAGGCGCTTTACTTTGTGTAAATAATTTCATCACCACTGCTCTCAATACAGTGAAGGAAAACATCGTAAGGAAACCGGCATATCCTAGAACCAAACATTTGAAGACATGTGACGTATACCAATCCGTACTGGGCCCGCGTGGTTGATTACCGCCCACTCCCTCTCGAAGAGGCCCTGTGTCCCAGCAGTTGGAACATTATAGGTTGATTAGATTTTGCATGATGCCCTTAGTAAAACTTGTTCATAATGCTGAGTACTGTACCCGTTTTCGGTTATGTTAATTACACCTTGTATATTTTAGATATTTCTACTTACAAGGCTTACCTTTTCGCTGTTCCTATTTTTGAAAATATTATTCCTTTTAAAAATTATTACAGGATGATAAATAAGCTATTAAATTAAATTTATATCTAGCGGTTTTGTAGTAATCAAAATAATTTGAAGCTGACTTAAAAATGGCGCAATTGTTTCATGAAAACCCAGTGTTGGTATCCAATTTGAACATGCCTGTGGTTATTTTTCGTCATGCGGCAACGTTGTGGATTCCAATTATCGATAACTTAAAAATAATGATCACTGGGTTTTGACAGAGTGTGACAACATCCAATTTCATCCAACGCACAAAATATTGCAAAAAATCTGTAGCAATTTTTGTTAAAATCTGTCTATTTATGAAATACAATAAGCGTGACACATAAATTTTCGTCGGGTCATTAATTTGATCGATTTTATTATTATATGAATCAGTATCAAGATACTAAATTAAGTATCATGTAACTTTAAATTCATTATCTATTAATCTTTTGAGACCCACGATAATAATTCCCGTTTCCATAACCAAAACTAGTGCAGCTTTAAATATTAGCGTTATTAAATGAAACTTAGTGCGTTTGAGTTAGACCATTAACATGTTAATTATTGTAAATATAATCAGTATTGGTCGAATTGTCTGCTGCAATGGTAATTAACTTGAAATAACGCAATATTTACATTACGCCAGTTTGTTAAGGACAGACTATAATGAATAATTGCAGTTGCCAACTTGTTACGACCGTAGTATTTATATTTTTTACTTGTAATTTAAATGTGGGAGTTTTACTCTTCGTAAAGAAAGTTGTATAGCTATCGAAATCTAATAAATTAATCGTTTGACCCGAAATCGAAACCGAGACCTTCGATTGACTAAACACCTACAAGGCGTGCAGAAACGATGTATTAGTTTAGTGAAAGTGAATTACAACCAAATTCGTTTAACGTAAGTAGTGTTTGCACGCATTCACACCCACACAATGGTCGGCCACTACGTGCTAACTATAAATAGAGAACCGATATTTGGGCATCGCTTTAAAAAAGGTGAGAAAAATTTCTTGGGGCACTTTTTAACGTATACAATATTGTATAATATCCGTTGAATATAGTATCGTATTCGAACTGTTTTAACGCTATTTGAAAAAAGCAATAAAAAAAACTCAAACTGAACAATGGTTTTCAAAAATGGTCGTTTCATAAATTGACACAAATAAAATATAACACAACCTCACAATAGTTCTGGTTACCAAGGACTAAAGTATAACTAAACAAGGTTCAACTGGTAAAAGAAAAGATAAAGTTCAACATGTCAAAAACCAGCTAGACAGACATAAAGCAGATGATGTCGATACAATTTTACGTGAAAGCGTGTCTCGTATCAACGTTATTTAATTTTCTAATGCATTGCCCAAATGGCATGAAATTGCTCAGTTGCTTATCAATCCTCACGATACTATGGTACTCTCATTTTCTTTGGAATGTTTAAAAAAGGAGAAAAACATCACCGGCTGGTTGTCGGACCGGTTGTGTTAGTAACGTAACATCAGGAACCAAAAAAAGAAACACTTAATTTCGGAATTGTGCAACATCGATTATGCGTTTTGCGTTTAATAAATGATTGCCTCTTTATTGGGGACCTGTTTTTTGACGTTGATGCATTCAAACGAGTTAAAATCGACTGTGTTTGGCGACACGTAATATTTGTAACTTTTTCTTGTCAACCTCTGTTATTAATTACTATACATTTGTTAATTAATTCTCATGAGGAAGCAGTTTCTTATTGTTATATTTCACTGTATATGAGAATTAGTAGGTCAATTCCAAAGTTCAAAAGTCTACAGACATTATTACGCGGTTCGAAAGTTAGAGTTTATCAAGTGATTGCTTCTGTATGCACGAGATGGCTATCAAATGATGTATAGTGCATTCTTCCTGCAATGTTCCGGTGTGCTGTTGCAAAAAATCTCTAGCGAAGGCTTCACTATTGTTTCGTTCCACGAACAGATTGACACTACAAGGTCCACGGACATCCTTTCGTTTCCAAAGCCTTCGTCGCCTTGCCCTTTCATGGAGAGACCCTGAACGCTGGTCAATTCGATTAATCTTATGACCTTTTTCCGTTCATATAACTTGTCCCTTTAAATGTAGTGTCTATCAATGATAGTCGGTAATTTATACCGCTACTTGTCTTTGTTAGATAAATATGTGTTAAAACGATTGAATAAATTTTAGACGGTAGTAGTAAAATATTTAGAAAAGTTATTTGGACAGCCGAGCCTCATTTGTTTTTCCGGTTTATCGATTATTGACCTCCGACCGTGCCCCACACAGCGCTCATCTTTTCTCTACTCCTAGTATCAACGTACTATAATGATGTTAATATTTATATTGTACACAAAAAGGATGTTAATTTGAAAATGTCGTAGAGATTCATTAATATTCATCGCGTTGATATAACTAATATGACAGTAATGGTTCAGATTATATGCAAGAATCCGGTGAAATTGTTCTTTTAAAATGGCGATTTCACTGGTATATTTTTTATAATTTGCATTTAATTGTCATAGGCGTGGGTAAGCGTGGTGACTATCAAGATGCCGACGAAAGTATATACTAGCTAGTAATCTTTATATCAAATGAGATGATTTAAAAATTGTATTAAAATGTGTATGATTGCATTTACATGAATACCTAAAATCACTGAAAATATTCAAATGATGTGTCTGCGCAGCATCTACGTTGCAAATCTTGCTAATTGCATTCTCTCGTTGGGTAGTAAAGTGTTCTAATTGACCTATTTCATTATTTACTTTACCAGTATCTGCATCTAATTAGAAAATATTCCTATGTTTTCATACGGTTTTAATTCCATTTCATTTGGTTTGACAACCATAGTTCTAATAGCTATAAACACGCAACGTACCAACACCATTGCATGGTCTTAAAAACTGATCACCAATTGACACTCGATATAATTTCGATTGATCAACTGCACTACTAAATTTTGCAACGTTTGTTTCGTAAATTTCATTACAGCAAGTAATTATTCGTATCGGTTGACTTATTTGATTGTTATCAGCGTAATGCCCCGTGCCAGTACTGGCTTCGAGTAGTAGTATGTGTGATAATGCCATGCAAATTATTCCTTGTTGACCACTGCAGCATGTCGGTAAATGTTGCGGCTAATTTGAGGTACAGCGTTTGTAGACCCATTTTCCTGAACGTTGCTTTGAATATTGTGATTTGTTTGATGTCATTCGGTGTGAATGGTATTTTAGGCTTCCTTGTATTTAAATTCGAATTGTTTTAATGATGACAACTTTCCATGATGCTTGTATGATTAAGTGGTAAATTAATATCTTGTTGAGGGTTGAATATATTATTATTATCCATAGTCCTTAGACCTCAAAGTTAAGTAAACGTATCGCCTTTTTCAGTGACGGTAACGATATACATGAAGATCTAGTGTGAGTTGTGTGATGTGAATGTTTTCGAGGATTTGACAACAAAAATAACAACAATGTGCAGCAAGGACCAAATAAACCACGTGCTGAGTAAGATCAATGTGGTGAGTACATTCATGGCTTTTATGGTGATGGTGATAAAATTAAAACTTTTTATAGGATGGTACACGGCTGCATATCAAGCTATACATTTCCTGTATAAGATCATCTCGCATTGTATACGATTTCTGTAAAATGAGAGGTCAGCTTATACTGGAAATTATAGTTTGATATGTAGCCGTGTGTGCTCGTTTTTGGGTAATTCATCTGTGCAACTAGGAGGCAGATGTCACGAAAGTAAATTTTATCATCTTTTTATTAGGACTGGTTCATGGACGTACAGTAGACTGTTTGCAAATGATTATTTGTTGCTTCAGGCATTACAAGGACCAAACTGAAATTCAATTACCTACAACACCTACGCGTTGCACCAATGTTTAAATGCTTACCTTATTCTGATATGAGCACTTTCCTTTGGTTTGGGCCTTCATTACGTTAATTTGTTAATATTATAAATTAAACGAATAAAGGTTGTGTGTAATTATTACATCAAATACCCACCTAACTGACATAAATACCGTAACAATATTTCGCAAATTAAACCAAGCTACAACAAGCCTTTAGCAATAGTTATAAGAATAAATGATTACGTCCGGCTAATCTAACGATAATAATATAAATAAAATACTAATTGGTTACAATTGGCCATTAATTACTTTACTATACGAAGGTTGGCGCCAAGGTTAGACGTGGTATATTGGCTCCGATAAACCACGTAGAAACTATTTCTATGGACACTCAGGGAAGGAAAACGCATCACATTGACATTGGCCTATAAATGTCAATGGCTTAAAATTGGTTGTAACGAAGCGTGAATAATTAACGAGCATATTATGCTGCAAGTCTGCAATGCGGCGGGAATAAAGGTGGGACCACACCTGCAGCTTGCTAGTGCAAACGTAGTGCTTGCTAGTGTTTAGATTGCTAAACCCCGGTTTCTGTAAGGCTATTGAAATTTGCCTGTTGTGAAAACTCATGTTTGTTTGATGTTCTTGTTATTTAGATCAACGAATCGTAGCAGTTGATTGACATTAGATTGACAGCGGCAGTGTTTAGTTACTTGTTGTGGTGATTTGCCTTTTATTTTGTTAGTAATTTTTTTGACCACCGTAAATGTATTTGTATGTACATCAGTACACATTATCCCTATCGCTTCACACTCGACTCGGGTACCAAACTACAAGCAAAACCTTTTAGGACGGTAGTGTATATCGACTGACGTCAAATGATTTCACTTGCCTATAGCGGACCACCACCTAAGGATACATTGTCGAATGCAAATAAAGTATTGAGAATTGATTTCGATCGACCTAAAATGAGCAGGTATAGTAACAACTTTATATATAATAACATGCTATTGTCTTGTTAGCTAATAATGTTTACCTACGATTTATTCATTATCATCATTGGCAGCTTTGTTCCATGCTCTGCTGAGTATATTCCTCCTCTGTGAGAGTCTCATCCAGGTCTTCTCCGCGATCTTCTGTAGGTCGTTCATCCACCTAGCTATTAGTGTGACAACGCTCCTACCTTTTCTTGACACACACCGCGACTTGACACCCTGTGTCATGGTATGATGATGATTTATTACTACATATTATTTGATGGATCACTCGATTCCAATTTTAGTATCGATAAATAATCGACCAATTTCTGCAAGTGTCTGTGTACCAACACCTTTACCTACTTCATCATCGTATTTGTTCTGCGTATCTATAATGTCGTTATTTGCAACAGTCGTGGGATTGAGTATATTGATCTGCATTCTGTGTCCTGCTAAGGTATTGGCTGTTATGAATATGTATGTATTTGATATACTTTGTGCATATTCAGGTTGTTTTTGAGTTAGTTTATGTATGTAATGATGAATGCTTCGTTGGGTACCGAGAACGGCGACCCAACCAACCGTGTTGAATTGAATGTTGTATCACAAAGTAAGGTTGTATCCTTTTAAGATTGTTTGCTGCCATAGAATATTGGAGGTTCTATGTTCAAAAGTCTGAAGGGAAATCGAGCAATGGTATCGGGTCCGACTTAGGAGTTCGAGATCGTGGATTCAAACCCCAGAAAAAAGCGCCCGGCTTTATTTTTTGTAATTTCTTTCATCACCACTGCTCTCAAAACGGTGAAGTAAAACATCGTGAGGAAACCGGCATGACCTGGAATCAAAAATTCGAAGACATGTGACATCCACTAACCCACCCGTGCGGGATTATGGCCTAATTCCTCTCACAGAGAGGAGGCCTGTGTCCCAGCAGTGGGAACATTATAGGCTGATTATGCTGTGCTATGCTATTCTGGGACGTCTATGATACAGACCTCTTAATGATCTACTGATCAAAACTAATATCATCGTCTTGCCTTTATTCTTGTTTATTTAAGAGGGCTAAAGCTTCGTGCAGACCAGCGCGACGCGACGCGACTCGAACAATACAATTTCTAAGAAAACTTGACGGTATAACAATAACCGGTGTCGCGTCGCGCTGGTCTGCACGAAGCTTTATCCTAAAAGTTGGCAACGTCGCAAATAGCTGTCAAATATTTACCTGTTTTTATTAATTTGGCGATAATACTGTATGGAAATATGAAATGTGGCTAAGTAGTGAACTAAAATATTAATTATGAAACGCAAGAATTAATATCGTAACACCGAATATTTTGTTTTAGATGAAAAAAAGTATTTGGAAACTTTCCGAATGCCTTTTTTACACCTGAAACGGTTACAACATCAAATTCAGTGTTATAATTGCAATTCATTATTAATATTCTAGCTCGCTAGTTAGCCACATTCCATATTTCCATACAGTAATATTGCCAAATTAATCAAAACAGCGAGATATTTGACATCTATTTGCGACGTTGCCCACTTTCAGAATAAACGCTCTAAGGTCGGCAAAGCATACCTTCTTCTTTCATCATTTCTATCAGCCGTCATCTCATACATCCCCTCTCTGACTATGTTATTATTATGCTGTTAAAAACAACATTGTATCAAATGAGCACGATCTCTAACTTCATACCCATAAAATGCAATGTTGTTAATGGTTTTCTTTCGAAGTAAAACACACTTATGTTATCACTATCATTTTTATGAGCAAAAAGAATATGTATCTAGTTCACGAACACTGTAAGTTAGTTGTTTCAGATCATTATTTTATTTAAATACTTTTGGTCCTTCGGTATATGTCCGCAACAATCGTGCACTTAAGATATTATTTATTTAAAATATTTTGGTCCTAAGATACACGTTTCTTACAATCGTGAACTGTATTGACAGACATAGTTAATTAAACTCTTTAATTAGCCTTCGCCATTCAATCACGATCAGTATTTTGATCTTTGTTTTGTTACACACATAACATTTGAATCGTTTAGGTGCCGCACTTAACGATTATTACCAAATTATTGATTCTAATACTTCTAACGCTAGTAACGATTTAATATCGATTCTAATTCAATTCGAATTGTATTGCTGTAATGATGAAGGCTAGTACTTACATTTGTATTAATGTTTTGTATGAATATGTAATAAATAAATAAATATTTGCAGTTTAGCGAAAGTGAATTTGACATTGGTTTTGGTTAAGGCTTTTAGAGGTAACGGCTCGTACATCCGATGATCCGTAAGTCTGATATGAGTTTGAAAGGTTTCGTAGTTACTTGGCAATGTTCATTTGGTAATGACTTGTTTCTATAGACGTTCTTCAATGCCCATCATAATCAACCTATAATGTTGCCACTGCTGGGACAGAGGCCGCCTCTCAGTAAGAGGGAGTGCAATGCCCATGGCTTCATAAAATTGATTTTGAAAGAGTAGAGTTTATAGTGTGCAATATAAAGTTATAGATAAAAATGGAAATGTTTTCTCCGAAGTAGCCTAGAGTAAGTCATAGGATAAATCAAGTTAGAGCTAAAGATAGATAGAAATAACAACCCTCCAAAAAGGTTTATTTTAGAGGACGAAAGATAATAGCGTAACAGAAGAATATGTTGATAAGACGGATAAGCTGAAGTAATATGGCGAGACCATCATATTATCGCAGATATCAATGCAAATGATCGATAACTATATCAATCAGTATCAGATTTTCGGAAGCAAAGTATTTTTAGTATCTGTTTTTTTAGTTTCTTTTATTGCGCGTGATAATATTTGTAATCCACGCGTTTAGATGTCTCTTTCATAGACCAATTAACTCGAACAAAAGGAATATTATGGGAAGGCAATTTTATTAGGATACATAGGTAACTCGAACTGCAGTTAACTTGATTCATATCTATTAAATGGAAATCGAACCGGAAAAACGGACGAACAATGCGGGTAACGGTACCACCATGCACAGATATAGTCCACAATTATTTATTGCATTTGTAGCTAACTGTTCATTGTAGTAATGAGTCTTGAGGCTTCGAATAGGTCACCCTCTCTCCCTGTATTTAAATGTCCTTCTTCTAAATTTGTCGATGGCAATCTTAATAGTGCCAGCCTAGAATGTAGCTACGACTTTAGTATTATCAGAAACATCTATGCAAGTTTCTGCAGCAGTGTGTCCCATCTAATTAGAATCTTATGGAATTCATGCATAACCCAAACTTTCCTTCTGGTAAGATCACCATTTCTAGGGAGCTTACACTTCTGACAGAGCTTGTTACTAACATTGAGTCAATGACTCGTGTCTTTAGAGTCCTCCATGTACAGATAGAATGCAGTTCTTCATCCTATTCTATCAACTCATTGCCGGCTTAAGTGATGCTATGAAGAAGAGCATTCACTTATGCACTGAGAACATAATTCTTCAATTCTATAAAACCCTACAAAACGGTTACGCCATCACCATTTCTAGAGAATAGTGTGCATGTTCAGAAGTGGACATCAAAGATCTCGTTTGTATACGTGCACCAACTGTATGATGTAAAGTGGTAACTGGAGTAGAAAAACAATCACACCACGGAAACCTATGGAATTGTGACGTAATACATAATCGTGAAGAATGAGGTCGCTAGATATGCGTCCTCATTTACATACGTTTTGAAGAAGTTATCGTGCTTATGGTTGCGAAATGAGTTCTTAATATTCACTTAGTTACCGACGCGCGATGTTTATTTTCAGGGCAGTTGTAGATTGATAAATCAGGAATTTAATTTCAGAAAAATTACTAATATATTTGTAGATGCTATTAACCAACCTGCATGGCACTCTTCTTCTTTGCTATAGAGGTTTCCCCATCGCATGCTATCTAATTACATTCCCAATGTCGCAATAAAGTAGGAGATAAAAACCAACTAGATGTATGTATTTTCACGCTTTTTACTCTAATAAGGCGAGTCGAATTTTAAGCGGTACTATCTTAAGGTGCATCTTTTCGCATCGATAAGTTTGCCATTGTCGTTCACTAACTTGTTAGTCACTTCAAATATGACTGTACGTTGCCTTCTGATTGTCCAATTTTATACCCAATTGATAGAGCATTTGTTGAGCTAAAGATAGTAAACAATCAAAGCCAATTTTCTGAGATGTAGTAGTTGGCTTTATCTGATTGCCCACGAAATCTTCCAGCTAATGATAATAACTTACTTGTTTGTCCTGGAGAATGCAGATTAATTTAATTTGAAACTAATTTAAAGACGCAGACTTCTGAAATTAAAAGTAGAAATACACTGCTGTGTCGTGTTGTGTCGTGTCGCGTCAGAAGTATATCGGTTTCATATATTTAGTATGGTCAGAAACACATTATAACAATGTGTTGTTGCAATACTTTGGTAAAAATATGTTTCTAACCATACTAAATGTATGAAACCGATATACTTCTGACGTGACACGACACAACCCGACACAGTAGTGTGTTTCTAGCTTAAGGATGTGTTATCCAAGCCCAAACATGTTTATGGTATGACTGCAATCGTTTGTAATTCAATATAATGACTAAAGCAAGATCTTCATAAAGGAAATAATTTGATAGGAAGTAAGAATTCATACAGTTGATACTTAATTTCCTTGCTGATTCGAAATCTGACTCACACATCGGAAACTTAAAGCTGTGCTTGAAGTTGCCTTGCGTATGGATTCCCAATGCTATAAATTCATGAGACACAATAATACTTCCTGTCTCATCATGGATTATGTCGAATCTTATAGAAAATTTTAAGAAATTCGTGACACATCTCTTGTTTTACGACATGGGCCTGCCATAAAGATTGTGGGAGAACTGGAGCCGGTCCCTTTTCAATCCATAAATCAACACCCACAGACTAAATTTGAGGTTAAACGCAGTCAAATTGTATTAATACACTCTCTGAAATATAAATTATGTACAGCCAGAGGCTGTTTATAAAATATCGTGGAGATAACATCGATATGGGCGTTCATAGTCAAAATATTGTTCAACTTGGCAATGAGATTATAAAAGATTGCGTTAAATGTTTAGATAGTTAAGATAGTACTGATTAGAGCGTGTGTACATTGTTAAGTGTTACTACAAAATAGGTAGGGACAGAAGTTTTGCTCCAAATAATCCTCGATTATCAAACCCACGCACAGGTACGAGTCATCAAAGTTCAACCAAAGGAGTGTCAATAAGTTCATTGTATTCGCTTTTTACTGGAACTTCTAATTGTGTCTCTTTATTGGTGTCCAGCATTGTTTGTACCGGTGGAGGTCTGCCCAGCTTGGGCGGAGCACCGCCGTGTCCTCACGGAGGCCATCGGCGGCGGCGATCTCTCGCGTCCGGCCCTGGTTCAGGCCATGGTCCGGAGCGAGAGTGCATGGGAGGCCGTCACCTCCTTCTGCGAAGCAATAATGCTCGCGAAGGAGGAGGCGGAGCGCGCGAGGGAGAGGCAAAATGGGCGCCCTCGCGCCCCTAGTCGCCGCAGGAGACGCCCCGGGCGTCGGGAGTCGAGAGCCGACTTCCGGCCACCGTAGGCGCGGGCTTGCGGACGGTGAGCAATGGGTAGCTCGCCGTCCGATAGGGACCAGGCCCGGGTCGACGGCGCGTTGTGTTCCACGCGCGCCTCAAAGAGATGTCAGCACCAAGTGACGGGGTCCGGAAGGGCCAATGCCTGCCGGGGTTGCGGGTTTGTCTGAAAGGGATATCGCGACCTCGGCACACAGGCAACGGAAGGAACACGGGTGGGTTTTAGTCAGTAAAAGTCTGACACGCCCTCCCGCTCCACCCAGAGCGGGAGAAGTTATTTGATAATTTCCCATCCAAAAAAAAAAAAAACAAAAAAAGCATTGTTTGTACAATTTATAATGAGTTGGTATACACTCTATCAGTTGTAAAGTATTGTGTAACTACTTCATTAGTAATTGTTATATTATGTAATACAGATAAGTTACAGTGACTTTTACTTATATTAGTTTTACCTGCTAGGTTAGTATGCATGCATTCCATATTGCATTTATGTTCATTCTGCATTATTCACCAACAATACAATAGAGTTCGTAGCAGGAAAATGTTGATGCATTACTTTTTTGTCAATGTGACGACTAGGAATCTCAAGAATCTAAATTGCTATGTAATGCATAATGATATCCAATGGTGATTTGAATCGTATATTCCTTTCTTACCTGCCTGTTTTTATATCTTCTCTGTTTATTCAGTAAAGCATTTTCCATTTTCACCAATTCGAATACCTGTTTTGTGTTGCTCTCCATGTAATAATAAAATAATTTAATTTAATGTTGTGTGATTCGTAATGTTAATTACTTTGCATACTATTACAGAATCAAGTTCTTCTAACTGAACAGACAGCTGTGCTGCTGGGGAGTTTGTTGCACCATTTATTCTTCTCAGCTAAAGCACTAGAAAGTGGTAAAGAGCGGGCGTTTTTGGGGGACTATCTCATGTTATACTGACGTTCAAAAAGTGCTCATTCTCAGCCTAGTTTGAACCAATGACTTTTGATTTTACAAATATATTGCGATTACCGTCTTTACTTATTGTAGGCGATTCTATTCTACGTAAGGTGAATAAGGGCGCGTGATTTTACCTAATGTGTAGGCGTTTATGGTATAAATATATCATGAATAAGGTTGCCTGTTGAAACTGCATTGAATATAACTCGTTTATTTTGGAATATCTTATAGATTTGACTTGTTAATAATTCATATAACATCTGGAGATTATTGAAATAAATTAATGATTTAGCCAGACCTACAGGTACTATAATTATTACGTCATTATTGGTCTCAACAAACTGCGCAAGAGCTTCTTTTATTCAGACGAACACTTATGAACAACCACTATGATTAGGAAAGTATCACCACAGTCCATTGCTGATCATACAATACAACCATCCCAACAATCCCAATCAATTCTGCAGACCATTCACTTCACACCTCTTACGAAGGGAAGTAATTGAGCATTCCAAACTTAACTGAAACCGCACAACCTCAAAGAATGCTACTCTATAAGGTGAATAAGGGCACGTGACACATACATACGCAGTTATTCTACATAATGATTGATGTGTCGTGAACAAACAGCTGTTCACTTCCCAGACAGTCACGAACACACGGCCTTTAAGGATTGTCGCACCTACCGAAATGTATGGTAATTATACATCTTGTCAAACACAAGCTTATGAAGACATTAAAGATCTTTGTCTTTGTTCAGTGTTTGATCCTTGCTTGAAGTTAGGAAGGAGGTAGAAGTATAAGCAAGAAGTAATCCTTTGTGCTCTGGTGATGACACTGGGTGTATGAGAGAACTATTAAGTTTATGTATATTGCCATCTTCTGGGGTCCTCTCAAGTTGCATTACTTCATCCATTTCTTCATCTCCTACTGTTCCTATTTTTAGCGTTACTTTAAAGATCGGATGTACACATCCATGATTCCTGATAGGATAGACCGGATTCGGAACCGTTCTAGTCATGTATTGCATTTGCGGTGACCTCTTTACAACTCACGCTCCCGGAATCTGGTTCAGGAATTCCGGGCTAGTTACCGGATGAATTCCGTCAGCTCATGTTATCTAACAGTGAGTTAAAACAATGCTTGATTTGGCCTACTTGCGTTAATTTAGAATGTTTCTATCATTGAATATGAAATATCACATCGCAGAATAAGCTTCTTTAACAAATATTTGACTATCTTTCTTGTCTTAAAACTGCATTCGAAATACTTTTGGACTTTATTTCTGTAACTTTTTATATTTGTGCAGTTGTCTTGTCTTAAATCTTTTTCTCTATCCTCACGTATTCAGAATTCTGGTAAATACCATCTTCTATGAAACAAGTTTTATTATTCTTACCTGACGAGTTTTGGTTGACCAAAGTAACAACATCGAAGAAAGAACCATAAGTAAGGGCTTCCACCTCTCTTAAGTATAAAAGTATGTTTATAATAAAATCAGCGCCTCCAACGCGACTGCGTATAACCTGCTATGATTGATGTGTCGTGTAAAAACAGCGGCTTGCTTCCAAACTGTCACGAGCGACCTTTACGGTCGTTTGTCGGCCATACCGAACTATAATTACTTAAACTTTCTTGTCCCTGTAATTATTATTGTTGTTAGCGTGTTTGGTTTTGCTTGCCGATTTAGAATGTTCGGGTTCTGGTCGTGAAGGTATTTGCGTTGGTTTTTGATAAGCATAAGGTTATTTGGGTAAGCATAAGGCAATCCGCCTTATGCTTACCGCGTCTTTTCTTGCACATTTCAATTCCTTATGATGGTTGTCTGTAAGATATTGCTTATAACGACAAGACCGCCTATTGTTTTAGTGTGTTTACTATTTATATTTTGTTTGTTTACTATTTTAGTTTTATGCCGTAATATAAAGAATACTCTCTCTTCCTTCATAAATTTTGCATAAAGATTTGAAAATGCTGCTATTAGGCTCATGCTGCAAGATGGCGATTGGAACAATGTAGACTTTGTCAATCCATGTACAGCATGCAGTGCGGTTTTTCGATCTTATCAAAATAATAACGCAGAAAGCTGTTGCAGGTGGCATGGGAAATAATAAACATGGCTGATTATTAAATCTATCAATCATGCATAATCCATGCCAGTAATTAGAACTTCTCTACTTCCCCATTTCTGCCTCATCAAACCCAAGTCTCTAAGCTTTATTTAAGTTTTATTTATGTAGGTTACGGTTACGCATTTTCTTTATTTCCCAGCCAGTACCTGTGCAACGAAAAGAAAGTGAGCATGTAATACTTGATTAATGTTTCACATAAGTAGAACATTAATTTCCCTTTTGTTGCTCATCCAGTTCCAAGTGTTTCCGCTCTGTGACTGCGTTTAAAGCATCGGCATAACATTACGCTTGCTTTTCGAAGTCGTATAGCTAACAGTTGTGTCTTTTGATGGTTAATTTTCATTTCTTCGTCCGTGACGATTATTCGTCCAATGCCATTTAATACTATTTTTGAGGAGCTCGTGGCTAAGTAATAACACCCGCACGGGTCGATCCTTCAGGTTAAGCTATGCTTGCTAGGGTTGGTCCGTGGATGGGTGACCATCTTTCCATACCAGATCCTTCGTGCCTCGGACAGCACGTTAAGCCGTTGGTCCCGACTGTCATTCGTGAATCTTTGACAGTCGTTACGGGTCGTCAGTAGCCCAAAAGTCTGACGACCAGTCTTACCAAGGCGTATCTTATTTCCCAGTTACTGGGTTGTGGAGGTCAGCCAGGCAGTCGCTCCTTATAAAATACTGGTATTCAGCTGCATCTTGTTAAACTGGAAGCAGACCCCAACTTATTTAGGAAAAGGCTAGGCAGATTGCCATTTAATACAACTTTTGTGCTGCGTGGCAGTAGTGTTACTGACTAAAATAAAAACTAGGGTGTTTTGGAGAATAAACAGGTTTAAATTGAATTTCTATTGAACTAGACTAAGTAGATCTAGGTGAGTGATATCTACATACTTTATTCGTTACAAACCTTGTAAGTAATAATATATAAGTCGAAAAGAAAAAACTATATAAATGATCTAATTGTTTACAGTTACAGCAGTATGTAGTAAATATTATAAAATTATGCTAAGAAAGTCAATACCTAGCTATTGTATATTCTATTACTAATTTATTGCTCCCGGAATCTGGTTCAGGAATTTCGGGCTAGTTTCCGGATGAATTCCGTCAGCTCATGTTATCTAACAGTGAGTGATGCTTGATTTGGCCTACTTGCGTTAATTTAGAATGTTTCTATCACTGAATATGAAATATCACATCGCAGAATAAGCTTCTTTAACAAATATTTGACTAGCTGTTTCTTGTCTTAAAACTGCATTCTAAATACTTTTGGACTTTATTTCTGTAACTTTTTATATTTGTGCAGTTGTCTTGTCTTTAATATTTTTCTCTACCCTGGCGTATTCAGAATTCTGGTAAATACCATAGTTTTATATTTTCTATTACTAATTTATTATTTTAAATGTTATCATGCCAACAATTGTAATAATAGTATACAATTTGATCGTGTTGAATTATTTGAACCGTCATGTGGATCATTTTCAGTGTGCCATAACCAGGTTAAAATAGAGAAGACGTTCTTCTATCAACTATGATAAAGTCGCCATCTTGTTTTAACCTCGCATCAATATCCGTTACGACTTAATCCCTGAGAAATATACGGTTAAAGCCTGTATGTTTTAGTGTTGTTACAGCTCCAACTATCGCAGTCCTCTGCTGGACTAAGCCATGTCTCTAGTACATGGTTTTCCGCCTTTCGCATTCAGTCTGTCTGTCCGTCTAAAGCCGAGGTCCGACGGCCTGTCGCGGCCAGGCGCGCGACCACGCCTGCCGAGGCCTGTCGGCCTGAATGTTCGGCAGGGCGCGCCAGGCCGCGACAGGCCTCGACAGGCCGTGGGATCCGACTAGGCCAGTGGTGGGAATGCTTGACACGGGAAGCAACAGGCCTCGACAGGCGTGGCCGCGTGCCAGGCCGCGACAGGCCTCGACAGGCCGTGGGACCGTGCCTTAATAATGCTTGTCGCATAACGTAATGCGTGGAACTTCTTCGTTCCGTCTTGTTGTGCTGTAGTGATTGGGTGCGCTTACGCATTCGTGCGTGACGCCGCCGCCACACCAACGCAACGCGACAATCGAGAGTGAGGTACGCGCCGCGTTCCACGCTAATGTGGAGGTGGACTTCTTAGGAATAGTTTCATTGCTTCCTTATGCGTATGGTTGGCAATTAAAATAACTTTAAACATAAATGTTTCCTCTGCTGTGCAGTGACTGTTGCTAGTGTGGTACAGGGTCGTACGGTAGGCCGCACGTTAGTGGTAACAAAACCAGTATAAGCTGGCCCTTTATTCTGTGGCAGCATCTACATCGCCACATGCGAACTACGCATTACACTGATGTCACACAGAATCCTGCATCGCGCAAGCAGTTTACCGCGCGACTAGCATAATTATATACAACGTCTCGAAATCAATCGTCGGGCAGTAGCCCACGAGTCACAACACCCGTCTGCACGTCTGACCACAATAGAAACGGGTTTTGTCGACGAAAAAAATTACATTGTCTATTCTTCCGTCGACAAAACCCGTAGAAAACCCGTTTCTATGATTGTCATGCTACGCGTCCAGGTCGGAGGATCCTCCCTTTTCTATAGAGGATCAAGAGGATGGGTGAACTTTACACCCTATTCCTCATAGCTCTATAATTATGTTGTATCTCCGACGTAACGGCCTACGATAGTTACTTAAAATTTACCTAATGTTAGTTCGTAACCGTTAACCTTGGGAAGTAGGGTCCTATTCACAGAGATTATGTAAAGAATCGAACCACCTTACTATTGTCTTCTATTGAAAGTCTTCCTAAGACTTTATATTTATAAATACGTTACGTGAACCAGGATATAGTTTATAACACCATGATAATACCTCTGCGATCTATAAAATATCTTCGGAGTTTATGAAAATATATTTCACTATTGAGATAAGTAGATAACTCATATAATCAGAATGTCTGATAAATTCGATATTTTATTTCCACGGTCAGTTTCACGCCACTCAATTGAATCCCAAAAAGATACTTCCAGTCCATTGTCAGTCTATACGTATACAGAATAGCAACCGGCGATTTGCCCAAAGAATTCGCTCACACATAACGTATCTCCATCCTTGTCGGCGGTCCATTGTGTTGTCAGCAGCCGAGTATTATCTGGTCAATCGATCTTATCAGCCGCTCAATGATCGACGGATCGATATTACTCACCCGCTATTGTCTTGGAATGTTCTGTATTTCGTTTGCAGTCGAATCATAGTGTAGATGATATTTAGATGTTGAGTTTAGAATAATTTTTAAATATAAATACGAATAGGAGAAGAGCAGAAACGATGGACGGTATATATTGATATATATACTTATACAAGGTCCCATTAAAATAGATGGACAAATTTTAACACAGCGTTTAGTACGTCTAGCCAAATATATCCAAGCAAAAAAAAACATTGATTAAAGTGATTTTATTTTGACCTAAAATAATAAATGGCAATGGGTAAACAACATTTTCTGTGTATTTTCGTTAAGTGATTTCTTTTCTTGTAAGTATTTAATGCGTTTTTCTATTATTTTTTTTACCATTGTTCTTATTTTGGCGGTTTGAATGATTGCTAGAAGTTTGTCCATCTATTTTAATGGGACCTTGTATATATCAATGGATGGACTGCGTGAAAGATGTTATGGCCACAGAATAGTAAAGAAGGCGCTCTCCGCATTTTAGGTATGAAGCTGGGCTCGTCTTGCCGGGCCAATTCAGTGAGCATAACGTAGTCAGAAGATATAAGAGTTACACGATAGAAAGAGAGGCAACTACTAGGTGAACATAACTTTAGGTAATTAGCGCTGTGCCACCTGAATTGCACTTTATTGTGTCGTGGCAAGAGTCGGCTTTTATTTAAATGATTTGGGTTAGGGGCTGGAGAATGATGATGATGTTTTAAAATTTTGTATTGTAGATTACGTTACGATAGATGTGTTATTAATGTTTAGTATCAGGGCGACCGAGCCCTGCTCTGGTGAAAATAGAGAATGCTCATTTAATAGTATAGGAAAGTTCATACTAATTCCATGCTGCCATGATTGTAGGTACTTACTACTTACTAATTCCATGCTGCCATGATAGTAGGTACTTACTAATTCTATGCTGCCATGTGATTATTCTAAGGTGTCATTATTCTGGTCCTAAACGTTTGGCGACCGAGCTCTGCTCGGTTGAAAATACGGAGAAAACAATTTTTCCCAGTTATGAGACCTACCTAGATCGATTTTTCGCCCCTGTAAAGCCCTATATTACAACTTTCATACAAATCGTTAGAGCCGTTTTCGAGAACGTGATTACAAATATTGCTCGTTTAATAGTATAGGATATGGTGGCAGTTCTGGAGACATTGGTCCTTTGGCATTGCTAATTGGGTACCTGGGTACCTATTTCAAGAAGCACCAATGAATTTTTTCTCCGTTCTGGGAAAGATGTTCAATGGTAGACCGTGGTGGTATTATTTTACAGTTTATTATCTGTTGCGTAAATAGTTTGTTTGATAGCTATTTTATTTAGATTCAGCTGGCGAGCATCGAATGGTATTCTGGCATTGACGTTTAGCTAAACCTCGTTAAGGATTTTATAATGCCATTAGAATCTAGCCGGCACTCCCCTTCAGTGAGTCCGTAGATGGCAATAGAAATAAAGAGATCTAAAGGTTACATACCTTGTGTTGAAAAAGTAATAAAAAACACTATTAATTCAACAAAGAACATACAAAGACTTTGTATATTTATTGATTTTATTGTACTTGATATAAGAAATATAAATTATTCAAAGGATATTCATTTATTTATATTTTTTTATTTGTTTATCCGTTCGAAGCACAGTCAGGTTGCACAAATCAGCTTCCGTGACATTGAAACGTATTTATTGTACAGTACATGGTGCTTTTAAACATAATTTACCCAGTGACCCATGTGCTAATCAAAGCTCCGGTTAACATGAGGTTAATGTAACCTTCGTAAGGTAAACGTAATGCTGTCATTTAACGATTTGTGATTTGAGAGTAAGGTCATTCGCATTGTCGGCATCATGATGTGTCAGATGTTAAGTATTGGAGTATGAGTTTGATTGTGATTATTTATTCATACTTCACATATGTTATGATAGAATGACGTCATCTTTGATCTATAATTAATTTGCCATTCAAGGCGTTACGATTAAAAACGTTTATGTCATAGGTCGATGCTCTATAAACGATGCGAATCTTTTTCCGACATTTTCTGTCTCATTCAGAAATAAGATAGGACTCTTATTAATAATCAAATTTATAACTTTCTTATTAATGTATTTTATTTCTTTTTCTATTCTCGTTTATCTTCATGACTACTGTCTTGTAAACTTATCACTGTCTCTAGAACTTCAGATATTTTTGAGGAAAGTTGGAAACTGCACATCTTCAGCTTGAGTAGAAAATGTGAAAGTGTTGGTCAAAAATGACAACCATGTAAAGTTGTAGAGAGCCAATGATTTTCTACTATAAATAATGTGGTTGGTTACATAGAGGAAATGGCATGTCACACGGCACATTCAACTAGAATTTATATAATTATATTAAAAGATAATAAAACGCGTATCGGAAAGCGTAGTGTAGGAACCACGACCCCAGCGGGGGACGTGGGGTCGTGGTTCCCCAGCTAGATAGAACTACGACCTTAAAAAGCTGGCTGGGACAGACTGGATGCGGAAGACGGCGACAGGGTGTTGTGGCGCAAAATACGACTTTATATGTTATATCAATAAGGTTTCATTTTGCTCAGATCCTGAATATAATAGGACATCTGAATTCATTTCGTGTTTTCACACGACTAGCAACGAGTGGCATCAAAATAACAATTTTATTATGTTTCTTTTCGCATACAATTTATTTATTTTGTAATTATTTACCGCATACTAAATAATTGGGTACCTATGTTTAAATTTAAATTCTCGCTTGCAAAATTCTTTGGCTGTACGAATATAAAGCGTTATTAAAATTATATTCAAATAAGCATCGAATATAAATTCAGTCCGTATTACAATATTCATCCAACGAACACGCTGCCGTCGTCGTCCAAAAATTTTGACAGCTGTCACAATCATTGTCACACCGTGCAAATTTCGTAAAGGTTTTCCTCCGTTGTGACAGAGCGACATATCGCAACCGTGCCGCGTTGCTCGCTACAATAAGTAATTAATTTGCACCGTGATTAGTCGGTGCAGTGTGCATTACAAAATGTGTTGGCTGTTGCATAGTTTTGTGGCAATGTGGTTGTGTGCCACCGCCTTTTGATTGCGATGATGCGTGCTTTGCGAATTAGATTTTGAGAGATGTGTTTGTGGCGCTAATTTGTACGGGTTTAGTATGCTGTGCTTTTATAAATGAATTGGTATTTTGGTACTTACGGGTTTCCGGGTTTCAGTTTTATAGCTGCGGCCATCTAGTGCACGAGATCCCTTAGTAATTCAGAACTCTATCTAGCTTCTAAATTATTAGTAGCTGCATTTTTCTCCGCTGATTCTTTTTCTTGTTGTTGCATGAGCTATTGTTTTCGAGACCAGTGATTAATAAGTAAATATAAACAATACAATATTAGATTTAGTAAACAATGCATATTTTGAATTTGTTCTTTTATGGAATGGCGTAATATCAGCTATTCTAAATGAGTAAGTGCAAAATTAGTAAACAGAACTACTTTGGTATTTAATTGATTTATTACGGACTTGTATTAACTCATTAATTTAGACGGGTTTTGTAACAGCACTAAATACAGATCTTTAATAAATATAATAATTAAAAAGCTTAACGAAAAATTAAGCTAATTTTTGTGGGTGTTTGTAGGTAATAAGAAATCTGCAAAAGTCATTGTCTCACGATTTTGTTTTATAGTCATTCAGGTTATTATACCATAAATCAAACCACACAGTTCTTTTTTATTCACATTTAATGAGACATTTTGATACGAATTTCCAGAAACTAAAAGAGCTATAAATGTAGTCTTTCTCGAATATTTTGTTTAGTATTCCGAGTAGATTGTATCGTATTGTTCTGAGGTACGGCGATATAAATTTTGCGTAAACAATGCCGGTGGATGCCAGGGCGTCTGCCGCCTGGTTCTACGAACACTTGGCAATAATACAGATTTGCAATATATTACTTGACGCAAATTTATGTTACCTTCACAGTGGACTGACCCAGCTTGCCCAGATTTTAAAGTAAGGGTCTCTCTCATCATTTCTATTGCGCAAAATCAAATACCTTTTCTACGACTTTAAAAGTCTATACCTGACTTTGATACATTCATATTCATGCAATCGTTTTTTTCATACTTTTGACGTACCTACACACTTCCGTGTTTATATTCAAATATTCAAATATTTTATTTTATTTCGGAATTACATACATCCATATATTGTTAGTAGTAGTATAACTTAGCCTAATGTTAGTATTAAATTAAAATTTACAATAATAAACAAGCAGTGCACCGCTTATTTGGATAAGTGTGTATGCACACTTACCCACCTTCGTAAGAGGGGAGAGTCCCACCTGTCCGCAAACACATTCAGGATGCCATTGGAGGAGGAGCGCAAGCGTGCCATCATGGAAGCACATCGCTTCCGCATGATCGCAGCGAACCCGTCGACGCACGCTTCCGCGAACATCCCTGACGCGCTACAACGCCACGGCAACCCCAAAAGCACCCTGAATGCGTTATTGTACTGTACGCGCAGGTCGCTGTATGCCCGCTGGGTATACTTGGTCCACAGGCTGCACGTTTATTCATACATATATTATTTATAAATAATGTGTACATAACTAGGTTCATTCAACTTAAATATTCACGAGATGATGTATTTCAAAATTTTCAACAGTAGGTACTTAGTACTTAATACATATTTATTGCAAAAAACTTCGGCATTGCTTTTCACGTAAACGGCTCGAGTGTGGTACTTTTTGCCAGCAGTTTTATGTCTCAATTCTGTATACAATGCATTTTAAAGTCGACATTGATGTACGCAAGAGTTATTTTGCCATAAATATGTCGATTCCCTCGCTTTTTATGATAGTAACGATTGATCCGTTATAACGTGATATTTTATGGAATTTCGTGTGTGTTGGATGTTTACAAAAATCATTGTTGTTTATATACAGAAATAACGGTGCTTTTTATGCGACGAAAATTATGTTGAAAAGTTAAATTTGAAGGTATTTCATACAAATAACAATGTAAATAAGTTGTTTATCTAAAGAAAAACTTAGAAGACAGGGTCTTTGCTTTGTTAATCGAGGTTATTTTTGACAGATTAGTTCCCAATTAACCATACGAGTAATTACGCTTATTACGAGTATAGTAGGTACCTTAAGTCCGTTTATTGGCGGACAAACGGCCCACTTAATCGTTTGACTAGTTAAAATAATAATTACCTACGTCCATGTTTTCAATCGTGTACATACTTGACACGTGTGTGAAGGCTGTTGCAATTTGTCAATTGATGAGCCCAAGTGTCGAGAGGTCATGCTGTGTTTGTACAATTAGTACCGTTCAATATTTCTTGTTATGTAACTTGTAAATGTAAGACTTGGTCCTAGGAGTCCTAGGTGGCGGAGGATAGCGATACAACGTTAGCGTGCCATTCCGAATTTATCTATATGGCGGAGGAGGGTATTGTGTCTCTTTCGTTATTATTAGCCATATTTTAACTACTGTGGGCGTACTGTGGGTAGTTATTGCAGTTATTGCGTAATAGACAAACTGTTTACATTTCAGATCAAATTATAAATTACTATCATTTCAGATCAAATTATAAATTACTATCAAACTAATCACGCTAGCAATTCACACACTGTATATACACGACACAACTATTCTATTCGGAACGCGCGACATGCGACGGTTTCTAAACGTCTTCACTGCTTGACCGACGCCGATGAAGTCTGCTTAGTACCGGCCGGTTCGAATGTTATATTGTAGACTCTGTCGAGCGACGCTAGGCGGCGCTGGCGTCCCGATTTGTCAACTCAGTAACATCATAAAAATAAATAAAATTGACGTGTCTGTTTGTAATGTCAAAATAACAGCTTTTTACTAAATGCATATGAAAATATATAAGGTAGTACTTTTCCAAAAAAAAAAACAATTTTAACTTTTTTGTCTGTTTGTTCCGGCTAATCTCCGAAACGGCGGGACCGATTTTGACGGGACTTTCACGGCAGATAGCTGATGATAAAAGGAGTAGCTTACTTTTATTTTAGAAAAAAAATATTTAGGGTCCATGCGGGCGAAGCCACGCGCAGCAATTAGTTTTTTATAAAGAACACCAACAGCATAATTCAAATTTTCTTAAGTTTTTAGCAATTTACAAGTTACTATCAGTTTGTATGTTGATCTAAACATGATTCGCGGCCCTTATCAAATGTTTATTTATAGAATTATAATCATAAAAATCAACAATACAACTCTCTAAGTTCATATAATCCTATTGAATGACTATTTCATGAAATCATGATATTTGAGGATTACTGATACGAATACATTTACGGATTTGGTTTGCTGATCTAATGATTATAATTCTGTAAAGCCATATTTGTTACGGTCGCGAATCATAT
The DNA here is from genome assembly GCA_914767755.1 of Agrochola circellaris. Classification (NCBI taxonomy): domain Eukaryota; kingdom Metazoa; phylum Arthropoda; class Insecta; order Lepidoptera; family Noctuidae; genus Agrochola; species Agrochola circellaris. Next base: position 4,187,531 of record OU611853.1, read on the forward strand.
TTTAATCAACATTTATGACCTGACACTGACTTGCAAATACCAAAAGAAAGAAAGAAAGAAAGAAATTAAATTTATTTGACTCAGGTTAAGGCACAAAATATTGACACAAAACCAAAAAAGGTAACTTTAAATAATTTTGTGTGCCTCACGGCTGCGCCAAAGAGGCCCAGTTTAGCATAAATGCCAGACAACTAGTGTCTGACGCTGGTTTTCAACTGGATCGTATTAAGAAAGATAATTTGAATTCGCGGGCAACCTTTTCGCATCCCCCTTAATAATTAATGATTAGGTATGACAATTTAACTTGTCAGCCAAGATATTAGGCTACATTAGCCACATAAGAACACGCGCTCGTAACCCAATAGCCGTTAAAAACAGAAATGGTGACGGTAGCCGAAATCGACATGGGAATATGATGATTTATGATAAAGTCGGGAACCAAGTCGCTTAAAAAGAACTAAGGCACAACCGTGGACATTTGCGGTGAACCACTATTCACCCTTATAATAAGGTTGAAAAAAGTTCACCGCTAATGTCCGCGATGGTACATCTACAGTTCGTTTTTTAATCCCAGACACTAATTTGACAGGTGCAAATGTCAAACCAAATTGAAAAAACAAACAACAATCACGAATGTCCAATTAGTCACCGGGATTAAAAAAACGTACTTTAGACAGGTCGACTGATTTTAGAACGTCTTACCTATTATAGTATCAATTGAATTTGACTGCTGTTGAGGAAGCTCATGTCAATAAATCAATTTGGCTGAGTGCTGTTGAGGAAGCTCATGTCAATAAGTCAATTTCTAATGACGATGGTCACGTCAGTTTGTCACATAAGTACAGGAGGCGGTTGTGTAAGGTATTATGTGAACGTGTTCATTGAATGGTCAAAACACAAACAAAGATACAACTACTGATTTCGTAACACGTGAATGATTATGGTGAATTGAAGACAACGGTACATGTTTCAAGTTTTCTCCGTAGGTGCTTCTTCATATAAACTTAATATCCATTCATCCGAAGATTTGTTACGACTAAGAATATTTATCGAGTCATCAAACTTGATTGACGTCCGTACATTTTTACGATCAATTATAGATCTTCCTGAAGTGAATTATCTTCGGAAACTCTTTCCTGTATATCAACAAAAAGAAAGTGTATGAACCCTGTTCTTCTTTTGTTTTATTCCGTTTATCAGTCAGGAAACTAAAATAGGCCAATAACATACTCCAACTTCATAAATAGCAGTTAGTTTAAAGCTTTAAGTTTACTAGTTATAAATAGGGATGCATCTGATACCGATACCGATGCCGATGCCGATATATCGGCAATACTCGAAGTTTGCCGATATATCGGCATCGGCGATATTTTTATGGCCGATTCAACGATACTTTTCAAATTTCACGCTTTAAAAATGTAATGTAACCGCGCGTGTCGTCTCATCTATTTCGTTGCAAACGAGGCACGAGTGTCTTGTTTCGCCCGTACACTTTGGCCTCGCACTCGCTTAACTATCCCATTTCGCTAGGTTGACTGTTGTCGTACGTAGTATTTTTCGGTTTTCCATGCAAATAAAATTAAGAATTACATAATTGTAATTAGTTTGTGTGTGCATATCATTTAAAACTAGTCGTTTGAGTCAAATAAATAGTAGTCATGTTAACTTCAAAACACAAAAGTGCTATAAGGAATCATTTTGAAATTTCGATCTAATCTCAACCTGTCTATAGTTTTAAACGGTTTGATTATTTTGTCGTGTTATTTGTTCTTTTTATATGAATTAAAAAAATAACCTGACTTTATTTATTTAGTTTTATTTATTTTACCTTCATTTTTGAATTTAATAAGCGTATCGGTATCGGTATCGCCGATATTTTTATAAGAGCATCGGTATCGGTATCGTATGGGCAAAAAGTCGTATCGAGGCATCCCTAGTTATTAACCTAAGCTAGCCTTAACTTTCGTCTTAGCTTTCGCGAATGCTAAACGTTTATGTACCGATTGTTTGTAGACAAACTGGTCAAGTGTGACTGGTGACGTTGAGTGGTCTCTAAACTTTATTGGCATTGTATCTTTTGCGGTCAGGTCTTAACCTTGTCGCGGGGCGAACTTTGAAAGTTGAAATGAAGATGTTATTGCTTTTGTTCAATGAATTGTGCGTGAGGTTCATTATTGTCAGCACGTTTTCTCTGTATGCGGTGATTGATGAGTAATCCCTTGTACTTAGATAGTTTCCCTATTTACAATGTTGTATTAAGGCTTCCGTAACCTTGCTATACATTGAAAATAATGTTTCTAAATCAGGGAAAATGTTACTGCTTATGCACTGAGCAAAGAAAAATTGTGAGCATCATAATAAAATTAATTTGATTGGAAAGAATCTAGTGACCTACTAATGAACACTTCAGTATAAGCTCACACGAAAGCCAAAACAAAACTTTGTAAGAAATTCTTGAGTGAGATCACAGCTTACATTCTCAATTGTACAAGCATTGATGTCATAGTTCAATAGTCAATAGGCTGGACCGGTTGAGTCACGCTGGTGTACCCACTACTTGTACACCCGTCAGATTTAGCGGCGATAACAGGTGAAATGTGAAATCGACGCAACTTAAAGTTTTGTTCTATGAGTCTTGAAGGGGAAAACTGGGAATGCGTTACTATGAGGTTTAATAATAAAATTATCACAAAAAAAAACATGATTGGATTAATACAGGAAATTAAGTTTTTTTTTATTAAATGTGAACTTCATATCTTATTTGATTATATTCCCCTGACAGTGAAAGAGGAACAGAGGGTCCTGGATAAGTTTTAATCAAAAGATACCTTAGGCTGGTGATTATTTAAAAGAAGGAAAGACACAATGTAATTCCAATTTTAAGAGCTTTGACACTGATTCGAAATAGAATTCTGATCAGTCAGCTATACATTAGAGATGTAACGAATGCGGGCGCCAATCGACGCCAATGAATGCGCACATGTCACGTAAAAAAAACTGACGCGGACAAAAAGACCAATCAGAGATGGACAGCAAAGAAATTACGGACACACGTATCAATGTACTGGTTTAACACTAATTACATAATAAATAATTGAGGTCAACACTATTTACTAGTGATGTAACCAAGTTGTATCGATGCTAGATCCGGCTGCCGCTGCCGGTTCCGATCTGTTCATACGTAACTCGATAGTGCACTATAACTCTATTAGATGGGCGTGTTCAAACACAACAATCGATTTAAAGTATCGATATTGATTATTTAATAGATGATTTGTCGGGATTTATGAGGTTATCATTATTAAAGAGTTCAATCAATCGTAATTTTTGTTTATATTTTCTTTACGATTCTGTTCAAGCAAATGACTTCTTCGTTACATTCATCCTAATAAGAACGACGGTTGACTTTTGGTGTCCTTATTGACCCGATAGTTCTTATGTCCGAGACCCTAATGGGTGACTACGAACTATACGACCAAAGTAATTGTGGTCAGCAGTTTATCAAGCATGATTATGTTATGCCATTTTACTGGATTGCCAACTGTCTCAGTAGAATTCAGCCAAGCTCGCTCTTTTACATATGAAACGTAAATTATAGCTGGCAGTACAGTTATGTTATTCAAAGGATTCAAAGCCAAATTGGCACATCAAGTTATTCATGACCTTTTTAACTGGGTTTATGTATAATGCATCTTAGTTCTGTATAAAATTATGGCTGAAAATTCCTGCCAGAACAAAAATATTATGAAGACATCACTTTGTTATTGTTTTGCTGCTGCATCTGATAAAGCAAGTCACAACGATAAGAAGAAACCAAAGCATTTAGCAGATGACCCAATTCATGCAAAGTTTTTCTCTGCAACAGTAGCATTTAATTTAACTCTTGCAATAACAATATCGTCTTCAGCACATTCAAATGTTTATTGTCAACTATTAATATTTTACGTTCGTTCTCTTTCCGATTAGGTTTATTTTCACACAGTTTCAATAAATTTACATACAAATTGATCAATAATGCACTTTTATTATCGTTGTGTTTCTAGTCCGTCTGTGCGATGTGAGTGTGACATGAATTATTCAAACTTTCTGTGGCATCGTTCGCTTCAATAAGGGCATCTCGATATGTTGTAGAATTCACAATATATATTGCTTGTTTACTTTTTATTGTACTGCACTATTTGGATCACGGATCTGTGTGCTACTTTTTTGAAGTTGGTATTTATCATTGTAAAAGTTTTTTATTTTGTTATAGCTTTGTTTGTTTGTTTGCTGTTACTTATATTGGTAAATTATCAATAGGCAGGAAATAGGCGTCAATATTTGGGGAAAGTGGTCAATAGACAAACGTAACTATGGATTATGTGAGAAATGATATATGTGATGATATGTGTAGATAGGAAGGAAGCAAACACCAAGATGATAGTGCGGCTCATAGTGATATACGTAAGAAAAAGACGAACCTACTTTACCGAAGCCACGGAGACCAAGCCTCAACAAATTGGGGTAAGGGTAGAAGGTTGATGGCCAGACTATTGACGCAGTTGATTAAAATAAATATATTAAAGCCACAACTTGAAATTCAATTGCCACTCAAAGAGAGATACAGTATGCGTTAACAATATAAAAATGCATTAACATTTTATAAACTCGCTCACACTTTGATTGAAGCGAAAGCTTTGGTGATCTTACATAATGATACAGCTAATAAGGAAACTGCAAATTTGTAATGCCTAGATCATTAATACTGATGTAATGTAACTGTAATAAAAATATATCGCGAGTAAGTGATCGCTGTAAAACATGTCTGAGCAGACTGTTATAAGACATTTATGATTAATAAAAAGTTAGTTGATGCCGGTTATAAAGCTTGTTAAATTAAAGTTGAGTTACTACTGTATAGTGTTGTAGGTAGATTTTGTGCGTGTCATGATAATGAAGATGATCTAAAATATGTAATTCTGATTATCCTGATGGGATTGTTATTTGTAAATGTTTCCTAAATCAGCAACTATATGCACTGTTTCCTTTTTAGGGTTTTCTAAACTTGATCAGTATTTTGAATGCCGTCATCATCAGATAAGTAAGTAAATGTTAGGTATTAGGTAGGTACAGTAGATTTTTTTTACGTATGATAGGATAATTCTAGTTTAGCCGCTGACGTGGTTAAAATACATGCCAGTCAGCAACCTGACAGCGGGGTTTACTAACCAACCAGTGTTCTATATGAATGATTTGATGATTCAATATAAATCGGCAACTACATTCTTAGCTTAATCATGATGTGGAATTTAGTTTCCTAATTTAAATATTTGAACTTATAGAACCGTGAACCATAGATCACCCAATGTAATTCGTTTATAGTGACGGTTGCCAAAAGTAAACCAAGCTTATGTAAGTAATGATTGATGTTATACCAATTTACTAATAACGCATCAAATCGGTTTTTGTTCGTAATTACTTTATGCTAATGTCGAAGATGTCAAGGATTTGATGAGACCTTAATTTAATCTGTATAACTGAGATCAGTCTTCGAAATAAGCGCGCACGCACTTAAAAATAATGATGCAATTTTCATTCTTGGTTGGCTTTAAACTATGTAGTTTTTATGATAATTAGTATTTATAAGTTTTATTTTCACTTATAATTCTTTACTTTTTGTTCATATACCACCAGTTATGTGACTGTTGGTTTAGTAAAGGCATCTTAAAAAAAAACTTTAAACTTTAGACAAGAAAGGATACGAATTGAAGCCTAAGTACAAGTAAAGAGCTTGTAAGTACATATTTACTTTTGGGAGTAAATACTAACACACAAAAATGTCTTGTAAATCTGTCTGGTTCACACAAGTCAGTATTGTATGTCTGTTTGTTATGTGCTTTGTGAAATGTCGCGGGAGTGCTGAGACAACACTCTATGTCAACAGTCTAGTGTTTGTGCTGAGTTCAGATGAGTGTATCGTTGATAAGAGTTAGAGATAACACATTTGATTCTGTAGATGCAGGCTCCTCTGTTCACATTTTTACATATTTTCTTTCTCTGAAAGAAGCTTAGCTGGTTTCCAATCTATGGTTAGTAGGAGTTACTTCCCTACTTAAAAAATCTTGCTTTTCTCATTTCCTGTACTTACTTATTTGGCATTACCAGTACTGTTCTTACTTTAAGTGATTTGCATTATTTTCAAAAGTAGTTTTGTATTGTGGAATTAAACTGTGGGTCGCTTGAATTTCTACTCGCAAGAAATCTTTTGAGAGAAATGTGTCAAACGCTTTCAAAACCAGCAAGTCACGAGAAACTTTGTGTAAACTTAAAGCTAAAGTAGGTACAAGATTATCATACTTCATGAGAAATAGTTTCAGCGAATATTCTCATTGAGTACAAAGAAAAATCTAAGATGAGTAACAAACTAGCCAGAATACTTATCTACACTAAACATCTTTTAGGTAAAAAAGGCATTTAAAATAAAAAGTGCTCTGGTATAGATGTTGACGAGAAAAACGAAAGTGAAGACTATTCATTCGTTGTGAAGAATTCGCGTAACTGTGACAATATGCGACTACCTTAAGTAAGTGGTTTAGCTTAGCCATGAGAACGACGTTATAAGTTTTGACGAAGACATTAAAAGTTTCTGAATGTAAATATCAATATACAATATAGATTGATATTTAAACAGGTTGAAAACTTTGGACAAGACATACTCTAAAACTGTAATTTTTAAAATTTATATTGCAATTTCTCCTTCTTACCGTCACGTCCCTTTGTTCCCATCTAAAACAACAGTCCTTTCGATAGCATCATAATACATTCCTGTAAGTCTATTCACACTAACATTTTGGCCATCATATTCACTTTCACCACATCCTAGTAGCCGCGCACCCATCCTACGTGCTTCCCATGCTAACCGTACCCTCTTGACACACTACACTTGACGCTTGAAAGTATATATCTGTTACACTTATAGCAGTTACATTGTTTTTGTGTGGAAACTTAGGAATAACATTTTAGTTATAACTTTTTGGATTTGGTAAAGGCTTTCGACACACCTTTGTTTTGCTGTGGTGAAAGATTTGTCTTGTGTGGTTATTGCAAGGTTATTGTTGATGGATGGTGTCGTGATCTCTGAATTCTCCGATGTTAGTCCTGTTGTTGCTTGTTTATCTATTCTTTGATAAATTTCACTATTATTTGAAAGTCAGTCCAGTCTTTTGCTAATCGTACGTTTAAATTCTTCTTCTCGTACTTCAACTGGTTGTTTATTATGATTAAAGCCAACTAGGAATACCCAAATCTCTTACTAACAGCAAAAAGCAAAAAAAACGGTGTCTTCAATTACTCCGCTATTTATAACCACCTACTTCGAACCGCGAAATTAATCACCCATGCATTTGAAGTTTAAACAGTTATCCAACACATAGACACACGCATTTCTTAGAGTTAGACCAAAGAAGTTAGAGAAAATATACAATAGAAGATTCGCCCTGCCGCGTCAAAAGATGGTCGCGTTTTTGTTTCGTTTTGTCACATCTGACACACACAATGTCGCAGAGATTTAACTTGATTGTCATGGAAACGCCATTATTATGTAAGCTCTTCTTAGTATGGACACATTTTCGCGCGACCTAGGATGGTAAGGGCAAATCTAACGATTTAAATCTTTGGCTTAGACGCTACAAACCGGCTGAACATCGAAACATCACATTCGGTTATCATACCTTTATGATCAATTCGCAACAGTTCAACAAATGCCGAACTAAAGTTCAGAGGAACAATAGCTCATTTTGGTGTCGAAACTGACGCTAAACTAAATCATGATGGGTGTGCATAAATTACTAAGTTCAGATAAGATGGCTGTCCGCGGGTAATTAATTAGATTAAAACTTCTGATATTGAAATGCTCGGATTCAAAGTTGAGTGAATTCGTGGCTAATAGATAAATCTAGGTTAGCTTTATCTAATGCTAAGTGCCTTGGTCAGAAATATTTTATTCTAATCTAAGTAGGGTTTGGATTGACCTAATATTTACAAATATTTGTCCGTTATATGCGTTTCCGATCTCTCTTGAGTTTTCCGTCTCAAGTAGTAGCCTTGTGACATTCCTTACCAAACCGCGTTTGAAGATTTGCTTGCGCTGCGCAAGAATAGTTTTCATACTTGAACATTATTATGTTTGTATGGAAACTATTCTACATTGTTTGATATACAAATCCATGTAAATACCTAGTTCAGAATTCTGCTTAATATCCTCAAATAAGTGTTAAATAAACTTACTAATTTCCTTAAACAACAAGAAAAGAGGAAACACAAAAGTAATAAAATCCGCATGTAATAAGATAAGTTTTATGCCTGTAAATTATAATGTTAACGCCAATTATACGTATTAAGTTATTAGTCAAGCTAGAAAGTTAAAAACAATTACTACCGTTTTAAAAATAACTAATATTAAAAGTACAGTTATGAACACGCTTGCTTATTATGTAGGAGTCACGATTTTAATTCTATTCAATAAAGATTTTTATTATGAAGAAAGTTTACTTTATAAAGTAACGTTAAAATAAAGATACAAAATTAATGTCATTGCTAATACTTAGACTTATAAACCTGGGACATAGCACAGCTTGATCCATTCACTGAAGAAGCTCTAAGTCTATATGCATTGAACTCATTGATCATCCCGCCTCACTTTACCAACAGCAACTTATCAATGCCTTGATTCAGATCAGTTCTGAATTCCTGATGAAATTGTAGAAAGTTCCTAGACAAAGTGACAACGTGATAACGATGATGGAATAAATAAATATGTACGGGGCTGACATAAGATAGGCACCGTAAAGCTTACATGTCAATTTTGTTGAAAGTTGTTATACTAAAAGCTTTGAAAACGATTACCACTTGTCTAGGCCCTCTGGTCCTGCAACTTAGTAAAAGTGTAGGTAGACTTTTAGCTTTACACCCAACATGCGTGGGATTGGAAGCATAATTTACACACTGTATTATATTACCGTTCTGGTAAACTACAAAGTCTATCGAATCGATTTTCTCAGAACAAATGTAAACGGATCTTATTTTGTCCGTTGCCACATATAGTTCTCTAATCACATTAAATAAATTGAAATACGTAGACATTACAATAACATTAAATGTCGCCAGTTGTTTCACGGAAAGGAACTTAAAATGTCGGCTTGCGACGGACTGTGCAATTTCTTTAGATTGTGTCTCATTGTATGTCTTATTATTTATCAACTGTGGCTTGCGATTTAACATAGGCATGTTAATTCACTTCTAAGTTATTGCGTTGCCTATAGTTCAATATAATTCTTGCACAAACAATAGAATAGAAATTGATTCATTACAAGCAGCAAGTTTGTCTCGTCAGATTTTTCACTTGACCGTGATTGGATATAATACAGTGTTAAAAATTAAAATAAATTCTATATTTATGATTCAGTATTATTAACAATTCAAAATTTTACGTGTTTGTTTCTTTAAAATGTATCTTCAATCTTCATTTCTTGTGAAATTAAAAGTCATCGATATGAAATATAGCCTATTATGGTATTATTGTATTTGTTTTTATAGCTAAGGCACCTTCTTCAACAATATGGCCGTGGCATTTCATCTCTTTTGTTCAATTTGGCCATTAAAAATTGCATTTAACTGTATAATAAGATTAGCTTTGTTTGTTTTCAAACCCTGTCAAATAGCGAATGGGCAATTAAAATCATCGTTATGCAAAATGTTATTAAAACTTCTAAAAGGTTCTTATTAATGGTTATCAGCTTATGCAATACATTTAAGTGGTGTTATGAAGTTTTAAACTGGACTTAATGCATCCAATTTGACTTAATCACGACGGTAAATTTGATGTAACAGCTATTTGAGTTAACGACTTAGGTATGTGATTGATAGCTAATTAATGGACCGTTCTTGGAGCTTGTGCTTTAACAAGAGTAAGGGGTGCTACATACATGATATTATTATGTTCTGGTCGGCAGCATCATCATCATCATCAGCCAATAGTAGTCCACTGCTGGATATAGGCGTCTTCTATTGCACGCCATCTAACTCTCATCCAGTTGCTACCAGCTACCCTACGAAGAACGTCGCTCCACCTAACCTGAGGGCGTCCTACCTTACCTTTGCCGTCAGCATGATTCGGCATCATTCGCCACAGCCGGTCGCGCAAAATCGAATGTATAAAACGTGTTGCTTTTGATGTCCCATAAGATTATACTAGCTATAAGCTAGCTATAAGTAATTATACTAGCTATAAGTAACAAGTGAAATTATAAATTAAAATTTAAAAAACTTCTACTTTTCTCTTTCCTACTTAATCACCAGACCCTGTTCATGGATGTATCTATAACCTATTCATTGAGACCATTCCAATGAGCCCGAACACGATCCCTGTGCTGTAAGTTGGCCAAGGAGTTAGATATCCTGCAAATTCCAGGTGATGCTGCAGCATCATTTCAAGGTTACTATGTTCTTCTAATATCGTTGAAGTAACAGAATACCAAATTTCAAATTCATCAGACCTATGGAAGACGCTCACATCCATTCATCAACTAGAAAAGTGCTGATAATCTTCAAACAGCTAACTGATTTTAATAAATCAGGTTTTCTAGGGATGGTTCTTAGACATCTAAGAACCATCGCTAGAAAACCTGCATCCAAATAAAAAAAACCGCATTCAAATCGGTTCACCCGTTCTAGAGGTGCCACAGACAGACACACATAGCGGTCAAATTTATAACACTCCTCTTTTTGCGTCGGGGGTTAAAATTAATACCAAATGTCCTAGAACAAGTGTTCCAAAAATACATAGTTTCCAAGATAACATAACACTAGACTCTCGATGTTTGTATCTAAGTTTCATTGATAGTAAATCATTTTCATTCAAACCAATCATTCATATTTAAAGCTAAGAAATTGCGACGTTGTCATATTTCACGTAAGGGTGTTGTACATAAATAATCGCGACTTTGTCGAATTATTTTGTATGAAAAATATATAATAATATGACAGTTGATTCTTTGACATGGTCTCAGGAATACCCTAGAGTTATGAGATATGAAAAGGAATACAAATTGTATATTGCCGCCCGGCTGTCCCAACTCGTGGCGAATCATACCGACCTTAACAAGTATTAAATTGAATAAGCTTTTATTTAAAAAAACTTGTTTGACTATCATCTGCACTACAAAAGCCGATAAGTACCTCAGACTGAGTGATCTTTCATGTTTTGCTCTTGAATACAAAGAAACGTCCCCAAAGAGTCCTTTGTAATTTTTGGTAAATAAATATGAATGAAGCAAACGAAGACTGAAACTGGTTTCTCAGTTGGTGTATTTTTAGTACCTAACAATGGAGAAGAAAGTATTGACTTTTATCAGGAAAATTGAAAGGCAAGTCCTTACCTACGCAATTTTTAACATGAATATTTATATATCAATTATAAAGGCGACGATTTGAACTAGTTTCTACTTTTTAACATAAGAATTCCCATTCACCGCAGCCGTCATGTTTCCTAGTCTGATCAGTTGCGTCAGAGCATCTGTCGGAAGAAAGTCGTTTGAGATAAACGTTTTCGCTTTTCCGTCACTCACTACTCTACATAAGGTAATACAGTGGCGAGCAGAAATATTACCCGCTGATATTAATATCACCTTTTGTAATAAAAATATAGTGTTATTTATAAGTAATAGCTTCTAGAAAATATTTCGCAAACTTGTGACATTTTAGTATCTATTTCTACAATACTAGTTTTGTCTGGTCATGATTCTGAAATGTCTAATATGTCGTATGCAAGTTGATGTGAATATTGTTGCGTGCGTGTTGCGTCTATCTGTTCCTGGTTGCGAAAAGTGATTTACAGATTACTCCATTGTATTTGTAACTGCTGCAGTCAAGTGAAATAGCGAGTTATTTGTGGTATTTTTTGTTGCATTTTCATAATTATCTGTAAAATTATGCTAATAGCACAGTAATTAGGATTTCGTACCAAAACGATGAAACTGGCTTCTTTTGTACTTGTTTAGCTCATTAAAGCCCCAATTTTAATTATCAGCTGATATTATGTAAGTTTTGTTTAATTGATTTGAATTTTAATGGGTTCGAAGACATTTGCTGTATTTTTCACACTCAGCGAAAATAAAATAAAATAAATAATTATGAATGGCAAACTTTCTTGCTCGTCACTGTAGCGAATTCACTCTCGCTGTCAAAACCCCGCTAAACATGAGCGATACCGTTATTACGTGCGCGTAGATATTGCGTGTGCGCAGCATCACGTTACGATCGGCCTTGACTGGCATGATCTTGTACGGTTTGATTTGCATGAGTTTTCATGCTATGAGAAATAGGTGATGCTGCGCGAATTTTGTTTTGGTTGGTTGTTTATTTAGTTCTAGTTTATGGCTTTTAGGCTAGCATGTGGGGCATTGGCCCCAAGAACCAAATTCAAGTTAGAAGTCGAATAGACGGTATTGACTATTGACCGTGTATTTGGCTGAACTAACAGCAGTATCAAATCGTGCATGTGCAAGGCTCATCTGAACATCTGGTAGGTTTGGGATGAATGCGCCAGTGGTTCCGCTCGCTGGCCATGGGCAGTTCGAAGAGCAGCGTGTAGTTTTATTCAGTAAGTCTGATAGACCCTTCCGCCTGGTCCAGGGTGGAGGTCATACGTACGGATTTCCACTCGAAAAAGATGGATTTTACATCCTCAACTCCCATCGTTCTCAAGTTACCCGAAAGTTCTTAACAATAAACCATGATCTAACATCATTTTCTCTTTCTTCCAGGGTCTGCCATCGTGGTCGCGCGGGCTGGAGGTGGCCGAGGCAGCCCGCACGCGCCTCGTGCGCTGGGCGTGTGGCGAGCCCCCGGCGGAGCCCGAGCCGCCACGTAAGAAGATGCCGCACGCGCTGCGCCGACGGTGGCCGCTGTGCCCTTGTTTACAGGTTAGTAAGAAGTTCTTTTAATTTAAAAAAGAAACAAAGATAGAAAAATATTTTTTGTGGGACACGCACAGGAAATACAAATAATAAAAAAGGAACTAAGCTAAGGAGCAGGATTAGATCTGTAGATAGATGTGTAACGCATCAATGTGTTTGTCTTTTCCCAACTCGATATCATGACCCGATTGTCTACAGTTTGCCCACAGCGTATTGTGACCTATTTCGGCCACATAATGAGAAGGGTAGATAGCGGCCTTGAAAAGCTGGTCATTGTTGGCAATACCGAAGGAAAGAGCACGAGATGGTCAGACCAAGTAAAAGAAGCTACGTCATCAAGCAATTTCAGCAGGTGGTGATGGTAACTTTGGACCGCAGTCGATGGAGGCTGATTGTTCGCTTAAAGGGGTCCAGTGACCACGATCCTCAGTAATGAAGGACCGATTGAAGAAGAGAGATGTGTATACGGTCTAGACTATAGATGATACTGCTGGTAGATTTCATGTTAAAGAAGTAGGCTCAAGTGCTGTGGTGTTTATCGTCTGCGTGGTGGCAACATCGGAGGTTTACCATGCTTTGATAATTTAAGGCTTATCATGCCGCCGCCTTGTCCCTGTCTTGCCCCTGTCACCTTGAACTAATTTCGTGGGTACAACTTTTGATATTCGATTATTCGTTGAACTCAATTGACTCTTTGTCAAGTTTTAACTTATCTAAGGTCATTTGGAGATTTGGCAGACTGTCCAAATTATTAAGTTTCCTCTAATGGTTCAGTATCTGAATTTAGATCTCTTGAATTGATGCCTTTTCCAATTAACTTTGTTCGGATCTTAGCTGGGTTAGTGGCGAAATGAAAGCCTGCTTTAATAACTCATTCATCCGCAAATGTATTTAAATAGGTACAGGTACTTCTCTTCAATCCAAGGTATTAAAGGGTTGCAGCTATAATTACATATTATTGCTAGCTTCCGTTGCATATTTCAATGCAATGTCATCAATTATAATTTCCCAATACCCTTCAGCGGCGGATATGCAAACAAACACAAAGTAATCAAGCGAAGTATTGATCAATATCCTTATTAGTCCTTATCTAGTTGATCTATGTACCGATATTGTAAGTACTTGGCCGCTAATTGTTCCGGAACGTGTCGGTTGACTTCACTAGCTGGTAACACAACACTCACGGCATATCGAGTTCCGATTAGGGTTTGTTTCAATTCGTACTTTCACCAGCCGCCTAGGGACTTTGAAATTCTTTGGATATTTTTGGTGAAAGGTTTTGTATGATTAGGGTGGACATCAAAATTCAAATTCAAAAGTCATTTATTCAAACTAGGCTGAGAATCAGCACTTTACGAACGTCAAAATTACGTAAGACAGTCCCCAAAACGCACACCCTTCACCACTTCCTAGTGCGTTAGCTGGGAAGAAGAAGTGGCGCAACAAACTCCCCAGCAGCACACATCAATTTGTTACTAACCACATCAATGTCTGTCTTTACTTAAGTCACCATTCATATCATTCTTTAATTGCGTTCCTAAAAGGCATAAAGTTTTCCATTAGAATCTTCCTCGGCACGAACATTTTTAATTGTTCCCGCTAAATAGCACAACGAATTTTTAGCGGAGTGTGGGATTTCACAATACTCTTGTCTAATATGTATTTCATGAGATGCAGGTGAGGTGTATCTATTGTATTATCGCATATACAAGTTAATCGTAAGGTCAATATCTGGTTCTCCTCTATCCACTTCAGCAATTCGAATCTCATTATGCGAGGCTATCAACACTGTTATAATGTATTCTCATTATAACAGTCTTCGTAGAAAATGAAAGCATTTGTGATTTAATAATCTCTGCAGCACCAGACTTGTTTCTATCAGACAGGTTTCAGTCCTTGTTTACTTCATGTCTCGTGTCTCAAAGGTCAAAGGTCTTTAGTAGGTCAGTCATAGTCAACAGGTTGGCTATTCATAGTCCACGCCTTCAGTGAAAGTCGAGTCCAAGGACTTCATTTCTCCGAGGTTGTTTACACTAATATCATTATCAAAGTCTGTATAGACGTGCTAAGCTGTTCTGAACTAAAGATTATGTTCGAATTACTGAAGGCTTATGAAGGCTCGTGCGAAAAATTTGACCGTTATTGAGTAGACTTTACTAGCATTTATACAATCACATTGAATAGTGCAATCAAGCACTGATTATAATATTCCGCAAATATCAGTGTTGAAACTAGGCTGAAACGTAGTATTTCCTCCTATACACATATCGCGCTTAGTCTCTCTATATCTATTAGTTGGAATATTGTACAGTAAATCTAAGATATTCTTGAAAGATTTGTAAGCCATTGAATTACAACAAGTCCTGAACTTTGAATTCAATACACTTCGGAATCTTTCTTTACCAATCTGAGAAACGGGTCGCAAAAGTCTCTTATAAGTTCAAGTTGGCTATAACGATATAATTAACATTTAGAATAGCTTAAATGCAATCCAAAAGGTAATTGCCACACCCACTGCGGTATTAGTAACGTGAGTAATGTCAGAAAATGGAAACAGAAGGTTCACTGAATACAGATAAGTAGAAACAAGCAAATGAAGCGTGGAGCTGTTCGGAAGTCTGCAATTTTTTTCCAATTTACCGTCGTTGTATTTCTAAGATATCGGTCATAAGAGATAAGATTTGAAGCAGGAATACACTCTGTAAACTACTTTTAGTTTCATTCTCGATCATCCATGAAGAATTATAAAATATATCGCCATGGATATAGACCTGCTGCATTGGTTCGGTTACTGTGATGACCTTTATGTACAAACTGTGCTTTATAGCACTTGGTCAGGAGTTAGTCTTCTGCATCAATTTCTGTGACGGTTAAAGTAACATGAGCTGCATTTAGAGAAATAAACGCGTTTACACTTGCAATTTGTGTCAGCCACGTAGCATCGAATGTATCGATGTTTAATATCCTCGTTCATTTCGAATTGCGAGTAATTAAGATTAGTTTGTCGTTTCTAATCGAGTTGTGGAATCATGACATATTTTAGTTGCATTTCTATCCCACGTTGGCTGAGGAAAATCTATTTCAGGCTGTGAGTTGTTCTAGTGCTTTTCAGACTTATTTTGCTTGCTCTTTCTAATCGGTATTTTCTTAAGTTCACCTCATGTTCAATTCATGAAAATATAAACGTTGGTAAAAAAAAAAAAACTGTAATTATTTATTGACGTATAAAAGGGTCACTTTGAAGTGTAAGAGTGTTATCGTTAACTAATTTACAGAAAAATAAATTTATAGTAAATTTAAGCTAATAGTTTAATATAAGCTTTGTGAAACTGATCTCTTAAGTTTCTTTAATCTTGCATATGGACTCATTTAGTTGGGCAGTTCGTTTACCCATGATGTAGCGACTAACGGTGTTATGTGTGGACCGACAGACGTCTGGTCTACAACCTCACGTGAAACAGGTTTACCAAGTGTGATGTTATCAGCGAGATAGATGCTGCTGGCCATTCACCTGGTATAGTTAGTAATCGCAGCTTTTAACACCTGCCTGAGGAATCGATAGATGGCTTAGTCATACTTACTGAGGATGACTAAATGCTGTATTAAAATTGAGTCTTAATCTAGGTTATGCGTATGTGTTGTACTCTTCAGACATTCTTTATTTGTTTAAACTTTGTTGTTTTGTTTGGACTGAAAGTCAGCAAAACAGGTTTAAATGACTCTTGTCTCAAGATTAAGAGCGATGGAGTCGTCTGTTTCCTAATCTGATGCCTCTTAAAAGCCAAGAAAGCTTATATTTATTACATTTTCTATTCATTGTCGTATAAATTTCGCAAAAGTGAAATTATAGTTTCGATATCCGTATTGATACGATTAACTAGTTTTAATGTATTTAAATTTTGTGCAAATTTTATTGTGCCCGGTCAGTTCATAGGTTAGCCATTAGAATTTGGCGTAGAGAAATCTATGCTTCCATATCGTGGGTTTTCTAATCAAAATTAACATTTCTAATAAACCGCAATGTATTAATCAAAACAATATGTTTGTTTATCTCCAAAATGTTGTGGTTTTGTATGTTTTTCATCATAATTTATTCTGTCAATTTATTATGCTGATTCTATGTAAAAGCGAATCAAAAACACTTTGTTAGGATTTTTGATGATTTCATTTGAATAATATACCTAGATTTTAATGTTGAATTGTTGTTTTTCGCAATATTTGTCGATAGAAGAACTGGTCGTGCATTTGTTAATGGGCTCACGACTTTTGAAGTTAACGTCCTTGGCATTAACCTGGGAAAACATAACGATAGAGCCAGACGTTTATTTTGTTATTTTTTAGAGTTTCTGTTTATAGACGAATAGATAATTTTAGAACGCAAGAACGGATCATTGACCGTTCCAAAGTTAAATGATAAAAAAATCATAAGCAAACTAATGAATGAAGCCAGACACGCTTGATTAGTGATGCTAAAATTATCTTTGTTCTTATGTTTACTCGTTAGTTCAATCAAATTACTCACATAAGCTCACAAAAACAAACATACATGGAGATATAATATATTATCTCGAAACAAATTGCTGTGTGTAAATTGCGATAAAATTATGAAGAACTCATGTGTTTCTAAGAAGGCCATTTCTCTTGCGATTTCCATTAAAATTAAACTAACTTTCACTGTAAGATTGTTGCCAGTATGAAAGGGCTATTGATAGGAAAGGGTCAACCCTACGCATACGCTATTGAAAACCAGTTTACATTGGATTGGAAAGCAGGCGAGATGTCGGTCAGTCGGCACATGCATGGCACTTGCTTATATATGATTTCCAAGATGAGTCGTCGCACACGTGCTTATTCTAAATTATTGCTATGTCGCGAGATTGAATCGCATCTGCAGTGATTGCTTTACAAATTACTTATAGGAATATAAATGTTACTTGAATTGATTTTTTCTTCATTTAATGCTCTGGACTGATCTACTTTGAGAGCTAACTAATAGTCTGTCTCTCACGTACATCGTGAGAAAATTACAAAATGATTTTCAGTTTCGGAATTATTTATAATTTGCCAAGATGTGTGAAACTGCTATGATTACTGTTGCGGTAAACGATCTCAGAGAATGTTCCGAGATTGACATGCATGAGTAACTTGCCAAAAACGGTTACCCAATCAACATTGCCTTTGTAATATTGATAAAAAGTCAAGATAACGTATCATTTCGACCACCTCAATCAAGCACAAAAAGACGCAATTGTACTTGCATGAAACAGTCCATTGATCGATATGGCACGTGTTTCTATTTAGAAGTCGCAAGTTCGACGTCAGGTCAGCCATAATCGTGTTAAACGATAAGGGTTCACGTCAAAATATAACAATGAAGCCACTTAACAGTCTTAACATTTCTGATTTGAATATTACTAAACATATTTCTCAATCGTAAGCTGATTATAGAGAGTAGAAAAGGTCGAGGGTGATAGGATTATGGGTTTTTGAAACAAATTTAATTGGATCGTTTGGAAAAAGGTCGTGACTTATTGTATGTGATATTAATGGGTATAATGTCTCTCCAGCGAAGGCTGTACGAACTAAGATCCAAGATAAACTTCTACGTTTCGAAATATTTTACTAACGTTTGAATTTATCAAGTCCTAATGCAGTTCCGTTGTAGTTGGGTGTAAATGCGTTGATAACTATTCTGGTATTTATTACTTCGTCTGCGTCCAGCCCTTGTTTACTTGCCTCAGAAACAAACATTTCATTTATAAATACTTATTGTATCGGTCGTCAACATGGAACCTAATGAAACGTCCATTTAGTCGTTAATAGAATTAGAGCGAGACAATGCACTTCGATAAATACGGGAAGCAATTACGGGTACAACATGGAGGTCTTTAGTTTTGATTGAGACACATTGCGAGGCGCCAGGCGGTCATGTCTCGTTCGTTTTGTGGTCCTTCCGTCGATTGACTCTTGCGCAAGTGGGAAAGCGTTTTATTGACACTGCAGTCAAGTGGCTCGAATTAAATTAATCAATCAACTGTCATTTTGGTGTTGTTCGTTTGATGATCTGGAATTTTGTCCCGAAATGAATAAAACGAGATTCTTCAGCTTAAAAAGAAAACAGTCGATCGCAAGGATACAAAATGTAAGTTCATATAAACAGTATTTGAGTGTGACTTTTTCTGAGAACGGCGTTAATAGGTAAAGATGGTTCACATTTACACCCTTTTGAAGTTAATGTTCGGTCTAAAGATAATATTTATATATGCAAATGCGTTTCTTCGGAAGTCCAAATGTGGACTCGAATTTTAGGAACGAGTGTGTTTTTTCAACCTTCGGTTTTGTCAGCTTTGTGGTCAACGTTCAGGATTGGGATGATCATAAACATAACCTAATCTTGTCTTGTTACTTATTTTTTATGGGAATTCGAATTAACGAGTTACGACTATAAAATATTTTCATGCAAAAATGCATTTTTTTTTAAATGATATTTTTACTTACACTACGTCGAATGTAATTTGTACTGCACACACATTTACATATCATTAGTAGAAGTTACAACTTCATTTCAAAACATCACGACAACATCTTCTTTTAATGATTCTTCTATCACATCCTTCATAGCACCCATTCCGTTAATTGGCATATTACCACATAATATAGCGTCTTCGTTCACATCTTAACTCTTGTAAATTAATGTTGCTAATAATGATGGCCCTGCAAATAAGTCTGCACTCGAGTGGGTGAAGTCATCGACGCAAATATACTCCACTCCTTGTGTGTTGGAAAGGGTTGTAGGGTTATCGCTTTTATAATTTTAGATGGCGGTGTTAAAAACAAAAATGCCGTGTGACTTTTGTATGAGTCATTATTTGGATGACGTCAGGGTTAAGTTCTTTTCTCTCTGTTTCAAGGCCTTTACAGTTTACTGAATATGGAAGATTTATTTGAGGAGGAGGCAGTGGCTATAGTACTTTGTGTAACACTTGCTATTATTAATGCAGGAAGGATATTCATTGTAGACATAACATTCATATTATGTACCAGTCGAAAATTAACAAAGTATTGAATTATTTATAGAGAATACATTTTCAAGTTATTGTTATTTCTAGATTGTCTGACTGTTAGATTTTAATACATTGTGATAAATACTTTACTGCATATTATATTACAAACTGCACCCGGACGGAGCAACTAACTGAACTAACCTTAATAATAAATCCAATTAACATTTTAATAATATGTAGATTATTACATTCATCAGATGTTAACAAGGCAATGCTATTTAAATTATTAATTAGATTTAAATCCAGCAATATATTTCATAAAAATAATAATAATCTTATTAGAAAACCACTAATCATAACAGGATGCAGTATAAGGCGTATAATCCTTAATTCTATATCAGCTCATTAGGTCTTTATGGATATTTTCCATTGTTCTCTCTCAACAAATATTTTGCTGCTGTGTTCATGACCTCATTTAATGCGTCATCTTGATAAATTTTATTTGCCTTTCCATCTGTTTGTGCCGAGTCTATAGTACTTTCTACTATTAATGTTAATTAACCAAGTACTTAAGGGAATACATAATTAATTGGTGTGGTTTACAGTAGTTTGCTTTCTGCAGTTTCTGTTTGCGGGATTAGAATCGTGTTTATATTAAAGCCTCTCAATTAGGATGATACATATCTATGTGTATATTGACGGTGCTTTATTCTTCCTAGCTAGAAATCATTTGGGACAATGTAATGTTAAACTACTCTCCTAATTTCGTAAATAATTATGTTGGACCTACTGAGATTTCGAGTAGAGTTTATGATGTAGTAATCTCAGACCAATTAAAAAACCAAGACATAGCGCTGTGAACAATACAGTGAAGCATGCCAAAACTACACCTCCGCTCTGTGCATACACGCTCACACGCACACATTTACAACCAAACTACACCTCACTAAAGGCACACATGTTTACGAAACCGACCTCACGTCACTGTTGACAGCGCTATGTTCTGGTTTGTTATTTGGTCTGAGGTAGTAATGCATATCTTATGTGTTTTTCTTGAAGATCAAGACATTCGTAACTAACGTAAAAGTGTATTTTTGGTGTGATGTTTGTACCACATCTGTTCACTGTAGTTCTATAAAATATTTCGTTTGGACGAACGAAAACGATTGTTCATCCCTAAAATTGACGTTCAACAGTTTCTTTTGTGTAATATTAAACGGCTTGAAGGCGTCGTGAATTTATCTTAAATGTTGGGTAGACGTAGCTCGAAGTCACGTCCCAGCAATAACGCTTAAAGATGGCGACAATCAAGTAATAGCAGGGCGAGGGTGCGAAGTCTGAGATCACCGCTGCAATTCGTTCCCCTCAGTTAGTTTGAGAAAATTATAGGCTTCTGTGGGGGACGAAGAGCTGTAAATAAAATGTGGTTTTCTCGAACAGTGTGAAGCATTTAAAATAAGCTGTTTTGAGATATGACTTTTTATGCTGGATTTATTTTAATTTTAAACTTATTCTTATTGAAGGTGTTTTTCCAATGCCCTGGGCTATTGCGAGATTTCTTTGAGAGTTAGAATTACAATTATTTATGGCTACACGAAATAAATAGTTTTCAGAAATCAACAGTTAATTTATAATGCTTTCTCCGCGCAGCCCTATTCATTATGTCAATGGATTCGCGAGACATCGGCGACAGTTCGTAGAAATGCGTCGGAGAGTCGCAGGCGCCGCCAAAAGGTCACTCTGACTCAGAAGCGCTTTTAGCGTGCTCATGTATGGACGTGCACGATATTATCAGATTGTATGTAGCACGGAGTAGTGAGTAAATGAAATGGCGATATGCTCAGAGCATTGTTTGGGTAACAGGAAACTATTTTCGATCACTCGTAGACAAAGCGCAAAACATACTTATTTTTTTATTTTTTTTGACGGTGGGAAATTATCAAATAACTTCTCCCGCTCTGGGCGGAGCGGGATGGCGTGTCAGAGTTTTACTGACTAAAACCCACTCGTGTTCCTTCCGTTGCCTGTGTGCCGGGGTCGCGATATCCCTTTCGGACAAACCCGCAACCCCGGCAAGCGCAGTACACCTAGCATTGCATTAATGAGTTGAAAAAGCTCTGTCCGGAGGTTGTTCTGGTGATACCACAAAAATATATATATACATTGTTTTTTACGATGTTGATCAAGTCGTGCACCACACAACGTCCTATAGGTACAGTATATCCAGAGTCTTTAAAAAAGGTTTATACATTTTTTATACTTAGGTATGCGCTCTTCTAGTAGCAACCGCAAACCACAATATTATAACTCAGCTGGGTGGCTAATGTACACTCTACAGTCGTTTCTCGTTTATCAGCTTGTGTTTGGCTTATCTAGCAACATGTTGATATGTTCCATATGCATGTAAGGGTCATTTAAGAAAGCCAAACAGTGCTTGGTGGTGAAATGAAACCTCCATTTACTTAACAATCTGTGGTAGGAAATCAATGTAGGCATCGCAATATAAGTAATAGCTGCCAATTGCCTTGGAGAAGCACACAGAGAAATTACAGAAGGAATTCTGCATTGACCCTTTACTTCTTGTGTTAAAAATGAAAGTAGAAATCATTACGGTTGGATTTGCAAGGCAAGATGATATTGTACTTACAATTTTATGCAAATTTTGTTAATAAAATTGCTCTCAGCATTATTGGAATTGTTAGAGCATTTTTAGTAACGGAGGTCAAGGGACAAGTATAAATAGCTTCAACATTTTTATCAGGTTTATGAAGATTTTTTGAACAAACGCTAAGTACTATTATTACCATATTGTTCGATATGTTATTATTAGTATTAGTAGTAATTTTAATAATTACTGCCTAATAACCGGTTCAGAAATCGAAGAAAGAAAAAATCTAAGAATGCCTCTAAACGACGCAAATCGTCGAATCAAGACGTGTTTAATAGTAATTACATTCCTATTATCGTAATAGCTTAGCGTTCAGGCGATTGTCAGTGTTGCCATACGAGGTTTTTCTGTCCGTCCGTCCGTCTGTTCGTGCGTACTTCCTCGTCGGCCACATTTGTCGACTCTCCCTTTAAGGAAGGAATCAATGTCTTCCTTATTTTATTTTTAACTCGACAATTTTAATGTATTTTTTTTCTCGTTTCTTACCAAGTATTTGCACGAACAAATTATGTCCTCACGTTGATTTATGTCTTACTGAGAAAATTCTCCAAATGTGAGTGGAATATTTATGTATAATTAGGTATTGATTGCAGTAATTTTATTTATGGTTTTCTTAAATTGGTCAGAATGCCAGATGTTGAAATGGAAATGACTTATTGTATGTAGAAAGTTCCTTTTCTTGTTTTGTTTTTTTGTGCCCACGTGCCCGAAATGTGTCTTGAATTGAGTATCATTTTCTTGTGTGTACATTTTTGGTTGTCAGCAGATGATTGATAAGTTATGTTGTTTTAATATGGTGTCATATTTATGTCTTGTTTTATGTTGCTTTCGTGTCACTGATATTTTTATTAGTTCTTTATTGTCCTCTACATATAACATGGACATATTGTCTCTGATCAAATGTGTTCAAAGTGGGCTTGTCGTTCCTTTCAAATATTAGTAAACATAGATCACCGTTTACTTTAATAGGCCTTTATCTTCTGGTGTAGTAACATTCTTGGAACAATCATTTATAAGAGACACTTTGATTGCTAATAAATCTTAGCTTCAAGGATAAACCCAAAGGTCTAGACGTCGGTGTTTTTGATCGATACTATCTTCTGGCCTACATATTTCGTTTGAAAGTATACAAGTACCAAAATTATCTTGATCGGATTTTTTTATTAAAATGTGAGCTCCTCGTCTTAGTGGTTTTTGAGAAATCTGAAGTAAAGCGACGATTTAATCGAATTTGCTTTCGTTCAAGAATATATTCTGTCCTGCTTTATTATTAAACATAATTAGTTTATTTAGAACTGCTGCGAAGCTAATAGGTTTACGTGGAAGTAATGCCATCCATGTATAATGCGTCATCATATAGGTCAATGATAAAGGTCTCTTATTATTAATATTATTTCCTTATATATTATAACCACATGGTACTGCCAAATTTTCATCTTTATACTATATATCTTTGAGAAACTCTGCTTGACTTACATCCTTACTTAAATTATATCACATAATTTCTCCATGGTTGTATGCAGCATCATCAAAACAACGTATGTTACAATTCTTACAGGGTCTACTTTTTTGCATCTTGAAAATGACCTTGCCTGTCGGCCAGTCATGTATGTTCGTTACTCAATCACGCAATAATGGCTGAATGGATTTGGATGAAATTTGGCACACGGATAGTTTATAACCTGGATTAACATATAGGATACTTTTTATCCCGATAATACGCCCTCGTGGGATCATTTCCGACCTCCACGCGGCCGAAGCTACAGGCCCGTAGTCTCTTCTTAATCTAATCTTTATTCTATCTGTATTATAATTACATACCTAGTCTAAAATAGTCTTCCAGTACTTAATTATTCTACCACATTCATCTGCATCTTCTCCTAATTAATTTTAATACTAATCTATATCTTCTTTGTTCCAGAATGACGAGCCCCCAGAGATCACCTACTGTGTGGTTGGGGGCGAGGGCGGCCTGGCACTGCAGGCCGTCACCCCCACACACCCCATGCCGCCTCAAGATGAACTGGACGCCAAGTTCGCTGAGCTCGTGGTAAGTAAATACTTTTCCTCATCGTCTACCTACTGTTAAGCATAATGACTCATCAGGATCAGGCTTCATTTACTTATAGCTACTTGTTTCAAATTGGCCGCGTTTCGACCACTCTGTTATTTTTCTCCTGTGACCGATTGAACCATATATGTATATATACGACACGGGAAGAAATTCATTTAGATGTATTACTACGTAGATTACATATACATGGTCATTTTACTCTAGGGTAGGTGTTTAACGAGAAGCTCTATCATAAAATTGGAATATATCGAATCGACGCCTAAGTGTCATTTTGTTTTTGTATTTATTTGTTAGTCAGTCATCTAATTTAGTACCTAGTGTATATATATTTGTGTTAAAAATTGTAAAACTTGTATCAGGATGATATCCTATAGCTGGTGCCTTTGTCAATAAACGTTCTGCCCGTTATATGGAATTAAATATTGAAGTAACCAAGTTGTTTATCCCATGTAGATTTTTTACCATATCTAAGTAAGCACTGTATATAACCCATAATCAATGTACATTATTATGTAGTTTTCCTATGCAGAGGTTTTAACCTTTTCTAAGAAACTCCAGTTCTCGTTAGATCTTGTAACTTGATAGCATGAATCGAATATAAACAAGTGAATTAAATTGCCTACTTCACTTCAGGGACAATAAAATAAGTTGCAAAAGAAGATATTATCATCATTGGTCTAGTAGGGTTCTTCCGACAAAAATGTTTACTCAAAACGCTCAGATTTGTCACCAAATCATTGATTTAACAGATTAAATAAATTAAATTAATCAACTAGGTACACGTGAGCTTCCGTATATGACTTCCTACTATTGTATTCAAAATCGACAATGAAGCAGAAGTATTTCCTTAAACTGTCAAGAAGAATTTTAATAACATTGCAGCGAATCCCATAATATAATATTATGGAGTTGTTATAATACACTCATCTTAGTTCCCATCATTATGCGCTTAATTTCGTCATTGTATGAGCATAGTTTATATCTTATGTAACTGGTGACTGTCATTATGTATGTTAGTAGATATAACTTTAAAGAAGAAATTAGTTTTCTAAAACCGTGTCGTTTATAATTTGGTTCTTCATCATTCTACTCTCAATCTTCAGTTGATTGTCATTAAACAATCTAGCTTTCAATAATAACGCTATACTATTTCATCACAAGGTATGTGTCCTAGAACGTGAAATTTACTTTTTAAATGATATACGAACCAATAATGACGTTGACCTTGTTATTACTGCAAATACAGCAATTAATTTATGAAATGACGACGATGTTCCAGAACACATCACATCTTACGTAAAAAATACTACTGTCAAGATAAACAATGTAAAGTCTAGAACCCTTTTCAACGTGCAAAATATAATAAACACGTCTATTTGCCATCGGAAATTTCCTATGGTTGTATGTGCACTATCTACTCAAACTGTATTAGTAGGTTTATTACCTTTTGAAATCTAACATTAAGAACTTTATTTACTGTCTTTATTTCTCTGATAACGTTTTATAGGAATTCTGTTATCGTAGACATACTTATATGGCAAATTGTACCGACTTTTCGTAATGTTGCTATCTTATATACGTAGTCTTCATATCAACATTTCCACTGAAAAATGCTGACTGGCCCCAACATCGCCACTGCAACCGGTCTTGCGCTTCCAGCAAGCAGCGGATTTCCACCGTCCACTACGTAAACTTTATAAAGCAGAAACTGCTCATTTGCTGTGATATAATTTCCTTTTCCTTCATCATCTTCTTTTGTTCCTTCTTTCATGTCAGCTGTATATATTAAGCTATAATTTACTTCGTTGAAAACAAATTCATCAACAGTTTCTGCCTAGCTTTCAGTACAAGATCCCGTCTTTAGTTTGTTGGGCAGATGTTACTCAGACAAGTTGGTATTATCACGAGGTACCGACGAGATATCTTAAGTTGGCACGTTGGCATTATCAGTGTAGATAGACAGGCAGTGATTGGAAGGTGTTGTTTAGACAGATGAGGCGCGGCGCCGCCTCCAGGCACCTGCAGGCAGGCAGGCCTGCACCCTCGGACTACTTTCACAATACATCGCAGTTTTTGTAGGGTTGCCGAAATTAAAAATATTTATTTGATAGTATATTGACTGGGCATCGCTTAAAAGGAATGAATTAAATTCTTTCATCTTTGTTATCAGCTTTATAAAATACATGCAGGTGTTGATAAAATACATATTTGAGTCGTCAATCGAACGTCTTTGGTTTATTTCAAAGTTATTTTTACAAAACTATTAATAGTTTATGCAATAAGTGTTAGAACTACGATTAAATGCGAATCTAATAAAACTTTATAATATAAATCATGATGTCATAACGTCGGTATTTTAGCCAAACTAATAGAAATGTTAATTTTATCTTTTAACAAGATCTAACAAAGTCTAGAATTGTGGCTAAGTTTAAATTGGCAACATCCTTGAAGCTGTTGGAAAGGCTAAAGTTGATAATAATCATATTGCGGATGCTACACACTGGTCCGAGGAATAATATTATTTTGAAGTTAAATTGTAATTTTTAATAAATACACAAACTAGAATGTTGCATGTAAAATCAAAAAACGATACGACTGGTGGTACTCTATCGTATATAACATGATCTGCCTCCTGAAATACGTACAATAAGATTATTTAGCTTTAAATTGACTTACCCATTTAAACACATCCTACTATTTTGTAACTTTCGCAGTCTAGCTATTTCCCCAAAAACGTTAAAGGGGAGATAAATTCTAATCAAAATTGAATATAACCGGCCGGATTTTTTATAAGCAGTTTTTTTTAAATAATGTTTTATAGACAACCCTATGCTCGCTTATATCGGATAACAAGTATCGTATCGAGTGGTAGGTGGCGTTTAATTTGATTTACTAGCGGCACAGTGCCACGCAAATTGCCGTCCTCGATACCGCGGCTTGTTCGATCGGCTATCACACCATCGCATCGCCACTTACCTATCTACGATCGCCGCCGAAGGGTTTCAACTGGGAAAATAAGCTTGAGCTTCGAAGAGTGTTCATTGACTATTATTTTGTCGTACTTTATTTAATAAAGCGCTTTATCTTAAATCATTTACAGATTATGGTTCTAAGTCTTAGGGGGTGTGTTGGAATGGGAGCAGCTACTAAAGCAGTCTGCAAAGAGTTTATTTATTGTAATTATTTCATAATTTTCCTCGTGCATTCCCATCTTACTCTGTTTTCTGGAAAAATCTTTAAGCAAGTGTCGATTTTGAAATGCAATACTCTGATGAACTCAAGGAGTAAAATTCAGGGTTAGTGACAGCTCGGCCCGAGTCAACTGGGCCCGAATAATAATACCAGATACTACGCCGTCAAAATGCTTAAAAAAGTCGTGTGTACCGTCGGCATGAAAAGTATCGACCTCTTAAAATATATTTCCCTATACATCTTGCTTTTCGCAAATATTCTCAAAAACACGAAATTGTTGAAAACTATTTATTTTGTCTTTCTAAGTAACTAGCACTTATTGATCATATAGTTTGTTATTATCCTCAAACAGCTTGTGAACAGACACCTCATATTTGTATCGTTCCGCATTCCAGTACCTTTGTACCTAAGCCAAGAAAAGATAATAGAGCACTTGTATGTTTCATGTCTCTGATGAAATTCTTCTGATTATGGAAAATTGTGCTTGCATGCTGTCATCGCTTTATATTCATATCATATAAACATTCTATTGTGAGGTCAAATCACGTAATTTGCAGACCAATGATCCTATAAATACGAGATCCATAAAAGATAATGGACAAAGCAAATATTAAAGGCCAAACAAAATTGTAAAGTAATTTCGTCGAGGACGGTCCTTAATTGATTATTTTCCTTTAGACTGTGTTCGGGATCTATTAAGCGTGTAATTTGATATTCATCAAATATTCGTGGTGATGTTTAAACATCGATATTTGGATAATCATGCATTCTTGTTGTCACAATGTGGTGCTCCTTGAACCTATGGAAATGAGGTGCGAACATAACCTCTGTTACTGCATTTTTGTTTGTAAAAGGTTGAATGTTACGAAATTAAACAAATCTGGGCAAATAACTCCAAATTGTTTTTCCTAAAATTTATTCAAATGAACACATTTTAACACCGTTTAGGTAGATTTCTAAAGCGGTTAGATAACCATTTTAAGTTCCACGGAATAACATTCGTAAAATACTTTACTTAAAAGATTTTGGTATTCGATTTAAATTGGTATGTTTACGGTTTGATCTTTAAAGAAAATTCTGGGGCAAACATTAACTCATGAGTAGCAAGAAGAAAAGCAAGGGAGGGCCAACACTTTTGCTTTCTTCCGAAATGTTAAAGGTGACATTCAAGTACTCGAATTTCCAAAAGATTAAGATATCAAATTATCAGCTAATAAAAATGCAAAAGTTATAGCTTAACAAAATATTTAATTAGCTACCTCAACGTTAATAGCGATAAGCGGGTACATTAACGAAATTTCACTTACGCTTACTAACCGGTTAGGACCCACACCAACCAAGATCGTAAAAGATATTATAAACAAACTGACCGTGATTTTTAATTCGTTGTATATTCTTTCATAGCTTTTAACAATTAATAAAGTAAATCCCTGCCATAATTCTTGGTTTTATATTTTTCGTCACGTCATTGGAATATTTATGATGTTTTTCATCTGACCTTTGCTTCCGAGTAACCGGAGATGCATTTTTAAAACGACGTCTGAGGTTTCTAGAAAGATGAAGAAGTATTATTAAAACTTGCAAATATTCTCAATCTGGTTGGATTTAATAAATATATTTTACTATCAGCTAGCTGCATAATTAGTCGAATAATTCCAATAATAGAAAATAAAAACATTAAACTAACAACAAATCAACCTAACAAGACAATGATAATTACAGACGTAATGAAAGTGACGCAACAGACATGGTATCTCACGTAGCTTTCACTGGACGATATGACGAGCACATGACAGATTTGTGGCACTTACAAGCTCGCACGGTAATGACGATGCCAAACTGTCATTACAGGCTGGTGTTAGATAAGATTACATGACAGGGTGAAGCTGCACTTGATTGCCTGTAAAGGTCAATAGCATTTTGCATTCTACTTTTGCACATTCGAAAAGTTTATGTGAAGAATCAGTGTCATCGTATCATATCTAAGTAATAGCAAATACTTAAACTATTCAATAGGTTCATCATCCATCGTTGAGTTAGAAATCTGACCTGTCATATTACTTGCATTTATTTAATTATACTTACCTACCTATTACAGTTTAAAAGTCATTTGTAAGACATGTTATTTCAATTATATTCTAAGCATTCTTGAAACCCAGGTTCTCACGCTTGTTTTGGCAATGATTCAATCTTTTTTATATTTGGGTTTGTCCAGTTTGTTTGTTGTGGATTTCTACCGCACCCTTGTTGACTTCTATTTGCGAAAATATTTGTTCTTACATTCAGCAAAATATTCGTTTTTACGAAAACATCTTCATCTTGTATTGCTGAGTCAGGAAATAATTTACTTAGAAGTGACGGTACATAAAAATGTCCATTGTGAACTTTCTCCCGACCCCTGGCGTGATCACTGGGCGCTGGCATCATGATTGGCATAAGTACAAACGTGCCAATGAGTAAGTTATTAATGATTTCTCTAACGACTCGCACCTACGTGTTTTCACCTCATAATCAATCATTATTCAAGTCTCTCTTAGCTGGTATTCCACGCCCATTGTACTGTAAACTATTAACTTAACTATATATTTGTTGATATGCAAAATATATTATATTGCTCATTATTCTAGAGTCAATCTCTATTGATATCCTATAGTTATAAAATCTCGGATGACCAACTTTCTTTTCATAGTCAATGAGAGTTAGCCGGTGGTTTTAATTACAAACTTCAATGAATACTAATTTGGATGTCCTCCTAGGGCCGCTTTTACTGCTAACGATGGTCTAGAACTCATTAACATCCGGTGTGAATTGAAAATATTGTTTTATGAGCTGCCAGCGATTAAGATTTTCGATAAATGTGAGCGATAAGATTGACGATATGTGTTAACATGCTTTTTATGACCTGCTATAAATATTCAAGCATTGTGACAAAACACGGGATCGCCTTCGCAGTAGTAAACACAAATAAAACTACGTTTTCTAGACACAACAGTGGGAGGTGTTCGGTTAGGTCTCAGACTAGATTCCTGAGCGGCTCAAAAGGTCTCACTTATTTACATTTGACTTTGAATGCCGATCACAAAACTAGTTATATAATTTTCTAGTGCATTAGCGTGTCGCTATCGTGAATTAATTTCTATTTAACCTTCGTCCAGTCACGAGAAGTCGCGATCGCTTGATCGACTTTATTAAGTTAAGATCATCCATTAACTCTGTCATCATTATTTATTACTGTTGTTAGATTTTCATATTTCTGTAATTAATTTTTAAATGCCGAAAGACCAAATTTTATGTTAGTGGTCCTTTGACATTCTGCATCTTTTTTTCTATTAAATTATATACGGTTTGAAGGATTGATATTCATAATTTGAAGGTTGTTCATATAGTCGTGCTTGATCATAATCTTATAACCGCGCTTGGTGGTTTTGAAGACAATCAGATCATCTGTTAAGCAATACAACAGTTACAAGACATGCATTTTGAGACATTTAAAATTTCTCAGAATAGTAAAAGTCAGCCATGGACTGTTTGTCGTTTCCTTTGACTAAGCTTTGACTCTATTCTTAGGAAGTCTTGACGAAAAGTAATGATTTCAATTCTTTGTACGCCTTCAGATGACATTTGATTACATCCTTCAAAATTCTCGGAAACACTTTTGATGTTGTCTCTAGCTACACGTTTTTTTTAATCAAATGTATAACCATTTGCACCAGTAATTTTGTAAATATTATGTAGTTTATGTGGTCGTAATCGGCTGAACGTTCAAGGTTTTAGTTAAGTGTTTACATTCTTCGACTGTGCATGCTTCTTGCATTACGACAAATGATGGCTTGTCATTTGTTTTAGCATCAGTGACATCCATCTTCTCTGCTTGTTAACGCTTGTCAATTATACAGTATATACATCTGATTAGTTGATTACTTAAATATATTAACATTGTTTGTACATATGTTTGTATTTCTAGAAACCACATACAATTCAATGTTTATTACAAATACGTGGGATAACGCATAACTAAATTATCTACAAAGGTGGGAAAAAATATGGAAATTCAGCTAATAATATTATGAATTCACAGTATAAGTTAGAAACATTAGAATAAAAACATCGCGATATTTTCCAGTTTTAAATGGATAAAGCAATAAAAGCGTATAGGTACGTACAAAGTATAGTATTTATTATTATAATTTCCTGCTAAGGAGTAGGTTTTAAAGGAGTGGCAGTACTGGCAGTGAGAGCGGATCTTAGTAACCTTTGAGATTAGCATGATAACGTGTACAGTGAACCGCATATATATGGTAACAGTATAACTTTGACAGCGCCATTATTTTATAGCAGTTAGGTGGTTTTGATAGTTCAAGTGTTACTATGACGTGTAGTTGACTGTACAGTCGTCAGCACAGTGACGTACTACGCACATACCTATATGATTAATGTCGAGTTTTAATTAAACTTTATAGCAGGTACCTAATTTAAATGGTGTTGATGAACATTTTATTGATTGCTTCCGATTGATAGGGAAAGTAGGGACTGGAATTCGAACGAATTTTTGCACTTAATTTATCAATTAAACGAAGATATCGAAATTGGCAAAACGGGGTTATACATAGAGTAGATTTCGGGTCTCAATTTATCTCAGGTTTTGCAGTTGCTGCCCAAATAACTACTTTATCTTCTACACTAGTATTTTAAAGAGAAAACATTTGTATTTTTGTATGTGTGTATTTTTGTTTGTAATGATTAAACTCAAAAACTACTGGACCGATTTTAAAAATTATTTCAACAGTAGAATGCTATATTATCACTGACTAACATAGGCTATAATTTATAAAGATATCACGCGGGCTAAGCCGCTGGCGGAAGCTAGTTAACTTGGTTGCTTTCGGACCTAAGGAATCATTTTGAAATTGATGGCCACAGGTGTCTTATTATCACAATATTTAAAAGCCATAAATCCTGCAACTCATCTACAGAATAATCTTAAATAAATTCGTCATCATGATTTACGCCACATCAAACAGCTTAACTTACAACTAAGGTGTAGGAAACTTATCACCTAAAGACCTAGAATACACAAGTACCTATCAAGTTAACGAGGTTAAAATAACAGTTTTACATCTGGCGGTAAATGGCGGATGAATGAAACCTCAATGCCGTCATGAAGAGGGGTCATCTTAGTACCTAGTTCTAACCCCTTGTTTTCATTGACCGCGTTCTAAGATATTTAGTTAAGTGACAAATTATTATAAATTACCGAGATGTGATTTGCTCAAACGGAGACGGTATGCCGTAGAATGTTGTGTTTAGAATCGTGTTTGAATGGTGGTGTTCCCATTTGAGATGCAACTCTGTGATCTGTGTGAGAAGAATCTGGCAAGGATGTGCATTTGAAAATATTTGTGTAATAAGTAATATAATAATAATTCATCTGCTTGCTTTCTGTGGTAATTGATGCAAAGGCAGCATGAAAAGGCTGAAGGCATCCAAGAGTACCTATAGATGTAGTCGAAATCTTAGATATAAATCGAGAATAAATATCAAAAATTGTACTACGGCCATCAATCCGTTTGCTAAGCGCATTTTATCAATATTTCCTTGAGACTAGATCCAAGATCAGAGTGTGAACTCTTTCCATAAAATTAAGTGAGCTGCTAAAGACGGGAAGAACTTAAAGAAAATTGCCCCATCCAATGTTATTTGACCACGTCGTTGCAAGGCGAAGTTTCTTTCCGTTCGGTATTTGCGGTCACATCTGATTGAACGACGCGGTCACTACCTACTGTTTGGTATGTCCGTGGTTTAGCAAACTACATATCTTGGAACTTCGAACTTAGTTTATCGAACAGTGCGGTCCAGATGGATGGCCACATTTCCACATCTTTCTCTCTCTTTCCCTGTTTTCCTTTCTGGATCATTTGTTATGAACGCCATTAGACTATACACATACATTTTCTTTTATAGTCTAAGTGAGCGTCCAACGTCTGTTTGGCCTGTCTTGTGTCCATCCCATTTCTTTAACTTTATTAATTTCTTTTCTTTGAAGAATTACATCTGAAATGAAACTCTCGACAGAAAACTTACTATTTGAGTGCAATCTAGACTACAAGGGTCATGGGCAAGCTCTTGACATTACGGAATTTAAAGTAGATACTGAAGTAGGTACTCACATTGCCTCCGGTTTCTGAATACGTAATTAAGTCTAAGCTGTCAAATCTGTCAAGTCTATTAACCGCTGTAATTGGTTGACCAAAATCGGAACAACCTATCATTTAAGTTGGCATGCGGTGTGACAACAAATTAAATTTTAAGTTCAAGCTTTCAAAGAGTTGAAGTTTAGTGTGGGAGTATGAAAAGATCTCTCCAATCCTTTAATGCAATAAGAGGAAGTACTTTTATTTTCTCGAACAAATAGGTAACTAAATCAATCCGCGAATTCCTACGTGCACTAAAGTTAGTATTCAGCATCAATACTCAATACGTGTATCATCGAAATCCGACTTTCGAAGTCTTGGAGAAAAACATCCGCGATCCAACGTGATAAAATTAATAAGACATTTCGTTTCTTC
Source organism: Agrochola circellaris (assembly GCA_914767755.1). Taxonomy (NCBI): domain Eukaryota; kingdom Metazoa; phylum Arthropoda; class Insecta; order Lepidoptera; family Noctuidae; genus Agrochola; species Agrochola circellaris. Next base: position 4,221,988 of record OU611853.1, read on the forward strand.
GATTCTAAATAACTCTATTTTCTCTCGATGTGTGAAAGTTATCAGGACTGATAGTTTCATTATCGGGCTAGCAGTACTTGCTTTCTAGCTCGCCCTATGCCGACTTGCATATTTAGTACCTACTGGTTGAATAGAGATATCTGCAAACTAGATGAGATTTGCATGTAAGTTTGTATCTACTTTGTATCAATTGTGGGTTTTCCTCTACTTGTTGTAAATGTGGTGCAATAACACTATTTGATGGTTACACGAAAGTATATTTGTAGGATTTATAATTCTTATGTTTTGTTTTACACTTTGCAACAACTTGACCGTCTCCATATTTTTATTTTAGATAATCGCGTTTATCATCGGGATTTTTTACTGAGGTATCAAAGACTTCAAATTCAATGAAGATGTAAGGCGGATTATTTCTAGTAGGGCTCTCAATCATATTAGTCATTCATCTGATATAAATCAAAATATAATTATTTCTAAAGAAAATCAACTAATGACGCCCAGAGCTTAGAAACTCGTCTGCATGTTTTATTTGCTGTCCTAATTGCTTCAAACAATCCGTCATTAGTCTTTTCTCACTTATAGTTTAAATTTATATCATTTTTACTTTTGTTAAGTGTGGTTTACTAGCATAAATAAACACACGTTATATTTATTTGACTCCACCATACATATATCGTGCAACAAAGAAACATTCGATGGTTTCATTGCAATTTACCGACAGACAACATTGCTGATATTTTATTATGAGGCGCCTTGTTTTATAAACTTTATTGAAGAAAGCTTTTGTTTTATGTCAACATCATTATTGTATAGTATTTATTGACTTTGTTTGATTTTGGATCGTTTTCATTGTTTCGTGTTTTATTGCGTTTGTTTACTATTGTATTCATTTGTACTTGCACTTTCCATGTTCGAATTGGCACTGCATCTGCAAATTAGACATTTTATTTAGTGAACATTTTAAAATCTGATTAACTGTAAAATTTTGTGCGTTCTATTGTAAGGATGGTGACTGTTCAAGCTTGTACGGTTTTCCCTTGATTTATTTATACCAGTCCATCTCTTCACCACGAATAGCTAACTACTATACACCAATGCACGACTGCATGATATACCTATCTTTCATTCTCTATTCTGCATTATGTACCAAAAGAGTTTGAACTATGTCACCTCGCTTAATTAACCGAGGTCATTATTAAGCATTTATCATTGACCCTGCGATGTGACGACTTTATATTATGCACGATAGTAGAGGCTAGAGGCCCATGTTCTCTTCAAATACATTATTATGTACCGCTATCTTAGTGTAGACCGTGGTTTCACCCACAATGTATGGACACTTCTTTATTTTCCTTCCTTCTATCATACCTTCTTTTTCTTCTGAGTATTCTTCTTTGTATCTGCTTTATGTTAATCCAGACTATAGTGTACCAAATCCGTTCAGCCGTTAATTAATCCGTGATTGTAATGAACGTATTCTCGAACATTTACATTTATAATATTAGTAAGGATTGGCAAGGATCATATACCTCTACTGCCTTGCCTACCTTAAGCCTGCACCCTAATTGCGTAACAAACTATCAATCACAATCTGAATGATTTTGAAGGATGTTGCTTATCCATTGCTTTATATGTTCGAAAAATTTGTCTGCTCAACAACGTAATTAGCGCAATGAATGTTGTTGAAACGTGAAAATGAAAGCCCACTGTAAGTCTGTCAGCCTCAGTCTGTAAGTATGTTATGCAATAATGCCGCTGATTCTATCTATAGAAAGATCTTTAAGAACATAACGTTTTGCCATGGGAAGTATCTTGAACTTGTCCGTAACAATCTTCTTATCAGTAAATAACGATGGAAACCATCATTACACTAATTACAAGGACAAGGTTATCTCCAAGTTATTTATAACTGTAGTAAAGTACTTAACAGTTTTAATTAGTGTAGGCACTTAAGGCAGTACACACTTTGTAGAAGGATCGTTGCATTGTATCCACTTCTACTTCTATAGGTTTCGTTTAAGAACATCGAATAAAATCCTATTTAAAAAAAGCTGCATGTCAAATTGATCATCATCTTCTTATTCCTGCCCTTGCTTCATGTTACTTGGGGTCGGGGCAACACGTTTTCTTCTTTCATTCTCTCCTGTCAACCTTCACGCTATCATTCACTCCCTTTTCTTTCATGAATCATTCCTCACACAATCCATTCGTCTTTTCTTTGGCCTTGCTCTCCCTCTCCATCCATCAACATTTATATTGCATGTCAAATTCATCGCCATTTGTTTTTGTGGTTCTTTTAGCTATTTTCGAACTCGAGTCTGCTCTCGTATCACACGAACTAGGTTCATATTACAAGTCCATATCCTAATCCATACCTTGGCAGATTATTGTCATTTGCATTTGGCTATAGGGAAATGGTGAAGGTCTTCCACCATACTTGACACTGAGCTCTAACGCTCGAGCTCGACTTTTGACGACCGTTGACCTTGAGCTGACGCACCACATTTGGAAGGTAGGACCATAAATACTCAGTCACATGTGGTGTATATGAGAATAGGTCATGCCATGTTAATAAATTTAACCAGTCAGAAAGGTTGACTGCTAGAGGGTACGCCAAAGGTATTCACGTATTGCCATTCGTTAAAGTTTTTTAATACTCTCTTGTACTGCGGTCTATCTATGTACATATTGTTACTTCCGATCTTCACGTCAACTGTCACTTCCAATACCAATTTGACATTGCAATTCCTTATTCGAACTTAATCACGTCTTTCGAACGTCATCCTGGAAATCCCCACATTCCAACGTTTAATCGTTCCACTTTCTAACTAGCATTAACCTAATGAATTATATTAGAATCTATTTTGTCAGTATTACGTTTGAATCTTTGAATATTACTCAATTTACTGCCTCGATGATCAATGTGGTTGCAAGCGTGACTATTTATGGGGTCCCGAACTTGACCCTCAAGTTGGGACAAGTAGTCTCCATCAGGAATTTCTCGGTGGCTGCTTGGTTCCTGGATTTGTGCCCAGTAGATGGCAATAAAATCGCCCCCTATACCATGGGACTTTAAGAGTTGCGACATGTGCGCGTGGGCAAACACCTGTGCCTAGCAGAGTTTGATGTTATGAAATGACTAAAACTGTAGGTAAATTTAACGATAATCTGTCTCCCTAAACTTTCGTTGGCGTACTTAAGTCACATCAGTCTCATCATAATAGTGTTGCCATGTATGTGTACAGAAGCATGTCTGAGCTGTGTTTGAACATAATAAGGATTGTTTTGACTCTCACTCCTTGTTTTTATGAGCCTTGTTCTTGCATACCTATTGTTATTATTAAGTTAATTATGATTTGTGATACAAAATATGTAAGTTTAATCTTTCTATGTAGGTATGCGCATTTGGAATCATGTAAACTTGACCGTAGTTTTTATGAGATGAATATCTAACATGTAAGTAACTAAATTAATAGTTTGTATCTGATACTGTATCACAAGTTCCCAACTACTTATATCGACGCAACATGTCTTTCTCTTCCATACTTCTCTATTAAGCTTCGTGCAGACCAGCGCGACGCGACGCCGCGACGCGACTCGAACAATAGAATTTCTAAGAAAACTTGACGGTATAACAATAACCGGTGTCGCGTCGCGCTGGTCTGCACGAAGCTTAACTCGTCATCTCGGTAGTCATCCCCTTTCTAGTTATATCATCTTTCACACAGTCCATCAATCGTTTCTTTGATCTTCCCCTACTGTTATAGCCATCGACTTTCACAATATAATGTCATCCAATTGCTTCATTTAATGTTTAAAAAATTCGAGATTTTTATGTGACAGATATCAAATAAAATTGTATCGATGTACCTAGTCACTACATAAATCTTGGCTACATGTTCACTCTTCTTTCCTACAGATACTGCCTCGTACATTTAATTAGCGTGTAGCTTGTAGAAGTGTAGGACTTTTCTAAGTGGGCATTCATTGAATCCGAGCCTTGTAGACGACGATGACGGCAGTCTGTCGTGAAGCCTTACAAATCTAAATATCCATAGTTATATTTCTGTTATGTTTGGTGGCATAGCTATACTTCTGTTATGTTTGGCGGCCGCGAGGGTTTTGTGTCTCAAACTTTATGAGGTTGTGATAATTGGCATCTTTTGGAGCTTTGTGCTTTGAGCTTTGTCAAGTACAATTTAAGCTTATTTACAGGAAGTCTCCCCTTCTCTTAAGGTTTGTTTACTATAAAAGTGGGATGTCCGAAAATTGCAAGAAGCTTTTTATTAAATTATCTTTTAGACTTAGGAAGGTATTAAGACAAGAAAGATGTCTACAGAATTTAAGAGCGTTCATTCTAAAAGTTGGCAACGTCGCAAATAACTGTCAAATATTTACCTGTTTTGATTAATTTGGCGATATTACTGCATGGAAATATGAAATATGGCTAACTAGTGAACTAGAATATTACTAATGAATTGCAATTAAAACACTGAATTTGATGTTGTTACCGTTTTAGGTATTTTAGGCATTTCGAAAGTTTCCAAATACTTCTTTCACATTTGAAAAATAATAATAAAAAATATTTGACATCTACCTATTTGCGACGTTGCCCTCTTTTAGAATGAAGTAGGTACACTTCATTATTATAATTATTCATTTAGGTACTGACAAAATTTCTGTCCATTAATTAGGTATTACTACGTCGTAAAGTAAAGGTCGTCGACCCACAAGATCTCTAATGTTACCTCTAATTATGGCAATTGCTTTAAACGCTCGCCTCTTATGCGGACTATGCGAGTTGCACTCCCGCGCAGCTAAGCCGTTTGAAAAATACCAGCCAATCAACGTAAATGGTGCCCTAAAATTTTGATTATTGTGATTATAAGTGAAGCATTCAGGAAAATAGGTTCTGTTATGGTTTTTCAATAGGGAAGTGATTTTAAACTCATAAGGTGTTGTCCTAAGACGTTTTATGAGGTAAGTTAACTGCTGATGAAAAATTCAATTTGAAGATTAATTTAAAATAATGATCTCCTCAAATTTATGAAGCAAAACATATTAAATTAATCTGATAAACCCACTGAAAACCATAAAACTTTTTCGAGTATTAATTGTTTTAGGTGTAAATTAATGCACTCTATTAAATAAAACTGAGTTCAGAGGCCCATGGGCGGCTTTAAAACTCTGACGCCAGGTTAGTCACTAACCACACGAAAAGAAGAAGAAGAAGAAGAATAAAACTGATTGTATGAGACTCACGATCATAGGCCCCAGTCTTTTAAACAGACAGTCAATGACCGATTAACAAATTACACAATCAAAAATCCTAAACGTACCTACATAATCTTCTAAAGACATCATTTAGCTGTCATCTATCATACTGGTCCCCGGAGGCCTGCAATTATATCACATTGGTTACTGTTGCGAAACATAGATGAAAGTGAACCTATTGTTCTTATTCAGAGATGGTGAACGTTTTCAAACTAGCGTGCTAAAGAATTTTGGTCATAAAGTGCCACTGTGGTATGAGTAAATTAATGCAATATAGTAACAATAAATCTCAAATTAAATTACTATAATATACGCTTTTTACACAAAAGATCTGCACTGCAGGTTGTATTAAAAAGTAATGAAAAGTTTTAATGTTCAGAAGGCCAATTCTAATATTTAAAAAAAGTTTAAATTCAAGTCACAATCTCATCTCAGCGACAATCAGTGTTAAAAATGTAGGTAAATTAGAGTTTTTTTTGACATATTGAGACAAAGACGTGCGAACGTTCTTAAGCTCAGTTTGATGAACCCTCCCCCCTTTCAATCTTACGTAAGATTAGTATCTATCTAAATTGCAAAGAAAAAGTACAAAAAAATAAAAATGCGTTGGTTTGTGTTAAAAAAAAGGACACTGCCGCACAATGCGCGCCTATGCAGGACTACGCGCGTTTTGAAATTATATTTTTTGCTAACTTTTGTGATCTTACGTAATAAATGAACAGCTCCTAACAATACAGGAATATGGTTATTTTTCCGTAACCAAAAGATTGTTTCGAGTGCCAAAGGTTTGCGATCCCTGTTCTAATAATACAGTTGATTATTTCCGATGATACATGTTCTGTTCATGATTAGAATGCAAGTGATTTGATGGCCTGCAGCGGAGTTTTAGATTAATTGTACCTTGCTTGAAAGTACGAAGTGATTGGATGCTATTGTCTCCTTTTTGTTTGATTCATTCATTATGGATTGGTTATGTAATTTTGATTATGATTTCACACTTAGATTACTCACTTTTTTATCGAATGTACCTTTACAAATGCAATTATTTAGGTTCCTGCAGAGAGATAGTCTATCAAATTAATTGATTCGATTCGTTATTAAGGGTTTGCTTAAAATAACCGGACTTTATTTTTTGACGTTTATAAAAGTATCTTCACCGGCAATGTTTATAAACAATTTTTATCTCTCTAACCATTCGTTCTCTTTTTATCTCTCATTTGGTTTCCGAAATTGTGCTCGTGGCTAAGTAAAAACAGTTGCACGGGTCTCTCCATCAGGTTAACACGTTAACTGTCCCCATACAACATTTTTCGATAACAACATACGTCCAAATTTTTTTTTTGTAATATTTTGTCTCAAAGTTCTATTGACAAGTCCTGACATATAGAGCAACTTAACTCACAAGTCCATGAAGTTAGAGCTCATAGAAAGAAACAGGGGCGCGTGTACCGTTTACGGTACACGGACGTGATGGACCCACGTGGCTTGTACTGTATTCGGTACACTGGACAGATAACGTGTTAAGGCTTGACGGGGTTGGTCCGTGGATGGGTGACCATCTTTACAGTCGAGACTCCTCCGTGCCTCGGAAATCACGCTAAGCAGTTGGTCCCGGCTGTCATTCGTGGATCTTTGACAGTTGTTACGGGTCGTCAGAAGCCCGAAAGTCTGACAACCAGTCTTATCAAGGGGTATCGTATTATCAAGTTACTGGGTTGTGGAGGTCAGATAGGCAGTCGTATCTAGTCTGGTATTCAGCTGCGGTTAGACTGGATGCCGACTCTAACAAAGTTGGGAAAGGGCTAGGCAGGTTGATTGGTTTCCTAAATTGTGTCTCCTGGGCAATGCGACATAATTGCCAAATTGTCACATTTTTACGACATCTCTTCATATGGCACCAGTCGTTTATAATAAATTCCCAAAGGAGCTAAAAAAAAATATATTTTAAAATGTGCAGATTTTTTAAAAAGAAATTGTCGAATTGTCGGATTGTCACATTGTCGCCTGTCACCTGTCACCTGTCGGTTTTATTAAATAAACTCTGTTAATCTGCTGTCAATTCTCATGATAACTGTTGTGATTGGTTGACCACATTAAAAACAACCGATCATATAAGTTGACATTATAATTTACATCAAATTAAATTGAATAGGTGAATTTTGACAATGATTGATTCATTTCTGTAAACGGAACGGCACCTGCGCCATGCCATATGACATTTAAGTCATCCAGTGCTTTATTGATCTTTAATTAATATTTAAATTAAGTTTAGTATGATACTCAAGATTATTTCATCATTTAACATAATATTACCTAATAATGAATAATGGAGACATAATTTATCACTAAAGTTACGTAGTGACCTTATCGGAAGTATCAAAAAATTTACAAATCCACTCTGCTACTCCACCATCTGTTAAAACTTTAACGATAGTTTGCTGTGACAAGTACATTAACCTAATCTTAGTCAGTGATTTAACGTTCGTTACTTAATCGACTAAATGGAAATAAAAGCATGCATACAAAACAACATGTAAATTAGAAGTTCATAAAAAGGAGTTATTATTAGTTTCTCTCAGAATTATGTACATCACATTTTTTTTTGTACTAGCTTATCGGACAGACAAAACTTTTAATATTTGCTCTTGAGCTCTTACAAAAATCCCATAGAAAAAAGCACTTTCACTTTTCCCGAATTTTCCAATTTTCCGGGCATCTTTTAAAAATGTTCTCCATTGAAACCTTATTCAGACTATTACGGACATTTTTCAAACAAAATATTGACAAATCGGTCCTGCCGTTCTTACGTGATTCGCTTACCAACGAACATAATGTTGATAAATTTATAGTGTCTACATAATGCAATTTAATCTTAAATTAAAAGAAACGCTAAAGCTTAGATTTAGCTTAGAGAGCATTTATATGTTTGTTTAGTTTTGTTCCGTTGCATTCACCAGTCACTGCATCTGATTATGATAAGATTGACCTGGAACTGTCTTTTACTTTGTTTATCTTGACTGGCGTTAGGTTTCTTGATGGTGTAAGCGAAAGTCTAGATAATCATATTTTCTCTAGCTATTCTATAATGGCTGTCAAGTGCCATCAGATGTGACGTAGATTATGGTGAAGTGGATACCTGATGCGCGATAAAGGATAAGGTTACAGCTAATTTAATTAATTGAGCGTCAAACAACCAACTGCGCAATTGTTAGATTTTATAATTTAGGAGTGTTTTGTTTTTATTAGGGATGGGCTGAAATTCGTTTCACATTAGATTTAAAGCTCGTACAGACCAGCGCGACGCGACGCCGCGCCGCGACACGAACAATACAATTTCTAGGAAAACTTGACGGTATAACAATAACCGGTGTCGCGTCGCGCTGTCGCGTAGCGCTGGTCTGCACGAAGCTTTAACCGAACTTCGGCATTCGGCTGAAATTCGGTTCGAATGCCGAATATTCGATATAAGTAAATATTAAAATAACTCAACTGTTTTTATAACAATAATAAAACTAAAGCAGTGAAATAAAATCATAAGCATTTATTTATTTATTGTTTGTAAGTTGTTACTTATTTAACAATTAACGCTTTCGCGGACGGTAAACGCCCATACACGTCATAACAATCAAACTTGGAGGGTGTCTCGTTAGGTGTGCTGGAAAGCCTAAAATGTATTCTAAACATTAACTAAAAGAAAGGCAAAGGTAAGGAAGAAAAAGCCTGCTAAGCTGAAATGGGATTGGGCGGGTCACGTCAGCCGCATGCATAGTGATTGCTGGGCAACAGTCTCCACCCGGTGGGTGCCTGATGGAAGGTGCCGCCTGGGCCGGCCTTGGGAGACGTGGCGAGGCGACCTAGACGCGTACCACAAAGGTTGGATCCAGGTGGCTATGGAAAAGATTGCTTGGAAGGATTCGGGGGAGGCCTTTGCTCAGAAGTGAAATAAATTAAAACAAACAAATAAAAATCACTTTTTTATAAAAGTGATGAAATCTTATTACCTACTGGTATTTAAAATTCACCAGGGACAGGTTATGGTGCAAAAACACCAAGGATTCTGCGTTATTTGGGAGGACTCTGTTAAGTTTTTGTTCGTAACATTTCCGGCCTCTGAGGAAAGTCGCTCAGAATATACGGAGCTTCCAGGAGGCGATAAGACTCGAGAAAGCGCGGTGCAAATAACCGCCTTCGGCCAAACTTGTTATTTTCACCGAATGTATGAAATGTACGAAGTTAATATTCGGTTAAACACGTTCGCCCTATCCCTAGTTTTTAGCGGTCTGAGATATCTAGGCTATATTACCAAAGTACGCAACGGGTTTTGCTGTCCCGTCCCGAATTCAGCTACATAACTTAACAGTATGACTGAGATATCAATAGGACGATTGAAAACATAAAATTACGCCTATATGCCCACTTTCACACATTTCGCCACTTATATTTAGGGCGAGACTATTGCCATCAACCGGGCAAAAATCCGGACTCCGGGATGTTTCTTATGTAATTGGGTTTTTCCACGACTGAAGATAAACTGTTGAAAGTTCCTTACATACTCGTATATTCGGTATTGGAAAAGGTACCCGATCAAGGGGGAAGCTACTGCAAATATTACCTAACCGACATCGCCATAACCAATAGCCACACAAGCACAGTTTCAAACAAAAGTTTTTAATAACAGGTCACGATTCACTAAACCTACATTTCACAGCTTCGCATCCGCATCACTCAGCATTTCCACGATTATATCGATCATAAATCGATCCATGCTTGATCGATTGCCTTTCTTTGCGGAAGTCCGGCACGGGCTGATGTGATTCGATTCGACTCTCGATGCGATTTCATGCGATTCGTTAGCATTGACTATACTCGCTGTCCGTTTGTCACCTTGTCAATTATCTATGGTCCAATTTCTGTGTGTAGAATGTAGAAAGGAGGAATAGAATGAGAGGGGCTTATTTCCTTTACGAAGTAAATATCCAGGAATCAATGTAGTGTATAGATAAGATGTAAGTAACGCTTGAGATTATCGAGTTTCAGATTGAGCAGAGTTATGTTATGATACCAGACTCCGTTCAATTTAGTTGTCACGCTTCTAGTTTTTAAATGGCTGACTGATATTGGATAAGTTTTAATGTAGGTTTGCCAATTCTCCAGAGAATTGCTTTCAGAAATAGTAACTAAGAATTCTCTAATAAACATGTTCTTTGAAAGTGTTATAGGTGTAATGAATTTCTAGAAAGTTATACTCATAGACAAACTTCGTTCAATATTCAGAACCTATCAAATGTCGAGCAATATAAAGCACTCTTCCTTCTTGTAGGTCACGCCAAGTCCGATTCAATATCTATAAAAGGTGACATTTGAAATTCTAATCGCGTTCTGCCCATATTTTACAGGTTATCTATGGAAGTAATACATAAACTGCATTACTGGACCAAATATCGCTTCGATTACTTCGAATACCTGACTAAATACAGTGTTGGAGTGTCCAAAATTTATCATTCCGGTCTTTTTTCACGTTCAGATGAAGTTTTTCCTTTTGCATTAGTGATACTCGTAAAATTTTAGCGCTTGGAATTTGGAATGGAGGGCTAGGTTCGTTTATAAATTCGTTGGAAAGATGGCTTGAATTATTTAATGCCTAATAAAGGATTCCTTAAATGTTGGCCGTACCAATTTAGACTGTTTTGTACCTGAGCTTAATTCGACGGCAATTTGGAGCCTTCTCTAACCTGTTCTATTTTTTCTGCCTATAAGCAGCTAAAAGAATTAGCTTAAGATAAAGTGAATGGCAATTGCTACACTGACAAGTGCCCTGCGCTTTTATAAGGTTTATAAGGACACCTTTGCTAAGGCTACCCCTCTTATTTTGCTATAAAGGAGACCCTTAAACTATTGACGAACTCCTCACCTGAATCTGATAACTCCGATAGTTACGTCAGTTCTCACTTACGTTGGCAATCCTGTGTTGATGTAATTTCTCATCTTTTAATTTTTCAATCTATAGGAGGAACTGGACCTAACAGCTGTAAACAAAGCGGCCATGATGGCTCTCCCCGCGGCCAAGAAGTGGCAGATTTACTGCAGCCGACGGCCCCCGCCTGGTCAGCCACCACCGCTCGCCACCGCGCCGCAGCTTGAGGAGTACATCAAGGCGCTTAGCGAGATTACAGATGTGAGTACAAGAATTGTTAAGTAGCATTAAGCATAGCACTATTAGCCCAACGCAGAACTGTAACTTTCCCAACGCTGGGACACACGCCCCCTATTTGAGAGGGAGTGGGCCATAATAACCACACGGGCCTAGTGCGGGTTGGTTTCTATGTAGGTTTTCCAATTTGTGATTAGCTACGAGGTATGAATGATGAAATAATATCAAAGTATACAACTTCGTGAACGAAAATAAAGAGAAGCAATTAACTCCTTTTACGTGTAAATTGGGGGGCTCATATTTTCTGCCTCCATTCAAAAGTTTCTTCTTGTTTCAACAGTTTTTAATCCTTTAGAAGTCGTGGTAGTTACTTTTTTAGATAACAAAGTAAGAAGACACCTCCTTTGTTTGGCTGTCACTAATAACCATGACTTCCTATCGATTCTTTCCAGGCCTTCGCTTCATCAGAAGGTGTTCCACCAGCAGAAGCATGCGCCCTTGTCGACGGCCTCAAAACAGCCCTACGAACGAGAGCCCACAGTTTTGTCCTCCGATTCATCAAGCAAGGAGGCCTAGGTTCCTTGCTAGATGCCCTGCAGAAGGCGCCAAGGGACGACGCCGTTACCAGGCATAACCTTATAGCGGCTATCAAGGCGCTTATGAATAACTCGGTAAGTAGATTAAATGTAGATTAGTGTAAAGATGGGGATGTAATGGTTACTGTAAAGGTTATGGATGTAAAGACAGTTTCATTTAATTGGGTTTTTTTCGTACCTCAAAAGAGGAGGTAACCAATAGATGAAGCTGATCCTATCTGTAGTTTTAGTCATGTATCGAAATGGCAGATCAATGTAAGATTTTATGAGCAGACAACAGTCTAAAACTGCTTTTGTTTAAAACTGTAGAACTAAACTTCTATATTTTCTTGCCACCTTCTATCTATCTTCAGACATCAATCTGGCTGGATTTGGTAGGTATACCATACAAGCACAATCCTGGAGGTATTTTGCCATTGTAACACAGTAGAGAGTGATACGAAAATTGCAGAATTGTCTGCAGTCTGCAGCAAATGTTTCTGTTATGATTGATGACGTTGTGACGTAACTGCAAAGCAATTGAGGCTACTAATTATATCAAAAGGTCATGCGGGCCATGTCATAGTAACTCTTATCCGCCTAGCCTTTTCCCAACTATGTTGGGGTCGGCTTCCAGTCTAACCGGATGCAGCTGCGGCGGTCAGACTGCCTGTCTGACCGACACAACCGAGCTACTGGTTACTTATACCCCTTGGCAAGTCTGGTTGTCAGACTTTCGGGCTTCTGTCATAGTAACTCTTGATTCTTCTTTCTATCTTCTTACCTGCTTTATAAATATTGTTGGTTGCTTGCAGACCGGGCGCGCGCATGTGCTGGCCCACCCCACGAGCATCGATCTGATCGCACAGTCCTTAGACACTGAGAATGTTAAGACCAAGGTCGCTGCACTTGAGATACTGGGCGCTGTTTGTCTTGTACCAGGAGGACATAAGAAGGTAGGGTATTTATTTTGGAAGTATGTAAGGGGCTGGTGGATTTTTATGGTTTACAGAGAATTTCGACGGTTTTCGACTCCTTGGGATACGGAAAATATACGGGAACCACAGTTGCTGCTATTGAAATCCTGGTAGGTATGTCTGGTGAGAACATTAGCATTGGATGAAATTTGGAGAGGACAAATTTTTTACGTCAAGAGGTTTATATGGGGCAGGTAAATATCAACGTTGCTGCATCAGAAGTGTTACTCCTACTGTCACTTTCCGGGAAAATAAGGAGAAAGTATTTTTTTTTACTATTTGGACTTTGGTGCAGTCAATTGCCCTAAAGCTTCCTGTACATGTCGTCGGAGCCGCACCGGCGCCGAATCGCAAGATGAAAAACATCTGAATATCTCAGAATGAGTGTAAAATCTACGCTGTGTCGGTGCAGCGGCCGTGCGGCACATGGGCGATATTCATTCGTATACGTAAACATGCGGTCCAGCACCGGGTCGTGAACAGGAAGCCTAAATAAATCCTAGTTACTACTTAAAATTTTCAGTAATTATCAATTACAACATTACTTTTCACTATCTAAAACAAATTTTCTCAAACACAGGTACTAGAAGCAATGGTCCACTACCAAAAATACGCCGGAGAACGAGCTCGCTTCCAAAGCATAATGAACGAGCTGGACCGAAGTACCGGCGCTTACCGTGACGACCTGGGTTTGAAGACGGCCATCATGTCCTTTGTGAACGCGGTGCTGAACTACGGACCGGGCGAGGAGAGCCTGGAGTTCAGACTGCATTTAAGATATGAGCTGCTGATGTTGGGGATACAGCCAGGTCAGTTTTTGTAGGCAATGGTCTTGATTTATCATTAAATTGTCTGCGAGATAACTTAACCGACCTTACCTGGAGTGCGTGGAACCCACCGTCCATAACCATGAAGTTACGATCTATAAATGTGCTTGGCCAATGTAGGCCTTAACCAAACTGTGATGACATAGAAAATAAGTGTCTGGCGACACAAAAAAAAAAGTTTTTGCTAAATGGCACCTTTAAATAAAACATCTATGTAATCTAACTTTATTATATGTCGTAAAACCCTCTCATTACAGTAATCGAAAAACTCCGCAAATACGAAAACGAGACCCTGGACCGTCATATCGAGTTCTTCGAGATGATTCGCAACGAGGATGAGAGGGAACTGGCCAGGAGGTTCGACAAGGAGCATGTGGATACCAAGAGTGCGACGTCCATGTTCGAGCTGTTGAGGAGGAAGCTCAGCCACACTGCTGCCTACCCACATCTGCTGTCTATGTTGGAGCATCTACTGCTATTGCCATGTAAGTGGTCTTTCATTGTAATCTTTGAGATAGTTCGCTATGAAGACGAGATGAGTTAGCAAAGTGGTTTGGCATCAAGAGTGCCACCTCCATGTTGGATCCTGAGAAGTAACTTCTCAGGATTGATGTAGCATCTACTACTACTGCTGTGTGAGTAATCATCAGTATTCTGTCGTTATATGTCCACTGCTGGACATAGGCCTCCCCCAAACATCATCACATCGTCCGGTCCTGTGCTTTCCACATCAAGTAGTACATCAAATACTGTACCATAAAAAAATCAATTTACAGAAAATCTGAATTGTTTTTGGTTATTATAATTTAGGTATACAATAAGATGGAATTTTAAACTTCGTGGCGTTTTTTGTTGTTATTAATAAAAAGGTATTTTTCCTATGTTCCAGTGGAATATAACCCTCAGTCTCAACACTGGCTGCTGTTAGACCGCGTGGTGCAGCAACTGATCCTGCAGCAGCCGGCATCCGGCAGTCGCGCCAACTCCGAGCAGGGCAGCGAGCGGGGCAGTACTTCTGATACCACTAAGGTAACAACAGGACCTTGGCATAAGCGACCCTTAATTGATACTCCCACTACTGGGACGCAGGCCTCTTCTTTGTAAAGATAGCGAATCGTAATCCACCTCACCGGCCTAGTGCGGGTTGGTCGATGTCACAAGTCTATGAATTATTGTTTCACCGATTTGAGTGGTGATGAAATAAATTGCACAAAGTCCCATATTTTTCAGCAGATCCCTGAAAGATATGGAAAGATCTCACGGACAACTTGAAACGAAAATGATCTAAGACTAAAACTATTATTTTTCCAGATCTACGATCCTGATGTAGCACCTCTCGAGATAAACGTCGGCGAGATAGTGCAGCTGCTGGCCAAGGAAGAGGAGCTGGTCGCCGCCAGGAGTAAGGCAGATAACCTGGAGCGAGAGAACATCGACATGGCTACTGAACTGGCTAAGAAGGTATGGGGGATATGAGCTTTGTGAAGGATGTTGTTGGAGATTTGTTATCATAATACAATCGAAACTGAGTATTCAAATTAAGCTGAGAATTTGCCCTTTTTGAACGTTTAAAGTTACAACAGACAGACCCCCAAAACGGCCACTCTTCACCAGTTCCTGGTGCTTTAGCTGGGAACAGGTGGGGCAATAAACTCCCTAGTAAACTAGTTAACAGTTTGGCCTTGAAATTGTCTTTATTTCCTTGCCGTAAGGGCGGTTTTCTATAATGAAGTGTGAACTAATGTGCGGCTGACTTTAAGAGGCAAGATTTTATTTCAAGATGTTGGTCGCTTTTGAACTAACTCTGGGCTTTCCTTGAAAATAATATTGCACACATTTTTGATATTATATGATATCAATATTACTAAATTAAACCTGTCATTACCTTACAATCTTTATTCAGTGTCCTATAAATCAAGTACAAATAATTTTATGATAACATTTCTTCAACAATGTCTTTGGCAGCCTAATGGTAGCGGAACACGTACTCCTAATATTATAATTATAATGGTTTTCATTACAGGGATAAATACATTTCTCATTTTGGTTATCACGTTGTTACATTTTACGATGACGTTTTATGACTCCTATGCTACTTGAGTTAAGATTCAAACTGCAATGACGCGTCATCGTGAAATGGAGCAGCAAATAATATGACATGACATGAAGCTATATTGACAAAATACAACACTTTTTATGACAAGTTGTTCAATGTGCGGGGTGGTAATGCCTTTATAAGCTGGTATTTGCTGCTGGTTCTGAAAAGCTGAAGTTTATTTCAATTATTTATAGTAAAATTGGATATAAGACGCCATATTGGTAGGTTGAAGGTCATATGAAGGTTTACAAATTCAAAAATGTGGCCTGCTATATCTTTTGCAATATGATCTCGAAGTGAAACATTACTAAATTCAAAATCATTAGGTAATCAAGGTCTGAGATAGCCAACAAAAAGACAGCTTTTGTCGAATCCGTCATTTTTGTAACGAATTTAAACAGAATAAGAGGAACCATTCCGGTGCCTTTGAATAGTGGCCTTAAAGCGTTTTTGTCAAAATTCTCGTTCTATCGAATCTACTCAGCTTCCCAGAACCTCACGCGTCACCAACCACCAATAATACCTACCTCCCATCACCCACACGCATGTACTGACTAAACTAACCCACTAACAGGAGAAGCAAGTGGACGAGCAGAGCCAAGAGCGCGAGGAATTGGAGGGAGTGGTCTCTCGCCTGAAGGAGCGTCTGGAGAGGGAGACTGCGGCCCACATGGAGTGCAGCGAGAGGGCGCGCGCAGCCGCGACGCGGGCGCACGTGGCCGAGCAGCAGGTATGGGAGCTAGGGTAGGAGGTGGACACTCCGGTATGTGTGGAGAGGGACACGGCGGCGCACAGAGTGCAGCGAGCGGGCGCGCGTGGCCGCGACACGGGCGCACGTGGCCGAGCAGCAGGTATGGGAGCTAGGGCAGGAGGTGGACACACCGGTATGTGTGGAGAGGGACACGGCGCACAGTGGGCTGAACATCGGCTTTCATAGACTTAGAGTTTTCAATTTGCAAGTGCCGGATGTTTTCAGCTGCATCCGGTTAGACTGGAAGCCGACCCCAACACAGTTGGACTTATCCCAACTGTGTTGGGGGGTCGGCTTCACTTGGCAGGTTGATTTTTGGAATAGAGTATAAAAACAATTTTCTGATAGTCAAACATCTTTTATTGGAGGTCCTCAAAATAAATAAGGGCTTGAAAGTTTAAACCTTAAATTACAGAGTGTTATTTTGACATACACAACACATATTTCTAATACTCTGCGATTTACGCATCGGTGAAATGGTTTACACATTTTTGCCTTCTAACATCATGGGCCAAAATTGAATCATAACTTCACAAATTTGCCAGCTTGGTATCGTTAATTTTAATTAATTATTTATTTATTAAAGTTTTATTACTAAATATACAATCAATATTAATTATAATATGTTAATTATTATTTGCAACTAGCACTTTGCCCGCGCTTTTGTCCGCGTGGATTTACTTTCCTCTAAAAAATTGTACACCCCTCAATTTACAATTTCGAAAATTTTCTTTCAAAGGGGTTCCTTTGAAAGGTAATTTACGAAATTTTTAACGTTCTTTATATAGATAAATAAGTTTTGTAAATTTTGAACTTACAGCTGAACCAGGAAAGAGCAGAAAGAGTGAGGTATGAAAAACTAGTCAGTGAAGGGAGCATACCTGATGATGCGAAGGTACGTGAATCATCCTATGCAAGATCAAGTTGAATTAATTGGAGAAACTTCTGAGACAGGACGGAGTATCGATATAAAATCATGATAAAATAAAGAAAAGTATTATTTTTCAAACATAATTTCTCATTGTTTGTGCGTCCCAGGCCGTTTGACTCAAGCTGCTGTACAAGATTAGATTAGTTTAGGAGGTTCTTTTCAAAACTTGACTATTTGTTGATGACAACACAAGAAATGTAAAAATTCATTTTATTGCCTATGGTCGTTTGACATTTAGTAGATCTATTGTCTGTGCTCTCTCTCTGCTACAAGAAGAAAAGATGGTTTGTTGCTAAAGTTTATATTAAATAATGTTGTGCTCCTGTATCGTTTGGGATAAAAATTAAACACCTTACAACTGTATCTCACGGTCTTTCACTCAATATTCAATACTATTCCACTTAATATTTTATTTCAGAATTATAGAAAAAATTTTTTAGAATGAATTTTGAAGTGGATTAAACTACTTTTTTTTCTGCTGGATCAATCACGTTTTGACAAACTTTTGTTTTCGCTGCATGTATATTACAAAATTACCAACGAAAAAAAAAAAGTTTTATTTGTTTTATCATGACTTGTCATCGATATCCGTCATATCTGTAAAGTGTCGCTATTTTATTTCATTTTACCCTATATAAAAGTTCTCGCATATTCTAAACCGTACGAAACAATAACCCAACTTGTAATTACAGGTGAGCAACCTCAAGAGCGCGGTCATAGAGACGAGCTCCGCCCCGCCCCCTCCCCCGCCGCCGCAGTTCTCGCCCCCCCTGGCGCCCGCGCCGCCCTGCCCCGCGCCCCCGCCGGCCCCGCTGGCGCCGCTGGCCCCGCCGGCGCCGCCCCGCGCCAAGAAGAATGTGCCAACACCCGGCAACCCTCTGAAGAGCTTCAACTGGAGCAAACTGCCTGATACCAAGCTGCATGGAACTATATGGCAGGAGTTGGACGATACGAAGCTGTATAACGCTATGGATCTGCATACGATCGATAAGATGTTCTGCGCTTATCAGAAGAATGGAGTTCAAGTTAGTTCCAATAATCTATTTTTGTATTTGATCAAATATTTTTGACTTTGTTGACAATTTTCAAAGTTCCAGTTTACTTTTTAATTATAGTAAAAAAAATGCCTTCACAATCGAAATCGGCCACAATTTATTAATAATCATGAACTGATAAGTAACCTATCAACTTTTAAATAGGCATTTAGTCAATATGGAGCCAAACCTGAACGAGACAATATAAATAATAATAAATAAATAACAATAGTTTATTGGTAAAACAAGTACCTATAGGAGATTTTTTTTTTTTCATTGGATTCTTTTTTTAGGCAGATAGTGCCTGTATTATGAGAGTCCACTCTTCTATAGCAAGACGTGTTATATAAAAGCAAAACATATAATTTTTATGCTAAAACTACATAAATGAACATTATGATCAGACACTCGATTCATTTCAATGATCGAATGATGAGACAATCACGATTTTTTAATAATAATTATATCTGCTAAAATTATACACAGCCACTCACTAACATTCTATATATATATATATATCGCATTCGAACTGTCATCAGTGCTAATATTTGAATATTGTCCATTTACAGAACGAAGGCTCAGTGGAAGACCTAAGACAGCTAGGCTCAAAGCCCCGCACTAAGATCCTGACAGTGATCGATGGACGCCGCGCACAGAACTGCACCATTCTGCTGTCGAAACTAAAGATGACTGACGAGGAGATTTGCCGGTTGGTATTTCTTTTCTATAGAAAATAATTATATTTCGTTACAAGGATCTTTTGAATATATTGATGATTGGGATGTGAAACGAAGTTAATTAATTAGTCAAAAAAAGTTTTGTAGAACACGATAGAGTAAGTAAATGTTTGTGACTGAAATTGATTCAGCTTGACTGACAGATACTTTTTTCGAAAAATATTTTATTTAACTGTGGTCTGCGACGCGACGAAGCTAATTGTGTTTTCACAGCAATCTTCACACTGTGTCCGCAAAGCCCTATACCTGTCGGGGGCGCGGAGGCTGCGAGAAAGAATCCCGCGCTACCAGCCTATGGTAGTATAGTTTGACCTCACCGTTGCACCGCGCCTTTGGAATGTGCGGCTCATGGGGGGGGGGGGGGGGCCGTGCACATTCGTCAACGGTCACAGCGCCCCGCCCCCCGCCTCGTCACGCATTCCCAAGGCGAGGTACAGCGGTGAGGTCAAAGTCGCTAAGAGTCCCGTCCGACATAGCTGTCCATTTTCCCTGATGGAGCGTGTTTATAATCATCTGTTTTGGTGGCGGAATGGCTTTTAACTTACCATTTCTGATGATTTCCTTTTTCCAGAGCAATCCTCCGCATGGATAGCGGTGAACAGCTCCCCATCGACATGGTGGAGCAGCTGGTGAAGTTCACTCCCAGCGCCGAGGAGGCCGCACTGCTGGAGGAACACCAGGACGAGCTCGACAGCATGGCGCGCGCTGACCGGTTCCTGTATGAGATATCCAAGTGAGTCACGTGTTTTGTTTATGTTGACACTAAACGCCCATAGGCGTAATAACAATAAAACTTCTATTGGGTCTCGTTCAATGTTTGGCAACCGATTAATCTACATGAGAAGGTTCACTATCGATTTTTTCGACAGTACCTATCTAGACTTGGAAGCCACAAACACTTAAGTCAAAATCTTTTAAGATTTACTTAAGTGCTTATGGCATCCGAATCTAGCTATATTGTCTTACTCGATCCTGGTCAAATGCTGAACAAGCTTCTCTAAGATCTTCACTCCATTTAGTCTGACGGCGTCTTACCATTTTGTTGCTAATTCTGCAGTTTTCACACGATCACTTGTGTGATGAGACTGCGTCTGATCAACGTCGAACAACTAATATTGATCGCTTTAAATATAATTGATGTCTGATCGATACTCGTAATCCTGCTGCCAGACTCAACACTGGATCGATCTGAATGGTCGATATCATTATTATCTCTAGTTGCACCTTATCACAAAAGCCGGCCTGCGGGAAAAATAGCCGGCCATCTCCCATTTTACTTTGTTAATTATTTTGTTAATGTTAATCATATCTGTGTTCAACTCCAGGATCCCGCACTACTCGCAGCGCGTGCGCCTGCTGCTGTTCAAGAAGAAGTTCTCTGGCGCGGCCGCCGAGGCCACCGCGCGCGCGGCCGTGGCGCTGCGCGCCGCGCGCGACATGACGCGCTCGCGCCGCCTGCGCGCGCTGCTCGAGGTGGTGCTGGCGCTGGGGAACTACATGAACAGGTAACATATCATTTACTCATCCGAGTAACGTTCACTGCTGAACGTAGGCCAAGCATCGCCACATCAACCGGTCCGTTCCTTCTGGCATACAGCGAATTCCCACGACCTGCTACAAGGTCATTAGCCCCTCTTTTGCGAGACCTTCCCACGCTGCGCTTTCCTTCTGAAGCGTGTTTATTTTGCGACCTGTTTTGTTATGTATTTTCGCCACATTTAACAAGTTATGTTTCAGTCCGATGTAATCTTACTTGCTAATTCTTATTACAGGGGTGCCCGCGGCAATGCATCTGGATTCCGTCTGACGTCACTGAACAAGCTGGCTGACACCAAGTCGTCAGTGTCACGGAACACCACGCTGTTGCATTACCTCGTCGAAATGCTTGAGACACAGGTACATATTACTAAATATAATTTATATACTATATTGAATTTACCAATGAAATATTTAAAATTGATAAAGTACGGTTTCTGGTAGTCTATCCTTTTATATCTGGATCTGAACTAAAGTTATCACAAAAAAATCCTGAGGAAATCGAGATCCCGGAGAGATATTTCTCGAAGCCATGTAAAGCCAAGTCAGAGGCCCATTGGCGGTAAAAAACTCTGACACCAGGTTAGTCACTAACCTCACGAATAAGACAGAGTATTCCGAGATATGCTCTGAAATATACAAACACTGAGCTCAGAACGCCCTGACCCAAAACTGTAAGTCACACATAGTGAACTAACACAACACACTGCACTTCACTGCACTTCACTTTGCTGTTGTATGTTGGGAAGTCCCAGTAGAATGTTAATATGGGACGTGAAAATCAATTTCTTGTTACCATACCTGTGGCTTAAAATCTCCCAACATACCTGATAATTGTCAGAGCTAATCTGTAAATGGTGAATCAGACGCTCGGCTTCTCCAGCCACTCTCTCCAGCTACTCTTCAAAAACTGCATTTTTTGCGCATTAGACATGGACGGGTTTTTATCGATCGCTTCGCTAAACAAGTCTTTGAACGGAATCCACTGGTTGTAAGACCCGTTGAACACGGGGATGTCCAACTTTGGAGCTGACTTTTCACGGTGCTTCACTGCCCACATCTTTTTGTTGATTTCGATTAACTCGAACATAATGAGTATGACGTAATTCAGTAGCCCATGTTTTCCTTTTAATGAAAAATAAAATAAAAACAAAACTTCTCACACATTTCTATCACTTTCCAGTTCAAAGACATCTTGCTCCTCGAAGAAGACCTCCCTCACGTGCGCGCCGCGGCCAAGGTGTGCGTGGAGCAGCTGGACAAGGACGTGGGCGCGCTGCGCGCCGGCCTGCGCGAGGTGGCGCGCGAGCTGGACTACCACGCCGCGCTCGGGAACCGCTCGCACAACGACATGTTCCTGCCCGTCATGAGGGACTTCCACGCGCATGCCGTTTGTTCCTTTACGCAGCTTGAGGATCTATTCCAGGTGAGAATAAATCAGATATTCCGGGCGATATATTTATGGGAAGCCATCGTTGTTTCTGGGCCGAGAGAGACATGAAGTGAGACAGGATCAAGGTATCCCTTTGTTGTACTGGAAAAAATTGTGGCTATTTGACGCTTAATAATGTAGACCCAGTTCATTTTTTAAGACGTGGGTCTCCTTTATAAAGTTATGTTTATTAAAGATGTTTGAGGCGTTTGGGTGGGCTTATAGCATCGACAATATGAATCAAACGACACACTTCTACGGTCACAAAAAGACGCTGATCAAAAGGAGTATTTTGTCAACTTTTTTGCAGGATATTGTACTTTGTCAGAAGCCTATTGACCAAACAAAAAATTAATTTCATAAGTAACTATTTTTGTAATTAACAATCTAAGGAGAAAGTCCTATTTAAATAGGTTGTCCTAAATAATTGTTTATCACTGTAGTTCATGTAAACCATTTTCCAGGACATGAAGAGCCGCCTCGAAGCTTGCGCGCACGCCTTCGGCGAGGAAGCGTCAGCGTCGCCGGAGCAACTGTTCGGTGCGCTGGACTCGTTCCTCACGCAGTTGGGAGACGCGAGGGCCGAGTGCGACGCGGCGCGCAGGAGGAGGGACGAGGAGGAACGGCGCACGCGCCATGAGCAGGAGGTGAGAGTGGGGTGGTGGTGGGAGAGAGCACAGTGTGGAAGGTCAATCTTATATCTCAGATATGTTCCTGACGCGGGACATAACATAGACATAGAGTAACTTCAGTTAAACAGTAACAGAGGTTACTGTGATTTTTATCACGAGGAAAGCACTATTCCCTGGAGAGGTAGGCAATAGAGCGGTTACAACAACAAAAAAATTGCCAATTACGCTGCTCCGTACGCTTCGATGCCGACGATGTGCACGCGCACCTTAATAAAGAGTTCAGAGTTATGATTTTTCGATCTATAAACAAAACGTTTTTACATAATCTACCCAAAATTAGTATTTATTTTTTGTTGGCATGAACTAGGTATTTAAGAATAGCCCATGCTATGAAAAAACATTAATCATTACTTACTTTTATCGTCTATTTTGTCCACAGCTCAAAAAACGCACAATGGAGCGAAAACAAGCGTCTAGTCTCCTAAGCTCAGTCGGCAAATCACTCGGCAAGTCGAACGGGAACGGCGACTGCAACGGCCACTCCGACAGCTCTCGCGACGGAACGCTCACCAACGGACAGAAGGGAGAGTTTGATGACCTCATCTCCGCGCTCAGGACAGGAGATGTCTTCGGTGATGACGTCGCCAAGTTCAAACGGTCCAGGAAAGCTTCCAAAGTCAGCCATAAAGGCCGAGACTCCCCCCCAAGGGGCGTCTGCAGAGAGGACTCCAGAGAGCGACAGAAGAATTGAACGAAACGACACGCTAGTAAAGGTTATTGAATGTTTGTATCGTCCAGCGATCCCTTGTTGTTCAATGTCGATGCGATAGTATGCTTTTTTACTAGGAAAATTTTCAAAGCATTCTCTTGGTGGGTAAATAAAATAATATTAACTATGTTACTGTAACATAGGGCGATATATAATTTTGGCTTTAAAATATTTACCTGGCCTCTGTCGAATTGACTAGAATACCCGCGGCTCGGACGCTGGACTTTGGGAGGCAAACGATTAGTTTAATCGAAACGTGATATTTTACCGAGTAGGGGGATCCTATTGGTCCGTTATAAGTACGGAGTCACAAATATGAGATTACAAACGAAGTATGGCGGGTGTGACGTGTGACCTGTTATAGAACACATAGTTTTATGTGACAACGAAAGGACCGCTGCCATTTTTTTGGATTAATTTTTTGGAAATTTCTCACAAACATGGTGCCTAATTTTGGATGTTTTTAAGGTCGTGGCCTGACGGAGTTATGGCCTCATTTTTACTGTAATCTCATTACTTTTATGACGACTCGGAAACTAATTTTTAATTTCCTTGAGTTTTGTATTTCACAAAATAATTTGCTGAAGAACATTCTCTTTAGTTTAGTGCAATAATACCAGTGAAGGAGCTCGAATGATCGTGTTGCTGTCGACAAGAGCCGCAGGCCTACCTAAAGGCCACGACCTCCGAGAATTTTCGAAAAGCTTTTGCTGGTTATCGACTGAAGTAGTCAAAGACTGTGCATGTTATTCCATAGACGATTTATTTTAGTCTTTATTAATTAACTATAAGCGTTGTGTGATTTGAGTAACCATAGAGTAAGAGTGTATTGAGTTTTTTACTAGAGTTCTCTTGGTTGTAGTGAAGATATCGTTGTATTTATCGATTTGAGTTTTATTTCGTAATAATAAATATTCAGGTTTGACTTAAGAGTCTATAATACCTCAAATTTTGTAGCATGGTCCTCCGTTATATAAAAAATATGTGTGAATGTTGGACTCCATTTTCTTTTTGAAAACAAAATTAAAAGAAATTATCTAAACCGTCGGCACCTTGGAGCCTTCTCCTCGCCGCTTAATCTCGTTCTCACTCAGTTCGCGAGCAGAAGTGTGCGAGCGAGATAAAGAGTGAATTTGACCTAAGGTATTATGGACTCTTAAATGTGCAAATAGTTTGTTTAGTTGTCTAAATGTCTAAATATTTAGCTAGAAAAATGTGAGATGCAATATTTATTATAAACTGACAAGTCATTTTTGAACAGTCCACTATAATAGACTGTTCAATTGATTAAATTTTGACTTGTATCTCAGTGTCATTTTTATAACATGTAGTTAGCGGACTTTTATAGTTATTACGATGTGATTACAGGAAGCTCAACCAAAACTAAGTTGATAAATATAACGATGCTCAGAGTATGAATGTTGATAATTTTTTACATATCTCAATGTACCTATAGACAAATTGGACACAAAACTTTCTTAAGTGTCAATAGAATGGGAATTGACTAAAACACTATATTATATACTGTTACTAAAGTTTACTAGGTGTAGGAATTGATACATACCTAGACTATCAAACAATTTTGGAATTTTGTATCAACTAAAATGAAACGGCGCGGCGTGGTAGAAATTTTTTGATAAATTTTACTTTTTTTATAAATTATCATCATCAATTTAATTTATTCCCAAATAATTATAGAATTGAAAAATATAATTTTATTTCATTGTAAATATTATTTTAAATTTTTGCCAAATTCGTTACCGTCATATTAAAACGGATTCTATAATTTATTTAAAAAAAATCTTAATTGTATGTAATAAAGTTTGTCACTTGTAAATTTTATTGTTTTGTTCAGTATTGCTTAAGCTCATAGTATATTAATATAATGATTATATATTAGACACTATTTAAATTAAACCCTTGAACAATATGTGCTGATTTTATTTCATCGATCGTGACCCCAAATAAATAAGACAGTTGAAGATTTCAAGGAAATTTATTATACTGCCTCATTAGTTTTGTAGGCGCAAGCGCTGCAGGCTGTCGAGTGTGATTTCCTGGGTTTGATTCCCAGGTAATGCAGTGTGTGAGTGTGTGTGTGTGTGTGTGGGTTTAACCGTCCGGAATTTCTCGGGAGCAGCCCAGGATTTGTGCCCCGTTGATGGCAATAGGCTCGTCCTTTATTACATGCGACTTAAACATAACTGTAGGTGTACTAAAGGTCGGGGAAAACGGCGTGATGTTAGGCACATGATTTTTTAAGAACAAGGCACGCAAGCATACATTGACGTCCAATGCTGTGGAAATATCTCCATATAAGGTCAGTAACAAGTTGGTCGTAGATGATTTCAGAGTATTATATGGGCCGATCCCGGCGGCACTGCAATGCCGGGCCGACCCGCGACGGGAGTGGAGCGAGCCCCAAACATCCCGTCAGCTTACAAAAATCAGATTAATATACTGGTCCCTCAGTGAGGGAACTTTCAGATATTAAGCTGAAAAGAACAGATACTACACTTTGATCTTAGCCAAAAGGCCGAGAAGCGATACCGAATAAATGTCGAGATGTCGCTACGCCCCCGCAAGGGGGCGTGGCGTGCGGGGTCAGGGCTTCGCCCTTCGCCCGCGGAGGCCATACGTTGGCCCGTTAATACGGGCCCCTCGTCTTGTTCGCCTATAGCGGCTGGCGGAAGAGACGCAGCAAAGTGCGTCTGTGTAAATGGTTGCTATGAATATTTCTGTAGGCGCGCCACGACGCTATTTCCTAATAGCGTCGCTTTCTTCACGACATCTCGGCGGTCTGTCCCCGCCAGGTGAGACCCCCAGTTGCCTGGGGGAGGCCCGACGAAGACGACCAGCGACGAAGATGCCGACTCGACGCTCCTACAGGTAGATATGTAGCTTTCCCTCGCCCCGCTCACAGATCTAGCCGTTTACGGATTGAGGGATAAGCAGTCGTGTTTGTGTGAGCGGCTAGTATTGTAGTGTAGCGCCGCTCAGTGTCAACGTGTTTCGCGGCCCGCACCGCGCTCGCACGTGTTATATAGATGCATGTATAGTTAAGGTTGTCTGTTATTAGTTACGCGGCGCGTCTATATTAACCTAGAGCGCGCCGCGCAACAGATGTGTGTGTACATCTGTAAAGTCTTATTTTATCGAGTTAGCCGCGTGTAACCTGGGTGCAGCTAACTCGAGGCGTCAGTCCGGTGCGATGGGGTCAGTTGTCCGCTACCAGGTCGCGGGGCAGGGGTCTCGCGTCGGGAGGACGCGCGTGCAATGGCGCTATCTGTCTGACGTGAGGCCAGGCAGAAGCGTCGGCACGCGCGAACATCACCTTCGCGAGTCGCCCCACAAACTCGTCCAGGCTCTCGATACCGAGATCCCGGTGGATTACGTCGTTCCTCACACAGTGAGGAGCGTCTACTATTGTCCGCAGCGCTAGACTTTGCTGCGCGCGGAGCATCTTGCGGCTCGACTCACTAGTGAGGGCGAACCACGACGGGGCGGCGTACGTCAAGATTGGGCGTATATACGTCTTGTACACGCCCAACTTGACGCGCACCGGGATGCGGGACGAGAGCACGGGCCTGAGGAGGTTGCGGGCGACCCTACCCTGTGCGGCGACCTTGCGGACATGGGGCCCCATCGAGAGGCGGCGGTCGATGGTCACACCCAGGTACTTGGCCCGGGGCGACCAATCGACGCTGGCTCCATGTAGCTTCAGGGGTGGTGGGAGAGGCGCGGATCCGGTCAACATCGCCTGCGTCTTACCCACGTTCACCGACAGCCGCCACTTGGACAACCACTCGGGAAGCAGATCGAGGGCGCGCTGCATTTTGACCGCCGCGTACTTCGCATTTAGCGATGTAGTAATGTACGCGGCGTCGTCTGCATACAGCGCGAGCGTCGAGTCTGGAGTGGTGGGGATGTCGTCGGTGTACCGTGAGTAACACGCCGGTGAGAGGCAGCTGCCCTGAGGCACGCCAGCCAACACCGGGCGGGCGCCGGAGAGCGCCCCGTCGACCACCACCCTGAAGGTCCTGTGTGACAGAAAAGATGAGACCACCCTTACAACGCGACGGGGCGCGTCGGTAGTGGCCAGCTTATAGATAAGGCCGTCGTGCCATACACGGTCGAAGGCCTTCTCCATGTCGAGGAATACTGCCACCGAGCATTCCTTTTTGTTTAACGCTGTTGCGAGTAGGTGCAGTACCCTCGACAGCTGAAGCGTCGTGCTATGCTCCGCCCGAAAACCGAATTGCTCCGGGCGAGGGGCAATGTGACTTTGTAGGTGTCGCAGCAGGAGTACTTCGAACACCTTGGAGACCGTCGGCAGAAGTGTGATCGGCCGATAGCTCTCCGGCTTCGCTACGTTCTTCCCCGCCTTGGGCAGCATTATGACGCGCCCCTCCTTCCACGAGGTGGGAAAGACCCCCGTGCGCAGTATCGCCGTGAACAGGCGCGCCAGTGCCGCTACCGTGCGGAACGGCAAGTGGCGCAGCACTGTGTTGGTGATACCGTCAGCACCGGGGGCCTTCCTGGGCTTCGTCCTTAGGATGGCGCGTCTAACTGCGCCAGGCGAGAAGAAGATAGGATTCTCCTCGGGAGCTATCGGCGTTGCGAAATAGTCTCCTAGGTGCTTCTCGACTGCTGCGACATGCTCGACGTCGGCGGTCGGGTTTGGGCGGAACTGACGCTCCAGGTGCTCGGCGAAGACCTCCGCCCGGTCCTCTGCTACATATTTGAGCGCCCCGTCGCTGTTGAGTAGAGGGCGCACCGGGGCTGGGGTGTTCGTCAGCTGGCGGCACAATCTGTGTAAAGACGGCCAGCTGTCTGCAGCGGCGTCTATTCTATCCTCCCAGCCCGCGGCGGTATGGGCCAATAACTCGGCCTTAACCTTCTCCGCGAGACGGTTTACTTGCGCTTTCAACGTCGGGCATCGCAGTTGTTGCCACTGCTTGCGAAGGCGCCTTTTCACGGCGATCATGGAACTTATATGAGCCGGCAAGGGCGGCAATAGCCCTCTCCCTTGCGGCTGTTCAGTCGTCGCCGTTTCTAGGGCGCTCTGTATGCAAGCAGTGACGTCATTTGCCGTCTGCTCTACGTCCGCGGAGGAAACGATAGGCCGAGTCGGCGTGGTGGTCTCCATCTTTTCTGTGAACGCCATCCAATCAGTTGATCGACGTGGCGCTAAGGGCTTCAGTCGGGTCGGCGCTTCCGATAAGACGACGAGTACCGGTTGGTGGTCCGACCGTAGCTCGTCGTCTATCACTTGCTGCGTGATCTGGCAGCGTAGCCCTCTGTGGACCACGATGTCCAGCACGTCAGGCATCTTCCGGGCGTCATCTGGGTAGTGGGTGGGCGTCTCCGGGCCGGACACCGAGTACCTGAAGGCTTCCGCGTCCGCGAAGAGCCGTCTCCCCCCGGTATTCATTTTCATTGAGTTCCACGCCGGGTGCTTGCAATTTAGGTCGCCGGCGAGGATGGTTGCGTTACTATGCGCGCTAATTAGCGCCCGCATCTCGACCACATTTAGGTTGGACGCGGGCGGCTTGTAGCACGCATAGATGTTGATGTCCCCGCCGGCAACGTGTAGTTGCACACCCAGCGCGTAAAAAGAGCTGAGCGACGGCAGGGGGAGCTCTTGGTGGACGACTCTTCGCTTCACCAATACCGCCAGACCACGATATCGGGTGTTTAGCGCCGACCGTTCATCCTTGCGGTATGTGTGGTAACCCGGGAACCTGACCCTATCCTCAGGCCCCAGGTGTGTCTCGCTAATTAGCGCCACGTCGATGTTCTGATCCCGAAGGAGATGGCGGAGGGGTGCGACCTTATCCCTAAGGCCGCGGGCGTTCCAGTGGATGACCCTTAACGATCTAGCCATCACACAACGCTAAAAGTGTGGCCAGACCGTCAAGGATCACCGTCTCGATGTCTCGGCCCTGCCTTATCGCTCTAATCAAATCCATTAGGAGTTTGATTGCGCAGGTTGTGAATTCCTTGTTTGTGGTATGGGAGGCGATGGTAGCGTCGCCACTAGTCGCTGCCGAGAACCTTTCTGGTTTAGCGACTTGCCGCTGTGCCTTCATGGCGTTGACCGCGGCAGTGGCGACATGCGGTTTTTGGGCGAACCTACGAGCTTCCTCGTTTTGCCGCTGCGACAAGTTGTCGCTACTAGTAGGTTCGCCCACTAGCTTTCTTGTTGCCTCCCTCGGTGCAACCTGCGCGTTTGACAAGGCAGGGGCAGCCCTAGGGAGCTCTTCTTGGGTCTCAGGGGGGGGGGGTTTCTTCTTCCCCTTTCCCCCTCGGTTCTTCTTCCTCCGCCCGAAGGAGGAGGGCTGGGATCTTTGTGTGGGCTCGTTGGCCGCCGCCATCAGCGTCGGTCCTTGAGCCTCTTCAGTAGCTACTGTGGTGGCCACTGGTTGTGGTCTGGTCGCTGCGCGACCAGTGGCCGTGATGGCGACGGTCCCCGCCCGCTTGTTCTTTATCTCGCGTTCGAACACGGGGCACTTTATATTGCTCGCGGGGTGCGGGCCACCGCAGTTTGCGCAAGTGGCCGGCTCTTCCCGCGGGCGCGGACAATCACGTGCCGCGTGCTCGCCTCCGCATCGCACACAAGCGAGCGGGCGGTGACACTGGTGCGAGCTATGTCTGAAGCGTTGGCACCGGTGGCACTGAGCGGGCCCACGCTTCCCACGCCACGCTTCGATTTTGACACCACGCATGTACATGAACACAGTGGTGTCAAATATCGAGCGGGCGTCCGGGGTCCTCTTCAGGATTGCGTGGAACACGCAACCGGGTCGTCCCTGTGCGCCCTTTATGTGGCGCACGTACTCCGGTTGGTATCCCAATACCCGGAGCTCCTCCTCGATCTCCTTCGGGTCCGTGTCCGCCGGCAGGCCCCGAATGGCGATCTTCATGTTCTTGTCCGCTGGCAGTGAGTACGCGAACCAGGACACGCCGCTGTCCTTCTCCAGGCCAGTCAGATAACGCTGGACCAGCCGATACTCGTCTTCGGTGTCCGGGGTAAATCTCACCCCGGTCCCGTACGGACGAGCATTCGGGGGCCGGCCCAGCTTTGCACTTATGGCCCGGAAGTGCGTCGCCCAGTTCGGTAGCGTCTCGACTACCAGCGGTGGGAATCTCAGCTTCTTTTTCCCCTTCCCTTTCCGCGTTGGTGATGTCGCCGTGCTTGCGCCGGGGACGGTAGGGGGGGGAATAGTAGTGCCAGTGGGTGGTGGGGGCGAGTTTGTGACTCTTGCCCCTGTGGATGCCGGGGTTTGCGGTGTTGGGGATCTCGGCGGGGTGCGACGGGCCGCGTCGGCAAAGGTAGGCGACATCGGTGTGCCCCGACCCCGCGGCGCGCTTTCGCGCTGTGGCCGCGGCGGGTCGAGGCAATATCGCTTTGCCTCCTCCGACGCAGCCTCGTCGGAGCTTCTCCTGCGTCGCTGGGGTCTGGCCTCAAGCTCAAACTCGAAGCTGAACCCCAGCGACGGTGTCGGCGATGCGGGCGACATTAGTCCCGACGCTGCTGCTGTCCCGCCTGCGGTGGGCCGCGGGCCGGATCGCGGGGACATATCCGGGGACATGTCATCGCGACCGGACGCGGCCGAGCCCACAGATGCAAGCGACATGCTCGACCCCACGCGTGAGGAGCATGCCGACATCATCGCGGGCGAGTCGCAGGCGGACATCCTGGGAGGCGCCGGCGATGCCGGCGTCTTTATCGCTGATTGTGCCGCCCGAAAACGCGGGCCGGCACTTGCTGGCCGCTCCTGCTCAGCCATCACCGGTCCCGCCAGCGGGAGGCGGGGAGCGGGGGCGGCGGCGCGCGGAGCGGGCACAGCTTGGGATTTCCTTTTGGTCGGTGCGCCGGATGGCGCGGGCGGCGACACGAACCGCGGCGGCGGAGCCGCGGTACGAGCGGGGGGGGCGCGGGCCCATGTGGACGACACGGGGGTACGCGGTGCGGGGAGCGCAGGGTACGCCTGCGGTGCCGCTTGGCGCGCAACGGACGCGGCCGGGAGCCCGGGCGCGGGCGTGCGCGCGGGTGGTGCTGGGGCGCGCGCTTGCATTGCGCGGCCTGGGTTTGCGCTCGGCCCCGGGGCCTGTATGGGTACCGGGCGGAACGCGGGGGGTCGAACGGCCACAGCGTGCGGCCGGCTCGTCGACGGCGAGGGCGCAACGCGCGCAGGCGCCGATGTCGTCGGTGGGCCGGCAGCTACAGCGGCGGCTGCCTCCTTCTTCTTTTTGGACGTCGTCGTCGACGTCCTCTTCTTGGTTCCGGCCAGTGGCGCACCGGACGACGCGTCGCCAATATTGGGCATCGACGTCGCCCGGTCCAACACCGGTCGGTCCTCTTGTCCCCCGGCATCGCGGCCTAACGAGCCGCGCGTGCCGGGTTTCGGCATTTTAAAATATGTGGGCGTAGCCTCCGCGACCGCGACGGCGTGTACACGCCGGGCAGCACGGGGCGGCTCCCCCTGTGCCTGTACAGGTCCCCGACGGTGTCCTGTACACTCACAGGGAGAGACGAAGTTAAAAATTTGCGGTCCGCGCGGGTCAAGTTCACTTATAAATGGATGTGAGCTTGTAGCAGGCTACGAGCTAATCCGATACCGAATAAACTAAAATCGGGTACCCTAATAATTCAGCCGCGGTGAATCTTAACACCGCGATTCAGGAATCGGCTGTGAATATAAAGCGCCATCTATTGGTATATTAGTGAATCATGTCGAGTGCTATCGGGTATTCATTGGCAGAATGGATGTGACGTCGCGTCGCCGTCCATCCCCCAATGCCAGACTAGTTTTTCCCGCTAATGTACGGGTATTTACAATATGAAAAAAACCCGGCCCTATCCGTGAAGGTTTTGTTGAGCTTCATGAGTTTAATTTCGTCGCCATTTTCAGAAGAAAAAACCTCGTGACCCCGTTTTGTCTAAAGCTTTGTGCAGACTAGCGCGACGCGACAGCGCGACGCGACACCGGTTATTGTTATACCGTCAAGTTTTCTTAGGAATTGTATTGTTCGAGTCGCGTCGCGCCGTCGCGTCGCGCTGGTCTGAACGAGCCTTAAGAGGGCGTCTACACGGAGCAACAAAATACGATCTAGAGGAATGTGGCCGCTTTTCTTAAGATCGTATTTTGTTGCTTCGTGTCTCAATATAAAGCTTTATAAAAGGTATTAGAAAATTCTAGACACACTTACCGAGGGTCCTTACTAGCCGTTATTCATAATTCCTTCTCAGTAACGAGATAATATTTTTTTTAAAGAGTGGCGCTAGTGGACCTTTAGGGCGCCCTCTTAACTCGTATAATAATTATGAGTTCCTTGCGCATGTTTTAATAGGCTAACAATATTTCAATAAGTCATAAATACTTACTGAAAAACACTAGGAATATAGGTCTACATTGTATCTCAAAAAAGTAAGGGTCTGTTTTGTCAAAACACCACTCATGTTTTAGTCGCCCTATTACATATGTTCCTACTGCTGGGGCACAGGGCGCCTCTCTGTGAGAGGGAGTGGGCCGCAATCAACCACGCGGGCCCAATGCGGGTTAATCGATAGGTAGTCGCTTTCTATAAAAACAGTGTTTTATCATACGTAACAACCTCAAAATAACGCTAGTTACCGTGTTTTGTCTATTTATTTTAACAATTGATTTCATCCAGCTCATTCGTCCATATCTTGATAATAGATGTTCTCTCTATGGCTGTTTAGATTTAAATAATTAATGAAATTATAAACATAATAAAAAAAAAAAAAAAACCGACACTATAGTAAAACAAAAAAAAAACAGGAATAACATTTTATATTAAAATTTTAATGGCCATTAAAAAAAAAAAACAATACCTAATACCTACTAGAATAGTGTTTTTTTTTTCGTGACAGTTTTTTAAAATACAGTGCACAGTGCAGGTACCTAGCGCACGACTTTGCAACCCTATAACCTGGCAAATTATGGAATCGCAACAGATAAACAAAAACTATAATGATTTATTCTATTAGACAGTCGTAAATATCTGAACCATATACGAGTGAAGTAATATCGAAAACAAAGGTTCATTACTTCACCTACTTACCAGTTTTGGCAATATACTGTATAGAAATATGAAATGTGGCTACCTAGTGAACTACAATATTGAATATGAAATGCTATAATTAATATCGTACCGTTTAATTTTAGATGTAAAAAAAGTATTTGGAATTTTTCGAAATGCCTTTTTTACACCTAAAATAGTTACAACATCAAATTCAATCTGATAATTGCAATTCTAGTTCGCTATTTAGCCACATATACGAGTACATACATTCTTATTTACATAACTAGCTGCCCGCCCCGGCTTCGCACGGGTAGCACTAAGTACTTATCTACGGCGCACCTACCTACCTACCATACCCACACCTACCTACCCTACCTACACCTACCTATCCTACCTACACCTACCTACCCTACCTACACCTACCTACCTACACCTACCTACCTACCCTACCTACATCTACCTACCCTACCTACATCTACCTACCTACCTACCTACCCACATACCTACCTATCTACCTACATACCTGCCTACCCACCCTAACTACATACCTACCTACCTATCTACCTACATACCTGCCTACCCACCCTAACTACATACCTACCTACTTACATAACTACCTACCTACCTATATACACCTACCTAGCTGACCCGACAGACGTCTTTTCTTTGATTTGGTTTTAGAACAGTTTGTGTTGGAAAAATAATAGTGGTGTTTTTACGTTTTTCCGGGCAATTATTCCAAATTTTCACTTATAAGAACCTTTCTCGAACATAAAGGAATAAGTATTTAAAAAAAAAAATGCTAAATTGGTCCAGCCGTTCTCGAGTATTGCGCTTAGCAACACGTTTATTGATAATTTTTTATTTATATAGATTATTTATTATATGATTAACCCTCTCGATCCGTGTACGTACATATTATTATACTGTTACTGTTGTTTAGCAGTGATAGCCTAGTGGTGACCGTCAGACTGCCAAGTCATAGTTCTCAAGTTCGAACCCAAGGCACGCACCTCTGACTTTTCAGAATCATGTGCGTATTGTATAATTATCACTTGCTTCAAAAACGGTGAAGGAAAACATCGTGAGGAAACCGGCATGCCTGAGAGATATTTTTCGACGGCATGTGAAGCCAAGTCAGAGGCCCATGGGCGGCATTAAAACTCTGACACCAGTCAAGACACTTACCACATGAAAAGAAGAAGATTATACTGTTCCTCATCAAAGAGACATATTTCGTAGAGCATCTGTGTTAGGCCGCGTACTATTTAAAAGCGATTGCCGCTCGAATACGCGATCGGTCGCGTGTATATGACACTTTTTGTTCGGAAAACCGGAAAGCGCCCTCTGTCGGCGCGACCACGCGTTCAGGTTCACCGAACACAAAAGTTCGACCGATCGTGTATTCGCGGTCGCTTTTAAATAAGACGCGGGGTTAAGCAAGCTTCGTCATGTACAAAAGCTATACGATCACGTACAGACTTTATACTGGATTCCGTCCGCCAAGGCGCGGCGCGGCCGGCGCGGCGGCGCCTTTTCTATATCTATAACTTTTTAAATTCGTAATATCTATTGAATGGAATAGCCGATTTGAACAATTCAAAAAGTAAATACATGAATTGAAACAGTCTTGAAATCAATATGATTTATTTGGATAAGGATTTAAACAGAAGTATCAATAACATGGTCTACTTTTGTTCGGTATATCTATCAACTTTTAAAATGTAAAAAGTGGTTATTGTGACATAACGATAATAGTTGGACATATAGTATCGCGAAGTTTTTTGTAGTTATTGATATGTTCTTTAATATTGTAGAACATAATTTTGTTCTCTCATCAATACTTTCCGCAGCGCATGCGACGAAAGGAAAAAAAATTACACCTTGGGTTACGTTACTAAAGTTTTAGTAAGGATCCCTAATCTTTTCTAGCAATAAATATAGCCTATGTTACACAGGGTGAATGTAGCTTTCTAATGGTGAAAGAATTTTTGAAATCGGCGCAGTAGTTTTTGAGTTTATTCATTACAAACATACACACAAATCTTTCCTCTTTATAATATGTATTAGTGTAGACTACAGTCATATTGCCAAATTAATAAAAAAAAAAGCGAAATATTTGACATCTATTTGCGACGTTGCCCACTTTCAGAATAAACGCTCTTCGCCTTGTTATCTGTCTGCACGACAGGAAAGACATGGGTATCAAAATAAAGGGGTTTTTTTTTTTGTGTGGGAAATTATCAAATAACTTCTCCCGCTCTGGGCGGAGCGGGAGGGCGTGTCAGACTCTTACTGACTAAAACCTACTCGTGTTCCTTCAGTTGCCTTTACGTTGCCAGGGGCCACGGTATCCCTTTCGGATTTTCCCGCGATCCCAGCAGGCGTCGGTCCTAGCGGACCCCGTCAGTTGTGTTGACATCTCTTTGAGGCGCGCGTGGAACACAACGCGTCTTCGTCCCGGGCCTGGTCCTTATCGGACGGCGAGCTACCCATTGCTCACCGTCCGCGAGCCCGCGCCACCGTCCGGGATTCCGCCTGCGATTCCCGACGCGCAGGGCGTCTCCTGCGGCAGCTATGGGCTTGAGGGCGCGAAAATATGGATGATTTACTGCAACTGTAAAAATAACTTTGTAATTCATAGTATCATTATGAAATACAGATTTATCTTTGTGATTTTCATTAAGATGAAAATAATAATATTCTTCGTTTAGTATTTTAATTCATTTGCTAAATAATGTACGGTGGTACGGAACCCTTCGTGAGCGAGTCCGACTCGCATTTGGTCGGTTTATAATTTTGTTTATTTACTTGAACAATATGAAGCAATAGATTAGTAATTTCCTTCAAAATCTATCAGATTGTGATTAGAAGTTGTGTTACGCAATTGGGATGCCGGTTACAAACTCGTATACTGGCTTAGGTATGTACGTATAGCAGTCTGTCATCATTTGTCTATCACGTATATGCTGTTATTTTGAGGAGCTCGTGGCTAAGTAAGAAGAGCCGCACGGGTCGATCCATTAGGTTAAGCTACGCTTGCCGGGGTTGGTCTGTGGATGGGTGACATACCGAACTCCTCCGTGCCTCGGAAAGCACGTTAAGCCGTTGGTCCCGGCTATCATTCGTGGATCTTTGCCAGTCGTTACGGGTCGTCAGAAGCCCGAAAGTCTGACAACCAGTCTTAGCAAGGGGTATCGTATTACCTAGTTACTGGATTGTGGAGGCCAGATAGGCAGTCGCTCCATGTAAAATACTGGTAATCGGCTGCATCCGGTTAGACTGGAAGCCGACCGCAATATAGTTGGAAAAACGCTAGGCAGATTGATTGCATGTTGTTATTTATGTCACGATTTATTTTTAGCTCAGAATATTGTTTTTAAAAATAGAATGACCATCGATAGTAGATTGAGTTGCGTAAAAATATGATCCTACCCATATTGAATACACGTGGCGCAAAAATATTGAATAGAGCTTCAATGAGTGAAAGTAACGTGATATTTTCAGAGTTAAATACGAAAATAGACTTCAGCTTAGTTCTTTAGGGCTAACGGTATTACTTGAGCATCCTCAATTACTTCGAGTAAGATTTCTGCTCGAGCTTGCGTGTATTTTAGAACTTTTGTAGGTAACGCAACAGTGGATTTCGAAACTAGCGTACCATTCAAAAAGTTTTTCACATCAGCGTGTTTGGGATAACGTTATTCGTTATTTATAGCGGTTTTCGATTCAATGGGTTTTCGACTGGCGGCCGCGTTGCGTACCACTCGCAATTTTTTACGAAACAACGGCATTCGTATCTTCATATCTGTCCCGAACTTGACACCCATTTAGAACAAGATTCTTCATTATTATCAAAAAAATAAAATGAGAATTTTTATGACACCAAAACCGATTAGGTGAATTATCTTATATAAAAGAGAATACGAGTACTTATTTCAAAATTACCCCCCTGCGTTGAAATTTTACGTCGGTTATTTAAAAAAAATCTGCTGTTCCATAGAAATGTGCAATACTTACGCGATTAAGGTGTATGGAGCGGCAGATTTTTATTTTTATTATAAAAATTGTCAGAATCGTATAAAAATAAAATGTCAAATTAGGTATAAAATGTTATAAAAATATCAAAATTTTAAAAAATCCAAATTATGTAAATTGCAAATAGAAAGAAAGAAAGAAAGAATAATGAAAGAAAGAATAATGTTTATAAAATAATAATATTACAAAAATCTGGTAATTATTTGACGTATTTACCTGCCCCAAGCCCAATACACGGGTAATCACGTTCTTGAAAACGATTTGGATGAAAGTTGCATTATAGGCGTTTACGGGGGCGAAAACTCGATCTAACTAGGTCTCATATCTGGGAAAATTCTTTTTTCCGTATTTTCACCCGAGCAGAGCTCGGTCCCCCAAAGTTTAGAACAAGATGGCTACCTTAGAATAATGACATGGCAGCATGGAATTAGTAAGTACCTACTATCATGGCAGCATGGCATTAGTAAGTACCTACTATCATGGCAGCATGGAATTAGTAAGTATTTACTATAAAAATAAGCTAGATGAGGTCGGTGTTTCCTATCTTACTACTGAGAAGAAAGGCCGAAATTACATGCCAAATGCAAGGCCGAATGGCAGCATGGAATTAGTATCTACCTACTATCATGGCAGCATGGAATTAGTAAGTACCTACTATCATGGCAGCATGGAATTAGTATGAACTATTCTGTACTGTTTAGTGAGTATTCTCTATTTTCACCAGAGCAGAGCTCGGTTGCCCAGGTACTGATTTATAAAGTGCATACATACATACCCTAGCTACATACATGGTGCGTAAGAGAATTGCTTTCTGTTATAAAGATTAAATTTTATATAAAAGGTAGGTATCAGGTATGAGCGTTGGTAAAGGGCTTTCGTTGGCTTATATCGTTTAAAAAGTGCCACAAAGGATTAGGTCAGGGAGCCGTAAGCTTTTCAATAAAAAAGCTTATTGCTTATATTTTCACCGACGCGAAGTGAAAAATCCTAACTAACATTATAAATGTGAAAGTTAGTTTGTTTGTTTCGCTTTCACGTTAAATCGAATTAACGGATTTGGATAAAATTTAGCACACGGGTAGACCATGACCTGGGTTAAGACATAGGATACTTTTTATTCCGATATTCCCTCGGGATCGAGACTTATACGGGTGATACCGCGGGGCGCAGCTAGTGTTCACATAAAAATGTTCAGTTTTTAAGTTAAATACCTAATATAAGTATCTTTTCAGAATAATGCACTATCGAAGAACTTCATATCTAAGCACCGTAAAGAATAGTATCGCAGCATCAGAATTTTTATGAGTCCCTTATTGTAAATGAATAAAAGACGTTAAATATTAAAATTAAAAACTTCTCATCTTTGTTTCTTTTTTTCTGTTCGTTAGTGGTTGGAAAAGGGTCAGACATCTCTGTGATCATTGTAACAGAGCCTACAAAACACTCGAACAACAAAAAAACAAAAACGACCAATTATTACCACAGTATAAAAAGATACAGTAGGACGACGCCTTTGATCTCGTGGTAAATGCCGACAACGTGTAGGCATTGTCGCGACAGCTAGGGTAGTCGCAAGTAAACAATATTTATTAATTAATTTATTTATTTTAGATCAATATCGTCGTCAACATTATTATAAACAACAATTAACAATTATCAAAAAGACCGTATTTTTGTGGGCTGGTACACAAAAAGACGATCTTTTGGATAATTGTCATCTATGAAACTGTAACTGTAGGTACTTACATCTTTATAGATGGGTGACTGACAAATATTTTCTTTACGTTAGCAATTTGGCATGACATGACAAAATGGAAAATATTTAGTCCTATTACATGGGTCGTACTTACAAAATCGAGGATTCTAAGTACGTCCACCCTTTACGCCGGTTTTTGGCGCCACCAGCGCCAAAACCAAGGGCTCGGAATACTTTCAAGTATTTTCTTTCCGCATCGAAAATTTATCCGTGATGTCATACAAATAAGGACTACAATCGCGTATGTAAAAAATTATAATTCCAATTTCCAAGCCTTGTTGAAAGAAAAATACCTGCATAGAACATTGATCCCTAACTAAAATATAAATAAGGACCAGAATCGCGTCGACGGAGCAAGTAGCCGGGTAAAGTACTTTCATGAAGTTTCCAAGCCTTGTTGGAAGACAAAATGCTTGCTTAAAACATTGATCCGTAACTAAATATAAATAAGGACCAGAATCGCGTCGACGGAGCAAGTAGCCGGGTAAAGTACTTTCATGAAGTTTCCAAGCCTTGTTGGAAGACAAAATGCTTGCATAGAACATTGATCCGTAAATAAATATAAATAAGGAGCACAATCGCGTCGACGGAGCAAGTAGCCGTTTAAAGTACTTTCATGAAGTTTCCAAGCCTTGTTGGAAGACAAAATGCTTGCATAGAACATTGATCCGTAACTAAATATAAATAAGGAGCACAATCGCGTCGAGCGTCGACGAACTGAGTAGCCGAGTAAAATAGTAAAATACTTTGAAGTACATGTATTTCGGGTCGGCACTTAGTCGGCGTACTTGCAAGTAAAAATCTGGTATAAAAATGGAAAAACCTAGTCGCATAAATACGCACCTTCCCTATTAAATAAACAATATTGATTTGTTTACCTTTCATCTGTGCGCGGAAATTGATGGAATCGCAGTTCTTTATTAATGTAAGATGACAGCTTGCAATCTTTCACAACACACGTCGTATGCACCATTTTAATAATTCTTATGCATAAATTAAAACAATATTAAATTCAACACGATACCCCTGAAAGTTATCTCCCGAACTACTAACACGGTAGGATAAGCACTTCGGGAGCGCGCTTCCCCCGTCTCACCCCTCACGCCCCGCACGATTGCCCTGTCTCGACGACGAGTGTATGATGTGGAAAAATACATAGTAATATCACAATATCACTATGTATTTTTTTGTTTCATTGGTCGACGCAAATAGGGGCGTTAAACAGATGTGGTCATCGTGTTCACAGAATTTTGTTTTCAAACTGCTCAGATATGAAGTTCTTCGATGGTACCTACGAATGTAAGAAAAACTTAGTCATTTAACATCACGCCTGTTTTCCCCGAAGGAATAGGCACAGGGTGTACAGTATACCCTAATTGTTTTCTTTTACACCATTTGCTTATTGTTGAAACGTTCTGATTTAGGTTGGCTTTGTTTGCGGAGAATCACTGACTCCTAAGACACAGGCAGGTACACCTAGTTTTGGAGTCAGAATATTAAAATGATTGTGATCTAGTTATAAGCCTTATGCTAAGAGCATAAGGCTTATAACTAGATCACAATCATTTTATATAGATGCTGTTTTTGGATATTGTAATGTGATGGGTTTTGGTGAAATAAAGAATGTATTTATTTACTTCACCAGTTATTTTAATGTTAAGTCCCATGTAAGTAATGGGGACGTGCCTATTGCCATAAAAAATGAGCATGATTCACTTAGATTTTTTTTTATCTAAAAACAAAATTCTGTAGAATTTATTATCATCATCTGCCTAGCGTTTTCGTAAATATGTTGGGGTCGGCTTCCAGTCTAACCGGATGCAGCTGAATACTAGTATTTTAC
Source organism: Agrochola circellaris (assembly GCA_914767755.1). Taxonomy (NCBI): domain Eukaryota; kingdom Metazoa; phylum Arthropoda; class Insecta; order Lepidoptera; family Noctuidae; genus Agrochola; species Agrochola circellaris. The sequence goes on from OU611853.1 coordinate 4,263,402, forward strand.
ATGGAGCGACTGACTATCGGACCTCCATAACCTAGTAACTGGGTAACATGATATCCCTTAGTAAGTAAGTTGTCAGACCTTCTGACCACCCAAAAAAACCAATAAATTGATAAAATATTGTCTACGTGTTCCTTTTGATATCTCATGGCTTTAGGGTATTAATGAGACCATATCAAAGGATCAACATCAATGCTTTTTATTTTTCAATTAATATTTAGGTTTTTTTTTTTTCATACTAAATAATTGGAAAAGTCACGATTATTTGTGTAAAACACCCTTACCGTGAAATATGAGAACGTCACATTTTCTTAGCTTTAAAATATGAATGATTGGTTTGAAAGAAAATGCTTTGGTACTCGTACTTATCAATCAAACTTATGTTATGATTGATGTTATCTTCGAAACTATTTTTTAACTATTTTTTTAACACTTGTTCTGGGACTTTTTGTATTAGTTTTACTTATAGCATATAACCTTAGAGATAAGATGCATCAAAAGGAACACGTTGTACTATCAAAGAAGTTCATAAACACCAGTTTCAAAACCAAAACCAACCAATAACCAGTTTCAAAACAAAATCCCGTGAACACGATGACCACATCAGTTACCGGCCCGGTTCTATAGGCACCGAGCGCTGCAAGCAAGAATAGTCTTTACGGTGGTTAGATATGAATTTCTTCGATGGTACATGAAAGTCATTATCCAAACAAATCTTTTTCATCGGCAAAAACAAATTAAATGAAAATAATAGAAAGTTTTGGTTCACTACACATTTCTATTATATTTTTATTGCTACTACTGTAACATGAGCGACTGCCTAATCTGAAGATAAACAGACAGTTTCATGAACATTTCAGTATGAATTATGTAGAAGGGTTGTTCATATATCATGTATGAGGTACCTACTCTTAGCTTGGAAAGGCATTCGAAACCTGCTTCAATAATAAGAACCCTTGTTATGATGTCTAGGAAATATTGTACGAACATCTACATATACATATTATAAACTGAAGTCGGTTTTCGTGTCTGTCTGTGTGAGCGCGATGTTCTTCTCAACTCCGCAACGGATTTTGACGCGGATTTCGCCATCATTTAGAGAATTTATTCCGTTAAATACTATTCACATAAACGTTTCGGAATCGTTTTATATAGCACAGAAATCTCGATGTCTTGACAATTAATCTTCTCGCCACAAAGAAGATTACAAAAAAAAAAAACTATTAATGAATGCTGACTGACTGACTGACGGAGACCAGCCTTCGGCGCGGGAGATATTATAGTGCACAAGTGTGTGCGCAGACACAGGTGCACTTCCACTTCTCTCAACCAGATAATATATACGTTAACAGAGTTAAAATAAAAATAATAATATACGAGTATATTAGTATTTAAAAATAAAGGCGGGGGAAGGAATCATAGGGCTTCAAATAAGTACCTATAAATAGTTTTTTTCTTCTTTATTTTTAGTTTGTGATGTGCCTTGTGCCTATGAGTAGGTACTTATTTGCCTGAAGATAATTTTGTATTTAACTGTACTTCTAGTAGGTACCTATATTGCGAATCTGGTATTGTGAGAATCTGGTATTTTGAGAATCTGGTATTCTGAGATCGAGCCTACAAAAGATTGTAGGTTCCATGTAAGTAAATATCGTAGGTATGAGTTGATCGCTGACTGTTCATACCGCCGCCGGCGCTGCGGCGAGTACTTGTTTGTTGCGACGACAAGAGCTCTTGTCACTGCAACAAACAGGTACTCTCTTGAGTACTCACTCTGCGACCAGAACACTCACTGAGAGATTCACGCTTGGTACACCCCGATTCAAACTTAATGGCAGCTCGGAACATGAGGCGATTCGCTGCGCAGTAAGGAATTCATGGCTCAGCGGGGGTGAGGGGTGGGGTACTGCGCAGCGAGTAGCATACTTCCGAGCCGCCATTAAGTTTGAATCGAACTGTACATATGCATACCATAACCAGCGACTGCCAGCGAGTCGTCGTCGCTCACTTGCTCCTCGTTGCTCGCCAGCTTTTAGTTGCTAGTTTCGCCGGCAGTGGAACAGGTATTCTGGGTAGTATTTTATTTCTCTGATTTCTTGTTTACCCGGAAACAAGATAATTATTATATGAGGCAGAATCAATATTAATGAGAAGCCACATTAATGTTTTTTTCCCTAAAACCTCAAAAACAAAATATCTGTGTAGTAATGGAGCATGAAAATTTATTCTGTGACAATAGTCAACATCTGTTCCGAACATTAATATAAAACGAACGACAAAATTAAAACCATTAAATACGACCTTATTTAATTTACAGGAATTTATTTCACTAATTGGTACGTACTAGAAAAAAGTAATTTAACATTATGTCCACGTTTATCTTTCAGGTTTTTATTCCTGAATCACGGCTGAAATATTAAGAACGGTTTTTAACAAGATAGAAAGAAATATTTTATATTTTTTTTTTGATAGGTACCTACGTATAAAATCAAGGCTATAACTTGATGCCCAAGTTCCGCGCTCCCAGTCAGAGCCTAGAAATCAAACTCACACTCAAAGCATTTATTTCAATTCAAACATTTACAAGCACTTTTGAACTGTCAAGGAGTCGGTCAGTCAGAAAGATGAAGCTAGTCGCCTCTTCCAAAGCGTGGTAGGTTTCTATGGAGAAGAACGGGCAAGGAACTGCATGGACGCTGTTTTTTATACTGTTACATCATTCATGTTGAATTTATAATTATATGTGAGAACGATGTAAAAAGACGTTCACGTTAAAAGCGTCCAGAGTAAAAGAAACAAAAGAAAAACTATTGAAATAAGCCGTGGCAGCTAATAGATGACTTTTCCCACCTGACGGCGCCCGTTCACGAACATGACGCATAGAAAGAGTAAATCAACCCCAAATATAATAGCACTTTACACATAATACCATCAATTACTGTACTAAATCCCATGTGACAAGTTCAGTTTCGATATACCTCATTTCATTACATTGGCCCATTTCTAAACTTAGCTCCGTAAGCGATTTTTATTATTCCGGGGTCAGACTGTCACAGGACGTCCACTAGTGGGGTTCGTTTGTAGCCGTAGTTCCTATTGCGATGGTTTAACGAACACCAACAAGAATACTCGAGATTCGTCGAACACTCGCTATACTGTACGTTAAGTAAACGATTCCTGACGGAACCAAGAAAACCAAAGAGTTAAAGCTCGTGCAGACCAGCGCGACGCGATTCGAACAACACAATTTCTAAGAAAACTTCACGGTATAACAATAACCGGTGTCGCGTCGCGCTGTCGCGTCGCGCTAGTCTGCATGAAGCTTTAATCGAATCCGCTATAGACCTCAAAATGTCAAATTTGTGTCTAAGCCAGTTATTTTTCTCATATAGTGTCACAATGGGGCTAAGGGACTAAAATAAGTAGCATCACCCGGTACCTATATTAATAGTAACAAACTGTGTTCCACGCCTTATCTGCAATGCGTAACCTCTACGACAATAATTTGTGACCGTTCATTGTAGAAATAATTACAAGGCCCATGTAATTTACAAGCTGATAATAATATACATTTATGACGATTTACATATGATTCTAAAATCCCTTGTAGTTTTGGAGTACAGGCAAGGTCACGAGACCATTATGACGCATCATATTGGCGGGACCAGTGTTATCGTGAAATTCGGTTAAAGCTTCGTGCAGACCAACGCGACGCGACTCGAACAATACAATTTCTAAGAAAACTTGACGGTATAACAATAACCGCTGTCGCGTCGCGCTGGTCTGCACGAAGCTTTATGCCGTGTGAGGTACAAATATTTCAGGACAGGTACAAAATAGTACTAAATGAGTACCTACTAAATATTTTTTTATATATTATACTTTATTGTACACCAGATTATACATTACATAAAGAAAAAGTAATACATTACAAAATATACAATGGGCGGTTTTATCGCTTACTGCGATCTCTTCCAGGCAACCTTTAAATATATGTGGTCGAATTTTTCAATTACAAGAGTTTGTTCCGCCATTATGACGTTTTTGACATAATGCATGTGTCGATGATAAACGTTAGGTGCGTACGCGATTCCTTTGCCGCTCCATGGTTCATTTCACCACACTATTCTAACAATACCACAGTAATTTCAGTACGCATACCACCAAGTTCCTCTAACTTTAATCATAAAGTTGAGAAGGGCCATCATTTTCATATAGCATAATTTTCAAAACTCATTAAAACAGTTATGACGCTTAACAATTCAAAGACAGATGCAAGTACTAAGAGGGCTCCGAGCTCTTTAGAGGAAGGTGGGTAGGTAGTACGTAGTATTAAGAGCTCTATCTATATCTGTACTAATAACAGTGCTGAAGATTTTGCTTTGTTTGTTTGTTTGAACGCGCTAATCTCGGGAACTACCAGTCGGATTTAAAAAGTTCTTTTTGCATTTGATAGCCTAATTCTTGAGGTAGGTTAGAGGCTAATTATCATCAAGCTACGTTCTTTAGGAGCCGAGCAAAAAGAAAAAAGGTCAGAAAGAACGCTAAGCGAAAAAGTAATGGCGCAGGTGGGGATGTCATGCGACGGGGTGGGTCGGGGAACAAGTTTCACGCGGACGAAGTCGCAACCAGAAGCTAGTGATGAATAAACTTCAACGGCTGAGAGTTGAGCTGACTACTTTGGTCGGTGAATCTAAGAAGGTCATTAATTATTGGGATGCAGAACTTCTAAAGCAGCTTGTAGGGAAAGGCCGCGGCCTAACCAGAAGCGATATACGCGCGAGTACGCGATTGTACTACCTACTCCCTACTCTTTTTATGAAAATTACAGCTCGACATAAAACAGTCTGACGTGGTGACAAATGAAACTAAATGTAGGTATTTATTTATTTAATTATGGCACTCCAACGACTTATTCACTAATATTTTTGGGGTATGTTACATTAAAACTTAAAACTTACTAGAGTAAATTTGTCGCTTACAGGTGTGCACAGCAATTAGATATTTCAAGTTTTATAATATTACACAGAGAATATGCTAAAAAAAAAATACAAAACTACATGAAAACAAAATTTAAAAAAAAGAAAAGAAATAAATAAATCTATTTTGTTGCTCTATAGAATAACACAGTCAATGACAAATAATAAATAAGTAAGTAATAATATTAATAATAGATATAGAATATTTTACTTAATTCAGACCTTTGATGAAGGCACTACTTTGCCGACAAGTGATAGTAAGTAGCTTTAGATTTGAGTCACTGTGTGTGACTTTCAGCAGCGTTTTTTCTTGCAGATTTATTTTAACAATTTATTTTCCATTCGAAGTGACCTAAGAGCGATAATGGCGCCCTTATTTTTTTCAAGCTCTTTTTTTGCTAAGCTGTACAAGTGTACACAGTGGCAATACCAATCAAGTCGCTTTGATCGTGTCGATCGCGTACTCGCGAAGCTGTCGCTTTTCAGTTAGGACGCGGGAAAATGGTAATTTTTATAATCTCAGCGTTAATTTGAGTTTTTTTTAGGATAGGGTGATGAGAACGAATGCTGTTTTATGACCTACATTCGCTTGTCCTCCTTCGTTTAGGTAGAACTATTATGCATAACTAAGAATAAAACCACAACCAAAGCGTTACTTGTCGACTTTAAGGGCTTTTACCTTTGAGCTTTGATGCAAAAGGACTTACGGCCGAGCTTAGCTTTTTTCTCTCGAAAAATCTGGGTGAAAATTACCAGGCATTTTTGAATACTTTGAAAATATTCGACCCCTAACGCTGTTAGAAATAGCTACGGTACGGAAATTGTTTATCAAACTGACACAATACGTCAATTTGCCGTGTTATAGCCATTTCATACAACTGTTAAAGTATGACAGTTGTCAGATTTGTCCATTTATTACAGTTTGTAATCAATTTGGTTTAAAAAAATCCCTTACGTCTTTACTTAGACACTTAGGGTGAATTTCACCAATGAAACTGAACGCGATCAGCACGTCTAAACTGAGTTCAATGGCACTGACAGCTCTTGAACGCGGATACGAGCTGATCGCGTTCAGTTTCAATCTCGACTTCAGTCGAGAGCCTAACTTAGGTTATCTTTTTCAGTGTTTATTGGGGAGGTAATTTATGTAGGTCCCAGAAATCTCTCTTTACCCCATGTCGGTGGTAAGAACAAATTTTACGAACGAATTCTCTGAGGAATTGTGACGACGGTCCGTGAATAATTTTATCGTTGGTATTTAGGCAATATGGAGGACACCTGAATACTAGTATTTTTTTTTTCCTAGAGGAAAGGACAAATATATTATTAATATTATTATATTATTCTTTGGAATGCGCTACCTCTTGATATCAGGACGGCCACCAGTCGGTATGCATTTAAGCGGAAATTGCGGAGTTATTTTCAAAATAAATAGAGAAGAGTCATCTCAACACCTCTCTCCCTTGAATTCGTATATATGTATATACGAGATATATAATATAGGTATATTATAGTAAATATGTATGTATGTTTATAATCTATTTATGTACTGTTGTAACTATTTTAGTTATAACTAAAATATGTTCATTGTGATATATTTAAAAAAAATTCTTTGTTCCTCTCAAACAGAGCACCTGCCATCCAATCTCTTCACCACCCTCGGTTGACTGGTAGAGAATGCCTAAGGCATTAAGTCCGCCTTTGTACCTTTTTGAGTTTGAAAAGTTCAAATAAATAAATAAACCTTTATTGTATTCCTGACTTTTTGTTGTTTTGACTGGTCATAATTTACTTCACGCGTTTGATAGTTCTAGTTAAAGGCAGCTAATTGTTTAATTGTTTATTGTTAATTAAAACGGTAACACCAATTACATTAATTAACACAGAAATTTAACAGTTGTGAACAGAAATATCTTAAAAACTAACATATAATAGAGGAAAACCTAGCATACTTACTCTCGCAAAACGTCAGACATACACGCATAATTCTGCTCCATTCATCAGCAAACACATCACACTCAGGATTGGTGGTCAGGAGGGCGTTAAGCATCCTTAAGGTACGACACACAGGGGACTCAGCTCTGGCGACAGTTTTGGATAACGGTGGCGCAAATAGATTGCGCCGACGGCTTTGGCGATGTCCGATGTAATTGTCGGGAACAAATAGCCGACAGAAAAGATCGTGGAGTTCCGGACTGTCGATGCGTCCTCGTAGAGTTTTGCAGGCTACTGCGAGCTGTAGAAGGCCTCGTCTAACCTCCAACGAGTTGAGGCCCAAAACTCCCAGGAGGTAGTTAGTAGGGTACATGAAAGGAAAGACGTGAAATGTTTTTTTATACAGAAATCTCAGGAAAGTTTTCTGTACCTTTTCCAGCGCTAATGTATGAGTCGCAGTGTAGGGATGCCAGATACAAGCACCAGCCTCAAGTTTACTACGAACCAAAGTGGTGTACAGAAGCTTAATTACATTTGGGTTGTGAAAATCACGGGCATTCCGCAAAACAAAACCCAAACGCCTAAAAGATTCCTTGGCAAGAGTGGAGACATGATCTCTAAATGTCAGACCAGTGTCAAAGGTCACGCCGAGGTCCATTATTTTGGTGACACGACTTATTACTTCGCTACCCAATCTGTAGTTATGGTGGAGTGGTTGACGTTTTCGACTGTACGTCATGACGTAACACTTACTAGTATTAAAAAAGAGTTTATTGTCCATGCTCCATTCATATATAGCATCAATGTCTTTTTGTAGGAGTATGCAATCCGCGACCGTATCAATTTGAACTAATAGTTTTAGGTCATCAGCGTAGAGCAAGCATTTTGCGAAACTAACCTTACTTATAAGATCATTTATCATTATAAGGAAAAGCAGTGGGCCAAGCACGGATCCCTGACTCACGCCTGAGCGGGTATTATAAGTTTCAGACTCAAAGCAACCATGCCTAACAAACTGCCTGCGGCCTCGCAGATAGTCCGCAAAGAAATTCAGAAACTCCGACGAGAAACCTGATGCCTCCAATTTCATCAAGAGCACGTCATTGTCAACCCTGTCGAACGCCTTGCGAAAATCGAAATAGAGGACATCCACTTGCCCCCCACTGTCCAAAACCCCAGAAATGTAGTCAACGTGAATCATCAGATTCGAATTAACTGAGCGACCTTGGCGAAAGCCATGCTGGGCATCAGATAGAAACGCATTTATACGTTTATAAATGTACCTGTGGAGTATGTGCTCGAAAATCTTCGCAAGAGTTGGCAGGACAGCAATAGGCCTGTGGTCCACCACAGATGATTTGTCACTAGTTTTTGGTATGGGAATAACACGCGAGACCTTCCATTGCTCAGGGTATACGCCGGATTGAAGAGCTAGATTAAAGATATGGCAGAGAGGAGTTGCCAGGATATCGTGACATCCCTTGAGGATAAAAGCAGGGATGGAGTCAGGGCCGATCGAGCTATGAGGTTTAAGTTTATCAATACCTTTAACTACGTCCTGTGGGGTCAAGAGGGGGATAGGAATATTATTTCCTGAGTGGTAGGTCGGCCTGAGATTATTAGGGTTTAATTCAGGAGAATCGGTTAAGAAAACGCTGGAAAAGTACTGGGCGAACGCTTCCGCAGCTTTGATACCCGAGTAAACTATACCGTTGTGGACAACGTTAGGCTCGAAACCACCCTTCGATCGCAGGCTAGAGACATGGCGCCAGAACTGTCGTGGATTACTTCCTATGTTGTTCTCTACAGTACCACAGTAGGATTTATAGGCCTCTTGGGTTCTGACTTTTAAATCTGAACGTAGACCACTAAATTGATTATATATAAGGTTACAGCGTGAAAGTTTCCATTTGTGATGCAATTTGTTTTTACGCTGAGTGTCGTTGACTAAATCTTTTGTGAACCATACCGGATATCGTCTGTTGCCAGAAATTTTCCTCTTTTTTTTTGGGATACATGAATCGAAGAGGTCATAGAATGTGGTATAAAGCTGACTAGTAGCCGAGCGTACATCCCGGCTGCACAGGAGATCCTGCCAAGGGTCGGCACGAATTTGTTCATTGAGGAGTATGTAGTCTCCTTTGCTGAAGTTCCAGTCTCTACTCCGGTCGATATTGCTAGGGCACAATATTTCATCAACCTGATGTTTTGACATTATTACAGCAATATCTAAGGGAGGATGATACAGGTCGATAGGGACTAGCTCCGAGCCCACGACGTACTCGCAGATTACTTCGGCACCCTCCTGAACCAACACGATATCTAACTTACTCCCACGCACATTCATCACTTCATTCATCTCTACCAGATTACAAAAGTTTAAAAAGTAACAGTAATAATTGTTAACATTCAATGACGCACTTTTTAAGTTAAGGTCTCCTAAGATCACAACTTTTCCATTCAAATTTGAAATAATGCTCTCAACCTTACTAAACCACGTCATGTAGTCTTCGTCAGTGGCAGAGGGCTTGATGTAGACAACACAGACGTACATATTACGGCCATTGATTTGGATCCTCGCCCACAGGTCTTCACCGCAATCCGTTTCTAGGTGATATTGCCTGCACATAGTAACGCCATCGCGTGCTGCTAGCAACACACCACCCCCAAGAGTCACTCTATCTCTACGTAGGATGCGCCAATCTCCGTCTGTCAATTCTGAGTCTTCCACTGAGTTATCTAGGTTTGTTTCTGTGAAACAATTTTGTTCTGTGAAACAAGTTCTGCTAATATCTATGGTCTAATAAAGTAAGCCTAAAAACAGTGTGATACTTCAAAAATGTTACAAGTAGAACAAGACTGTCATTGTATCGATTGAATCAATGAGAAATTCTCTGAAGAAAAGAGATAATGTTACTCACATTTTTTATTTTTTATCCACCTCAAGTTTTCCACAGGCAAATATATACAAGTGTCAATTTTATCATATTTTTTCTACTTAAGTGTATGATAAAAACACAAAAACTGTTCTAGCAGAGCGTGGTTTCGATCCACGGACCTCTGGGTTATGGGCCCAGCACGCTTCCACTGCGCCACTCTGCTTCTGTGAGAGAGGGGTGAAATATAACTTCACTATCTGCGGCTGATGTAATATAACAAAAGTATTGAGAAATTCAAGTAGCCAGACACTTGTTCTGTCTATACTGGCTGATTTACAATAGATCTGGTTTTGTTCAAGTAGCAAGTTAAAGGTTCATGCACACACGTCAGTCACGTCAAGAATATGGTTACGCAGAAGTTGTAGTACGTTGGCTACACACATCAGTCACGTCACCACCGGCGCGTCTCAGTCGCCGTCACGTCACCGGCAAGTCAAAACTTGTATTGATATGAACGAAACGATTGACTGGCTATCTGTTCACACACGTCCCTGAAATTGACGTGACTGACCGGCGACTTGACATTGACGTGACTGACGTGTGTGCATGAACCCATTCATTGTGAAGTGTCTCTTATGCACAATATGCAATAAATCATGGGATTTATCTTGCTAAATGCAACCTAACTGATGAAAATGTTGGTAAATCAGCTTTGAGGTATTATAATAAAATTTAAAAATACGGTAAACCAAAAAGAAGATATTAGCAGAGCGTGGTTTCGATCCACGGACCTCTGGGTTATGGGCCCAGCACGCTTCCACTGCGCCACTCTGCTTGCGTGATGATACTGTGAAATGTGGCTTCGCTGTCTACGGCTGATGCAATATTAAAAAATATTGATCAAACTACCCAGAAACAATATTTTGTCTATAGTCTAGAAATATGTATGTGTGTATTTTCTCATTGAAAAGGAAGATTTTTTTTAAACAAGTTAGTATTTACAATTTATATAATAAGTATACACGCTAACAGAGTGCGTATGGGTGTCGTTAAATGACGGTGATTATTTGGGGATTGCTCGTGACAGAGTATTTAAGTATACGTGATTAATATCAGGACGTTAATCCACCACACCATAGACCACACCGCACTAACTGCTTCAAGAAGTTTTATAATTCCTCTTCCGCACTACAGAAGAAATTGAGCTCCCTCTCACAGAGAGAAGATCAGTACCAGCATTGGGATCATTATAGGGTGATAATGCTATTAAGCTACTACAGCAGAATGTGTAGACACAAAATCCCACATTTTACTTGGCAAATGTCCTACTAGGTATAGTCAGCTGCAGAGAAATCTCACCCCCTAGCAATATTCAGGGGGTGAGATTTCTCTGCAGCTGACTGTATTACATAGACCAATTAAGTCCGACACGACGACGTGACGTAGCTTTTACATAAATGCAATAAAAATAATAATATTTTTTTTAATAAAAGGACTTACCCCGGAATTGCATACAATGTGACCCCACTGACCAGTTAGTTAATAAAGATACAAGGGGTCAAAGACCGACAATCACTGGAATTCCTCGAGCCATGTAGGTATGATTGAAAATGTTTCATTGTGAAGAATATGGACATTCATGTCTGGGTTGAATGTGAAGGATTTCCTATTAAAATGTTAATGTGTGAATTCCTCTCATTGTGTTGTTTTAAACAGCCAGAAACAACCACTTGTATTTGGTGAAATTCTCCTACTCAACCACAACATATTAGGTACAGGGGACCAGAGAAACTCAGCCCCTTGCATTGTTTTTTACATTGCTAGGGGCAGGTTAGGGGTAGGTTTCTCTGTAGCCCACGGTACAAGAGGAAATGGAGAATGATGTTGGAAAATTTCAATAAATACAAGTGGTTGTTCCTGGTTGTTTATTCGAGCTTTAAGATTATTTACTGAAGACCCAGTATTAAAACATTGACTATAAAATCTTTAAGTTTTAGGGTGGCGCAACTGTACCTAAGGTGGAGTAAAAGGCCCATGACAGCTATGATGAATCCACCAACAATCGACTTATAAAAATAAAAATAAACCTTTATTCATTCACTAACAGACAACGCACAGCCTAAACAGCTGGGTTTAAAAGTGTACAAGTTTTCCTTATGTAACGAAAATGAGCAATAACGTAGAATTTTTGTAAATTTCACCCCTTAAATTCATTAAACAGGGTATGAAATTTTGTAGAAACTTCGATAATTTTACCGATGGAAATGCCGCGGGCAAACGACTTTTAAAATTATAGTCTCTACATTACCAAAACGTTTTTGTTTCATTGTTGTTTGTGCAGAATAAACAAATTTTCTTTTCTTCTTTCTTTTCTTTTTATTATCTTTGTAATAAGGCGTAATTACACGAATTGTGAGACAAAAAATAGGGTAAGAAAATGTTTCTGGCACTTTGTTTTACGTGTTTTTACCTACAGGAGACGTAGTCCGTAGAATTTATTTCATTGTGTACAAGTACAAGTAAGCCCTCGTACCACGGGCAGTTTTGTCCCGCGACGATTTTTATCGCGCACTTGTTTTTCAACGCTCTGCGTAGCGCCTAGAGTTGAAAATTCATTGACAAAACAGGCAGATTTTTTGTAATTAACCCTTCATGTAAAGTGGACCACGCGAGACACAATGGATTTTTAATTGTTTCTGTAATTATGGCATTCAAGCTCCATATAAATGATATTTTATACAGGGTTATCAGTTTCAGCAGTAGACTAAATATCCGCCCATTGCCGTGGCCTAAACTGGGAAGCTAACCGGACAAATAAAGTGAAGCAAATACGAATCCTTATCCAAAAATAGACCGCCAATACTTTGAACAATGAAAGCCACTCAGCCTCAAACCATCGGACTCTAATTAAACTTTATTGTGAGTTTGTGAATGGTTTCCTCAATTTTGTCGACTCCTATTACTCATGACATTCGTTGCGTAACGGATCAATCTTTTCCAAGTTTCTTAAGTAAAGTAAATTAGAAATCCTTGATGTGTTTACGTAGAACATATATTGGAGTTGGCTGCCTCGTTGCTCTTAGTGTTTGCAAGCGCTACTTCTAAGCATGAGGTCTTGGGTTCGATTCCCGGGTCTAGCAAAGTGTTATTAGGTTTTTTCATCTGGATCATCAAGTGGACTTCTCAGTAGCAACCCGGAGTCTGGATTTGTGTTTATATGTGTGATAGGGTCGTCCCATATAATAACATGGGACTTAAACGTAACTGGCGAAATGTGGGTGCATAATTTTTCAACAGTTTATAACCTAACGGAAATAATACGGATAGATTATAAACAAACGGTTCTCACAATCATTGGTGGCATAACCACTATTAATATTGTCAAAATGAACGAGAGCCGTTTTGATTACGAGTGTGTATCGGAGGGTGCAAGTCGCAAACGTAAAATCCGTCGCTATGTTCATCAATTTCCCTTATATAATTAATTTACAATAATTGGTACGGGATTGTGTTATGATGTGAACCTATACGTTCCTAGAAGGACTTACAGGTATAATCATAAGTTTATTATGGACATGTGCGTAACTTGTCGGGACTTTATTGCCCGAGGCGCTTGGCTAACTATTGAGCCTACGCACCCCCATGCAATACTGCAGGTTATGTAGTAGCTCAAGGCAAGATACGCTACCATGTTTTAAATTTACAATGAAAACATGAGGTCATAATGTCGGGTTCTGGTTTGACTACGGTTTTTAAGGCTCTAAACTATGTACCAACTACATATCCTGCTAATGTAAGTACTACCTCGAAAAGGACATGACGTCAGGAAAGTTGTGAGTATCAAATCAAATAATTTATTTGCTTGAATATGGGTAGGTAAAGTGATACATACCAACAAAAGTGATTTAAATCATATCCTACCTTAACAGGTGTGTACATATCTATCAATTGTAATAAAAATATTTCTGACATTTAATCATACATTTATCTATGTCTACTGTCTAGTATGAATTTGAAATGGCTGAAAAAGTCATAGAAGACCAAAGAAATTATATAGATGAACTGGGTGGAAAGGTCAACTGGGTAGGATATGGATAGGAAGGTGGAGAATACAAGATGATGACGGAAAGAGATGTACACGACTGAAGAAGAACACAATCATGATGTGTCGATCTTAAATAAATTATTGGAATAGAGGTAGGCAGGATGTAAACCTCTTATTTCACGAAATATACATTCGGCTGCAAACTTTACAGTAGATTTTTTTTATGTGTAACATCTTTCCTATCGATTTCCTGCAATCTGTGGGAGTGATTTCGTGAAAAGGGACGGAAGTGTGTAACAACAGGAAGCCGGGGAAGCGCGCGCTATTTGATTTGACCAATGAGCGGGCGTGGTGCTAGATGCGTAGAGCGGGCGAGGTTGGCCGTAAGAAACAACCTTGACGAGGCCCTGCCCCTTTAAGAGGAGGCTCCCTAAATTGTATGTTAATTTGCATTAATATTCTGAAACAGTCACGCATACAATCAAACTGGAACTTTAGTATATGATTTATTGGATCTTTTTCTTTCCATGTACAAGACAGTTACGTAATTGTAAAATTTTCGCTCGATTCATTTTTTATTCGAAAATCATGTCTTTTTTAAAGGATTATTTAAATAAAATCAAAAACTGGGCTTTTATATCTAAAAAATTAGTATTCACAGTAAAATAATATAGTTTATTATCCAACCACAAGATATTTTTTCTCTAGATCAATTATTAGTTTAGTTATAAACGAAATAAGAATTGAGATTTACGCCATTTAGTTCCGTGCTCGAACACGATCAAAGAGCGCACGCGATATTCAACTTTATTACTGATGTGTTAGCGTTTACCGCATAGTGAGTAGCGGGGTGCGTGGGGGCAGAGCTTGCGTGGAAATCGTCTTTAGAGTGCCTGGTCTTAATGTTGCTTATTACCAAGGTGAGATGTCTGATGTTACACATTATATGCGACTACTGTAAGGCTCGTTAGTTTTTTTCTCTAAAAACCTAGCTGTAATAAATATTCAGCGCTGCGTTCCTAGTTAGTGAAGTGTTGTTTATTTCCTTGCAAAGTTCATTAAGAAAATGAAATAAACATGTTGATATTCAATATGCGCCACAAGCAATTAGGACTTTGGAATCCAGAAACACAAACAAAATCCTTTTAATCCGTTGCACAAAATAACACCAAAATATGACGGACTATGCAAATGAAGCATTTCGTGAAAATGCCAGCTTCATTAGCAGGTTTTGCCTTCGTGTAATGAGAGAAATAATGACTTACGCTCTGGATTCGGTTACTATTTTAATGGCAGTTATGACGCGTACAATGTTGGATGTTTTCGGAAGAGTTTAATGTTTTCGTTGCTAACTATATTTATGATAAAAAAAATACATACTGAGATGAGATTTTATTCTAATATTGTATGTTTATAGTTAAATTTGTGAATAATTAAGTGTTTTTATTTTATGTATTTTATTTTCTCTTCTACTCTTACACACGTTGTCTACATCTCTTTAACTACTTTCCTATCGCAGGTATGCTGGAAGAGATTTCTTTAGAAATAAGCATTACCTTTGTACGTATTTTTCTGTTCCTTTCTCCTTGCCTGTTAATATGTGTGTACATAAACTGTTAAATAAATAAATACATAGTTGTGTATACATTTTTTGGGAAAATTATATAGTGTCTCGTTGGTATATTGGTCGCAAGTTAGTCATACTTACGCGGGGTCCTCGATTCAATTCGTGGGTTTTCGTTCGGAAAATTTCAGTAGTAGCCCAGTCTAGTTTTGTTGTCTCGCTCCTACATGGGATTAAAAACATAACGAGGGAATTGCAGGTGTACCTACCTACTATCCATACATTGTGGTGTCATGTTAAAGGACCTCGCGCACTAGACGGCTGCCGGCGAGTCGTGGTCGTCTACTGGTATTGTATGGAGTGCGGCTAGTTGGCCTTTACGACCGATTCGGTTTAGTTTCGGTTTTCGTATCGGTTTCTATAGTAAACCTGGGCCAGCAGTGTCGACATAGATAGCGTCCCTAGATGCGCGCGACGTGCTCGTGATATTTTTCGTGCTTGTCAAGCAATTTTGACCGTCTAGGGACGCCGTTAGGACTTTGCGACCGAATTCGGTCGTATAGCGATCGCTATCTATGTCGAGACTGCAGGGGCGGGTCGTGGACATGGCCGTCTTGTGCGCGAGATCCCTACGTTAAGCTCAGCGCTGTGCTGTGGGTCTCCATAGCACAGCATCATGCTGAGTGGAAGCCTTCCTGTCACAGTCATGACGTGCCAACAGCTGCCGACTATTTCTGTTTTGTGCTCGTTATTGTATTTAAATCTATTGTGTTTTATTTTCTTATTTTCTACTCGAGTTTATTATCTTTTTTGTTATGCACGTGTTTCTGTGACAAATAAACTTATTTATCTTTATTTCTTATGTTGAGATAAAGGGTGACGGAGAGTTATGTCCCAACACGATTACTAGTGCCGCGCATCAGTGATTTCAGGTCAAGTGGCGCACGATGTGCTTCTGGTACTATGGTGTAACCCCGGAATCAAACCTTAAATAATAAATCGTCAGGGGTAAAATTTTCTCAGTATAATACAACGTTTAAATTTAGATGGCAGAAATGGATTTTCTACGGGTTTTGTCGACGGAAGAATAGACAAAATGACAGATTGTGATTGTTTATCTGTCATTTTGTCTATTCTTCCGTCGACAAAACCCGTTTCTATTGTGGTCATGCTAAGCGTGCTGTAGGTGTAATCAGTAAAAGGCAACTAAAGAATCTTAGCTCTACAAAAAAAAAAACTGCCAAATAGGCAGAAAGTATTCGTAAGCTATTCCTGTATCCACTGGAGTAAAGAAGACAATGTATTAGCAATAAATTGGTTCTATGTGACTTTATCACTGGCCGGTCTAATTGATTACCTGGCTCAGGAGACTCTTTAACTCAATATACTGGTATACAGATAGATCTATGTTACAGTGGCAAAGGGCAAACTTTTTCAGGGTTATCTGTTAAAACATGTGGGCGGGGCTATTCCGGGAGTAATTCTAACTAATGAGAATAACTGCTATTCTACTCAGTTCTCATTAGTTAGAACTACCCCACAGTTGGAATAGCCCGACCTTATGTCAATAATATTTGTATCTTACTACTTATGTAAGGGACTAGTTATAACAAGCACCCGGGGCGCGCGCACAGCACGCCGCGTTTCGGGCGCGCGACGGGCACGTGTTGGACGCTCGTAAAACGCAACAAGATTTCCACATTTTGTTGGAACTTTGAACCCTCAACATGTTAAGTATAACTGTTTCTTGTAAGTTTATTACCGATGCAGACAAAACAACAAGGAAAAATAGTAAAAAAGGAACTTGCGTCCACGCGTCGAGGGCGCGCATCATACGCGCGTTCGACGCGCGTATGACGCGCGCCCTTTGACGGCAGTGCTTGTTATAATTCGTTACATAGCGCCCAAAACGCGGCGTAGGTACGAGACGCGCGCCTCAGGTGCTAGTCCCTATGTAAATTCTTATAGGCTTATTGTACTCATATTTAAAACAAATCATCCCCTGGCTAGCCTATTTCCAACTAAGATGGTGTCGGCTTCCAGTCTTCCAGATGCAGCTGCATACTACTATTTTACATGGAGCATGTATTCTTACAAATACTCGTAAAAAACCAAATTATTCATAATCTATTATCTAGTACCTACTTGTATGGCAACGGCCAAATTCAAATGTGGAAGTTACAGAATTTGCCAATATACAAGATGTATCAGAAACCTGTGGTTATATTTAAGGGTGTGGTACAGACCATCACTGAGCAACTTTGTCCGTGGGACAAATATGACTTCGGACTGCTACTGAAAACTTCCAGATGGAAAAACCCAATAACACTTTGCTCGACCCGGGAATCAAACCCAGGACCTCACGTCAGCACTAGCGCTTGCGACCACTAAACCACGAATTAAACGACGCATTTTCTCTACAGAATGTACTGTACTGGATTCTGACGTCATGTGAGTCTCCGTTGGTCCCGTGTCATGGAAATATTTATGATAATGCCACGGAAGCCTGAAAAATGTGACACCATTTTTTTGGAGCAGGATCGTAAAATTACATTAAGTTGGTTTCCGGAACTGAAATAGGCTACCATTTGAAAAAAACGTCTATTTTGGCAGAGGTAGCTAAAAACTCTACAATGCTTTAAATTGGGTCATTTTATTACGGTGGAAAATATGAATGCTGATGTTAGGTCTGTACCTTTCACATAATAACAGAAATCAAAAACTTGAAACCAGTATCCTCACGATCAATCAGAATCTGAATCGTTTTGAAATAGATTGCTAATCCATTGCTTCATAAGTTCGAAAAAAATATCTGCTCAACAACGTAAATAACGCAATGAATGTTGTTGAGCTGTCAAAATGAAACAGGTTAGTCGTAATCGTTTACGAAAATACTATAGCAAAAACTAAACGTTATTTACGATCGTCCCGTGCCAAGATCCAAGCACAGTTAAAGTTCGCAGCGTGTTTACTAAGGGGGTGTAATGTTTGGCATAATAACAAAATATCTAACGTTCACTTGACATAATTTCAGTTAACATAATTTTGTTTAACATAACGATCAGTTGACATAATGAATTGTTGATATAATTTCATTTTACCTAATTTCATATGACATAATGAACATTTCCTATAATGCACATTTCACATAATATTCATTTAGCATATTATTCATTTACTATAATATTCATAATCTCTAAGTAACTTTTAATATAATTTAGAAAATCCTCCTTCGGGCTTTGGCCTCTAATTTAAAACTAAAATAAGATGTAATATTTGTTATGATTAAATAAATATTGTATTAATTTTTTTTTTTCTTCACTTTATACCCTATACACCTGGATGAAATCTGGACTTTAGGGCACCCCGACTCGGATAGGTTAGGTTAGAAGGGGATGGCGGGGTCGTGTGAGCGAGCGAAGCGAGCGAATAGACCCCGCCATCCCCTTCGTGGTTATTTTTTTATAAACCACCCATAAGTAGGAGCCCCGCGAAGCGGGGCTCCGTCGACCAGGCCCACCCTCGACCTTGCATAGAATATTTTAAGGTTTGGTTAAGTGCCATTTGAGTTAGGCTAGAACTGTGCCCATTAAACATGAATTTTAGGTCATAAGAATATTAGGTCAAATGAACGTTATATTAAAAGAATATTATACATATTGAAAATTATATAAAATGAACGTTATACTAAATGTTATTATGTTAAATGAATATTATATGATACGAAATATTAGGTCATATGAATTTATGTCATTTGATATTATGTCTTATGAAAATTATGTCATATGAACGTTAGTTTAAGTGAAATTAGAGCATTTGTTATTATGCCAAACATTACACACCCGTTTACTAATGAGGTCAGAGTTGTAAATTACACCATTTAATCTATCTAAATCATATTCTGTAACTAACTTACAAAGACGTAACTGATCCAACTAGGATCATAATAAAATAAAGTTCTACTTTACGACTATGTATAACATGATAATGATACCAGCCTATTATTGTCCCACTGCAGGGCAAAGGCCTCTTCTCATACAGAGAAGGCAAGAGCATTGATCACCACGCTTGCTCAAGACGGGTTGGCGATTTCAGACTTATAAATATAAGTCCAGGTTTCCTCACGATGTTTTCCTTCACCAATGTCAGTAATGTCCAAGATAAACTCAGAAAGTACAATTTTATGATTTGAAAAAGTCACAATGATACTTGGCCGGATTTGAACTCACAACCTCGTGCATTAGAGGCGAGGCCTTAACCACTGCACGGCCATCACGACATGCATGACATACAATATGTCAAAAAGAACCCTGTTTGATCCGACAAGGGCACATAGGTACTGCAATAACGTTACCAAAATTTTATAAAAGTTCTTATTATTATTGAAACAAAAATAATTATCCTGTTTATCCGGGCATACCATAACATTGATCAGGCACCCCAGATAGGCCTTCCATAGTTCTAGGCACCCAATCCATTATAGCCACCCAAACCCATAGCCCAATATGTTTTTTTGCCATGTTCTGCAATAGTCTTGCACCAACCGGGGGTTGTCCTTGGGCACACTTGCGTAGTGCTTAAAGGGATAATCGTCGGTTGGTGCCTCATTCCATTTAAAATTGTCGAAGGGGCCTCTGCGAGTTGGCTTCCGTCCCTCGTATGCCTTCCGGGACCGCAACTCTATGGTCCCGAGAAATGTAAAATCATAAATATAATAATATCTACATAATATATTATTAAATAAAACAAAGTCACTTTTCATGTCTGTCTGTGCGACCGCGTTGTTTTTCTAGAAAACGCAACGGAACGGAACAACGCAACGGAACGCAACGGATTTTGATGCGATTTTCACCATGGTTAACATAATTCATTCCCTAAGGTTTTTTGTGTAAGTATAATGCATTAATATTAAACTTAAGGTGCTCCCTCACGCCTCACCGGGAGCATTCGTCTGTAATGTAACGTTCATAATCAAGCATTAAGCTGTAATGATACAATTTGAGCATTACATGAGTGAGGGACGAGAACCGAGCATTACAGTGCGCAATGTCTGTAATATTTAATCTGAAATGTTACATTACAGGCGAAAGGTCGTCCGTCAGGGAGGCAGTAATGTAACGTAATGCTAAAAATCGAATCAAAAATATTACATTACAAGCGAATGCTCATCAACCAGGGAGGCAGTATTGTAACGTAATGCTCAAAATCGAATCTGTAACGTTACATTACAGGCGAATGCTCCAGGTAAGGGAGCTCCTTTACATAAAAGAAATCTCGATGATTTTTCAAGTCGCAAAAACCGTGCGAAGCAGGGGCGGATCGCTAGTTCTGCATAAATAGATCTTGCGATCACTTATGTAGACAAATTACTAGTTCCTAACGTTTTCAGGCTGTACATTGTGATCATATATCTATCAATCGGCAGATATAAACTTATCTGTGACAGATAAAACAAATGTTGATGGATGGTGTCTCAAGAAAGAAGAACCAAGTAATCTGAAAAGATACTTAATTGCAAGAAAGTTTTTGTTTTTCTTGGGAGTCGATGAAGGCTTACATAACATAACATCACGGCTTGTTTCCCCGAAAAGTTGGGCAGAGATGTACCTATAGTACACCCACATTTCATTTTTACAAAAACCGGAGTCAAATCTGTTCACCTGTTTAAGAGCTACGGAGCCACAGACAGACACACACATAGCGGTCAAACTTATAACACCCCTCTTTTTGCGTTGGGGGTTCAAAAGCGGGTCACACCCAGCCTTGGGCAACCAAAGTTATTTTAAACCCCGAAACACGAAGTAAACCATGATTTTGAGAATATTTAACATAATATTGGGCAAGTCTATTATTGTGTATGTTTGCTTTAACCTTCACGTATGCATGACTTGACGGAAATTAATTTTCTTGCCTTGCGGCAAGATTTGTTTCATCTTAACTTCCGAATAACAACAGTACAAGTATCTTTTGGCGCATGGCTAAATACGGAACTTCATATCCCGATATTGCCACAGGATCGAGACTTATGCGGGTGAAACTGCGGGGCGCAGCTGCTCTATATAAATAAAAATAGCTTATTATTTTCCGAGTGACTAATAACTTAAAAGTCGACTAAATGTTTGCAACAAATAAAATAACTTGCCAGCGATTAAATATTTTCGCGACTATTATATTATGTAAGGTTCAAAATTAAAGGTGTTATAAAAACTAAAAACTAGCAGCTGCGTTTAGGTAGCAAATAAACTATACCAGTCAAATAAAATATTAGGCGAGGAGCTATAAATAATGACTTGGCGACTAATAATGTTAGTAGGGTGGCAAAGATAATATATTACCAGTCTAGTTAGAGTAGGTTATTTTTTTTTTTTTAATGGTTAGGCCCTCCCATCACGGCGATGCGGGAGCACCGCTGAGTTTTAGTGGGTATACTATACTGTATTTTACACAGGAGTCCCACATACCCCGACTCGTCCCCCACGAGCCGGGGATGCGTAACGCATTTCTCAGTGATAAAAAAAAAAAAAAAAAGGTTAGGTTAAAACTGTGACTTCCTACGCACGAGCCGAGCGAGCGAAGCGAGCGGTGCCGCGGTAGCGGCCGGCGAGTGCCAGAAACGACTAGATTATATAGAAAATCTAAACCTGCCCTAATAATACAATAATAATATATTATTTATGAATGCCCATTTTCTATTTTATTTTCGCCATTAAGTTTCCGCTTAGATATTAATTCTGTTCCCAAAAGAAAAACTTGATGCTAGTTTAAATTAAAACGGAGCTTATTACTGATATATTAATATGCTACCTATTACTTATTACGATACTCCTTATTAGCTGCCAACCCATTATATTATGGTACCCACTCTATTTTTTTTTAAAACCTATATTCATTTTACTTAGTTGCCGCATTAAATACATGCCAATAAAAATGAATCGCTAAAGGTGTTGCTAAGCGCAAATCTCGAGAACGGCTGGACCAATACTGGGCAGTATTGGTCCAGCCGTTCTCGGCGGTATCTCTGAGATACTATACTTCAATAGCTATAATAATTTCGCATCTAATGGTATAAGCCACATACCGCTATCTAACTTAAAACATTTAAAAAAACCACTCAGAAGTTCTTTATATCCTTATGTTTCCTTAAATTACAATTTACAAAAAGTCAATTTTCTCAAAACTTACTCCGATTGAGATACCGCCTTTCGGCTTAGCAGGGCAGAATATAGCATTTAAAAAAAAAATCTTTGAAGTTCGAGGAAGTTTCTTATGAAGTCGGAAAAATTGCCCGGAAAAACGTAAAAACCACACTTTTCTGTTTCCAATACAAAAGGTTCCTAGCTGTCGTTGCCATGAATCCTAACTAAAAGTACTAGGCTTGCATGAATTCACGATAGTACTTCAATCAAACCTACTTACCTACCTGAATACCTACCTACCTATATACCGTAGGTTGGTAAGTCTTAGGTAGGTGGGTAGGTAGGAAGGTAGGTCCCTTCCATGTGTGGATGGTGACCACCGGGGTGGTTTTAGTGAGGTGGGAATCCCACACTCCCCGGTCTTTTCCCCAGAGACCGGGCGCCTCTTGAAAGTTTCCCCCGAAAACAAAAAAAAAAAAACGTTGGTAGGTAGGGTTCGTAGGGTGATACACACATGATTGTAGGTAGGGTAGGTAGGTGCGCGGTAGATAAGTACTTAGTACTACCCGTGTGAAGCCGGGGCGGGCAGCTAGTTCAGAATAAAACAAAGACAAACGCATAGAAACATAATAATGTGGTAATTCGTTGAAATTAAGTCAGACAGAATAGTGTAATCATGTAGTGAGTTGACAAAGACATTCGCGTCTGACTAACTAAAGGAGCTCAGCTTTCTCTAACGCAATAGTTTTGTCGCAGTCTGTTTGTAGTCCAGCATTACTGAGTGACTTGCCTTTGTGCCATCCCTGTATTTGTTAGCAAATATTAGCTTTTGAGCAACGTTGATAATGACAGAGTATGTATGTCCTTTTGTCTATTTATGTGACTGCAGAGAAACAAAAGCTGTTCACGGGAAGATAGCTTGATTGTACTTGGGTGTTTTCTTAAATATTTGTTCTCGATATGTCGGTAATTACATACCATCACGCTTGTACATGACGAGCTCGTGGCTAAGTACTAACAGCGCTACGCTTGCCGCGGTTGGTCCGTGGATGGGTGACCATCTTTACATAACGAGACTCCTCCGTGCCTCGTGATCGTTACGGGTCGTCAGAAGCCCAAAAGTCTGACAACCAGTCTTACCAAGGGGTGTCGTATTACTTAGTTACTAGGTTGTGGAGGTCAGATAGGCAGTCGCTACTTGTAAAATACTGGTATTCAGCTGCTTCCGGTTAGACTGGAAGCCGACCCCATCATAGTTGGGAAAAGGCTAGGGAGATTGATTTTTGACGTTTGTACATGAAGGGGTAAGCTAAGGTGTCCATAAAACCCACATTTTGCATAATTGTCCCATGACCATGGTGATTCACATGTTATGCGGCGAGCCCATGAGCATTGTTTGGACTTTCCTAATGGAACTTAATTACACTTTGCCCGACCCGGAGATCGAATTAAGGACCACGCGCGCTTCTGTCGCTCTTGCAACTATTACCCTGTCCTAATTTAAATAATCGTCGCGCGAATACGCGATCGTCGCGTTCATTTTGTTCGAACGCGTCGTCGCGCCGAGAGACCCTCTGTGCCTTCTTTTCCGAACAAATGAGTGACAAATGATCCGTAGCGGTCCCTTATATTAGGACACCGCCTTAGAGTACCTACCAACCTCTAGCTAGACCAACGACGAGGCAGTCAATATAATGATAGGTAAATTTTCGCTGCTCCTTCATTCCATTACGTCCCATATTCATGGCACGAAACGTTTTACAAAAATGAATGTTAGGTACCGTCCTTTAGGATAATATCTGGATTTAGGTTGAGGTAAAATGTGATGTGACTATAATGATACCTAAGTAATATAAGTAAGACCCACAGGATTTTAGAAGATTATTGCAACAATTTTTTTTTCGATGCTGTGGGTTTGCCGAGCAGTCAATTCTTTGGTGACATTTGCCAGTCGATTCTGTAAAAATCTCACCGTGAAAACTTAGGTGAAGTGAGCTTAAAGTGAGCTGTCATTTCACCAGCCGTGCTATTCTGTAAACATCTCACCGTAATAACTTGGGGGAAGTGAGCTTGATGTGAGCTGTCATTGCACCTAAAGCTAGGGATTGACACTATGGACAGCTCACTTCACCTAATAAGTGAGATTTTTACAGAATACCACTACTTATAATAAGTGTGTCGAGTAAAAAGTTATGACAGTCAGTTATAAGGCAGTGAAGTGAAACATAAAATAAAATACTTATATCAAACTCTTTGTTCGATTGTATTTGCATATATTACTGTTCCTTTCATAAACCCTACGACATTACTGTAATACCGAATATGTTCCTACCAAGTGATAGTTTAACGATGTGCACAATTCGACGATTAACGAAGGTGAAAGACGATTTTTGCTTCTAAAAACCGTGTGTTTGGCGAATTATAATTTATTGTTCTACCAGCCCACCTTGGGACAGGCTCTAATATATTTTGAGAAATTAGCCTGGAGGCGTTCTTGTTAACTGATAAAGACATAAGATCGGGTTAAGAACAGATGGCTGAAAACGTAAAACAAAATATTACGCCTGTATTTCACAAAGATTATTGAGAGAGGGTAATTGATCAAAAACACTAAGCAGGCTGGCTCTTAATTTATTGCAATGTTTCAGGGGGTGAATGTCATCCAGAATATTGACAACTTTTGCTGTGGGACTAACTCTGAAATATCGTAAAAAAAGTTTATTTGTTTATGAATAGTCTGATAAGATTTTAAAATTTCGTGAAGGTCTCACAGAATAAGTGGTTTATATTATGGAACTGTATATTATAATTAATTAAACTTAGTGTGAATAAAGGCCCTTGAAATGTCCCTGGCTTGCGCTTGAAGGCCTTGTATTAGTTTCTGGATTAAATTGACCTAGATATTCTACTTATTTGATTTGTAATTCATAAGCAAACAGTAAGGAGAACTTCTAGCATTGTAACCAGTAATTGGATCAGCCATACTTGAGCAAGCAAAGGCTCTGTGATTTCGGCAAGGAATAGTCAATAGGCAAACCCGCTTGGCTTGTCCCGAGAGGCATCTTAGAGGATATCCGGTAAGAATGCCTGAATAATAATTAATTTATCTAGCGAACCAAGATTATAGCCAATTAATAGAGGTCGTAACAGTTGTGGCCCCCTTCAATAAATACCAATTCCCGTATTTTTAAGTTCGCAATTCTAATCTCGGTCTCTCTCTATCAAAAATACTTCTAATTTTCCTTTTTTTTTACAGTTTTTGACATTGATTATTATCGATGAGTATAGAGGTATTACGAACAGGGTGTAAAGTTCACTCATCCTCTATAGAAAATGGAGGATCCTCCGACCAGACGGGTGTTGTCTCTGGTGGGCAACTGCACGATGATTGATGTCGGGACGTTGTATACAGGGTGGCAGTCCAGCCCTGAGTTGAAATTTTTGGTCGGTTATTAAAAAAAAAAAACAGCTGCTCCATACATTTTGACCGCGTAGGTATTGCACTTTTCTATGAAACAGATGATTTATTTTTGAATAACCGACGAAAAATTTCAACTCAGGGGGGTTCAGAATCATGTACTGAATCCATGGTAGCCGGCTTCGCGTCGATGTCCCTGACATCCTGTATATACTCGTCGCACGGTAAACGCTGCTAGCGCGATACAGGATTTTGCGTGACGTCAGTGTGAAGTATAGTTTGCATGTGACGTTGTAGATGCCGCCACAATTGCAACTAGATTTTGAACGGCCTTCAGGTTGAGAAATATCAGCTGGTTCTTCTCTCGTATGACCAAGAATTAGAAGCGCTTTTGCTATTGCCTGTGGCGAAACTATCAGCCAATCAGCAAAGTGGGCAGACTGTCCAGTAGTGTCCAGTGCCCGTGGTACTACTATAGGTACTCTGTGGTGCACTGTGTGACTGACATAGGTAGCTATAACTTTCATGCCCGTTTCTAGTAACACTGGGCGACACGCATACGAAAACCTGAATAAAAGCGTGCTGTTGGAGTATCAACGCTCAGCTCAGTGCCGACAGTTGGAAATCCAAACGGGCAGTATTGCCTCTCGTGGTATATTGGACACGTATTTTTTCCGTAATCTAAAGATTACGGCGATACATTGAGTTAAAATATGCCATGACGTCACGGGTATGTAGATTGTATACTTACTTGTGACCTAGCGAGCCCCCAACTTTAACGCGTTTTATCCAAGTATTTTTTATTAAAGCAAAAAAAATGTCTGACTGAATTTTTGTTTTTTTACTCAGTCATCATCCTTCAATCTGCCTAGCCTTTTCCCAACTACAACCTTAGTTTTTGTTTACCTTAAACCTCTTAAGGGGTCATTGTACTCATTATTATGAACAACTTTCACTGTGGGACCAACGCTGTTCCCTACATTTATGTTTGTATATCTCGAAATGTAGGGAAAAACTAAGGTTGTATATTGGGGTCGGCTTCCAGTCTAACCGGATGCAGCTGGATACCAGTATTTTACATGGAGCGACTGCCTATTTGACCTCCACAACCCAGTAACTGGGTAATACGATACCCCTTGGTAATACTGGTTGTTAGACTTTCGGGCTTCTGATGACCCGTAACGACTGTCAAAGATTCACGAATGACAGCCGGGGCCAACAGCTTAACGTGCCGTCCGAGGCACGGAGGAGTCCCGGTATGTAAAGATGGTCACCCATCCACAGACCAACCCCGGCAAGCTTAACCTGATGGATCGACCCGTGCGGCAGTTATTACTTAGCCACGAGCTCCTCTACTCAGTCATCATCTTTATTGTCAGAAATATGAAGTATGATCATAGTTATAGGGACACCCTTAACTATGTCCACACATTTCTGAGACATTATGTATACGGTACGTGTTTTGAGATGTCTGATAGGTAGGTAAGTACATGTTACTCTAAATAACTGGGAATTTAAGTTTCATAGGCGTTATAAAATTCAAAATTCAAATTCAAAATTCAAGTCATTTATTCGAACTAGGCTGAGAATCAGCACTTTTCGAACGTCAAAATTATATAAGACAGTCCCCCAAAAACGCCCACCCTTCACCATCATATATTATCTTACGCCGAAAATAGGTACGTAAGGTACCTACATACCTATTTTCGATCACGATCTTCATCGTCATTATCATCATTTCAGCCGAAAGACGTCCACTGCTGGACATAGGCCTCCCCCAAGCATCGCCACTTCGACCGGTTCTGTGCTTCCCGCATCCAGCGGATTCCATCGTTGATGGATGTTCATCGTGCTTTATAATAATTATACAGCGTGCGTTCGCACACAGTTTCGGATTTCGAAATCAGAAACTTTGAGCGAAGTTTTTAAAGGAACTATCAACTCCATTTAGGAGAAATCTGAAGGTGTTAAGTACTAAATTCATAAATATTTTGATTTGTAGGGAATCGAACCCAAAATTTTATAGTTGTTTGGCTCAACGTGCAGGGAAAAACAAAACAACGTTTATCAGAATGACAATAATTTATTAAAACATTCAATTAAGAGATCTAGAACGTTTGTTCACAGCTAAAATACTAATGGCGAATTTCACCAATAAAACTGAACGCAATCAGCACAAAAATCATATTTAAGAGCTGTCAGTGTCATTATTTTCTTTGGAATATTGACACTGACAGCTCTTGAACTCGGTTTAGATTTGTTTCTATTGTTCGTTAACGAAACCTCATTTATTTGAATAATAACAGTTTTCGTAATCGCGTTTATAATATCTAACGTGACGATTATAGTGGACGTACACGTTGACGTCACGGCATCACGATGACACAGGGAAGTAAAATGTATGGAAATATATGAAGACGCTTTTAAATTTTCGTCCACGATAACGTTATAAGGTGCACGACTGCACGCTTTTCATATATTT
Organism: Agrochola circellaris; assembly: GCA_914767755.1. Lineage (NCBI taxonomy): Eukaryota > Metazoa > Arthropoda > Insecta > Lepidoptera > Noctuidae > Agrochola > Agrochola circellaris. The sequence goes on from OU611853.1 coordinate 4,291,837, forward strand.
TATGAACGTGAACTTGGACGTTCAAGATAATATCGTCACGTTACAAATTATAAACGCGCACATTATGTAGACATTTTCAGTTATTCCTTTTTTTTTGTTTTCAACCTTTTTTTTATTTTTTATCTTATACTTACAGGAAACCAATGAATCGGTATGGTCGAAACTAAATAAGTAACAATTTTGAATAAGCGACTTAGATGCGTACGAATTAAATAATAATAAGTAAAAAATTGTATTCAATTCGAATTATTGATATTTTATTTATTGGCATATCTTTTCGTAATCACCTAAACGATTGTAATATTTCCGATATTATAATAACATGGTAAATTTAAGTGATATAGTTATTTACATGTTTTTTGCATTTTACAAACTTTTCTATTTTTTTTTTCATCACAAAACTAAACTCGTCTTTTCCTTAACAATACTAATCAATTAAAATTATTGTCCATAATAATTTAAAAACAAATTATTCAGTATTATTTGGACATAATATTAAGTTAGTGAAAACACAGAATATGCTATCTGAAAAAAAAAATACCTTACAATACTTATACAAAATAAATACGGGGCCAATATGGCCAACGTAAAAATCGTTTGTAATATCAGCACAATAGTGCAAATAATGAGTCTTATTACACAAAATATATTTAGGTATTATTAATGTATGCTTATTTTTAAGCTATGTGTGTATCTTAACTTATTAAAAATAATAAATACAGGACACAAAACAAAAATACATTTATTTAATAAAACGTGTCAATAACTACAAAGATTAAAACAAGAAGTTCCAGTTGTATTTTGAACAACGTGTACAAAATTCTAAACACAAGTTATTCAATTCTTCTTTACATGTGTTTACGGTTTCCACCGCAGCTTTGCATTTTCAAGTTCGGTAAACTAGGTAAAAAAGTTAACGATGTAAACTGAGCAAACCATAATTTTACTTCTACAAAAATACTTTTTATTATAAAAAAAACCAACCGACTTAAAACAAAAAAAACATTTTATTTTTCACTTTTTAGTTGTGGTCCCTACCACACACAAATTCGCTTACCACTACTTGCTATGTAAATATCAGTGACAGCAAGTTATTATAACATCAGTTGTTATAAATACGTATTATTGAAGCTTACTCAAAAACTACCCGAGAAACCCGCAAAATTAATAAAATTTATATGGCGGTGGACCCGCGCAAGCTTTCTCTATCAAATGAAAATGTCGGTTATAAAATAATGTTCTTTCATTATATCATAGCTAGTCATTTTGATTATTTTTATCACTCATAAAAAACTATTATTTCTTGTCAACTTATTTGTGTATTAATTTAACTAATTTACGCCAACCACTTATATTAATTAATTAATCAAATTCAAGCTTGAAACCGTTACGTTACTAAGAATGGTCCGGAATGGTAAAATTAAATGACTAATTATTATAATGTTCAAGTTCGTTCAAGTGTAACGGAACGTTAATTTTGTTTCGTTCGACGTTTATTTGAAAAAGGAACTTATTTTTCCCTCTTTTGTTTTGTGAAAGATATTAAAATTTTCTTTTCTTAAAGATTATCGAGATTTACTTTTCTTTTACACAAAAGAATGTTTGTTTAAAAGTAAAATAATTGGCGGAGAACTCAATTGTTGTAGGAAACATGGATGTTAACTTAGAACATTCTATTTTGTATAATATTCCCATTTTTATATAATCAGTAAAATGCCTAATTATGACATTGACGTAGATAGATGTTGGTCGTAGCGTAATCAATATAAATGTATTGCAAAAAAATATCATAATGTTGAGTAATTTTTTTCAAACACATTGGTTTTAACAGTAAGTTAACATTAAAAAAACATACCTGTCAAATATTAACAAAGATATGTACCATCGCGGACAATGCTGGTGAACCACTTTTCAACCTTATCACCAAGTGCATAAGGGTGAAAAGTGATCGACCGCGTATGCCCGCGGTTGTAGTTATACAGATTCTGACGGGCAATTCCCGTAATTTTTAAGAACGTTCACATTCGCATCTCATTTGCAATCTGACAAAAATACAATCGATTTACCAACATTTTTGACAAGATTGACAGATTGCGCCTAGAATGTGAACGTTTTAAGGTACGAGAATTGGCCTTCTGATAGCATTACAAAGACTTTGTCATGTAGATTTTTGATAGACAATCTACATATTGAAAGCCTTCCTGCTTTTAAAGTACCTACATTATAACCGTATGCGGATAATAAGGCTGTCCCTCACATCCGGAATTCCGGACACAGAGCCGGAACTTCAGATCCGGGATAGAATATTTATGGGGCCTTTTCAAAATGGTACCTGTAGTAGATATATTATTATTATTATAATAACAGTTATTACTTGTCTATATGTGAAATAAATGTACAACAATAATTTATACAAATTATAAAATATCAAACTATGAGTTTAGTAAAAAAATATGATGTCACATAATAATAAGTGGAAAACAGCAACATATCGATTGACATTAATGAATAATATAAACTCTTAAATCATATACATAATTACATCATTATTATAGATACAAATCTAAACTTTTTATATTTTTTTCGTCATTTTATTAAATACAATAAAAAATCTACGACATACCATTTAAAATTTATGAGCAACACATTTTCATAAAAATGATATCCGAACTAGAACAATTCGTATGATTTAAATTCATTCATTTCCAGCACCACCATATTTTAAAATATTTAAAACGCAACGACACCTGTGCAGTTTAAATAGTACTTAGCCGTTATAAAAATACACTTATACACTTTTAATATTAAAAAACTTAGGCCATCACTACAAAAAAAATGTTAATTATTATTTATTTTTAGCTGCTTGTAATCTTAGCAAATTATAACAGCTGATGGTGCCTACAAAGTACACAAATGTCGTTTTAATTGTGAACTATCTACACGTTTTAATATCTGAAACGACTCGCAGTTATGTAATTATCCTATAATTTATTAATCCTACGCAGGCAAATTTTACGTAAAATTACCAAGAGAAATTACCGAGTATCCTAACATAAGACTTGGTACACACTAGGCAATTTTTGTCTCCTATTTGTTTCCGGCGACAAATAATCGCGTCGCAGTCGCTATCGATAATTTATTGTGGCTTTTAGTTTTAAATTAATGGTGTATTACCATTGAGCTCTGAAATTCATCGTTTGAGCAATGTAGCAGTAAGTTCCAATGGAAAATGTCCGACGTCATCAACGAAATACATTGTCTGTTAAGGAACAAAATACTGATTTAGATATTTTCCGATGAGTCCAACATTCGTGTGTACGGCATGACATAAATGTAAGGGCTTATTATGAAGAAATTGAGACAAAAAGCAACTAAAATTACCTCAACCTTATTCATTCATTGTAATCTAGAACAATTATTAAGATTACCTTAAGCCTACATTTTTCGTTCCCAAAAATAAATTTCTTATTTTTTACCTTGGCACTCGTATCTTATATCACAGATCTTTGACTAATACCATCATTTGTAGGAAAGTACGTACATTTTCATTGCAGGTCAGCACCGCTCTACCCGCAATTTTAAAATACTTTAGTAATATAGAACATTGATTTTAAGTCTGTCAAAATAGATTTGAGAATTGCTAGGAGCGGTCGTAAAAAGACTCGTTTTGATTTACGAGTAAAAAAAGATTACAAAAACACTAGCATTTTGGAAAATCTGTACCACTCAGAAATTCTTTATTAAACTCACACCAAATAAAAAACCAAGACAGAGCGCTGTCAACAGTGAAGTGAAACCAGTTTCCTAAAAATGTGTGCACTTTGTGTGTTTGATTGTAGTGCAATTGTAAAAGGTTGTAAATGTGTGAGTGTGAGTGTGTATGCACAGAGCGGCGGTGTAGTTTTGGTATGTTTCTCTGTATTGTTCTTAGCGCTCTGTTTTGGTTTTTTATTTGGTCTATGATTAAACTTAAAATATTCGATCATTCTTTTGTGCAGATACTGCCCGTAAACTGGTGGAAAAGAATAACCGGGGTTTCCAGCAGTCTCAAACCGCGTCACGGTACAAATCAGTAAAAAGTACTACATCTCCCTGTCAATATACCGCTATCTCCTAATAATTTGACATTGATCCCACAAGAGTGATGCCTCTTTAGAGCTACAAGTTGTCATGGCCTACTTCTTCCTTAGTCTCACACAGGTAACTCTTGAAATGGTCATGGCCTTGCTTCGCCTCTTGATCAAATAGTTTACTAATTGTATCCTTGAAAAAACCTTTTGGTTGGATAAAACTTTCCAATTTCGTTTCTATCGAGAGTTTCCTTTTTTTATTATCATTTGAAAGGCGAGGGAAGTCTAAGGAGTAACTTGGCCGTATTATCTTTTGCTTTTCGGCGTTCTGTTGGTCGGTTTCACTTTTATAAGCGTCTTTATTAGTTTTGTCTGTTAAATGGTCTTCGAACGCTCCATTGCCGAATACATTGCTAGCACTTGCTTCTATAATTGCGTGTTCAGGGACTTTGGTGAACAGTAGCCGTTCAGAGTCCATAAAAGTTAAGACAGGAGATCTTTCGTTAACTACTTTGCAGGATTCACCGAACAAATCCAGCTTTTTGACATTTCCAACATTATTACTACTATCTTCATCGAATACTGTGTCACCAGATCTTTCGGCGTCGGAGTTTCTATTTTCTGGTATAGTGCAGAGGTCGGGATCTCTCGTGAATGTTCGGTGATATTCGTTAGTCGTCATCTCTGAGATATCGTCGTTGAAGACGATTTTCTTACCTTTACAATTTTTGTTACTAGACAGATTGGTTTCTGATGAATTGAAGCGGGTCGTATTGTTGACGCTGGATAATTTGTTGGCCGGTGACGTAAGACTATTGTTATAGGCTCTTTCAGCCTGAGCATTTTTTCCCTTGGTATGGATTCCAAATATCCTTTTGATGGAGTTTCGGAACTGTAACAATTAATGACCGAATTAGATATAATTTTGATAAAAATAGATGTCTCCAGCACGCTTAGCAGGACCACAATAGAAACGGGTTTTGTCGACGGAAGAGTAGACAATCTGTCATTTTGTCTATTCTTCCGTCGACAAAACCCGTAGAAAACCAGTTTCTATGGTGGTTATGCTACGAGTTCTGGTCGGTTGTTGACTTACTTGTGTATTCATTCCTACGTAAATTAGAGGGTCGTAGCAGATGGAACTCTTGGCGACCAGTGCTGGTATGACACCGGCTCCAGGTGACACCTGCATGACAAAAACAAAGAGTTTAGAGCAGCAGAGTTTCAGTCGCCCATTTTCCGAGTAAATGTAATATCAACTATCAAGATTATCTATCTGTTCGACCCTTCATAAGATTAATCTATAAACGGAATTATTATGAAAGGTTTCATTAATTCAAATTTTATTCATAAGATTTTTATTAAATTCTGATCAATCAACCTTTGTAAGAGTATTTCTATACGAGGTCAAGTGTCGCAATAATGTTCCTTTGTAAATGTTTTCGTTGAAATATTTTATTTTAGCTTTGAGCAGACTTCTTATGAACTCTGCGCGATACTGAAGTACGCAAGTTTGCTCTAAATTTAGACCTTTATTTGTATTAGAGGTACAGTTTGAAAATAATTATATATAGAAGGTTATATTTGAGGAATATAAATAACTAACACAAGGGTAACATGCTGCGTTGATGCGTAGACAAACTGTGGGTAAAATTGGATAAAGCTTTTTGTATCGTCAATGAATAGGCAACACGCAATCTTATCCATGAGATTGTTAAAAATTCTATTTATCTATATTTTAATACATATTTGGATAACTAACTGACTTGCTTGTTTAGTGATAGAAATTAGTAAATGCACGTACAAAAGGTCAATACAGTACCCATTTACAATAAAAATAAATCTATTGTTACTATTTACACCCTACTAGTTACGTATTCATTCGTAAGTGAGTAATGTATGTTCTTTTAGTAAAGAATCTCAAAGGATTACACATTTTTCTTTTACTATTTTTTATTCTACGTTTTATCTTTTATACATTATCATTTCAGCCGAAAGACGTCTACTGCTGGACATAGGCCTCCCCCAAGCACCGCCACGTCGACCAGTTCTGTGCTTCCCGCATCCAGCGGATTCCTGCGACCCTCACAAGATCATCGGTCCACCTTGTGGGAGGCCTTCCAACGCTACATCTTCCGGTACGCGGTCGTCACTTCAGAAGCTTTCGGCCCCATCGGCCATCTGTTCTGGGAGCAATTTGCTGCGCATTGGCGCTTAAGCTTCGCGATTCTTCGGGCTATGTCGGTTACCCTTTCTACAAAAAACTTGTTATATCTGATTTTCACCTGTAAGCCCTTAGCAATAAGTTTATGTACGTTCAATCAGAATTCTAAACCCAAAGCAATATAGAAAATCAAATCAATCATACAAAGTCGGTATATGCACATCTAGCCAGGCACTCGAAGTCAAACGATATTTTAATATTCACAAAGTTGTCATTCTCAGTCCTGTTACAGAGAAATATATATTAATCTTGACAGTGTCCTCAATTTAAGCGAATGGTACCAACTATCCATATACGTACACATTTCTCGATTCCTCATAATATTATCAAAGGCATGTGACAATAGAGATATATAGTTTCGAAACTTTACTTATGAAGTCTTTGAATATTAGAAATTCAAAACGAATCTTCTAGCTCAGCATTTCTCAAACTATGGGTCGCAACCCACTGGTGGGTCGCGAGCGAGTCTTGGGTGGGCCTTAAAAAATTTATAAATTGGATGTTTCAAACTCATGCCACATTTCTTATTTCCTTATTGCCAAATTAAACAAAACAGCAAAATTTTTGACAGCTATTTGCGACGTTGTCAACTTTTAGGATAAACGCTCTTAAGGCGCTGCCCAAGCAGAGTCACCGTAAAACGTCCACTTTTTCGTCGCACTGTTAGCCGTATTGGTACATATTACTAGCCCAAAAAATACAGTGTATAAAAAAAGACTTCATAATAATTATAATCATAATCATTTATTTGTGTATACATACGGTACGGTACGGTACATACTTAGGTACATTATACGGTCTTAAGATTAGTCAATGGTATCATCACATTCTGCCGCTACTTATACAAAGATATTTTATAGAAATTATCTAGCAGCTTAAAACAAAAATCGCAAAAAAGACCCCGAAAAAGCTTTTTCGTCCCAAAATGCTCAAATATTTTGAGTGACAACTATTCACTTTTTTGTAACTATAAAAAAGGAAACATAGTCAACTAAAGAAATATGAAAAAATGTTTTAAACTGTTGTTTTTTTTTTTAATTATTCTTCAACTGCGATAAATACCTTTCATTTTATTGGCGGACACGAGATTCAACTAAAATCAAACGCATCACCATTTTCAACCGTATTTGCATAATGCACTACTGTCGCTTCACCTCCTTCAATAACTAAAGATTTGCTTCTTACCGCGCCTTAAATTTAATCCTTGATATTAACTACGACTGTTTAGTTATTAGAGGACGTTATCTGAGAAGATTGTTACCTGTCTGTCTGTGTGTTTGTTATTACGCAATGTGTATTGTCTTTGGTCTCGGTGTGAAAATTAATTTGTGAACCGCTGACATCAAGCAATAGACAACATTGTCATACTTTGAACTTTTATTTATTGAATACAAGGTTTTTGGCTACTTTGTATTAAATAGTGTGTGTATTTTATATCTTTTTTTGTAATGTGCGTCTTGTTTGTGCAGAATAAACCATTTTTTTTTTTTTTTACTGTTTTTCAAAAGGGTACTCTATTATCTACGGAATTAAAAACCTTATAATAACCTTAAATAGTCTCTAGTAACGAAAATTCTAGAAATAATAAAATAACTGTCTGAGTGTTCATCTAGTATTTCGGGACATCGCCAAGCGGCTGGTCGACTCTTCACGTGACCTGCACGCGTAGCATGACAACTATAGAAACGGGTTTTCTACGAGCTATGTCGACGGAAGTATAGACAAAATGACAGATTGTGATTGTTTATCTGTCATTTTGTCTATTCTTCCGTCGACAAAACTCGTTTCTATTGTGGTCATGCTAAGCGTGCAGAGGGCTGGTCAATTCTTAGGCTAAGGAATCAGCATTGCCATCTAACGTGGCAACGTTGCCAGCCTTTTGGGCACTTTTCCCGCTGACAGCGATGCGGACGAATTTTTTTATGGCCAATGAGCTGTTCCGTTTAATTTTATTTTTTCCTTTCCATACGCCTACATAATATATACCTATAATAGTTAGTTGTATACACATAATTTAGATAGTACTCCATTGTATATGGTATAAAATTTTAAAAAGATGTATATCAAATTCACAATTAATAAATAACAAAAAACATATACATAATTCTAAAAATAAATGCAAAGCGACATGGTCTATTATAAAAAATAATATAAATAACGACGATAATCATAAAAATGAAATCAAAGAATTAATAATAAATGATAAGACAATTAATGACCCTAATGACATATGTAATCAATTCAATACCTATTTTATAGAAATGACCCATAACCTTAACCTCAGCAATTATAATAAAGTCAATAACATTGATATTACCACTAACACTGACAGTATCTTCTTGACTCCAGTAAATGAACAAGACATTATAAAAATTATCAACTCTTTAAATGACACTAACGCTACTGGATATGATGAAATTACCACAAAAATAATAAAATTAAGCAGTAAAGGCATAGCATCACCGCTAAGTTATATAATTAATCTGTCGTTTGAGACAGGAACATTTCCTACTAGATTAAAACAATCTATAGTTAAACCGCTATACAAAAAAGGTAACCGCACGGATATGTCAAATTATAGACCCATTACATTGATACCTATCATAGCAAAGATTTTTGAGAAGGCAATGTACGGAAAAATAATCAACTTCTTAAATAAAAACAACATACTTACCGAGAACCAGTTTGGTTTTAGGAAGAATAGTTCGACTTCACTTGCTTGTTTTACTTTGGTCAAACTGATATCTGAAGCTCTCAATAACAAAATGTCGGTATTATCAGTATTCTTAGATATGAGCAAAGCATTTGATTTTGTTCCACATACTCGCTTACTTTGCAAAATGGAGAAATACGGCATAAGAGGCTTGGCACATGACTGGCTTAAAAGTTATTTATCGAGTCGCCAGCAAAGGACAGTAGTTTCAAAAATGGACAATAACACAAGAAAAACTTATAGTTCAGAGTTAAAAATAAATAGTTGTGGTGTTCCTCAGGGAAGCGTATTAGGGCCTCCATTATTTATAATATATATAAATGACCTTTGCAAGAGCCTAAAACATAATTGTACACTATTTGCTGATGACACTACTTTGACGGTAAGAACTTCAAATAGAAATGCCCTAGAAACTGATACTAACAATGAATTACTTAGTGCAATGAAATGGTTGGAATCCAATAATTTACGTGTAAACATTGAAAAAACAAAGCTAGTATCATTCCAAACATATAATTCGTTAGTAAAACCACCTCAAATACAACTTAATCATTCAGTTTTGGAACCAGTACCATCGACCTTATTCTTGGGAATAGTCATTGACGAAAATTTAAATTGGAAAGAACATGTAACAAAAGTCTGCACTCGACTTGACAAATTTGTGTTTGCTCTAAGAAAACTGAGACGAATAGCCAGCAAAGAAACAGCCCTTAAGGCATATCATGGCTATGTTTCGTCAGTGCTACGTTACGGCCTCGTTATATGGGGTAATTCGGTAGACGTGAACAGAGCATTCATAGCACAAAAAAAATGTGTCAGAGCTGTTTATGGGGCAGAATATTTGGAGCATTGTAAGCCATTATATAAAGCACTAAAAATTCTTCCACTTCCTTGTCTTTACATTTTTGAAATTTGTGTATTTATAAAAAGGTATTCGCACATGTTCCCATTGTATGAAAGCATTTCCAAAAGAGTTAATGAGAGAAGCCCAAATAAATTACTTGCACCTAGACAGAGACTACATTTGTATAGCAGGAATTGCAATTGCATGGCGATCAAAATATTTAACAATTTACCCCCAGCCATTAGAGTGTTGCCCATTAATAAATTCAGGAAAACAATATTTGCCTGGCTTTTAGAAAACTGTTTCTATTCAGTTAACGAATTTTTTAATTATAAATTTTGACATTATAAATATTTTGTGTGTTTTTGTGTACTAATGATTGACATTTGACATTATATAATTGGTATATTTTGACATATAATTCAGAAATAATATAAGAAAAAAAATTGTAATTGGCATTGTATAAAAAATTACCTATTTCATTTCAGAACTAATTTATAATTAATGGGGATTTTAATTTTAATTGTACTTTAATTTTAATATTTCTACACCGGTAACGGTAGTATATGTGAACTTTTATTAATATTAAGATCTTAATGTACCATGTACTGAGAAATAAATTATAAATAAATAAATAAATATATAAGATTTATACGTAAATAAAGGTTATTGAATTAAAAAAAAAGCAAAAAAGAAAACTAGTTTTCAGCCCTATCTACATAACATTAAAATATGTCCTATTAAATTTCGGGTGCCTTACTCTTTAAGAAAAAATGAAATAACTCCAAATACCGTATCAAAAGGGAACTCGGAAACTCTAAATATGAAACAAATGTGAGCGGTTCAAATGACGTCAGAGTTAGTAACTTAACAACCTTCCATCAAAGGTCCTTGGGGACGGATCCGGAAGTACGCATTATTATAAGTTGGTAACTTTGAGATTCGAATTACCTAACTACTTAGATACTTGTCAAAGGTTTTTCTTTATTATGTAGCTAACAATGCGAAAATTACATACGAAGGCATTTATGGGGATGCATAAAGAATTCGAATACGGAGGAGAAAGGAAAAATATTCCGTTCCGGAATTACATACATAATTATTTTGCTGTTTTATTATGTGAACTATTTATGGTGTAGATCCGTTCTTAAAATGGTATGTGAAATATATTAGGTCCCCACCTATGAAATCAGCGTTTTGTATGGAGAATTTTAAAGAAGTTGCTTTTTTCATACTAACATTTTCTTAATTTATATAACAACCATGAACACTAATGTTTTAAAACTTTTATGCGATAATGTTTAAAAACTAAGATAACGTAATATGCCACTAGATTAAGCGACAAAAATAAGTTTTGGCTAAATTAAAACAAATAGTGGTAATTTCTGCTAACAAAATGAGGAGTCATTTTTAAGGTATTTTTTATGTTTATAAACTATAAGTAATAAGGTTTTTTTTACTATTGGTAGTTGTCTATGATGGTCATTATTCGATATAATACCAAGCAATTGATGAATACTTTAATTCATAGAAGTGACAAGGTTCTCTATTTGTGAGAAAAAAACGCCAATTTCATAGGTGGGGACCCAATATATAAGGAGTTCAGTTCAAATAATTAGTTTCTTTGTTCAAATTTTTTTTTAAAGGGTATGTTTTACTTTTGTCTCTAGGGACGAGTATATCCCAAGAGTTGGCATCGGTAAACATTATGGCATATTGCCAATAGAGAGCATTATCTAGTTTCTCTAACTCTTGGGTTAAGAATGGTGGTTGTAGAAATTATTTCAAAATCCATCCATACTCAATCAATCTGCCTAGCCGTTCCCAACTACATTGGGGTCGGCTTCCAGTTTAACCGGATGCAGCTTAATACCAGTATTTTACATGGAGCGACTGCCTATCTGACCTCCAAAACCCAATAACTGGGTAATACGATAACCCTTGCTAAGACTGGTTGTCAGACTTTCGGGCTTCTGACGACCCGTAACGACTGTTAAAGATCCACGAATGACAGCCGGGACCAACGGCTTAGCGTGCTTTTCGAGGCACGGAGGAGTCTCGGTATGTCACCCATCCACAGACCAACCCCGGCAAGCGTAGCTTAACCTAATGGATCGACCCGTGCGGCTGTTCTTACTTAGCCACGAGCTCCTCAAAATAACAGCATATACGTGATAGACAAATGATGACAGACTGCTATACGTACATACCTAAGCCAGTATACGAGTTTGTAACCGGCATCCCAATTGCGTAACACAATTATTTATAACATTTAATATATAACACAAAGATGGTCACCCATCCACACAGGCACACAGGTCCTGGGTTAGACATAGGGTACTTTTTATTCCGCTAGGAAGAAAGTAAAAGTATAAAGTATTTATTGTGACTCGCACAGGAATAATATAAAAAACTTAATTATATCAAAAGAAAGTAAAAAACAAAATGTCCTGTACGAGGCCAAAATGCTCCTATCTCAGCATGATGCTGCGACATTTAAAAATAAGTATCGCAGCGCTGGTATTCTGATAGGGCCCGCTGTGATGTCACGGGCAGTTACAGAAATATATAAATAATCATTAAATGTAAAGTATTAGCAAATAATAAATTCCGAGCTCCACGCGGACGAAGCCGCGGAAAAAGCTAGAATTACATCAGAATCAAAAATAGGAAAAGAACATCACTGAAAAAAGAAAAACAAAGTCTCGATAACTCATCTCTTAGTCGATGAAAAGAATTGTAATGCTGAAAACGATCATAAAATTATGAATATTAATGATCTTACTCGGAAAGAGTTGGAATACACGATCAAAGGAATTTGATTAAGTTATTGATTTCGTAGCGTTCTATTTAAAAAATAATCGAATTGTTCATCACTTTTATTCACAACGCTCTTTTACAAGATTTACTCGTTTCTTGGACTGCCTCATTTATCTAGTGGCCGCAAGCGTTACTGCTGAGCATGATGTCTTGGGTTCGATTCCCGAGTCGGGCAAAGTGATAGGTTTTTCCATCTGGAATTTCTCAGGCAGCCCGGAGTCTGGATTTGGGCGCGGTTGATGGCAATAGGCTCAACCCCTATTACATGGGACTTAAACATAACTGGCGAAATTTGGGTGCACCGTACAGTGTACAGCTCTGCCTAACCATTTGGGGAAACAAGGCGTGATGAATAATTATATTAAAATTTATATAACCCCCGACACAAACTCATTTCTCTTTCCTACTCCATCACTAGACCCTGTTCATCATCTATAATCTATAATATCAGAGTTGGGTATCCTGCAATCCAGGTCATGCTGCAGCATCAGTTCAAGGTTAATAATGTTCTTCTAAATATCATTGCAGGAACAAAATACCCACTACTAGAAAAGAGCTGATAATCTTCAAACGGCTGAACCGATTTTCTTGAATCGTAGCTAAGAATGATCGCTAGAAAATCTGCTTACAAATGTTAAAAACCGTATTCAAATCGGTTCAACCATTTAAATTGGGTGACCATCTTTACATACCGAGACTTCTCCGTGCCTCAGAAACCACGCTAAGCCGTTGGTCCCGGCTGTCATTCATGGATCTTTGACAGTCGTTACGAGTCGTCAGAAGTCCGAAAGTCTGACAACCAGTCTTAACAAGGGGTATCGTATTAAGGCTCGTGCAGACCAACGCGACGCGACGGCGCGACGCGACTCGAACAATACAATTTCTAAGAAAACTTCACGGTATAAGAATAGCCGGTGTCGCGCCGCGCTGTCGCGTCGCGCTTGTCTGTACGAAGCTTTACCCACGATCGCGATTTCCACGTATCGTATTACTAGGTTGTGAAGGTCAGATAAGCAGTCGCTTCATGTAAAATACTGATTAGACTGGAATCCGACCCCAACATAGTTGGGAAAAGGCTATGCAGATTGATTTAGTATTATAAAAGAGCATAATCCATCTGTCTCTTAAGATACAGGGTTACCTAGTTTAAGAGGTAGGGTTATAATACTTGAGTTTAGATTTAACATAGAACTAGATTATATAATGTGTAGTACCTATTTCATCTGTATTTTTGTTTTTGTGGCAAATAAATTTTATTATTATTATTATTATTATAATTTAGCGATTTTTTACTTGTAAGTACTATCATTTTACAGGAGAAAAAGAAAACTGGAAATCACAAATTTTTATCAAAAATCCCGGGTTATCGGCAATGATGGTCATTATCTTGTTACTATCCGAGTTTATGGACCGAATATATTTAATAAAAAAAAATCAAGGCCTAAAAATTCCAATGTTTGTAATCATTCAACTGAAAGCCTCGTGTGATAGCCTCGTGGTGTGACCGTCGGACTGCAAAGTGATAGGTCTCGAGTTCGAACACAAGCCACGCACCTCTGACTTTTTAGATTTATGTATTGTATTGTATGATTATCACTTGCTTCAAAAACGGTGAAGTAAAACATTGTGAGGAAGCCGGCATGCCTTAGAGGTATTTCTCGACGGCATGTGAAGCCAACTCAGAGGCCCGGCTTTAAAACTCTGACACTAGGTTAGTCACTAACCATATGAAAAGAAGAAGAAGATTCATTCAACTGTCCCAAATATTTAAGGTTCAGAACAGCGGCGATATGACGCGACGATGCTACGCGATTCTGGTAGAACAAATGCCATGTAGTTTTCTATAGAGTCGCATCGCTTAATCGCGCGCGTCTCATCTGTCTGCTGAATCCTTTAAACGCTCTGAAATACTTTTGTATCCAATTGTATCAAAAGATAAAAGTATTCTTAGCGTTATTTCTTTTCCTATTTGCGATCTTGTTAAACAAATAACAACATGACATGCCTTCCCAAGAGTAGATTTATTTATGTCGACAAAGGTTTTTTACTTATTTATTTTCTGTTTGAAGAAAATTGTAACTTTTTTTGTTTATTTTGTTTTATTGTGGATTATAATATATAGAAACAGTTAAAATGTTTTATGTGCTTGATATTTTATTCAGTGTTCTTGAACTCGGTTTAGATGTGCTGATCACGTTAAGTTTCATTGGTGAAATTCGCCTTAGTAAAACGTTTCTCCTATTGTATAGTAAACCTCGTAATAGCTTTATCACATTTGACAACAATTCGCACTAACTTGAAACTTCACTATGACAAAGTTAAAACTATCTGTCACATGAACAAATAGACCTATTTCCAAATATCAAGATTTAATTTAAAAAAGGTGGGAATAGGACGAAAACATCGGGACGTAGAAAAAAAACATAAATATGGTTACAATGAGATCAATCAACCTTAAGATTTACTCATGCTCTAAATATAAACAACTTTTTAATTTATCTTATAAAATTTTAAAGAAAAAGAATATAAGTACTATTATTTCAAAAGGAATTTGCAATTTAAGAAATCAACGATATTAAATTACTTAAAATTACATAATTTAAAATGATTTTTTTATAGAACTCGGAGGAGCTCGTGGCCACAACCCAGTAACTGGGTAATACGATGCCCCTTGGTAAGACTGGTTGTCAGACTTTCGGGCTTCTGACGACCCGTAACGACTGTCGAAGATTCACGAATGACAGCCGGGACCAACGGCTTCACGTGCTTTCCGAGGCACGGATGAGTCACGGTATGTAAAGAGAGCTTAAACCGTGCGGCTGTTATTACTTAGCCACGAGCTCGAGTAAATGGATAAGTACAGAATAATGTTGTTAAATAAACCATTAAGAACGTCCGCGTTTCAAAGATAAACAATTTATTATTATTCCATCTCTCTTGGCATAAGCGAGGATAACTCATTTTAAAACATTAGATTGTTTAATTACTTTCGAATAGATCCGAAAGTAATTTTTCACTGTTATTTGTATTGTAACATAAACAGATAACAGGCTGGCAGGCTGTAGGTACTTTGTAGGTATTATGTGCGAGGACTGAGATTTTTGTTGGGGTTGTGGCGGCATCAGCATCGTGACATGCGAACTACGCATCAAAGACCTGACGTCACACAAATCCTGCATCGCGCAATTAGAGTTTACCGCGCGAACGACATATACAACCTTAGTTTTTGTTTACCCTAAACCTCTTAAGGGGTCATTGTACTTATTATTATGAACAACTTTCACTATGTGACCAAAGCGGAAATCGCGAAAAAAAAAATCTGCTGTTCCCTACATTTATGTTCGTATATCTCGTTGAAATTTAGGGAACAGCTGATTTTTATAAGACTATCCGACATCATTCGTTGGGTAGTTTCCCGCCAGACAACACCCGTCTGGTTGGAGGATCATCCGTTTTCTATAGAGGATGAGTGAACTTTACACCCTGTTCCTCATACCTCCAAAGGAATTTGAAAATCAAACGAGCGCGGAAGTGGTGGATTAATGGATTTCGATAATGTTTTGTCCAGGGTAATGTATTCTGGATTTGGGTACAATATAACTAATTAATTTTCAGAATTTACAGATAATACTTTCACTAGAGCAGTGGTGGCCCAGTGCATTTCGGGCCGACTCGTAAGTCGGGCCCGACTTACGATTCAGGTCGCGGCTTCGAACCCAAGGAGGCGCTTTACTTTGTGTAATTTATTTCATCACCACTGTTCTCAAAACGGTGATGGAATACATCGTGAGGAAACCGGCATGTCCTAGAACCAAAAATTCGAAGACATGTTGCATCGACTAACCCGCACTGGGCCCGCGTGGTGGATTATGGCCCTCTCATAGAGAGGACGCCTGTGTCCCAGCAGTGGGGACAACGCTGATTACGATTAGTGATTATGCTTATGCTAATACTTTCTAAGTATCACTATCTGGCGTTCCCGTGTAATCATCAAACGTTGGTCTTAAGTGTGGCTGCACACTAAAGTACCTACTGGCGGCAGCTCTAATTTTTGGCGACTCCTACTACTCTAGTGACCGCCAAAAGATGTAGAGCTGAGCTATGTGACTGCTTACTAGTGAGTCACAGTGGAGTTATAAGTGGTCGCTTACTAGTGAGTCACAGTGGAGTTAGAAGTGGTCGCTTACTAGTGAGTCACAGTGGAGTTATAAGTGGTCGCTTACTAGTGAGTCACAGTGGAGTTATAAGTGGTCGCTTACTAGTGAGTCACAGTGGAGTTATAAGTGGTCGCTTATTAGTGAGTCACAGTGGAGTTATAAGTGGTCGCTTACTAGTGAGTCACAGTGGAGTTAAAAGTGGTCGCTTATTAGTGAGTCAAAGTGGAGTAATAAGTGGTTGCTTACTAGATAGTCACAGTGGAGTTATAAGTGGTTGCTTACTAGATAGTCATAGTGGAGTTATCAAGTGGTCACTTACTAGTGAGACACTAGTCATTGTGGTCAAAGTCTTTCATACAATTGTGTGAATTTTGTGCTCGATCTGCTGCAAGCTAGGAAAAGTCAGTCAATGCGCAAAAAATATTATAAAACTGGTGTAGGAAATATCCTGCTAAATAATCAAAAAACTTTTTCAACTAAGTCGTTTGTTACTATTGCGATCAAAGTTAATTTAAATGTTACTGTCCATTTGGATTTAAATTATAGTTACTACGTTCCGGAAAGGATTATAGTCTATTAACATAATCAGCTTGGATTTAGCGCATTGCAGGTTCATTAATATTGCACTGTATACTAAAATGTTAATTAATTCAAATAACATACTAATTATCATACAAGAACCCTCATTAAAATTGAAAATCGAGGTCGAAAACTATTACTTAAATATTTAGTAATAATTCAGCATAAATTTACATGAATTCCGAAGCAGACGCAAAAGGTTAGCAATAAAACTTTCACAAAGTTAGCAATAACTAGTCACTTTATAATATAAAGTTGTTAAATCATAGTTTGTATAGCATAATCAGCCTATAATGTCCCACTGCTGGGAGTTGTGTTGACCTATGGAGTATCGAAACTTATTACTAAGTAATTTATTGCCAAAGTTTTAAAATAATAATTTTACTATTGAATATGTATACAATGTATTCAGTCTGAAACCGGCACCGCCATGCCTGAGGGATATTTGTCGACGGCATGTGAAGCCAAGTCTGAGGCCCATGGGCGGCTTTAAAACTCTGACACCAGGTTAGTTACTAACCACACGAAAAGAAGAAGTACTGGCTCTTGATATTTCCACTAGAGAATTTTCAATAGATATTAGATAGCTCGATGTCTGTATATCCTTATAAGTAGGTAGTATTGTTAACTATGATGAGTTCAGATTTTATAAAATGTATAGTTTTATGAACTTAGATCTTAACTTTGTTGACTTATTAAATGTATTTTAAATTGGTGCACTTAAGCTTACTTTTAATAAAAAATAAGTATTTTTAAATTCATTAATGTTTGTTTGTTTGTTTGTTTGTATATATTATTGATTGTTTGTTTTTGTTAATGAAGAGAAGCCTTTGCCTTGCAGTGGGACAATAATTATAATAGGTTGTTTTTTATGTTTGCTTGGTGAAATGGCAGAATATACAAGGATTCTTAAATGCTATGCGATGTCTTATGTACATCCTACTCAAACAAATATTCTATTATTTCTGGGCGAAGTGTTGGTGTTCTATACGCTTCTGCTTGCCCTATTCGGATAATACATAATATTTGACATGTCCTAGAGGTCTTCGGGGTCCCATAGGTTTACAAAGTCACGTTGTTTTAGAATAACTGGCATGGGCCTTCTCCCAGCATAATATTTTTCGTGTATATATATAGTCTTTAATATAATCGTATTTTAGTCCTTTAATATAATTATTTTTCTTTTTCTGAAAAATTCCAGATGGAAAAACCCAATAACACTCTGTCTGAACCGGGAATCGAACCCAGGACCTCATGCTCAACAGTAGCGCTTGGGACCAGTAAATCAACGAGGTGACTGCCTCGTAGTTGAGGTAGATACTTACAATTCCTTCTGTAGCAAACTGTTCCATCAACGCGAAGAGCGAGTAGGGAGTCCACGCGACTGTGAATGACACGATCATGATGAACACCATCGCTGTGGCCTTCGCCTCTGCTTTGGACACGCGGCCCAGGCGCTGGGAGTTCTGGAAACAATACCATGGAGGATTTAGACACGGAATAGCAATATATAATAATAATAATAAAAAAAATAAAAAAATAAATTCGTACATTTGAAAAACATACATAAGTACACAGGATTAAAAATATATTATAGTACAATAGAGACACATTAAAGGGCGAACTGATGCCTCCTAAACTAGGCCAAAAGCCTGTGTTTTAGGAGCAAAGGTTCCTCCAGCTATGACATACAACTGGTATTAAGTGTCGTGCAAGTACTTAAGTAACACAACATAAATTAAACAAACAATGCCTTAATTTAAATACAGTATTAGTTCATTTAAGAGACAATTGTAATAAGATTCTCGGTTTTGTCATACGTTAACTTCTGCAACCAATCTGTAAGTTTGATTTTGACTTCGTGTTTAGTTAGGGAGTATATGGGTATAAGTTTATGTATTCTATTATACAGTCGAGAGCTAGTTGCCGCGTACTGTCGGCTGGCAAACTTGGAACGGCATTGGACTATATCGCACACGGGAGTGCCTTTGCGTTTTTTTAGCTTAGCAAGATCTAGATGTAGCGCAGAGTGTTTTCGCAGCATAGCGCGGAGCACAAAAAGCTGTCTCACAGTCAATATGAGGGCCGCAGGTGGTGGTGGATTCATAATCAGCCTATAATGTTTCCATTGCTATGACACAGGCCTTCTCTCCATCGGTGGGCCGTAATCCACCACGCGGGCCCAGTGCGGGTTGGTAGATGTTATATGTCTTAATATTTTTGGTTCTAGGACATGCCGGGTTCCCCACGATGCTTTTCTTCACCGTTTTGAGAGCAGTGGTGATACCTTATTATTCATTTACACATATTAAAGCAGCTGTCTGGGTTCGAACCCACGACCTCGTAAGTCGGGGCCGTTACCACTGGGCCATCACTTTCTTGTCATACCTACTACTAGCTAAATAATTTGCGTAACTGGTACCCATGATTATTATGTGTTATGTTTAAGTTGTTAACAGTTATAAAACTATCCCTTAAAAGCTTTGAAAGGTGAATCGCTAGCCTCATAAAGTGTCTTAATTATAGTGAGTTAATGTGGCTTAGGTTAAACGCATTTTTTTTTGTTCATTGTACTGATGTTAAATAAGATATTTGAAAATGAATGACTGGGCCATCACTGCTGTCAACTAAAATGATTGGCAAGCGAAAATTGAATTACCAATTACGTATATCTATACATATTAAATATGAAAATCGTATGAGAGGAGCTCGTGGCTAAGTAATAACAGCCGCACGGGTCGATCCATCAGGTTAAGTTACTTTCGTGGATGGGTTCCCACATCTTTACACACAAAACTCCTCCGTGCCTCGGAAAGCACGTTAAGCCGTTGGTCCCGGCTGTCATTCGTGGATCTTTGATAGTCGTTACGGGTCGTCAAAAGCCCGAAAGACTGACAACCAGTCTTACCAAGGAGTATCGTAAAAAAAACGATTCTTTGAGTTTTTTTTTTCACTTTACATGTAGGGGCGTTATATCCCCACACGTAAAGTGGGGATGTTTTCTTTTTCTCGTCTATCCTATGATGTGTCGTGATGGCCCAGTGGTTAAGGCCTCGCCTATCATGCACGAGGTTGTGGGATCAAATCCGGGCAAGTACCAATGCGACTTCATCAATTCAAATGTACTTTCTGAGTTTATCTTGGACCTTACTGACATCGTTGAAGGAAAACGTCGTGAGGAAACCTAGTCTTATAGTTAATATAAGTCTGAAATCGCCAACCCGTCTTGAGCAAGCCTGGTGATTAATGCTCGTGCCTTCTCTGTATGAGAATAGGTGCCCTGGTAACTGCCCTGCAGTCGGACAGTAATAGGCTGGTATTATTATATTGTTTGTATCGCTATAAAATAAAATCGTAATGGGGTCCTGTCGCTTTAACGGCTGTTTGGCGTTCCCAAACTGTTTGTAAACACGTGAGGGAAGTTAATCGACCGTTACCCGTATTTACTATGGTACAGGTACGTGCTAATAATCACGTGATTATGTGTGTTTTGCCTTGCCTCGTCTTTTGATATTGGTGCGTGGAAAAGGTTCAGAAGTACCTACGTGTGTAATTTTAAGTGGGAAATATTTAACACAAAACCATTTTGATCTTCTTATGATGTACGCTTTTTTAAATTAACGAGCCTCTAAAATTTTTTTGCGTAGAGAAGCGAGCGGTACCGCGGCAGGTGAGTGTAGGGTATAGACAATGGAGTATGTTAACAGTTATACCGCGAAAAGTTCGCGTTATAAAAATTTACGCGTTCCGCCTGTACGTGTTTTTTAAGAAAACATATAATTTCAATTTAACGCTGTAGAAAAAATATTAACAGACATGTTTGTATGGAGTGTTTGCCGAATAGATAAGGTAGGTCAAACTGCCTAAAATTCGGCGTAAATTCTCTGGGCTAGCATTCTAATCACGTCGAACGGCATGGCTTTGTACATTTTGTAAAAGCGTTTTTCTAATTATGATTTAATTAGAACTGGCTAAATTAAATTAAACACAAATATCTTTAAAAATTTACGACGGCTGCTCTTAATCAACTTACAAAAAATTTAAATCAAACTTAAACAAATACTATAAAAGTCGAGTTTCAGCGTCATTTTTATACTTGTAATTGAATTTTGCTCAGCAGATTATTATTACAGTGGACCCCCGGTAATCCGACAAACGTTATGCAGGGCAGTGTCGAACTATCGAATTTGTCGGATTATAGAGTACTGCCTAGGACCCCCTACAGTACGGATTTTTTTACAAAAGAGTATCTTGTAATCCGACAAATTACAGATCCTCCAATGATTAGATTCTATATGTTATACCTACTCTGAAGTAAAAATCATACTTCATTATGTATGTCGAATTTAGTAAAAAAAGCAACCAAAATCAAAACAATACCTACGCGTCGAGTATAATAGTAGTGGCCGTACAAGTTGTAAAGCTTCGTGCAGACAAGTGCGACGCGACAGCGCGACGCGACACATTGTTAGGTATACCGTGAAGTTTGCTTAGAAATTGTTTTGTTCGAGTCGCGGCGCGCGTTCGCGTCGCGCTGTTCTGCACAAGCCTTAACCTGTTCAATCATGCATTATCTACATTAGCGAAGATTGTCAAACAAATATTCAATAATAATAGACATGTCGGATTACAGTGGGTTAGCGGGGGTCCACTGTATTCTAATTAATTTGGAAGTTGTAATGAGATTAGTTTTGTAATTACATGCCCTTGGATGTGAAAATTAGCGTAATGAGTAATTTTCTTAATTGATTTACATGGTTACCGTACTGAAAATGTCTTTTCAACTTAAGGTAGTAAATTATGTAGACAATTCCTACTCAGAAGACAAGATAGGTACTTTTATTTCAACGAAAAAATTACGTCAACACACTCCCTCGTTGTTGTAGTGGTCACGAGTTCGATTCCCGTGTCGAGCAAAGTGTTATTGGGTTTTTCCATTTGGAATTTCTCAGTAGCAGCATGGAGTCTGGATTTGTGCCCGGTTGATGGCAATAGGCTCGCCCCCTATTACATGGGACTTAAACATAACTGGCGAAATGTGGGTGTATTATGGGTACACCCTCTGCCTAACTATTCTGGGATTACAGGCGTGATGTTATGTGTGTTATATTAATTACGTAAAAATGTGTGTAATATTTAATAAAACTATTAAATGAATGACATTTGACTATTCCCACAGTCATTACAAACATTAGTCAATACCTTCTACATTATTATATTAATACATGAAGCAAAAACTTTGTACCCCTTTTTACGAAAATTACGCGGACGGAGTATGAAATTTGGCACAGTTAAAGTTTATATGGAGAAGGAGTGCAGAAAGCTAATATTTTTATATAATGTACATTAGAAATAAATTTAAAAAAACATTACATGACAGCGTTTGACACAAGATGGCTACCTTAGAGTCATGACATTTAAATGAATTATGGTCGAATTTCGACCTCTGGACGACCACTAGTGATAATTAACAAGCCTATTTTACTATTAACCATGTTAATATTGAATCAACTCAAAATATTAATCGTTAAAGGGAAAATTAACTCGATAGCAGTAACTATTATCTTTTAACTAATATTATATCGACATCCGTCGTCGTTACTGACATCGTTAACTTACTTATGCCTTTCAATTTGGATGAATAAACCAACTTGAATTGTGTACAAGGGATCTAAATTTATCTCTGTAATTTGTATGGTGTACATAATAAAGAATATTCTACCTATCTATCTAATGCACATCATAGCAAATCATCATGGCACAAAAATCCAACGCAGTAATTGTTCCTTCTTCTTCGTAGCACTCTTGACAGAGCGGTCGTGGTCTTCATGTAGTTTCTTGCCCAGGGGCTGACGTGATTCGCCTCATGACTTCTCGCCATCTACTCCGATTTTTGGTGTTTTTAGTGCACTAATACACGGGTTCGACCACTGCGGATTTGATTTGGTCAGTCCATCTCATGGGTGAGCGACCGCCTGGTCTAGTGCCCTCCACTCTGCCCTGCACGTCAAGGTCCTCTATAGGGCCACCCTCAATTGTTTCAGACAGTTTCAAAATTCGGAATTAAATATTTATTGCATCACAAAACAACAGCCGTAAAAATACGCCTAGCCAGTGATCCTCCAGTGCATTGCGCTGCGGCCCTCGGCGGCCAGCCAGTAGTGTGCGATGGTCATACAAAATCTACTAAATTGATCTAGGAGAATTTTTGTAATGCGGTGTGGCGCGGTATGTGCACCAGCCTTCACAGTGAATCGTTCAATGTCATCCTTTCATTTCTGCGCCTTTCAACCAAAGTGAATTAATTTGGTTGAACGGTCTCATATTGTCTTATAGGAGAAGCTATAACGTAAAGGCTCATTTTCATTGGTCAATAGGGCTCGTACGAGGGCGCGGGAGATTTCCGTTATGCATGCCATAGGGCCCGATCCGTTTTCATTAGTCAATAGGGAACGATTGCGGTATACGGGAACTAGCATCGCAAGTTGCTTTGAAAGCATTTTCAGTGGGTCTCCGTTTGCTTTTTACCGACCGATAAATTTCATTGGTCGCTACGCCGCTATGGACTTATGACTTTCATTAAACACCATATTCACCATCCATCTTGCTGTACGTCCCGCCAAGGCCGCGGTGCTGGACCGTAGCATACACACTATCGTGCGCGCATTTAGCATGCTGTATGTCCGCTCAAGGCCGCGGTTAATGTTGCCAGATTGGGGGCTTTTTTCGTGAGTTTACCCTAAAATTCCCTAAATTCCTGTCAAAATAAACTACAGCTATGCATAATATTTATCATTTTACCGTTAAAAAAAAGGAGAAATCCCTAAAAGTGGAAACACAGGCTGAATCTGCTGTACAGCAAGCATATACACGACCCAGCACGCACGATACACGACGCTCGCGGTGGTGGGTGCTTGATGCACAATTGTGTCGTGCAAATCCAGGAAGCAATTAATAATAATAATAATTGACGTACATCAAGACTATTCACTGTCGTTTTGCGTCGTGCATCGTGTGTGGCCTTGGCAAGACGTACAGCAAGATGGATGGTGAATAAGGCCGTTTAGTCATTACCCTGCCCTGTGGGGACTCGCCGCATGCTCTATATCGGCCGAGTTATCGACTCATGAAAATAAGCCGTAAGTAACTTTTATTACAAAATTCGATGGTCTCCCAAGACTTCAAAACAAAAGACGACACTGGACATTTGAAATTACTTTGTATAAAACATTTTAGTATTTACTTCAGTTTGAATCTAAATTTATTCGAAAGGAGTCGTGGCTTCGTACATTATTCAAACGGGGATTGTCCAAATTGCTAAAGATATTATGGTAATGGCCGGCCTGAACAACAAACAATTTAAACTTCTCGTTTTTTTGACATAAATCTAGACATTTAGAAACTTGTTTCTTTTAGTTTTAGGTTTTTAAGTGAGTTTTAGGTACCTACTAAAGATACTGATTGATGCTACCGATTTGCATAAAACGTTAGCGTTTTGTAAATTGGCCCTTAAAAGTTAAGTTTGGAAAGTGCTGTTTTATTCTCTCCTTGTAAAATCATTTTATCTTTGCGGTTAAACTAAGCATTTGTTGTATTTTTTATTTTTACAAAATCCTTTTTTTTTCACAAGTGTGATAAATACCTACCCATAGCTTCAAGTGCAATGGCGAATTATAAATCACTTTGGTTTTCTTATGTTCTAGAGACGGGAATACAAGCATCTTGAGCAAAGACACGCTAGGAGGTTGTATATATTGTGACAGTGGCAAACGTATGGATAAATAACGGGCCAGTACATGGTATGATAGTAGTATTGTAGAATGGCATGTTACTGACACTAATACATGGTTAACATAATTAACACCCGAATACTGAAACGCCACTCAAAACTTAAGCGTTACTTATGACTCGTTAAAGCCTTTTGATTGGTTGAAACTAGTTTTAAGTAACGCTTAAGTTTTGAGTGGCGTTTCAGTATTCGGGTGTAAGCCTTTCAATTTGGATGAATAAACCAAATTGAATTGCAAACAATCAATCTGCCTAGCCTTTTCCCAACTATGTTGGGGTCGGCTTCCAGTGTATCCGGATGCAGCTGAGTACCAATATTTTACATGGAGCGACTGCCTATCTAACCTCCACAACCCAGTTACTGGGTAACACAATACCCGTTGGTATTGGTTGTCAGACTTTCGGGCTTCTGACGACCCGTAACGACTGTCAAAGATCCACGAATGACAGCCGGGACCAACGGCTTAACTTTCCGAGGCACGGAGGGGTCTCGGTATGTAAAGATGGTCACCCATCCACGGACCAACCGCGGCAAGCCTAAGCTTAACCTGATCGACCCGTGCAGCTGTTATACAATCGGACGCTAACGGACATCTTATTATAGCAGCGGCGGACCACGCATCGCGCCACATTCTAAAAATCCGACAACGTACAGTGGGCTCCAGAGATACCTCACCCCCTTGCATTGTTTTTAACATGCTTTTATTAGGTCGACCTGTATGTATGTAACTATGTAATCAAATCTAAGAAAACTAATTTAACCATCTTCTAAAGATCGTAGCGTTATGAAAATTGGCAGTTGTATGTGATTTTGATGACAATACAATAACATGGTACTGTCGAGCTGATCTGATGATGGAGCCGGAAGATATGAACTGGAACTTCATGATGGATGATCGTATCATAGCCGTGTTTGGACTTGTTAGAAAGGTCTTGTAATGAACTTTGACCACGATTAGGTTTCAAGGTCTGAATACGCCTATAGGTGCACGTAAAAGCGTGTTTTTTTGTGTTTTTTAAACTATTAATATTATTTACATTGCTAGCAGGTTTCTCTGGAGCCCACTGTAAATAAGAAGCCACGGCGGGCCGCACCGTAACGCAGTAATTGTTTCAGGCATGATATGTATTCACAGCTTTAAGGATTAAAAGAAGTCGCATCGTACCCTCTTGAGCGTCCTGATGATGTTGACGTAGCTGAAGGTAATGACGGCGAGAGGCACGATCTGCCCCATCGCGAACAGGAACATGATGTAAGTCAGCGTGTTCATTGACTGCTCGTGCCAATTTACTGAACAACTGTGGAAGAAAAATACAAGATTAATTGGTTTAGGTACAATTGTACTATTCTTGTACAGTTAATAGTTATCTTGGGTGTTCTTACCCCTCACGACTGATGGTATTGGCTGTTTTATGGCGGCCGTTATTTAGCGGCTGTTATTTAGCGGCCGTTATTTGGCAGCCGTTATGTGGCGGCTGTTATGTGGCGGCCGTTATGTGGCGGCGTACTACAGCTTTCTAGTACTAACCGTCTCTGAGCTAAGCCGCGGACAGGCAGACAGACAGACGGACATGGCGAAACTATAAGTTACTAGGTTGCTAGGTTTACTACGGAACCCTAAAAATCAGCTGTTCCGTACATCTTTTTTAATAATCGACGAAAAATTTCGACGCAGGGGTTTCAAAATCATGTATTGAATCCATAGTAACAGTTTTCGTGGCGATGTCCTTGCCACCCTGTATATGCTCTGTATTCATGGTAATGTCTATAAACATACTAGAAACAGCATATAGAAACTTAAAATATATAAAATCTGCGATTGTAGATATAATTTGGTTCAGTTTGTTGTGCCTAATGTATTAATAATTTTTTTTATTACTTTAGTTCTGTTGTGTAAATTGAAGATTGATTTACTTTAAATAATTTCATGTTTAGTAAAACTTTAGTTATAGATAATTGCTTATTTAAATAAGCCTTACTATTAATATTTGCATGCCAAAATATGGCGAAATGTGTCATCGCACAAGAATACATATTTATTAACACCTTTGTAACCGCATTTATAGCAAATAAATGACTTTGACTTTGATACTGCCATCCACGAAGACGCGCCCGCAATAGGGATGTTTACTAACAATTTTTTAGTGTCTGTCAGGTAGATTATTAAAAAATATTGGACACGTATTTTTTATTTTTTTACGTAATCTAAAGATTACGGGATTACATTGAGTTAAAATGTGGCATAACGTCACACCCTGGTAGATTTTATACTGACTTGTGACTTAGCGAGCCCGACTCCCCAACTTTACTGCGCTTTAACTAAACCATTTTCTGTTACTATGATAAAGCAAAAAATACGTGTCTAATTTATTTCTGACTGACGGACTAAATAGTATTTTTTTTTCCAGGCACCATCCCTATTATGCTAAAAAAACTTTAGTCGGTCTGAGATTCGAACTCAATAATATGAGTATCACTCACCAATACAAGTAAAACTTAATTTATTTATAAAGTATTAGAATCAGTTTCTAAGAAAATTACATTATCATCTCAATTTCAATAGGAAAATGTCAATTGTTGGACTTATGCCTGAAAACTGAGAACCAAAAGGGAAAAATAAATTGGTCTCTAGGTATTCCCTTACTGATATAAATTACTTAGTTACTTTTTAAAATGGCTCAAACACTTTAATTATTATAGAAGGCAAGTGCCTAGGCAGTAATTAAAACTTCTCAAATTATATTCTCTTACAGAAAAAAGCCGTGACTACCTCAATGGGTAAAAGAATATTTGGCACCCTTTTTATGATGTCTAACTGGACTTAGCGTAACTCCAATTAATTATTCTCAACTACCTCTCGAAAAATTTCTAGAAAAAATTTTTAGGACACATAATTTGTAAAACACGACATTACAAAAAAAACAAAAAAGACTTCCCAAAAAACTCCTAAGTGAAAAATAACTTAATTTTTTTAAAGTCGGTGTCTGGTTTTTTATTTTCGTTTTTGCCACTGAATTCCAAAATTTTTGTATTTTTCACTTTGGAGTGGTTTTTGGGAAGACTGTTTTTTTTCGTTAAAAACTTTTTATTTTTAACGTTTTAGTTGTGGTACCGACCCTACACAAATTCGTATACGACTACTTGCTATGTAAATAAGAGTGACAGTAAGTTATTTTATCAGTAGTTTAGTTTAGTTTTTTAGCGAAGGTGATGGTGGGAGCGAGACAAAACACTGAATATTTTTGTAGGTATTGCTATAATGGTGTTTTAGGTGGGTACATGTTTTATGTTTTATGCATGCACGTACGGTGATGCCTGCGGATAATTATTTATATGTTATTTAATCATTTTAAGTATTGATACTACTCGTATTGGTTGTATATTGACAGTATATTTTATGTACTATTTGTTTTATTTTATATTTATGTAAAATTCATTAAACCTGACTTGGTCTCCGTACGTCTCTTTCGGGTGACCTCTGAAAATCAGCGCTGTGCTGTGGGTCTCCATAGCACAGCATCATGCTGAGTGGAAGCCGTCTTGTCACAGTCATGGCGTGCCAGCAGCTGCCGACTATTTCTGTTTTGTGCTCGTTATTGTATTTAAATCTATTCTGTTTCATTTTCTTATTTTCTACTCGAGTTTATCATCTTTTTTTTTATGCACGTATTTCTGTGACAAATAAACTTATTTTTCTTTCTTTTCTTTCTTTCTCATCATCATCAGCGGAAATTAAGAGGAAAATGTATATTATACATAATAATGAAGCTAAGTCAAAAACTACCCAAGCAAAGTTAATAAAATTTATAAGGGATCACTTAAAAAGTATACCCTTTCAAACAAAAAAAATATTTTCCAATTCTGTCCAGCCGTCTTTGATTAATCGGGAAAAATACATTTAAAAAAAGATTACGAAGAACTGAAAACCTCGAGCTTTTGTTGAAGTCGGTTATAAATTCATTACACAACGCCTCAGACCAAATTAAAAACCAAGACATAGTGCTTGCTATTTATTACATACATATGTTTCGCAAAAACCTGATGCTAACTCCGAAACTAGACCTCGGCCTGTATTTTGATGGCTAGTGATTCAGCCATCATATTAATTTGTACAAAATACATCTTTAGAAGAGTATCGCGACATTTCGTTTAAAATTGGTTTTTATTTTTATAAATTTATTTATCTTATAAATAGATTCTTTTCTATTTTGTGAATGTGAGAACTCTGTAGGCTTAGTGGACTGTAGATTTGTTGCCCATCTTCTATTTTGTTAAGTACCTGGTACTTATTGAAAGACCTGCACTGTCCTCCCATACCTATTAACACTGTTAATTGAAAATATTGTAACAGCCAATTATTTTTAAAAGAGTAACCGTGGAGTTTCTTGCCGACTCTTCTCCATAGGAAACGACCAATTAGAACCGTTTGACGTTTCATAAGTGCCCATGTAGGTTTATATGGAATAAAATATTTTGAATTTTTTATATATTGTTATCATTACAAAAAAAAAATGCTACATGATAGGACGATGTGAGGAAATTTGTTTTATTTATTTTTTATTTTTTTATGTTCTAATCATTTATAAAACTATAACTTCTATAAATAACTGTACCTGATATTCGCAGCCTCATTAACATACTGTCCCCACCCAACCAGCGGCGGTGTGGTGAGTGCCAGCGAGTAGGTCCATATGAATACTATCGACATGATAGCCCCTTTGGAACTGAGGTGTCTGGAGTTGAGCGGCCTGGTCACCATCATGTACCGCTCGAAGGATATCACTGTTAGTGTTGTTATTGATGTTATTCCTGGAACAAGGATAAATTATGGTTAGTATCAAGGATCGGTAAGCCTACATTCAAAAGGCTTTGAACTGTACGATATTTTACAGTAGGTGGGATTACAATAGTTTAAAGAATCGCGCGTATTTGGGTGGACCGTCCCGCATCGCAACGCATTGCAAAAAATTTTCTGTATATCCTTCATTATTTTAGTACATTATGTATGAACCATCTAGTACACTACAAGCGGGCCGTACCGGGCCACAGCGCAACGCACTGGCGGATCGAATGGCACGCGTATTTTTGCGGTTACTGTTTTGCGTTCCGATGCAGCCCACTTGTAGTGTGCGATGATTCACACAAAATGTACGAAAGTGATGCAGGAAGATTTTTGCAATGCGTTGCGTTGCGGCGCGGCCCACCAAAATGTGCGCGAGCCTCATTGGAGGCCTCTTGGAGTGTAAACATTTTAAATTCAAATTCGAAAAGTAAATCTGTGTGGTGCGACCCGCCGGGGCTCCTATTCCAAAATAATCTGCTTTGACGCATTTTTGCAATGCGGAGCGCAGCGCAGCAGCGGTCCGCCATCAAGATTATAATGTGCGCTTAGCTTTATACAGCATTTGTTTTTCGCCGTATGGGCAGTGGGATGTTGACGTAGGAGCGGCGCTTTAAGCTTCGTGCAGACCAGCGCGACGCGACAGCCTGACGCGACACCGGTTATTGTTATACCGTCAAGTTTTCTTAGAAATTGTATTGTTCATGTCGCGGCGCGGCGTCGCGTCGCGCTGGTCTGTACGAGCTTTTATGTGGCTAAAATCGAGACCCAAACTATTTGTCATTGCGTGAGGGGTTTGGGTTTCTTATCGGTCTAGTGGTCACAAGTTATCCTGATCGGGAAAAAATATTTACGTTTTCTATAAGCGTTTTTCAGTTGCAGCTCGGAGTCTGCGTAATTATGTGCACGGTTAACATAATTTTGATCTTAACTTGCGAAAATAATTGGTTCTTGTTGGAAGCTCGCCAAAGTAAGCAGATTTTTAGAATTTTTTAAATTACCGACGAAAAATTTCGGCTTCGCGTCATGGTGGCAGCTATGTATACATATAAACCGATAAACTTTGTCAGCAGAACTAACGATGGGTAGTGAAGAAAACGCGCTGCAATGCTTCTGCCAACTTTTTACGATTATGTTCGCGTTAAGCTTCGTGCAGACTAGCGCGACGTGACACCAGTTATTGTTAAGCTTCGTGCAGACCAGCGCGACGCGACTCGAACAATACAATTTCTAAGAAAACTTGACGGTATAACAATAACCGGTGTCGCACCGTGCTGTCGCGTCGCGCTAGTCTGCACGAAGCTTTATACCGTGAAGTTTTCTAATTGTATTGTTCGAGCCTGCGCGACGCGCCGTCGCGTCCCGCAGCTCTGCACAAGCCTTTATTCACATTGTTCACCAGTATAATGTAAAAAAAAAATATAAATGTGTCCCCTCCACACACAATACACTTACATAGTAGTAAAATTACGTTAATAATATCCCACGAATTGTGTTCAAGAAATTAATTAATAATTCATTAATAAACCAAAGGCATAAAGATTTCACGAGCTCAATTACTATGCAAAACGACTGATGTTGTAATGTAATTCCAGGAATCGCAAATAATTTCAGCATTATTATTTTTTACAAATGTCTTGAATTAATAATCCACCAGATTGTTTCTGTCAGGACAGAAAATGAGGGTTTTACGAGAAATCACTTGATATTAATTTATACTAAGATTGTGTCATATATTTGGTTTCATTAAGAGCGTTTATACTGAAAGTGGGCTACGTCGCAAATAGATGTCAAATATTTCGCTGTTTTGATTAATTTGGCAATATTACTGTGTGGAAGTAAGAAATGTGGCTAACTAGCGAACTAGAATATTGATTATGAAATGCAATAATTAATATCGTAACACCGAATATTTAGTTTTAAATGCGAACAAAGTATTTGGTAACTTTCCAAATGCCTTTTTTACACCTAAAACGGGTACAACATTATATTCAATGTTATAATTGCAATTCATTATTAATATTCTAGTTCGCTAGTTAGCCACATTTCTTATTTCTATACAGTAATATTGCCAAATTAATGTAAACAGGTAACTTTTTGACAGGTACTTGCGACGTTGCCAACTTTTAGGATAAAGACAGGAAAATATGAACTTTTTATCGTCAAAAGAACCTACAAAATATTATTGTGATTGACAACCAGAGACAAAAGTAGCCCTCCGCTACCGGTTGGTATTACGCAGGTCAATACTTCCTTCTGGTAATATTTGGACTGAGCCCGATCACAGGTACCACAACTACACCACAACGGCACTAAGTGGACGGGCGCTAATTTGTATAAAAATCAATAGTCCATTCACACGGACCATATCTGCCCGTCAAAATCAACCGTGTGGACGATACCGACCAGATCAAGTCGTCGTAGCAGCCACAACGTTGCGTCAATGCGACGACACAGCCGGAGTCGACCTGTCTGTCTGCAAACACTAGCCACAACGTCACCACATCGCAAATATTTGCGACATTGCAGCCACATCGTATTTTTGTATTTACCACAACGCAACTGCAAGAAGTTGCACAGAGACTATTCACACGTAACCACTGCTTGCCTACAGAATTAAAAGACATGGTTGAAAAACAAAAGAATCTGGACTAGAGTTGTGACTGGAAACCACGGGTCCTAAAACTGCCACTTTAACAATTCTGCTAAAAGCGATTCATTTGCTCCAATATGGCAATATTTACACTAAATATGATTAAGATATCAATTGAATTGAGATATTCAGCTACTGTGTCACCATTTCACGAAAATTAGAGGAATTGCTAATGAATTGCTGGGAATTCAGGAAATGAATCGCTTTTAGCATAATTGTTAAAGTGGCCGTTTTTGGCCTCCTGTTCAGTGTTCGACTGTTTTGCAAACCATCGCTAACAAGGTAAAAGATCTCATTTACTCCCACCATAATATTTCGATTACAAGCCTGTATTTTCAACTACACCACAATCTTTGTGTTTCGTTTCAACGTTCACACAACAGCGGAGCATAGTATGTCGGATAGCTAAACTGGGATTTACGTAAATCCACACGAATAAAGCTCTAACCCGAATTTTATTGTAAATCATAATTTATGCATCATTCACGCTTTATTCATTACGTTGGTGTTACTCTGTATTATATATTTATATCCGAACTAATATAATAGATGTGAAAGTGACTTTGTTTGTTTGTCTGTTACGCTTTCAAAAAACATCTCTCATCTTTTTATAAAACATGTCTAGGAAGCGTCGCTAGAAAACCTGCTTTCAAATTTAAAAAAAAACCGCATTCAAATCGGTTCATCCGTTTAAGAGCTACGGTGCCACAGACAGAAACACACACACACACATAGCGGTCAGACTTATAACACCCCTCTTTTTGCGTCAGGGGTTAAAAATATGAGTTATAAATAAAATAGGTAAAAAATACTGTGCTATTTTGCTGACAATTCAATCCCCAAAATATGAACACGAGAACGTGTATCTTCAACACAACAAAGGGTTTATCGCCCCTGACAGGCTATTGTGGTGCTAAGACACCTCTAAAATAAAAATGGAGTGTCCGCGAACAATAGAAGTGAAATTACTTTAGTTCTGAGTAATATTTAGACGTCTGTTGTATCGTTTTGTGGCAAAAATTGTTGCAGTTTTATTTTAAAATCATAAGTCATTGAATTTTCTACTGCTGCAAGGGTGCTAAAGTTAAAAAAACAAAAGCGAGCGAGCCTTGTAGTAGTCGCATATGATGTGTTACATCTGACATCTCACTTTGGTAATAAGCAAAATTAAAGGGGTGGGGCCTCGTCAAGGTCGATTGTGAGGGTCAACTCTAGCACCGCGCGCACTCTTTGGTCAAATCAAATAGTGCGCGATTCCCCGGCTTCCTGTTACACACTTCCGTCCCTTTTCACGAAATCACTCCCACAGATTTGATTAAGTACTCGTATTTACGTTTTTTTATATTTTGGTTTTGATTGCAGGAAAGCGAGAGGAAACACGTTACACATTAAAAAAATACTTTATTTCTCAGTAATAACTCTTTTTTTTTTTTGAGTGAGCAGTTATCAAATAACTTCTTCCTCTCTGGGCGGAACGGGAGGGCGTGACAGACTTTTACTGACTAAAACCCACCTGTGTTCCTTTCGTTGCCTGTGTGCCGGGGCCACGACATCCCTTTCGGACAAACTCGCAACCCTGGCAGGCTCAGTAATAACCTGACGTCTATCATCGCGTCGTTTGTAACGATACTATGTTTTACAATAAATAAATGAATCTGAATCTGAATCTGAATCTGAACGACAATAAATAAAAATAAAAAAGATTTTTTTCAAGTAACTAAACTCATATACAACGTACTGCACAAAAATCAAAGTCTAAGTCATCGGAAAACTTGAGACTAGAGATCCATTCCACCAGCTTTTATGACAAATCTTTTACAGTTCAAGCAGTGCGGCTATGGAATGCCTTGCCCGTGTCGATAAGACGTGCTCAATATTAGAGGAAGTGTTTTTTCACTAGAATTTTAAGACCAGGCACTCTAAAGACGATTTCCACGCAAGCTCTGCCCCCACGCACTCCGCTACTCACTATGCGGTAAACGCTAACACATCAGTAATAAAGTTGAATATCGCGTGCGCTCTTTGATCGTGTTCGAGCACGGAACTAAATGGCGTAAATCTCAATTCTTATTTCGTTTATAACTAAACTAATAATTGATCTAGAGAAAAAATATCTTGTGGTTGGATAATAAACTATATTATTTTACTGTGAATACTAATTTTTTAGATATAAAAGCCCAGTTTTTGATTTTATTTAAATAATCCTTTAAAAAAGACATGATTTTCGAATAAAAAATGAATCGATCGAAAATGTTACAATTACGTAACTGTCTTGTACATGGAAAGAAAAAGATCCAATAAATCATATACTAAAGTTCCAGTTTGATTGTATGCGTGACTGTTTCAGAATATTAATGCAAATTAACATACAATTTAGGGAGACTCCTCTTAAAAGAGGACTTTTAAAATTCTGGTGTAAAAACACTTCCTCTCTCCTTAAACATCATCGTTACATATTTATTATTTTATATATATATATATATATATATATTGATGAGTTTTGTGTATGTATTGTACATGTAAATGGTACACCACTGACTACCTGCTGTATTGTCTCTCCTTCTCACTTTAATCCATCCAAAGGTAGTCTGTAAAAGATCGCTTTTAGCGATAAGACCGCCCACTATGTAAAATTTCTAAATTTATTTCTGTAATTTTGAATGGTGTGCATAATAAAGAATATTCTATTTATCTATCTACTGTACGTGTAAAGGGATGTACAATAACCTCAAAAGAGCGTCATTTTTACCTCCCTCGAACAACGCACAAACCTACGCGCTATCATATTACCTCTAACTGACGACGCCCTTTGCTCCCGCTCAATGTCCGCAACGTCTTTTAGAACTCGTCATTTTTGTTACAATAGTTGCAGTCTTTTACTTTTCTTGTTAAAAGTATAGCTATTTTTAACAGTTGCAACGGCTCTGTCTTTTGTTACCTTTTCTTACGTAGGTTATCAAGTTTGATGCGTTATAAATTAAGCTATTAAAGGGTGGGTATACGGACAACAACTCAACATAATTATGTTTTGTGTGACAGCTTCGTTCTTGCATTGGTCTCTGCAAAGCTTGATGTATCATTATCATCCGGGTTTTCTTTACCGGGACCTACTTTTAGCATTTTTATTTTCATTTTTAAATTTCTACATAAGTAAGAATACGCGTTATGCAAAAACGGCTGCACGGATTGGGAAAATTGAGACATATAATTTCTATCGTGGATTAACACATAGAATACTTTTAAACCGGTAATACGTTCCCGTGAGATAATTTTCTGACCTCCACACGGGCGAAGCCGCGAGCAAAAGGTAGCATTTTATAACCCAAACAGAAGAGACTTATGTACTTTACCATAACTGACTTTGGCCTTCTTTAGCCCTTAAGTCAACAGCCGATCGATTCTGTAAAAATATCACCGTGAAACTTAGGTGAAGTAAGCGTGAAGTGAGCTGTCATTAGTGTTAATCCCTTGCATCCTGCCGGTCGATTTGTGATAGTGACAGCTCACTTCACGCTCACTTCACCTAAGTTTCACGTTGATCTTTTTACAGAATCGACCGACTGTTACCAACGAGACAATTAAGGAGGATGCGCTAAGGTAGCCCGCGAAATTAAAATTTCTTACGTCTTTTGCCAATTGCAAGTCAGTGTCAGGTTGTATGTTGATTAAAATATAATCATTATAGGATATTGCTAATCCACTGCTACTGTAAGAGTGTTACACAATTGCCCCGCAGAAATATTGTTTGTCGTTGATAAAAGCTGATAAAATAGAAGGCAACGATTGTGCGCTACTATCATTTCTAACGTGGCGATATCATCGTGAACGCCCACGTCCACGTCAAGCCATCGCGATAACACAAGAAATATACAGGGTGCCAGAGACATCGATGCGAAAACCGTTACCATGGATTCAGTACATGATTCTGAACCCAATTGAAAAATTTCGTCGGTTATTAAAAAAGATGTACGGAACAGCAGATTTTTAGGGTTCCGTAGTAAACAAGGAACCCACGGAAACAAGTTTCGCCATGTCCGTCTGTCTGTCTGCATGTCCGCGGCTTAGCTCAGAGACGGTTAGTACTAGAAAGCTGTTATATGCCGCCACATAACGGCCGCGCCATAACAGCCAGTAGCAATTTCAACGCAGGGACGTTCAGAATCATGTACTGAATCCATGGTAACAGTTTTCGCGTCGATGTCCCTGCCACCCTGTATGAGGATGCTTTTAAACCGTCCACGATATTGTAATAATTATCACGTCCACGTCCACGACGGCGTCGCGATAACACAGGGAAATAAAATGTATGGAAATATATGAAGACGCTTTTAAAACTACGATAATGTTATAATCATCCATAAGCTTTATGAACGTGGACCTACACGTTCGCGATAATTTCGTCGCGTTAGAAATTATAAAAGTGCACATTAGATTCCATTTTCAAGGGTTTCACAAGACGAGCACCGCCAAACACGCTTAAAAAAAAACTTCCGTCGAGTAAGCTCATGTCCAAGCAATTTTAACTTCGATCAAATCGTTTCCGTAAAGTTCCTAATAAGCACAAGTAGTTAGAAAGCTCTTATTTCTTTACGAGGATCTTCCAAAGTGTAGTTTCCTGAAAGTAGTAAAAAGTTCTAGTGTTAATACTTAGTTTTCTGAAGTTGTAAGTAGCCACTCTTGTAAATAGCTGTTTGAATGGCCACCTATTACTTGTTTTCCTTGTTTTTTCCATAACATTAGAGGTAATTTAGAGGTATGAGGAACGGGGTGTAAAGTTCACTCATCCTCTATTGAAAAGGGAGGATCCTTCGACCAGACGGGTGTCGTGTCTGGCGGGCAACTGCCCAACAATTGACGTCGGATAGTCTTATAAATATCGTTCGTGCGGTAAACTCTAATTGCGCGATGCAGGATTCGTGTGACGTCAGGATTTTGTGTGACGTCAGGTCTTTGATGCGTAGTTCGCATGTAGATGCCGCCACGGTTACTCTAGTTAAGTTTTAAAGTAAAGATGTTTGGCTAAGATTTGGATAAATCTATTTATCAAATAATTTATTCTATTATAATAAAAATTGTAAAGTCAATTGTGTGTGAGAAGAATAGAGAAGATTTATTGCACATTGATCTAGATCTTTCTATTGAGAATGACCTCAAATTTTTGTATTTATTTGTGTAGTTTGTTATTGTATTTAGTACCTAGTGTAAATAGTTATTTGTGGTAAGTATTGTAAAACATTTTAATAAAAAAAATCTCTTTATTCTTCTTAATTAAAACCAAGCTTTCATAGAATTAATTTACCTGTGGATGCCACTGCTCTTCAAAACATAATTAATCCTTCAGTTGCTTTACGACACCTTGAAGATTGATGAAGAGATTACGAACGCTATTTTCAGTATAAGTACTTTAATGTATTCTGCGTTCGAAATATAGTTTCCAAAATTGTAAACAAAGGTTCAGGTTGTGCTAAGACTTTAAATTTTTTATGACTTTTGAACAGTCACAATTCGAAGGATTGAAGGAAATGGCTAATTTCCGTCCATCCTTCGAATTGTGATTGAAAGTGTATTACGCAATTGGGTTGCGAGTTAAATATAATCATGTCTGGTGGTCTGTTTGGTAAACAAATTCAAATAAAAACTACAGCTACACTAATACATAGATAATGATAATTTGCTGGAGTACCTACCCATCAAATTATTACTGTCGCCATATTGTGGGCTTAAAACAACAAAAAATCACGATTACTAATTCCCTACAAATTCTTTGGTTCTACCTTCATTTGTCAACTCTGCACCACTTCAGACGTAACTACAGTACGTTCTTATCACCTTCTTACCATTTTGAACTCTATTATCATTGAAAATAAGATTACAAAATTCAGTGCTACCAATCGCGTACGTGTCAAGTTATAATGAACCCAATGTAATTCCTCCGTGACCATTCACAACATTGACTTAAACACTTTGAATTCCCTTCCTTAACAAACACTCAATTGGAGAAAGAGGCTTTTAACTTCAGTTGTTTCGAGACAAAATAATACCCCCGAAGCCTCACAAAATCAAGATAACTTAGTTCTTATTCGTATGTAAAATAATGTCTACAATGGCGTGCAATCATTGTCATCTCTCAAATGAAATGATTTCACATTAATTATTTTGCCAACGTAAGTCTGTATTTAAGCTCTCAATCAGCGGAAATGTATTTATGATTATGAATGAAAATTTAACGCTAATGAAATTCAATTTAAATAAAAGTCCGTGGTAAAGACTGTCTGAAATAATATTAAGTTCGTACGGAATAAAAAATGGTTTATAAAAGCTAACAAAAATGCAAATAGTACGTTAGCGCCAAACTTTTTACTGGGACCTACTCAGAGGTAACTTTTTAATATTTGTTCTGCGGCTCAGAAATACAGAGGGTTAAAAAGAAGGACCGACACAATTTTGAGCGTCATATGCAAGTTTACAACCTTAAACATATTTTACCTCGATGGTCCTAGTTTATCATTTACTAGCTGCCCGCCCCGGCTTCGCACGGGTAGCACTAAGTACTTATCTACGGCGCATCATGGTCTAATTTTGTTCGGTATTTCTATCAAGTTTTAAAATGTAAAAAGTGGTTATTGTGACATAACGATAATAGTTGGACATATAGTAACGCGAGGTTTTTTGTAGTTATTGATATGTTCTTTAATATTGTAGAACATACTTTTGTTCTAATATCAATAGTTTCCGCAGCGCATGCGACGAAAGGTGTTTTATGGCATTTTTTTTACACCTTGGGTTACGTTACTAAAGTTTTAGTAAGGATCCCTAATCTTTTCTAGCAATAAATATAGCCTATGTTACTCAGGGTTAATGTAGCTTTCTAATGGTGAAAGAATTTTTGAAATTGGCGCAGTAGTTTTTGAGTTTATTCATTACAAACATACACACAAATCTTTCCTCTTTATAATATTAGTGTAGATAACTTCCAGTTACAGCTATATATATCTATATGTAAGCGGGCACGCCCTTTATGCCTGGAGGCTTTTATGTAGATATTAAGTTCTGTTTAGGTTTTAGTTTTTATTTCTGCCTGAGTATAGTTCTCGATGATTTTCGTTGGTCTATTGGCGTGTGCGTAATTTAAATTATGTTTTGTGTTGCGTAATGTACTTTATTTTGCATACTATTATATAGAATCATTTTTTTTCTAACTGAACAGACAGCTGTGCCGCTGGGGAGTTTGTTGCGCCACTTCTTCTTCCCAGCTAACTTACTAGGAAGTGGTGAAGGGTGAGCGTTTCGGGGGACTGTCTTATGTAATTTTGACATTCGAAAAGTGCTGACTCTCAGCCTAGTTTGAATTAAATGACTTTTGAATTTTTAAAACCTGTGTCTTACGTGCCATGGTAAGGTAATTGAGATTTTGTATTACCCGAAATGTAATCACAACTTTCTTGTTTGTTGTTGTAATAGAACGCAATAATTTTTTATGTTATCAGCAATGCCATTTTTTTTTTGTTGTTGCTCTGTAGATTTCTGCCACCCTTCTGTCCATAGATAATACCTTCTGTCAAATCAAATGTCACATAGGCTCTGCTGCTCTCATTTACAAATTGAAACTAAAATGTTAAATAGAAAAAGCGATGCATGAATATAAACAAATAGAAACGGCACCTGTTCTTATACCAGCGGCGATTCATCAATGATCGTAGAAAGGTGTTCATGCAAGGTACGGTTCCTTGCGCTCGTTGTGAACACCAGCGACCTGATCAACGAAAGATCCACGTACACCGCGACCCTGGCTCACTCCTTATTAGCACCTGCTGCTATATTCACAACATACATCATGATTGGCAACTACGTCATCAGCGGCTTTCGTGAAAAACAAGCTTCGAAGTTCCTACAAGCGTACTCACTTGTTGCATGCTCCATCTTGCAAGGAGCGTTATCTATATCTGTATTTCAAGAGTTGAAGAAGGTTGGCAGAGCAAGTACTGCGCTCGTGCTAAATGCCATCCTACCAATTTTTACGTTAATGTTGTTGACGGCAGATCTAGTCATTGTTTTGCTGTCGAACCGAGAGCCACTGATGCTGCCTATGTCTCCGTCAATGTCCAGGGAAGTCTCGCTTGCCCGCACGATTTAAGGTAATGTTTTTAGTTTTTCATCCGTGTATTTTGTAGTTTTATTAAACTGTTTTTTCTTACTGTATTTTGGCTTTGTTTCTTTTCTTTTCATGACCACATAAGTGAAGCCAAGAAAAACTGCCTTCAACCAGTTTAAAATCACGACATTTCAGAATAATGTGCTAACGTTTTACAGGAGATCCAAGCCGTTATATTGGTTCCTGTACCGACTGCACCCATTGGGAATCCCGGATCTAAAATTCCGTTTAGCGTACAAATCGTCGGAAATCGAACAGGTCGTGGCGGTGGGACCCAGTTAATAAGTAATTCTTTTTGCGTTTGAATGTCAGGTCCAACATTCTAGTTTGGAATTCTGGATGAATGTCGTCAAATGTATAATGGTCAGAGAATGGGCAGAGTCCTCAGCAAACATAAAATACAATAGACGACGTATATTTAGTAACTTAATCCGCGTAACTGTTCTTAATGAGTCATAAAGAACCCACTCCCCCACCTCTCAACGAGGCATCCTCAGGAAGGCGATTTACTTGTTGCGAACTCGGACCCGACGTGTGATTAAGAACAGTTACGCGGATTAAGTTACTAAATAAGTATACGTCTCTATTGTATTTTATAATGGATTTCCGCAAAGTCACGGCTGAATCAATTAACTATCACAGCAAACATAATAATATCTGTGCTATTTATATATCAAGGATGGTACCGGCGCTTCTCAGTGCTCACCCAATGTAAGCAAGAAGTAAAGGAGAACCGGACACCATTGCGGTAGACGGGTTATTAAGTTGAGAGACCAAAATCATGTATTCTAATAAACCAGAGAATTAGCACTTTTTGAACGTCTTACATAAGACAGTCACCCAAAACGTCCGCCCTTCACCACTTCTTAGTGTTTAAGCAGGAAAGAAGAAGAAAGGCAACAGACTCCCCACACTTTTTGAACGTCTTATAAGACAGTCACCCAAAACGTCCGCCGTTCACCACTTCTTAGTGTTTAAGCAGGGTAAAAGAAGAAAGGCAACAGACTCCCCAAAAACACTCTGTTCTTCTACTTAGCGTGTTGATGGCTATCTAAAAGGAGTCGGCCCAGAATTCGGCTATAAGTTTGGCAACATCAGTCAGACAATAGGACTCACAAGACACGATAAGTGTCCAATCCATTGTCACAATGGATGGGACACTAAATATCGTGGAACAGCACCACATTGGATGGTGAATTAGCAAAGGTAGGGTTGAGCTCTCCGGCTAGATGGAGCGACGTATCAGCTGGACTACAGAAGACCAATATTGAGTTAAATAAAGCTTCGTGCTGGCGCTGCGTGACGGCGAGACGTAACTCCGGTAATTGTTCTACCGTGAAGTTTTCTAGAAATTGTTTTGTTCGAGTCGCGTCGCGCTGTCGCGGCACGGTGTCTTTTCGCGCTAGTCTGCACGAGGCTTAAAGCACTTAATTTCACTTTATCTGAATTTATTTACGTAAGTACTTGTTATGGCTCTCTTGTAGTTAAAATGACCGATGATGACATAGGTATCTCCGTCCATTTATGAAAGGATGTTATTTTAATAATAAAATATTGAATTAGGTACGTAGAACGAATAATTGGTTCAGGTTTTCTTAATTCATTAGGCTCATTAATTTTAGTTAACAGTAATAATATCATCTTTCATAATTTAATGGGCAAATATTTCTGGATACCTATTACCCAATTTGAAATAGGTATAATATATTAGGTGATAGGTGTATATTGGATTTGTGGGGTATTAATATGGATATTAAATACGGACTTTTTTATTAGTTATATATTTTATTTTAATTGCTACATGTCTACTAGAGAATGGACACGTATCTATTTAATTTATTAAACAATTTTATAAATTGTATAATTTGTAAAAGTTATCCGGAAAAGAACCAGAGTCACCGATATATATAGCTTGCGGAGTGAGCAAGCTGAAGTGGCAATGGGCTGGCCATGTTTTTCAAAGGACCAATGGCGGGTGGAGCAGACGAGTCCTGGGGTGGAGACCGCGTATCGGCAATCGTAGTGTGGGACGCCCCCCAGCTAGATGGACCAGCGACCTCAAAAAGGTGGCTAGGCCAGACAGATGCAGAAAGCGGAGGGCACAGGGTGTTGTGGTGCCGCCTGGGAGACGCCTATGCCCAGCAGTGGGCAGCGATAAGCGGAGTCGATGATTTTTATAGTTCAAAAATACAAGTTAAAATGTAAACCTTCCACGTGTTAGGTATTTATGAACTAAAATCATGGCAACAACACTTTTTTCTAACATTAAAAGGATCAATGCTTATCTACGAATTACTTTCATTAAAGGCGATTAGGAAAATCGAAATATTAGGTAGCACGTGTAAAATATTTGGTAGTAAATATTTGTTAGCACGTGTAAAATATTAGGTTAAAATCATACTAGAAACGCAATAGATACCGAAAATTGGAATTATAAGGCCGTTTCACATGAAGAGAGAAGTGATGAGTTTTGATGGAGTGATTTTTATTATGATCTTATTTTCACCCACTGGCACTCCTCACAATTTCATAAATGTCACTGGTTAAAAAAACCATTCAGAATTAAGGGTAATTTCAATCTACTCGTATTCAATCTATGCGATAACGCATAGGACCTACCTACCTTGGGTCCTTTCTGCATGGGACCAACAGGTCCCATGCAGAAAGTTGTTCAATTTGATGGCCGGTCCCCCCCTGTAAATTTGACCACAACTTTATGATACAGCCTGTATAAGTATAAATGTATGGAATCCGACCACTCCATGCGTCATAAGGTCCGGTTCAAACTTGCGATATGGGTACAATGTTCGACATACCTCGTGTGTGTTTATAACTTTCGGAGTAAATCCTAAAAGTTGTTCAAAACTTTGCACATAAATTGCACACATATGGACCTAACGCGACAACAAATTTTGTGCATATTTATTTTATATAAATCACAGCAAAAAGGAAGTAAAACATTGTATGACGATAAAATAATATGATCACCGTAGATAATAAATTGATTAATAGATTTTGTTACCCCAAAAACTAGCCTTAACCAAAAACTTGTAGGGGCCATCTACACGGGCGTTACGTTTTAATATAATAACCATGGTTTAAGAGCCCATAGTACCTCAGCTCAAATTCACTTTGTATCTCGCTCGCACCATACTGCTCGCAGACAAAGTGAGAGCGACACTGTGTGGTCTCTAGCTAGCGGCTCCAAGGCGCCAATAGTTTAGGTAATTTCTTTTTACGGCGAAAATAATGGTAATTAAAGAAAATTAAACATAGTATCTGCTTTATAGTTAGTTCAGTTATTATGCAAAGTCTCATGATCTAATTTTAAGTATTTTTTTAATACTAGCGGTTATTGTTCGGTTGGTAGGGAAAAAATTATCGAATCGTGTTTTCGTCAAACATAGTACTTAATATTATTCCACAACTTTAACATATATTTGTGTCAGAATTAATGTTCCAGTTATTTTGATATAACGGACGATCGTAAGCGTTGTTGCATCCGATCTGAATCCAAAAAATATGCTCCGTATAAAGTCTGATGCAGGTTAGGGCCGCAACGCATTGCAAAAATTCTTCTGAATCACTTTCGTACATTTTGTATGAACCACGCTTTAAAATGCGATGCAATGCGGCTGTAATGTGCACTTAGCTTTACTACGTAACAGTCGTAGTGGTATTTGTACGAGTGGTTGTGCACTGCGACCGATTCCAATTGAGAACTGTCATCATAGATTCCATTAGATACTAAACTTTATTGGCACTGAAAATTGGCCAGGTTGAAAGCGTTTAACAAAAATATTTATTCTTATTTTATCCGCCTTTTTTCTCTAGTCAATCGCAACTCCACTTGAAGAAAAAAAATCTAAAAAGTCTTTATGCCGCTTTAAAACTCCAAAATGAGACAACTTGCGAATCGATACCATTAAATTGCGTTTAAGAATTCGGCGTTAACTGATCACAGTAAACACGTAACCACCTTCACCTTGAACTTATTTTTAACCCACTATCCACAAAACCAAAGTTACCGTTCCTCTCAATGCCAATCAATCACTGCCAGCCACTATACTCTAGACCTCCATTAGTGACAGAGATACAGAGTGACTACTGACTGACACGCGTGATTCGCTTGAAGGTTAAAGGTTGAA
This sequence comes from Agrochola circellaris, assembly GCA_914767755.1. Classification (NCBI taxonomy): domain Eukaryota; kingdom Metazoa; phylum Arthropoda; class Insecta; order Lepidoptera; family Noctuidae; genus Agrochola; species Agrochola circellaris. The sequence goes on from OU611853.1 coordinate 4,336,826, forward strand.
TGGGGCTTGGCAATGCTCGTTTCACCTCAGAATTAATACAGATGGTTCACTCTGCAGAATCATTTAAATAAAAAGCGACTCTTGCTACGACACAATAAAGTGCAATTCAGGTCGCTCAGCGCTAATTACCTACAGTTATATTCATCTAGAAGTTGCCTCTCTTTCTGTCGCGTAACTCTTCTTTCGGGTCGACGCGACGGCGCGTTGTGTTCCACGCGCGCCTCAAAGAGATGTCAGCACCAACTGACGGGGTCCTTTAGGGTCAATGCCTGCCGGGGTTGCGAGTTGTCCAAAAGGGATATCGTGGCCCCGGCACACAGGCAACGGAAGGAACACGGGTGGGTTTTAGTCAGTAAAAGTCTGACACGCCCTCCCGCTCCGCCCAGAGCGGGAGAAGTTATTTGATAATTTCCCACCAGAAAAAAAAGGGGACCGTTTTTTAGGAACGAGAATCATTTTTTTTTTTTTATAAAATCTGGCTGCGAAACATCTCAAGGGAAAAGTATTACCGGCGAAACAACTTCGTCGGAGTTAAAAACATTATATTTCAATTTCAACATATTAAAAGCAAATAGGTAGGTAAGTTTGATCTAACAATGATTTTTTTTTGCGAATAATTCCGTCGTAGCACGTCGCGTCGCTACGCTGTCGTAGCGTTTGCTACACTGACGTAGACCTTAGCTACGATTTCGTAGCAAGTATCTGCCCCCTATGCAAAACCTCACCAACTTTTTCGTTTTATTTACTCTTATTAATACGTGCTTATGCAAATATTTTTTACTATTATCGATCCGAGCCAACAATATTTTGTCTCCGACTACAGCAGCGAGAAAGGGTTTTGAATCTCACTGGCTATAATATGTAGGTAGGTATATGAGCATGCATGTGTTTTCTGGTTTAATACTTTTCCTTTGAGATATTTCGCAGCCGGATTTTACAAAAAAAAAAAATGCATTCATGCAGATACACAAATAATCGGATGGAGTACTGACAAATATTTTTGGCCAGTAGTAAATACACCCTTTTACCATTATACTCGTGAATCGTGACACATACACAAACATATCAACCTGAAGGCCAATTCTCGTTCTTAAAAAACGTTCACATTCTAGTCGCAATCTGTCAAACTTGTCAAAAATGTTGGTAAATTGATTGTATTTCTGACAGATTGCGAATGAGATGCGATTGTGAACGTTCGTAAAAAGTACGGGAATTGCCGCTTTGCAGTGCTATTCTGTAACCATCTCACCGTGAAAACTTAGGTGAAGTGAGCGTGGAATGAGCTGTCAATAGTGTCAATCTCTAGTATTAGGTGGAATGACAGCTCACTCCACGCTCACTTCACCTAAGTTTACACGGTGAGATGGTTACAGAATAGCACTGCTGGTATTCTTTTACAAATGGTTTCCCCTGAGACCGTCATTTACAGTTTCTACAGACTTATAATAATAATTTATGGTGTGAGCACAATAACAAAAACAAAAAACACATCGCCTTAATTAGAGTAAGAAGCAATATATGACTTGGTTTGCAATTTATGACTGAAGTAAAAGAGAAAATAATAAAATAATAAAAAACAAGAACAAATAAGATAACATACCGCTACTTGAAAAAATTGAGGCTTAAGCACCTTTTGGCCGAACTCACACTAATTAAACACACACTCACACACAAACACACTTATAAACACATAGCTTCGCCGTGACAGTATAAACCAGTCATGTCGTAACCAACGATTTCCGACAGCCTTTAAGACAGCTATCCATTTTCTGTCGTTCTATAGCCAATTTGTATTAACTGGGTCACACTATGTCTCATTTGTTCAGTGGTAAAGGCATGTACAAGATTTCATACGGAGTATATAACACTTCAGGGATTAGTAGCTTAACGTCCCATTCAATATCGTTAAGAGCTTAAGAAAGAAAAAGTATTTATTGAGACAAGCACTGGAGATCTCAAATTAAACTAAAACACACTCATTGAAACATAAATAGAAAAAAACAAATTAAAATAAAAACAGTAAAATTAAAATAAAAGCAGAAAGTCCTGTGCGAGGCCAAAAGGCTCCTATCTCAGCATGATGCTGCGACATTTAATAATATATTCTGTTTTATTTTTATTGTATATTTATTTCTGTATCTATCTATCCGTGACATCACTGCGAGCCCTATCAGAATACCAGCGCTGCGACATATTGTCGCTGCGCTTTCCATAATCGCTATGTGTTTTTTACACACTTTACAGGAGACGCAAAAAACGGATTTTCTCAAAAAATACCCAGATTATTCAAATAATTTACTTTTACTTTAATACATATTTAGCGTGTTTATAATGGAACTTTCGATGTATGAATGTCACATAGCTACATTCCGTAACTCTTTAAATATTGCATTTATCACATAGCTGTTTTTACAGTATGTGTGTATTGAAATAACGATTCAAACTGCATAACAAACCGAAAATCACGAAATAACACATAGCGACTTTTGCACGCGCAACGACGAGATGTAAGAAAACAATAATATATATAAATAATAAAAATTGTCCGCGTGTTTGTAACCGACGTAACATCAGTCACTTGTATTTTCTAGTGTCTGTGGTACTCTATGGTATCGTTGTGACAAGTAAAGAAACGCAGACGCCGACACCGGCAAAAAATTTTTTCAAACATTACGGCTGTTTATTGCTTCAACAATAAAGTCAATATCAGTATGAAAAGTGTTTTGTGGTAGTCAGTTAATATAACATTGATGCCTTTTTGAGGAGCTCGTGGCTAAGTATTACAACAGCCGCACGTTGATTCATTAGCTATGCTTGCCGGGGTTGGTCCGCGGATGGGTGATCACTGACCCTCTATATAGACTCCTCCGTGCCTCGGAAAGCACGTTAAGCCGTTCGTCCCGGCTGTCATTTGTGGATTCATGACAGTCGATACGAGTCGTCAGAAGCCCGAAAGTCTAACAACCAGTCTTACCAAGGGGTATCGTATTACCCAGTTGTGGAGGTCAGATAGGCAGTCGCTCCATATAAAATACTGGTATTCAGATGCATCCGGTTAGACTGGAAGCCGCCCCAACATTGTTCGGAAAAGGCTAGGCAGATTGATTTAGTAATATTATAAAGAGCACACGTAGCGAATTTTTTGTACTATCATTTTACAGGAGATAAAGTAATCTGGAAATCATAAATTGTTATCAAAAATCCCGGCTTAACGGCAATATAGTCATTATCATAATACTTTCTGAGTTCATGAACGGAAAATCGACTAAAAGTGACTGGCTTGTGGAGGACAGATAGGCAGTCGCTCCATGTAAAATACTGGTAACCAGATGCATCCGGTTATACTGGAAGCCGACCCAAATATAGTTGGGAAAAGGCTAGACAGATTGATATTGATGCCTTTTTTGTAATTTATTCTGTTTATTTTATCGCCTTATTTTTTATCTTCTTATATAAAGTTTCGTTTGCATGGACAATTTAATTGCATGGTTATAAATGGAATGCATAGATGATGACTTTAAACCGCGAACAGACACAGAGGCTTGCGACGAATGCCACAAGCTCAACAAATCGCCACATCGCCAATTAAATTTCCCGCGGTTTGTAGGTTGAGCACCCTCTCACTACAGCCTCTGCCGAAGCATACGTGGCATACCATTCGCGGTACATGTCTCGTTATATCATTACGTGGCTGTAAAAATGCCTTTATAAAATTATTATACGTCATATCTTACCTTGGTACGTGTAGAAAAAACCGGCCAAGAGCCTGTCGAACTACGAACAAATTTAACATTGTAGTTAAAAACATGTTCTACCATACATTCCCACTGCAAATGTAAATTTGAACGCACAATATTGGGATATTTACCATGTTATTTTAAGATCATAGACTTCTTATAGGTTTTCCTGTAATCTATAAGTATAGAACTATTTCCTGTATTAAAAAAAATATATATGCTCTGTAATTTTGGAGAGAAGGGGGCATATCACAGAGCAGACTTTTATCTGTTCTGTGGGGCATATCATATGTGTACCAAATTTCAACTAAATTGGTCCAGAATGTACTTCTGAGCCAATTTGGGTGTGATCGACGGACATACAGACAATCTCACGAGTGATCTTATAAAGGTTCCGTTTTTTCATTCGGACGTACGGAACCCTAAAAACTGATATACTTAGGTAAAAAATAAAGTGCTGAAGGGTCGTAGTAAGTTAAGTTCCAACGTAAAGTATGTGTGCTTATCAGCAGCTTAATATCGTAAAACTGAAGTGAGAAGGGAAGACATAATGGCCTAATATTTTATACCTACTTTCGCAGGTACTTTACCTCGATAAAGACGTAAATATCTCTTCAGGGTGAGAACATACACACATCAAAAGGGTCTACGGATCAAGTACGTTTTAGAGTATCGCCGCAATTGAGGATTATTATGTTTCTTCAAAACATAACATTTGATTTGAAGAAGCTGTCTTAAATTTTACCGATAATAAGCATAAAACGTACTTACGGGTGCCAAAAGTTACCTGTGGGCCTTTCACTGAAGCAGGAATCGCGGCTGCGGGCTCGATCTGTCACTCATGACAAGTGTCAATCATAGCGTCTAAAAATTTTGCCGCCAACGTACGGAAAATTTTTCTTTCGATAATTTTCTTTAAAGAAAATTGTAAAGTTTCAGAAAAAACTTATAGAAAGTGAATAATAGTGCTTGTGGTAAGTGATATATAGTGTTACGCTGATAGTTGAGCCAGCGAAATGCCGAAATGGAGATCGAAAGGTCACATTAAATCTAAATTGTCACCGGTGCCTGCGGATTCTCCTAAGTGCGATAGTGGTGAAGAATGCTCTTTATCCTCGGAGGAAGAAGGCACCTATTCCCACTGCCGAACAACGGCAAAGAGATCGAAACGATTTCCTGTAAGTCGGGCCCACGCATTTACAATTGAACGAGTAGACAAGTAAGTGTTAAATCTGTTAACAATGACACAATTTCTACATTATATCACTAATCTTACTCAGAAACACTATCAACAAACTTCTAAATTGCTTCTTGCTAGTATCTACTTCAGAAGCGCATTGTTGTTTTCTAAACAATCCGGACATGTCTAAAGAGACTTGAAACACTACAACTTAAAGGTTTCAGTGTAAAATATTGTGATTAGGTAATTCCTAACGCAAATACAGATTGTCTTGAGGAGGCAAAACTACTCAAGCAGTTTTATTTTTATTTTGACATCCCATCTTATAAAACAATCCGTTATAAGAAGACCTGTAGGTATGCTCACCCAGCCCATGTGTTTCACACACTGAATTAGAAGTAAATGAGTACTTATGCCACTAAATAAAACTAAAGACTATTTAGCCCCTGCGGAGGGGGTTTTGGCTGGGATCTCTAATATAGGTCTAGTGCAGATGGAGCTAGCTGCTAAAGCAACGTCCACAGGGACTTGTTAATTGGGCAGCAACCTACCCACTGAGATAGTATCCTACTTTCCATTTTGGAAATAGTCCGGACACACCCATCCAGAAGTGTATTTAAATTAAAATAGAGTGCAATACTCTCATGTGGTATGCAGTTGTTACATTAAAGAGGTTCAGCACCTCTTATGAACTCTAATTTGCATTCAGAACATTAAAGTTACTAATTAAATATGACATTAAGTTCTATAACTATTAGGAAATACTAAATATTTAAACAACATTATAATTTATAATGTTAATACTGTATTTTTCTTTGCTGTATTTTGTAATAATTAAGAAAATCTTATAGTTATGGTCATCAGGACCTAGCTTGCTCTATCAAAATTAGAAATGGAACAAATACAGCCACTAAACAATTTAAAACTCACAATATGTATATTTAGTTAAAGCTGGTTTTATAAGAATTAGTTCTTTTATATTAAAAGACATGATAAACAGGATCATAGCAAGAATAACTAGGCCTAGATTCATATTGTTGACAAGATTCAGGCCGTCTAAAGAACCATGTAAAAAAGCTTGGGAATGATAAGATCCTAACAAGAAGTCGAATAAATAAATTAATAATATTCAGAACAATTCTATTTTTAGCAAATTCCACTTTCTATTGCTAAGTCAAAGACCGAAAATATTAATATTCAGAACAATTCTAGTTTCAGAAAATTCTGCAAATTTCTATTAAACGCAAAATATTAATCTATGTGGTTTTCTAATATTATGATATTATAATCAAATAGCCTATTGTTTATACTCAAGTAAGATGATGACAATTGAAAAGTAAAATGGAAGCAATGTTTTATTAATGAATGAAGGGTAGCTGTTCATGAAATAGTTCCCTTGTTAGGTCTTTTTGTTTATAATATAATACCAGCCTGTTACTGTCCCACTGCAGGGCAAAGGCCTCTTCTCATACAGAGAAGGCACCAGCATTGATCGCCATGCTTGCTCGGGACGGGTTGGCGATTTCAGACTTATATTAACTATAAGTCCAGGTTTCCTCACAGTATTTTCCTTCACCAATGTCAGTAATGTGCCAGATAAACTCAGAAAATACATATGAATTGAAAAAGTCACATTGGTACTTGCCTGAATTTGAAACCTCAACCTCATGCATGAGAGTCGAGGCCTTAACCACTGGGCCATCACAAAATTAGATTTTTGTTTGAATAGAGAATTTGCGAGCCTGTAAATTTTTTATTTCTATGTCTCAGAGACTGGAACTCCTAAAAAAGCTTGGATGAGAAGTAAATTTCCTAAGCAAATTCTAAATCTCAATCAGGATTTAGAAGATTTAGGCCTTTTTGTGTACTGATACTAGTCACAAGGCCCTGTCTGCAAAATAGTTGAAAAGGGCAGACCAAGAGAAATTAAAAAAGGTTGCTCCATTGGTTTGCCAAGAGTTAATGTGGTGGCCAAAGGCTATTGATAGACCACAGCTCAGTTCCTCTACACATGGTAAGGTAACCCACTTCCTGTCCACACATGCTGTGGAGGAAGGGTAAGCCCACATAAATGGGCCACTCTATACATCCAAGAGATGCTTTTAGTGATAATACCGCCCATTGTGTCACCGTATGTACAATTTCTACATTTATATCTGTAATTCGTATGGTGTAAATTATAAAGAGTATTCTACTCTTGTCAGGAACTTGACCAAACCAGAAAAAAAATGGCACTCGAATTTGCGAGAGATGTTTGCCATATACGCAGTAATAAGCAGCCACAAAAGCCAGTCTTCAGAGTGCAAATATTCTAGTAATTTAATTCATTCCGACAACAGACCATTTGTCGTACATTCAAGGATGAGCGAGGGATACATTTTCCTAGCTCTCCTGAACCTATCTTGCAAAACGACGAAGTTAGCTTAACATCACTCTGTCAGCGGTTTACCTCCCGGGGAGGTTAAGTGTTATAACGGCTTAGCCGACCGCTTTTAAGAACAGACCAGCCTGATTGGCTCCTGTTGCTCCAGGCCCCAGGCCTCGGAGGCCATGTTTCAAAGTGGGGCGTCCTCGACGTTTACGACCTTTTCGTGTAAGATAAGTCGGCCGTTGTGCGACAGTACGTCACATGGGACTCAAACGATGGCTTGGCAAGCTTCTGCGATGCTTCTACGATGCTTTTAGTCAGAGGTGACAGCATTGACTAGCATGGGTGTTCTCTCTTCGCCCAATTTAAGACCGAGTGTTCAGCCATCTGAACTCGGTAATGGGATGGGGACGTACTATATATAAATCGCCCCATACTAGACCCAGTACCAGTACAGGATCCATGTAAGAACCTCTTAGACCTGACAAGCTGCAACTCCTAGCTTGGAAAGTTGGGGGAGGGGGGCAGTCAGGTTGCAAGGGGCAGTGGTCGATAGAGGAACAAGGTACTTGCTAAAATTTATTTGGAGATAATCTATACTACTTACTTATAAAGCTCCTATTCAGAGGTGAATGTCATAGTGTAGATTGCATGGCATTAGCCCTTAATAACCTGATCGCATCTAAACAGATTTTGTCCATTTGTAAGTTTCAAAAGCATTACCCAGGCACCCATATGGGATAAAAAGATACCCCTTGCTTGGCGTAGATTTACATGCTTAACCTAATAATATAAGACATCTCACAACTTTCAAGATTTTGAATAATAGTATGGCCAAAATAGGGTTCAAAGACACTGACAATCAAGATGTTTACTTAAAAGCTACCATAATCCTTGTTGATTTTGGTTTGCAATAACAGGTGTGGTTAAGCTTGCCTTGAAAGACAACACTGCCTCTCCTTAGAATGGACTAGATTCATTTTTAAACAAACTAAGATTGAGGAGCCTCTAGGAAGTATAAGGTCTGTGGTAGCCTTCGGGAGGGGGAGGCTTGCTGGAAAATAGATTATCAGATGAAATGAAACTGGAAGAGCCGCTAGAGACAGAAAAATTACTTTCGTAAAGTAGTAAAAGAGAGGGCTACCTCTCAAGAGAATGTATAATGTACGAGTATGTATGTTGTCCGAAAAATAAAGAATTATTATTATTATAATGCTCAGGCTATTATGTTCCCACTGAGTGGACAAAGGGTCTCTCTGTGAGAGAGGAAGAGGATTTATTATATGATAATTTTTAATCCCCTAAGAAAATATTAAAATTATGTTTGTGTACATGATTCACATTTCAAGTTAATTTAATTAACAAATGATGAGACTTCATTTACATGCATCACCACTTGACTAACCTATTGACCATTTTAATAAAAGGTCCTAATTAAATTTCAGTTTCAACGAAATTTTAACTTTGTCATGTATGTATGACATTGAGTTTGTGTTTCCACATCTTTATAAAATTGCTTACTATGACATTCAAAAATGTCTGTACATTTGATTGATCTCATAATTTCCAAGTAAGTAACTAAACTTATATTAATTAAGGATATGAGTGATCCAATTTTCCTTTATTGATGAGATTATTATTCAGTTTAGTCCCATTGATTTTCTATTATCAGTATACTGTAGCCTTATAATTTATATTCACCTTAAATAAGGCAAATAAAAGGGTTCCGTTTTTCTTTTTGAGGTATGGAACCCTAAAAAATAAGTAGTTTATGTATATTTATAACAAGTTATTCCACAATGGAATCCAACCTGGAACATACCGTTAAAATGACCACTTAATAAGTCCATTAAAGTGAAGAACGTTAGCATTGACCTTCTCACCTTCATGACCTCAGAGAAAGCTGTTCTGAAAACTTAAATTCAATATCAGATATAATATTAATCCTATAAATCTGTTATGTTGTCAAATTACTTCCAAGTTATGATACGAACCCTAAAAGTTTTTCAATGAAATCTGCTTTCACAACTTGTAACTTCAATCATTTATATCTTTTAATAGTGCTAGGCAGGGTGACATAAAATATTTACGAATAGTAAAAAAAAGGAATAATTACTTAATTAGGGAAATTATTGAAATAGAAAACTATGATGTTTTGTTTCCAATAAAAGGTGAACAGAATACCTTAATATAATATGTTTGAATCAACGTCAATACATGTTTCATACGTACGACATGTTTTTGACAAGTCTTCTACAAGACTTGCTCAAAATTGCTCAATCACAAACTGAGAAATTATTTTTAAAAAAATCCAATAATTTAACGCACACTACGCACAGGACACGTTTTCTGAAGTAAGTATCTATCTAATAACTAAGTGCCTAAGTGGTTCATTATGATTATGTTGTGACACCCGGTCGATTCTGTAAAAAGATCAACGTGAAACTTAGATGAAGTGAGCGTGAAGTGAGCTGTCAATATTGCTAATCCCTAGCATCCTGCCGGTCGATTTGTGACAGTGACAGCTCACTTCACCTAAGTTTCACGTTGATATTTTTACAGAATCGACCGAAAGTTGTTCGAATTAAAACCGTGGAGGATCACGTGCTTCGAATAGCTAACTATTCGAAGCTTATTAACAAGGAACTAATAAACCTACTTAGATGGAGCCATAAGATAGGAATTACGGAATATGGCGTTTTATGTGAAGTGAGCAAGATGTAGGTTAATTTAATGTGTTTTATGTAGGTTGTGCTATAAATTGGGTTGCCGTTCTCTCAGTACTGTTATAAAACGATATTATTTTATTTATGATGGGGTCAAATGGGCGTAGCACAAACGCGTGAAGTAAACACATCGTAAGTTCTATCGATTCTTGTTGAAAATACAACTACTACTAGCTTTTTAAACTAAGCAACTGAAAGCTGAAAGCCATACGATTGAAATAGCAACATTTTGAGGACTTTACGGCAATAAGTAAAAGGATGAAGAGAGAAATATCGGCCCAAAGGGTTCCGTACAGTATTAAAATCGAGCAAAAAACGCAAAAAAAAAACACATTTCGTGCATGGTATCCCTTTAATTATTATTGTACTTAATTTTTATTATAGCGGCAATAGAAATACACAATCTGTGAAAATTTCAACTATCTATCTATTACGGTTCATGAGATACAGCCTGCTGACAGACAGACAGACGGACGGACAGCGGAGGCTTAGTAATCGGGTTTCATTTGGCACACTTCGGGTAGGAAATCCTAAAAATGGACCAGATCAGAGAGCCTAGACAAGTGGCAACTTTCGAAGCGTTTCGTATTTTTATAACGACTTTGAACAGGATTTACATTTAAAGGTTATGTCAATCTAGAATATTTTTGACTTTTCCACCATCGTTTTCGCGGGGTATTCCTCGAAGCGCACAAACTTTGAAAAGCACCAAATATAGCGCACCAACAGTATTGCTCGAAACGCACCATTCAGGTGCGCTAACAAAATCAAATTAAAAATATTATAATTTTATTCCTCGAAACCCACCAACGATGAAACATAGAGAAGACTACGTTTCAAATTTGGTGCGCTTGGAGAAATACCCGTTTTCGCTGATAGAATGTCACTTTGACACCAGTTGGTCGATTCTGTAAAAATATCAACGTGAAACTTTGATGAAGTGAGCTGTCACTGTCACAAATCAACCGGCAGGATGCAAGGGATGAACACTATTGACAGCTCACTTCACGCTCACTTCACCTGAGTTTCACAGTGATATTTTTACAGAATCGACCGGTTGAACGGGCGCTATTTTGCATGAAAATGAATAGTTTATTCACACAGATCAATTTTGACCGTTAAAATCAACCATATGCGCGATATCGACCACATCAAGGCCACGACGTACCAGAGAGACCGCGGACTAGCGACCGGTCACATTGCAAACGCAACGATCTGTCTACAAATAAGAGCCACAACGTAACCACATCGCAACTACTACATAACTTTTAGCTTCGCCGAAGTCTCGTAGAAATCAGATACACGTGTAATTTAATACCGCAACTCTCATAGAATCATAAATCTTGACAAATTCAAGAAAGCGTCCTTAATTAAGTAATAAATTTCCGTACTGTCGCTGGCAAACATTGAATAATTTAGTAATACTTATTTACTACGGTTAAATTCAAGGTCGCTCAATGCGCTATGGTGCGGGTTAAGCTCGGAGTTTCTTTGAAGGATACAGTCAGAAATTAAGTTTGTCCCTTGCTGTCCTCCCCCAGTGACGCCCTAAGCTGAGGTCCGTACCCCACAGGGGGTGCCCTTAGCGTGTAACCAGTTAGTTTCTAAGTTTTATGCCCCGTCTGGAGGCCTTAATTTATCGAGGCAACCACAGGAAAGTCCGGTTAAGCAGCCGACAACCTCCTACACCTGTAAGATGACATTAACAAAAAAAACAAAAGCATTTGCTGTTATACATACTCGTATCTTCAACAAAAGCAATTTACCACTCAACTTTTCACTTTAGTAGTTACGTATACAGTTTATACAATACTTGTATGAACCTTTAAGTTAGCGACTGTACACATCGCGCGGGGCGCGCGGGGGGGTCTCCCTTGTTTTACCGAAAAGAAATTGCCAAATTATCACTTCCCAAACAAATTTTCGCATAATTTCATTTGCCAAATTATTACTTACCAAAAAATCTCTTTACAAATAATTGTTACGAAAACCTATGTTTGGCAAGTGAACGATTGAACAATAACTTGTTCACCAACTAGTACTTTTACTATTTTTTATCTAGTCAAATATTTCAGTTGGTATAACATATTTTACGCAAAATTAAATAAGCCAAATATTTGGTGTCGTCAATTTTAAACTTACCATTTCTGTTTAGTCGATTGCGTAGCCAATGACAAAAATTTTGCATCTATATGTTAGTTGCACAGATTATACAAATTAAATTACAATGTGTAAATAAGTGGGTAGATGGTAAATCATAAATGTCGCGCGATGTGCTTTTTCCACTTGGGACAAATTCTAAACAGGTAATAATAATGTTATTATAATTATATTATTTCTCTCGATAGCCTCCTAAAAATAAACTCTTTTTTCCATATTTTTTTCTATATAATCTAGTCGTTTCTGGCACTCGCCGGCCGCTGCCGCGGCACCGCTCGCTACGCTCGCTCGGCTCGTGCGTAGGTGGTCACAGTTTTAACCTAACCTAACCTAACCATTAAAAAAAAATTAATAACCTACTGTAACTAGTTCCATAAATATCCTAATGTCTAGTAACCATAAATTTGACTTGTTTCAGACAAATTCAAGCACATAAGCTTACAAAGAAATACGCAAATGACATCAAATTTAACAAACAAGTAAAATGTTTATTGGCTTTAAGTTATTTGCCACAAAATGAAATTATTCTATATTTTAACAAGCTAATAGAAGGTATAGAAGATTCTGATTGGAAGCAAATCGCGAATTGGTTTGAAGAAAATTATGTTAGCGGATCATGGAACACGCAACCGAAGTATAAGTATCCACCAAGCTTTTGGAGTTGCCATGTTGTAAACGAAAGACAAATACCTAGAACTTCAAACTCAGCTGAGGCGTGGCATCGTAGAATAAACATTCTCATTGATAAACACCACCCTGGAGTGTATCGCTTAATTAAAGAATTAATAAATGAAGTTTCTTCAAATTTAGCTGACATTGAGATTATACTATCAGGTGAACCGCCACAAAAAAAGAAAAAAAAACATATGGATAAAGACGACAGAATTAATCGAGTGCAGAACTCGATTAATTCTGTCGACACAAGTCTGAATACTCCGAAATAAATCTGCTAATGTCCATTGCAAAAAATTTAAAATTGTAAGTTACAAATATTTTGTACTAGCTTTTGCTATTTTGTACTCGCGTTAATAAATGATTACCTATATTAAAATAAAATTGCATTTTTAATTATACAATTCCCAAAAAAATCTTATTTTTGCCTATATATTTTTTGTCATAACAAATCATTTGACTAAACGTTTATTGTCTAAATATTGTTTGCTGTAATAAATCATTTGATTAAAGACCAAAAGCCTTAATGACATTATCCTTGGTAACAATCTGCCAAGTAAACATTTGACCAAATGAAAATGTGCGTACTAAAATTATTCCAAATATTACATTGGTATAAAAAAAGGTTGCTAAAATTTGTTTGGGTAATGAAAATTTGGCAAAATCTTTTCGGCAAAACGGCAGGATCCCCGCGCGGGGACCTTAGCGGTTAAGGTGGCCCCTTGTATATTTATTACCAATATTAGCTAGCACAAAATGAGACGCTAAGGTAACTTGACGAAACCTTTAGCTACATTGAAATTCAGAACATGCTGTATGTATCGTTGTCGCTCCGTGTCAATTGAATGCGCTCTATTAGTGATAGGGCAACACAGTGCAACACAGGGCAACACAGGGCCAACACAGGGCAACGCAGGGGAAGCAATAAATATATTGAGTATATATTTGACGTTATTATTATTTGCAAACAAATAACGGCTCCTGCAAACAGGCGCGACGCGACTCTAATAAAACAATTTCAAAGAAAACTTCACGCTACAACAATTACCAGTGTCGCGTCGCGCCTGTTTGCAGAAGCCTTAACATTGGCATTCAATGTGGTAATACTGCCAGTTTACCTAGTAATGTACCTATATGAAATAAAGCTAGTACTAATAACTAATTGATTCATGTTGTATTACATGATTAACTATAAGGCACGATGACAAATATTCAGTGGTGTATATAATTGCGTAAAAGGGCCACCAACTACCTAATCAGCTTAGTAAGATTACCTGATGAAAATATTGAACTATTTTCGGATAAAACCTTTGCCCATACAAAATCATTCTCAGAATTGTAGCAATATAACTGGTATTTACCTCGCACCTTTTGTAATTTTTCTCACTTCGTTAGATACAACAAGTCGAACCATAAATAAAAATACCTTTCGGTATTTTCATGAATATAATAGGTAAGTACCATAAAAGAAGTTCATAACTAACCACCGTAAGGACTATTCTTACTTGCAGCGCTCGGCGGTTATAGAACCGGGCCGGTTACAGATGTGGTCATCGTGTTCACGGGATTTTGTTTTCAAACTGCTTAGATATGATATTCTTCGATAGTACATGACTACAAGACTAGACGAAAAGTTATTTATCGATGTAGCCATTATTATAACAAAATATGTCAGATTTTGTAAAAATAATGAGTATTTTGTTACCAACTTTTTTGAAATTGAAACTAGGTTACAATATTCGTAGAATTTATGAACGGTCTTTTAATATTACTCAACAAAGTAATTTTTATAAAGAGTTGCCAAAGTGATTAACTTCTTTCGCTTTATTCAAGCAAATAACTACATTTCATTTTTATAAAAGTGCTCGCGAATTGTAAAGTTGTTTGTTTTTATTTTAACACGACTGAAGACTCTCGCAGAAAATTTCCGTGAAGTTGTCATAGAAATTGGAAGGGAAGAAGTAAATTTATTTTGTTCATTTTAAAATGTTTTACAGTATTTAACAAACTCAAACTCAAAGCATTTATTTCAAATAAACCAATTACAGGCACTTTTGAATTGTCAAGGGGGTCGGTCAGTCAGAAAGATGAAGCTAGATGCCCATTCCAGAGCGTAGTAGGTACCTATGGAGAAGAACGGGCAAGAAACTCCACGGATACTCTTTTAAATCATGATATGGTTACAAAATATTGGTTACATCATTCATGTTGAAGTTATGCATGTGAGAACGACAAAACAACGACGCAAACAACACAAAGCAAAAATAACACAAATAACTATTTACACTAGGTACTAAATACAATGACTAAATAACTATACAAATATTGGGTTCGGGAACCTATGAAATCTGCGTTTTTTTCTTACAAATAGAGAACCTTGTCACTTCTATGATTTAAAATATTCATCAATTGCTTGGTATTATATCGAATAATAACCATCATAGACAACTACCAATAGTAAAAAAACCTTATTACTTATAGTATTCTAAACATAAAAAATACCTTAAAATTGACTCCTCGTTTTCTTAGCAGAAATGACCACTATTTGTTTTAACTTAGCCAAAACTTATTTTTGTCGCTTAGGTAATCTAAGTGGCATATTAGGTTATCTTAGTTTTTAAACATTAGTGCATAAAAGTTTTAAAACATTAGTGTTCATGGTTGTTATATAAATTAAGAAAATGTTAGTATGAAAAATACAAGTTCTTCAAAATTCTCCATACAAAACGCTGTTTTCCTAGGTGGGGACTATATACAAAAGGAAAGTAGGTAAGTAAGTTCTTTTTATATGCTAAACTAGTTTAGAGTTGATCCAAACGCGCTTCGAACGAATAAGGGTGGCTTAGGCTAAGCAGATTGATCCTAACGTACTTCGGACGAAATAATTTGACATAGGATAATCTATTTTATCCTAAAATCTGGCTTGGTCTATAATATATTATAGCGTATCTTTATAAACTAGCCGCCCAGAGGTCGAAATTCGACCATAATTCATTTAAATGTCATAAATGTCATGATTCTAAGGTAGCCATCTTGTGTCAAACGCATGATAGTCTGTGTAATGTTTTTTTTATTAATTTAATTTATTTCTTATGTATATTATATAAAAATATTAGTTTTCTGCACTCCTTCTCCATATAAACTTTAACTGTGCTAAATTTCACACTCCTCCCTCCGTCCGCGTACTTTTCGAAAAAAGGGGTACAAAGATTTTCTTCACGTATTAATATAATAATTATAAATTAACTGTTGTTCTTCTAAACCACGCAACAGATTTTGATGAGGTTTTCACCATCGTTTAGAGAATTTATTCCGGAAGGTTTATGTGTATAATACGTTAATATTAAAATTACATATACGAATAAATTCGATGTTTCGTCAAGTCATAAAAACCGTGCGAAGCAGAGGCGGGTCGCTAGTATTTAATATTATAATCCGTTTGAAATAATCTGAAGTAAAGCCCAAACCGGTAAAAATATTCATATGTTTGAATGACCCCACAAAATGTGCAAATAATTATCATCAATGAATAGCTATACATCGGGTGGCCAAAATCAATAGGAAAACCTACGTCATATAATATTGGCCTGACATCCTGCTACACCACAAAAATTCTGCTTGTTCAATTTTATAGATTTGCTTCTAGTTGGTATATAGTGGCTTCGGCCGCAATATTAACGTACTAGCCGTTCACTTCGAGTTGGCCGTCATCGACCGATAAAACGACATATCTACTACTAATGTTAACAAAAAATAATTGTTTTTTTTTACTCTCACCATTTTATAATTTATAAAACGAATTTAAAACAGTTTGTGATCTATGCACGGATAAGTTAAAAAGGTGGCGGTGCGGAGGAGCACGGGCGGGAGGAAACGGCCAACTCGAAGTGAACGGCGGTCTTAACACCCTCACACAACACTTAATATGGCGAGACTGACCATACCGCCACGTGTGCACCTCTGCATATCCCTTCTGGGAATACAGGCGTGATGCTATGTTATGTTGAGGCGAAAATAAATGTTAACCGCACGTACATATATTGTATACAGTGTATTAGGTTAATTGATTTGATTTGTGTTTAAAATTTATTTATTTTAACATAAACAGATAAATGACATTGAGAAGGCCAATTCTCGTACTTAATTTAAAAAATATTCACATTCTAGTCTCAATCTGTCAAACTTGTCAAAAATGTTGGTAAATTGATTGTATTTTTGACAGATTGCGAATGAGATGCGAAAGCGAATTTTCTTAAATATTACGGGAATTGCCCCTCAGATCTTATTCTAAAGCTTTAAATAGTATGATTAGGTGTTTGTGCAGACTATGGCGCCTAAAAATGATGTAATGTATAATTAAGGTTAATTGAGTGAAAAACTAAGAGAGCTAGAGTTTAGTCATCAAGAAAATGAACAAGTTTTGCTTTGGGGCCAATACGTACTGAACACGAAAAAAAAAGCTGCTCCATATATTCATGTTCATGTATCTCGACAATATATTAGAAACAGCTTTTTTCTTCATATTTCAGAGTTCGTTATCATCATCATCATTTCAGCCAAAAGACGTCCACTGCTGAACATAGGCCCCCCCAAGCACAGCCACTTCGACCAATTCTGTGCTTCCCGCATCCAGTGGATTCCAGAATTGGTCACATAGTAACAATTGTTCATTTTCATAAAATATTACTCTCTTGCGCTGTATAATAAATACTAGCTGCCATTAAAAGACTCATAATTACCGGAGCGATCAATTTGAACGGTTCGGGCGGAATATATTGCTGGCCATCTGACCGTTATCGTAGCGTTCACAGCATCGTCAACCGACC
This sequence comes from Agrochola circellaris, assembly GCA_914767755.1. Classification (NCBI taxonomy): domain Eukaryota; kingdom Metazoa; phylum Arthropoda; class Insecta; order Lepidoptera; family Noctuidae; genus Agrochola; species Agrochola circellaris. The sequence continues at coordinate 4,354,495 of OU611853.1, forward strand.
AAATATTAATTTGATTATTTCGCATTATTTGACACTATGCTAGAGGCGGTAGATTTCCAACTGAATTCCGTTTAGCTGAGAGATAATGTAAATTCGGTTTCGTGAATGTATTTTGAACGGTTCGATAAACAATACAAATAAATACACAACAATCAGAAAAATTGTAATTAAATCGAATAATGACTGTTGTGATTGGAAAACCAAAAGACAATAGTCAATCAAATACTTTGTCATGATTTTGCAACAGGTTAAATTAAAAACTTGTTTTTTGTTGCTGACAGATTTATTTATCCAAAACTTTATTTTACAATTTGTGCCTGCAAAACGCGAGTATTTTTATTTCAGGGAAACTAAAAACTCAAACTCAAAGCATTTATTTTAATTAAACCATTTACAGGCACTTTTAGCGCAGAAGAACGGGCAAGAAACTACAAGGAAACGCTTTTAAATAAAAAAAATTGTTACAAAATATTGGTTACATCATTCATGTTGAAATTATATATGTGAGAACAATGTAGAAAGACGTGCACGTTAAACGCGTCCGTAATAAAAAGATTTCAAAAAAGAACAATTCAAAAATTAAAATAAGCCAAAATAAGCAGCTAAGAGATGACCGGTCCCAACTGACGGCGCCCGTTCACGAACTTGACGCATGGATCAGCACCATTCAGCTCAACCATTTTGAAGGGAGCTAAATGATCCAACACACGCGCCGCCATCAGTGATACATCTGAGTGAGCATGACATACTCATTCTCTTAAGGACCTACTCTCTTAAGGTGAGTATCTTATCTACATACTCACCGTGAGCATTCCCTTCGCAAATATATTTTGTAATCATTTTTTGCGTGAGCATTGAAGCGACGACCGTTTATTCGCAAAACGAACAGTTGGGCGAGTACGTGAATCCGATCTCGAAAAATTTAGTCTCAAGAAGCTGCTCAGGAACAAATGTTCGTTTCGCGAATTAATGTTCGTTGTATAACAAAAGCGCGCGTAACGAATGTAAGCAAAGTAAACTGAAGCGAATGCTCGCGCTGAGTACCGTCCTTAATTATTAACCCAAGATAATTCCACTTTCTGTCGAGAGCTAGAAACCACAAAGAACACGTAATATGGAGGCTGTGCTCTAGTTCTGTCATTAAGTAAGACAGAGGCTCTCGTGAGCGTGTCGGTAAGTTCAAGCCGCAAATTATTTAGTTTTACATATAAATGGGTCTTGTCTAGCAAAATTACTGTACGACAAAAGCTACGATAAATGAGAAAATGATTATCTCTCTCATCTGCCTCCGTTAATATTTCGTACATAGTTTAAATAATTTAGATGGAATTTAGCACAATGTAGAGGGAACTTGGTATCTTAAAAAGGATAAAGGGATTTTTCATCTCGGAAAACTGATTGGCATCATAACTTGAGAATTAGGGTTTTCATGAAAATTCACGCCACCATTTGGCGCCACTTGAAGAGGTCTTCCATTTAGACAATGCATATAAAATATATGGTGAATAAAATGAATGATGAACGAATGAATTAAATGAAAGTTTCACCATTCAGTTAATTCATTAATTCATCATTCATGCTCGATTCTTATAAACAATAACGAATCGTTTTGCTATACCAATGGTAACATTTTTTATTCCCAAACTGGACATATAAATAGATTCATAAGCTAATTTTACCTACATATGATAGTTACTTCCATATGGAAGGGTCAACTATGCAAAGGTCTTTGCTTCATTATTGGTAAAGATACAAGATTCTTCATTTTAACCAGTAACGGTCCGTAAATGATAAGAATCGGCCATCAGTCTCGACCAAAGAAAATATAGTCGCTTAAAGGTGCCCGGACCTGACATCTGAGTGCTGCCACCTAGTGAACGTCATGTTAGAAGACCCCCATTATTGTTTATCTAGCTGAATGTACTAGATATTTATCCAAAGTCTGAGAACGCAGTTCCGAATTATTAATCTAAAAGTTACGGGTGTTTTTTTTAAGAACGTTTTCCTATAACTGCAACGGTGCCCTTCAGGCGCCATCTCAAATTACCACACTGTTTATCATCTCGGATTCACCTCTACAACTGCAACATTCGAATTTTGAAGTGTTATTTAGAGAACAAGCCCCTTTTCACACACGCCAGCTGCCGGATAGACGGATCAGAGTATGTGTCCAGTATACGTGTAAAGCTTCCACATATACTGTAACAGTTCACCATAACGGTGCCCAATGACGACGACCGAAACGTGTGAAAAAGCAATCACACTATGATCCTATGTGTAAAACACTGTGTTCACAACTTCGCGCGATGCGAGTTGCGTCAAGCGACACACGCGCGTGTCACTTGTTTTCGTTCGTCGCTCCGCATTGCATGTCGTGTCGTGGTGACTCGTCGCGTGCTCTAAACAACTTCGGTTTGTTTTCTCCACAGTCGATGTCGCAAAACGCGTGTCGCTTGAGCCTATAGCTTATAGCCACGGGATAAGACATGGGTCAGATTACATTACAACTCATTTCTGAATGGTAACCTTAGGTAACTTACATTACCTTTAGAGGAAAAAGTCTCATTTTCATTGTATAGGGTCGAAAAGAGGTAGGATTTTTTTTTCTGCGTATACTTAACAAACTTGTTGTACTGAAATAAATAAACAAGTGAAACTTCTATGACCAAAATAGAAGATTAAAATAATTTAAAGTGCTCTATGTGCCTCAAGAAATGTCACGTAGATTTCAAGCAATTTTAAAACGTTCAAAAGCCATTTACGTGACAAGATGTGGCGCGATTATCAATTTACTATTCAACAAAAATATTGAATCAAAATGCGAAGCAATTTATTGTCTATTTATTCAAAAATCAGTTGTGTAATCGAAAATAAAAACAACCAAGTTGCATTGATTAATTAAAATACCAACGTACGTTGATATTTAATACAGATACTCTGGATTGGAACTCAATGTAAAAGGTTAGTTTACCATTAATTAGTAGGTATAGTTTTTTTATTTTTATATGTTTTTGTATCCATTCAATCTGAGAAATATTTTCAATGTTCCAGTTTAAGGACCGACTATTGATGTCGGGACGTTGTATACAATGTCGCCCATGTCCCCGCCTCTAAGCGCTACGCTTGGGTTTTCCGTGATGCCGTTGGAGGCTTTTCGGGACCCGTGTTGTGGTGGTCCACAATGCATCCGACATGCGGCAAATGTGTCCGGCCCAGCCCCACTTGAGCTTGGCTGCTTTTCAAATGTGTTTTTAATTAACGAAAAAGAGAAGAAGGTACATAAGTCGCGAGACGAATATTTTTTGCGTGACATCAGTGTGATGCGTAGTTCGCATGTGGTGTTGTAGATAATACAGAAATCAGAGACTCACCCAATAAAGCCATAAAGAAGCCGTAGAGAACACACAAGGTCTTCCCGAAGATCCATCGATGGAAGAGTGCTGATATGAGGGTGAAGGGGTTGCCCAGGACAGACACCGAGAAGTCTGAGCACACCAGGTTGAACAGGATAATGTTTAGCGGTGTCCATAACTGGAACAAAATAAATAAAATCGTATTATTAAGCTTCTAGGTCTACACTTATTGTTTAGAAAGCAATAAAACACTGGCAATACTAATCCATAGGAATGTTTTTTGAAACTCCTAATATCCTTTCAAGTTAAAGTTCGCGAGCACATTCGTAAGAAGTTGGCAGTATCATCACAGCTTAAGTGTTTTCCCATTGTTTGTCTTATTTGTTTTAGTATATTCATGTATTTATTTGTGCTTATATTTATATATAAGTAGCTTTTTCTCGCGGTTTCGCTCGCGTGGAGGTCGGAAATAATCCCACGCCGGAAACGTAATAACGGGATAAAGAGTATTTGTGCTACTATCTGTGTGCCAAATTTTATCCAAATCCTATTTCATAATGATGAGTACAATGACCCCTTAACAGGTGTCGCATGAATTCAAATTCACCCTGTATAAATACATATTGGATTTATTAAGTAATATTATTGGTATTATAATACAATATTTAGGTATTTCTGTATGACCTTTTATGAATACATTATTTTTCGCTAATGATTGATTTGATTAATCCGGTTCCATTAAGCTGGAGAGCGTTTAGCAAAAATATCTAAAAAAAAAAAAATTACGTGTTTCACGTGATTTGATCCTTTTCTATCTTTAATTAATTAATGAGTTCATTAAGTGGCATAATATTTCCATATTCTCTGGAACTTTACAACAATATTAATTTTATTCATACCTCAAATAAACACACGATTAAAATTAGTTAAACCTACATTGGTGCCGATTCTCTTGTACACCGAACTAAACTAAGACTAAAATTACTTACTTTTGGCTATGAGAATCTTAGAGCTATTCTGCAAATAAAATTCTCTAAATTAAAAAATAATTTTGACACAACTAAAATCGAATTTGACAATCGCGAATCCACGTGGTACCCGTGGTTTTTTTTAGAGCCGGAGGCGCGCATGGGGTGTACACTCGACGTGTTTTATATGGAATATTTCATTTTTTGTATGGAAAATATGAAAAAATATTACCTACATGTAGAGTGTTAGGTGTTTAGGGGTTTTATAAAGGGGGTCGAAATTTTCATTATTTTTGTGATAGGACGCACCATTTTCGAGATATAAGCAAAAGAAAAAATAAATACAGTATGTACTGTTTTTGCACGTGAAGTCGAGATGTTGGCGTGAATTTTAGTTCATGACAACTTATTTTACCCCACACCTTTTTAATCGCGATTAAAAATGGTTAGGTTTAGTCTGGTTTGGTCTTTTACAATCAAAATTTTAGGTGAAAAACGTCAAATTCTGAATAGCAAAATTGCCATTTTCACTAAACTAAAAACTCAGTACTATCTTAGTGCTGTCAAACTAAAATATAGTTAAGTTGTGTCACTTTAGTCTATTTCAGAATGGGAAATCGTCGTTTGACAGGATTAAACTAAATTTTAGTGATTTTTAGTTTAGTTTAGAGGCATTTGTGACAAGAGAATCGGCACCAATGTATCGTAATCTGACAAATGTGCCGAGACTTTTAAACTAATTAGGTAGTTACTAACATCGAAGGTCACAAGCCGTCTGCGATCTACAGCCAAATGCACCAAGTATTAGCTAATACCAGAAATTCCTGATAGTTACATACTTTGTTAATAAAAGTAAAAGTACCTAAAAGGTTGCTTCAAGTATTAAATACCTGAAAGTTACAAGTTCAGAATCAACTGGAGAATTTAATCGTTAAGCTTAATTGGCCTTATATATTATTTCCACCACTCAACTTGTTTATGAAAGCAAATATTCAGCTTAAAATGAAAAACAAACCAATAGGTAATACCGAATAATAATGTTGTTGTTATTAAACCAGAAAATTTTAGATTTCCCATTAATTACGTCTAGACAGGAACTTTAAAATAACTAGAAATATTTCTGTCAGATATTTATGCTTCCAGTGGGATGTTACATACTTTTGCAATAAGAGCAGTACTGATTGTGGTATAGAAGAAAACTCGAAACAGTGTCAATGTCAGATATTTTTGTTCTCAATGAGGTATCACATTTTTCTGAATTTAACTGATGCAGATGCAGATATTTATAACGCAAGACATGTCTGATATAATTGCATTCTAAGAGGTGACACATCTTTTTGAAGATGATGCAGCATCTTATATTTTGGCGTCGCCTGTCTCGTCAGGTAGTTTTGGTGTTCATTCGGTGTCACTCATTTGTGCTGTCACTTGTTTATGCCTTCCACAGTTAATGATCACATATATTTGCCGTCATCTAGATCACAGGTATGAATGGATGAATCATGAAATCAGATATTATTGCCAAGCTTTCCATAGTTATGTAGTATATACCTACATTTCAAGTGGCGTAAGGGACATTTAAATGTAAAATGTAGAATAGATAGACCGAGTTGCCATGCGGTGTTAAAAACATGAGCGTTCAGCACAATGCCTATATTTAGAGTGTTACATAAACAGCCAAGTTACCACTCATTTCCAGAAATCAAATTATATCGGTGACACGTGTCCCAGAGTGGTCACAACAGCTGTCTAAAAAACAGGGCTGTCTAAAAAAACATTGAGTAAATAATTATTCCATACTCTGAATGTGAAGGTTTGACACATTACCACGGTTCAACAGTTCAACAGTTCGACCAATGAAATCCGTGAAATATAAACTTTGAATGTATAAACGCCTACGTGTGTTGTTGGGCAGCATTTTCTTGAAGATAAACAATAGAGGCTCTATAATTTTACTCTTCTTGAAAACCTGATTTTCAAAAACCTAAGACATAAAATATCCCATTTTTCACTGAAATCCACCTTTTTAACCGACTTCTTAAAAAAGTAAGTTATGTAAAATATTAAATTATGCTTGTACAATTAAATATTTTTGTTTAATTAAATATTTTTTCAGTCGGTCAGAATAATTTGTTCTGGGATTTCACTGAAATCCGCGCTGTACAGGCATAAATTAATCTTTTACCCAGACCGATTAGTACCTACCTAACATATTTCAGTAAAATAAATTATCGTGTATTGCCCCTTTATTGCATTCAACTATGTTAATATTATATTCTACAAACTCCAATGAACTCTTTTCATTAGCGTACTTACTCAGACCAGCTAAAAACCCTAGCGACAAAAGACAGCGCTGCGAACAATACAGTGAAGCATGTCAGAACTACACCTCCGCTCTGTGCAGACACGCTCACATTTACAGAATACAAACAATGGATCACGTTGGACCATGCTCAACGTGCATTACTCCATTCATTGGTCCATCAACGCAGACAATTGATTGTCGAGCCATTATGATATAATAAATGAAATTGGTTTTGAATTCGGATCGTCATTGTCAGTAGGAACTGTCGATCCATTCTGTAAACATCTCACCGTGAAGTGAAGTGAGCTGTCCATAGTGTCAATCCCTAGCTTTAGGTGCAATGACAGCCGGTCGATTCTGTAAAAATCTCACCGTGAAAACTTAGGTGAAGTGAGCTTAAAGTGAGCTGTCAATGTTAGGGATTGACACTATTGACAGCTCACTTAACCTAAGTTTTCACGGTGAGATTTTTACAGAATAGCACTACAGCTCACATTAATCTCACTTCACCCAAGTTATCACGGTGAGATGTTTGCAGAATAGCACGGCTGTTTATTTGACGGTTGATGACTTGTCAAAAACATGTCGTGTATAAAAGATGACACGTCATCATAATCAATATCTTGCCCATATACCAATTTATTTGGGGTAGGCGCAACATGTCTTCTTCTTTCATACTTCTCTATTAGTCGTGTACAGAACATGTTTACCTTTTATAGCAGAACTTTTTATGTCAAAATATTATTTTGCATAACAACGGTTAGCATAATTTTCATTTCGCAGAAAATCGTTTGGCATACACTCATTTATCATACATTCAAAGCTAATACCCTACCCATAACTAACCACCAGGAGAATGTCCATTAACCATAATAATTCACTTATCTAAACTTATATCCAAACTAATATTACAAAGAGAAAAGATTTGATTTTTTGTATGTTTGTTTGTTACGCTTTCACGCTAATATGGCTTAACAGATTTGGATGAAATTTGGCAAGTTGATAGACCATGATCTGGGTTAGGACATAGGATACTTTTTAACTCGATATTTCCACGAGATCGAGACTTAGGCGGGGCGCAACTCGTACTTGTGACGCATATTTTCCCCCAAATTGTTATTTTTGTGTTTTGTTCTTTCTTTGCGTCATGTATACCGGTCAAATAAACATATTTTCTTTCTTTCTTTCTTTACTTAAATAATACCATTGTCTCAGTGCAGGGCAAAGGCCTCTTCTCATAAAGACAAGGCACGAAAATGCAAATTGAAAAATTCATATAGGTACTTGTCCGGATTTGAATCATCACGACGTTAGCAACGAAAATGACATAGAAAATAAATTTCAGCAAGTACTTATACACAAAAATTAACTAATAATATTTCCATAAACAGTCTGAACTATTATACAGACTGAAATTTACTAATCTACTAATAAACGTAATCCACGATAATCCGGCCGCCATATCGAAAAAAAATGATATTTAATATTTTTGTGAACAAGATTAAAAAGAATCGATATAGTTTGCCTAAATGAATAGAATAGAATATTTATTTGCGTAAAACATGGTATACAAGGGTGTTAAATACAAATTGAGGCACAAGCATGTTTACTAGGATAAAACATAGCATGCAAAATTTTAAAGACAAGTTAAGCAACAATTAAAAAAACAAAAAAACATCAATTTTTTTTGTCTATAAATTATTTTAAACTATAAAAACTATACTCGAGTAACCACTTATGAAATTTAAATTTAAATAATTTTGTATTTAAAGCTTTGAAATGCCTTGGTATTTTATTATAAATGCTCACACACATTGACAAGCAGTTACGACGTAGTATCATAGATAGAATACGTGGTTAAAATATTGCAAATGAATTAAATTTCTGCCTGTAAAGTATTTTGGTTCGTGGGTAAGTGGTGATATAATTTCGTATAAGTACTTTCCCACTTCTTGTTTCTATTGAAACTTAACTGAAGATACTCAAAAGGTCTTTTACCTAAAACTTATTGCTTTGATGAGTTTATGCTTGAAATACAATGGTATGTTTTGACGGAAGAAAAGTTTAGTCTTACAGAATTCTAGATAAAATTATGTTAGTGAGTCTAGAAGTTTATTTTGTTCGGTTGTTGTATCTATGAAAGAGTACTTTACTTCAAATGTCGATTTTATAGTCAGTTTAATATTTTGAATGTGATCGTTAATGGCGAAAGTATTATACAGGGTGGCAGGGACATCGATCCGAAGCCGGTTACCATGGGGTCGGTAGATGATTCTGAACCATTTGACCGCGTAGGTATTGCACTTTTCTATGAAACAGCAGATTTTTTTTTTAATAACCGACGAAAAATTTCAACGCTCGGGTTCAGAATCATCTACTGACCCCATGTTAACCGGCTTCGCGTCGATGTCCCTGACACCCTGTATAGATTTGCGCCCGGCGTTTCATCAGGTAGCAGAGTAGAAAAACTTTTAGTGCAGTGTGTCTTATAAGAAAAATGTCATATGTGAACGCGAGTGTAATACATTTAGGGATATTTTAGTATGATGTATAGGGTCCCCACCTATGAAATTGGCGTTTTTTTCTCACAAATAGAGAACCTTGTCACTTCTATGAATTAAAATATTCATCAATTGCTTGGTATTATATCGAATAATGACCATCATAGACAACTACCAATAGTAAAAAAAACCTTATTACTTATAGTTTATAAACATAAAAAATACCTTAAAAATGACTCCTCATTTTGTTAGCAGAAATGACCACTATTTGTTTTAACTTAGCCAAAACTTATTTTTGTCGCTTAATCTAGTGGCATATTACGTTATCTTAGTTTTTAAACATTAGTGCATAAAAGTTTTAAAACATTAGTGTTCATGGTTATTATATAAATTAAGAAAATGGTAGTATGAAAAAAGCAACTTCTTTAAAATTCTCCATACAAAACGCTGATTTCATAGGTGGGGACCTAATATTTTCGATTGATCATGATCAGTTTTAACGATCACACGCATGACATGATAAATTATGAGCGCGTGTACTTTGACGATATTATCATAATATGTGTTGTGTGTCCATTATATAGAATTAAATTTTGTAACACATTAAGATGTAATATGTGGTGGTGTAAGGTGTAGTATTCTCTTCACAAATTAATTATTTTGAATAAACAGTTCAAGGCTGTTCATAATGACATTCTATGCGGCAGGCCTTTATACAAAGTGACACGTATTCCAGATGACTGCGGTGACACTTGACACACCCCTGATAAACAAATGACATATTCTAAACGCGTGGGATTTATAATAATAGAGTGGATATCATTACTAGTACAATTACCGTGATTTATGTTTTGTTAGGCTCAAAGAGCGAAAGCACTCATAGGCCGTTGGTGGCCTGGCTTGTAAGGTATTATTAACCGGAGTTAATCTAAGAAAACCCATAACACGTACTGAACTTTTTTAAGATGCGATACCAACTGGTAAAATCAAAAATACTTTTATGATGGATACAAAACTAAGTGTTATTATATAATTATAGTATACATATATCCCTGAAGACTTTAATTTTGAATATCTGGACCTATTGGATACCAGCTTAATAATTACGTGAGACCACTAAAGAGACCCACTCTTTCGGCCTTTGACTAAAGGCTATTAAGCTGGTAAAACTTCAAACAAAAAGAAGCCTTTAAAAAAAACGAACTAAATTCAAAAGTCATTTATTCAAACTAGGCTGAGAATCAGCACTTTTCGAACGTCAAAATTACATAAGACAGTCCCCCAAAAACGCCCACCCTTCACCACTTCCTAGTGCTTAAGCTGGGAAGAAGAAGTGGCGCAACAAACTCCCCAGCAGCACAGCTGTCTGTTCAGTTGGAAAAACATGATTCTATATAATAATGCTTTAATGCAAAAAATATTTACATTAGCACAAATTGCAATTAACTCATAAAATAAAAACATTTTAATGAGTAGATAATGTGAACAATAAATGAAAACAAAATTTAAAATAAATTGACTTACAGTCAAATAAAATAATCCAAACGATTATACGAGTATGAGCTCATATAGTATCACGTAGTCTTTGATTCTAAAAACACTTGTTTGTTGCTTGGGGGGGATACATTGGAGTAGCTTTAGTCCCAAGCCTTTTTGTCGTCTAAAGACCTTCTGAAGACTATCATAGTGTAGGTAGTCTCACAGAATAGATGGTCTTAAGAAGTATTTTTTAATTATTGTCGTTTTACTTCGATCGCACAGACACAATGAATTTTCATGCGGTTTCCACTAGAAAGTTATGTGTATAAAACATAAAAATGTTACTTATATAAAGCAGAAATATCGATAGTTTAACATGTTGCTATTGCACCCGTGCGAAGCAGAGACTGGTCGCTAGCACAGTGCACCTAGATACATCAATCAAGCTATACATTTCCAGTATAGGCTGACCTCTTATTGTTCGGAAATCCTATACAATGCGAGATCAGCTTATACTGGAAATTTATAGCTTTATATGTAGCCGTGTGAACAATAAATACTGTGTCGCATAAAATACCGCCACAAATACCTTCACTCACGTATTTAAAACACGATAAGCCCTTTGGCTTCGCCGGTGTTGATAAATACCAATGTTCTTCACTGGATTACTTTATTTGATAACAAGCGTTTGCTTCAAATGATTAACGTTTATTTGTTCTAATTGCTTCATTTGTACAAGCATCATAAGAACAAACACCGAAAATTGAGAAAACATACGAAATCTTACGCGAAATAAAAGCCACCTTTCTCATCCAATCAGTCGTACGTATAAAATATAGAAACAGACAACATTTTTGATTATTATATAATTCAGTATTTTCTTCCGTGTTTCAGATTGCAAATGAAGGTTTTTTAAACTGGATCGATTTATGTAAATGATTTTTTTTAGGTTCCAACATGATAATTTAAATGCAAATAAATGTATTTATTATATGTCATATTATACGGCGATGTAGTGCGGCCGGTATGTTTGCGGAAGCGCATACTGATGACTTTTACGCCATAATACGCAAGAGGACCGCCTCCATGAATGGCCGGCTGCGCACCGCCACCAACAGTCTCCTGAGCGTGTTTTCAGATCGGTGGGACTCCCCTCTGCTGCGCCACTGAGTGAGAATCCACACCAATTAGCGTTTTTAATTAATTTTTATTATTACTAACACTTAGTCTTTAAGTTATTTTGTATACTAACTTAATTCATTTTCATGTTTACTAACAATAGTCTTTAAGTTATCTTGTATACTAACACTATGGACGCATGTCTGAAATAAATTATTTGAATTTGAATTTGAATATACGCTAGACGTACACCTCTGCCTAACTATTCCCCGAAGATTTAAGCAGAGGTGTACCGTTACGGACACACTCACGGTGTGTGTAAATGTATTTATTCAGAATTAAAATAATATGTACGTAAATAATAGTAAAATTATACAAATAATAAAATTATATCCTAACATAACTAAAACTATTCACAAACTCCAATAATGTCGTCGAAAAATTCATCCGCATCGCTGTCGACTGGTAATGTACCCAAGAGACTGGCCGCATTGCCACGTTGTATGGCAATGCTTAAGCATTTTTACATGGCCAGAGGCTAACCTCTGGCCCTAGTAAAAGTAAATAAAATGTTGTAGGATTTCATTTTAGGTGTTTTGTGTTCGCAAAAATACGGAAGTAAGTATTTTGGGTGCACAGCATTTATAAGCGGGATATATTGATTGATTACAGGGAGGCTTCGGCGCGTATTTCTTCGTTAGTTTGATTGGTCTGGCAATCACGGTAAAGCTTTATTGGAGAGCGCAGTACTGATTTATCGAGCTTAAATAAACTCAATAAAGATATGGATTAAAACGACTGGCTAGTTAAACGTGACAACATCAACTTTAATTATTACAAAATAATAGACTGAAATGGCTTTCCTTGAATGAATAAAACCACACACACGTCTTGTAGAAAACTAATCATTACCCTACATTAAGAGTGTCTTAAACAAAAATATGTAATACGCAGTAAGTAATGAACGTAAACGAAGCAATGGAGTGTGTAAGTATCGTGGCAGGTGGCGTTGTAGTTTCTACCTACCCCATTGGGAATAAAGCGTGAGTATATGTATGTAATAAAGGTTTATTGAATATAAGTTTCTGAATAACTATAATTACAGATTTTACCCTCCCTAAGTAAATCCAGACCATTGTAAATTTTAGTTAGTTTGCTCAAATAGTGTTCATCGTAGAGATTATGGTAATTAATTCAGCTTCTGAGTCGGGTGTTTTCCGGCTGATATGGTAACGAGAAGGCTTAGTTTTTGCTCGATTAAACTATTTCATACCACTTGATTAGTTCAAGAACAACATAACATTTTGGTAATTTGAAACGTATCGCACCAATTAGTTACCTACTTGGATTGTGCCCAGTTGATGGCAATAGGCTCGCCTCCAATTACATGGGACTTAAACATAACTGGCGCAATGCGGGTGCACTATAGGTACACCACTGCTTAAACCTTCGGGGATTATAGGTGTGATGTTATGATATGTTGACAAGCGTATAATAACGCCTGATATTAAGTAAAGGTAAGTAAGCCTTATTTGAAGTTCGAAATGATATTCATATTTTGTATATACTTAATAATAATTTTGGAGCCTCAATCTCTCAAGATTTGTTTTTTCTGTAAATTGCTTGAAGATAAACAGACAATTTCATCATGATGTGAGTATTATCCGTACATATTTAGAGAAAAGTATAATTTATTTGAAGCATTGAAGGTTAGCAGCGAAATAAATTATAATTTACTCGACAAAGATGTAATAGCTCCCTTTTTCTGTATTAAAATTTTCCATAAGAAATTCGTTGCCTAGGCTCATCGCACTTACATAAAAACAAAAGAAAAAACACGGACAAATAATTTTCCAAACTTACTGAAGGATAAATGGAAAAAATCGACATATAACGTCGGACATTGCTTTCTGCTCGAGAGGACACTCTGTTACGGCCTACTAAATTAGAAGCATACGTCAATATTCTATATATGTATATTGGATCTTTCTTTGGAATATTGACTGAATATGTTGGAGCATCTGCTGTCGGATCCCTAAACTGTCTATCATAGTATTAAGTTTGACCGGCTGGTTCAACTCAGTTTTCAAATGAAACAGTCTTAGATCTTAAACTGAGTGATCAATTCGTCAGATGTATGCAGTAATCTGATTGTAACGCTTCTTCGGGCTGTACTGATAGTTCAATGAAGGCTATTTTCAATTCCCACTCTGATTGTATTCACTAACTGTAATGTGGCCTTGCATGTGGGATCCAGCTGCGATTAATTTCAATGTATTATCAGATATCCGGACAAATCTAAATGTAGCATAGCTTTTATTGTTATGGTGTGGTAGTAATGGAGTTTATATATTTCCTTTTCTTTTTTTTTAGTTTGGTTAGTTAGTTACCAACCTGGTGTCCAGAGTTTTTATGCCGCCCATGGGCCTCTGACTTTGCTTCACATGCCATCGAGAAATATATCTGAGGCATCCCGGTTTCCTTACGACATTTTCTTCACCGTTATAATCAAGTGATAATTATACAATACGCACAACATGAATCCGAAAAGTCACAGGTGCGTGTCTTGAGTTCTAACTCGAGACCTATGACTTGGCAGTCCACGGTCACACCACTAGGCTATCACTGCTGCTATATATGACATTTTAAGTAAAGGAATTAAAAAAAAATGAGTTGCTGAGTTCTCAAAATATCGTGAGAAAAGTTGAGTTGAGTATGAATGTAAGGCTATAAGGATAGGGGATGATTATCAAGGAGTTTTATCAAGCTCACGTCAATCATTCCGGGCACAAATCTAAACTCCGGGCTGCTACTCAGAAATCCCTGATGGAAATACCCAATAAAACTTCACCAACGAGACAGTCAATGACAATGATTGAATCCTTTTCAAATAAAGCAACCACAAACATCAATTCCCAGCAAAGATTGGAATCACGAACCCTCATATCTTCCGCCTTTAACTTTAAGGTTTTGTTTTATAAAGTGCCATTTGACTTCCTACTCACGTCCCAACATGTCGGAAATTCTATTTAAAAGATCTTCGTGAAGAGTTTCAGGCTCTTAGCAACCAAATCTAGGCTTAATGAAAGATCGAGTGAGAACAATGTGGTTTAGAAGTTGAAGTGGTATTGAAATGAATTTATTATTATTAAGGTGTGTCCAAACAAACCGATGAATGTTTGCGCGGCAGTACTGCGGGGCACATCCGTGACACGCCGCGCACTTCAGTAGGCAATATCAATCTGCCTAGCCTTTAATACGTCCGCAGAAATACGTCCAGACACAATTAGTGACGAATGTTTCCTAAGAATGTTTGTGCGCGGCAGGTAGACTGAAGGCTCGTACAGACCAGCTCGACGCGACGGCGCGCCGCGACTCGAACAATACAATTTCTAAGAAAACTTGACGGTATAACAATAACCGATGTCGCGTCGCTCTAGTCTGCACAAAGCTTTAAGCGTTCGCGCGTGGCAGTCGTCCAAACAAAGCGCGGCAGGCCGCGCGCGGCGGCCGCGCACGATTGCCGCTCAATTTTTGGACACACCTATAATTATTGTGTTGGTGACAAATCGATTGGTGTTGATTTTTATTATAGTACTGCCGAACCACTCCATATCGAGAGAGATCCCTCCGTGCCTCAAAAGCACGTTAACTAGCTTTGTTGGGAAAAGGCTAAGAAAATTGATGGATTTTTTTATGGTGTTGTGGAACTTTGATAGGTACCTATAGAAAAAGGTGGCCAAGTAATTAATAGACCTCTGGATTGCAATAATAGTATTTAGTATGAAATTACTGCAGAATACTTTAATAGTAAACGGGTTGATTACGGGCGATTCCCGGCTTCGCACGGGTAGCACTAAGTACTTATCTACGGCGTACCTACCTACCTACCTACCTACCCTAACTACACCTACCTACCCTACCTACGCCTACCTACCCTACCTACACGTACCTACCCTACCTACATACCTACCTAATTACATAACTACCTACCTACCTATATACACCTACCTAACTGACCCGACGTCTTTTCTTTGATTTGGTTTTAGAACAGTTTGTATTGGAAAAAGAAAAGTGGGGTTTTTACGTTTTTCCGGGCAATTATTCCAAATTTCACTTCATAAGAACCTTCCTCGAACATAATGGAATATTTAAGAAAAAAAAAAGCTAAATTGGTCCCGCCGTTCTCGAGTTTTGCGCTTAGCAACACGTTTATTGATAATTTTTTATTTATATAGATAGATTATTATATGATTAACCCTCTCGATCCGTGTACCTACATATTATTATACTGTAACAGTTGTTTAGCAGTGATAGCCTAGTGGTGACCGTCAGACTGCCAAGTCATAGGTCTCAAGTTCGAACCCAAGGCACGCACCTCTGACTTTTCAGATTAATGTGCGTATTGTTTAATTATCACTTGCTTTAAAAACGATGAAGAAAATATCGGGAGGAAACCGGCATGCCTGAGAGATATTTCTCGACAGCATGTGAAACCAAGTCAGAGGCCCATGGGCGACTTTAAAACTCTGACACCAGGTAAGACACTAACTACATGAAAAGAAGAAGATTATACTGTTCCTCATCAAAGAGGCATATTTCGTAGAGCATCTTTGTTAGGCCGCGTACTATTTAAAAGCGATTGCCGCTCGAATACGCGATCGGTCGCGATGTATATGACACTTTTTGTTCGGAAAACCGGAAAGCGCCCTCTGTCGGCGCGATCACGCGTTCAGGTTCACCGAACACACAACATGGGGGCTGCAGGGAAGAAGAAATTCTTCAAGCGGCCCAAACCAGGGGACGGCCAGGGGTCGTCTTCTGATGGCGGGAACTCGGCCCGCAAAAAGAAAAAAATCAGCAAGCGGGGAGGGGTTCGGGAACGAGGTGTGGGCAGAGGGCTCACCACCCCGGAGGACAGCGAGCCGAACAGAGCCAGCCCAGGAGAGTCCAGCCGCAGCGTGGCCCTCTCTGAGTCCTCGGGCGGCGAGCCGGACGCCACCAGCAGCTCAAAGGCGAAAGGAGCCCTGAGCCTAGAGAGCTTCGAGGAGGTCGTGGCAGCAGCGATGAGGGGTGTGGGCTTGAAGAGGATTCAGTCCTCTAAAGACAAGGCCATACCCGCTGCCACGGCCTCCATAATGGCGGCAGCGAAGGCCCTTCAGGTCGGGCCGCCGTCGGACGCAATGTCCGAGATGCGGGCGGAGGTCGGCCGTTTGACGGCCGCTATGGAGCTTCTCCGATAGGAGAACGAGGAGCTCCGTGCGGACCTGGCCCGGCTTCAAGGAGCTGGCCCCCGGGAGGTGCCCCAGGGGGGACCGGTTCATGGACAGGGCCTGCCCTTGCCTTTGCCGGCGGAGGACCGGGTTTTGACCCTGGTGCGGCAGGAGCTGGCTGCATTCATCAGCCGGTTTTCCGTACTGGAGGGCATTGTCCTGCGCCCTCCGCTAGCGGCGAGCAGGCCGGCCACTTTTGCCACCATCGTGGCTGCTCCGGCCAAGTCCGCGGCCAAGCCAGCGCCTCCGGCGAAAGCGGCGCCGTCCAACCCAAAAAAGGGCGGAACGACTGTGCAGACGGCAGCGCAGAAGGCGAGGGCCCCAGCCATGGCGGTAGGACGGTCGCAACTGCCCCTGCCTCCCAATCCGTCTCCGGCCGACGTCGAATGGCAAGTAGCCGGGGAGAAAGGGAAGGCGGGTAAGGCCAAAAGGGCGGCCAATAGAAAGGAGAGTGACGGCGGATGACGTTGTGGCCGCCGTGGCTAGGACTGGGGGATGCTCTGCTGAGCAGGTGAGGGCAGGCACCATCCGTCCTGACACTACGGGCATGCAAACCCTTACGGTGAGCTGCCCCGTGTCGGCGGCCCAAAAAATTGCCGGGGAGGGCAAAAGGCTTCGGGTGGGCTGGGTATCCGCGCAGGTGAAGCTGCTGGAACCCAGGCCTCTGAGGTGCTTCCGCTGCCGGGTGGGGCACCACGTGGGAGCACAGTGCACCTCTGAGGTTGACCGCAGCGAGGAATGCTTCCGCTGTGGTCGGCCCGGTCACAAGGCCGGCTCGTGCAACGCCACGCCGCACTGCTATGCATGTGCGGCGGCTGGCAAGCCGGCCGAACACCGGGCTGGGAGCAAGGCCTGTGCTCCACCCGCCAAACCCAGGGGCAGGGGCAAACCCTCCGCCACCACCGTCACCGCCGCAGCCGCCACCATTGCCGCCGCCGTTGCCGCCTCTACCGTCGTCGTCGCCAATAATACCGCGGCAGGGCCATCACAGGGGGCCCGGGGGGAGGCTAGAATGGACTGTCAATAGTGGCCCCATTACGCCTCCTCCAGGCGAACATCAACCACTGCGCCGCAGCTCAGGATTTGTTGCTCCAGAGCATGGCGCAGTGGTCGATTAACATCGCTGTGGTCGCTGAGCCGTACTTTGTCCCGCCCAGGGATGACTCGGTGGAGGACCTGAGCGGCTCAGTGACCATTATATCGTCGGCCGCCGCCGGTACCCCGTCCCTCGAGGCCGTCAAGAGGGGACGGGGTTGCGTGGCAGCACGGTTCGGGGAGATTGTCGTGGTGGGAGCGTACTTCTCCCCGAACCGAACTCTCGCCGAGTTCCACAACTCCCTTGGGGAGTTGAGAGTCGTCGTCGTCGGGTATCATCCCCTCCCCGTGGTCGTCCTCGGGGACTTCAATGCCAAGAACGTGGCTTGGGGTTCCCGGTGTACGGACACACGGGGCAGGATGGTGGAGGACTGGGCCCTGGAGACAGGCCTGGTCGTCCTAAACCGGGGTTCTGTCCCCACGTGTGTGCGGATGCGGGGTGAATCAGTGGTGGACATCTCGTTCGCCAGCCCCGCTCTGTCGCCACGTGTCATTGACTGGCGCGTCATGGAGGGGGTGGAGACCTATTCCGATCATCGGTACATCCGGTTTGACGTCTCCGCCCAGACCTCGGGCGCGCCGGTCCGACAGACCCTGAGTGGTCCGCGGTGGGCGCTGAAGCAGCTGGACCGGGAGCTCCTCCTGGAAGCCTCGATCGTGCAGGCCTGGGTGTCATCACCGGACAGGCCTGACCACGTCAATGTCGAGGCGGAGTGGTTCCGGGAGGCCATGTCCGAAATATGTGACGTGGCAATGCCCCGGGTCCAGCCCGGACGTGCTCGGCGCCAGGTGTGCTGGTGGTCGCGTGAGCTGACCGCTTTACGCGCGGCATGCGTTGCTGCGCGCCACCGGTACTCCAGGCACCGCAGGCTCCGTATCCGCCCTCCGGATACGGAAGCCATTGAGGCGGAGCTGTACGACGGGTACAGAGCGGCGAAGACCGCCCTCCGAGCGGAGATCGAGCGGGCCAGAGGACTGGCCCGTGAGGAGTCGCTGGAGACTCTGAACAGAGATCCGTGGGGACGCCCATACAAATGGGTGAGAGATAAACTCCGCCCATGGGCTCCCCCGCTGACTCAGAGTCTCCGGCCCCAGCTCGTGGAGGACGTGGTGAGCGCTCTGTTCCCTTCGCGAGGGGAACATACTCCCCCGCCCATGGCTCCGCCTCCTGCGGTGCCCAATGCGGACCACATTAGTGACGACGACGACGACACTCCGGAGGTGACCGAGGTAGATTTGAGAGTGCCGGTACGTAGGCTGAACGCCAAAAATACCGCCCCAGGACCCGACGGCTTACCTGGAAAAGCCTGGGTTCTGGCCTTGGAGGCTCTCGGGCCTCGACTAAGGGGGCTCCTAAGCGCATGTTTGGAAAGGGGCCAGTTCCCACTTCGTTGGAAGACGGGGAAACTGGTCCTCATCAAAAAGCCGGGGCGCCCGGCGGATTCTCCGTCCGCTTACCGGCCCATCGTGCTGCTCGACGAGGTGGGCAAGCTCTTTGAAAGAGTGATTGCAGACCGCCTTGTCGGGCGGCTGGAGCGAGTGGGACCGGATTTGGCGGAGAGCCAGTTTGGTTTCCGCAAGGGGCGCTCTACGGTGGATGCCATCATGCGCGTTCGAGCCCTCACGACGGGGGATGCTGTTGCCCAGGGTGGGGTCGTCTTGGCGGTGTCTCTTGACATCGCCAATGCCTTCAATACCCTGCCCTGGAGTTGCATTAGGGAGGCACTCCGGTATCACCGGATGCCGACCTACCTCTGTCGAGTGGTCGAGGCCTATTTGACGGACAGGGCCGTCATCTACCCCGGTCACCACGGAGAGTGGAACCGGCGAGAGATGTCGTGCGGTGTCCCACAGGGATCGGTCCTGGGGCCGCATTTGTGGGATATCGGCTACGACTGGGTGCTGCGCGCCGACCTCCCTAGTGGCGTCAGCGTAGTGTGCTACGCTGACGACACGCTGGTCCTGGCGCAGGGGAGGTCGCATGAGGCGGCGGCCGAACTGGCGACACGCGGGGTTGCGACAATCGTCGATAGGATCCGGCAATTGGGACTCGAGGTGGCCTTGCACAAGTCCGAGGCCATGTGTTTTTATGGTCCTCGGAACGCGCCACTGTCGGGTTCCCGGATAACGGCAAGAGGGGTTCACATCGGTGTCGAGTCGACGATGAAGTACCTGGGACTCGTCCTCGACAGCCGGTGGAACTTCGTGGAGCACTTCCGACGTTTGGCTCCCAAACTGCAGAGGGCTGGAGCTGCTTTGAAGCGGCTTCTGCCCAATCTAGGGGGTCCAAACGCCTCCTGCCGGAGGCTCTACGCGGGGATCGTGCGGTCCATGGCCCTTTACGGGGCACCGGTGTGGGCGCGTTCGTTGAGGCTGCGACCGGCCCAGCGATTGAACGCGTCCCAAAGGGTCATGGCCATTAGGCTGGTCCGAGGTTACCGCACGGTCTCCCGTGAGGCGGCGAGCCTCCTTGCCGGACTACCGCCTTGGGATCTGGAGGCAAAAGTCCTCGCGCACATGTGGGAGTTGCGCGAGGAGGCGAAACGCCGGGGCGTAACTCCGCTGCCGCGAGAAATCGCGGCACAGCGGACAGAGCTCCGGCGGGATCTCATGGCGGCATGGAGAGTGCGATTGTCGCAACCCAGCGCTGGGCACGCCACAATTGTGGCGATAAGTCCCCTCTTTGAGGAGTGGCTAGAGAGGCGCCACGGCGTCCTCACCTTCCGCCTGACACAGGTCCTCACCGGACATGGTTGTTTCGGGAGGTTCCTGTTCAGGATAAAGCGGGAGGAAACGCCCGGGTGTCACCACTGTGTGGATCGCCCGGAGGACACGGTGGAGCATACGGTGGAGGTCTGCCCAGCTTGGGCGGAGCACCGCCGTGTCCTCACGGAGGCGATCGGCGGCGGCGATCTCTCGCGTCCGGCCCTGGTTCAGGCCATGGTCCGGAGCGAGAGTGCATGGGAGGCCGTCACCTCCTTCTGCGAAGCAGTAATGCTCGCGAAGGAGGAGGCGGAGCGCGCGAGGGAGAGGCAAAATGCGCCCCCTCGCGCCCCTAGTCACCGCAGGAGACGCCCCGGGCGTCGGGAGCCGCGAGCCGACTTCCGGCCACCGTAGGCGCGGGCTTGCGGACGGTGATCAATGGGTAGCTCGCCGTCCGATAGGGACCAGGCCCGGGTCGACGGCGCGTTGTGTTCCACGCGCGCCTCAAAGAGATGTCAGCACCAACTGACGGGGTCCGGAAGGGCCAATGCCTGCCGGGGTTGCGGGTTTGTCTGAAAGGGATATCGCGACCTCGGCACACAGGCAACGGAAGGAACACGGGTGGGTTTTAGTCGGTAAAAGTCTGACACGCCCTCCCGCTCCGCCCAGAGCGGGAGAAGTTATTTGATAATTTCCCATCCTCAAAAAAAAAAAAAAAGATTCACCGAACACAAAAGTTCGACCGATCGTGTATTCGCGCGTCGGTCGCTTTTAAATAAGACGCGGGGTGAGCAAGCTTCGTCGTGTACAAAAGCTATACGATCACCTATAGAGTTTATACTGGATTACGTCCGCTGCGCAGGCACAGAGCATGTAACTTTATGCGCAGGGAGCCGACTGCGCGAATGAGCCGCGCGGCTACCTATGACTTTTTAAATTCGTAATATCTATTGAATGGAATAGCCGATTTGAACAATTCAAAAAGTAATATACATGAATTGAAACAGTTTTGAAATCAATATGATTTATTTGGATAAGGATTTAAACAGAAGTATGAATAACATGGTCTAATTTTGTTCGGTATTACTATCAACTTTTAAAATGTAAAAAGTGGTTATTGTGACATAACGATAATAGTTGGACATATAGTATCGCAAAGTTTTTTGTAGTTATTGATATGTTCTTTAATATTGTAGAACATACTTTTGTTCTCTCATCAATACTTTCCGCAGCGCAAGCGACGAAAGGAAAAAAAATTACACCTTGGGTTACGTTACTAAAGTTTTAGTAAGGATCCCTAATCTTTTCTAGCAATAAATATAGCCTATGTTACTCAGGGTGAATGTAGCTTTCTAATGGTGAAAGAATTTTTGAAATCGGCGCGTTGTGGCGATGGCGAGAGTTGGGATGAACTTATCCAAAAAACGAATTTAACATTGTAGTTGAAAAACATGTTATGGCAGTGTACGAATTCCTCCGTGCTAGCAGACCTCTGTGGCGGCTGTCACTACGCGGCAGCCTGATGACAGGGACGTGCCAAGAGGCCCCGATATGGGCACGTATTGTTGTTGAATGTGTGGGAAATATAAAGCTTGACCCTCAAAGTAAGCACTTTTCTTTAACCTGAGGGGCGATTCCCGTAATTCGCAATCTGTCAAAAATACAATCAATTTACCAACATTTTTGACAAGTTTGACAGATTGCGACTATAATGTGAACGTTTCATAAGTACGAGAATTGGCCATCTGATCCACCCCGACCACAATGTTCTCGCATACATTCCAACTGCAAATGTAAGTTTGTACGCACAATATTGAGAGAACTAGGTATGTTATTTTAAGACCATAGACTTCTTATAGGTTTACCTGTAATCTATGAGTAAAGAACCATTCTCAGTATCTATTTTAAAGTTTTAGGCTCTGAAGTTTCAGAGATAAGGGGAATGTTAAATTTTTATCAATTTTCTTAAAGTAAATAGAAAATTATAAAAAATAATGAGATCTTCCCTTTCATTTGATTTGTCACACGATAGTGTCAGCAATTTTTTTTTTTTTTTCATTTGCCCCCATGTATTGACCACCATATTCATTATGCATGTATTTACGTTACTCATCCTTGTTTGGGTCACATAAATTCATATGTGTGCCAAATTCCAACTAAATTGGTCCAGTAGATCAAATTGGCTGTGACAGACGGACAGCCAGCCAGATACACGAGTGATGCTATAAGGGTTCCGTTATTTTCCTTTAGAGGTCCGGAACCCTAAAAAACGTTTCGAATCCTAAAAAAAAATATTTTTCTTGAATTTGTTTTATCACTTTGTTGGCGTTATTAATATGTACCTATACTCATGCCAAATAACAGCTTTCTAGTCTCTGAGCTACTTCGCGGACAGACATGGCGAAACTATAAGGGTTCCTTGTTACTACGAAGCCCTAGAAAAGAAGGTTTGTCCATTGAAAATCAGAATGGTTGAATCAGAATTTCTTCCCATAGTTTTAATATCATAATTGTTATGAATCTGAAAGTTTGCTCAGATTTGCGTATGTACGTAAATGTGTGATTTTGTAATTTCTAACGGAACGATATTATTATATCGATATTACGAAATGAATTTTCAAAATCGGTCCATAAGGGATGAAAATATCGATGAACCCAAATAAAAAATAATAAAAAATATACCTACATACAGACGAACATAGAAACTCCTCCTTTTTTGAGGTCAGTTAAATACCTAGGTCAATCCCCAGCAATGGGTGAAGTCAGGATGACTTACATAAAGATGATACCTCCTTTAAGATGCGTTGTAGAAAAAAAAGCAGTTTATCAATATTCTAAGGCTCAGAATCAACAAAGAAATCCAATACCTGTATTTTTCAAATACAAGTCTATCTTCAAAAGTTCCTAGCCAGACCTCTCCAGCCTCTTGTAACGAACCCACCTAATCTCAGAAGTTGAAACTCTTAAGCCGAAAACTTTGAAGAAGGTAGTCTTTATCTCGGTCAACTGCCGCTCAACACTTACACGTGCCACAACTGCTGGTTATTTTAAATCCGACGAATTATCCTATAATATTAAACGAGCAATATTTGTATATATATATTTATTTGTAATCACGTTCACGAAAATGGCTCTAAAGATTTCGATGAAAGTTGCAATATAGGGGTTTATGGGTGCGAAAAATCGAGCGGTCTCATATCTGGGAAAATTCGTTTTCTCCGTATTTTCACCCGAGCAGAGCTCGGTCGCCCAAAGTTTAGAACAAGACAATAATAACATGTCAATAATGACATGGCAGCATGGAATTAGTACCTAAGTTTTTTTTTTATTGTTCGTAAACATTGGTTCATTATTTGTTGTTTTTAAAATTTTACTCGTCAAACTTTCCAGTTTGATGGCGAGAAGCGCTTGTCAATCGGTATACACAAATAATGTAGTAAAATTTATTAGTTAAATACAATTTTATTATCGAGAAATAAACTCCTTAATTTTGACTTTAACATACCTTTACTTACTTTAGGGTTTTGTCTTAACAGATCTATTTTATTAAATACTATCATGGCAGCATGGAATTAGTATCATAGGTATACGATTAAATGAGCATTCTCTATTTGCATCCGAGCGGAGCTCGGTCGACCAGGACCAGATAATCTAATTAGTACTAATGAGATTATCTTGGATTATATTGTTTTTCATCCATATAAAGGTTGGGTTTTTTAACTTGGAGAGAGGCTCATTGCTGAATAATAACAGCTGCACCGATCGAAGGTTGAGCTACTCTTGACGCAGTCGGTTCGTGGATGGGTGATCATCCATTACCATCCGTTTGAATTCTTTGAGAAAAACGTTTTTTAGGGTTCCGGACCTCTAAACGAAAAAAACGGAACCCTTATAGCATCACTCGTGTGTCTGGCTGGCTGTCCGTCTGTCACAGCCAATTTGATCTACTGGACCAATTTAGTTGGAATTTGGCACACATATGAATTTATGTGACCCAAACAAGGATGAGTAACGTAAATACATGCATAATGAATATGTTGGTCACTACATGGGGGCAAATGAAAAAAAATAAAAAATTGCTGACATTATCGTGTGACAAATCAAATGAAAGGGAAGATCTCATTTTTTTTTTATAATTTTCTATGTACTTTAAGAAAATTGATAAAAATTTACCATTCCCCTTATCTCTGAAACTTCAGAGCCTAAAACTTTAAAATAGATACTGAGAATGGTTCTTTACTCATAGATTACAGGTAAACAAAAAAAAAAAAAAGTTGTTGCGCCCGGGTTGTAACTAGTTTTCGCCGGTGTCGGCGTCTGCGTCTCTTTACTTGTCACATCGATGCCATACAGTACCACAGATACTAAAGGCATAGACAAGTAACTGATGTTACGTCGGATTCAGACACGCGGATTACATATATTTTACACTTCACTGTAATTCACACACCCATTTATTTTATTTTTTTATTATATTTTTTTTATTCTGTATATATCCGTGATATCACTGCGGGCCCTATCAGAATACCAGCGCTGCGACATTTTAATTTTTTTAATGTCGCGGCATCATGCTGAGATAGGAGCCTTTTGGCCTCGTACGGGACTTCATTCTAATTTTGTTACTTTGGTTTTTATTTATGTTTAGTGTGTTTTAGTTTAATGTGTGATTTCCTGTGCGAGTCTCAATAAATACTTTTTCTTTCTTCTTTCTTTCTTCTTTAAACCTATAAGAAGTCTATGGTCTTAAAATAACATACCTAGTTCTCTCAATATTGTGCGTACAAACTTACATTTGCAGTTGGAATGTATGCGAGAACATTGTGGTCGGGGTGGATCAGATGGCCAATTCTCGTACTTATGAAACGTTCACATTATAGTCGCAATCTGTCAAACTTGTCAAAAATTATGGTAAATTGATTGTATTTTTGACAGATTGCGAATGAGATGCGAATGCGTACGTTCTTAAAAATTACGGGAATCGCCCCTCTGGTTAAAGAAAAGTGCTTCCTTGGAGGGTCAAGCTTTATATTTCCCACACATTTAACAACAGCACGTGCCCATATCGGGGCCTCTTGGCACGTTCCTTTCATCAGGCTGCCACGTAGTGACAGCCGCCACAGAGGTCTGCTAGCACGGAGGAGTTCATACACTGCCATAACACGTTTTTCAACTACAATGTTAAATTAGTTTTTGGGATAAGTTCATCCCGACTACGGAACCTTTCATTGTGCGTGGTCCAACACGCACTTGGCCGGTTTTTTAACTACAAGTACCTTTATTACCTTTTTTTTGCAAACGTTTCTAGGTCTTTGATAAAAACTCTCAGTAAATTAAAACTTCACTAAGGATGAAACTGTCCGTCAAATTCAAATGGAATTGTGGTATTGGTCATAAAGCAAAAATAGACCTTGACATCTTATAACAAAGTCTATTTTTGCTTTAAGACCAAATGACAAGTGACATTCAACCATAAGGTGGTAAAGAAATTACGAGGTGGACTATACTACTTTTTTTTATCCACAACTGGGAATCTCTTGACCTGCATCTCACCTGACGGTAAGTGTCGAGCAGGCCGAAGGTGGAAGCGAGCTTCATCCGGAATCCTCAACCACAGAAGGACTGGCTATCTTACCTCTAACTGCCAAAATACAACAATGCTGTTAACATTGTTGTTATCGCGACAGACTTAGATAAAATGGTGGTAGCTAGCCAGGCGGACTTAGAACAAGCCCTACCACCAACCAAACCGACCAGAAAATTTTACCCTACTAGGAATCAGACCAGGGACCTCTGGGACTGAGACAGGTGGTCTAACCACAGAGGCGGTTAAAAGAGCTAGACCAGACCAAACACGTAAGAACTATCTTGTATTTACAGCGCCACGTGTTTCTCCTCTACATGCTATTTATGAGCTATCCAATATCGAGTAAATCAGGTCGCAATTGAATGCCTTTCCTGCTTTGTTCAGCCTTCAGCCTCGAATATACCACACGTGAAGAATTCTCGCATATTTTTCAATAGCATACCGACGTGTGAGCATAGGGTTGCCAACCCTACTATATAATATAGTATCCTGCTATATAAGAGGCCTATTTACTATATAAAGTCCCATCTAAATAGATGAACAAACATTTAGAAATCATTCAGGCCACCAATATAAGGACAATCGTAATAAAAAGTTTCTATAAAATTCCAATAATAACTTCTTTTTTAGATAAATTGACAATTTTAGTTGACAGTCGAATGCATCGCAGATTCGCAGTGCGCCCGCGTCCCTTCGTTTGTCACCACAGATAATAGTCTATACTATGGACAAGTGATGTTGGAACGTCAGGCGTGAATTGATTAATTTATTTATTACTTAGTTTCCGTTTTTATTTATACAATTTTTTTGTTATTATTATTTTTATTGCTTTATTTATTTTGGTGTATCCCATAATAGGATTTATCTTAGTCCGTAGGTGTGTCCGTGGTATCACAGTGGGCCCTATCAGAAAGAAGCGCTGGTAGCTGCGGTATTTTTTTTTTTTTAATATCGCCTCATTATACTGAGATAGGAGCCTTTTTGGCCTCGCACAGGTCGTTATTATTCTGTTTTTAAATGCTCCTTTTTTGTTTTTTATTTTATAATTAATTTTTATTATTACTTACTGTATGTATTTCCTGTGCGTGTCCTAAATAAAATATCTTTCTTTATTTCTTTCTTTTCTTTCTTCTTAAAAAAATAAGAAAAACGCATTAGATACTTACAAGAAAAATATATCAGCTAACAAAAATATACAAAAAATTTTGGTTACTAATGTTATGTTGGGTTTTTTTTGCTTAGATATCTTTGGTTAGACGTACTGCACGCTTTGTTAAAATGCATCCATCTATTTTAATGGAACCTTATATTTTTCTTTAAAAATATAAGGTTCCATTAAAATTAAAATAAAGAAAAATATAGTAGACGAAACTACTAGTTATATTTTTATTTCGATACAAAATGGCGAGATGACCGCAATAAAAAATGAATGAATGGTATTTTGTAACCTTAATTTGAGTGTAAAAATAGATATCGGTCATTAAAAAAAAAAACCTGAACCTGTTAGTAGCAAAAAATATGCATTTAAAGAATAAAAATGTGTTTGAAACATAGCTACTATATTATTTTATGTTTTCGCCATCTATCATATTTTTACAGGCAATGGCTTTGAAAATACTATATTTGATATAAAAAAAGTTGGCAACCCTATGTGAGATGTATGTGGGATGTAAATTACGAGTTCGCAAACTGGCAATATGTATGTGCATTTGTTTTGAATGTATGTAGTTTCAAGATTATTCTGGCATCTGAATTTTTTGCAATATATCGCAATAAGTTTACATCGAGATTGCTTTGAAAAATATTTGAGGTGCTCCCGGTAAAGTATCAATGAACCAACCCGATTTGCGAATACGATTTACGGTATTTTACGACGCTTTAGAAGTGTCGTAGAATGGTGTGAATTGTGTATATCTGTTTACGGATTTGTAAAGGTGAAAAACAGTGTCTCCACGCCTTTTAACTGCAAAAGATTCCTTAAGTTCCCCTTTCACTAAAATTCCTATTGTAGATCAATCATTTTAGCTGATACTTATAGAAAAATGGGATCCCATCATAATTTATAAAACATGATATTAAAAGTTCTCACTGGTGGCAAGTTATAAATGCTGCGATCAAACTTGTTTTAAGCTTTCTTGCGTCAATCTTTAAGATAATCTAGTTTTATTACGATCAAACTTGTTCTAAAGTACTTAGAAACATCGATCATGAACGCAGGTAGAACTTGATCCAACTTTGGCCAATGCCTGCCGGGGTTGCGGGTTTGTCCGAAAGGGATATCGCGACCCCGGCACACAGGCAACGGAAGGAACACGGGTGGGTTTTAGTCAGGAAGAGGCTGACACGCCCTCCCGCTCCGCCCAGAGCGGGAGAAGTTATTTGATAATTTCCCACACAAAAAAAAAAAAAAAGGTAGAACTTGATTCAACTTTAACTAAAGTTAAATCCTCTGTTTTTTACTTTATATTCCTAAAACGACGTTTTCCCAATGGGATTTTCCATTGGCAAAAATTACGAACATCTATACAAACTAGAGATGTTACGGATGTTGTTTTAACTTTTACCAGAACCGGAGCCAGAGAGGTTTTAAATTTGATTGATCGGAGTCGGCACCGAAATCGGAGTCAGAACCGAAGCCGGAGTCGGACGCGGAGGTGGAAGAAAGATGTTCCATATAACACTTTTTTTTAGCTTCATATTCAAATTAACTTCGGTATCACAACAATTAAACTAATTAATACACCGCTCTTAACTTAATTTTACAAATAAACTTCAAGCGTCTGACATACACAAAACAATAAACAACGGAGACTTCACGTTATGAAAATACTAGTCAGTCACGTGCATCGCTGCGTTTCGATATTTGGTATAACTCCGGTTCAAAATTATCGGAGCCGAAGTCGGAGTCGGAGGTGTAATATTTATCGGAAGTTCCGACCTTTTGGAGTCGGAATCGAAGTTCCGTAACATCTCTTATACAAACTCACCCCTTTAACCGTTAAAGGCCTGATAAACAACTAATTAACGTGCTAATTGACGTGCTTGAGGGTCACCCAGGGCTTTACCGGTTAAGGAATGAAATTTCAAAAATCCTTCCTTACTGCTTACTTTCTCTAAACAGCGTGTAACAAAAAAGTGTCGTCAAAATTAAAGGTACAGACTGTCAACTAAACACCTTTCTCCATTGGATCAGCATCGTTATCGCAAAAAAATATTCGTCGTCCCATACATTTGGGTCGAGGCATCGAAGGTTTGTATGGGACGACTGATTATTTTTTCGCGATTACGAGTCAATGATGGGCGAAACCTGTTCAGAACAGGCTGGTGTCGCCCAACATTTATCGACGTGGCCTGAACGGCAAAATAAGACTTCCAAGTTGGCGTTCAAAGTGTTAAGCGATTTGATTGGCTGTTACCTATTATTTCAATCATGAACAACTATGGCCACGTTCGCACGGACGTAAAAATATCGCGGCGGGATTTTATGACGCACTGAATTAGATGTCTCCAACAGAGGGCATCCTAGCGCATCGAAAAGATTGGATTTTCAACGCTATGCTTATCACTGAGAGTTCAAAATTCAACAGTGTGGAATTTTGAACTCTAAGTGATAAGCATAGCGTTGAAAATCCAGTGTGCGAAAAAGAATCGCCGCGGGAACAAAACGCTCGTGTGCTAAAAGGGCTAACATGAGATGTGACAGCTGGTTTACTATTCGAATTGCTAATCGGTTTAGTTACATGCGTGGAGATCGATATACCTACATACCTATAATAAAATACACACTCTTTAGGCAACTGTCCCATAGCCGACAGGGAAGTCACTAGCTAGCAACGATTATCTCGCTCAAGAAACGTACAAAAGATTGTAGGCCACGTGTAAGTAAAAGAGAAACATATATTAATAGTTGATAGCTAACTGGTCACACCGCTCCACCTGGCGAATGAGTACCTACTCGTTTGTCGCAGCGAAAAGAGTTATCAAAGAGATTACTCGTTCAGCTCAGCAACGCATGCTTGGCGGGCATAACAATCGCTGAGAGTCTCACGCTTCGTACTTCACGCAATCGTTTTTAAAGCTACAGGCAGGACAGACAGATAGACGCGACGCGACTCTGGTGGATCAATTTCTATGAAAACTTTTTGAAAATTGTTCTATTTTTTTTCGCGTCGCGTCGTCGCGTTGCGCTAATTTGCTAACTCTACTCGCTTCTCGTTCATCGCTGGTGGGACAGGTGCCTTATTGTAGGTAGGTATACCATAACACCATCTAAACTCTTTAAAGCTTTGTGCAGACTAGCGCGACGCGACAGCGCTACGCGACACCGGTTATTGTTATACCGTCAAGTTTTCTTAGAAATTGTATTGTTCGAGTCGCGTCGCGCCGTCGCGTCGCGCCGGTGTGTACGAGCCTTTAATTGTATGTGCCTACAGTATTACCTACTGTTTGTATACAGTAGGTAATACTTTTGTTATTGTCAGCCAATGCTGAATGTAATTTGCTGTTACAATAGAACTTCTGATATTCTCAGTTTTATATTTATGTAGGTACTAACAAAAGCCTTACATGGCCCAAATAAAACACATGAAATATTTATTCCTTACGCGACCGTACTTACTTTCGTTTCTACGTACGTCTACTTACCTTCGTAAATAAATGAGTTTTTTGTTAAATTGATCCCAGATAAGAGCTAATCGCTTTAACCCCTCCTCTCTGCCGAAGTCGGATGAAAATAAAGCTATGCTCGTATATTCCGTAATATTGATTTAAAAGGTACCTACCTAAGGGATTGTTAGCTTCGAATTTATGCAAAGTAGATTTATGACCAAGATGAGTGTTTTATAGGAAAACCATGTTCAGCGGCAAAAGTTAACGGGATAGATCTGTTATAAGACAAGGCTATAATATATTTGGACGTAGTTAAGCGGAAAGGATCCAACCCACACTATGGGCGAAAATGAGTTATGTGCCAAAACACTGTTTGTAGTCAAAACTTTAATATCACAAAAACAATCCCAACGCATCATGTCATTATGACCATACGTTACCAACCCGTATGTATGGCAGGTCATACGATCACATAACACGATCTGATCTTAAAACTTGAATATTTCAAAACTAACTCTGTGTGGTTTGGATCCTTTCCGTACGATAATTATTTTAATTTACTTTTTTTTTTAATTTATTAATATTTATATTTTAATTTACAAATGACATAATCTTTTTATTATTTGACATTGTATATTTACAATATATTAAATTTGATTTGTTACAGCAGTAGTGGCAACCATTATCATTTGGTTTAAATAGGTTTTTATTTTTATTAGGAATTTAATTTGTCTTTTATATAGCTTATTTTCTTTTAAATTTTGTGAATGAGAGAACGTTGTAGACATAACAGACTGTAGATCGGTGGACCATTTAATATTTTGCTAAGTACCTGGTACTTGTTGATGGGCCTACACTGTCCTCTCATACCTTTTAACACTGTAACTTGGAAACATTGTAAAAACCATTTACTTTTAAAAGAGTAACCGTGGAGTTTCTTGCCAGCTCTTCTCCATAGGAAACGACCAATTGGAACCGTGCACCTAGCTTCTGACGTTTCATAAGTGCCCTTGTAGGTTTATGTGAAATAAAAATATTTTGAATTGAATTGAATTGAATTCGCCCGCGTGGAAGTCGGAAATTATCCCACGGGAACGTACTACCGGGATATCCTATGTGTTAATCCAGATTATAAACTATCTGTGTACCAAATTTGATTGAGTAACAAAAATCCAAACATACAAACTTTCACATTTATGATATTAGTAGGATAGTAGGATTATATATTATATTATACAATAGTAGGATTTATATCTCATTGTATGCTGCACCGGTCGACGTCATCACGTCAACGCCGGCTGTCGCTGAAAACCGGCGCTGGGGCTCTGTCTCGCATAGGGTCGCAGCTTTATGCTGAGTGATTGCTGTTTTGCGTGGATGTGACGCATATTTTCCCCAACTTGTTATTTTTTATGTTTGTGTTCTTTCTTTGCGTCATGTTTACCGCAAATAAACGTATTTTCTTTCCTTCGATGTTGCATCGAAATGGTAGATTTAAGAATCCTTCAAAACATTTTGGGAGAATGTTATAGCTGTGTACTTTGTAAGTTCAGCTTAAACATCACTAAGGCACGTTTGCACGTTGTTCGACAGAAGTCAAAATTACACTTTTTAGGTCTTATCATTCATTCGTACATCATTCTATACGTGCAGTCTGTGGGCCGACTATACTCAAAAGTTTTACAGTGCCCTCCGAGTTCAATTTAATCATGCGTTCAGGGTGCTGATGGGGCAGCGGCGATTCTGTAGTTGCATCAGGGATGTTCGCTGAACATCACGTAGACTGCTTTTACGCTACGATGCGTAAAAGGTGCGCATCCCTGGTGCGTAGAGTACGTGGCAGCGCCAATAGCATCCTAAGCATGATCGCTAGTCGGCTGATCTGTAGTTACATCAGTCATTGCTACAAATGACGCATTTGTCATGGAATGGCGCAGTAGTGATTGTTGAGTTTACTTTATTTTATATGTTTTGTTGTGGATAGTTTTAAATATTACTAACACTAGTCTATAAGAACATTGTTACTAACAAAATGGACACCATGGTCTGAAATAAAAGTATTTATTACGGCCGAGATCTCAAATTCGATGAATTTTGAAATAATTGGATGAATTTTACAAGCTCTTTCGAATGAATCGCATGGAAATCCCACATGCGCGTTAGATTTTGTCCTACGTGCGCGTTAGATTTCCATACGATTCCAAATTGTCCGCGGACAATCGTCTGCTCAGCGCCTCAATACAAGTTGATCTACTGCATTGCTCTATTCTGTGACCCAACTTACTACCTACTCGAGTTCATGAACTTATGAGCGGTGCGCCTGGCGCGCGGGTCCCCCGCGCATCGTAATTTGTTTCGTATCGCTACTCGTTGCGGGGGCTGGGGTAAGCGATGAATGTCTACTGCGTTCGGGTTAACCCCGCCTTAACTTTGAAGCTACTCCGTTATGTCAAAATCCCTATCACAAACATAGCATAAAAGGAAAATTCCATTCCTCCACTACTAACTATATACTTTCTATACATAGCTGAATGGTTTTCTGCTACTACAGAACTATAGGAAGTTTCAAGTTCCCTTGGGATCACAGGAAATTCAAGTTTGTACCCAACATCCGCCCGTACAGCGTACGGGCGGATGTCGAAGTATGTGTGTTGATAGACTCGATCTACTGAAATCGAGAATTATTTATACGTAGTGCTGACTTAGTTTGTTTTCAGTTTTTCCGTTGAACATTTTTAAAAGAGGGAGAAAGCTTTGTTCAGTTCAATCCTGCGATTCTAAACTCAACGATACTTATGGATTCACTTAGATACTGAACATCCTAATGTTTATTATAAATGCGAAAGTAAGTTTGGTTGTTTGTTTGTTACGCTTTCACGCTAAAACGTCTGAACGGATTTGGATGAAATTTGGCACATAGGTAGATCATGACCTGGAACGGACATACAACTAGTTGTTTTTATATTTTTGAGATTTTAATTATAGATTGTGAAACTTTTGTTTAAAACGACATCATCCCGGTTGAATTTTCTCCGTGGAAAAATATGTGTATTTTTCGCCTGCAAGTTTACCGGTACCGATACCATAAAGAGAACACAGCATTACTGCTGCAGTAGAAATTCCTTTGGTGGTGCGTCATTACTTCCCCGTACGATCCCTTTTCTCGGAGCTCTATTCATAAACTACCTTCCCGAATGAAGCTATCAAAGGACCGGTCTCTCGAGAACTTTATATTAATGAATCCACCTGCAATCCTGCATTCATTCTGAGCAGAAGAACATACTCAAGATAATGAGGAGAAAACAATTGACGAATCACAAAGTTCTCTCAATGGAGAGAAAAACAATTGAATATAGTAATAAGATTCCCTTTCAGGATTCAACCAATCCGTTAGTATGGTTGGTTGTATTGTGTGTCTCGGTTTGAAATGTCTAGGAATTTATCTGCCAGTGACAGCTAATCAAAGGCACTGAGCGGATGAAATTGGGTCACAGATAAGACAACGTTGGTGAGCAAGCCTACTGATATTCTTGCAGTGTAATCAATGTCTGTTCAAGTTAGGAAAAGGAGATTATCAGATTTAGGAGTTTTGTGAGGCGTACAGGTAAAACTTTGGGCATTATATTTACTTACTATTTCATTTCTAGAAGTTGGCGGTGTGATACACACGTGTCTGGGTAAGGACTTTAAGCCGTTGGTCCTGCGCCTGATAATTCTCTAGTCGTGTCGGATTGCCGTCCCATTGGACTATGAGAGTGAGGGAAGACAGAGTGCACTTGTGTCTGGCACACACTTGTGCACTATAATATCTCCCGCGCCATATCAAGTCTAATTTCCGTTGAGATTGGCCGCCATGGCCGAAATACGGTCTAGAGGACTATATATACCTAAATATATTTAATTTGTTGACGAACTTTCAGTTGGATAGGTATCGATATACAAGGCGTAATTGAAATAACTGAAAGCCTCTTAAGGGGTAAGTTGTACTCATCAACATGGGTTCGACCCTAATAAAATCGTCGAATCGGTTCGATTCCCAAACTGGCAAACTGTTCTCGGGTTTTCCTTCAGGAAATTATCAGTCGCAGCCCTTCGGGGACTTGTTTTGTTTTTTTATATTTTAGCACTTTTGTTGTTGAAATCACAAACTCTAGCTCTCCAGTACAAAACCTTTCGGCTAATGACACTTTTTCCGTCCGATAAACCAATACATCCAGATATCTAGATTCGGCTGTATAATATGAAATTTATGGCCCCATCTGGTGGAGCAATTTATGCTATATGCTGACTGAAGTAGGTGATTATGGCGAGACCTTTTCGAAAGTATTATGTAATAGAAAAGGCCAGAGTTCAGTAGAAAACTAAAATAAAATAAATAATCTCTTCTATATTAAAAAAAAGCTTAAAGAGGTATGAGGAACAGGGTGTAAAGTTCACTCATCCTCCAAAGAAAAGGGAGGATCCTCCGACCAGACGGGTGTCGTGTCTGGTGGGCAACTGGCCCAACGATTGATGTCGGAAAGTTTTATATATGCTGATCGCGTGGTAAAGTTTGTTGCACAATTTTGTGACGTCAAGTCTTTGATGCGTAGTTCGTATGGCGATGTAGAGAATATTACAAAGAAGTAAAATTTGTTTGTTTATTTGTTTGTGTGTTTATTTGTTTGTATGTTTGTAATCAGGGGGTAATCTCTGGAACTACAAGTCGGATTAAAAAAACAAAAATTGCATTGGATAGCCCAATTCTCGAGAAATGTTATAGGCTATGTAACATCACGCTTCGGCCCTAAGGAGCCGAGCAAAAAGAAAATAATTCAGAAAGAACGCTAAGCGAAAAAAAGTAATAGCGCGGGCGGGTGATGCGATGCGACGCGATGAATCGGGGGCCGAAATTTCACGCGGATGAAGTCGTGGGCAAAAGCTAGTTATACGATAATATACCGCCGTGATTATCGCCGTATCAATGGATCCTTTCGATAAAGAAAGAAAAGAAAAGAAAGAAAGAAAATACGTTTATTTGCGGTACACATGACGCAAAGAAAGCACAAAACACGAAAATAAACAATATGGGGGAAAATATGCGTCACATCCACGCAAAACGGCCATCGCTCAGCATTATGCTGCGACCCTATGCGAGACAGAGCCCCAGCGCTGGTTTTCAGCGACAGCCGGCGTTGACGTGATGACGTCAACCGATGCAGCATATTGTGAAATAACAAAATAAGACCAAAATAAAATGAATAAATATAACCGATCACTGTAAAGGGTCAGTGAGTCAATACTAAATCTAACAAACAGTTGGGGGTTTGTATTATCTGAAAAGTCTTAAAAAAACTGAGTTTAATCCGATTTACATAAGTAAATTCATCCCAACGGTGTACCTACTTACCTAAATGAAGACAGAAAACAAAACAAAAGATTTCGTCATACTCATACAATGAAAAGTTAAAAAAATATATTTTTTAAACTCACCTGTCGATCCTTGAACATGAGTAATATCACCATCAGATTCAAGAAAAATCCAAAAAATCCGATCAGGAAAAGCACAAACGCTGACACCACATAGCCCCATCTGGGCATGAGTAAGGGGAACCCCTCATCGATCACCTTCACCACCGTATCGTTGAAATGCTCTGGATATGACGTCATTGTCACTCACTCACTCACTCACACTTCGCTAATGTAGTCTAGAACACTTAACACTTCACTTTTGAAACACATCGTTTTTCAAACTGGCCGGATTTTCTTTTACCTGAAAACAAAAGAAGACTACTTAAGACACATTAGACTTGACGACAAAATGGTTGTAGATATACCGAACGTGGATTATTCAACTTTTTCATTTATTTTGTCTTAAATTAATAATGCTCATTTCTTTATGAGCCTATTTCACGATGTCTGAATAGCCACTACTTACCAAATATATTAAAAAATGTAACAGAATTTGCAGGTTAATATCAGTCAAGTAAGTTAACGAGAACTTAATTGTAGGTGGTGAAGCAGGCCCTAAGTGTAAACAGTTTCATCTTTCATTCGTTAAATTAAAAGATAAGTTGAAATTGAAGTCGAAAATTGAATTTACCTGGCTTCCAGACATAATAAAAAATTTAATCAGTTTCATTTCAACGACTTTTTGTTGGCAATACAGGGAAAGAACGTAGTTTAATTTCGGTTATAGTAGCCGGTAAAGATTACTCTTTCCTAATTCTTCTTGACTTACCATCGTCATAAAAAGACTTATGGTGTTATTGAGTATTGCCCTCTCAGGGCGAATTTCTAGGCGAGCTGTCAGTTGACACTGACAGCTCTTGAACGCGGTTTAGATGTGCTGAACGCGTTAAGTTTCAGTGGTGAAATCCGCGCTCAGTTCAATAACATGAAAATGGGAGCTGGACTATTTTTATTAAGGAATATTTCTTCACAAATTTCATGACATTCTGCTGATCGCAGTTCAGCATCCATCGGAGAAAAACTAACAACTTTGATAAGATAAGATAAGTCTTTATTTGCTTTTTGCTTTGGTAAAAAATATAATTGTTTTATTTTTAAAGGGCAATTATGAAGCTATCTCCCTAGGCGACAATATCAAAGCACGTGGCCTATCTTCGTCAGAATGTCGGCAATTTACCGGAAAATTACACGGTAGCCGATTTCAGCACAGAAGGGGGTTCCCAGTGGAATGCATACACGAAGCCTCCGAAAAAATCCGAAGTCACACGTGTTAGGTCGGATTTTTTATTTGTCTGTCTGTGTGTGTTTATACCTTTTTAGTTGACTTTTTTGTCATAGTTGGACTTAGTGTTTATAACTTTTATTTTAATTTTAATTATTTTGGAGTTATGATAATATATTAATAATATATTATATACTAGCTGCCCGTCCCGGCTTCGCACGG
This sequence comes from Agrochola circellaris, assembly GCA_914767755.1. Lineage (NCBI taxonomy): Eukaryota > Metazoa > Arthropoda > Insecta > Lepidoptera > Noctuidae > Agrochola > Agrochola circellaris. The sequence goes on from OU611853.1 coordinate 4,392,378, forward strand.
GTACTTATCTACGACGCACTTACCTACCTACCCTACCCTACCTACCCTACCTACCCTACCTACCCTACCTACCCTACCTACCCTACCTACCCTACCTACCCTACCTACCCTACCTACCCTACCTACCCTACCTACCCTACCTACCCTACCTACCCTACCTACCCTACCTACCCTACCTACCCTACCTACCCTACCTACCCTACCTACCCTACCTACCCTACCTACCCTACCTACCCTACCTACCCTACCTACCCTACCTACCCTACCTACCCTACCTACCCTACCTACCCTACCTACCCTACCTACCCTACCCTACCTACCCTACCTACCCTACCTACCCTACCTACCCTACCTACCCTACCTACCCTACCTACTGATTTTGTAATTAAAACTTTTAAATGTTTTGTGTACCTACCGAGGAACTTCTTTGTACTGCAATAGAGGTTTTTGATTAAAAATAGCTTTGTTTTTAGGGTTCCGTAGTAAACAAGGAACCCTTATAGTTTCGCCATGTCCGTCTGTCTGTCCGCAGTAAGCTCAGAGACGGTTAGTACTATAAAGCTGTAATTTGGCAAATGTATACATATTAATCATGCCAACAAAGTGGTAAAATAAAATCAAGAAAAATATATTTTTTAGGGTACCTACGTCCTCTACACGAAAAGTGGGAATGTTTTTTTTCTCATCTACCCCATGTTGTGGGGTATAGTTAGAAAGGTCGTTCAAAAATATTGCGAGTTTGTCAAACCCATTTTTGGATTCAGGGATCCCTTTGCGAAATATTAAGCTTTTAACTGAAATTTTTTGTTAGAGTCAAGTGTCCCGCCCAGTTGTCAAAGTACAACCATTTAGCTACCCTACCTACCCTACCTACCCTACCTACCCTACCTACCCTACCTACCCTACCTACCCTACCTACCCTACCCTACCTACCCTACCTACCCTACCTACCCTACCTACCCTACCTACCCTACCTACCCTACCTACCCTACCTACCCTACCTAGCCTACCTACCCTACCCTACCTACCCTACCTACCCTACCCTACCTACCCTACCCTACCTACCCTACCCTACCTACCCTACCCTACCCTACCCTACCCTACCCTACCTACCCTACCTACCCTACCTACCCTACCTACCCTACCTACCCTACCTACCCTACCCTACCTATTTAGGGGGATGAAAAATAGATGTTGGCCGATTCTCATAGATACCGGATAAGCACAAAAAATTTCATCAAAATCGGTCAAGCCGTTTCGGAGGAGTATGGAGACTAACATTGTGACACGAGAATTTTATATATAAGATATTTTTGAAACGTGCTAATAAAGCCCTTTCATTTTTTTGTTTGTGACTTTATGTCTTCTAGTGGTCGCCATATTGAATTTAATGTAACGTCACATAACTTTTAACCAGCAGATGATCAAGACGCTTCCAATGATACCTCATTTGTCAAATTATGATGAGTACTTCAGAAGTTATGAGGGAACAGATACATACATACCGGGCAAAATCATAACCCTCCATTTTGCTTCGCGAAAAGACGGATAAAAATAGATCGGCTGGTATCCGTACCTATTATCGGCCTGTAGAACAAATTGCCATCTTTCGGCGTGAATGGAATTTAAATTACTTAATTTAAATTACAAATAATATTAATTTAGAGTCCGAGTAGGTACGCTAACTCTAAATAAATATTATTTGGGTCTCTATAAAATATTATTTCTTTCTTATATTTCTGACCGTTCGTTTTAGTTGATTGAAACTAACACTCGTATTTCTTGAACTAGATTAAGAAATCTAAGTCTCTAAATTACTCGTTTCTTGAAAACGAAATCTATTTGAATAGAATCAATGTCATTCATGCTCATCAGGGATGAATAAAGGCTTGCCATTTGTACGATCTATTTTATTTAGTAAAAGCGAGTGGAATCGAATAATAGATCTGCTCTGCATTATAGTAAGAGCTACGTGCAAACATCTTTAATTCGATTTATGTACGGTCAGTACTCTGCATTACCCACAGCCCGATTCAAGCTTAATGGCGGCTCTGAACATGCGGCGAGTCGCTGCGCAGTAACAAATTCACGGGTCAGCGGGGGTGAGGGGTGCGGTACTGCGCAGCGAGCAGCTAACTTCCGAGCCGCCATTAACTTTGAATCGAGGCTGTAACCACGAAACATGGCTTGGTCCATACTCATCCCCAGTTCGAACTCGCCCGATTCGTATATCTGTATATCTAACTACATGTGTAGCTAGAAGGCTCCAAAGTACAGATTTTTTCTTCATCTATAACATACGAGTAGAATCAACATTAATAAACAACATAGGTACTATACGCTCGTTGACCTGGCTCTTTTTCGCTAGTAGTCCACCCAGCCTTACCAAGGGGTATCGTATTACCCAGTTACTGGGTTGTGGAGGTCTGATAGGCAGTCGCTCCATGTAAAAATAGTGGTATTCAGCTGCATCCGGTTAGACTGGAAGCCGAATTCAACATAGTTGAGTAAAGGCTAGGCAGATTGATTGAGTTCAGCAATGGTGGACATCCGTGTGTCTGTGGAACGTATTAAGTGGTCACGTACCCCCCGTACGTTACTTATTTATACTGTGCCCAAAGTTCTGTGCTCTGGTGAAATACAGAAAACATTCTGATGTTCTTCAAATAGATTGCAGTTACATACAATAAAAGCAAATAAAAAAATATCCTTTTCAACTTCGGTTACAAAGGATTTGAGATAAGTGGAATTTCATTGAAGACAACACTTTTATTGTTTGCGATGTGTGCATATTGCGTTTTAAAAGTTTCATTGAAATAGCTAAATGGATTTTGTAATTAAAACTTTTAAATGTTTTGTGTACCTACCGAGGAACTTCTTTGTACTGCAATAGAGGTTTTTGATTAAAAATAGCTTTGTTTTTAGGGTTCCGTAGTAAACAAGGAACCCTTATAGTTTCGCCATGTCCGTCTGTCTGTCCGCAGTAAGCTCAGAGACGGTTAGTACTATAAAGCTGTAATTTGGCAAATGTATACATATTAATCATGCCAACAAAGTGGTAAAATAAAATCAAGAAAAATATATTTTTTAGGGTACCTACGTCCTCTACACGAAAAGTGGGAATGTTTTTTTTCTCATCTACCCCATGTTGTGGGGTATAGTTAGAAAGGTCGTTCAAAAATATTGCGAGTTTGTCAAACCCATTTTTGGATTCAGGGATCCCTTTGCGAAATATTAAGCTTTTAACTGAAATTTTTTGTTAGAGTCAAGTGTCCCGCCCAGTTGTCAAAGTACAACCATTTAGCTGACAGGGGGTCAGGTAAATGGTTGTACTTTGACTGAACTGACTGACTTGATTATTTAATATACAAAGAAACATTGTTGGCCTGGATATCTGTAACGGTCAGAATTTGGACATACCTTGCTAAGTTTGACTACAATAACGGATACCGCACTCTCCATTTTCGCCCTAAAATTGAATTAGATTTTCTGAAGCTGTCACACTCACACGAATCACGATACGGAGCCGCCGATTTGAGCTGATCTGTCTCACCTTGAAAACTTAGGTGTACTAGAGTAGTATCTTAAAATTTGCTGTCAATTCACCTGATGCTGGACATTGGCACTATTGACAAGCTCACTACGCCTAAGTTTAGAAAATTGAACACCCCGATTCGAATAGGTTAAGCTGTTTGACACCTTAATAAGAGAGTACAGAGTACAAGAGCGAGCGAAGCGAGCTCGAAAACTGGAGCATTTTGACTCGGGTAGGTTAGATTTTCTGTGTGATTTTATTACATAGATGCAAGAGCTTGAGAATTGGATTACACACGCCGGAGGGCCCCTGTAGCATGGGGGTACTGCGGTAGCTACGCCCCTGCATAGTAGCAACTAAATCGTTTCAGACTTGTTCTTGCCAGACGATAAACTTGATTTCCCTAAAGACGATTGAATGGAGGTCAGATAGAAGACACTGTTAATTACTAGAATAATTATTGTGGTAACGCGTACCGGTGCTAGGTTCCAGACTTCGCACCGATACTATCCATGGCCATTTTCTTTTTGGGTGTGAATAAAATACTAAGAACGCGGGCTTCTTACGTCATGAAAATGGTGCGGGGAATATTGAAATAGACACTGGAAGGCTTTATCTAAGCATTCAATGCCCGTTTTCACTAACATTACTTATATGAATGCCTAATGCCTAATAAGTGCGCTGTTGGATTTTCAACTTTTGGCGGTGAGTTGAGCGTTGGAAATACAATATGTACAAATGAACAGTTAGCGAAAATGGGCACTATGTTTATGCTTTTCCGGTAGGTATTGGCGCGAACTACAATAATATAATATGAACAGCTCGTGTCGCTGTAAAAAAATCAGAAAAATGCCAGTAAGTAATGTAGTGGCGGAGCTGACTGGTTGAGTTAGCCGGACGTACATTTAAGTACAGTACAACTATTTTCTTAATGTCCCTCGGCAAACTTCGTGTTTCGTCAGTCGTCGGATTTCTATCACTTGCCCTTTGCACTTGGTAATTATGGTTGACGGCAAGGCGTGACGGCGAGCGCAGCGGTAGGAGTCAATACGTACAAGCAGCGAGTGCAAAGGGCAACTGATAGTAATCCGACGATTGACGAAACACGAAGTTTGGCGAAGGACATTAAGAAAATAGTTGTACTTTACTAGCTAGTTCCTAAAGTAAAATGAGTCTCGTAATTGAGTATCTAATTAAAACGCAAGACAATCCGGTAAAACGAGCAGTAAAACTGGTATAATTTTATGTTACACCAACCGTAGATAGAATTACCGGGCCGTTAATAGTTGAGAATTTTTCTTGTTTTGGCGTAGAATTTAGGTACGATGATCATTGGAGTGTTTTAGTTTTAACAAAAACAATAAAATCTTAATGGACTTTCGCAGTACAAATGTCACTTTAGTATAAAAAGTTTGTAACTTCTAAAATAGGAGTGGGTGTCGTCTCAAAAGTTTCAGGTGAGGCTGGCCTCAAAATAGTCTGAAGTTTCATAGTTCTAAATATATAGTGGAGAAGAATGATCTTTAGGTCACGTCCTATTTAAAATCAATAGTCGCGCAAATACGCGATCTGTTTCGGTGAACCTAAATAAAATCAGCTGTTCCCTTCATTATAACGAGCTATACGAACATAAATGTATGGAACAGCTGATTTTTTTTTCGCGATTTCGGGGTTGGCCCCAAAGTGAAAGTTGTTCATAATGATGAGCACAATGACCCCTTAAGAGGATGCAAACGAATTAAATTTCAGATTGTATACAAATATTGCTCGTTTAATAGTATAGGATATTGGCATAATATGGTGCAGGTTTGGTCCCGGTAGGCACAAATAACAAGCAGGAACTATTTTATACAGCTATTATTTTTGTCGGTTAAAATGTGCTGAACACCTAAATCGGAGGAATGATGAAATTCCCAAATTGTTGTTGAGATAGAGAAAAAAAACAGAAGAAAAAATTCTTTCACATGTACAATATTTTTTTATTTTTATTAAATCCATCCTTGATTATGCTGATGCCCGCTATCTTGACCTCACTCAAGACCAACTCGATAAACTTGAGCTGTTTCAACATTTTTGTATAAGGTTTATAAACGGTTTAGTCAAATATGACCATGTTTCCGAATTTCGCGTGAAGCTCATGTGGTTACCAATTCGCCTTCGCCGGAATGCTCATATTCTTTCCCTTTTGTATAATGTGCTCTTTTCCCCTTCCACCCCTCTTTATCTCAAGAAACGTTTCCAGTTTCTCAGACTCCCACATGAAATTATTAAGGTCATCAGATAACTTGAAGCTTAAAATGCCTATGCATTCCACAACTTTCATTGACAAATCCTTTACTGTCCAGGCTGCTCGTTTGTGAAATGCATTACCAGTTCCAATAAAGCGCGCGCAATCGTTGCCTGTAGGTATTTAAAAGACTCGTGAAAGAACATTACTTGTCGTTATAATTTTGTCCTTATGCGTTAGCTGTAATAATATTCGTCATTTATTTTCGTTGCTTATACTCGTATAGATAGTATGTATGTATCTACGAGTATGTATCTATTATATAGCATTTATCTGTGTATCTATTATAGTATATTGTACTTATATACTTTTTATTTGCACCGAAGACAACGTTTTGTGTCCAGAAAATCACTGTCCATTCCAAGGTTGCCTGGAAGAGATCGCAGTAAGGGATAAGGCCGCCCATTGTATATTTTGTAGAGTATTACTTTTTCTTTATGTAATGTATAATCTGGTGTACAATAAAGTATATATAAATAAATAAGGGAGTAGGTAAATAATTAATTCGGTAAGAACCAGCCCTACACTGTTAGGTAATAGGTAATACGGGCTGATATCCGCAACTCCACGTCTAAGCGCGTATTTTGTGTATGGGTGGGAAAAATCAGTTATTGCCCTACACTATTTTGTTGAAGACGTATTTATCTTGTATATATTTTGTATCAAAAATAACCAGAAACAGAAGTCAAGCGTTTTATCCACTGGGCACGCCACAATTGTGGCGATAAGTCCCCTCTTTGAGGAGTGGCTAGAGAGGCGCCACGGCGTCCTCACCTTCCGCCTGACGCAGGTCCTCACCGGACATGGTTGTTTCGGGAGGTTCCTGTTCAGGATAAAGCGGGAGGAAACGCCCGATTGTCACCACTGTGTGGATCGCCCGGAGGATACGGTGGAGCATACGGTGGAGGTCTGCCCAGCTTGGGCGGAGCACCGCCGTGTCCTCACGGAGGCGATCCGAGCCATGGTCCGGAGCGAGAGTGCATGGGAGGCCGTCACCTCCTTCTGCGAAGCAGTAATGCTCGCGAAGGAGGAGGCGGAGCGCGCGAGGGAGAGGCAAGAGTCGCGACCTCGCGCCCCTAGTCGCCGCAGGAGACGCCCCGGGCGTCGGGAGTCGCGAGCCGACTTCCGGCCACCGTAGGCGCGGGCTTGCGGACGGTGAGCAATGGGTAGCTCGCCGTCCGATAGGGACCAGGCCCGGGTCGACGGCGCGTTGTGTTCCACGCGCGCCTCAAAGAGATGTCAGCACCAACTGACGGGGTCCGGAAGGGCCAATGCCTGCCGGGGTTGCGGGTTTGTCCGAAAGGGATATCGCGACCCCGGCACACAGGCAACAGAAGGAACACGGGTGGGTTTTAGTCAGTAAAAGTCTGACACGCCCTCCCGCTCCGCCCAGAGCGGGAGAAGTTATTTGATAATTGCCCACCATCAAAAAAAAAAAAAAAAGCGTTTTATCCACAAATACTACCTACTAGATATTCACAAAATAACCTCCCTAAAAGGCCGGGAGTGTACGAAATTACATACATTTTGTTTATTTCCTTTACAGCGTACAAATTGCGTTTGAATTCCTTTCACTTCTCTCTGTTTTGCTTAAATTACCAAAATATTACTGCACAAAGTAGGAGTGAAACTGAAATGGTTTTATGAAATGAGTTTTGGGTATGTTGGTTGCATATTTTATCAAAGGAAAGTTTGTTTTACAAAGCTTTAAATTCAATAGAGATATGAATGGAATTCAGTGCAAACACACACAGCACATAATCAGCCTGTAATGTTCCCACTGCTGGGACACAGGCCTCCTCTTTGTGAGAGGGAGTGGGCTGTCATCCACCACGCGGGCCCAGTGTAGGTTACGCAGAGGTGCAGTTTTGTTAACGTCTCATGTAATAGGGGGCGAGCCTATTCCCATCAACGGGTTACAAATCCAGACTCCGGGCTGCTACTGAGTAATTCCTAATGGAAACGAAACGGAATGGAATAACACTTTGCCCGACCTGGAAATCGAACCCAGGACCTCATGCTCTTGAGGAGTGGCTAGAGAGGCGCCACGGCGTCCTCACCTTCCGCCTGACACAGGTCCTCACCGGACATAGTTGTTTCGGGAGGTTCCTGTTCAGAATAAAGCGGGAGGAAACGCCCGGGTGTCACCACTGTGTGGATCGCCCGGAGGACACGGTGGAGCATACGGTGGAGGTCTGCCCAGCTTGGGCGGAGCACCGCCGTGTCCTCACGGAGGCGATCGGCGGCGGCGATCTCTCGCGTCCGGCCCTGGTTCAGGCCATGGTCCGGAGCGAGAGTGCATGGGAGGCCGTCACCTCCTTCTGCGAAGCAGTAATGCTCGCGAAGGAGGAGGCGGAGCGCGCGAGGGAGAGGCAAAATGCGCCCCCTCGCGCCCCTAGTCGCCGCAGGAGACGCCCCGGGCGTCGGGAGTCGCGAGCCGACTTCCGGCCACCGTAGGCGCGGGCTTGCGGACGGTGAGCAATGGGTAGCTCGCCGTCCGATAGGGACCAGGCCCGGGTCGACGGCGCGTTGTGTTCCACGCGCGCCTCAACGAGATGTCAGCACCAAGTGACGGGGTCCGGAAGGGCCAATGCCTGCCGGGGTCGCGGGTTTGTCTGAAAGGAATATCGCGACCTCGGCACACAGGCAACGGAAGGAACACGGGTGGGTTTTAGTCAGTAAAAGTCTGACACGCCCTCCCGCTCCACCCAGAGCGGGAGAAGTTATTTGATAATTTCCCATCCTCAAAAAAAAAAAAAAAAAGGACCTCATGCTCAGCAGTAGCGCTTGCGACCACTGTACCAATGAGGCACCATAAACTAAGGCCAACAGCCATATAATTAAAACCCTTCATTGTAAATATGCTACTCTTGTAGGTATTAATAATAAGCATTGTATAATTGCATAGCACATGTGTGAGTACTATGTACCGACTATAAAGCTACTATTTAGGTACAGGGTATGTCTTTCATTGACTTGAATGTGTCCTGGCGGCTGAGAGTATGTCATGCTCACTCTAATGTCTCGCTGACGATGGCGCGTGTGTTGGATCATTTAGCTCCCTTCAAAATGGTTGAGCTGAATGGTGCTAATCCATGCGTCATGTTCGTGAACGGGCGCCGTCAGTAGGGACTGGTCATCTCTTAGCTACCACGGCTTATTTTAATTTAATTTTGGATTGTTTATTTTTTATTTCTGTTACGGACGCTTTTCACGTGTTCCATCGTTCTCACATGTATAACTTCAACATGAATGGTGTAACCAATATTTTGTAACCATATCATGATTTAAAAGAGTGTCCGTGGAGTTTCTTGCCCGTTCTTCTCCATAGGTACCTACTACGCTTTGGAATGGGCATCTAGCTTCATCTTTCTGACTGACCGATCCCCTTGACAATTCAAAAGTGCCTGTAATTGGTTTATTTGAAATAAATGCTTTGAATTTGAGTTTAATGTACAACTCGAAAATCATCTCCGTGACTGTACGAAATTCTTAAAATCTCTCGAAACTTTCTTTCACGAAGTTGACAAGTCTTACGAAGCCTCCCTTGGCGCGCATACTTATATTTAATTCAAGGTTTTCAGTCGACTAACGTAATAAAAAATTAATTAGTCTTACATTTTAAAATGCATTCAAGCCGTCAGTTTCATTTATAAAGAAACGTTGTTCAAATATCCATCTTGGACTTTCATCTTGGAATTAGTGCCAACTCTGTTGGTTTTTAAAAAGGTCGTCTTAGTGTAAATAATTAATATGAATAGTAACACCGACTTAAGTGCCGTAGGTCACGAGTTCAAACCCAGGCAGGCACTTTACTTTAAGTAATTTATTTCATCACCACTGCACTTAAATTCGTAAAAAAGTTTATCCCAAAAACATCGACATTAAGTGCGTTTATTCTGAAAGTGGGCAACGTCGCAAATAGCCGTCAAATATTTCGCTATTTTGATTAATTTTGCAATATTGCTCTATGGAAATATTAAATGTGGCTAACTATCGAACTAGAATATTAATGAATTGCAATTATACCACTGAATTTGATGTTGTAACCGTTTTAGGTGTAAAAAAGGCATTTGGAAAATTTCCAAATACTTTTATTACATCTAAAACTAAATATTCGGTGTTACGATATTAGTTATTGCATTTCATAATCAATATTTTAGTTCACTAGTTAGCCACATTTCATATTTCCATACAGTATTATTGCCAAATTAATCAAAACAGGTTAATAATTGACAGTTATTTGCGACGTTGCCAACTTTAAGGATAAGCCCTCTTAATACCTACTGTCATTGATGAAAATATTACCTTAAGTTGTCTACAAAATCCCACCTCACTTTAGAAAATATTAAGTACTGAACGAGACAGTGTCTAGAATCTTTGGAAATCTCTTCCCTCAAGAGTTCCGTGAATCTCAAGAACAACTAAACAAAATTAGGTTGATAACACTGGTAAATTGAGGCTATTTATCTAACAAAGAAAAAAAATTGGCGCTTACACACACCTTGTTTATTGGCACACCTGATATGATTTGAGTTTTTAGTTATTATTGGCCCTATCAGAATATCAGCGCTGCAACATTTAATTTTTTTTTAAATGTCGCGGCATCATGCTGAGATAGGAGCCTTTTGGCCTCGTACAGGACTTCCGTCTTCAAAATTTTAATGTTACTTTGTTTTTTATTGTTTATTATTTATGTTTAGTGTGTTTTTAATTTAATGTGTGATATCCTGTGCGAGTCTCAATAAATACTTTTTCTTTCTTTCTTTTATTTATGTTTTTTGCGTGATAGGCCGAAAGATAATAAGGATTTTATTAATTATTTAATAATTAATTTTATTTAATAATTCTCAAGCAAGAGGTTGTTGGTTAAAACTAGGAACTCAATATGACTTTTTGCATAACATAAATAATCAGCCTATAATGTTCCTACTGCTGGAAGACAGGTCTCCCCGTCTTCGAGTGGGCTGTAATCTACCACGCGGGCCCAGTGCGGGTTAGTAGATGTCACATGTCTTCGAATTTTTGGTTCGAGGACATGCCGGTTTCCTCACGATGTTTTCCTTCACCGTTTTGACAGCAGTGGTGACAAAATTACTAACACAAAGTAAAGTGCCTAGCTGGGTTCGAACCCACGACCTACAACCCGTAAGTCGGGGCCGTTACCACTTGACCGCCACTGCTTTGTGAGTTTTTAATTGTCCTAAATCAAAGGTAATCTTAGACAGCAATTGGACTTAAGAAAAATATGAGCAAACACGGAGTTACAATAATGCTCGTTCATTCTCTGTGAAATCATGTAAAAAAATTGTAAACACAGACAGAACCTCTACAGGAGCCTCATAACATACAATGACCCTTAACCCCAAACATTCACTATTAAATTATTTCGTCCCACGTCGTGGGCCCTTGTTAATATGTGGGTCAGCGGTGTAATACGTCGCTCAATTACCGAGAAATTTGATGAAACTGTCTGTAGTAAGTGATTATAATTGTTTGGGGTTGTCTGTGGTTGACTGAACCTTTATTCATGAGCCGATCAAGAGAAGAGGCAACGAGTTCGAATCGATGGTCGGCCAATTGTTTGGAGTTCTTTTAAATTTTGAAATCATAGCCCTTGCGCTTGACACGACTTCGCCCATCCAGTGTGTGTTTTAGTACTAATAGAGCGGCAGGTTAACCACAAGGGAATCGAGACGCATTTTAGATTATTATATCGACCGATTTTAGATTGGATAATGTGCGCATTACCAGAACTCATCTTGTGAACAGTAAGAAACAAGACTGTGTTGAATTTAACTTGGTTACATGATCTTGATAATGTACGGGCCACCGCTTGCTTTCTTGACCAAATACATATTTTTTGATAGCTATACAGTCCATGAATTTTCAAGTAAATTAGTTACTTTTAGACTAAACAGAAAAAATAAATATGAGTACAAACGCGGCTACCTCCCAGTACAACGCAATGGCGCATGCTGTCGGTTGAGTTTAGATTAGGACGAGTTTCATCACGCGAGGCCAGCTCACACACAATGAAGAGCCCCAATCAATTTCGCGGTCTAACAACAGAATATTCAAACTTTTTCAGCGCAAATTTCTCAATAACCTTAAGATATCACATTCTTTTTTAAATGCAAAGCTATTCATCACCTATTTATCTAGTAAGTCTACGAATTAAAATTTTGATAACTACTCAATATAAGTTATGAAAAATAAAAATCTAACACACGTTTCTACGTAAGCACGGCCGTTTAACCGTTACGTAGTAGTGTAGCTAACCACAAATTGACCTTGTTATCGATACGTACGTACTGAGTAATCTAGACGAGTTGCGATAATAGCGGCCAAACTTTTAGAGAATTATGTAAAGCTAGGGTTTTAGTGGATCTTTACGATCCTAAGTAAACGCTAAATATATGAGGATTGTTTGATTTTCTGATGTTTGTCTTTCTCAATTTTTGACCAGGGTATATTGTTATTTACAAAACTGATGTGGCTAACTGTTGGTTTATTACAAAACGACTTTTGCCCGATTATTATCCATCTTCCCAAAGACGGTGGGATGAGCCGCTCTGCAGAGTAGTACAGAACAATTTACTTAAAACGTCTGCTACCACTACGGAGCGTACGCGCCTGCTGGCTGTGGGTAAGTGGGAATCGGGTCTGTGGCGGAGCAGCTCACGCTCAGATCTCATAAGCAGTAAAGGCAAACTATTATTGTTATTATATTAGCCGGTATGAAATAGCTTGTTCAGACTAACGTGACCTACTGTAATTTATTTATTATACATTTTAATTTTAGGCAACCTTGTAACACAATCACGGCTGCGCTTATACAAGGTGGTACGAAAGTAATGTGAAATGGCTGCCATTTTGATGAGAATGAAAAAAATGCTGCCCTCTTTTCACCGAAAGATTATTTAAAGGTGTAAAATTGACATTACTTTTGCCCCACCGTCTAGAAGGATCGTCGGAATTGAAGATTTATTGGAGAATCAATCAAAGTGCAAATAACATCTGGAAGCGCCTTACGCAGACGAATGTAGATGGCATGCAAAAAATATCTAGAAGTGCCGTATTATAGACCGAATATGACAAACTACACAGCCAAATGCTATCAGAATACCAGCGCTGCGACATTAATTTTTTAAATGTCGCAGCATCATGCTGAGATAGGAGCCTTTTGGCCTCGTATAGGACTACTTTTAATTTTAATTTTACTTTGTTTTTTATAGTTTTTTCTTTTTTATTTATGTTTAGTGTGTTTTTAGTTTAATTTGTGATTTCCTGTGCGAGTCTCAATAAATATTTTTTCTTTCTTTCTTTCTAAATGGAAAGTTTCATCAGCATATTTAAATCTCAGTCATGTTCCGGCACTAAAACGTATTTTCCGTAGTAAATGAATGGCGTAGCTTACTGCCATCAAAATGAATCACATGTGTGCTCTCAAGATTGATGGACGCGTTAAAAAAATATATTGACGGGTGGAAATTGATTTTCAGAGCAAATAAAACGATGTTTATTTTATTTATGGTTGTTTACCTTGACTGACCGTACAATGTCAGAGTAGAAATCTATGACGACAGATTTGATTTATGATGTTCTAAAATTTTTATAAGTATTTTCAGAGTGACCCACACTTTGAAAATATCTATTACAATTTGTGCGGGTGGCCTAACAGCTAACTATTGAGTGAATGATTCGTTTTTATATTATACAAAGTGTTAAGAAAATCCTATCTGATCCAAAAAGGACTCATAGGTCCTGCAACAACATTACCAAAAAGTAATAAAATCTTATAATTATCGAAAATAAAAAGTTATTGCTATTTGAAATTCACGTTTTTGGTACCAAAATTTCAACAGGGGTAATAAGTTATGACTTGTAGACACCCGCTAAACGATAGCCGCCTGCGCCTCATTTAATATACCGGTATTTTCACGCCTCATATAATATTCTTTTTTCCTGAAAATTATCACGAAAATAGACAGAGGCAGATATCCGACAGGTTTTTTTACACATTTTATAAAAGATAAAGATAAAAGATAATTTATTTGTCAAACATGTGTTTACATACAAATCGAGCATACAAGATCTTAAATATAGGTCAAAAGTCCGTACATGTTTTGCCTGACGAGGCGTACAATTTTTTTTTTAATGTTACGTACAAATTATTAATTCAATTCAATGAACCAAAGACTTACAGACTTATATTATTGATTTGTATCAATTTGGATGATAAATGTAAAAGCAACAGTTTTTAGGGTTATTGTTGCTGACTGTATGCGTTGCTGGGGAGTTTGTTGTGACGATTTTCCGAAATTACTATTTATAAATCGTTTCAGAATAGTTATTATTCTAATAAAAGGGAGTATTCTGAAACTATTTGCAGTCATTTCAGAAATTAAACAAAAAAAATAACAAAATAGGTACCCGAAGTCATTTACTAAGTCAAAACAAAGTACTTACCTAGGTACTTTGTTTTGACTTAGTAAATACTCTGTAGTTTCTGAGATAAGGAGGGGGGGGGGGGGCCTTATCTCCGAAACTACAGAGTCATACATTTTGAAATAAAAATACTGAGAATGGTTCTGTACTCATAGATTACAGGAAAACCTATGTATAAGAAGTCTATGGTCTTAAAATAACATGGTATATCTCTCAATATTGTGCGCACAAACTTACATTTGCAGTTGGAATGTATGGGAGAACATGTTTTTCAAAAAACTTAGTTTGTTTTGTGCATCTACATCGCCACATCCAAACTACGCATCAAAGACCTGACGTCACACAAAAGCCTGACGTCACAAAAATCCTGCATCGCGCAATTAGAGTTTACCGCGCAAACTGCATATATTAACTTCCCCAGCATCAATCGTTGGGCAGTTGTCCGCCAGACACGACACCCGTCTGGTCGGAGGATTGTTCCTTTTCAATAGAGGATGAGTGAACTTAACACCCTGTTCCCTATACCTCTAAAGTTTAAAGTTAGTTTTGTTTATACCCTTGGGCTAAGGCTAGTTGTTTTTAGTTTTGTGTGTTTAGGTACCTTTATACCTACTACAGAAACAACTTTGAGAAGAATTGATTATTAACTTATTAATTGAAAAATGGGTCAAACAATAACCTTCCTAATTAAGTTACGGAAATTAGGTAATTGATAAGCAAATTGACTAACGACTAAAATGGTCCGTATATTCAAATCATCTGTCATTCTATGACAGTTATATGAAACAAGCTTTTTCCCGCGGCTTCGCCCGCGTGGAGGTCGAAAATTATCCCACGGAAACCTACTACTGGGATAAAAAGTATCCTATGTCCCAATACAGGTCATGGTCTACCCAGGTCATGGTCTACCCAGTTCATGGTCTACTCCGGTCATGGTCTACCCAGGTCATGGTCTATCCAGTTCATGGTCTACTCCGGTCATGGTCTACCTATATACCAAATTTCATCCAAATCCGTAATGCTTATTGTATGCGTAAGGCTTATTGTACATGACGCCGGAGCCGCACCGGCGCCAATATGCTTAATAATTGATTTCCCTCAATGTATCGACTTGCATACCTAGTTATGCATACCAGGCATTAGTTCCCATAGTAGTGAATCACTCGACACACTAAGCTGTTTCTAACCTCTTGTATTACTTATTTAGTTAATAGCCATGTCACCGATTGCAGTTATTTATTATGCATCTCTTTCGACACGACACCTTTTTCTAACACTTAAGTTAACGTTTATGTGAAGTAAATATTGTTTTTTTAAATTACTTAGCCTTTTTTTTAAATAATGTTTGTACCAATAGTTCGTATAAGCCATTCCGTCAATATTGCTCTAACCGAGCTCACCTCCTAACTTCTGTAAATATTGTAACTTAAGTTTTCTTTCAATTATAAAAAAATAACCTACGAGATCTCTTAGGAGAATGAATCGGAGAAAAAATATTATTTTCTTTAATAAATGGGAACCTATGTAGGTGTATTATGTTAAGAGGAGGCTCCCTAAATTGTATGTTAATTTGCATAAATATTCTGAAACAGTCACGCGCACAATCAAAATGGAACTTAAGTTTTATTTTGATTGTATGCGTGACTGTAAATGATTTATTGGATCTTTTTCTTTCATGTACAAGACAGTCACGTAATTGTAAAATTTTCGCTCGATTCATTTTTTATTCGAAAATCATGTCTATTTTTAAAGATGATTTAAATAAAATGAACGTTACTCGGCTTTTATGTCTAAAATAAATATTCACAGTAAGAAAATATAGTTTATTATCCAGCAACAAGATATTAATTCTCTAGATCAATTATTACTTTAGTTATAAACGAAATAAGAATTGAGACTTACGCCATTTAGTTCCGTGCTCGAACACGATCAAAGAGCGCACGCGATATTCAACTTTATTACTGATGTGTTAGCTTTTAGCACACAGTGGAGTGGCGGAGTGCATGGGGGCGGAGCTTGCGTGGAAATTGTGTTTAGAGTGCCTGGTCTTAATAAAATGATATTCCGAATCGCAAATTCTGAGCGGAACAGAAAAATGTTACAAGATTGTGAACGAAGTCGCAGCAAATAGTCTAGTTAAATAGCTACTGTCAGTGTTTCAAACTTTCAGGAATGTTTTATTTATGAAAACCTGAAATATTTAACAACTTTGTGCTTAGTTTGACTTACCTGCTTCTACTTTCTTTATTTTATATCAAACGCCTAAGTATTGAAAGGTAACCCCAGCACACAGATAAACCATGAGAGGTTTTCGTCGTGTGGCTAAAACGAAAGTGTAATATAGGTTAAGTGTTTTTAGAAATAAATAAATATATAAATAAATAACAATAAATACAGGCTATAAAATGGGTCTGGGCCAGAAGAAAATATGCAGTAAATAATTTATTATAGTACCAAGTAGTGAGGAATTGTTAGTAAACAAGGATCATTTTTCAGTTTTACACCTGCTTTTACATCCACATTCTCCATACTCGTAACTCTAACTAAACTAAATTAAAAAGGTTTTAGGTCTTCAAAAATACTCACTGTTTTAATAATAATGAGATCATAGATTTATAAATTAAAAATAAAACCCAAATTTTTTCTCTATTTTAATGGAAAACAAAAAAACTACCACAACAACAGACACACTTTTATTTGATCTTAAAAATACGCAGTCTACTGATTTAGGTCCTCAAAAATAGTCTTGGCTCATTGGGTTACTGACATTTAAATAAAAAAATAAGACAATTATTTTTTCTCTATTTTTAATTGCAAAAGATTTTTTTTTGACATCTCAGATTTACTTTCATTTGGGTTTTAAAAAACCCACCTTATGATTTAGGCTTTGAAAAACACTGTTACCTATTTGGATACTGCCAAAAATGAGAAAATGCATTATTTTATCATTTTATTTGTATTTTTAATGGCAAAGGAAGCATTTTTACCTGTAGCGACCACTTCTTTCTTCTTCTTTTCGGGTCTTAAAAACTCATCTACTGACCTATCTTATTTAGGCCTGTAAGAATACCTCACAAAATAGCTGTGTAGCCCTATGGCTGGAATGAATAAATAGTATTAGGTGATCGTGGTTGTAGAAAAAAAAACCACTATAACAAGTAAGTTTAAAAAAAAAAAACCTATTTTACTATCTCGTTTAGAAAAAGCTGTGGAAAAAGGTTAAATTATTGTACATTTTAAATCACGGTTATTGTGCACTACTTTTCAATGTCAATTACTTATAAAAAAGTCGGCCAAGTCCAAGAAGGCTTTGGTTAAAGCTTTAGGTTATTATCCAAGTTACGCCGTTAAGTGGTTAAGTTATCTAAAGAGGCTGTTCGGGATTTAAAATTAGTTTTCTACTTTTTGGGTTGGAGTTATTAGATTTTTTTGAGAAGTTAGAACATATGGATTCAATGCTCCTTGTATGCGGCGCCCGTTTTGTGCAGGACGCAGCAAGCGCGGTGTAGCATACGACTGGCGCCCAAGCCACGTTTGGGATGATTTATCCTAGACCGTGGAGGTCTAGGATAAATCTTCCCAAACATGGATTATGAAAAGGCATACTTTGACGGGTCTCATAAAAACTAATAGGAAAGCTGATAAGTGACCCTAAATAGGAACCTTCAAATAATGTGGTAAATTGTTAAAGAACAATAACAATAACAAAATACTTTTGTGACATTAATTGGTTAATGAACTCGCTGACATTAATTAAGATGATCTTGATAACAGACGGCCTTAATGACTGGACCAAAATCGATGATGACAGCTTTAATTGCTATATGTAAACGGGCACGCCCTTTATGCCTGGAGATTTTAATTCGGGTATTAAGTTCTGTTTACTTTGGATTCGATGATTTTTGTTGGTATATTTGCGTGTGCTAGCTGACATATAGCAAACCATTTGATTTAACGTTTTGTGTTGCGTAATGTACATTATTTTGCGTATATATATACTATTGTATAGAATCAAGTTTTTCTAACTGAGCAGACAGCGGCGCTGCTGGTGAGTTTTTTGCGCCACTTCTTCTTCCCAGCTAAAGCACTAGGAAGTGGTGAAGAGCGGGCGTTTTTGGGGGTCTTTTGTAATATTGATGTTCGAAAAGTACTGATTCTCAGCCTAGTTTAAATAAATGTCTTTTAAATTTGAATTGAATATGATCGGAAGAAAATTCGAACAAAGACCCGAGGATTGCGGTAAGGAGGTTTGGTAATTTTATGCCCGCTATGAAGCATCATTCTCCTCCTTATCTCAATTTATCTGTGGTCGGTGCAACATGTGCGTTTCTTCTACATTTCTCTATTAGTCGTCATCTCGGTAGTTACCCCCTTCTAGTCATATCATCCTTCATACAGTCCACCTAGTTGCAAACTCAAACACGGCGTGTTGCCACGCCAAGCGCCGGACGAGTAATCTCTTTTCAGACCATCTTATTATTCCATAAAAAAAATACAATAGACGTAGGTATATTTAGTCACCTATTCCGCTTAACTAACAATTCCTAAAGAGTCATATAAAACCCTGTAAGAGATGTCAATTGACCGATAGGGACCAGGCCCGGGTCGACGGCGCGTTGTGTTCCACGCGCGCCTCAAAGAGATGTCAGCACAACGGAAGGGGTCCGCTAGGACCGATGCCTGCTGGGGTCGCGAGAAAGTCCGAAAGGGATACCGTGACCCCTGGCAATGTACAGGCAACTGAAGGAACACGGGTGGGTTTTAGTCAGTGAGAGTCTGACACGCCCTCCCGCTCCGCCCAGAGCGGGAGAAGTTATTTGATAATTTCCCAACCTCAAAAAAAAAAAAAGGATGTCAATTGACTTTTTGCGAACCCAAACACGGCGTGTTGCTCCGCCAAGTGCCGAACGCAGAGTGAGCCATACCGCCCGTAAACCCTACTAACCTATACCCACACATGCCCGCTTACTTATATATTTACGTCTATTGTAATAGGTCTTTACCTATGAAATTGACGTTTTGTATGAAAAAATTTAAACGAATTTTTTTCATGTATTTTTTATTTGTATTAATCGAAGTAATCACCCATGCAATCAATGCATCTTTGCCAACGCAGTGGCAGTTTATTGATGCCCTTCTTAAAGAAATCACCTGGACGGGAGGCAACTAATTCTTCAAAGGCATTTTGTACTGGCTCTCGGGTATTGAATTTTTTTCCCGCCAAGAAGTTATCCAAATTCTAGAAAAAGTAGTAGTCTGTAGGCGCAAGGTCTGGTGAGTAGGGCGGATGACGGAGAGCTTCCAACCCCAGTTCTTGCAACTTGGAGACCGTCTGCTGTGCAGTATGAGGTCGCGCGTTGTCGTGCAGTAGCAGCGGAGACGAGCAATTGTCCAATGCTGGTTGGAGATGTGCCAGCTTCTCCATCATTGTGTTCAGTTCTTCACAGTACACATCTGCAGTAATGCTCACCCCGTTTGTTAAGAAGCTGTGATGAATCACACCGGCGCTAGACCACCAAACAGTGACCATCACTTTTCTAGGGGTAAGTTTTCGTTTAGGGCATTGTTTAGGTGCTGAACCAGGATCCAACCAACTTGCTGAGCGCTTGCGGTTATCAAACAGAATCCATTTTTCATCGCAGGTAACAATGCGGTTCAAAATTCCTTCATTTGTGTGTCTGTTGAGCAGTGCAAGGCACGTCTCGACGCGTACTTTGCGCTGGCGATCATTGAGTTCGTGGGGCACCCATTTGTCAAGCTCTTTTACCTTGCCAATTTGACGCAAATGGACCAATATTGTTTTGACGCTAACGTCGAAAGCTGCTGCTAATTCAGCCGTAGATTGTGTATCATCAGCTTCCACAATCGCCTTTAATTCGTCATTGTCGACCAAAGTCTTCGGACGACCGCGAGGTTCATTTTTCAGGTCGAAAGTTCCAGAACGGAAGCGAGCAAACCAATAACAGGTGGTGCGTTGGTTTGTAGTGTTAGCTCCGTAAACGTCGTTGATGTTGCGTGCCGCTTGTGCGCGTTGCTGCCACGACGGTACTCATATTCCATAATTACTCGAATTTTTAACGTATCCATGATGACGAAAAAGATTGAAATGCGATGAAAATGTAACACTAATCAATAAACAAATGACTACTTTTGGAAAAAAAAATCCATGTTTTTAAAATAAAATTAATTTGAAATTAGAATTCTTAGCCAAACAAAAATTATTTTGATTTGAAATAGCCAGTACTGCAGAACGCCAATTTCATAGGTAAAGACCTAATATTTAATAATGGATTTCCGCAAGGTCACGCCTAAATCAATTAACCATGTACTCATTTCTTATTCTATCCATTCTTGTAAAGCCACAAATCCCTCTTAGGATTCTCAGAGCATACGTCCGCAATGAATGATATAACTAAATAAATCTTGATTGAGTAACACATGAGTAACACACATACAATTACAATTGATCAAAGGGTTTCATTTTGACAGTTCATCCAAGTTTATTGCGTTCGTAAAATTTTTGAATTTTTCAAACCAATGAAGCAATGGATTCGTATTTTCTTTCAAAACCCTCTGATTGTGATTGAAAGTGTTTAGTGTGCTGGTATGTAACCATTCATTGAGTTCACTATCTATAGGTAAACTGTATTCTTTGAGAGGGCAAATGACAAGTTTCATTCAAAGACAACGTGTCAAAATAATTGTGGTTGAGATTTATTATTAAGATCACACGCTCTAGGGCGTAGATTCTAGGGGATCATAACCCGTTTTCATCAAAATGCTCGTGCGCTCGAGGGCAAAATCCTCAGAGTAAATTAATTCATACCTGCCTTTGATAACAGATGATATGTTATTATTATTATTTTTAATCAAAACATTATCTCAAAGACTCAAAGGTTATCCAAACCGAAATTCTCGACATAAATACCATTGTTTTTTAAAATTGTTTTTCTATTTAATGTCTCCCTGTCTAGTGATCACATAATGGAGGAATGCTTTTTCCAAAGGAGCTTATTTACATGATAAACAATTTTTAACATGAATAACAATTTCAGTTATGGAGAAAAACCAGTTTAACCATTTTAAAATTATACTGGGCATGTGTCCTTCTGTACGAAAATGAGATTTTAGTCTGTAAGTTTCCTGGAAATATGTACTTTTTGTATTGGATTTTAAAATAAAGGCTAGTTTTTAACATGACAGTGAGGATGGTATTCATAGATTCTTTTCTAGCAAAAATGGAAATAAGCCCCTTCGAGAAATCACTCCTTCATTTATGACCATAATTTAATTTTTGTGTATGAACCTATTAAACGTAGCTTACTTTAATTAGTTTCTTTTAAAGAGTTATAGTCGGTTCCGAACCGGGCTTGTTAGTCTTAAAACAAAAACTGTGCACCTACTCTGCCCTAAAATTTGCTGACAAGAAGAACTCTGATCACTCTGCGTATGCTTACAGTGCGTTCATTATCACTTGACGAAAGTGACGCGATTGCTACCACTGAATTTTGCAGTCTTATTACAATACTGATAGAGTTCAAAATGGCGACTGACACAACAGTACTACCAATTACATGACTGCAAAATTCAGTGCTACCAGTCGCGTCAAGGGGCAAGTTAGAGATAGCGATAGTCATTGACAGTCACTTATAAACTACTACTTCTTTCTTTCTTTTTCGTGTAGTTAGTGACTCACCTGGTGTCAGAGTTTTTATGCCGCCCATGGGCCTCTGAATTGGTTTCACATGCCGTCGAGAAATATTTCTGAGGCTTTTTTGGTAATATGTGTGCTGTTACCATGGATTCAGTACATGATTCTGAAACCCCAGCGCTGAAAATTTCTGTCGGTTATTAAATAAAAAAATAGTTGTTACATACATTTTGACCGCGTCGGTATTGCACTTTTTTATGAAACAGCAGATTTTTTTAAATAACCTACAAAAAATTTCAACGCAGGGTTTTTCTGAATCATGTACTGAATCCATGGTAACAGTTTTCGCGTCGATGTCCCTGACACCCTGTATTTTTTTTAATTAAAATTATTTTTTAATTAATTTTCTTTCCTTAGGACGATTCCCCTTTATTGGAAACTACAGCCGATCGATTGTCACTGTCACAAATCGACCGGCAGGATGCTAGGGATTAATAACACTATTGACAGCTCACTTCACGCTCACTTCACCTAAGTTTTACGGTGTTTTTTTTTCAGAACTGATCGGCATTTTTATTAATTTTTAATGTAAGTGTGTTATAAGAGAAAACTCGAGGCCTGAGAATATCGTAGTTTAGTAACGTATTCTATTTTATGTATTCCTTCCCAGCATTATGAAAAACGCGATACAAACACAGCTTACCAAAGAAATCGTACGTGACAGCAGGTGACAGCCGTTGTTTGTTGGACCCCAGAGAAATTATATTTCTGACTCGTTTACACTTACCACAAGATCGAATAAGTTAGTCCTGCTCTCATTTTTGTTATTATTTAGTGAATTATCTATCCATGACATTCAAGATTAACGTTTTCCTGTCCAAGGTTTTCACATGACGTCATGAACAAGATAAATGATCTTCGCGATGACTTAGAACTTGTGGTAATATTGACATAGATAGATGTAAGTAGGTACCTGATTACCGAGCATGTAAAATTTGATCGAGCTGAGGTTCTGATTTAGTTATGGTTTTATAACTATCTCTCATCTGATCGCCTCGTGATGTCTATTGCTGTGGACGCCGCGCCGTGTCAAACATAGCGGTTTGACACGGCGCGGCGTCCACAACGCGTCCGACGCGTCCGACGCGGGTTACATAGAAAAGCAGTAGATAATACTTTTGTATTTTAGGGGTATGAGGAACAGGGTGTAAAGTTCACTTATCTACCATAGAATAGGGAGGATCCTCCGACCCGACGGGTGTCGTGTCTAGCGGACTGTCCAGAGGTTGAACTCAGGAGCTTGTATATATGTCCATCGCGCGGTAAACTCTCATTGCGCGATGCAGGATTTGTGTGACGTCAGGATGTTGTGTGACGATGATCTTTGATGCGTAGTTCGCATGTGGCGATGTAGATGCCGCCACAGTATAAAAATCTGCCTAGCCTGTTCCCAACTATGTTGGGGTCGGCTTGCGGTCTAACCGGATGCAGCTGAATAACAGTTTTTTCGTATTCATATGAACACGTTTTCGTGTTCGTGTTCGTGTTATATGAAATTGAGGAGCCATGTCACATATTTAAACGTTGGTAACACCAATATTTAGTAGCAAATTAGCCAATTTTGTAGGCCCGATCCTGGAATTTATAGTAAAACCTTAAAATTTACAGTATTTTTTTAAAGTAGCTCCTCAATTTAGACGTCTGAATTGAGGAGCCACGTTAAAACTCGAAAACTATTATTTTTGAAAATTTGGTAGAATTTAGTAGTACTTATGCGTAATCTGTACAAAAAAAAAAGGTTTTGTACGGTTGTATTTGAAACAGCTACCTACGCACAGTGTTCCAAAAGCCTCAAAAAATTTCCCACTTGGGTTTATTGCATTTATAAGTCAAGGATCGTATTTATAAAGCACGAGTAGAACTCCCACGTATTTATCTCTTTTAGTTTTTTTTATATAAATTCATGAAAAAGACGTGACCTTTCCATGAAAAAAATGAATATCAGTTCTCAAAAAGTAGTTGTTCAAGATAATAATTTGAAACTAATATTATTAATAGAGCTCATTTGAGAGTATATTTACACGTTTTTTTTTTTTTAATCTCTTTTAGTTTCGGAGTAAAAAAATATTTTCTTATTTTTGTTTTTATTTTTTTTCTCCGCAAAGACGCAAAAGTGCGACTTGAGACTAGAACTGAGATATTGTTCTCAATAAGGTCTATTACTCATAAAAAAATCAAGTCGCACTATTGCGGCGTTTAGGAGAAATAGAATTTTGAAAATTAATGCTAGGGCTGTCACTTTGTTTGACCTTTTATAAATTTGAATTTTTAAAATATTTTCATTAGATTTGACTAACTTCCGTTGTCCTGATTTTTTTCTTCCGATACAATCATCAAAACATTTTTTCATCAAAATTACTCAATGGCCAACTCGCGGTTGACCAAAAATTTTTTTATGCCCTTTTTTTCCAAATCAAAAATAAATGTTTCCTAAGACAGTCTCTCTGTATCTCATATGGTTATGAATTTCCTTATGTCCCAAATAAAAAAAAACACTATATATATATATAATTATTATATGCTCTGTAAATCTATAGTTTGAGCGAGACGTCCATGCAATACACATTTCATAATAAAATATGTATTTATTTATTTGACCTCAGAGTGACAACCCTGGAGTGTATTATTTGACCTTAAGATTTAAACACCTGTTTCTCCTAAACGCCGCAATAGTGCGACTTGATTTTTTTATGAGTAATAGACCTTATTGTGGACAATATCTCAGTTCTAGTCCCAAGTCGCACTTTTGCGTCTTTGCGGAGAAAAAAAATAAAAACAAAAATAAGAAAATATTTTTTTACTCCGAAACTAAAAGAGATAAAAAAAAAAAAAAAACGTGTAAATATGCTCTCAAATGAGCTCTATTAATAATATTAATTTCAAATTATTATCTTGAACAACTACTTTTTGAGAACTGATATTCATTTTTTTCATGGAAAAGTCACGTCTTTTTCGTGAATTTATATAAAAAAAACTAAAAGAGATAAATACGTGGGAGTTCTACTCGTGCTTTTTAAATACGTTTCTTGACTTATAAATGCAATAAACCCAAGTGGGAAATTTTTTGAGGCTTTTGGAACACTGTGCTACGCCACTGCGGATGGGTCTCGATATACCTAGAATGGTCAGCCATCCACAAAACGACCGCTGCAAGCGTGGCTTGACCTTTGATCGCCTCCTACGGCTATTATTATTATCCCTGAACAATACTTTTGTATACGAAATCCATATTTCTTTTGACTGACACCGACACGCGAGGACAAGGGTGGTAGTCTGTACACGATAGACGGGTTAGATAAAAACCCTTTCAAGGTAATATAACCTTTCAAATTTGACAGTTGAAAATGACTGGCTGTAATTGTTATTGGGTTAATATCCATGATTCGGTAGATATGAATAATTGACGGTAGCATTTGTGTGACGTATTTATGTAAAGTAAGGGAAATTATTTTTTTAGCAAATTGAATGCCAACCTAAATTGTCCGTATATTCAAATCAACTGTCTTTCTTTGACAATTATATGAAATAGCTATAACACGGCAAGTTGGCGTAGGATGTTAATTGGCTTAATAATTAATTTTCCTGAATTGATGTATGAAATTAATGCGATGTAGCGGAAATCGGTGACGCAGCGAATCAAAACCCTCATGGCTATTGTTTGGTTATTCAAAGCCCGTATACCTATACCTGCCTACATAGAAAGGGTATCTACACTAATATTTTGAAGAGAAAAGATTTGTATTTTTGTTTGTAATGAATAAACTCCAAAACTACTGGACTGATTATAAAAATTCTTTCACCAGTAGAATGCGAGTAACATAGGATATAATTTATAAAGATATCACGCGGGCGAAGCCGCTAGCGGAAGCTAGTAAGATAAAAAGCCCCCTACATTGGTCGAGCTTATAGAACATAACCAATAAAGTATGTGGTGGAGTGGTGACCTGGCGGGTAAAGGTTCCAATTTTGAAAACAACACAATGAGGTATGCCGCCGGCATTTTTGGCTTTCTTATTCTGTACCTACGTTCAACCGAAGAGCGTTGAGCGCGCTACTCTTTTCTTAGAGCCTATAAGTGGAAAACCGTATTGTGTACGGGAAAACGTCAAAGCGAAGAAATGTAGCTGAAAAGGCCTTTTCAGCTGCAATATAAGTTTAGTTTTAGTTTTTAAGATTTGAAGTGGGCACATGACTTCATATATTTTTTAAGTTAATGATTTTATTTGTCATGCAATAAATAAATAAAAGCCGTACACGTCCACTAAATTATGGCGGTTTTTGTAAAAAAAAATCTCTTTGTATATTGAATAAAGTATCAAGGAAAGTTTATTTGTTTTAGTATTACGTTAATTATGTAACTGCATAATATATGTAGCTACAAAAACTTATTTATTCCAAAAACTTAAAGCTTGTAACGTATTAAAAAGATAATAAGATAATAAATCGATCGAACGATCGATAATTAAGTTTGACAACTTCTAATATTTTGTAATTTTTTTTCTTTTTATTAAATCATTTTAAATTGTATAAATGTATTATTTTGCGCGTCACGTAGTGGCAAACATGTTTGCACTTAATTTAATTTATCATCTTGTATGCACTTTCTAGGTATGTACACACACATGTTTATGCAAATAAATAATCTTATCTTGTCTTATCTTATTACGTAGGTAATCATCAGTATTTTCGTTTCGCAAATAACTGTAATACTACTATAGGATCACCATGTTGAATCACCGAACAGAATTTGAAAAAATAACTAGTTACTAAAATCACTAGTTTTCAGGTGACACCTTCGAAGTCACTATAGTTAGGTACCTACGTTACGTTTCGCTAAAATCACGTAAGTGGGTCGTTACGTGATTTTAGCGAAACGTAACGTAAACTACTAACCCGTAACCCTAGCAGTTTTGAAAACAACTTGGACACCAATACGTAATTGCACCATTCGTAAAATAGGAACCTCTCTGTCACAGATAATCCACGGTGCAGGGCCTGCATGGAGGATGATGATACAGCAGCTCATGTGCTTCTAAACTGCTCGGTGGTTACCAAAGTACTTCGGTAACCCAGGTACCCTCCGTGAGATCGTCAGTAACACTAAGGAGTTGGTGGTCTTCCTTGCGGAGCTGGGGTAGATTGAATGACCGATTTTCCCACCCGTGCGCAACTTACGCGTTTTGACGTGGAGTTGTGGACATCGGCCCAGCATAATCAGCCTAATGTTCCCACTGCTGGGACACAGGCCTTATCTCTGCGAGACGGAGTGGGCTGTAATCTACCACGCAGGCTCTGTGCGGGTTGGTAGATGTCACTTGTCTTGGAAATTTTTGGTTCTAGGACATGCCGGTTTCCTCTCGACGTTTTCCTTCATCGCTTTGTGAGCTGTGGTGATGAAATTATTTAAACAAACCGGACACCGGCTCACTTTACTAATAACTGGTAACATTTTGCACTAGCAAGGTAAACAGCCACAAACTATTTATATTTGCCAAGTGCGAATGCGGCTTTTAAGTGGCTTTGGCTAAGTTTTATCGGGTCTATTGATATCCTGTGGTCCTTTGTCCACAGGATTCGGCATAAAGGAACAATGGAATCAAACCTTTACGCTATTATCTGCCGTTTAGCCTTCAGTAGTGAAAGCGATACGGATGTGTAAACACGTACCTACAATTGGCGACCCAAGTCTTTCCGCTTATGCGACTAAATAACCTTAACATAACATGACGCCTCTATGCCCTTAAGGTTACTGCATAGGTGTACCTATGATATACCCATATTTCGCCAGTTATGTTTAAACTATCTGTGTGCCAAATTTCATCCAAATCTGTTCAGCCGTTTTTGCGTGATTGAGTAACAAACATCCAAACACACAAACATTATAGTGGACACGCAAAAAAATGGATTTAGCATAGCTGAATACCAGTTTTTAATTGTTTCGTGATCCATTCGAAGGGATTAAATTAAATGAATGTCAATACAAGGTTAGCTCATAGTGAGCCTGAACCCAACTTTGTGCATTTCTCGGAAAATCAAAGGTATTTTTTCGGTAAAATTTCTTTTCAACGACTTTTGGTGACATGAAAGGAATTGGTAATTTTGTTTGAAAATTATTGTTATTCCCATAGGCCCGGAGGCAAATATATTCGCTTCAGAGAGTTTTCTTGGTCCCGTGACCTACATTATCGTATCGTCATTGGAGATCAAAAAGACATATTTTATTAGAAAGAAATATACAGGATATTCGGCAGACGGTTGAACATACGAAAATGGCAGACCCGTGGGGCCGTCTGCTACGTGTTTAGGCCCAATA
This sequence comes from Agrochola circellaris, assembly GCA_914767755.1. Lineage (NCBI taxonomy): Eukaryota > Metazoa > Arthropoda > Insecta > Lepidoptera > Noctuidae > Agrochola > Agrochola circellaris. Next base: position 4,420,675 of record OU611853.1, read on the forward strand.
TCAAGACCCAGGCCACAAGGTACTTTTTTATGATTTTTGTTTTATTTTATTCGTAATTCGTCGTTACTCAAACTTCAAACGTCAATAATTTCATTTAAAAATAACAAAACTGGCAACATTTTATTTTTATTTTCATTTTAAGTAACTGTAGAATCTTATAAAATTCGTTTTTGACGCAGATGATTGCTATAAAATTGAATACGAGCCCTTAAGCTATAAACAAATTAAAAATAAATACCGAAACCCGACTTTGAACTGCGTTAAAAAAAAAAAGTGATCGAGCAGTTCCAATTTTAGGAAAACATTAACGGTGCACTAACGGTATGCAATATGCACAATTTCTTTTAAAACAACTTTTTTCACGGAACTCTATATTTGCGAAAAGTGAAATTAATTATACAATGTGAAATTTTAATTCGTTTGCATCTTCTTAAGGGGTCATTGTACTTATCATAATGAACAACTTTCACTATGGGGACAAACTTGAAATCGCGAAAAAAAAATCTGCTGTTCTGAATGGAACAGCTGATTTTTTTTTCGCGATTTATTTCTTCTTATTAGAAAAAATATTTACTTCGAATCTTAGATTTTACAATTATTCTAGAAAAAAAAAAACATGTTACCGGTTGGTTATTTTTAAATTAAATTATAGACGTTTGAAGTTTGAGCAACGAGGAATTGCGAATAAAAAAATAAAAAAAGTGTGGCCTGGGTCTTCTTATTGGGCCTAAACACGTAGCATTCGGACCATCGGATACGCCATTTTCGTATGTTCAACCGTCTGCCGAACACCCTGTATATGTCGGAAATACGCTTAGTTGACTAATCGGGACGCCAGCGCCGCCGAGCGGCGCTCGACAGAGTCTACAACATATCGCTCGGACCGGCGGCGGCGGGAGCTTAGCAGGAGTTCATAGACGGCGGTCAAGCAGTGAAGAAGTTTTGAAATTATCGCGCATTTGAATAGTTGTGTCGTGTATCATACAGTGTGTGAAATGCTATAGTGTGATTAATGTGATCATAAATTATAATTTGATCTGAACTGTAACCGGTTTTTCTATTGCGCAATAACCAACACTACCCACAGTACGCCCACAGTAGTTAATATATGCCTGATTTTGACGAGAGAGACACATGACTAGAGATCGGATATTCGGATGCATATTTACCTAAAGTTGAGGTGTTTTATTATGGAAAGCACTTTTGTATCGTAAAAATCTCGCGATTCCAGAATTGAAAAATTTTATACTTTTTGGACTATAGAAATTTTAGCTAATGTTGTAAAGCAGGTTGCCAAATTGGCATAGCACATAATGACAAACAACTGGGTACCTTGAGTTTCGTTAAAAAATGTTTACAGTAGGTATATTAACACCGCAAAAGTAACCTTCATAAGAGGCCTGATTAGTCGTTTCCATACCATGTATTCGATTAGTTGTGCATTCCCGGATTTTATTGAATTCCGGAATTTATACTAAGATTTTTTTAAATTAAGAAGCCACTTACATAATTTGTTAGCTAAAAATTAACTTTAGGTAAATATGCATCCGAATATCCGATCTCTACACATGACACACCCTCCTCCGTTATATGTATAGTATATATATTTTATTAAACATGTGGAATTTCTGCTGTTCCACTCGTGTCATGTTTCCCATCCATGCTATACAAGGTCGAGGCGACAATACGACAAATTAAACCTCGTATATCTGATGACGTTGCCAGTCTGCATACAAAAATTAAACCAAATATTCCTACAGTTTAGTAACTATGTCAAAGATTTGCAAAACACATAGTCGGCCCATCCCTATTGTTTAGTTTGTCTCAAAAATCACGTTTTCAATTTCGATATTAGAATTTATTTCATTGTTACAAAATACTCTTATGCATTAGTATTCTCAGTGTTCATTTATTGTCGTATTGTCGTCTACAAAATAAAAACTTCCAAATACAAAAAAACATATCGTCCCCTTTTAGACCAGCCGGTCGATTCTGTAAAAATATCACCGTGAAACTTAGGTGAAGTGAGCTGTCACTGTCACACTTCACCTAAGTTTCACGTTGATATTTTTACAGAATCGACCGACAGGACCACCCAGTGTGTCTGTAACTTGAAACCGATACCGAAACCACATGAGTAAAGAAACCCGAAACCGAATTCATAATGTAAATAATATTGACATTAATATTTTGGCTTCGAGACAATTACTGATTACATAAACGGTTACCTAATGATTTAAATAATTACGTCCGCACCATTGAGACTTGTCTAAAATTATATCTTCCCGTTAAAGGTGCCTCTAATATTAGAGATATGCATTTTATACGTATGAGAATTGCATACTAACACAGTGTTTTATGTATGGCCTAGGTTCATAAATGAATTCGCTAGTAGCCATTATTTGTCAGCGCGATAATCAATAATGCAAGCGAGCCAGAAATGTTTGCATGGTATTAAATCAGGACTATATTTTTAAAAGTGCTGCAATATTTAGAAATTAATGTTGTTCTGAATTCAAAATTCAAAATTCAAAAGTCATTTATTCAAACTAGGCTGAGAATCAGCACTTTTCGAACGTCAAAATTACATAAGACAGTCCCCCAAAAACGCCCACCCTTCACCACTTCCTAGTGCTTAAGCTGGGAAGAAGAAGTGGCGCAACAAACTCCCCAGCAGCACAGCTGTCTGTTCAGTTAGAAAAACTTGATTCTATATAATAATGCTTTAATGCAAAAATAATTTACATAAGCACAAATTGCAATCAACTCATAAAATAAAAACATTTTAATGAGTAGATTATGTCAACAATAAATGAAAACAAAATTTAAAATAAATTGACTTACAGTCAAATAAAATAATCCAAACAATTATATGAGCTCATATAGTATCATGTAGTCTTTGATTCTAAAAACACTTGTTTGTTGCTTGGGGTACATTGGAGTAGCTTAATTAGTCCCAAGCCTTTTTGTCGTCTAAGTAATCTTTAACTTTATAGAAACCTTTTTGACATAGTTTCTGTTTAATAAATGATTTAAATTTATTGAGGCTCAGTTCTTTGACATGGCTTGGGAGTTTGTTGTAAAAACGTATACTTTGGCACTTAAATGAATTACTAATTTTTTGGAGCCTAGTCCTCGGCACAAGAAATAAATCTTTGTTTCTAGTATTTAAGCTATGAATGTCGCTGTGTTTAGAATATAGATTTATATTCTTTTTTACATGAATCAGGTTCTCATATACATATTGAGACGCGACCGTCATTATGTTTATTTCCTTAAATTTATCCCTCAGTGAATGCCTACAACTTAGGTTATAAATTGTTCGAATGGCACGTTTCTGCAGCACAAATATAGCCTGAAAGTCGGCCGCATTTCCCCACAACAAAATGCCATACGACATTACACTATGGAAATAATCTGTTGTGGACTTTATAAGAAGCTGTTGCAAACTTGACCACAAATGTAAACCAACGAAGATATAATAAGTATAAACCACCAAAGATTAACGCGGCCACTCGGATAACTGCCATAGTACTTATGTGGCTTTGACTTGTCAAAGCAATTTATAGAAAATTCATAAAAAAAAAATAACAAATTTGCATCTCCATCAAAATAATTATGAACACGATAGAAACGCAATACAATAATTTAATAATATTAATATATTTATAGTATTAATATAATTTATTAATTAAAGACCTGCTTTCCCCGTCTGTCGCCCAAGGAATGTTATTAAGGATTCAACATTTTACCCTTGTAATAATTATTTCTTATGAACCCGTCTAGTAACCGTCATCTCATTAAATTTCAGATTTTTATAATAATAAGAATTCTCAGAGAAATTTCTGGTTGGAGAATGTTTCATTATCAAAGTACCTAATATTACAAAGAGGTAAAATTGTTTGTTTGTAATCTCTGGAAGTACATACGATCCGATTTCTTTCACTGACAGACAGCTACACTGCCGAGTGCCATAGGATAGTCAATGTTTTTAGGAAAAGTTGACTTCCACGTGAACGAAGTCGCGGGCAGAAAGAAGCTAGTTATACAGGGTGGAAAAAATCAATATGCACTTCTGACTTTTCGAATTCATGTGCGTATTGTGTAATTATCGCTTGCTTCAAAAACGGTGAAGGAAAACATCTCGAGGAAACTGGCATGCCTCAGAGACGTATATCGATGGCATGTGAAGCCAAGTCAGAGGTGCATGGGCGGCTTTAAAACTCTGACACCAGCCGTGCTATTCTGTAAACATCTCACCGTAATAACTTGGGTGAAGTGAGCTTGATGTGAGCTGTCATTGCACCTAAGGCTAGGGATTGACACTATGGACAGCTCACGTCATGCTCACGTCACCTCACTCTTCACGGTGAGATGTTTACAGAATGGATTAGCAGATTAGTCACTAACCACACAAAAGGAAGATCCTTAAGATAGATTATTTTACTTAAAGGAAACATTCCTTTATTTTTTTTTAAGAGATAAATCTGCATTCAATGTTTTTGGAAAATTCGCTTGCCACACTCGGGAATTGAACCGGCTAAAATCCGAAACAATAATACTCTGTAATTTTATGGTATCAATCGATAGGGTCAACCATGAGGATCAAATCTCTCTACCAAACATGATAAATTAAATGAAAGGGAAACCATTTTTTTTTATTGAACGAGAAAAAGGTCTATCTAATTAGTTGCTCGAAAAGAGCTTTATTTTGTTGGATACACAAATTTATTATTATAAGGAAATTCATTTCCAGTAATGTTTAATAGCGAGTTGTGATGAATAAACTCAAACTCAAAACTCAAACTCAAAGCATTTATTTCAATTAAACCATTTACAGGCACTTTTGAATTGTCAAATAGTCGGTCAGTTAGTCGAGAAAGTTGAAGCTAGTTGCCCAGTTCCAAAACGTAGATCTTCATGGAGAAGAACGGGCAAGAAACTCCAAGGACACTCTTTTAAATATAGAAAATTACACAATCCTGGGTACATTATTCTTGTTGCTTCTATATGTGAGAACAATGTACAATAAAAAAATTAAAACAATTCAAAATATAACATTAAAAATAAGCCCTGGCAGATAAGAGATGACCAGTCACAACTGACGGCGCCCGTTCACGAACATGACGCGTGGATCAGCACCATCCAGCTCAACCATTTTGTAGGGAACCGAATGATCCAACACACTCGCCACCATCAGCGAGACATTTAAGTGGGCATGACAAACTCTCAACTGCCGTGCTCTTTCGAGTCAACAAACATCTTAATAACATAAAATACGGCTCCATGGTACTCACATTCACAAAAATTGAAAAAATGCTTCTAAATTATACAAAACTATAGTATGCAATGTATTTGAGAGATTAATAGAATGATACTACCAAAAAGAAAGAAAATCATTATCCATTGGAACATTCAACAATTAAACTTGTTTAAATAAAAAATAAACATTAAGTTCGTAATGTCAGAAAAATAAAAAGGGGAAGCAACTCTTCCAAACATTAAATTTTTTAACTAGTGAGCCCAAGTGGCTGTGGAGCAGGACCAGCATTAAGCCAAGCATTTTTATCATCGATATAATCATCCAACTTATAATATGCTTGTCTACATAGTGTGCGTTTAATGCATGTTTTAAATTTCTTCTCATTCAGTTGAAGAATATCGAGTGGTATTTTATTATAACATTTTACACAGTACCCCATAAAAGAAGTGTGCACTTTTGACAATCTAAAACGTGGTTGATCTAATTTGTTCCTATTTCTAGTGTTAAAATTATGCCTGTCACTTATCTTACTAAAAAGATGTCGATTTTTTCGAACATACATTATGTTTTCATATATATACTGACAAGGTACCGTCATGATGTTAATTTTCTTAAACAGTTCCCTTAGAGATTCGCGTCTGCGGAGGTTATATATGGCTCTGACAGCCCTCTTTTGCAGAATAAAGATAGAATTAATATCTGCAGCCCGTCCCCACAGCAAAATACCGTAAGACATGATGCTATGAAAGTAACTAAAATAGACCAGTCTCGCGGTATCCACGTCTGTTAGTTGGCGGATTTTCCAAACAGCGTAAGCGGCTGAACTTAGCCGCCCTGCAAGTGATGTTAAGTGAGGACCCCACTGTAGTTTTGAGTCAAGCGTGATCCCCAGGAAAACCGTTTTTTCGACGAATTCTAGTGTCTCCCTATTCAGTACAACATGACATTCACTACTTCTAACATTTGGTAACGCGAATCTTATGCATTTAGTTTTCTTCTCATTTAATACCAAATTATTTACAGTAAACCAATTATGGACCTTAAGCATAGCGTTATTTACTTCGTCAAGCTCTTGTGCATGTCTGTTTACCTTAAAAATCAGTGATGTGTCATCAGCAAATAACACCATTTGTGGTCGGTTTTTCAGTAAATGCGGTAAATCATTTATATATACTAAAAAGAGGAATGGACCCAAAATCGAGCCCTGTGGTACACCCATTTTTACTTGCAAACCCAATGAATTTACACCGTTTATTTGAACTTGCTGCAGTCTATCATTCAAATATGATTTTACTAAGCTAAGCGCAAGTTTACCCAGTCCGTAATGCTCAAGTTTCAAGAGCAGTGTTTCGTGATTCACGCAATCAAATGCCTTGGATAGGTCGCAAAAGATGCCTATTGCATCTTGTGCCTCTTCCCATGCGTTAAAGATGTGTTTTAATAAGGTGACACCGGCGTCGGTTGTGCAACGTCCTTTGGTGAAACCATACTGTTGATCGTGTAGGATATTATTACGATTAAAATGATGGAGCATTTGATTTAACATTACTTTTTCAAACACCTTGCTGAAAACCGGCAAAACCGATACGGGTCTATAATTATTTAGGTCTTTGCTGTCCCCGGATTTGAATAGTGGAATAACTTTACTGTACTTCATTAAATCCGGGAATACCCCTTGATCTACACACAAATTAAATACTAAAGCTAAATAGGGTGCAATTGTCTCAATAATTGATTGACAAACTTTAGTAGACATACCCCACAGATCTTCGGTGATTTTGATCTTAAGTTGCTTAAAAGTCTTTACAACGACCACAGGGTTTATATGTTTAAATTTAAATTCCACGGGAAAGGCTGAAACATTCGCTCTTAATAAATCAATAGCAAGTAAGGGGGATGAATTTAAAGTTTCTGTAGTTTTAATTGGAATATTGGTAAAGAAAGTTGCAAATTCCTGAGCAACATCGATGTTATCGCTAATGAGACCGCGGGCAGTGTCAAGTGTGTAATCAGTATTATGTCTTTTGTTCTTGTTCGTTTCATTGTTAATAATTTTCCAAACTGTCTTTATTTTATTGTCTGCTGATTTAACCTTGTTGCTAATGAAAGAAGCTTTAGCTGCTTTGCAGATATTTTTAAAAGTTTTAGAATAAGTAGCAACATACTTATTAAAAGTTTCCGTGTTAATATACGGCTTAAGGCCATACAGTTCAAATAATCTTTCCCTACTTATCCTGATCCCTTTAGTTGCCCAGTCACTGAATAAAAACTTAGGGCAAATAGTTTTAGTTTTTTTCTTAAAAGAATTATTGAACTCTGTTTGCACTAATGAAAAGAATTGTTCATACAAAATATTGCCATTGGGCCAATGTAGGCCCTGAGCATTTAACTTGCTAATTAAAGTGTTGTTAAACTTATTTAAACTACCCGATGTTATTGGTCTAATTTGAATCTGCACTTTTTGTATTGGTGTGCTGGACTCAAAAATAACGGTTTGACCGCTGTGATCAGAAGGGAGATAATTTACAATGGCTTTATCTAAGTAGTTGCAGCAACAAAAGACATTATCAATACATGTAGCAGTAGTCGAAGTTATCCGCGTTGGTTCTAAAAACACATTCGACAGATTGAATGATTTGAAGAGGTTTAATAATCTACTGCTATTTGAATTATTTTCTAAAATATTAATATTAAAGTCACCACAAATAATTACTGATTTATTACCAGTTGCAAGTTTAGATAAAACATCTTCCATAACTGACTCAAATATAGAGTAGTTTTGATAATTTGGAGGTCTGTAAACGCACACTATAAAATGCTTATCTAGCTCAACACAGGACAGTTCAATGCTATGTTCCACCGATAGTTCAACTATGTCATTACGGGTCTTAGATTTTATACAATTTTTAATTAAGATTAGTGAACCTCCACGTAGCATGGATTTACGGTTAAAACAACTGCCCACACTATAATTCTCAAAATTAATTAGCATTTCATAATCTTTCAACCAGTGTTCAGTTATACAAATAATATCAAACATTGTTTTTTCTAAAAACAATTCAATTTCTAATTGTTTGGAAGAAAAACCTTGAATATTTTGATGAAATAATTTCAAGGAATTCTGCTTAGCCACTTTTTGACAATTAACTAATTGAGTGCCAGAAGATAGCTTGTTGATGGTGAGACAAACAACATTGTTACTAGTACCTTCTGTTGTCTTAGTGACTAGTTTAAATTATTATTGCTAACCACCTTAATATTAGTATTATTACTAACCTTTGTGGTGCTAAATACATAAGACTTCGACATACTACTTATGTCTGAGTTTATATTAAAAGCTAATAGCCATGCTATTTGACGTCTAAAACTAATAGGCAGATACGCAGTATCCCTAGTCGATTTTAATTTCTCAACAAAAGTGTTGGTGTCAAAAAATACAAGTTTGTCACTATAGTGATTAACTAATAAATGCATATGGTTATTTAGCATATGTATATTATGATTTTGCCTACTTGACAAGTGCTGAAAGTATGGAAAAGCACACAATATTATTTTCTGACAATTAACCTTCAAGATTTCAGTGACACAGTCAGTAATGTCATCATTTTTTATATTACTACTATTGCCTACAAATACAGAAATAATGGCTTTCGGATCATATTTATTCCCTGTTATTGATGACATTATCTCCACATAGGATTTCCCTGGCATACAATAATTAACAGCCGATTGACTCAAGTTGTTACTTAATAATTTACCTAACCCTCTCCCTAAACTGTCTGAAAACATAATAGAACAATAACAATCTTTACTAGAACAAGGGAGAGAACAAGTATCTGTCTGTGCTACTTGAGATGAACCTTGTACAACATGTGGTGCACCTTGATCAGGGGTACAGTCAATACACTACACTGTTTTACACTGGGTACTAAATACAATAACAAACTATACAAATAAATACAAAAAACAAACGGACACTTAGGCGTCGAAGTATTCGTAGTAGTATATATGTATATAATATAATGTAGTATACTACTATATAGTTATAAGAAAGAAAAAAAGAAAGAAAGAATAAAGTTATCAGCGTCCTTCAGAGTTTTTTAAAACAGACATTTTTTGCCGTCATACTCCCCAAACGTTAAAAAGAGGTAAATAAAGAGTAAGTATATTTTAATCAAATCAAATTATTTATTTGATTAATACAGGTAGGTATGAACAGATGTTACAAATAAATGTAAAGTACTCTGTATCATTACATAATAAGGTGCGCAAATATTATTTTTTTGTAATATTTATTGTTAATCTAATTTAGTACCTACGTATCGGATATTAAAGATTCCTAATCGAAAGTATTTCCACAAAGTGGTTAAAGATAAAAAAATGCGTTCGGTGAGTATATTTTTCGATCTGGGTCAGTCGATTCATGCGGAAAATCCTTCGGTGTTTTGCTCGTGCGAATTTTATTTTTTAAAGTACGTTTTCGTAAACCATTATTAATTTTATGCATTGAGGCTGTGGTTTTGGAGTTTGATTACAAATCTTCTTCTACTTTTTAACATTATTCTAACCCTCAATATTTGTGCACCCGCTAAAGTGCATTGTTTATTCTATTCCCGTCTTCAATTATTCTAATATACTTACTAGGTATATCACTTTTTAGAGCCCATTGCCCCCTAAAACCTCATATCATCCTCCTTTTAGCATACGCAGCGTACTGCCATGCTATTCTGTAAACATCTCACCGTGAAAACTTGGGTGAAGTGAGCTGTCAATAGTGAAAATCCCTGTGGAATGACAGTTCACTCCACGCTCACTTCACCTAAGTTTTCACGGTGAGATAGTTACAGAAGAGCACTGCAGATTTCCATAACAAATTGCTGTAGCTTACAACCGCCATATGACCCGTTTCGGCTTCAGCATCTAATGGGAAATGTATGAACTTAGGCGGTCTGCATACCTATGATCTACCTGTTCCAAAAGTATCGTAAAAGTTTCTGTGGATACCAATTTGTAGTACCTACTACTTATAAATTCCCATAGGCCGAGGATCGAGAAAAATAATCCAATTAGTAATTTCATTTGATTATTTGAATAACCCCAAATTATGTGAGTGGTTGCGTAACAAATCAACCTGGACAAGGTTTATTTACACTTTTGGATTAGATAGTTTAGGTCAGACTATAGAAAGTCTTAGAGCCCCCGCAGACAGGCGCGACGCGACTCTAGTAGAACAATTTCTATAAAAACTTCATGGAAATTTTTCTTTCAGAATCGCGTCGCATTGTCGCGTCGCATCTGTTTGCTCCCCTTTAAGATATATGCCTTGCACACTCCTCGCCACAAAACAGTATTGTTTTAAATATACATCAAACAAAAATATTTTGTCTACAAAAAAAAAAAACTGTTTTGACTCCTTTAGGTATTTAAATGTTACTGTCTCATTACTTTTATTTTAAATCACCATAAAAAGGAATTCAACTAAAATCAAAGTGCTGATCGGAAGAAAATATTAAATATTGAATTGCATGGTTGACTCAGAAAAGGGTCAGATTCCAAACCCTCTCTTGTGCTCATACCGCAGCAGGACCTTATTAAAACATATTCCCAGTAAACTGTAGCGTTAGCATAGCACAAATTGTATCGTCAATATTTATTGTGATGTGGCAGTTAGGGCTGAAAAATAACAACCGCCAGGGTCAATCGAAGGTTAAGCTACGCTGGCCGAGGTCGGTCCATGGATGTGTGACCATCCATTGCATATCGAGATCCCTTCGTGCCTCAGAAAACACTTTGTCCCGGTTGTCATTCGTAGATCTTTGAAAGTCGTTACGGGTAGTCAGAAACCCAAAAGTCTGACAGCCAATCTTACGAAGGGGTATCGTATTACCCAGATACTGGGTTGTGGAGGTAGGAAAGGCAGTCGCTCCATGCAAAATACTGGTATTTAGCTGCATCCGGTTAGACTGGTAGCTGACCCCTACATAGTTGGGAAAAGGCTAGGCAGATTGATTGGTAGTCTTCGTAAATCTACGCATTTCGATACCGCAGCTTATTGTTATTATGTGCCACAGTATGCACAAAAAAACCGTTATACGATATCGATAACGACACGTGATTCGATTTGAATCGACTCGAGCTGATTCTCGCCGTATCGAGGTATCGCTCTCAGGGGGATCGTAAATTGAGGTATCTTTTGATCAAGATTTTTTCGACATTATTATATTCAGGAGGGATACTAACTGCGTTGTTTCTGTTATCAGTCAAGATATAGGTAGGGATGATAACAGTTGTACTACAAAAATCACCCTTACAGCTATGACATAAAGACGCTATTCATTTAAAGATGTTACTGACATGCAGTTGACCGTAAGCTTGGGTCTTACCAAGTTTTTGCAGGTAAAAGTCTGCTTTATACATAATTATGTTGGATTTTACCAGAATATTTAAGAGCTAGAAACAAATTAAGTACAAATATGCAAATAAATTCATGGACAGCTCATTGTGAGAAAACTACGAAAGGAACAATAACGCACTTTTAAAATCACACTCGTTTATTCCTCCAAATAATCACGATTTGTTTAAATAAGCCTATTTCTTAATAATTATCACTTAGTCGCTATATAACAGATCAAATATGAAGTTCAGCATACGTAACAGTCGAAGACTTCTGAACTCTACAAGTGTTCAAGTCAGAATGCAATTCGCCGTCGCCTCCAACAATATCCCCACCCTTCATATTTAAAACGTCGTTCTTTAAAATTACTTCTGGACTAACAAGTACATTTATTCAAATACTGCCATAAAAATAAACTTTAAAATCCAATTAAATACTAAAATTCAGAACCTCACACGTATTAATTTTAAATACCGATATAAGCTTCGTGCAGACTAGCGCGACGCGACACCGGTTGTTGTTATACCGTGAAGTTTTCTTAGAAATTGTATTGTTCGAGTCGCGTCACGCCATCGCGTCGCGCTAGTCTGCACGAGGCTTTATGTGTGTTAAAAATAAGATAACTTAAGGAAAACGATGCTTCAAAAACTTTTGCTTTTGATCCGAAGTGAGTCTTGACTTCCGAAACGAGAACTCTCCACTTTGCGCAGTTTTTCGCCAATTACAGACGTAAACCAGTGGCTTACAAGTACTTCAACTATATGGCTTATCTTGGAATTGCCCTATTATCCAGCAGTGGACTGCGATCTGCTGAGAAACGAATATAGCGAACAATATTTTTAAGTTGTTGGTATACAGGGGGGAGACAGGGGAAGCCTAGGCAGATTCAGGCCCTTCAAACCATAATAACACTGCTTAGCAGCAAATATAGGTTTTGCAAAGGCCTAGAGGTGTAGAACTTGTCCGATTCCAAGCATTTGTCAATTTGACGCGCAACCTGTTACTATGGATTCTGAACATCAGTCTGAACCCCCCTCCTCCATTGATTTTTTTTTAAAGTTTTGATTTTCTAAAGAAAAAAACTTTATGATTCTTTAAGAACAGTTAAGCAAGCGGATTAGGTAACTGAATATACGGCGTCTCGTGTATTTTTGAAATTTTTCGTCGGTTATAAAAAAAAACCTTTTCCATACATTTTGACTGTGTAGGTATTGCACTTTTCTATCTAGAATCATAATGCTGAATTCATGGTTACATTTGCGCATCGATGTCCCTGCTACCCTGTATACTTACCTCTAGTAATACCTAAGTATTTTACATGTACCGAATAGAAATGAATACAGTACGTACGTATCTCCTACATGTTTTATGTTTTATGCACGCACGGTGATGCCTGCGGATAATTATTTATATGTTATTTAATCATTTTAAGTATTCACACTATTGGTTGTATATTGACTATTTTATGTACTATTTGTTTTATTGTATATTTATGTAAAATTCATTAAACCTGACTTGGTCTCCGTACGTCTCTTTAGGGTGACCACTGATAATCAGCGCTGTGCTGTGGGTCTCCATAGCACAGCATCATGCTGAGTGGAAGCCTTCTTGTCACAGTCATGACGTGCCAGCAGCTGCCGACTATTTCTGTTTTGTGCTCGTTATTGTCTTTAAATCTATTCTTTTTCATTTTCCTTATTATTTACTCGAGTTTATCATCTTTTTTTAAATGCACGTGTTTCTGTGACAAATAAACTTATTTTTCTTTCTATTTTTCTTTCTTTCTTTCTACTGTAATCGTTCTCCGACCTTAATGACCCTGATTTTCAGTCAAGTATTTCCATTCAACATGCAGAGACCTCTCGAAAGACAATGAAAGGAGAAAATATACATGATACAATAAGCAAACCTGAGCTGTTTAATTGTCATTAGACTTACTTAAAATGACTTTACGCTTGTCCAAAGAAAAAATAAATTAAGACTAAAAGATTTGATTAGGAAAGCGTTGGACCAGAAAGAATGATGTGTAGAACTTTTAAATGATAACGTGACATCACATGGACGGGCTTGTAGCTAAGTAATAATAGCCGCACGGGTCGATCGATCAGGTTAAGCTACGCTTGCCGGGGTGGGTCCGTGGATGGGTGACCATCTTTATATTCCAAAACCTACGGATAACTACCAAGACCCCTCCGTGCCTCAGAAAGCGCGTTAAGCCGTTGGTCTCGGCGGTCATTCGTGGATCTTTGACAGTCGTTACGGGTCGTCAGAAGTCTGAAAGTCTGAAAACCAGTCTTATCAAGGGGTATCGTATTACCCAGTAACTGGGTTGTGGTGGTCAGATAGGCAGTCGCTCCATGTAGAATGCAGGTATTCAGCTGCTTCCGGTTAGACTGGTAGCCAACCTCAACATAGTTGGGAAAAGGCTAGAAAAAGGCTATGATGATGAATGTCACATCACGTCTGTATTCGTGAAGGAGTTGGCAAATGGTTAGTCACATAATAGGGGGAAAGCCTATTGCATTTAAACAGACACGAATTCAAACTACAGCTACTAAGAAAGTTCAAACGGTAGCTTCTAGGTAAGTTACCCAAAACCTAAAACACTTTGCCTGAAACTGGGTCGAACTGAACCCCCAGCTCAAAACTCGCTTACTTACGACCTCAAGAACAATGAGACTTTCTAAACGGTACTTACCGAAAATAACCGCGTCAGTACCAACCTCTTAAAACTGAGATTTATCTTTAGATCTGATTTAGCGATATTTTAGGGCTCAAGATCCTTAGCAGGTAGGTACTTGAAAGGTATTAGGTATTTGTTGAATGAAGCTTTCCGAGTACTGCTTAAGTACTTCTCGAAACAGATTTGAAGTTGATAATTATTGGATCGAAGATATTCTGATAAACGGAGTCTTATAAAATTGGAACACCTGGATGAATCCCCTTGTGATACCTACTTTCAAAAATATTTCAAAAATGTTTCAAAAACGTTATTCATTACAGGTTGTTCAAAATATATAATTTAATAGCAGTGATAGCCTAGTTGTGTGACCGTCGGACTACCAAGTCATAGGTCTCGAGTTCAAACCCAACCTTCGACTTTTCGGATTGATGTGCGTATTGCATAATTATTATTGCTTCAAAAACGGGTTAGGAAAACAGCGTGAGGAAACCGGCATGACTTTTTTTTTTTTTTTTTTTGAGGATGGGAAATTATCAAATAACTTCTCCCGCTCTGGGTGGAGCGGGAGGGCGTGTCAGACTTTTACTGACTAAAACCCACCCGTGTTCCTTCCGTTGCCTGTGTGCCGAGGTCGCGATATCCCTTTCAGACAAACCCGCGACCCCGGCAGGCATTGGCCCTTCCGGACCCCGTCAGTTGGTGCTGACATCTCTTTGAGGCGCGCGTGGAACACAACGCGCCGTCGACCCGGGCCTGGTCCCTATCGGACGGCGAGCTACCCATTGCTCATCGTCCGCAAGCCCGCCCTACGGTGGCCGGAAGTCGGCTCGCGACTCCCGACGCCCGGGGCGTCTCCTGCGGCGACTAGGGGCGCGAGGGGGCGCATTTTGCCTCCCCCTCGCGCGCTCCGCCTCCTCCTTCGCGAGCATTACTGCTTCGCAGAAGGAGGTGACGGCCTCCCATGCACTCTCG
This sequence comes from Agrochola circellaris, assembly GCA_914767755.1. Taxonomy (NCBI): domain Eukaryota; kingdom Metazoa; phylum Arthropoda; class Insecta; order Lepidoptera; family Noctuidae; genus Agrochola; species Agrochola circellaris. The sequence goes on from OU611853.1 coordinate 4,435,987, forward strand.
CTCCGGACCATGGCCTGAACCAGGGCCGGACGCGAGAGATCGCCGCCGCCGATCGCCTCCGTGAGGACACGGCGGTGCTCCGCCCAAGCTGGGCAGACCTCCACCGTAAACCGGCATGACTGAGAGATGTTTCTCGACGGCCTGTGAAGCCAATTCAGAGAGAGGCCCATGGGCGGCTTTAAAAGTCAAAGTCAAATCATTTATTTCAAATAGGCCAAGGGCCTATTTGAAATAGATGATTTAAGAGGCTTACAACAGCTAAAGTGCGGTCACTGTCGGACTGCATAGAAATGAAAGAGAAGCGCGATGACACGACGCAGGTAATTTATTGCAAAATATGAAGCAATTAGCGATTTACAAAAAATCTATTGATTGGACTGGAAAATTAAAACACTATTATGCTAATATGTAGCTTGTAGAATAATCTGACAAAAAATCAGAATGATTGCATGTAAATTAATATGATTTTTAATCGTTAAAAGAAATTTTTAGAGGTATCTTCATGATTTTTTTCTATCATATTAAATTAGCTGTTTTATGTTTTCAACACACTATCTTACTAGCATATATCCTGAAAAATATCATATATTTTTCTGATTTTGTTTACTGCAGTGGATCATATACTTTTAGGCATTATAAAACTTGCGTTTAGGCACGTTTAGGTCCTGTAGTCCCCTTAAAAGACACTTTTGAATTAAAAAGGCACTTTTGAACGTCAAAGTTTACAAAAAATTGAATTGGTTCTAGTCGCCCCTTCCAAAAGGTAGTTTTCGTATGGAGAAGAATGGGCAAGAAACTCCACCGCAAAAAAACTCAGGTTAGTCACCAACCGCGCGAAAGGAAGAAGAATAAAATATTTAATATTTTGTTAGACCCGGTGAACTTCGTACCACGTGGGCAATTTCCGTACTTTAGATATTTTCGATTTTTCTTTGGGTTTTTCCATGTTTTTTCCTAAACTATCCCAAAATTGAGGCGAATAAAACAAAACAAAAAGTTCTAATCGGTCGAGTTTTTGTGAGACTAATGTACGGTAATTGATTTCTGTATATCCGACGATTAAACGAGCAATATTTGTATATATACAGGGTAGCAGGGACATCGACAAGAAAACTGATACCATGGATTCAATACATGATTCTGAACACCCCTGCACTGAAATTTTTGGTCGGTTATTAAAAACAAAATCTGCTGTTTCATAAAAAAGTGCAATACCTACGCGGTCAAAATGTATGGAACAGCAGATTTTTTTTTAATAACCGATGAAAAATGATTTTTTTTGTTCAGAAACGTACTGAATCCATGGTATCTAATTTTCGCGTCGATGTCCCTGGCACCCTGTATATATGTATATTTGTAATGACGTTCACGAAAACGGCTCTAACGATTTCGATGAAAGTTGCAGTAGAGGGGTTTATGGGGGCCAAAAATCGATCTAGCTAGATCGTTCGTTCATGTAAGTACCTTAAACCAAAGATATGTACTAAACCAGCTTTCGTTTAAATTAACTAAATCAACCGATGTTGTAGAGGATACTATTACAAATATAGTCTGGACACCACAAGTTAATATTAAAATTATGTTTCCTTTGTAAAAATATTTTAAGGAGTAATTTACTCGTATTCGTTTTAAGAAGATGTTAGAATATTATATTTAGTTAATAAACGATTTTAATTTTGTTCCTATGAATTCACGTTCCAATTTACTCATAATGCCAATAGAATAAACAGCCAGGTGAGTGAAACGGGCACAGGTAATGTGTGTATAAAAACAGATCTAGACAACATAGGCAGAACTTAAAAGTAACAATGAATTTTTTTATGACCGTATAGAAATGAAATGACACGACATTCTAACACTGTGCGGGTCAACAAGTTTTTATGACACGTATCTGACGTGACGGACGTGACACGGCACGTATAAAGAAAGAAAGAAAAAGTATTTATTGAGACTCGCACAGGAATTCACACATTAAACTAAAAACACACTAACATAAATAAAAAACAACAACGCAACGGAACCCAACGCAACGTATCGGGAACACTAGATAATTTTTAGGGCTCCGTACCTCAAAAGGAAAAAACGGAACCCTTATCATCACTCGTGTGTCTGTCTGTCTGTCTGTATGTCCGTCTGTCACAGCCAATTTGCTCCGAATCTAATTGACCGATTAAGTTGAAATTTAGTACACATATGTATTTCCGTTTCACGGACGTACTCGTATAACATAAATAAATGAATTTTTATTATTGGGACCACTTTTGGGGGGCAAATAAGAAAATAAAATAAAAAGTTTTGCGAACTGTACCGTGTGACATATCAAATGAAAGGGCTTATTGCGAAAATCTCAAATACATTTTTTAAATTATATTAAAATAAATACTTTTAAAGATATTTAAGTAAATAGATGAAAATTTACCATTCCCCCATTGGGATAAATTTTATTCATCGCAACCACGGAACCCTTCATTGTGCGTGGTCATGATCATGACATCAATAAATTTATTAAAAACCATTATGAATAGCAAAAATAAATAAATTACACATCGCTATGTCGAGTGTGCTAAAGCGCTGGTAGTGAAGCCAGCAGTGGAAAACAAAGACTTGACACCGTTCCAAAAATGGCACAATATTCTTATAGACAATCAAGATTTTGCAAATCTTCAAAGTGTTCTTTTATGGCTTCAATACCGGTATCAAACACGGCAACAGAAATGGTATTTTCCCAGGCTAAGAGGCGAAACGAGAAAGCGAGGGTTGGTCTGAGAGGCGAAACCGTTTGACACTCGCATGTCAAAGCAGAAATTCAAATTAAAACCAACTTTAACATGACTTCCAGGTAATTTTATAACTACGTTATAAAAAACAAGGCTATCCTAAAGGCAGCAAAATCAAATGAAAAATATCACAAAAAAAAAAACTTATAACAGCGACAATAATTAATACTTAAGAGGCTTACAACAGCTAAAGCGCGGTCACTGTCGGACTGCATAGAAATGAAAGAGAAGCGCAATGACACGACGCAGGTAATTTATTGCAAAATATAAAGCAGTTAGCGATTTACAAAAAATCTATTGATTGGACTGGAAAATTAAAACACTATTATGCTAATATGTAGCTTGTAGAATAATCTGACAAAAAATCAGAATGATTGCATGTAAATTAATATGATTTTTAATCGTTAAAATAAATTTTTAGAGGTATCTTCATGATATTTTTCTATCGTATCAAATTAGTTGTATTATGTTTTCAACACACTATCATACTAGCATATATCCTGAAGAATATCATATATTTTTCTGATTTTGTTTACTGCAGTGGATCATATACTTTTACGCATTATAAAACTTGCGTTTAGGCACGTTTAGGTCCTGTAGTCCCCTTAAACTACGATTTTATTGTAATATTTTGTAATTTCTACTAGTCCAGCAAGTCTGACTATTATTACCTATATGATTAAATTCAGATTTACTAGTAATATTAATTGCGAAACGCAATAAATTAAAATTTAATTTTAAAAAACCTTGTTTTTTATTGACCCTAGATTCCGATGTGTTTTACCTTCTGCCTCGATTTAAAACAAATCGGACCTGGCAACACTAATTACGGCCCACTGCTAATTACTGAGAGGAGGCCTGCTGTGTCCCGGCAGTGGGAAGATTATAGGCTGATTAGGACTACGCTAGGCCAGGTCTCTGTTACAAGTGACATAGGGTCTACTGTAAGAGCTAAATGAAGCGTACATGAAACGTTATCCTAGCTTAAAACATGAGCTTTTAGGATTAAAAGCTGTTAATTAAAATGCCGTCATTTTTTCGTTTGTGTGAACGACAAAAGCTTCTCAATTTGTGTTATACACCTTTGTGTATTCGACAGTATCAATTTTTTTATGATATTGTGTCTTGTTCATTTGGATGTAGTCTGAATACGCCCAAGAATTAGGTCGTAAGTGTCGTTACAGTCTGTCTTTTACCTACTCATCGCTTCAGTTCTAACCCTAGGGCTGTTTTTGAAAGCTTTAAAACCATAGGTATTATATAATATTTTAACATATATATACCACAATGTAATATATTTAAGATACACACATCAGAATATAGATGAAAACAATAGGTTTCCGGGGCGAAGAAAAGGTTAAGTAAATTATATCTGGGAGCGCTGCTCAGCTGACGGATGACAGACCTCGTAAACAAATAGCTTCATTTACATTGGCGCAGTCTTTGTATGGGCATACAGCATCTATAAATTCGTCGAGAGACTCGTCGTCGTCGTCGTCCCGCTGTAACGAGCCTTGAGGGAAGCGAAGTTACCTGATGCAGGATGAGCAGATGACGACGACGGCGTGGGTGTGGCCGGCGCGATGACGTCAGCCTCCGCGGGTGAACAAGTTGGCGGCCGAGCTTCGAGGACTAAATTGAGGAGCCGTTCGAAGTTATCGGCTTGTGCCTGCTGAAGGGACATCATCATGGCGGACAGATCAGTCCCCGTGATGGTTGCCGGCGCCTCGGCCGCGGGCGGGCTGCGCCCCGCAGAGTTTGGCGACTCCATCGTACCTGTTGCTATATATACGCGTGAAAACCTAAAATGCCGCGCAGCAAAAAAAAAAGCCGACTTTTACGACGTGAACTCTGAATCTATATCGTGATGTGTATATCTTTTATATAATATATCGTGATATCTGTATGTTAAAATATATACCTAAATAATAAGGTTTATTCAGAAAAAAAAACAGAAACATATTAATAATGTTAACATTACAATTCATTATAAGTTGCAAGATCTGTAAAAAGTATATAACCCTGTCTCTTAGACTAGGATAGCCTGTATTCTAAGAGACAGTGTTTGGTCAAATAATTATTTAAATATGATTTATTTCAACAAATGAACGGCGTTGATGTTTGTAATGTAAATTCAATGAAGTGTCGTGTTACATATCGTCGCCTTAGAGTGAAAAGCTCGGGAATGCAACTTTGACTTTTTATTTTATTACATTTTTGAAAAAATACCCTCGCAACACACGCAGTTTTGTGGCGGCATCTATATCGCCACATGCGACCTATATATTATACTGACATCACCCAAAATCATGCATCGCCTAAGCAGATTTTTCCGCGCGATCAGCATATAATATAAATTCCCAGTTGCCCACCATTTCTTCGCATATAAGAGGTTTTCACTCTAAGACGACGATATACGTTTAAGTTTATGATTGGGGAATTAAGTGCTTAATTGTGTTCATTTTTAATGTAAAAGCTGTAAGACTCTGATCTAAGATCTGCCTACTTTGTTGGATTACTGGGTGATGTATCTGAGCAAGGACTCCGTGTAGGCATAGTCCTTTTGTAGTAGCCACTCTGTTACTACGGATTTAACTTTGTGTGTGTTTAAGTTTAAATATTTAATCGAGAAATTTATATTTTTTTAGTATATGTGGTGTACCTTTTTTTTTTTTAGTGTGGGTATTTATCAAATAACTTCTCCCGCTCTGGGCGGAGCGGGAGGGCGTGACAGACTCTTACTGACTAAAGCCCTCCCGTGTTCCTTCAGTTGCCTGTACATTGCCAGGGGCCACGGTATCTCTTTCGGACTTCCCCACGACCCCGGCAGATATGTATTGTACCTAATATGTACAATTGGCGATTTGCGAAGGCGGTTTTGTGTTAGGTTCTTGGAAGGTGATTTACTCGCTTATTTGGGTTTGGCGTAGCAGACCTACATGTGTTCTAAGAATAGATCGGAGCACAAAGAGTTGCCGTACTGTAGAGTCAGAGTACAATTCCGTGGTTGGATACCACGGAATTGTACTCTGACTGTAAAGTTGTAAGACCTGTAGGGTTTTTTAGATAGAACTTTGAGTACGGCTCTTTGTGCTCTTAACACTCTCAAAACGTATATTATATTTCTATTGTTAAAACGCTCATTGCCTTGTATATCTATTACGTACAGAGAAAATGTTGGCTTTAAAACCTCATATAACTATGGCTCCTGAAATATCTAAAACTTATAATAACTTTCAGGATATGCTATTTTAGTAGCTACTTACAAATAAAGACGTTGTGAAATTATAAAATCAAACGCTCAAGCATAAAAGGCAAATGAAGCAGCTTCGAATTTCATAATGGAAATACCTTTTTGTGTTAAAATTTTTCAACCAAATCCGGAACGATGGCAAATAAAAATAAAAATTCGTAAGTACAAGAAATCCGCTTTTTAGGGTTCCGAAGTAAACAAGGAACCCTTATAGTTTCGCCATGTCCGTCTGTCTGTCTGTCTATCCGTCTATCTGTTCGCGGCTTAGCTCAGAGACGGTTAGTACTAGAAACCTGTAATTTGGCATGGATATACATATTAATCACGCCGACAAAGTGGTAAAATAAACTTTTTTTTTTTTTTTTAGGGTAGCTCCCCTACACCTAAAGTGGGATGTTTTTTTTTCTCGTTTATCCCATAATGTGGGGTATCGTTGGAAAGGTCGGGCAAAAATATTGTGGGTGTGTAAAAATATTTTTTCAGTTCTGGAATCCGTTTGCGACATATTAAGCTTTAAAGTGCTAATTTTTATTAGAGTCAAGCCACCCTGCAAGCTAAATGGTTGTACTTAGATTAGTGAAAAAATACACAGCAGTAGTATATATACCTAACGAAATTAAAAGGAAAACTATCACAGCTAAGTAGGCTCTACAGGTTAACGAGTAATAATCGACCAACTTAAATTTGCAGTTGAAAAACATGATCTCCCATACATTCCATACCTATGGGAGAACATGTTTTTCAACTACAATGTTAAGTTTGTTCTTGGGATAAATTCATCCCAACTACGGAACCTTTGATTGTACGTGGTCCGACAAGCACTTGGTCGGTTTTATTCATAGAAGGTACTGTTGCCAGGCTTTTGATGTTGTTGGGTACGGCTAAAGGTACACCGAGAAGTTTTACCTAGAGTAGGTAAGTAAGTACAAAAATATTTATTTTGGAACAAAAATTGGTGTACCCGTAAAGTTCCGGTAAAAAGGAGAAAAATATTTGATGTGTAGATAAAACTGTATTGTACTGACTTTGTAACGAAACCAATACTAATAATGTTTTTTGTTACATTATGATCTTCAATCAATCTGCCTAGCCTTTTCCCAACTATGTTGGGGTCGGCTTCCAGTCTAGCCGGATGCAGCTGAATACCGTATTGTATTTTACATGTAGCGACTGCCTATCTGACCTCCACAACCCAGGAACTGGGTAATACGAGACCCCTTGGTAAAACTGGTTGTCAGACTTTCGGACTTCTGACGACCCGTAACGCCGGTCAAAGATCCACGAATAACAGCCGGGACCAACGATTTTACGTGCTTTCCGAGGCACGAAGGAGTCTCGGTATATAAAGATGGTCACCCATCCTCAGACCAACCCCGGCAAGCGTAGCTAGCGTAACCTGATGGATCGACCCGTGCGGCAGTTATTATTTAGCCACGAGCTCCAAGTCGCATATGTAAAATTGAAAAACTGGTAATAAAGATTTTTTTTTTTTAATTATTAATATAAGTGTGCAAACCCGTCTTGAGCAAGCGTATTGATCAATGGTCGTGCCTTCTCTGTATGAGAAGAGTGCCTGTAGTGGGGCACTAATAGGTTGGTAACTAATGCGGCCATGTTCAAAATTCAAAAGTCATTCATTCAAATTAGGCTGAGAATCAGCACTTTTCGAACGTCAAAATTACATAAGACCCCAAAACGCCCACCCTTCACCACTTCCTAGTGCGTTAGCTGGGAAGAAGAGGTAGCGCAACAAACTCCCTAGCAGCACAGCTGTCTGTTCAGTTAGAAAAAATAAAAACTTGATTCTATACAATAGTATGCAAAATAATTTACATTACGCAACACAAAACATAATTTAAATTATTAGCCATATGTCAGCTAGCACACGCCTACATACCAAAAACATCGAGATTTATACTCAGGGTGAAACAAAAACCAAACGTAAACAGAACATTTTAGTCTATCATTTGGGTCACCAAGATACAGGCTGTGCCTAGTTTGGGTCCCGCTGTTAAATCTGTCAAAAGTCTTCTGTTAGTTTATTTTATTTTGTTACTTGTTTACTTGTTTACAATAAGGCTCCAGGCATAAAAGGCGTGCCCGCTTATATATAATTATATAAGTATAACTGGAAGTTATAAATAATAAACTAGGACCATCGAGGTAAATAAATAAACAGTTAATTACTAATAACAATAATAAAACCATGATCAGCAAGACGACCAGTCACTACTAACTAGCAGCACCCGTTCACGAGCATAATGCAAAGATCAGCCGATACCCCCCCCCCCTCGCCACGTTTGAGGGAAGGAGGCAACCCGACCCCCGACGCTACCGCAAGCAGTGACAACATTTCAGTGTTCAACCATTCGAGCTAAGTTAGCCGCAAACAATTTGATCTCGACAGCAAATACAGCCAGCCGTAGCTTTTCTAAAGGCCCTTGCAGACCAGCGCGACGCGACGCCACGATGCGACTCGAACAATACAATTTCTAAGAAAACTTTACGGTATAACAATAGCAGGTGTCGCGCCGCGCTGTCGCGTCGCGCTTGTCTGTACGAAGCTTAAGGCATCACTAATAATTTAGGAGCTAATACTTAGGTCATTGCCCTTGATTTATTATTAAAGGTAATTGATTGAAGTTGGATTGTTTGATCTTAAGTTACAGTTAAGTTTTAGTTCATTAAGCTAGGCGTCATCTTTAAAAAAAATATCGTTATCGGTGTGACTTATGCCAGTTATTAAAGTCCTTTGCAATTCGGAAAAAGGTTTGCCGCATAAAAAAATATGCCCCAGACACTCGCATTTTTACCACGCCGAGCTACAACAAACGAAATGAAAAAGCGGCCAAGTGGGAGTCGGACTCAAACACGAAAGGCTCCGTACCACCGTACAATTATGTTATTTTTCTTATTTGAAAATTTCAAGTGTCTAGTCTACCCATTACGGTAAAATAATACAGCCCTGTGACAGACGGACGGATGGACAACGGAGCCTTACTAATAGGGTCTAATTACTTAATTATTAAAACTAATAAGGCCGTAATTCACTTGACATCTAGAAATGTATGATTATGTACTGTGTTGAGCAATAAACATTTGAATTTGAATTTGGTCCTGTTGGCATTCTTTGCGTACGAAACCCTAAAAACATGAAAAACATAAGGCACATCAGCAATGAAAGATTTAAAAGAAAGGGGTCGGGGTGGTAAGTTACGGGGGGTAGGTAATGGAGGTGGATGAGCAAGAGCTGCTTGCACGGTATTAAATATTCAGTCATTTGAAGGATGGTTGATCAAAATTCCTACATTAATTAAAGACGAATTAATTACGAAACTACAGTTAATCGAATAGTACACCTTATCCTTCGTAAAATTTAATCTCAGTTCACCATTTCATACATCCACATATCTTGGTCCTAAAGGCTCGTGCAGACCAGCGCGACGCGACGGCGCGACGCGACTCGAACAAAGCAATTTCTAAGAAAACTTCACGGTATAACAATAACCGGTGTCGCGTCGCGTTGTCGCGTCGCGCTTGTCTGCACGAAGCTTAAGTCACACAACATGTGCGAGCATTAGGTATCTGTTCTAGTAAAAACTAAGCCCGGGATTTCAACCCAACCAGTCAATAAAAATGGGCCCAAAGTCAGCTCGGGTGGAAACTGTTTTCATGTGGAACGATAAGGCCAAATACATTGGCACTTATAGCGATATAAGGTTTAGTTGAAGGACCAATTGCAATAAAACTTTATATTATCAAAGAGCAGTGGTGGCACAGTATAAATATGGACAGTATAGAAACTACGTTGTAAACGTTCGAAACGGCATACTCACACAGACTCGTATATTGACAATACCCCAACCGATTGTCGCGGTGCTGTCAGTTGCAGGTGCCGTGTCGAGACGAGTGGTCGCCGCGATCTTTTTAAAAATGGAGCGTAGGTAATTATTTTAACAAATAGGCCTTATTTCCATACTGTTCATACTTATATTGTAGTGGTGGCCCAGTGGTAGGTCTTTGCGGCTTTAGAGGTCGTGGGTTCGAACCCAGGCAGGCGCTTTACTTTGAGTAAATAATTTCGTCACCAATGCTCTCAAAACAACGAAGGAAAACATCGTGAGGAAACCGGCATGTCGTAGAACCAAAAAGTCGAAGACATGACATCTACCAACCCGCTTTGGGCCCGCGTGGTGGATTACAGCTAACTCTCTCTCTCAACAGTGGGAATATTGTAGATTGACTAATGACTGTCATTCATGAAGAGTGGTAAAAGTGACGCAGGACGCACTAGGTCAAAACTTGTAGGTATAACGTGTACGTTCATGGAATTGAATTGTTAAGCAAATTACACTCGCGCACATGTGGGAGTTGCGCGAGGAGGCGAAACGCCGGGGCGTAACTCCGCTGCCGCGAGAAATCGCGGCACAGCGGACAGAGCTCCGGCGGGATCTCATGGCGGCATGGAGAGTGCGATTGTCGCAACCCAGCGCTGGGCACGCCATAATTGTGGCGATAAGTCCCCTCTTTGAGGAGTGGCTAGAGAGGCGCCACGGCGTCCTCACCTTCCGCCTGACACAGGTCCTCACCGGACATGGTTGTTTCGGGAGGTTCCTGTTCAGGATAAAGCGGGAGGAAACGCCCGGGTGTCACCACTGTGTGGATCGCCCGGAGGACACGGTGGAGCATACGGTGGAGGTCTGCCCAGCTTGGGCGGAGCACCGCCGTGTCCTCACGGAGGCGATCGGCGGCGGCGATCTCTCGCGTCCGGCCCTGGTTCAGGCCATGGTCCGGAGCGAGAGTGCATGGGAGGCCGTCACCTCCTTCTGCGAAGCAGTAATGCTCGCGAAGGAGGAGGCGGAGCGCGCGAGGGAGAGGCAAAATGCGCCCCCTCGCGCCCCTAGTCGCCGCAGGAGACGCCCCGGGCGTCGGGAGTCGCGAGCCGACTTCCGGCCACCGTAGGCGCGGGCTTGCGGACGGTGAGCAATGGGTAGCTCGCCGTCCGATAGGGACCAGGCCCGGGTCGACGGCGCGTTGTGTTCCACGCGCGCCTCAAAGAGATGTCAGCACCAACTGACGGGGTCCGGAAGGGCCAATGCCTGCCGGGGTTGCGGGTTTGTCTGAAAGGGATATCGCGACCTCGGCACACAGGCAACGGAAGGAACAGGGGGGGGGTTTTAGTCAGTAAAAGTCTGACACGCCCTCCCGCTCCACCCAGAGCGGGAGAAGTTATTTGATAATTTCCCATCCAAAAAAAAAAAAAGAAAAAGCAAATTACACAACAATTTGCGTGTTAAGAAAATTATCTTAAAAACGTGTTAAACCATAAAGTTATTCGTTAAGTTTTTCTTTGATTTTTCCATGATGATAGAATCCTATTCAATCAATTCTTCAACCAACCATCCACAATTGGTTTTCAATGAACCAATCAATTCTTTTTATGAAAATCAACCGTCAATTTATTACTTGGATGAAAAAATAAATCACGCTTTCTAGAATAATGTTCTTTCTATAAAATCTATTTAAAAACATGAATTAAATTAGAATTATCCGGATATTTTAACTAGTTATGTGATGCTTTAGACACGTGTCGAGTGAAAGTTGAATGTTTTCAAGCACGACCGTGGTTGCATTTATATTATTACAACTACGATCGGTGATTGATTCGACACAATCCTTCAGAGTTTTATTAAGACAACTTGTTGACATTTGTATTCGATGAGGTGAGAAATTTTGGGGATCTCTGTGAGTCGCCTTTTATGGAAATGATTGATGAAAATTAGTTTTCTGTTTGTCTGTGTTCTTGAGGAAAAATATTGATTGATAATGATGCAATGCAGAGAAGAGTTAATATGTTATTAGTGTTATTACACAAGAATAGGTAGGTACACATGCATTATTTTATCAAACAGCTATCTAATTACGCAACACATTTTCGTTGACAATTCCGACTAATCTGTTTCAATTTGACAGGTCAACAACATTCATTGTGTTATTTACGTTGCTGAGCAGATTTTTTTTTCGAACGTACGAAGCAGTGGATTAGCAATCTATTTCAAAACGATTCAGATTCTGATTGATTGTGTATTACGTAATTAGGGTACAGATCAGCAAGTTTTTTGTTTGTTATCATGAAAGTTTTATATTTATTTACACACACGTATTTACATATATTATGTTATTTAAAAACTAACAGACTTTGTTCGCATTTAATTTTGTGCAATGAAAGTATGTTTTAAGAAATTTAGTTCTATTTAGCTAACTAGATGGGGATGTTCTGTTACGTCACATTTTTGAATCGCGATGTTAAGACTTTCCATCGATTACCTATAAGCTTTACGAATTTATATTTTTTTTGAGTTTGGGATTAAGTATTGAGATCACGTTTATGTCTAATACGAGTATACTTTCAAGGTATCCGGTGTTTTATTTATCCGAGTTCCGCGAATGAAAGTTTCAGACTTAAAAATAACGAGTGCTAGTGCTATTTGTAAGCAGTGGTTATTACTGTGCTACTTACTTGTAAGTACGATTCGATTCGTTTCCGTATGAGAAGAAATCTAGTATGAGGTTACGTCGAGCGCGTTATACGCTAATTAAATAAATACTTTATTTTTATTTGCTATTATTTTACATGATATATCTATTTTATTGATAATTTATTTATTTATGTAAAGCTATGGTTTCTTAGAAGAGCAGTGGCTGCACTTAATGGCCGCAGTGACGGCTGTCATGAAAATTATGACAGCGTCATAGATTTAAATCGTTAGATTCGTCCTAAAGCGTCAAAAACTAGTTGCGTTTTTCTTTCTTTTACACTAGTTTGTCATGGAAACGCTATTTAATATTGTGTGAGCTCACTCTTCTCAGTATGGACACTTTTTCTTGTGACTCAGTAAGGTGAGGACAAATCTAGCGATTTAAATCTTTAGGTGGCGGGGTTTGCTTTACGGTGTCAAAAACGCTCTGTAGGAAAACACGCCAACTTACTTTCATAATAAACGTCTCAGTGACGTCATTTGCCGGTAAATTGCGGACGCTACTTGAGTGGTCACCGCTCTTCTAGGAAAGCTTTACTGCCCGTGACATCACAGCGGGCCCTATCAGAATACTAGCGCTGCGACACGTAATTTTTAATGCCGCAGCATCATGCTGAAATAGGAGCCTTTTGGCATCGTAAAGGACTTTCTCTTTTTTTTATTATTTTTTTATACTTATAATTTTTCTTTTTTATATTTTTATGATTGTGTTTAGTTTAGTTTGTGTCACTGTGACTCCGAGCATCCCAAAACCCACCTGCAGCTGAAGGCCAAATGAAGATCCTATTCTTCAAACTTTTTTTTTGTCCTCCGGCTAAACGTTACGTTACAGGTTGAACGTTCCTGTGCAAGTCACAATACCTGAATACTTTTTCTTTCTTCAGTCTTTCTTTAGTAGGCAACTAGGCATAGAACAGTAAAATTGCTTTCTAACCTAAACAAAAAAAATTAAAATAATGTGTTTTATTTCAGGCAAATAACCCATATATTTTTTTTTTTACTAATTAGTAGTAAAAAACATTAAAAAATATATTTTTTTATTTGAATATGGGTCTATTTTTATTAGAATATACATATGTACAAGTTGATACAAACACCTTATAACTAATTAATAAAAGTAGCAAAATTATATACTAACTTAACTAAAACTATTTACAAACTAAAATATAGCACCGAAAAATTCATCCGCATCGCTGTCGACTGGTAATGTACCCAAGACTGGCCACAATGCCACGTTGTATGGCAATGCTTAGCGTCTGCCCAAGGTAAAAATCAGCCCTTGGGCCACGAGAAGTGTCAAATAACCGTTTGGAGATTTCTTTAATGAGGCCGTGAACACTCGGACCCCACGGCCCAAGGGTTTCATTAAAAATGTATCTTCTTTCTTTCTTATAATCAACATAGCAACGAGGCTTCAATCAATAGATGCTTATTTGAGATAAAAAAAACGATTAGTGTCATCGGTCATAAAATGTTTTGTATTGGTCCAATGAATAAAATAGAAGAACACTACGTGCATTGAAAGGCCTCCCACAAGGTGGACCGATGACAAAATTAAAGTCAAAGACAAATAATTTATTTTAATTAGGGACATAAAAGGCAATTTTGAACGTCAAACTTTACAAAAAATTGAATTGATTCTAGTCGCCCCTTCCAAAAGGTAGTTTTACTTGTGAAGGCCGCAGAAATTCGCTGGATGAGGGAAGCACAGCACCGGTCGAAGTGGCGGTGCTTGGAGAAGGCCTATGTCCAGCACTGGAAGTCTTTCGGCTGAAATGATGATGATGACGATGAAATAAAATAGTGCGAAGGCATCGATGAAACTTCAGTTGAAACTTCTTGATCTGAGTAACTTAATTTTATTACCTAATCAAGTGGATAACATAGATAACTAGTAGGTACTTGTAAGTGCAAGTGCGACCGTTCCCAACACAGAACATATCCTACTATCCTACTTATCTTACTTATATCATGAACTAGCTTTTGGCAGCGGTTTCGCCCGCGTGCATGTCGGAAATTATCCCACAGGAACGTACTACCGGGATAAAAAGTATCCTATGTCCTATTCCATGTTATGGTCCACCCATGTGCCAAATTTTATCCAAATCCGTTCAGCTGTTTTTGCGTAACAAACACACAAACTCACTTTCACTAGTCATATAAAATGCTAGTAAGGATGTGGAAGTTTGTATGTTCGGATGCTTGTTACTCAATCACATAAAAACGACTGTACGGATTTGAATGGAATTTGGAACACAGATAGTTTATAACTTAAAAAGAAAAGAAAGAAAAAGTATTTATTGAGACTCGCACAGGAAATCACACACGCACACACACAACACACACACACACATCACACATCTTAATACATTTACTTTTCATCCCGGTATTCATTCCCTTGGGATAATTTCCGACCTCTATGCGGGCGGTTCTATAAAATGTTCTCGTTATAACAAAGAGAGGAAATACCACTGGGACGTTTAAAAAATCCTGTTACACATATTTTTTGATTCGGCTTATAACTTAAATCATATTTCTAAGTACTCTTTACTTTTTCAAATATAGTTTATTCTGAAGGTTGTTACTACGTTATTTTATTATTATGTACACTCTGTATTTTACTTTTAAGCAAGCCTTGGCGTAATTGTTTGAGTATTTGTTATATAGTTATTATATAGTTTTCGTTTTACGAACTCTACGAAATTTTATAGATTTAGAGGGTGTAAAAGTAATGTTTGAGAGCACTTTTCTTTTAGTACAATTGTTTCTATGCATTATAAATTTTATGTTACTGGCAAAGAGCATATTATAAGTTGTAAGTAGGCACTTTCCAGGCCGAGCCGCTTTTGCACAGAAGCGTAGGAAGTTTTGTGTCGGCTCTTGGAAAATATTCTCGTAGCGATGTTTAATCGTTTTATTTATTTACATTCCAAAAAGGGGATATTAAATTCTGTACGCGAGCAAACAACGCATGTGAGGAAACCGGCATGTACAAAAAAACAAAAAAACCGTAAAGTCTCATGCCGACTAGCGCGACGCGGCACCGGTAATTATTCTGCCGTGAAGTTTTCTTAGAAATTGTTTTGTTAGTGTAGCGTCGCGTTGTCGCGTCGCATCAGTCTGCACGAGGCTTAAAACGCTGAAAAATACAGGTTTCTTGTATGGGAATGGGGCCCTTTAATTTTAAATTTTATTTTATTTTTATTATTTGTTGTTTTAGCGGCAATAGAAATACACAATCTGTGAAAATTTCAACTGTCTACCTATTACGGTTCATGAGATACAGCCCGCTGACAGACAGACGGACGACGGAGGCTTAGTCCGTTTGGCACTCTTTGGTTACGGAACCCTAAAAAGAGGGTGTGTGCCTATGACTACACAATAGAAGTGAAAACTTACGACTGGGGGCGAGTAAACCCGACTCAGCGCCGAGTATACCCGATTCAGCGTCACCGACCCGAGCTTGATGGTTCAGTTTCGTTCAATGTCCAGAAAGAGCACAATGGTAGCATATAGCAGTTTTCACTTCAAAATTGAAAGACATTAATTGAGGTCCACCAACCTGCACAGGATGGACATGGTTGATCATGGCCCACTCCTCTCTGAGAGGAGGTGATTTGTTCCAGCAGTGTCACAGCTAAATACAGATGGTTCTTTCTGCGTTTTAGGTAAGAAGCTACAAGCACGCGGTGGGCTCGTCTTGTCGGGTCAATTCAGTGAGCGTAACGTAGTCAGACAATATAAGAGTTACGAGATAGAAAGAAAGGCAACTTCTAGGTGAATACAACTGAAGGCAATTAGCGCTGTGCGACCTGAATTACACTTTATTGTGTCGTGGCAAGAGTCGCTTTTTATTTAAATTATTTTGCGGAGTGAAACTCTATTCATCTGTGGAAGTGTGAACATCATTGACTGGTCAAGTGTGGCGCACGGCAATTAGGTAAACTAAAGCCTTGGTTGGTTGTTTGTTTGAGAACCATTCCCTAGGGTTGCATGCAGTCAATTATCCCGGAGCTGTAAACTATCCATGTATGTTTTAGGTATCATTGCAGACACTGGCGCCTGACCACTTTTAGACCTTATTGCCTAAGCAATAAGGTCGATGGTACAGGTCGTAATTAGAATAATTAATTAATAATTAATATAATTATGTTTGTTTACATAGGTCAGTTCCAAGTTGTGTCTAATTCACGGTTTTCTGCCTTCAACCTCCTGTATTTGGTTCAGTTACTTTATAATAACATTACATCACGCCTGTATACCCTGAAGGGTTAGGCAGAGGTACACCTTAGTACACCACTATTTTGCCAGTTATGTTTAAGACCCATGTAACAGGGGGCGAGCATGGGCGTACCCAGCTTTTGGCCCAGGGAGCAAATCAGATTTTTTTAAGCCTGCACATGTTTTACCCTACATATTACACGAAACATGAGGTAGGTTAAATAAATAAATAGTAGTCAAAGTAATTGTTTTTTTTTTTTTTTTTTTAAGTGTCTAATAAAAAAATTTTACTTAGGGATGATAAATATTAATTACGTCATAAATCAAAATTGTAATAAGTAAATAAATAATAATGAATAATATTAAAGGTTTCTATAAAGTTACTACTTAAATAAATAAATGTATATAAGTAATTTATAAAACAATAATTATAATTCTTAAATTAAATTCTGTTTTACTAAAAGAGTATAACTTACTGTTTATCTAATAATAAAATGTACCTATCACATTAAACACCCAGGTCTCTTCCTCCTCTCTCCTACTTGATCTATGCTGTGCCCGACAGGGTCCATAATTGTGACTAATATAATTATTTACCTACCAACTTTATACATTATGGTACGCAATAAAGAATTGAGAATTGATTTGAATTGAATTGATAGGTGTATGTAGTGTGTAGAGGAAAACCCCGCAGGAGATCCTGCTATATAGGTAATCAAATAAATAAACTTTGTGCTTGCTGCGTTCGCGCATTTTGCATCAAACAACATGACCTGCCGGTTTTTTCTAAAATTAATTAAAATTAAATAATATACCTATTGTAATTGTAAAGTAAGTCTTAACGTGACTCTAACTTCAATTTTATCGACAACAGTAAATAGCATAAGCAACATATAGGGGGGGAGGGCAGTATCCCCCCCCCGGTTGATGGCATTATATTGCCATCAACCGGGCACAAATCCAGACTCCGGGCTGCTACCAGGAAATCACAAATTAAACTAAAAACACACTAAATATAAATAAAAAACAGAAACATTTAAATTTCAAAAAGGCAGTCCTGTACGAGTCCAAAAGGCTCCTATCTCAGCATGATGCTGCAACATTTAAAAAAGTAGTGATTTCACGGATAGATAAATACAGAATTATATATTAAATAAAATAAAATAAATAGGTGTGTGAAATACAATAAAAAAATAAAATATATGTAGACCGCGTGTCTGCATCCGACGTAACATCAGTTACTTGTCTATGCCTTTAGTATCTATGGTAATCTATGGCATCGTTGTGACAAGTAAAGAGACGCAGACACCGACACCGGCAAAAAAAAGTTATTTATACATTACGGCTGTATAATGCTACAATAATATAGTGAATAGTAAATAAAAGAATGAAAATACGTTTATTTGCGGAAAGAACACAAAACCAAAAAAGAACAAGTTGGGGAAAATATGCGTCACATCCACGCAAAACGGCCATCGCTCAACATAATGCTGCGACCCTATGCGAGACAGAGCCTCAGCGACATGTTATTACTTAGATCTGTGTAGTGCTAGTAATATTCATAATCTATCTTAAGCTCTTACAACAAAAGACGTTATTACATCTATTTGCTACTTTTATCCAAAATCATTTGGTTTTCAAATAACACGATATTAGACCTCAGAGAACAATTTATAACACCAAAAAAAAATGTTTTATAAAAACAAAACAAGTATTTTCTTTCTTTACGTATTTAATTTCTTTCCTTTATTCCAATACAATATTCGACGCTTCAATAAGTGTAATATTCTAATAAAACAACGTTTCGCAAAGCCATTACTACACACATTGTTACTATATTGAAGATATATTACTTTTTGTGAAACTAATGTTCTAGCCCTTTTCGGTTATTGAACTTCATATTTTCACTGTATCGTGTAAGCTCGCCTCCTATTATATGGGACTTAAAGATAACTGGCGAAATATGAGTGTACTTATAAGTTAACCTTTCGGGAAACAGGCGTGATGTCAAAGTCAAACAATGTTTTTCGACTAGGGACATCTGAAATTCAAAATTTACAAAAAATTTAATTTATTCTAGTCGCCCCTTCCAAAAGGTAGTTTTCGTATGGAGAATAATGGGCAAGAAACTCCACCGTTACTCTTTTAAAATATTTCGTATACTTAGGTACATTAGTTATATAATTATATGTGAAGACGATGCACCTAGAATAAAATTACTTTACCACAATAGGTAAAAATAATTAAAAATGAAGCGACGACAGATAAATTAATTATGTGATAGATACATGATGCTCACATTCCAAAAAAATTTACAAGTAATACTAATAAAAAAACATTGTAAAATCAGAGTTATATATTAAAAAAAAAAAAACACAATTAAATTAGCAACCAGTTTGATTTTGTCTAGACTCTAAATTAAATTGTCCTATGGAGCAGGACCAGCATGTTTCCAAGCATTTTTATCTTGGATATAATCCTCTAATTTGTAATATGCTTGTTTACAAGGTGTACTTTTAATATGAGTTTTAAATTTAATTTAATTTAATTGTAATATTTCACAAGGTATTTTGATGTTGTAACATTTAACACAGTACCCCATACAAGATGTATGTACTTTAGTCTGACAAATGGTGATCTATTTTATCTTTATTTAGAAATAAAGATAAAATAAAAAGAAAAAAAAAAAAAGATAAAACCACTCACTATCACTTATTTTATTAAAAATATGTAGGTCTTTTCTTACATACATAATATTTTCATAAATATAAGATGTCATGTTATTTCCACTGTATTTGAAGTACCAGAATGAAAAACCGGTATTACAAGTCACCGCTGGTTTTCCAGGTTAGTACAATAAATAAATTAACACCGTGATACAAATCTTTACTTTTTTGTGGTTTATATTTACCCTTCTGTAAATTTCAGTTTAAAATTTAAACACAAGTGGCCCAGTCTTAAAGAAAATATCACTTTTTTATCCAACTACGTACTCTAAGTTATTACGTCACCCAACTTTAACTAACTGTACTGAAAAAAAAAGAGTTAGCGTAGTCAATTTATTTTTTGGTAATAAGTAAAAATAAAAAATAAAATTTACTTAAAATGGTAAAGTAATTACGAGGTCGACTGCACCACAGTTATCCTATTTATAGGATCAGTTTCAATTAGTCGCATGAAATTTATTTTTAGCTAAATATTTAATATCAAACAATTAAAAAGAATATAGTTTTTGGCATTTATTTGTGTTCTACCCACGATTACGTAGAAATTAATTTTATTTAATTAACTGCCGACGAAACAGTCAGAACTAATTTGATACCTTTTTTGCGACAAGTACCTAATTTTCATAATCTTTTTCCCTCTACGAATAATTACTTACGAATTATGTAAAAAAAAAAAAATGCCAACAAGTTTCTTAAAAATATTAATAAGTACATACCTTCCTATGTAGATACTTATAAAACCCATACTACATAATAAGAGGAAACAATAAAAATACACATCTACACTAATATGAAAAAGTGAAAAAAATAATATTTTTGTTTGTTATGTTATGAAACTCAAAAACTACTGGACCGATATTAAAAATTCTTTCACCAGTAGAATGCTATATTATCACTGCGTAACATAGTCTATAATAGTTTATAAAGATATCACGTGGGCGATGCCACCACTGGCGGGAGCTAGGATTTCATAAATTCACCGGGAATAAAAAAAAAAGAATTTCCCTGGAAAGCCGTCAGAGACGTGTCAAACACAGAAAAATGTCATGTCCGTGTAACATAAGTACAGTACAACTATTTTTTTTATGTCCCTCGGCAAACTTCGTGTTTCGTCAGTCGTCGGATTTCTTGGACGCTCACAATCGACTTGGAACACAAAAGATTTGCTTTGAGTTTGCCGTTATTTTTAAGTCCCATCTAACAGGGGGCGAGCCTATTGCCATAAACAATATACATAATAGGTCTAAAATTATGAACAGCTTCAATATTACAACTTTTATGGCACTTTAGAAAGAATTGGGAAATGTTAACAGCTAGTGCTAGTCTCAATAAATACTTTTTCTTTCTTTCTTTCTTTCTTTTAGTGACTTGCGCTTAAATGCTGGAAACAAATGAAAGTGCGATGAGGACTTCACTTGGAAAATGTTCATTTGACGTGATGATATCCCAAACATAATTAAAACTACGTAAATAACAGTCACACTTCCGCTGTACCGTCAAAACAAACAAAAATGGACGAAGTACCTACTACGCTAGACCCTTATGCGTGTGCGACTGTGTGCGTGCGTAGATTTGTAATGTGATCACAATTATCTCCCACAATCAGTATAACTAATATAATAAATTAACAATGTTTAATACATAATAGTAAAAATTCAGTGTACGTATTATGAATATAACATCTTTTTTTAAATTGTATTTTTATAGTATGAATGTACCATGCCGACTATTATTGAACTGTAATACCTCAAATATAATTTTACTATATCATCACTGCAATTCAATTGTTAATTCACTAATTTTATAATAATGTTGCATGCCTATTATAAGGTGGATTGCACAAGGATCAACCACCAAACTGTCACATCTTATTTACTGTATCTATGCAAATAAATGTTTACTTTACTTTACTTAACATAATATTCTAATTGGAGTGTTTGGTGGTGTGCGTTAATTCCGGGACAATGGCATGCCTAGACCAATATTGAAGCAGAAGTAATGTACTACCAAATGTAGGTTAAAACTACAATAAAAATTCACTACAAGTATCGCGTAGACACAAGTAGTGGGACTGTTTGAAGGCCTTGGCAGATGACGTGCGCGGGCTAATGATAATAGATTAATTATGATCAAAACAAAATAATAATATTGTCGTCTGAAATTCAAATAAGTACTTCAACTCAACTCAACCCAACTCAACTCAAAGCATTTATTTCAATTAAACCATTTACAGGCACTTTTGAATTGTCGAATAGTCGGTCAGTTAGTCAGAAAGTTGAAACTAGTTGCCCAGTTCCAAAACGTAGATCTTTAAGGAGAAGAACGGGCAAGAAACTCCAAGGACACTCTTTTAAATATAGAAAATTACACAATGCTGGGTACATTATTCTTACGTACTTATTTATTTATATACACGTATTAACATAATCTAAAAACGAGCAGACTTAAAATAATAATAATAATATGTACAAGTATTTAAAAAGGGGGGATAATCATACCCACTTTTCGTCTGATGAGTTAAGTAAAATGAAAGTTTCAGTCAATGTAAGTTAAATAATAAAACTACTAAATCCTGAAATTTTGTAGTTTTATGTTTAGTAATGAATCTGTTCTTTTGTTGTAGATAGATTCAAAATATTTTCCCAAAAGATTTTTGTTTAATGCATTTTCAATATTGAAAAAAAATTGTGTAAGTTTAATTAAGAGCGTGCATTCTGACAGTGGGCAACGTCGCAAATACCTGTCAAATATTTCTCTAATTTGATTAATTTGGCAATATTACTGTATGGAAATAAGAAATGTAGCTAACTAATGAATATAGAAATATTGATTATGAAATGCAATAATTAATATCGTAACACCGAATATTTAGTTTTAGATTTTAAAAAAGTATTTGGAAACTTTTCAAATGCCTTTTTACACCTAAAATGGTACCAACATCAAATTTAGTTACCTATATTTTATATTTCCATACAATAATATTGCCAAATGAATCAAAAACGGTGAATTTTTGACAGCTATTTACGACGTTGCCATTGAATGAATGCTCGTAGAGGTATAATGTGTGTAAAAAAACCGCAAGTTGTTGCTAAATGGTGTTTGTGTCCGTGTATGGTGGTACTAATTGCTATATAAAAACAATTAATTACCAACAAAGGCACCAAAATACCAATTAGCACTTTTGGTGACTCATTATTAAAATCCATAAATATTCACGATTGATAAGTCCGTATTTACATTTAACATTTATGAATCAGTACTGTAATATTAAAACTAGGTCTTCGTAGTCAAACTTATTTTACAGCAAACACAATAGATTCATTATTGGTTTATCGGCTCATTTAGCACGTGAAAATGAGAAAAATCGATTTAAAACAATTAACATTCCGACAGCTGAGTATCAATTACCCGAATAACTGTCAGTATGTTCGAGCGATCGTATTGACAGTTATTCGGGTTGTGAGTTTGATTTTCGAACAAATATTTCTGAGTAAACTCACTCATTACTGAGGAATATTTATTCGAAAATCGAACTCTCGACTCTCAGTGAGTGCACCAATGTTAAAGGAGAAATTTGAATTCGCCAAACGCACTTTTTTTAAGCACAAAATGAAATACCTTAGCCTTCATTGGAATTGCTTTCCCAGGCATCCGATTAAGGCGAATTTATTATAAGTACGAAAGTAAAACTTTTTAGAAGTTATGAGAAGCCTCAGAGTCTGACAAGATTTAAGAACTTGAGTAAAACTTTTTTTAAGTTATGAAAAGAGTCTGACAACAAGTATAACCTTTTGATGTTTTCTTGGAATTGAGTGGCAGAGGGCAGACACTTTTGTTGGTCTTTTAATTTGTATTTCAGTAGCTACCTACTTAACTTGACAGATGGAGGGAATCGAGTTTTTGATAAAAAATTATCTTTATCAGGTTTGAACTGTCAAGTTACCTACTAAATAATACCTGTCTAAAGTCCAACAATAAGTTCAAATTTTTTTTCAGAAACTTTCTCTCCCTTTGGTATATTGAAAGAGCTGAAGATGACCGATCAGTAACATTTAGAGCGGCCTTTTTAAAGATAGTTTTTTGGGCATTTAGCTTCATCTTTCTGAACGATCGACCCCTTGAAAATTCAAAAGTGTCTGTAGTTGGTTTATTTGAAATAAATGCTTTGAGTTTGAGTTTTTACATGGTGTTGTGCCACAATAACATCACATGATAATCCAATTTTAATTTTATTCTTTGATTTTATTATTAAAAAGTGAGCTTTACCTATAAAATTGTTTTATATATAAATTATTTTATGTATCAGTACACAAAGTGGTCCCCACATCAGTTTCATCCAATGAAACTAAAAAATGTTACCTTATTCTCGTTCAAAGTTTCTCCTGAACAATTAACTGAAAATCCGGTTTTATGAAAACTTTTCTTATTACGCAACTAAATAAAAAACTTGTTAAAACTCACCTAAGTCATTACAATCCACTTAAAACCAGAACAAACACTTCAAAACCAAACGTTCCGAAAAAATCTAAGTTGAGAAAATATTTCGAGAACCAAATTCCGATCTGTTAGCACAAGGAACGCGGGACGTCCGTCAGACTCGGCGCGTAGCGCGAAACTGGCCCAGAAGGGGTTGCGAATCCTATATATACCGCTGAAATACTCTGTTGCAACTACCTGTGGAAAAAGCGGGAAACAAAGGGTTAGAAAACTTTTTTTATGGTTTCGAGACCGACTGTTCCGAAATTCCTTTGCTTTGAAAGGGGGTACTCTTTTTTCAAAACGTATGGTTTGGGAACGTGATTCAAAAAGTTTTAATTGAATTTGCCGGATTTCAGGATCCCCTAAAACGTGTTGAGGGTGGAAAGAGAACAACAAAAGAAGTACCTACATGGTAGGTAGATAGGTACCTACCTCTAAAGTTCTTTTTTTAATCCCGTAGACTAATTTGACAGGTGCAAATGTCAAACTCCAAATTGAAAAACAAACAATAATCATTTCAAATTTCAAATTAGTCTACGGGATTAAAATATGAACTTTACCTATAACCTGTATTTTCAAAGAAGATAAAGTTTATTTTTTATGAAGATCTTTGTAGATGAAAAATAAATTGAAAACATAGACAAATTCTTGGCTAATCATCACAATTGCAGAGGCTTCATTGGTCCTCGCAGACAGGTGGGACGCGACACCGTTAGGACAATTTCGGTCTTCGCGTCGCGCCTGTCTGCAGGACGCCTTAAGTCAGGTTTTGTGGCTAAACTAATTTTAACCATAGTTTAATTATTTATATTTTTTTTATATTTAGGTCGTGATAGCCCAGTGAGTGGTTAAGGCCTCGCCTCTCATGCACGAGGTTGTGGGTTCAAATCCCAGCAAGTACCAATGTGCCTTTTTCATTTCATTTCTGAATTTATCTTGGACATTATCCTCTAAGGGTTCCGTTTTTTCCTTTTGAGGTACGGAACCCTAAAAACCTCGGAAAACATGCGAGGGACTGATATTGGCACTAGATTGGACATGCAATTACGACTGCAAGCTGTAATAGATAGCCAAGGAGCACATACTCGATAATAAGTCAGTCCAACAATATAGATTAATAAACGAAATAAAACAAATTTGCAAACGTAGACAATTTTTTTACCCCACTGCGGCGAAGCCAAAAAAGGAGGGTTAATAGCTTAGCACATCATTTTATGACATTTATCATAGTTTATGTTGTCGCACATAAACTACGAAACAGAAATAGTAAATAAAATTAAAATAATCAATTCTTCCAAGATGTAACTGCCGCCATCTTGGAAGAATTGATTATTTTAATTTTAGGTGATATTTGTGTAACCGATCATAATTGGCATGAACGTCATCTTGGACGCTATACGTTCGGATAAAATCGTGGCTCCGAGTTTTTTCGATGTCGAAATGACCAATCATAATTTCTCCCTACGCTAACGTCACTATCGCTACGCTAAAACAATTTGTCGCTAGGTTACGGTTGCTAGACCTGCAACTGGTTGACTTTGGGTAGTCACTCTGCTGTCAAGTTTGTAGTTCCGGTTTTCAGGTTAGCCAACCGCTAATATTGCATGAAATTTTCTTCTTCTATCGAAGACTTATGACTTTGCGTGTCTGGATGTACGAGTATAGTCGACTAAAACCGATTTGCATTACACGGCTAAAATACGAACAGTGGAAAGTCCGTGACTGTACCTGTCCAGAACACAAACCTAAGTGCAATGAAATGTCCGCATTATGAATTGATTTGATTTGATTCTCTACAATTTGTATGCCATAATGCTGTTATTATGGAACAAAAATTGTAGACAAGTTAAATAAATTCTCGTCGATATCTAATCTTTTTGAAGCTGGCTGTACATACCTACCTACTTATGACGTGGTTCGTAAACGTGTTGCCTTTTCTTTGAACGGCTCCATAATGTTAAGTCGAGTGTAAATAAATGTTCACGAAGTTATTCCTAGAATATTATGAACTGGCTTCCGCCAGCGGCATTCCCCACGTGATATCTATATGTTACTCAGCGATAATATAGCATTCTACTGGTGAAAGAATTTCTTAAATCGTTCCAGTAGTTTTTGAGTTTATTAATTACAAACAAAAATTCAAATCTTTTCTCTTGAAATTATTTGTGTAGAGCGTAGATAAACACGAGAATTAATTCAAGAAGAAGAGACAAGTGTTGTTGGATTTTTTCATCTGAATTTTCTAAGTAGCAGCCTGGAGTCAGGATTTGTGCCCGATTGGTGGCAAAAGCTCGACCCCATAGTGGCACGTAGGACTTAAACATAACTGGCGAAATGTGGGTGTTTCGTATACCACATGAACTGCTCTTCTAGGCAAAAGTTTTGGAATGGCATCTAAAATTTACAATAAGATACCAGTGGACATTTTAAGCACCAAGGAACTCCCACTATTCAAATATAAATCGCGTAAAATACACGGTCTTAGATTTTCTTAATAATTAGTACCTACTACAATCCGTCACCATACACCTAATTGTTATTTTGTAAGATTTGCTTTATAACAGAGGGGCAATTCCCGTAATATTTAAGACCGTTCGCATTCGCATCTCATTCGCATCTGTCAAAAATACAATCAATTTACCAAAAATTTTGACAAGTTTGACAGATTGCGACTAGAATGTGAACGTTTTTTAAGTACGAGAATTGGCCTTCTGATACTTAAGAAAAATTGTATACTGCAAGTTGACATAATTATTGTATGCCTATTAGGCAGGACATAATGAAACTGTAATTTACCTAACTTCTGTCTATACAGGGTGTTTGGCAGAACGTTGAACATACGAAAATGGTGGATAGGTGGGGTCATCTGCTACTTACTTAGCCCTAATTTATTTGGCCCTGGCCCACGGGATATTTTAAAAATTTTGGATTCGTGGATTGGCAGGGGAGGACCAATTCCGTGGCCTCCGCGATCGCCCGACCTCACTCCGCTCGATTTTCACGTGTGGGGAAGGGCAAAAGAACTAGTTTACACTACAGAAGTAGAAAGTCGAGAAGATTTAATAAATCGAATTAATGCTGCTTTCGAAGTTATGTGACAGGAGATGCTGCTGCGAACAAACAACTATAGAAATCAGACGTAGATGCCGCGCCTGTATTGTAAATTACATACCATTAGAAAGCTCACACACTAGGGATGTTTTGCTAGAATTGGAACTCCTCAATCATTTTTTGTTTTTTTTAAATGCAAGTTGAAATTAAGATTTAAGTATTTTTTACATCTTTCTGTAAGTTTGAGGACTCATAACTTTTTTTCTAGCTAACATCTGAATAAAGCAATAATTTTATAAGAATCTGTCAACATAAAAGATTTAAAAAAAAAACTAAATATTGCCTGTTTTACCCATTTTTAATAAAAATTACACTTTAAAGTTAAGAAAGTGGTGAAACAAGAAGAAAGACAAAAAAAAAAAAATTAAAATATCCCGTGGGCCAGGGCCAAATAAATTAGGGCTAAGTAAGTAGCAGATGACCCCACCTATCTACCATTTTCGTATGTTCAACGTTCTGCCAAACACCCTGTATAACCTATGCCCACAATAAAAAGATTTGATTCATTGATTGATTGAAAAGAGAGGATCTTCCAACCAGACGCTTGTCGTGTCTGATGTGCAGTTGCACACCCTGTTCTCACCTCTATACTGGTAACCCCGACGCACGAAAGATTGCGGGAGTGATGATGATGATGTCACGCTGAAGTAGTTCGCATGTGGCGATGTAGATGCCGCCACAGGTAGTTCTGCCTAACCCTTTGAGGAAAACAGTTGTAATCATCTATTGAAAAATGGGAAGAATTAAGTACCTACCATCAAAGAAGTTCATATCTAACCAGTTTCAAAACAAAATCCCGTGAACACGATGGCCACATCTGTTACCGGCCCGGTTCTATAGTCGCCGAGCACTGCAAGCAAGAATAGTCCTTACGGTGGTTAGATATGAACTTCTTCGATAGTACATTCTAGAAATTAAAAAATATTGAAAAGAGGATACACAAAAACCTGCAGTCTATGTCTTTTCAGATTGTTGTAGATCACAAAGCTTGACAAGGAGCTTTAGTACCTTCATCAGTTATATGAATGAAATTTTCATTAAATTTTCAAGAAGCTGCATTTTCTCTCGATTCCAAACGAATTAAATCATAATTATTCCTTAATTCACAAAGAGAAGCCGTTGATACTAAACAGCCTTTTGAAATTTAACGAGGATTACCTTCTATACCTTAGAGAGGTAGGAAGTCCCAAGCCCCTTTTGTGGTTCAAATAAGTACATATGGCAACAAAGTATAGACACAGTATAATAAAGTACAGTACAACAATTTTCTTAATGTCCCTCGGGAATCATCGCATTTCCGAATACAAACGAATACACGTTTAGGTACAGCAGCTTTTAACTTAAAATAATTTATTAAACAACTCTATATACTTCCAATTCGATTGAGAGCGTCCGATCTGCATCGAGTGACGAAACACGAAGTTTGCCGAGGGACATCAAGAAAATAGTTGTACAGTATTATTTGTCCTGGCAGTGACCTTGAAATAATAACCTACGGCCGCTTGGTAGATAAACCTTCCGCGTCCATGCATAACTGCCGCGCACTCGAGACTGTTGCCTACTGATATTCATTGAGATTTCGAAGCGCGTCGTTTCTGCTGTTTTCTATGAAAACATAATACTGTTTCTTATTTATACTGTGATACCGAGCCGTAGTATGCCTTATTAAAGCTCCCTTCATAAAACATGTCTTACACTTCAAAGGACGGTTTAAATATAAATCTGTAAACAGCTTTTCGTGATATCAATTTCGGTAATAAGAAGCATTTAGTTGTTTACGTAGGTATTTTCTTGTCCAAGAAATGGTATCGCAGTTTTTTGCAATATATGGCTCCCTATTAATATCGGATTGGTACATACAATGGTAAAATATTTATTCTTCTTATTTTTTCCTGCTTCCTCATATTTTTGAGGTGTAACATCTTTACTTATATTTTTTTTAATTTAAAATTAAATTTTTAATAAAAAAAAAATATATATATATAAGTTGCCAATTTGCCCACCACATAGTATCCTATGATATAATTATGCATAATATTGGTTAATAGAAGCCTTTTTTGAACTTCCCATTATCCAAAAAACTGAAGCTCCTATGTCCTCGAGAGCCTTTTTTCTTCTTATTCCGATCGGATCCCAAGATCCGAACCCACTTTTTAGGATTCGTTAGGAATGTGCATAAAATTAACATTTTGTTCCGGTCCGATCTTATTTTGTGGAATTCGTTAGGAATGGGGATGAAATTAATATTATGTTCCGAACTGATCATCCTGACGCGTCTCAAGACAACGGCATCGTGTGGCCTCACTTTTAGAATGTTGTAAAAGTAGTATTTCTCATTTTATTTCCATTACTGTACTATGTATACGTATGTTGATATTCTGTACTCTTAATTTTCATTTCCATCGATCATTTCGTTGCGAGGATCATTTCATATTGGAATCAGTTCGGAACAAAATATCAATTGTATTTTATTCTTTCCTATTCTTAACGAATCCCACAAAGTGGGATCGGACTGCGGGATCCGATCGGAATAAACCATGATTGTGGTGCAAACGAGCCTTATTTATTTATTTATTATTTATTTAACGGTTTATGTAGGTACACACATATAAACAGACAAGAAAAAAGGAACAGAAAAATACGTACAAAGGTGAAGCTTATTTCTAAAGAAATCTCTTCCAGCTTCTTAGTGACTTACACAGTCAAACTATGTAGAGATCACAAATAATTCCATTTACCTAATTCTGAAAATATGTATTTTCAAACACTATAAGTTACTACGGTATGGTAATTTGAATATTAACATTGATCTCAAGTTGATCCAGTATACTTAATACTAACATAACAAGATTGAGGAATTTATTACATGCCAGGAGGCTCAAACTAAAATGAAGTAGATTCAAAATTAATCAAATTCAGTAAAATTCCCGTTACGAGAAGCTATACATTTTGTAAACAAATAACTTCTACTAAGTTACATAGCCAAACAAATAATCCCAAATTCAATCAACTCAAAGCAACATACGTGTAAAGCTTCGTGCAGACCAGCGCGACGCGACAGCGCGACGCGACACCGGTTATTGTTATACCCTCGAGTTTTCTAAGAAATTGTATTGTTCGAGTCGCGTCGCGGCGTCGCGTCGCCCTGGTCTGCACGAAACTTAATACGAAACTTACGAGCAATTTCTTATACAATTACGGGTGTAATAAAAAAAAAAAAAAAAAAAAAAATAGTGTTTTATTTCAGGCAAAATACCCATATACAAAAAAACAATAAATAAGTAGTAAAAAAAACACATTAACATTAAAAAGTATCAATAAAAATTATCATTAAAAATTATCATTAAAAACGTATCATTAAAAATTATCATTAAATAAAATAAAACATTCATTAAAAAATTATCAGTCTTAAAAATAAACATTCATTTCTTTCGTCATTTTTTATTCTCGTTTAGGTGAACAGAAATCCAGTGTACAAATATGGGACTTGTAATGCAACGGGTTATATTTTTGCGATATAAAGCGCTGTGGCCTAATGTTTTGTGGTAGGTACTGGAACTCGGACGCGTTCAGTATCACAAAGAAAGTGAAATTGCTCGTTAGTTTCGTATAACACGTAGGTATGTTACTTTGAGTTGATTGAATTTGGGATTATTTGTTGTTGATTGAATTGTCGCTTCGTAACTTAGTAGAAGTTCTTTGTTTACAAAATTTATAGCTACTCGTGACGGGGACTTTAGATAGGTAAGATGTTTCCTAATTTGGTACTGGGCGCCTAAATAAACATCTTAGCAAATATTCATTACTTGTTGATGTCATATAAAAATGTAATATCTATTTCATATTATAAATTAAAGTCGCTTTTCGTGTCTGTCTGTGTGACCGCGTTGTTCATCTAAACTCCGCAACAGATTTTGATGAAACTCCGCAACGGTGTTCACCATCATTTAAAGAATTGATTCCGGAAGGTTAAAGTGATAATAAATAAAATAAATATATAATATATTAAACTTACATATAAAATAATACATAATATATTAAAGTTGGATATAAATAAATAAATCTCGATGTCAAGTTAAGGTCAAGTCGAAAAATCCGTGCGAAGCAAGGGTCGCTAGTAATTAATCCTAACTTATAATATTATACCGGGTGTCAGGGACATAGACGCAGTCGCGAGCCGACTTCCGGCCACCGTAGGCGCGGGCTTGCGGACGGTGAGCAATGGGTAGCTCGCCGTCCGATAGGGACCAGGCCCGGGTCGACGGCGCGTTGTGTACCACGCGCGCCTCAAAGAGATGTCAGCACCAACTGACGGGGTCCGGAAGGGCCAATGCCTGCCGGGGTTGCGGGTTTGTCTGAAAGGGATATCGCGACCTCGGCACACAGGCAACTGAAGGAACACGGGTGGGTTTTAGTCAGTAAAAGTCGGACACGCCCTCCCGCTCCGCCCAGAGCGGGAGAAGTTATTTGATAATTTCCCGCCCTCAAAAAAAAAAAAAAAAAAAAGGGACATAGACGGGAAACCTGTACCTACCATGGATTCAGTAGGTACATGATTTTGGGTTAAAAATTTCGTCGGTTATTAAAAAAAAATCTGTTGTTCCATACATTTTACCGCGTAGATATTGCACTTTTCTATGAAACAGCAGTTTTTGTTTTTTAACCGATGAAAATTTTCAATGCAGGGGGTTCAGCATCATGTACTGAATCCATGGTATCAGTTTGCGCGTCGATGTCCCTGCAGTGCTATTCTGTAACCATCTCACCGTGAAAACTTAGGTGAAGTGAACGTGGAGTGAGCTGTCATTCCACAGGGATTGACACTATTGACAGCTCACTTCACCCAAGTTTTCACGGTGAGATAGTTACAGAATAGCATGGCTGATATCCTGTATTATTTAGATAAAATAACAATAATAACATTATAAATACAAAAGTGAGTATGTATTTTTGTTTGTTTGTTACGCTTTAACGCTAAAACGGCTGAACGGATTTGGATGAACTTTGGAACATGGGTTGACCACGACCTAGGTTAGGACATAGGTTACTTTTTATCTCGATATTTTTGTATACTTACGCAGGTGAAAACGCGGGGCACAGCTAGAAATTTGTAAAAGAAATTGAACATTCTACGATTCAACTAGATAAGTACCCAAGTAATTGCTATTATTTTACCTGTTTGTTTTAAGGATCCCGCAGACAGGCTCGACGCAACTCTGGTGGAACAAGTTCTATGAAAACTTCACGGAAATTGTTCTACTGGTGTCGCGTCGCGCCGCGCCGCCGCCGTCTCGTCGCGCTATTCTGCAGGAGCCGTTATAAGTTGAGTTCTTAGAAAAACAACAAAGTTCTTAGAAAATATTAATTGAAACCATCTCCTCTTTAAAAATACGCTAAATGTTTTCCAGTTTTTAATAAATGTAGAATAGTACTGATAGGTTTTTACAGTAGGTAACTAAAGAAAAAAATAATCATGTAAGGTCGGACATTTTCACAACGTTTGCAAAGGAACTTACGATTACACAGAGAGTTGGCGCATAAAAGCAAAATCCACCGAAAACAAATAGCTGCTTTTAAACACGCAAATGCCATTCAAATTTTTTAAAGATATTTACCGCCCACCATCGTTTTTACGATCGATATTTTCGCAACAAACATCAACCAAAGGATCTACTCGCTTTTATTTCCATTCGCTAGATCGCAGTTCAAATTGAATGCTGTTCCATAAAAAAATTGTGACGTCATTTCTTGTTTCAATTTGAAATAAGAAACATCATCTACATTCCACGTTTGAAAAGATTGTTTCATTTGCCAGAAGCCTGGCCAAGTCCTGGCCAAAGATTAAGAATCACCGTATAAAGACGTGTAGGTGAAAACGTCAGTAGACCGTTTTAGTGGAAAATTTTGCTCTAAAGCGCTCTACTTAACTACTTTTTTTCTCACGGCTTTCTGGTTTTAATGGAAAATGGATTTATCAATCCTAAAGATTGAAAGTTAGATAATTAAAAGTAAATACTTATGTATTTGCTGTGGGACATTTTCACGGTGTATTTAGTATTGCTGCGTACGCGAGCCAGTAAACAGTCGCAGCGTCCCGAAAATAGTAAAAGTGTTAAAACCCTGCATCAAAAACAAAGAAAACATATCCCTTTTGTGTATTACGTAACTTACTTCAATTCTGCTAAAACCTGGTAGTTCTGAACGCTCGATATAATTAAATGAATCCCGGAATGACTTCCGGCTACCGGAAAACTACTTTACCAAGTAGAGTCCATTAAGGCTCATTGGTCGATAGGGCTCATAAGCGGGGTGTGGGATATTTCTGTAAAGCATGCCATAGGGCCCGCATGCAGGAAACCGTTTTCATTAGTCCATAGGGAACGATTTTGTAAAAACGGAGAACTTGCACCGCACGTTTGGCAGTTGCTTTGAACGCTCATTTTCATTAAATGTGAGTCTCCGCACGCTTTTTGCTGACCGATGAATTTCATTGGTCGCTAGCCTGCTATAGGGATTCCCCGCAGACGGTGTCCCGACCGCGTTATCGACTTATTACTTTCATTAGTCATTACCCCCCCCCGCCTACGGGGAGTCCCCGCATGCTGTTTATCGACCGAGTTAAGCTTTGTACAGACACCGGCTATTGTTATACCGTGAAGTTTTCTTAGAAATTGTATTGTTCGAGTCGCGTCGCGCCGTCTCGTCGCGCTGGTCTGCACGAGCCTTTATGGACTAATGAAAATAAGCCTTTATAGAAGGAACACAAATTTGGGATCCAGGATCAGCATACAAATTCTTAGATGGTTACACAAAGTATTATGAGACAAAACGATTCGACGTAAAATTACTTTGTTGAAACAGAACACTCGGAAAATTATTTAATTTATATTTACAGCGAATGAAAATTTACTTAAGTATGAATTGTTTGAAATTCGTCTGAGGACTTAATTATCGCGTCGTGTTGCTGTATGTCGGGATACGGGGGATCGGGATGTACACGAAGCTAAGTATTTTGAAATTATTTAATTTTTTGTTTGAATGTAGTTGCTGGAAATTTTGAAATGGAACCTGCATAGTTTTAGATTGTTATGAGATTGTTTTTTTTTTATCTTTATTTCAAACAAAAAAATCTTAGGAGTAAAGGAAGAAAATGTCACCAATTATCGTGATACTCTCGTTGGCAAAAATAAATTCTTATCAAAATTAAACAATAAAGAAAAGATTTTCAGTAAATAGTGGAAGCCCATTACAAGAAAACAACAATTTCCCATCACTAAGCAATTAAAACTGTAAAATAAAAAATAAAACATTCTTTACATAAAGTAAAAAGAAAAAATACAGGGTATAGAAAGACCACGCATACTCAGCTTTCTGTACATCAAACTGTGTAACTTTGTGCAAAAAATATTGCTGGGAAACGACTTTTATTTTAGGGAATGTATGCAAAACATTGTGAATATAAACTTTATATTTACAGTTCTGATCACCAAATTAATAATGGTTCTTTTAAGTTTAAGTCACAGTTCTATTTGATGAATATTAAAAACATTGCTGGGAACGACTTTTTTTTGCGAATGTATGCAAAACGTTGTGAATATAAACTATTTACAGTATTCTGATTCCCAAATTAATAATAGTTTACCAAGTTCTTTTAAGTTTAAGTCACAGTTCTATTTGATGAATATTAAAGTCATTTATTAAAACTAGGCCAAGAATTAACTTTTTGAGCGTCAAATTTACATAAGACAGCCCTCCAAAATACCCGCCATTCACCAGTCCCTGGTGTTTTAAGCTGGGAAGAAGAAGTGGCGCAACAAACTCCCCCGAAGCACAGCTGTCGGTTAAGTTAAAAGAACTTGGTGAACAAACGGCAGAGATCAAATCAACGTCTCATCTATAAAACCTTACTCTATGACAAAGCTGAATAGTTTTCAATTAAACGGAAATGCCGACAGCAGGTACGCAATAACAGAAGCGGCATTCCAGAACAATAAGTGGACTACTCTTCAATCGTCTTCGTTGTCCTTATTCGTCTTTATAGTAACAGTTTCTAGCTACGAATGAAACTGGTTCGAATTCTGATGGAGTTTTCTCGAACATTACTTTTGAATTCTAAGTATTGTGAGCTCTTGTATTCTGAAACTGTTATATGGGCTTATGCGTTTATAATTATCTTGCTTTTTAAGTAAGTATCAGTGGCAAGATGAGTCTTAAAAGTAATTTCAATTTAATAATCCTAACTAATATTATTAATGCGATAGTGAGTTTGTTTTGTATATTTGATACGGTTTCACTCTAAAACGGCAAAAATAAATAATAATTAATAAAAATAAATATATATTATAATTTATATTATTTTCGTCAATTGTGGACTGATTTTGATTTTTTTTTTCAAACTAGTTTTTTTTTTTACAAAATTGGTCTACAATTGACGTAAGTATCATGAACATACATACTAAATACAAAAAACAGCCGAACATAGAACGGTTTTTTCTAAAATTAATGCATTGTTTATACCTATTGTAATTGTAAAGTAAGTCTTAACGTGACTGTAACATAACTTTTATCGACAACAGTACCTGCTTATGCATACAAAATCCAGGGGGGGGGGGGGGGCAGCCGCTCTCCGCTGCCGGGGTCCCTGAGTACGCCCATGAATAGAGTCTAACGTCTGTTAGACTCTATTCTCTTTCTTCCTGCCTAGCCTTTTCCCAACTATATTGGGGTCGGCTTCCAGTCTAACCGGATTTAGCTGAATACCAGTATTTTACATGGAGCGCCTGCCTATCTGATTTCCACAACCCACTAACTGGATAATAAGATACCCCTAGGTAAGACTGGTAGTCAGACTTTCGGGCTTCTGACGACCCGTAACGACTGTCAAAGATCCACGAATCACAGCCGGGACCAACGGCTTAACGTGCTTTCTGAGGCACGGAGGAGTCTCGGTATGTAAAGGTGGTCACCCATCCACAGACCAACCCCGGCAATCGTAGCTTAACCTGATGGACCGACCCGTGCAGCAGTTATTTCTAACAGACATTCTGTTAATAATAAAATATCACTTACTCCAGACACACAAATAACAGAATAGCTTCTTCTATCAACTTGGAAAGTGCACTTTGTATGTTTCAGTTATCAAAGTTCTGTTGGAAAGAGTTATGAATTATTTGTAAGAAAGTTGTTGTATTTTATTTTACATGACATCGATGAGGTCGAGTACTTCAACGTCTTAGTGTCCTTTTGTATTTTTAGTGTCCTTTTGTATTTTTAGTGACCTTTTGTATTTTTAGTGTCCTTTTGTATTTTTAGTGTCCTTTTGTATTTATTTGTTTATTTAGTCATTTAATTTAGTACCTAGTGTATTTATTTATTTATGGACACAGTAAAATAGATACAGATACGAAACGTTTATTATTTTGAGTACAAAATATACTGCTTTATCTTAAGAAATGTCTTCCAGCAGACCTGCGAAAGGAGAAATGTGAAAGAAATGTAGACAATAGTGTGTGAGATTTAGAAGAGAAAAATATGAATATACGAAGTCTCATACTAAAATATTAAAATATACATCATCTGCTTAGCCTTTTCCCAACTATTTTGGGGTCGGCTTCACTGTCTAACCGGATGTAGCTTTACATGGAGCGACTGCTATCTGACCTCCACAACCTAGTTACTAGGTAACACGATACCACTTGATAAGACTGGTTGTCAGACTTTTGGGCTTCTAACTACCCGTAACGACTGTCAGAGATCTACAAGTGACAGCCGGGACCAACGGCTTTAATAAATATATAAACATAGGTACTATAGGTATATAAATATTCACAGTTGAGAGGAAACGTAACGCGTTTTTAGTCAATTTTTAAATATTGTAAGAAATTGGATCCTTTTTAAATGTATATACAGAATAGAATTAGCTGTATACCGTGTCGTCCATCTTGCAAGAGAGGTAAAAGACTTTTAATTAAGTAATATATATTTTTAGTCATTTAGTTTTTGTATTATATATTATCTGTGTTATTATTATTATATTATTTTATTTTAAGAGTCTGTATGTTATGGGTTTAATAATTGCCTGAAATAAATGATATTTAATTTAATTTAATTAGATAAGGTATTCATGACTTGTATTCAAAATCAAAATCAAAAGTCGTTTAATCAAACTAGGCTGAGAATCAGCACTTTTCAAACGTCAAAATTACTGACAGTCCCCCAAGACGCCCGCCCTTCACCACTTCCTAGTGCTTTAGCTGGGAAGAAGTGGCGCAACAAACTCCCCAGCATCACAGCTTAGTTAGAAAAACTTGATTCTATACAATAGTAGGTATGCAAAGAAATTAACATTACGAGACAGAACATTGAATTAAATTATTTGCCATATTATGTCAGCGCGAATATACCAAAAAATACAATGAAACTACTCAAGCAAAAAAACAAAAAATGTTCACAAAACTAAATAAGTACCAAAATAAAAGCCTAAATAAAACAATAATATTGTGTCATGACATTTATATTTCACTGAATTCTCACTGAAGACAGTTTAGTTACAAAGTTAAGCTGTTGTTGCCAGTCACGAGACAAACGAGACATTTAGAGCCTTTGCACACCCGGCGGACCGGACGGCAGAGGATTTAAAATTTATCTATTGAATTCAATCCTTATCCAATCGAAATAAGGTAAATATTTCAATGCTCGGTGATCGACCTTGGAGCATCGCAGCGTAGTTTTCTCGGGAGCATCGAAGACTACGCTGGAGGATACCGTGGCGGGAGGCGGCGGCATGCGCCGGTATGCGCCAGTATACGCCGGTATGCGACAGTCTCTCGCACTGTTTCAAAATCAACTTTTCAACTACGTAGTCGCTAGTTGAATAATCAAGAACCGGCGAGCGGTGGCTACTCAGCAGACGCCGCGGCTTACCGGCGGATGCTCCGGTAAGCTGCCGGACGCTCGCGGAGGATTTTTCTTGTCAGTGTGCGCTGGCGGATAGAGGACTCCACCTCGATGCTCTCCTCTGCCGTCCGCCAGTGTGCTCACGCCCTTAAGCCCTTATTCATACAAACTTGACATTTCAAATGAAAAATAAACACAACAAAACCATTACATACATAGTCTTGTCATTGACATTAAATATTGTGTTAATAAAGTGAAAGGGCAGACAAAGTATTAAAAAGAAATGAATCAGATCTCTTCAATGGTCTAGTGGTGATTAGCGCGACTGTTGAGCGTGGGGGCTGGTGTCTGATTTCCCTAAGAAAGGGCAGTCTTAAGAGTCTAATAATACCTCAATTTGCTTTTGTTTATTATTTATTATAATTTGCTTAGCATAATACTCCGTTATATCGAAAATAGTGCAGCATTAATTTTGAATTAAATATTATGTTAAAGTTGAGGATTAATGTTAAGTAAGTACTATGTTTGACGAAAACGCGATTTCATAAAAAAATCTCGTCAGAAAGTTACCGCCAAACCGAACAATAAAACGCGCAAATGAATTAACTATAAAAATGTCAGCTCCGATTCTTTTTACTTTGCGATCATGGTCACAAATGAATACAGAAGAGATTAGAGCATGTTGAAAACAGTTTTGCACTGAATAGTCATTTCTGTTATATTGATAGTAATTAATAATTAAATTTCCGTTCACGCGGTTACAATGTGAATCGCCATGTAGTGTCAGCATTATGCGCCATGGCCACAGATTAGTACAGATGGTTCATGCCGCAAAATCATTTAAATAGAAACCGGCCAAATGCATGTCGGACCACGCACAGTGAAGGGTTCCGTAGTTGGGATGAATTTATCCCAAGAACAAACTTAACACTGTAGTTGAAAAACATTTTCTCCCATACGGAATGTATGGGGAGATCATGTTTACCAAACTGCAAATTTAAGTTGTCGTTAACCTGTAAAGCCTACTTAGCTGTGGTAGTTTTCCTTTTAATTTCGTTATATATACTACTGCTATGAATTTTTCACAAATCCAAGTACAACCATTTAGCTGGCAGGGGGGGGACACATGACTCTAACATTTTTTTTCAGTTAAAAGCTTAATATTTCGCAAACGGATCCCTTAATCCAAAAATGGTTTTCACAAACTCACAATATTTTTGAACGACCTTTCTAACGGTACCATACTATGGGGTAGATGAGAAAAAAAACCCCACTTTACGAGTAGGGCAGGTACCCTAAAAAAAATATTATTCTTGATTTTATTTTACCACTTTGTCGGCGTGATTAATATGTTTATGCCAAATTACAGCTTTCTAGTACTAACCATCTCCGAGCTAACCCGCGGACAGACAGACGGACATGGCGAAACTATAAGGGTTCCTTGTTTACTACGGAACCCTAAAAACCGACTCTTGCTACTACACAATAAAGTGCAGTTTAGGTCGCACAGCGCTAATTACCTAAAGTTACCTAGATGTTGCCTCTCTTTCTATCGCGTAACTCGTATATCTTCTGACTACTTTACACTCATTGAATTGGCCGACGAGCACGCCACTTACTTGTAGCTTCATACCTAAAATGCAGAATGAACCGTCTGTATTATTCTATGGCAAGGTATACAAGCCACTTTCAAGACATTAGCTTAATAACAAGAAATGCCTCAGTACAATGAGTTTATCGTTGCGTGTCCCAATCCAGTAAAATAAAGTCATTTAATAAGCCTCCTCTTTGTAGGCCTCTTGGGTACTTTATTTACTTAGTTTACTTATGAGTTCACTCATAAATTAATTTAAGATAGGAGTAACTAATATTATGTTCAATATGTTATGTTAGGAAATTACTTTTTCTTCGGTTAATACTGCCGCCTTGGGCCTTATTAGAAGGCTAAAAGTCACTCAAAGGGCAATGGAGAGGGCTATGCGTGGAGTTTCCTTATGTGATCGAATCAGAAATGAAGAGTTTCGCAAGAGAACCAAGGTAACCGACATAGCTCGAAGAACAGGAATGATGTCAAAAATTTTTTTTTAGCCCCTCTTTGATCTTATAAAAAAATATTGGACACGTATTTTTTATTTTTTTACGTTATCTAAAGATTACGGCGATACAATGAGGTAATATTTGCCATGACGTCACGAGTATGTAGATTTCATACATACTCGTATAAATGCGTTTTATCAAAGTATTTTTTTATTAATATGATAAAGCAAAAACTAAGTGTCTAATATGTTTTTATTATCTAACTGACGAACTAATTAGATTTTTTTTTTTTTTACCCAGGCATCATCCCTATTGCCAAAGTTAAGTGGCAACGGGCAGAGCACATTGCTCGCGGAACAGATGGCCGATGGGGCCGAAAGGTTCTGGAGTGGTGATCGCGTACTTGCAGACGAAGCAATGGAAAGCTGGGAAAGGTGAACCGATGATCTTGTGAAGGCCGCAGGAATCCGCTGGATGCGGGAAGTACAGACCCGACACTTCGAAGTGGCGGTGATTGGGGGAGGCCTATGTCCCGCAGTGGATGTCTTTCGGCTAAATGAATGAACGAAAGTCACAAATACACATGCTGCATTACATACTTTTTAGGGTTACGTACCCGAAGAGTGCCAAACAGAACCCTATTACTAAGCCTCCGCTGTCCGAGCGTTCGTCCGTCTGTCTGTCAGCGGGTGTATCTCGTGAACCATAGGTAGACAGATTCACCGATTGTGTATTTCCATTGCCGCTAACAACGAATAATAAAAATAAAATAAAGTTAAAAATAAAAAGGTCCCATAAAAGAAACGTGGTTTTTTAATTAACTGAAGTATTTTTTTTAAATACTTATTTACCTATTTCGTCTTTCAATTTGTACATCAATAATTATGTTTCTATTTAGTTTATTTATCAGTAGGTATAGTTGTGTCTCAGCAAGTCAAGTAATATAACTTGTTCGTGCAGACGTAGAAAACTAAAATTACAGTACCGGCAATGAGGTAATAAAATTAATAAAAGTGCAGAACTCATCGAGATATAAGTACTAACGTACTAGAGAAGACACCGTAAATTCCTACTTTGTCTCGTTCAACTGCGGCGATCGCGCCGCAGTTGTCGAAGAAAACGCGTAAGTGCCGAGATTTACATGGCGCTTAAGACCTTTTCGCCGAGAATAAATACACTTCCGCAGCAAATCTAGCGCTGTGGTAAATTAGTTACGGTTTAGACGAATTGTTATTATTCTAGCGCTGCAACGAACTAAAGATTCAAATTACGAAGAATAGGACAATTCAGTTATTTGACGTAGCTTCTCTAGTACGTTAGTACTTATATCTCGATGGCAGAACTTCATTTACTTTATTACCTCATTTCGGTTATACCCGCGTTTGCAGTTGGTTATCGCAAAGGCGCACTTTCGTTCACTCCAAGGGCTAGTTTTCTGCTTGAGTTTTTTTAAACTTCAACAGTACAGCAAGGCAAAAAAATTGTAAAATTACTAGCTACAGTTTCGAGAATTTCGTAATAACATTTTGTCAACCCAGTTTTCACTCGATCGCAATGAATTTAATCTAAACTGGAAAAGTAACTTTAAATCATAGTTCAAAACATTAGATTATACTCTCAACATTATTGCCGTTTTTGACGTGCATATAGCTTTGTGGGATTGTAAAAAAAGTGATCTAAATGTCATGCAGGGTGGGGTTGCGATCGTCGTCCATGCGTCGTCGCATAAGCAGTTTTCAGAAGTTTAAAATCGAAACCCTTGACATAATGTTATCAAAATACATTTACAACTTGGTTGTGCATAAATCAATCTGCTTAGCCTTTTCCCAACAATGTTGGGATTGGCTTCCAGGCTACTCGGATGCTGGATCCCGACGGAACGCGTGAGGGAGAGGCAAGATTCGCGTCCCGAGCCCCTAGTCGCCGTAGGAGACGCCCCGGGCGTCGTCGGGAGTCGCAAGCCGATTTCCGGCCACCGTAGTAAATGTACTGTCGCTACTTCGTCGTCTCGTTCTTGTTGACGTCACCGTTCACGGTTCGGTGGACAAACGGCCTTACACATCATCTTAACAAATGATTGGATCGTACCTATATTCTGAAAATTTTACTTTTGTTACGATTTTAAACCTGAATCGAGCCACCCTGCATTTTTTCGTTTAAAAAGGTCTGTAACTT
The DNA here is from genome assembly GCA_914767755.1 of Agrochola circellaris. Taxonomy (NCBI): domain Eukaryota; kingdom Metazoa; phylum Arthropoda; class Insecta; order Lepidoptera; family Noctuidae; genus Agrochola; species Agrochola circellaris. The sequence continues at coordinate 4,478,201 of OU611853.1, forward strand.
TGAAAATGTTCGTGAATTCAAGTTTGGAACAATGATAACACCAAAAGGCTGGCCAGTATGTTGACTTCAAAATTACATACAATTTTTTTTTGTTTCATAATTATTTTTATGTTTTAGACCTTTATACTTACAAGTAAATACACAATGGCTAGATTAAATCTGCGTTCGCAATTTATTTGCCAAACATGTAAACAACAAAATAGAGTTTTAGCAAAAACAACTGTAATGCCTACTCATAAGGTTCAGTTTTCGCTACAGCTTCATATTGTTAATAACTTTTTTAACAGTACTAGTCAGTCTAAAATCAACTTTATTTGCACTTGCATCAAGTAGATATTTTTTAAGTGGAAATTACATAATTTAGAAACAAGGATAGACCTTAGGTGCCGCGGGAAGGTATTTTATTTATTCAATAATGAAGATTTAGTTTTTTTTTTAAACTGACTTGAGTTTTCAACAAAAGCAGTCAGCAACATAATAAATTAAAACTTCATCTTCTTCTTCAACTCTTATTCCACCCAATGCTGAGTGTAGATAGGAAACGCGGACAATGGAGGACCATTGCATGTCATTTGGTCCGGTCTTAGGCCTCCCGCGTCCGCATTATAGAAAAGAAGGAAATATATTTTTGGTTTAAAATAGATAACTTTAAACTTTTAAAACGGTAACTTTCAAAGCGCGAACGTTCAAAGAGCAAACTTTTAAAGTACATTAAGAGCGTTTATCCTGAAAGTTGACAACGACGCAAATAGCTGTCAAAAATTTACCTGTTTTGGTTAATTTGACAATATTACTGTATGGAAATAAGAAATGTGGGTAACTAGCGAACTAGAATATTAATCATGAATTGCAATTATAACATTGAATTTTAGGTTGTACCCGTTTTAGGTGTAAAAAGGGTATTTGGAAAGTTTCCGAATACTTTTTTACATCTAAAACTAATTATTCGATGTTACGATACTAATTATTGCATTTCATAATCAATATTCTAGTTCGGGTTTACCTATTTTTCGAACTCGTGCACCAAATAATCAAAACAGGCCAGCCAAAAGTTTTCCTACTCCTACGGCCTACTCTTTTGAGTCTTACAAATAAATTTTACTGTTACGTGCGGAGAATATTAGTAGATAAAAATTCTGTGCTTATTTATAAAGTAGACAGGGGAGTATTGAAAGATATCTATTTGATCAATTTTGATTTCAGTACGATCCTTCCTAAATACCCAACTGTTGGTATTTGTCGAAAATACCACAAACCGATAAGAGAATGCAAACAATCAAGTAGCTACCAGTACAATAAATCATTAATTTTCCTTACAGCATTTCACAAAATACAGTTCACTACGAATCGCTTTTCTCATCGATCCTTCAGATTTTTTCCGTTGTCTGGAAGAAATAGCTTTTTGCGATTAGACCGCTATTTATACCGATTTGTATTGTTTATTATTGGTATTTAGTTAATATTTATATGGAGCAGTGGTGACCCAGTGGTAACGGCCCCGACTTACGCATTGTAGGTTGTGGGTTCGAACTCAAGCAGGCGCTTTACTTTGTGTAATTAATTTCATCACCACTGCTCTCAAAACGGTGAAGGAACATCGTGAGAAGACTGTCATAGAACCAAAAATTCGAAACAAATGACATCTATTAACCCGCACTGGGCCCACGTGGTGGATTACAGCCCACTCCCTCTCAAAGGCCTATGTCCCAGCAGTGGGCTGACTATGTTATGTTGTTTATTTCCTGATTTCCTTCCCACCCTTCGGTGCATCATAAAGTAAGTTGATCTGTGTCTACGACGAATATTTTTATCCAGTTCCTAAGAGATATCCGCTAAGCCCAACCTACCTACTAGTTTTTTTAATTCTACTAAAATTTCTCGAAATGAAAAACGGAAAACTTTTTACTGCTCATGTTACGTGAAAACAACCGCAACTGCTTCTTTAACTAATAATAAGCTATTCATTGGAACTGCAGCATTAAAGTTAACAATTTAATTGGCCTCAATTGGCGAGAATTCCTGAAATAACACATACGTAACGTACCTAATTCCTTTGAAAAGGATCAGTTAGCAAGCAACCAAAACACTAACTACTGACGCAACAAGCCTTTCTAGTTCTAATTGGATTATTCCGGATTAAACCGGCTTGCACTGGACTTTTTAGAATTTTGCATCCTGCGCTCCGATAACAAAGGGTAACGATATAGAACTAAAAGGATAATAAATCGGTTTTAAACCGGATTTATGGGATAAGTCATTTGTGTAGCTTTCAAATTCGGGTAAATTGATAAGCTTCTCACAATTTTTTTAGACGGTTTTACAAAGGGGTTTGCATAATCTCGATAAAAGAGCATGTGACTATTTTTAACGAGGTAAGTTTTAGCAACTTCCCCTTTTATTTTTTTAGGATTAGAGATCGCGAAACTTCCGTAGGAACGTCATAGGTACGGCAATTATTACAGTTATTTTAACGAATTTGGTATGTCAAGCCACATTTAAGCCTCGGTCACACACAGCGAATACTTGACAGGCTATTCGCTGCGAATAGATTCATTCGCCACGAGTTGAATTCGCCGCGATTTGAATTGAGCATATGGGGCACCAACTGTTAACAATCTTATTCTTACTCTATTTTATTCTATTAAAATTCCGTTTATTAATACTAAATGGTAGTTAGTTTGACGTCAGTAGCAAACGGAAATACGTAGTATTATTTTATTACGATTAAAGTATCTCAATTGGCTAACGTCAATTGAAGCTGCGAACGGTATTCGGGTTCCAACCACTAAGTCCTTAGTCCTTCTTTTTAACTTTTGAATTTTTGCAGTAAAATTAGATAGTCTTAATGTTTAAGTCGCCCACTATTGCAGCAGAACGGGTCTTGTTTAATATGATCTCTAGGTTTTCTAGTAAAATATCGGTTATAGGTTCGAATTTGGTATTCTATAAATGCGTATCAGAATGCATTCATATTGTGGAAATTCTACACCACAGCATTCGAATGTAAGTTCGGACACAATGTCCTTAAGCCTGGTTATTTTAGTACAAGTTCGTTTATTTATTTTTGATTAATTAAATTTTTACAGATCGTAAATTCTGGTAAATAATGCTAGGTACTACACTCGTAGCGACTTTGTTCAATGTCTTTTTAAACAAAATGAATTTGCATCACGGCTTCACAATCACTTTTTCTTGACAAGAAAATAAAATGAATATCAATATTTAAGTAACTCATTTTACATACCTACCTATAGTTATGTTTTACATAAAAGATAATGAATTTTACAAGGACGGCAAAGAATTAAGATGCCATCACGCTTAGCATGACTCAAATAGAAACAGGTTTTGTCGACGGAAGAATAGACAAAATGACAGATAAACAATCGCAATCTGTCACTTTGTCTATTCCTCCGTCGACAAAACCCGTAGAAAACCCGTTTGTTTGGTTGTCAATAATGGAGACAAAAGAGAATACATACATACATACATAAACTCACGCCTTCTTGCCATGGGGTAGGCAGTAACTACAGAACGCCACCTGGTATGATCCTTACGTATATCATTTTGCCTCGTTAAAGGTACCATTATGTTCCGTACCCCACCGCAGGCGGCAACCGGCGCCATGGCGACACGTCGTGACGTCATGTCGGTGCAGTCATGATTCCGAACCCGACCGCGGGCGACAGCAGCCCGTATTCTAGTCGGTAGATAGAAGACAGAAAAACGTGTTATCGCTCGAGCGTTAGTGGCTGCTGGTCTGCGGTCGGGCTACACGTGTCACCTGTTACTCGCCCGTAGATGCCAACGACGTGTTGCTAGGGTATTTCATAGAAATTCATAGAAACCAGTCGTGTCACGGCGACACGTCACCTGCAGTTGCCTCCTGCGGTCGGGTACGGAAAGTACCTATACGTTTATAGAGTCTGGCACACGAAAGTTGATCCTGAAAAAGACCGGCAAATTTAAAAAATCTACGTGTGGTATCACTCAGTACAGTAGGAATAAATAGTTTTGATACTAGCCCAAAAAAAATATAATAATACCTAATTATGCTAAGCCGATTTTTCAGTTTTATCAGAAGGAGTATCTGTATCTGTTGAGTGTCGCATGATACCGCATAGGTTCATACGAGAAAGTGCACTAGATGTCTAATACACGGTACACCTCATAGGTCACAACTACTGTCACAGCACGCTCGCCCACAGAGTACTTTTACTATGCGCTCGCCATTGGACGATGTTATTTTACGTTTATTTGCACTTAATAATATATATATTGTACATATGTAACCTATGTCATATATTTGTAAATACATTATGTAACAAAAGCTGCCAAACCACCACATTTATATATACAACGTTATTTTTTGTTTATACTAAACCTCTTAAGGGGTCATTGTACTCATCATTATGAACAACTTTCACTAAGGGACAAAAGATGAAATCCCCTTAAGAGGTTTAGTATAAACAAAAAATAACGTTGTATATCAGAAAAAAGTTTATCGACGATTGAAAAATCGGCCGTAAGTAAACTATGTAGGTAAATGAGTTTTAAGTAGATTCAGTCTAGTTTAAGATTGAATATCTTTAACCTGTGTGTTACTATAAAATTAAAACTTGAGAGAAAACTATAGTAAGGTGAAGGAGAAGAGGTTCATAGATATCAAGCTACTTAGCTTAATTAAGTTTGTGATATACTTAAATAAAAATAAACAGTTAATTTTAAATACTTTATTTTATGAATCATAATCAAAATCAGAATCTAAGAAATCTATTTCTAGTGATGCATCCGAATCACTGCTGCTATCGTCACAAACATTTATGATGAACCGATCTATTTCTTCATCGGTAATTCTATCTCTTTCTTCATAACTATTTTCTATATGGATAGTATGATCAGTATTTTTTTTCCAATCTTCTGGAGTAACAGACTCAAATGATTCCCTTATGACTCTTTCCACTTCAACTTCAAATTGTCTGTAAATAAACCATTTATTACATAATTATGCGAATAAGGTAAACATGACTAAGAAATTAAATATAATAAGTATCAAAATTAAGTCTATAAACTAACCTATAAAGTCTCTTATCGCAAGTAAACATTGCTGTTTTTCATTGTAATCATCTTGTTTCAATTGTTGTTTTTCGTTAAATGCATTCATAATAGTATACAATAACTTCCGCAAGTCACTTTTTATTGTTTTGTTCATTTTTATGTTAAAATCCGAAAGTAAAATCAATATAAACTTAGAAAATTCTGACAATTAAAAAGTCGAATGACATTCATTTGACATTTTAAGAACGTTGCCATATAAAAACTTTTGATTAAATCTCAGGATCAACTTTCGTGTGCCAGACTCTACATCTGATCATACACGCACGCCGCCACGTATATTAGACCTTTTTTACCTAAACAGAGACTCTGTGGTCCCAACGTCAAAATGCAGTGTCAAAATGACATTACAATTCGTCATTCGTGGTCAATCGCACGCCAAAATTACCAGTTTCCAGTTTCCATTCACAGCGATAATGGATAATATATTATATACTTTAAGTGATGGCAGAATATTGGACAGTCTGCCTAAAGTGGGCACATTCCTCGGGTTGTTAGATGTGAGGACCGGTTCCTTTATAATATCGGCTGTATGCCTGGTAAGTATGTATAAGTTTCATAAGATCTCATATTTTGGTAGGTAATTTTTGTTTCGTGGTTTCCTCTGTAAGTATCAGGTTCGAAAGGTACCTAAGGGAGCACTATCACCACAGCTTGCTTATTCTGTGAGCTATGTCGACAACTTTGGTTCTCTGCCCGATCACCTCGTTCCGGATTCGATCCCTCAGAGACTCCAATCATAGCTTGCTCCATAGGTAGCTCGCTGAGCGACCTAGAATTTATGGACCAGCCGTACCGTGAGTGTCCATGTTTCGGCTCTGTAAGTCATAACTATTCTAATCACTATTATAATGCAATATATTCCAGGATTTTTATATTTTAGTTGCACCCTATGGTGTACGGATGCACGTTCTTCATGCCCATGAGTTATCTTCTTCTCACAATCTGGTTACTGCTGGCGATGTTCTTCGCAGCTAGCGTTGTGTTATTTGTTGGACTTATCATGGTAAGTAGGAAAAAAAAAGTAAAAAAAAAAAAATTGTATACCAGAAAATGTATGCGCTTCGATAATCTTCGTGTTTCCGAATTAACTCGATCGGCGCGCCAAAGAGTAACCGCCTTCAACGGCAAAGCTTATAATGTTTGTACTGCCGCGCCTTGTGGTCGTGCATCTATCATTGCACGAAGATGGACGATGATTGCCGAAGTGCTGCATTGTTCAGGTATAACTTTTCATCAGTTTATTTTCTCTCCAGAATAAAACTCTACTCATCGACTTATGGATCTGGTTCACCCTGATATTCATAGTGATTATGCTGATGCTGTTGTCCCTGTTGGCTCTGTACTTCATTATAAGTAATCAGAAGGCCAAGGTTCTCGCAGTCATATTGGGAATACTTTGGTATATATGTGAGTTTGTTGTCGTTACTTTAATGCACCAGTACCTCGACTATGAAGAAAAGCATTTCTCCAATCTCGATTTCTTATATATGTATTTTATGGTGGTTAAACTCCTGGTTTAACTTTTGATTTCATTAATATCCTAACTAATAAGAATAAATGTGAAAGTGAGTTTGTTTATTTGTTTGTTATGCTTTCACGCTAAAACGGCTGAACAGATTTGGATGAAATTTGGCACATGGGTAGACTATGATCTGGATTAGGACATAAGATACTTTTTATTCCGATATTCTCACTTGATCGAGACCCACGCGGGTGAAACCGCGGGGCGCAGCTATAATACTTATGTCGTCTTTACAATTTTTAAAATAAAATATTGTAAAACCTTTTGTGTCGTTAAGGGCCCGATGTCACGTACCACAACCACACAACAACGACGAAAAGGGGGCGGGTGCTAATTTGTATTAAAATAAATATGTAGTTTCTTCACAGGCACCACTTTTGGCCGTCGAAATAAACCATGTGGGCGATATCGACCACTCAACGCAACCACCAGTGAGACCGCGCACTAGTGGTCGGTCACATCGCGCAAGGTTGTGTCGACCATATGTTGATTTGCTTTTATAGTTACCACAACGCAACTGCAAGAAGCTGCGGCGACAGTAGTCACACGTGAGCACTGCTTGCCCACATTTTGTCACTGTGCTGTAATGTGGTTATGGCACGTGTGTTCGGACCCTAATATCACGATTAAAGCTGCTTAACGTTAGGTCAGGATAAATTCAGGTGGTGTGGGCGCGTTCCGTGAGGCGGCGGCCAGTCCGCCGGTTGAACGCGTCCCAGAGGGTCATGGCCATCCGGCTGGTCCGGGGATACCGCACGGTCTCCGGTGAGGCGGCGAGCCTCCTTACCGGATTACCACTATGGGATCTGGAGGCAAAAGTCCTCGCGCACATTTGGGAGTGGCGTGAGGAGGCGAAACGCCGGGGCGTAACTCCGCTGCCGCGGCACACGGCACAGCGGACAGAGCTCCGGCGGGATCTCATGGCTTTATGGAGAGTGCGATTGTTGCAATCCAGTGCTGGGCACGCCACAATTGCGGCGATAAGTCCCGTCTTTGAGGAGTGGCTAGAGAGGCGGCACCGTATCCTAACCTTCCGCCTGACGCAGGTCCTCACCGAACACGGTTGTTTCGGGAGGTTCCTGTTCCGTATAAGGCGGGAGGAAACGCCCGGGTGTAACCATTGTGTGTATCGCCCGGAGGACACGGTGGGGCATACGGTGGAGGTCTGCCCGGCTTGAGCGGGGCACCGCCGTGTCCTTGTGGAGGCGATCGGCAGCAGTGATCTCTCGCGTCCGGCTCTGGTCTAGGCCATGGTACGGAGCGAGAGGGCGTGGGAAGCCGTCACCTCCTTTTGCGAAGCAATTACATTTTTTCAAAAATATTCAATGTATTATAATGTACATATTATATGTATAGATCATGGGTCATGATATTGCGACTATCTTATTATAAATGTATAAATAAAATACTATTAAGTACATACATAATAGTATTTTGACAGCAATATTGCTGTCCAACTTAATTCATAAAATAAATAAAAGAACAGTAGGTATTTATTTTCAGTAACAGTCTACTTCATATTGGTGGTGAACAGTCATCGCAACATGCCTCCAGAGCCACCAGATTCTCTAGAGGATACAGACGGTGCAGGTAAAGACGGTAACAAACCAGGCGATGATTCAGACAAACAAGGCGGTGGCGACAAACCAGCCGATGATGACAAACCCGGCGGTAATGACAAACCAGCCGGTAATGACAAACCAGGCGATGATGACAAACCAGGCGCTGATGACACACGAAACAGTGATGACAAAGGCGGCGGTAATCTCCGGGCATCACCGCGTGGGTCAGCCAAGGGTCGGTTAAAGACGTTACGCAAGGCCAGTGCAAAAAGTTACTCAAAACAATAGCCATGCTTATTGAATTATTATTTTTATTTACTCTATGACACCGGCTCCACAGGACGACCCTGCCACAGTGAGCCAAGTTTCGTTCCGTCGTAGGGGATCTCGACGAACTCAGTCAGCCGATGGTAGGGCTCTACCGGAGCTTGACTGTACTTCGCTGGCCCCGGGAGAACGATACACTAGAGGCCAAGGTTTGACCCCACGATCACATATTGCTGAAGAAGGGAATTAAACGAAAACATAGATGATTATAGGCTTTACATTGGAGTCAAAGTTTCTAGCGACTAAGGATTGTATTTTGTTATGAAATTGAGATATGAGCCAACGATTAAATGGACGTTCTAAGGACCACCACTGTACGAAGTTGTAACATCATTCAGATTCTTTAAGACCTGCATAGTGATTTGTCCAAGCCTCCGTCTGTTAGATTTATTTATGTTTGCAAATAATTTACCTACCCATAACACAGTGTGTGTCACAATACAAATAATAAAGAAAAGTAGATCAGTGTTCTAAATTACAAAAATACATTAAAATATGACAAAGAAATGAAATTTTTAAAAGGAAGTTTGAAAGTGGCCGTTTAATGAAAAGTTGTGGGATATCGATGATCGGTAGCATCTTATTTTTTTTTGTATGTGCGTTTGTTGCGGAGGAATGAGAAAGTTTTGAGTATGAATGAGACTATATGAGCAGGTCTATTTGAAAGATGATGTGGCTAGAAAGGGGATAACTCCTGAGATAAAGACTAACTACTAATAGATATACCGGCCAACCCAAATGAACTGGCATAGGGGCAAGCGAATGATGATTATTCGAATAAGGCCTTAGTTATAACAGGCGCCCGATACGCGCGTCTTGTACGCTGCGTTTTAGGCGCTCAATAATTTTTTTGGGAATTTCTATGTCACAAATTATATCAAGCGCTGCCGTCCAAAGGCGCGTGACATACGCGCGTCGAACGCGCGTATTACCCGCGTACGTCCCGGGAGCCAGGAGGCGCCCTCGACGCGACGCATGGACGCAAGTTCATACAGGTTTCATTGCGTTGAAATATATCAAGCAGAAAGTACGCGCGTATTTAAGCGGTGACCATGTTCGACAAGGACAAATTATTTTTTGAAATAGAGAAACGACATACGGACGGATTGTCGGCATGAGTCGTATAGAAACGGGAAGACAGGGCAATCGTGGTCAGCGGACAATGGTGATCGAGCACACAACTAAGCCAATAACAGTCCTTTACGAGTGCGAGGTGTGTCAACGTCTCGGTCTTCACCGCCCGCAAATGACAGACGCCCCTCACTCTTATTCCGCATGAAGCGTTCGTAGGTACATGTCGAGTGCCTTTTGTTTTCGCGCCTTGATCTTATTTGACGACGTAATAAATTACCAATGTAAGTTATGAAATATTCCTCAATCCACCTAAATGCTTTAATGTTAGTTGAGACTGTTGTTGTTGTTAGTTCATCATTTATATGTACCTAGTAATGCTCATTTCGAATAAAAAATTTTGTTCTGCTATTATTATTATTTTCTATGTAGTCTATTACGAGTCATCGTGGTCAACTGACTTCCAACCCGCATTTGATTTTGTTAGTGTCGTATTGTGACTAATCTAATTTCTTTGTTTTAAGATGCCATAAAATCAACCCAGAAAAACGCAGAAGGCTGCATGGGCAAGGCTTTAAAGCTTAAATTGATAATGGAACATCTATAAGAAAAGCTGCCGAACAAACTGGAATCCCATTTACCACGCTACAAATTCAAAACCAGAAGAAATTGTATGGAAATCCATGTTTGGGAGGAAAAGCTGTATTCTCTGCAGAAGTCAGCATCATGACTGCCATTGCCCTCACGTGCGTACAATGGTGGTCATTTTTTTTTTTTTTCATATTATAATTATTAGATGGTAACTCCAAAGATGATTGTACTGATCACAATGAATAGTCCTTTAACGCAGAATTGCTATGATTCCTAAATAAAGCTGTGATTTTTGTTATAATTTGAGTTATATTCTAAAAAGTGCATAATTGACCGACATTATCTCTTTTACCCCTAAATGGCAATGACTGGAGTGAAGTAGGTCGAAAAATGTTTCCCGAATGGTTTGATTGGAATACAGAAATAAAACAAATCAAAGGTAAGTAAATGAGTTTATTCGGCCCCCGATTGGACCCGAACACACGAACCTTCGCCGGCTCAGTAGATGACGACATACGATACCCTAAATTGATTATGTCTGAATGCGACAATGCGTTTTCTCTGCATCAGTAATAAAGTTAAAAGATACACAATTATACTTTGCATGTTGAGGGTTCAAAGGTTAAAAGAAAATGTGGACACCTTGTTGTTGTGGCGCGCGCCCAAAACTTTTATAGGTATATTAGGGCTTAAGACATATTTCACAAGACAAAAACTCCTCTTACTTTAGGAGAAACTCTGAATCTGTCGTTCAACAATAAAGTTCAAATGCAAATGTTTCATAATCAGGCATTTAATAGTCATTTAAATTTATCAGCTTATCAGTGTAATTTAAGCTCTATTCAACAGGAGGTTGTGACGATTTTCGAATTTCCAGCCAGTATCCGTATCCAACTAATATGAAGTAGGCGAATATCACTGAAGCAAACAGAAGAAATATTATTAACGCACATAAATAGCAGTATAGCTAATGTATGAGTATAATAAAGGAATCCAGTTGACATAGGTCATAATTATATTTACAAAATCGTAACGTTAACAGTTACAAAATATGCTCCCAAAACGTGGCCTTCACCACTTCCTATTATTTCGCTGGGAAGAGGACATGGGCACAAACATATAAAACTCCCCAACAACACGTCTGTCTGAGTGTACATATTTATACACTCTCCAAGCCCTCAGTGGACAGGTCCATTCAAATCTATGTGATTCTTTCCTCAAAAGACCATTTCAGACACTAATCTACATGGTCCTCATATGAATTGACCAAGATTATGTCTGGACTTTATAAGTGACTACGACCTCTGAGTTTGTTTCGGCCTTTCTTCTCAGAGTAGTCAGATAGGAAACACCGACCTAATCTAGCTTATTTAAAAAATATATATATGACGTGTAAAAGTGATTCCGAGATCCTATTTTACAGAATAAACAATTTAATTTCAGTGATTATGCATTACTGTGGATAATAAATCAGCAGCATCGGTAATCAATGATGCTTACCAGAATTACGCAAAATTAAGACCAGAAATTCAATTTTCACGCAAGCTCCGCCCGCACGCACCCCGCCACTCCACTATGTGCTAAACGTTAACACATCAGTAATAAAGTTGAATATCGCGTGCGCTCTTTGATCATGTTCGAGCACGGAACTAAATGGCGTAAGCCTCGATTATTCGTTTAAAATTATAGTAATAATTGATCTAGAGAAAAAATATCTTGTGGCTGGATAATAAACTATATTTTCTTACTATGAACACTTATTTTAGACATAAAAGACGATCAAAATTGATTTCATTTAAATCATCTTTAAAAAAAGAAATGATTTTCGAATAAAAACAGAGTCGAGCACAAATGTTACAATTACGTTACTGTCTTGTACATGGAAAGAAAAAGATCCAATAAATCATATCCTATACTATTAAACGAGCAATATTTGTTTATATATAGGTATATATATATGTATATATTTGTAATCACCTTCTAGAAAACGGCTCTAACGATGTCGATGAAAGTTGCAATATAGGGCTTTACGAGGACGAAAAATCGATATAGCTAGGTCTCATATCTGGGAAAATTCATTTTCTCCGTATTTTCACCCGAGCAGAACTCGGTCGCCCAAAGTTTAGAACAAGATGGCTACCTTAGAATAACATGACATGGCAGCATGGAATGAAATGAATTAAATGAGCATTCTCTATTTTCACCAAAGCAGAGCTCGGTCGCCCAGGTACTACACACTAAAGTTCTATGTTGATTCTATGAGTGAGTGTTTTATAATATTAATGCAAATTAACATACAATTTAGAGAGCCTCCTCTTAATAAATAAAAAGAAAAAAAAAAAACATTTATTATTAATAGAGCGCATAAGTTTTTAATAAGCATATGAATGTAATAAAAAGCTCAACAAAAGTTTTAAAAAAGTACGTTATTTAGACAAACATTAATCCCTCCGAAATCCTTCTATTCTCCGAATGTCCGAATCGCAAAGGTTTTTGTATAATCTTCCTGGATGACAGAGCCAAGTTTCAGAATATTTCTATCTTGAAGTAACTGAACCATCTATTGTACCTTTTAATATTCAGTAGAGCGAATATAGACGGACTTGCGACCGACTACCTTTTCATTCCTTTACGTAAAGGGTACCCTAATCTTGTATTTTGGAAGTAATTTTTATTTGAACTTGATTTACGTTTCATACAAATGAAACGTAAATCAAGTTCGAAACGTGGACCGCTATTGGTAAGAATAATGTTTTTTTAAAGGCCTATTAAGTTATAAGCGGTATCGCTGTCGTGCTCGGTAGCGATACTGGTCCTAAGTGACAAACCAGAAGGCGGACCAGTATCGCTACCGAACGCGACATTGATATCTGAATAGGCCTTAAGAAGTGCAAAACAGTGTCTTGCCTATGTGTTGCTAACTCTATAGAATTACCTTCAAATAGTATCTGTAGTTATCGTCTTAAATTACAAAACCCCGCAGAAGAACACTCGACTAGATTCAAAGATCTCCCCTCGAGATACAAACAATTCTAACCCACTACAAGGCAAAGGGCAACCCTTCTCCATCCAACTCTGTGTTGTCCTAATGCAGGCCAGTCCTTTCGGTAGGTCACAAGCTCGTCCCGCTATCTTCGCCATTATCATTAGCCATGTCCCTATAAAACGCAACAGTAAACGCAATCTCGATAGTGTAATGTATTACTAGTACCTAAATATAGAATACCTAAAGAAAAAGCCCTTAATTTCACCAAAACCTGGCATCTTGGCTGACGTGAATAGGTTTGAAGAACGGCGAACGATGATGGTTCAAAAGAGGTTTATATCCTGGCTAAAACTGGAGTAAAAAACTGCTTTCATTATTAAAAATGGCGTTGACCGCCAAAACATACATTGTTTCTGAAAAGTCTCCCTGCATTTTCCATCGCACTGATTTCACTCTGCAGATTTACACAGTTTAACTTTAAAATCTTTGCGAGGTGAGGTTAAGTCATCTGCGTAAAACGAATTGTAAAACTGTCGTTGTTCGCAGCCTCGTTTACTCGGGTTTAACAATGTTACATCATTCACGAGGTTTTTGTTGAAAATAAACGCTGTTGACAATAGGTTCGTCCGAAGTCACTGCATTCAGCTGAGCCTATTGCTGAACCTATTCTTGCACAGATACGACGCACAGTTTAATTGTTCTTGTTGTTACTTGTTACACAAACTGTTATTTTTCCACTTTGCAATCAGCATTTTGTAGGTTTGATTGTTTGTTTTCATTTTGTAAATGTCGCAACACATTAAGTAATTATAGTAAATTGTCTTTGGCCTCTGACCCTGACAGCAAGCAATAGATAAAATTTGTCAAACATTTCTGTGTTAACAATGGACAAACAAATTAGCCAAAAGCCTCGTGGCTTTTGGCTAATTTGTAAAGTGGTTTGTGCAGAATAAACGCTTTTTATAATAATAATAATGTATTTATTTCCAAGTATATGGTATTTTGAGATCTTACACTAATAATGTTCCACATATACTACCATTGCTGGCGTAGAAATTAAAAAAAAAGAAGAAAAGTTAAGCACATTCAAATCATCACTAAATTAATTAAAATGTCAAAAAGTAAAATAAAAATTAATTTGTTATGTCCAAAATACAAGTTCTAAAGTCAAAGTAATACAGTGATATTAAGATAAGCTCTATAGTAAAGTAATAATTATAGATATTATGCCAAAATACTAATAACATAGAATATTCTTTACAATACCAAAAATTATGATTTAAAAATTCATTAACTGAATAGAAGCACATTGTCTTTCTTTTCGTTTTTTAATGTTCTGATTACGCGAAAAATTTAAATTTTTAGAGCGATCGCGTTGGATTCGGGTTTTGTGGAGAAAGCGGTGGAGTATTATGACAACACGATCTTAACAATATGAAACTTATTTGCCAGAAAAAATTACACATCAAGATTTTGACATAAAGTTTTAGGGTGATTAGGAGGCGGACGTAGCCTGGCACCACCTAGCTACGTGGTGTTGCTAACTAAATCTAATAGTAGTACTGTTGTAGATACATATGTGTACGTTACTCTAGCCCGATAATCTCTTCTAGAATTAATTGAGTTCAACGAATAATTAGAGAGTACCTAATCTGCTGTAAATGTGCACCAAATTAAAAAAATTGTGCTTGCTGTAATTTTGAAAAAAAGCGGAAACCTAATCCAACTGTAGTAACGTTGTTCCAGCAGGAATATTTTAAACGAATGATTGGAGAGAGAAATTAAGTACATGGGCAGATAACTTATATTTGTGCGTAAATATGCGCCGAAAATGAAATCCGTGCATCTAAATTGATATTTCATTTCCTGCTGGAGTGACGTTTTGCAGAATCTTGTTAATCGGAAACCAATGTTTTGCGTCCGTATAATAAACGTATGTCAGTAGCTCTTAATTTGTGCGTATTTGTGCATTTATTCGGTTTTCAAAAATGTTTTCCGCTAGTAATCATGCCTTTATGAAAACTCAAAACTTATCCTAGCGCGGTATTTGGTTCTCTTGTTATTCTTAATACCTATAAAAAGTTTCAATAAATATCACTTCAACTCAAAACTGACAATGTCGTAAAAGTTTTTGATAATTCAGCAAGAGCAGAAGAAGTCAAAAGTAAAAAAAAAGTTTGTTTTATGAATTGTAGGAAAACACTCAGAAGTATTAGGCTTAAGCAAGACGGTAAAATGGTGTGTGAAAATTGCGTATATTAAGTAACAGTACCTGATAACTAATTACGCAACAGATTTTCGTAAACAATTACGACTAATCTGTTTAATTTTAACGGTTCAACAACATTCATTACGTTATATAAGTTGTTGAGCTTTTTTTTTTGAACTTATGAAGCAATGGATAATCTGTTGCAAAACGATTCAGATTCTAATTCTTATTATTTTTTATTTTTTTTTATTTCTGACCGAGCCCTGCTCGGTTGAAAATAGATAAACATATAGTCCAGGTACACCAACGTTGTAGAACATTCCCGAGGCTGCCTGCCGAAAAAAAATTACAGTCAGCGATAATTTTTTTTGGTGCCAGTCGATCCTGTTTCTTAAAAGGATCAAAAAACTATATAGGACCAACTGAGGGTTTGAGAACTAGAAAAGTCAGAAATCGCAAAAAGTTTTCCCATACATTTCGTGGGAAATGAGACTCCAACCTACTTTTCACGATGGATAGACTGGCCGAAAATAAACAGGTTCGTTAGAGTTTTTTGATCTTACTAAGAAACAGTAGGATTGACAGTCATCAAAAAAAGTTTTTGTGAAAACTACCTGTTTACTATATATTTTTTCAAAATCTGTGAAAGCAGATAAAATTTCTCAAAAAGTTAAGGATAGTCTCCTAAGACCATTTTCCTATAGCTACAACGGTTAAGTTAGCTGTCTTTACCGCCCCATCTCAAAAATCCACCCTGTATACCTATACTAGTACCTGGGCGACCGAGCTCTGCTCTGGGGAAAAACCAGAATGTTCATTTAATAGTATAGGATGTTCATACTAATTCCATTTATAGTACATACTAATTCCATGCTGCCATGTCATTATTCTAAGGTATCTTGTTCTAAACTTCGGGCGACCGAGCTCTGCTCGGCTGAAAATACGTAGAAAAAGTTACGCTAGATTAAGTTTTCGCCCCCGTAAACCCCTATATTGCAAGTTTAATCGAAATCGTTAGAACCGTTTTCGAGAACATGATTACAAATATATAATATAAATATACAAATATTGCTCGTTTAATATTATAGGATGTATGTAAACAGTGTGTCTGGTCACCAGTGTCCGACCCGTTAAGGTGAAGCAATATGATCAATTTCATCGACAAATCCACCATAATAAGGCATTTTGCCACTACTGTTTTGAAAAGGATAAATAAAAAAATAAAAATAAACTTATTGCCTACTTTTTATACATGTGGAACCTCTAAATCGGTAGATATTGCAAAATAAATGAACCCACTGTACCCAGTAAAACAAAAAATTTAAAAGGCCGCCATTTCGATCCAGAAGGGGCAAAATCGCTTATTATGGTGGGTTTGTCGATAAAATTGATCATATTACTTCGCCTTAACGGGTCGGAGACCGGTGATCAGACACACTGTATATATAAATATTATAATTAAATATATATGTATACAAATATTTATTTCATTTATTTATTTAACGGTTTATACACACATATAAACAGACAAGAAGAAACGAACAGAAAAATATGTACAAAGGTGATGCTTATTTCTAAAGAAATCTCTTCCAGCATACCTGCGATAGGAAAGTAATTAAAGAGACGTAGACAACGTGTGTAAGATTAGAAGATAAAATAAAATACATAAAATAAAAACACTTAATTATTCACTAATTTAACTATAAACATACAATATGAGAATAAACTTACATAGGTACATACATCTAAAATAAATATCACTAAAATATATATACTTAAATAAAATATTTAAAAATGTAAATTATATGTATATAAATGAAATAAAGGAAATATTAATATAATAATATTGCAATATTTAATATTGCTCCTTTAATAGTATAGGTTATTAACAAACTTACTGAAAGCAATTATCGCACAGACGAGGGCTACTATCCATCCCAGACTGGTATCCGTGATGTACATGCACAGCAGCACGATGACCAGCAAGAAAGATTGTGCCCACCACATGGTGGTAATCACTACCCAACTTAACACCACTGAGGATTTTTCCTGAAAATATCAAGAGCGAACTCTTAGATAGAGTGAAATAACAAGATAAATCAGAGGTATAATGCGCCGCACGTCAGTGGTAACAAAAACAATATAAGCTGGTCTCTTAAGTCCGTCACATACGTAGCTATAATATGTCTTGCTATATCTATATACATATTTTGGTGACGTAATAGAAATGTATATTATGGCTCCGTCTGAGGTCGCTCGAAGATTACTATGGATAATGTACCGTAATACAGCTATGAATGATATATTAATATAATTCATATACATATATCTAAATCTTTAATATACTTTTTTCATTTTTTCCAAAAATTATAATTTTTCATGAATATCCAGAAAAATACGGGCGGGCACATGCCCATTGGCGACATTGTATATAACAGACTCCTAGACACCCAACCTTTTTATCGTAATCCCGTTTAACACCCCTATGGGGAACAAAGAAAGATGTTCAAATTATCACCAGCTCAAAAACACAGCTTTGAATTAAATATTGAAATACTTACGTACTTAACCCCCCAAATGAACCACAAATTGATGAAGATCATGAAGAAGCAGTAGATTAGGGAGTTAATACTGAAGCTGTATGCATTGTGCATGACAAGCACAGTGCATTCCTTGCATTCTTTGTAGTACAGTATTTCTACGGTGAGACTGATCACGCATATTATGCTGATGCCCTGGAAATTGAAACACAAGATTTCTCACTACAAAGTACAGGTTAAGGCCAAAGGAAAAATGGATTTAGTGAAACATGATATGGCTACAAAGGAGGTGACTATTGAAAAGACGGCAATGTAGATATGTTTTAATTTTTATTTTATTCTATTCGGGAAACTTACAACCAACTTATACAGTGTTCTTAAAAAAAATGAAATTGAAGGGTATTTACAAGTTTCCACTGAAAAACAATAACAATTAATACGACAAAAAGTCGCCTATAACATTCAATTGGGATAAGTGCAGGAGGACGATGGTGTGCCAACAATTAAGTTAGGTTTTTAGGGGTATGAGAAACAGGGTGTAAAGTTCACTCATCCACCATAGAAAAGGGACGACCCTCCGATCAGACGAGTGTCATGTCTGGCGGGCAACTGCCCAGAGGTTGAAGTCGGGAGCTTGTATATATATCCATCGCATGGTAAACTCTAATTGCGCGATGCAGGATTTGTCGGACGTCAGGATGTTGTGTGACGTCAGGTTATTGATGCGTAGTTCGCATGTGGCGATGTAAATGCCGCCACATCCTATGCTCATAATTATAACTTTTAATGACACGAGAAATCTATAAAAGTAATGTTTCTTCGGGGTATCTTCTTAAAGAAGCATGATACCATTTAGTAAGTAATTAACTTACTTACAAATATAAAAACGCCGACAAAAATTGCACCCTTGTGCAAAGGAAATCTTCCTAAGAACTTCTTGGGAGCTAACTTTGTGAGCCACATAATTTTTAGAATTGTTTCTTCAATGTTTTGTGTGTTTACTACTTAAATGTCTTGTAACTTGGCCATCCTGATTGAACAGTCATCAAAATGTTACATAAATACATACAACGATAAAGGAGATTATTTATTTTGAGGATTCATTACAGTGAATTACTCGTATATCTTATCCACGTTTTATTTTTTAAATATATTTATTTACTTCTGATACAGTGATCCATAGAATTATGTTAGTAACCAAAGATTCAAATACACACCAGAATCATACTATTATAACTAAAATTAAATAATTGAATAATAATTTACTCACATAAATAAAATCACAATCATCTTTAAATTTATTAAAATCATTCAAAGTTCATAAAAAATAGTTATAGGTACATATTAAAATAATCGAGAAAATCGTTAATATAATTAAAATTACTGTCTATGATAAAGCATCCATTTATTTTACTTATATCTATTCATAAGTGTATGTACATCGGATCGGAAAATTAGAATCAAAACTTTTCTAGTTTCATGAGGAAATTACGTAATGTCGGAACGAATATTTCTCATAAAACCAATTGGAATACAAAATGTGGAATAACTCACTTTATTCGCTGAGATACGATGGGCTGACAGTTCCTCTATATCGAACATAGTTATACGTTAGCGTTATAATAACCAGCTATTTTCGGTACCCAGACTTCGTAAATCTAAGTTAACCTAAATTGAAAAACTTATAAGCTCTTGGGAACTTAATTTCAGCATTCACCGTCAGCAAACAAAGAAACCGCGGGGGAAAAAGAATGGTCATCGATAAAATGAAGATGCCTTTGTTTAAATGACTTTCCTTTCGATTCTGTATATCAATTTTAAGCTTCGTGCAGACCAGCGCGACGCGACGGCGCGACGCGACGGCGCGACGCGACACCGGTTATTGTTATACCGTGAAGTTTTCTTAGAAAATGTATTGTTCGAGTCGCGTCGCGCCTTCGCGTCGCGCCAATAGAAACAATATTTTTTTGACGTGAACCGTCTATAGAATCTTACCGCACATCACAGCGGCGCGCGGGCATTCGCGGAAGAAGCACGTCGCAGATTCTCCAAGACTGGTGCTCTTGCTCCTATTTCTTCTTCTTCACAGTCACTTCCTCAGACTGAGGAGTGTAACAATAATGGGTAATTATGAAAAAACAATCTGAGGCGAACTTTTTTTTTTTTACTTTTGGGTGTCAGGGACATCGACGCGAAGCCGGTTACCGTGGGGTCAGTACATGATTCTGAACGCCCTATTAAAAAAAAAATCTGCTGTTTCATAGAAAAGTGCAATACCTACGCGGTGAAAATGTATGGAGCAGCTGTTTTTTCTTTAATAACCGACGAAAAAAAATTTCAACCCAGGGGCCTCAGAATCATGTACTGAATCCATGGTAACCGGCTTCGCGTCGATGTCCCTGCCACCCTGTATTTAGGTATTTATAGTAATATTAGAGAATCCTTTTACGTTCTACCATTTTGGCATGCAAACATTGATGCAGTTCATTATCAAACATACAAACACAACTAAAATTTATCAACTAGAAAATCCGATACGGTTTAGTATCATTTATTTAATAGAAGTTCAGTTGGTTTCTTTTTGTAAGTTGTTACTGGTTCATTTACACCCGAATACTGAAACGCCACTCAAGACTTAAGCATTACTTAAAACTAGTGTCAACCAATCAAAGGGCTTTAAACGAGTTTTAAGTAATGCTTAAGTCTTGAGTGGCGTTTCAGTATTCGGGTGTTACTGCCGCAATAGCGTAATAAGAAGTCCCACCGTTATGAAAAAAAGAATTGAATTGGTCTGAGATTGTCTTGTTCATTCTTGTTGAAAGATCAAACCCAATGGTTATTGCTATAATATTTTATTTGTTTTGTTTCATCCTATCGTAGAAAGAACTATGTTCCAACGCTTTTTATGCCAAAATAAACTATATTTCCACATTTCCGCAAATCAATTTCAATTATCGAAATTCAGTTAAGTATTTTCCTTACATATTCGAAGAACTGTTCTAAAAACAGATACATTCAGTCTAGTATAAATCCTCAGCAGGAAAAACTTCATTAAAATAGTGTCAACGATCTTCAAAATAAAGTGACAGTCGCCTCGTAAGGATTCTAACAAAAGACTGAAGATGTTTGAGCATGGTGGAGCATCGTCACAGAATTCGTTATCCCACCGACCTTTTGCGAAGTATCTCTGAATAGTGTATACTTGCTGTTATTTTTGTTATGATACCTTCATATTAGAGAAAAAAGTGTATTGTATGGTGTATTCCAAAAGTATCTGGTTAAAAGGTAAACAAGCCCTGTTCAGGTTAAACTCGAGGCAATCACTCACTAAAGAAAATTTGTAACATATTCATCTGTGTTTGGAAGGTTTCAACTTTATATCTCACCACTTTTTAATTATCGTTTGAATAACATTAAATTGTAATTGAAAAATTGAGGGTAAGTATACAATTAATCTCAATTGTCAAATGAAAAACATCTTTATGGTGATTTAAAATGAAAGTTTCGTGTTTAAGTGTTCAAATAGTCAAATTAAAGGACTCAATTTGAAGACATGAAGAATATCGTGACGGATAAAACAACATTTTATATCTGAAATAGCGCTAGAGTAGGATAGTTAAAACTACCTACCCTTTACCCAACGATGTTGGGGTCGGCTTCCAGTCTAACCACCGGATGTAGCTGAATACCAGTATTTAACATGGAGCGACTACCTATCTGACCTCCACAATCCCGTTACTGGGTTACACGGTACCCCTTGATAAGACTAGTTGTCAGAATTTCGGGCTTGCGACGACCCGTAACGATTGTCAAAGATCCAAGAATGACAGCTGGGACCAACGGCTTAGCGTGCTTTTCGAGGCACGGAGGGGTCTCGGTATGTTGAGATGGTCACCCATCCATGATCTGACCGCGGCAAGAATAGCTTAATCTGATTGATCGGCCCGTGCGGCGGTTATTATTTAGCCACGAGCCCCTCTGTAGGCAGGTAAGTAAGTATATTTATGTGTTTATGTAGGTTTCCAGCATTCAGCTTAGATAGTCTACTTTTCGTACATTCCTGCTACTTGATTGACGGCTGAATAAAATTATTTATGGCCACCGTATTATAATTGTTTGTCTACTCCAAACATTGTTACTGGAAAATTATTATGAAATTGTATTAGTACTTGCTACATAGTTCCGCAAAACCCTACACTTTTTAGGGTTCCATACCCAAAGGGTGCCAACGGCTCCGCACTGTCCGTCCGTTTGTCACAGGGCTGTATCTTTTGAACCGTAATAGGTAGACACTTGAAATGTTCACAGAGTGTATTGGTACTACTGTTAGTAGGGTGACTGGTAATTACTTTGTTTTTTATTTATTTTTAGTGTGTTTTTAGTTTAATGTGTGATTTCCTGTGTGCGAGTCTCAATGAATACTTTTTCTTTCTTTCTTTCTTTTACATAAAATTTATCCTATGATACTCGGCAATACCTACTGTAGTTTACATTTCACAAATGAAAGAATTTTCGGATACGGTTCAGTAGTTCCAAAGATTACCCCCTATACAAAAAAACTCACAAATTTTACCTCTTAAAATATTAGTATAGATTTCATTACCTTCCCCCAAAAAACAACACGTATTTTAAATTTAATTTAAAATTTTAACGTAGGCAAGGTTGCCCTGCAGTGAGACAACCAACACAGCCGTATAATAATAAAAAATCTCTTCGTTCTATTTTACGTTCGGGATTGGAAATAGTGCACGTGTCTTAAAAGATTGCTTTATTCCCTTGAGGAATAATCTACTATTATTCGAGTAAAAGGCTCGCTCACAAGTAAGGTTCATATTCACATAGAATGTTTACTACAGTTAGTAAAGTCAAAGTGTCTGTAAATTTTGCCCTAAATAATTCTCACTTTTCTATATCGTGACGCAAACGGATAAAAGCAAAAAGATAAGCAAATCAAATGTTATAAAAAATTCAAGTACTTGCATTTGGTTATCTTTGTTTAAAAAATGTATGTACTAAGTGCCTCTAAGCATGAAAGAAAAATCCAAGAAAATATTTAAAGTAGTTAGTTATTCTAGCTTCTTAACTCTTTCTTGTCTCAATATTAATTCCCCAGTCTATTATGGAATTGTCTATGGATTTTGTTAGGTCTTATAGTTCCTGCATTTGCCTGAAGCCAAATAACCAACAAACCTTAGAAGTCATGCAGGCGAGTTGTCTCACTGAAAAACAAATTTATTTCGTGATTAAATGTCTCATGAACATTATGTAATGACAAATTCTCATGTCATCTGTTATGATTTAATAACAAAATTCCAACAATTAATCTTGAGCCATCTAATTACGCAACACATTTCCGTAAATATTACAACTAGTCTGTTTAATTTTGACAGTTCAACAACATTCATTGCGTTATTTACGTTGTTGAGCAGATTTTTTTTTCAAACTTGATAAGCAATGGATTAGCAATCTGTTTTAAAACTACTATTCAGATTCTGATTGATCGCGTATTACGCAATTAGGGTATAAGTCGTGAGGAAACCGGCATGCCTGAGAGATATTTCTAGACGGCTTGTGAAGCCAAGTCAGAGGCCCATGGGCGGCTTTAAAACACTGACACATGGTTAGTCACTAACACGAAAAGAAGAAGAAGGGTACAGATTCATTTAGAAATAAAAATAAAAAATTTACTGCACCCGAAGTTATTCGGTACCTTTATTTATAGAAGGACATATTGGTGTTGTTATTCAGAAAGGTCAGGTGCGTCGTACTCGCAACCGGCGTGCGTGTATGACCAGCCATGCTATTCTGTAAACATCTCACCGTGAAAACTTGGGTGACGTGAGCTGTCAATAGTGTCAATCCCTGTGGAATGACAGCTCACTCCACGCTCACTTCACCTAAGTTTTCACGGTGAGATGGTTACAGAATAGCACTGCTGATGTGTAGGCAACTCACTCGCCTCATGTAAATAAAAATGTTAGTTTTAAGTTTCGAATTACGCGCGAAGAGAAATGCCGTCCCCGCGCCACAGAAGCATCGTTGATCATGCTTGCCTTGTACGCATGCACGGGGCCGCCTTTTTGTTCGCGCGCTCGCCAGCCGACGGATGGGGACGCCGCGCGCCGCCGTGCAGTCGAAGAAGCTTCGTCGGATCATCAGTGCGCGCGTCGCTCGGGCGTTCCCGCCAAAATCGGTTTAGTCATTAGTCCTTTAGTTTCGCTAGTTGTTTATAGTTACTGTGAATTGTCCTTTGTGGGAGTTTATGTAAACCTGTGTGAAAAGTAATATAAGTACTCTATTATCGGTAACTTTGTGTTTGTTTTGTGTTGAAATCTGTTGTGTTGAATAAACGACGCAAAAGGAGTATCTAAGGCTCTTAGCAGCTGGCGTTCTGTGGCTTCTACCTACCCCCAAGGGGAGAAGGCGCGAGTTTATGTATAATGAAAATTAAACAGTTTCATGCACGTGGTACAAAACAAACCCTTAACATATTGTTTTAAGCAAAAACAACGTCTAAATTATTAATAGCTCATTTAATTGGTTTGTATAACCAACGTGTAACCTTTTAGTGTTGTTCCGTACTCAGCTACGGTTGGTTACTGGTGTATATTATTTATTTAAAATTATTATTATATATTATTATTGAAATAATTATTACATATTATTATTAAAATTATTGTCGAGGTTGTGGGTTCAAATCCAGGCAAGTACCAATGTGAGTTTTTCCATTCATACATACTTTTTGAGTTTATCTTGGACTTCACTGACATCGGTGAAGGAAAATCATAGTGAGGAAAACTGGACTTATAGTGCGTCCCGCGATTTCACCCGCATAAGTCTCGATCCCGTAAGAATATCGGAATAAAAAATCCTATGTCCTAACCTAGGTCATGCTCTACCCATGTGCCAAATTTCATCCAAATCCATTCAGCCGTTTCAGCGTGGAAGCGTAACAAACAAACAAACTCACTTTTGCATTTATAATATTAGTAAGGATATAAATCTGAAATCACCAACCCGTCTTGAGCAAGTGTGGTGATCAATGCTCATGCCTTCTCTGTATGAGAAGAGGCCTTGCCCTGCAGTGGGGCACTAATAGGCTTTATTTTTATTCAAAACTAGCTTCTACCCGCGACTTCGTCCGCCAGCCTTCCTCAAGAATTGGGCTATCCAATTCAAACTTATAAACAAACAAACAAATTTTACCTCTTTATAATATTAGTAAGTACTCGTATAGAATTTCATCTGTTAATTATGGTTTGTGTTGACATTTCTCCGAATTCAAACTTCGCATGTGTTTCTTTGTAAGGTTGTGCTGTTATTGTTTTGATTATGTGTATAACTTTGCGCTTACCTGGGATTAAGAATAATATTTTCACTGATAGGCACGTGCTGGCTTATTGGTGTTTCGCACGAATTTACTCGCCCGAAACGGGCCAATCGACACTTTTAAATAATATGATTACGTTTCGCACGAAGTTAATTTATTTGTAGGCGAATCGATTGGCCCGTTTCGGGCGAGTAAATTCGTGCGAATCACCACACATATATAGACAATATTTAGTTTTAGATGTAAAAAAAGTATTTGGAAACTTTTCAAATGCCTTTTATACACCTAAAACGGTTACAACATCAAATTCAGTGTTACAATTGCTGTTGATTATTAATATTCGAGTTCGCTACTTAGCCACATTTTATATTTCCATACAGTATGTTATTATTGCCAATTTAATCAAAACAGTGAAATATTTGATATCTCTTTGCGATGTTGCCCATAATAAACGCTCTTATGGTGTTTTATTTGTATTGATGCCAATAATCCAATTTTCTTTTTTTCTTTCTAAAGCAAATATATGCTTGATTACAGAATGAGGCCTGTCGACATGAAGAACGTCACAATCACAGTGGCTTCTCTATGCGTGTGTGAGACACTCAATGAGCACCTCAAATCCATCAACATTTATGATCCAATGTGGCGGCAAACTGTGACTGGCTGTACGATCCTGGGGCTTTTGCGGGATATGTACAAATTTAAGTAAGTAGAAAGAAAAAAAATTATGAATATGATATAAGTTTTATGCCCTGGCTCCACAGGATAGCCCAGTTAAGCAACCGACAGTCATAATGACGACAGTCTAACTTTGGTACTCAAAGTTGTTAGTCAATCATTAACTTTAATTTGACAGGTATTCATTGGAACGCTGTCAGTCATAAATATGACAGATTGAAAATATTTCAATTCGTGTGTAAAGATTATGCTGCTCTTTTTATGAAAGTTAATATTTATAAAAGTTCGGTAACTCACAAATGGTAAATAAAAAAGAACTATTCCAATATTCAAAATTTAATCTGAATCAGAATATGATTATTTCATTGATTCCATTATTTTATGTCTGAAGAGAATCTCGAATTTCTCGCTGTTTTTTGAGCCACATTATAAATTCTAGGGAACGTTTTCTATTCATTTTACAAGCATGTTTATATAAAAAATGAAATGAAATTAGATTTGAAATCCATAAATCTAATTTCATTTCATTTTTCTGCTGCGCCCCGCTGTTTCACTCGCATAAGTTTCGGTTATCGGGGTATCCTATGTCCTAACCCGGGCATGGTCTACCCATTTGAAAAATTTCATCCAAATCGGTTCAGCCGTTTTAGCGTGAAAGCGTAACAAACAAACAAACTCAGTTTCTCATTTATAATATTACTAGTTAGGACTCGCGACCCAACCCTGCTTCGCACGGTTTTTACGCCTTGAATCCATTATACACATAAACCTTCCGCAAAAAATCTCTAAATTATGGTCTCTTCTTTTCGTGTGGTTAGTGACTAACTTGGTGTCAGAGTTTTAAAGCCACCTATGGGCTGACTTGGCTTCACATGCCGTCGAGAAATATCTCTCAGGCCGGTTTCCTCACGATGTTTTCCTTCACTATTTTTAAAGCAAGTGATTTTTACACAATAGGCACATGAATCCGTAAAGTCAGAGGTGCGTGCCTTCGGTTCGAACTCGAGACCTATGACTGGGCAGTCTGACGGTCACACCACTAGGCTCTCACTGCTATTAATGAAGGTGAAAACCGTATAAAAATCCGTTAAGTAGTTTAGAAGAACAACGCAGTCACACAGACACACACGAACAGTGACTTCAATTTATATGAATGAATGAATGAAATGCACCGATACCAGCGTGGTTTAACCAGACTCGATAAATCGTATGAACCCCAAGATTTGCACTGCCCATGAAGCCTCATGTTTCATGGGACTACAAAGTCATGCATATCGAGGAATAGACCGGGTGGCGCGGTAATGGTAAGGAAGACGTGCCCTTAGGATAAGGAAGGATTTAAGAGCCGTACCGGATATGCATCCTAGAGTAAGCATTGGAATAGTGGAGAGACGGGTGTTAATTATTTATCTATGGATGGGCATCTTTTTGTGACGTCGCCGTTATGTTGGTTCAAGTCGATCTTCACCGGTGAATCTGAAGTCGGGATTACGCTTCTTTCTCGGCTTTTTTCTATATTGCTGCTGTGTTTCCTTTACAGTGTTACTTATGTATACGACAAACTTCCAAGAAATGTGACTGTAATTGGAGAGTTTATGAACGTGACCCGTGATCAAGATACCACTGCTGACGTGTTCGTAAGATCTAGGAGCCTAACAATAGATCTGTTGGATTCTATGTATCCTGTTTTTGCTGTTAATACTTGGAGGTCTGTATTAATTTATTAGGAAGAAACTAAATATATGCACCTACATGTACAAACATGTGCCTCGTAGATCTTGTGGTTGAAAGCACTACTGCTGAGCATGAGGTCCTGGGTTCGATTCCCAGGCCGGGCAAAGTGCTATTAGGTTTTTTCATCAGGAATTTCTCAGTAGCAGCCCGGAGTCTGAATTTTTCCCCGGTTGATGGCAATAGGCTCGCCCGCTCGCTCACATGGGACTTAAGAGCGTTTATCCTAAAAGTTGGTAACGTCGCCAATAGCTGTCAAATATTAACATGTTTTGATTAATTTGACATTATTACTGTATGGAAATATGAAATGTGACTAACTAGCGAACTGAAATATTGATTATGAAATGCAATAATTAATATCGCAACACCGAATATTTAATTTTAGATGTAAAAAAAGTACTTGGAAACTTTCCAAATCCCTTTTTTACACATAAAACGCTTACAACATCAAATTCAGTATTATAATTGCAATTCATTATTAATATTCCAGTTAGTTAGTTAGCCACATTTCATATTTCCATACAGTAATATTCTGCCCTGCTAACCCGAAAAGCGCTATCTCAGTCCGAGTAAGTTTTGAGAAAATTGACTTTTTGTTAAGTGTAATTTAAGGAAACAAGGATATAAAAATCTTCTGAGTGGTTTTTTTAAATGTTTTAAGTTAGATAGCGGTATTTGGCTTATACCATTAGATGCGAAATTGTTATAGCTATTGAATGGTATAAAAAAAAATTAAAAGGGCGTATCTCTGAGATAGCGCCTTTTGGCTTAGCAGGTCAGTATTGCCAAATTAATCAAAACAGCAAAATTTTTGACATCTATTTGCGACGTTGCAAACTTTCAGAATAAACGCTCTTAAACATAACTGGCGAAATGTGGGTGTACTATAGGTACACCTCTGCCTTACACTTCGGGGATAACAAGCGTGATGTTATATTTATGTTACATATAATAGTGACTGTATTAAGAAATTACCTTTTGCCTGCGGGTTCGCTCGCGTAGTCATCGGAAATTATCCCATGGGAACGTAATACAAAAAAACGAAAAAACGTATCTTGGCCGTATATATACAAAAAAACGTAAAAATGACCTAATACTGGGCATGGTTTACCTGTGTACTTCAGCCATTAAGGGTACACTAGTCGACGGCTCGAACTCATTGGTGCATGCTAATTAATCTAATGTTTTTTTTTTTTGTTTTTTTTTATTTATATGTTTATTCATTTATTTTGTGAATTATACGATGATTTATAACGAAATCGAGTGCATAAAATTTCATGAACAGACCTTTCGGCGTTTAGATATTATGAAAAGACTGGATGTATTTGCTCAAAATAAAATTATTTGAACTATTGAATAAATTATCTATCCATGTACCGACCGATTAAAAAAATTATTTCACCAGTAAAATGCTATATTATCACAACATAGGCTATAATTTATAAAGATATCACGCGGGCGAAGCCGCTGGCGGAAACTCGTATATTATAAGTTTGTAAATCGCTAAACAATATTTAATATCCTAAACACAATCTAAGACCCATCAGATTTTTAACAAACGACTCTAAATACGTACCTACTGTTCAACAATCATTGTCGAACGTTTTCCAAAAGCGAAAATAGTTCATATTCTTATTTCATTCAGAAGTTTTTTTTCTCACACAGAATATTAATTCCTCTATCAAAAAGAAACATCGTAATTTCCCATTAGTAACATTTACACATCAATCCAACACCCAAATTGCATAACATACGATCAATCACAATTTGAATCATTTTGAAGGATGTCGCTAATCCATTGCTTCATATGTTCGAAAGATTTGTCTGCTCAACAACGTAAATAACGCAATGAATGTTGTTGAACTGTCAAAATGAAACAGATTGTGATTAATCTTGTTTTACGCAATTCTGGTGCTGCTTAGACTAATGTGTACCAAACTTTATCTTTTCAGATTTGGCTTCCTTCTTAGCCGACCCGACAACGAATTTTTCACCACATTCTACAGCAAGCCTTTCTCCCGGCCAGTCTGGAACTGTCTGTACGCCATGGCTTTGCTCATCAGCTTTATTTTCTACCTCCTCAAACGATGGGAGTTCAGCGTCTTGGGTGGATGGCAGTGCAGCTACGCGTATGAATCTCTGATGGTCATTGGAGCTTACTGCCAGCATAGTACGTTTTCCAATTACTAAACTCCATATAAGTCCATTTTTGATGACACTCATAAAAAAAAACAGATTTGTGGTACTAGATAGTTCTTGCTGCCCAAATAAATCTCGCTTAAGCTTTTGAAACGAAACTCCATAAAAAAATAGAAGGATTAGAAACGTTAGAATTAAGTCTGAAAAATGTTGGACTACTTTACAGCTAGGAACTGCGAATTTACTCAAATAACAAAAGATTTAAAACAGAGAAAAACAATGTCTAAAAATACATTATTCTGTCGTTATGCTAAACCCCTAAAATATCAATTCAAAACAAAAAATAACATGAGGAAATAACCTAATTGAGTGTACTGACTCCAAAAAAGGTTCGTGCCCTAAAACCTTCGGCAGCCACTTATTTAAATATTCTCTGAATTTAAATTCTATTGTAGAGATACTCATTTAAGCTTCGTGCAGACCAGCGCGACGCGACGCCGCGACGCGACTCGAACAATAGAATTTCTAAGAAAACTTGACGGTATAACAATAACCGGTGTCGCGTCGCGCTGGTCTGCACAAGCCTTTAGTAGCATTGTAGCGTTTATTCGGTATTTATGTTGATTCTTCGAAATTCTGAAAAACTTACAGAAATTGATTATAACGTCAGTGTTAATAAATGGCTGCATCAATATTCATTTTAGCAGTTTTATTTTATTTGGTCATGTCCTACAACACTTTGTAACAAATATGTATCAACATTTAATTCAAAGCAATGATTTAGATAATTCCACCAGCACTGGTAGAAGACCTGTCATTGCAGACGGATTAGTGACGTTAGTAAGAAAGCTGATTGAAAGACGGCTGTAACCCTCTCCTATGGTTGCAACCTATGATGCATTATCCATACTCCTCTTCAGTAAACTCCACCTCAATTTGAACCCGTGAGCTACCTACTAATATCTTGTCTGTTCCACAGTACCACCAATAGACCCCAAGCTGCCCTCTCGAAGGATCGCGTACTTTATTTTCTTCATGTTTGCCTACATAGTCTACACGTTCTATACTTCGAACCTGCTGTCCAATCTGGTGAATGATAAGGAACATGATATCGACCTGAACACCCTGGCTAACAGTGACTACGAATGTGTCATTGTCGATTATATGATGTTGGCTGTAGTTGAGCGAGTGAGTGTGAAAATAGATAATTCAATTGAATGTTTGACTGAAGCAAACGAGCAATGTTCCTATGTTTTCTATGACGTCAGATATAGGGCAATATGTACCAGGCTCTAACTAAAGCGAAGATATCAGAAGCTTCGCTTTTTTCGCTTTCATTCGACTTCTTTCACTGACAGTGAATTTGACACTCGTCATTGTTCACTCGACTACGTAGTATTATAATTATTATCTGTGACTCGACTAAAAATTTTTTTTTGTGGGTGCCTGAATAGTTTTTTTTTGTTTTTATTTTTTATTTTATTGCTATGTAATTTTGTCAATGACCTGTGAACGCGGAATGAAACAAAAAAGAAAATTCACTCGAATAAAGCGTCTAATATCAGCTCAAAACTGCGCCGTCTGCGCACCAAGTTATTTGGATTTTTTATTCACAGTTATGTAGTAAAACAAGCCTTCACAGTTGTTTGCTCCAATTCGATAGTTTATTTTACGCAAATAAATTACGTATCATTAAGTTTTTTATATGCTAAATAAGATATTTTTGTTTGAGTGGAACATGGGGACTCACTCGTCAGAACAATCGCACGCTACGCCAGTGGTGACAAGCTCGAAACATAACTATGTTAGTTGCTTTTTAATCTTTTAAATACCTATGTTAATTATCATATGAATTATAATAATAATGTTTTATTAAACAGTTTCTAGAAAACAACCGCAACTTCAGTATCGTATTGAGCAAGCTGATGACACTAAAATCTGTGACAGTCAGAGATGGAATGAATGCTGTGAAAAAGGGTCACGTGGCTCTATTATCTGATTATACTACAATTTATCCGTATATTAGAAAAAGTAAGTTCAAATGCATTGCTTTTTCAGCTGAACCTCAAAAGTAGTTTGCTAATGCTGCGGCTGCATCTGCGTCTATCGTGACAAAGCAATGCGTGCCGAAGCTTCGCATATTTTACTCGCTAAAAAGTTATGGCGCTAATGCGCTGGTCACATTAGCGGCTTCGCCACGTTTATTTTGTACCGCCACCTGGGCGATAAGTGCTACGCAGCCCGAACTATCGCGACGTTAACCGATAATGGTTGATCACATCTGTGTGTATCGTATCACCGTGCGAAGGTTCGTTACGATAGACGCAGATCCGGCCGCAGCATTAGAATCAGTGTAATCTTCTTGAATAGTTTTGGATCCTTGTTATATTTTTGTAAATAGGTATCTACATAACATATGTATAGTCAGTACAAAGTATTTATCAAAATTGACACTACGCCAATTTGACGCGTCATAGCCATTTCAAACAAGTGTCAAAGAATGACAGCTGTGATTAAAATTTATGGACAATTTAAGTTGGCAGTCAATTTGCTAAGCAATAAAACTTTTGTCTGAGGGATAAATTAAGGTATAATTCCGTAGCCGACCGCAGGCGGCAACTGCAGGCGACGTGTCGCCACGACACGGCTGGTTTATGTGACTTTCTATGAAATACCTTGCGTAGCTAGCGACACGTTGTCTTCATAGAAACCAGTCGTGTCCCGGCGACAAGTCGCCTGCAGTTGCTGGCTGCGGTCGGCTACGGAATTGTACCTTTAATATCCAGTGGTTTGAAAGATTTTCTATAGAAAATATAAAGTCTGCTCCACATTTTCGGCTTGAGGTCTCGACGACAAAATTTGCCGAGACACGAGACGAAACGAGAGCGTTGCTCTACACCATGCTACACCGTACCAAGATGGATGTCTTGAATATCGAACATATCGCTGTACCATTATGCACTGCTGCAGCCTATTACAATTATTGATTGATTTGTTAAAAAAATAGTTACGAAAAGACGTTGGAATAAGCGCAGGTGGTGAATTACTGCCATAGACCGTAACGGATGATGATGAGATGCGCTCGCTAAGTGACTAGCTTCCGAATGACAGCAAGAGCGATCGAGAATGCGGAGGAATGGTTTCACATAATCACAAAACTACTCGAGAGTCCTTTGATGTACCGACACGGAACAGATATAATACGAATATACACGAGACAACAAGAATATAGACGAATATTCTCTCTACACTCTCGTGTTCGGCAAGTCTCGTGTAGTTTTGCAGAGAATGTGGAGCGGGCTTAAGTATTATGTCAAACGGCCCAATTTGTTCTTCAGATAAAAGTTAGTAAGCAGACGATTCCAAAATCAATCCCTATTTGTGAAAAATTATGCAGACATAAAATAATCTAGGTAAACATAGACATAACACAAATAACCTTATCTTCAGCATTCGATAACAATGACATCTGCAAATTGGTTTCGGTCCATCTTGCCTCCAAAATCCAGAAATATTTCTACACTTCCAAAGATTTCAAATACAAGGATCAGTTTAAAATTGGGTAAGTCCTTATATACACTAGCATCAAATTTATTGTTAATAGAATTTTCCAACAATCTGTACTGGAACGATTGATCAAAGACCCTAAAACAATAATTATTCGTCGTCTAACCACAGCAGGGGGAAATTATGACTCTGTCTCCAATATGGTTTGGAGCTCGTGCTTAAGTAATAAAAGACGCACGGGGCGATTTATTAGGTAAAGCTACGCTTGCCGATTTGATCCGTGGATGGGTGACCATCTTTACACACCGAGACACTTCCGTGCCTCGGAAAGCACGTTAAGCTGTTGGTCCAGGCTATCATACGTGGATCTTTGACAGTCGTTACGGGTCGTCAGAAGCCCGAAAGTCTGACAACCAGTCTGACTAATGGGTATCGTATTACCCAATTACTGGGTGGTGGAGGTCAGATAGGTAGTCGATCCATGTGAAATACTGATATTCAGCTGCATCCGGTTAGATTGGAAGCCGACCTCAACATAGTTGGGAAAAGGCTTATTTATTTATATATACTTTATTGTACACCAGATTATACATTACATAAAGAAAAACTAATACACTATAAAAAAAACTATCTTATTCTTCTTCTTTGTCGATGCACTCTTGACAGAGCGATCGTGGTCATCAAGGTGAAATTTCGGACAACTGTGATTTGCCTCACGAAGCGACGCCATCTTTCTCTGTCGGCTATAACATGTGTGCATTCGTGTAATGAGCCGCCAACTGCGGATTTAATCTTGTCGGTTCATCGCATGGGTGATCTACCACGTGCTCTTGTTCCTTCGACCTTTTCCTGCACTACAAGACGTTCTATGGAAGCGTTTCCCCGTCGTGACACATGCCCAAAGAATTGAAGTATTCCAGCCTGTACTGTGGCTGATAGACGCTGCTCGATGCCGAGTTCTTGGAGTATAGTTTTGTTGGTGCGAAATTCTGTCCACGACACTTCAAGCATTTTCCTCCAGCACCAACATTCCTAGAGCGTCTAATTTCTTCTTCTCGATTTCTCTAAGTATCCACGTCTTAGCAGAGTACAGGAACATGGGAAATACTAATGAAAAGGAAAAAGGCTAGGCAGATTGATTGCTCCAATATGGTTTACAAGTGCCTACAACAAAACAACAATTGATTTAAGATAGTTAATTAATTTAGTTTAGTCTCTAGTTTAGTTAGTTAATGGTTTTTTTTCTGCCTCAACAACCTCATCTTTTTGCCTATCAGTGGCAAAGACCTCCACCAATCTGGTTGCTGCACAGCTGTCCATGCTCCGCTATAGCTCCAATTTCATCTACCCATCTTTGCAAAGGTTTTCTTGGTTTCTTTTTACGTGACCTGTATAGGTACAAGTGCATTCATATTTTGTTTGCCCGTGGTTGTAAAGAACTACTTAAAATTAATTTTCAAAAAGATATTGGAATGACGAGAGCCTCCAAGGTGGACGGATGACCTTGTGAAGGCCGCAGGATCATCCGCTGGATGCGGGAAGCACAGAACCGGTCGAAGTGGCGGTGCTTGGGGGGCTATGTCCAGCAGTGGACATCTTTCGGCTGAAATTAAGATGATGATCCGAAGACTATAATGATGGTTTCTTAATTTTTCAGTACACTCCGAATTAAAGAAGCTGGCATACTAAATCGGATAGTATCAACCGATTTTGAAGAACCGAAATGTACGAAATCTCACCTCGTTCAGATTCGTTTGTCACAAATCTCGATACCTCTCACTCTACTGATGTGTACTTATGTCGCTTCTTTGTTAATACTTGTCGCTGAAAGGATTTATTTCAAGAGGAATGTAGTGTGGCCTTACGTGGATTAAGGGGACTAACATTTCCTTATTTAAGCACCTCTCCCACCGCCGACGATTAACGAGAAGCGAGTAGAGCTAGCGACAAAAAAAACCGGCCTTATGCGTGTCGGACTTCGCACAAAGAAGGGTTCCGTAATTCGGATGAATTTATCCCAAGAACAAACTTAACATTATAGTTGAAAAACATGTTATCCCATACATAGATATACGTCACGGTCAATTCTCCAACTGCAAATGTAAGTTTGTAATTGCAATTTATTTTATTTTATAGCATAAAACCATAAACTAACAATTTTCAGACTTTTACCTTTACTGGTGCTGTGAGATCTTGCTTCCTGCAAAATTTCACGATTCTAGGTCAACGGGAAGTACCCTGTAGGTTTTGATTTATTTGCGACTAACAAAATATGTCGTAAATAGCCGTATTTTTTATTGTGTCGACTTAGAGGCTTGATTTTTTTTGAGCTCCAAGGGACCATAGGGTTACGTATTTGATATTAATTTCTACTTGATACCTCCACGCGTTCACGAAAATGGAATTTGACAGAGTGACAGACAGACAACGGAGTGATCCGTTTTTTCCTTTTGAGGTACGGAACCCAAAAAACGAGTTGGCGAACAAGCGAGTGCGCGACAGTGACGAGCAATTACTCACTGGTATGTATACATAATATGTACCAAGCGTGTAAGCGAGTGTTCTGCCCGCCAAGCGAGCTTCGCTGAGCAAGTACTCTCTTTGATAACTCTTGTCGCTGCGAAAAACAAGTGCTCGCGGTGTGAACAGTCAGCGATGAACTATCAATATATTATGTATCTCTTTTACTTACATGGGACCTAGAATCTTTTTAAAGTTTCTTGAGTGAGACAATCGTTGATAGTCGCTTCCTCGTCGACGGTGGGACAGGTGTCTTACAAGGGACTTCACTTTCTCTCGTGTTGGGATGAGCTGTATTGGAATACCTCTTGATTAATTAGAGAAACTATGGAATTGTTACAACATAGCACCTTTTGCTTTCTATTAATCCCGCACAGAGTGTTTTACAAGTGGACGTAGTTAAGCGGAAAGGATCCAACCCACACTATGGGCAAAAATGAGTCATGTATACCAAAACACTCTTTGTAGTTAAAATTTTAATGTCACAAAAAAAAATCCCACCGCATCATGTCATTATGACCATACGTTACCAACCCGTATGTATGGCAGGTCATACGATCACATAACACGATCTGATCTTAAAACTTGAATATCTCAAAACTAATTCTGTGTGGGTTGGATCCTTTCCGTTTAACTACGTCCAAGTAGGCTTGATGATTACATTATCACATTCAAATATTGTTGAACCTACTTATGATAAGTTGGCATTAGCACATTTTAATCACTGTAGTTGAGAAATTTGTGACAATAAACGAATAATAAGAAAAAGTGTTTTACTTAATTATTTATTTTATACTTCTTTCATTTCAACTTATTTAATTTACATACATCCTATAATATTAAACGAGCAATATTTGTATATATATATATTTGTTATCACGTTCTCGAAAACGGCTCTAACGATTTCGATGAAAGTTGCAATATAGAGATTTACGGGGGGCGCAGCTCGATCAAGCTAGTTCTCCTATCAGGGAAAATTCGTTTTCTCCGTCTAGAACAAGATGGCTACCTTAGAAAAATGACATGGCAGCATGGAATTAGTAAGTACCTACTATCATGGCAGCAATGAATTAGTATGGACTATACATGGAATTAGTATGAACTATCTTATACTATTAAATGAGAATTCTCTACTTTCACCCGAGCAGAGCTCGGTCGAACATGTACTACATAAATAATACGTGTAGTAATGAATAGTTTGTGTTGTTTATCTGGTAGATGTAAGTACTAACATTCCCTTCTAAGTCGTGTGTATACATACTAACCAAATGGACTATACTTATGGGTTCGAAATAAGAGATTTTAATTTAATAAACTCACGCCGTGTTCCGATAGAGGTAGGCAGAAACTACAGAACTCCACCTGCTACAATCCTTACATACTCTGTGTCGTTTACGCGCATACGCACGCTGGTTGCCAGTGCCACGCACCTGCTTATTAATTGCGTAATACACTAATGATAATTGATCGCAATTCCTTTCATTTTGACAGTTCAACCACGTTCATTGCGTCATTTACGTTGTCAAGCAAACGATTTTTTCAAACGTATGAAGCAATGGTTAAGGAATATCCTTCAAAACTCTTGGATTGTGATTGAAACTGTGCTACGCAATTAGGGTGTTGTTCATACCTTCATTTAATTTCTTTGAAGTTTATAGATAAAATATGGAGTCGAATAGTAAAGGACCAAAAATATCCAATGCTCTATATTCAAAAGTAAATGTAGTCTGCGTGGGAGTACTGACAATAAAGTACCGAGGACTAAAATAATGTCTGTTCAAATCTCTATCCTAAAAGATTCAGAGATATATTTATTTATATCCTATCTTTTCCTAACATTTTTATATCATCTTGAAAACCTAATCTTACTGGAAGCATCTAAGGATCCCCTCAACTCGATCAGTTTTATCGCGATTTCTCAGAAACACTTCAGTCCAGTGTAAACTGATAAGAAAATAACTTAGTAAATAATCTCATCACGAATTCAGATTCTAAGTTCTAAGTTTAGGGGGTTTGGTTTCCGCACTTAGTCCTACAGTGGACCATTGTGCGTGGGCCATAGCGGCCGTTGGTGGTTACTCCAACCAGCCCACCTCCCTCCAGAAGTCTATTAAGTCTCCTGGTCTGTTTAGAACATCTGTGAAAGATCTGGGTGTCCCTCGGGACACCCAGATTAGAACACAGACCCTCGGGTCTGTGTTCTAATCTGGGTGACGCCTGTGCATTCAAAAAGCACGTGCGCGACGGTTTCCTCAGCCTCCATGCACGCCCTGCACAGAGGACTGTCCGTTATGCCTATTGTGTGAAAGTGTTTATTCAGCGAGCAGTGGCCCGTGATGGTACCC
Organism: Agrochola circellaris; assembly: GCA_914767755.1. Taxonomy (NCBI): domain Eukaryota; kingdom Metazoa; phylum Arthropoda; class Insecta; order Lepidoptera; family Noctuidae; genus Agrochola; species Agrochola circellaris. Next base: position 4,516,377 of record OU611853.1, read on the forward strand.
GTCACCAGGCGCAGGCCGTTTCTATCCAGGCGTAGCAAACGCCGGGTTAGCCTGGTATCCAAGGATGGCATGGCTTCCTTGGACTGCCTGCTGCCCGGTGCCGAGGTCCACCAGTGCTCGGCTTGAGTGTGGGTGAACTCCTGTAGCCACCTGCGTATCTGGTTGAAGGGGATGGGTACGATGGGCTCGGGTCCATAGACTGCCGTGCTGGATCCTCGTCTAGCAAGCTCGTCAGCTGCATCGTTACCCAGCGAACCGCTGTGTCCTTTTATCCATTGCAGTGTCACCGTGTTGCGGCTAGATACCGTTATTTGTTCTAGTGCATTGTGACATTCTAGTGTTAGCTTTGAGGTAATATGTTTTTTCCGTAAGGATTGAAGAACGGAGGCGCTGTCGGAGAGTATGCGTATGTTTGTGTCCGTAACTCTCCTAGCTTTTAGGGCGTGGACCGCTTGTATGATGCCCACACACTCCGCCTGATAGACAGTGTTGAACATTCCCAGCGGTCTGGATATCTTTATGTTAAAGTCATGTGAGAAGACTCCAACCCCAGTCCCGGAGTCGGTCTTCGATCCGTCTGTGTATATTCTCATCTCTTTCGAGCCTGAGTAGTCACACTGTTCTTCTGTAAGTATTATGTTGTAGTGCCTATGAAAGTGGTGTGTTTTCGGGGCTTTATCACAGGGTGATGCCATCATTGGTCGTCGTTTGATCGCATCTTCCTTTATACGTGTGTGCTTAACTCTAGAGTCTTTGTTTAGGGTTCCTGATACATGGAGCCTAAAGGCGGCTAGAGTCGCCTCCTCCCGCACGATGAGGTGCAGAGGAGGCAGTCCAAGCATTGCCTGTAGGGCGGCAGTGGGTGTAGTTCTCATACTGCCAGTGATTGCAACACATGCAAACCGCTGTAGTTTTTCGAGGTTCCTTTGGGCTGTGCTCAGGTCTGTCCTGGGCCACCAGACCAGTGAGCCGTATGTGATGATTGGTCGGATGATTGTGGTATATAACCAGTAGGTGACCTTGGGGCTAATTCCCGAGTTCCTGCCAAGCAGTCGCTTGCACTGCCACAGGGATATGCTGGCTTTTGTAATAATATAGTTGGTGTGTTTTGCCCAGTTCAGCTGTTTGTCTAAAAATTCAGAATTCAGATTCTTCAGTGTTGCTATTCTTACAGAAAATTTATTTCTCTCATTTCAAGAAAATAATTTAATTCGAGATGCTCAGAGGTCTTAAAAAAATTTCAAACTAAGTTTTGATTACTGGGTTTTTTTAAGTTTGTTTATGTTGCATCATCTGCCTAGCCTTTTCCCAAATTGGGGTCAGCCTCAAGTCTAACTGGAAGAAGGAGGAGCAATTCCCGTATTAAAAAACGCATTCTAATATCAGTTGCAATCTGTCAAAAATACCTGTAAATTCCCTACATACCCTGATACCCGTTGGTAAGACTGGTACTGGTAGAAAAATCTTCATTCTTGGCGCGAACTAGTTCGCAAAAGTTCGAGGTTATGTATAAGGTTTTTTTTTTTTTTTTCAATTGAATATGAGTTACCTGTTCCCGATTGAGAGAGAAAAGTTAGTTACTGTTAAACTCATGACACCTAATTAAAATAACGTCGTTTGATAAGGCTTTAGTGAACATTTTAGTACCCCGGGATGGAGGATGTCACTCAACTGATGAAGCCTACACTTTATCAAAAAAAAAATATCATTATCAATCACACGAAAGGCATTTTCAATTATAATTGCTAAATTATTACTTACTTACTGTAAATGTAGTTTGTTTGGTCTACGATTCGAGATAAGTGTTTGAAAATGGATTTTTCTGAATAAGAACATTTTCTATTATTCACTAATTCTTGGAAGCAAAGTAATCCTATCCAATACCATTAAACGAGCAATATTTGTATATGTATATATATATGTATATATATATATATATGTTGCAGTCAAAACTCTTAACCAGTCAAAAGTACTATTGACTAGCAAAATCAGTCAAAAGTACTTTTGACTGAACAGGTTGGTCAAAAGTGGTTTTGACTGAAAATTATTGGTTATTAGTACTTTTGACTGCAAATTTGCGGTTAAAAGTACTTTTGACTAACGCTCTTCGTCAAAAGTAGTTTTAACTGCAAATAAAGCATCACTCAAAAGCACATAAACTCGTTAGATGTGAATAAAAAAGGTATTTATTAAATGTGAAATCGTTTATTACGAAAAATTTGGCATTACAATCAATACAAAGAAAACATACACTTAAAAATTGTCATTCAAATAGGTAATCAGAAAATTCACAGGTTATAATAACACAGTACTTGTATTACGTTAATCGCTTTTCTTAAATAATTTTTAACTTTAATTGAAATTTAAAAAAATCAAAACATAATTCGTGATTGTATAATGAGAACCTTGTAAATTATATATGTTTTACTTATTACACATTATTTATGCATCGTAAGCAACATACGTGTTTTTTTTTAAATAACTTTATAAGGCTATCAGTCTACAATGACGAATTATTTGTTCATGCAACTCAAACTATTATGGCACTTTGAATTACACAGCCTATCCTTTTTTCTTGCATAAACATTTATTGTTTTTACAGCCCGTAGAACATACACATCGTGCATAAACTTCTCCTGTTCCGATAGCAGCGTTTCGTAGTCACTCATTTTTGTTCTAATATCAGCACGTTCTCCACTAATAATGAGTAATATAAAAGTTTATATGTGCGTTTGTCGTTATTTTTATCGACCACCTCAACTTTTTAAGAGTTTTGACTGATACAACCAGTCAAAACCACTTTTGACAGAATCACTTAGCCAAAAGTACTTTTAACTGTTATTTTAGTCAAAAGTATTATTGACTAAAGCATACGGTCAAAAGTACTTTTGACTGATTTTGCTTGTCAATAGTACTTTTGACTGGTTAAGAGTTTTGACTGCAACATATATATATATATATGTATTTGTAATCGGCTTCTCGAAAACGGCTCTAACGATTTCGATTAAAGTTGCACAATAGGGGTTTACGCGGGCGAATAATCGATCTAGCTAGGTCTCATGTCTGGGAAAATTCGTTTTCGTCGTATTTTCACCCGAGCAGAGCTCGGTCACCCAAAGTTTAGAACAATATGGCTACCTTAGAAGAATGACATGGCATCATGGAAATAGTAAGTACCTATGTACTATCATGGCAGCATGGAATTAGTATGTACTATACATGGAATTAGTATGTACTATACATGGAATTAGTATGAACTCCTATACTATTAAATGAGCATTCTCTATTTTCACCCGAGCAGAGCTCGGTCAACCAAGTAGGTACTAAAGGTAAAAACTTCCATGTATATTTTTTTACTTTTAATATTTATTTTACAAAAATTGTTAAAATACTTTTAAATGAAACGTACTCGCGTGATAGCATTGCATGATAATTATGTGACGTTAAAACTATACCAGTCGATCCATTCTGTAAACATCTCACCGTGAAGAGTGAGGTGAAGTGAGCATGAAGTGAGCTGTCCATAGTGTCAATCCCTAGCTTTAGGTGCAATGACAGCTCACATCAAGCTCACTTCACCCAAGTTATCACGGTGAGATGTTTACAGAATAGCACGGCAGTTATGTTTGGGAACATTCGTTAACAAAACATTGTAGAAAAACTATTTTTTTTTTGTTTTATGCGATATCTTGAAGTCTGTTCAGTCTTCAGTCTGTACTTGAAGTATTTTTGTCGATGAATAAAATAAAGAAATTAAGCACCAAATAACAAAACAACACAAACATAATAATGTCACAAATAAATTACTTTAAACAATGATCCTCTGAATTTCCCTGTTTTTTTCCCGAAACGAGGGTTGATAAACTAAGTTGAAAATAATTATTTCCACACAATTAAACGGGAAATAACTACAGACGGTATTTCACGACAAATCTTAAAAAAAGTTCGACAACTTCTAAAGGATTCCTTTTATAGTAAATCAGAAGATTTTGCGCTCATTGTTAAAAAAAAAACTCCGGAAACGCGTGGCTAGGGGACTAATTGTAAGAAAACGGTCCACGTGAGCAACGTTTATTTTCGTCACGTTGATATTAATTTTCCCTCACATTTTATGACCCGTGACAATGCTTCATCTTTCTGACCGACTCCTTTGACAATTCAAAAGTACCTTTAAGTAAATGGTTTAATTTAAATAAATGCGAATGCGAATGTGATTTTTGCGGTTGAGTTTATGTAGGTAAGTAATATATGATACAATTACAAAATCTCTAATATTTACAAAATATAACAACTGAATCTATAATTTTATTTGATTATAATGATCAGTTAATGTAATAAACGATTCATAAAACAAAAAAATAAATAAAATATAAGCATAACATACATCGAATATAAAATCGTTAGATATACCACTCAAAAGACGTAAAACCTATTTAGTCTAATATGATAACAACGCCTAGTTAAAAACACAAAGCAAAATTGCATATATATATACTTTATAACTTAGTCTAGGTGCCCCCGCACCCGTTGCCTGCTGACCTCCACCTGGGAGAAGGAGTCGCAGATGACTGTCGAACTGACGTCTTCTTCGACCCCTCCTCCGCCTTAGGAGCGGTGCCGCGTCGGGATCGTCCTCCCGCACGCGCTCCGCCGCCTCCTTCTGGGACATGACGTGCTCGCAGAAGGAGGCGACTGCCGCCCAGGACCCCTCGTCCCTCAGCATGGCGTTAACCACGCCGGGGTGCGAGAGGTCCAGTCCGATCGCCGCGACTGTGTTCTAACCTAACCTAACCCAAATGATTCACCAACAATTGAGGGGATCTGGCGCTCGGCGGCCGGTCCCGCCTTAGACTTCTAACCTAACATATCCGAGTCGGATTGCTCTGAATCAGGATGTTAACCATAATGATGGTATCAGTATATATTTTAAACAATAGACCTAATGATTTTCGATTAAATAAACTTTATATCTAATAACGTAATAAGTTTGGAGTAGGTATATAAATGTTGTATGTAAAGAAATTATATCAACAGTTGGTATATCTCACGTTTATTACATCTTGTGAACGTTGTTGAAATGAAAATATACCAAATAACTTTATATGATATGAGACGCCGCTCGATCCAGAGACCGCGCTTGTTTGAATTGAGAGCCCTTCCTTTCAATTTTGTTTTTAGCATTGAAAATGCTTTTTCGATCGCTTCAGTAGAGTACCCGTTTTGAAGAAAAGTGCGTCCTCAATGATTAAATGAACATCAAAAGATGCATTACTAAAAGAGCTATAATACAGCAACGAAAATAATTGTAAAATGTTTTTTTTTATTTTTTTTATTAAAAAGAAACACCAATTTTTGACCGTTTCTTTAGGCACTTTTTTCTTATTATTTATTTATTTAAACTTCTCGCACACAATAAGGTACAAAGGCGGGCTTAATGCCTTAGACATTCTCTACCAATCAACCAAGGGTGGTGAAGTGATAAGATGGCAGGAGCTCCGATTTAGAGGAGATAATAATAATAAAAAAATATTAAAAGACAACAATGAATTATAAATAAAATAGGTACACAAGTATATATATAGTTATAAACTTATGATACACGTACATACAAATACATATTTACTATAATATATACCCACATTAACACACATACATACATTTTTACATTATTCGTGTTCTTATTATTCTTAACATGCTTGATTGCATTCTCGCTTTTTTAACTCCTCTGATTTTAAGTGCCTTAATGAAATAAAGTCATTTTCAATGCGCCGTAAGCTCATGGAACGATGAGTTCTATGGAATTTTTACAAACTTTGTGAAACACCAGGAAGTTTTGAATTAAGAAAATGGTATTTTGTTAGACTCGAACAGGAAGTCAGGAAAGTAACTTGACTTGCCGGAGTCCATGTTAAGGATTTCTCATGTGTTAAGTTACGGTAAACCAAAAATAAGGTAGGTACTTACAGTCAGCGACAAAAGTCTATTAACTGTACCTCGCCTTCAGCCGTTTAAAGCTTTGTGCAGACTAGCGCGACGCGACAGCGCAACGCGACACCGGTTATTGTTATACTGTCAAGTTTCTTAGAAATTGTATTGTTCGAGTCGCGTCGCGCCGTCGCGTCGCGCTGGTCTGAACGAGCCTTAAATCGAAATTATTGAGCTAAATATTTCATTCAAATCTGAACAAAAGTAAATTTAAATGAAACGGCCAAAAACAAAAAAAAAGAAACTGCTGAAATACACTGTTTATGTTTTTCTCTTTTTGTTCTCACATTTCTCCTTTCGCAGGTCTGCTGGAAGAAATTATGTGACATCTACCAACCCGCACTGGGCCGGCGTAGTAGATAGGAGCCTAGCACAGGACTTTCTGCTTTTATTTTAATTTTTACTATTATTGTTTTTACTACTATTTTATTTTTATTGTTTTTTTTTTTTCTATTTATGTTTCAATGTGTGTTTTTAGTTTAATTTGAGGTCTCCTGTGCTTGTCTCAATAAATACTTTTTCTTTCTTTCTGTCTTTCTATTACGGCCCACAACCTCTCACCGACAGAAGGCCTGTGTCCCAGCCGTTAGGCTGATTAAATGGCGGCCAGTGCTTTTCTAGGAAACCGTAGCTTTACCGTAAGAACCTACAATAATACTTAATGTGTTTATACATCGATAGGTACTCGTTCGTGTTTCTGAGAAACTGTCGTGAAACTGAACTAACTGGGCTGCAAGGTTCGGTTGGCAGAATTATTCAGCCGTCACTGCTCCCTGAATCGTACTGTGTGATTCGAACCTCGATAAAGACCGTCACGGACATAATAAAAAATATTTATCATGGCATGATTAAATTACTGGATTTGACTACGGTTTATTTTCTATTTCGATTTTATATAATTTACCGAGTATTTAGATAACATTACATTACGCCTATTTTCCCAAGGGATAGGCAGAGGTTTACCTATACTGCCCTGCTAAGCCGAAAGGCGGTATCTCAATCGGAGTAAGTTTTGAGAAAATGACTTTTTGTCAATTGTAATTTAAGGAAACATAAGGATATAAAGAACTTCTGAGTGGTTTTTTTTATGTTTTAAGATAGATAGCGGTATGTGGCTTATACCATTAGATGCGAAATTATTATAGCTATTGAATGGTATAAAAAAAAACTAAAAGGGCGTATCTCAGAGATACCGCCTTTTGGCTTAGCAGGACAGTATAGTACACCCACATTTCGCCAGAAGGGGTGAGACTATTGCCATCAACTGGGCACAAATCCAGACTCCGGGCTGGTATTGAGAAATTCCAGATGGAAAAACCCAATAACACTTCGCCCGACCCGGGAATCGAACCCAGGACCTCATGCGTGGAAACCTCCCCGAGTGCCTGGGGGCTGGAGTTCCCTTATGGATGCGTCCGGGGGGAAGGCCAGTCTCCAGGACGGTGCACCCTGGGGTGCGGGCAATGACTCCCCTTTAGGTACTGCGTGCCTAAGGGGTCTCGTTGTCCGTATGCCAATATCCTGTCGGCGGAGGGATATTTACGACGGCGCGTAAGAATATGACTTGGTTATCACATTATGTTATTGCTTTCAAACGTACTGATGCAGATCAGACGCTGCTAAGTAAAACCACCAACCGCCTTCTTAAAAAAATCCACTGTTAAGGAGCCTTATCACAGTCAGGAAACATCCCAGTAGGTAGTTTACTAAAAATCTTAATATTTTTAATAAAAATGTTTATTTCAGTATTGCCCTCAGCCACTGCCTGCGGAACCCATGCCAAAAGGCACAGAGTTTTTCGTAGTAAAAAAGTAAAGGCCTGGACTTTTGTTATCGGATTCAATACCCATGTAGGATATCTCGTTCTTGGAGCAGAGACCATCGCCAAACATGGACCAGTTTCCACATCTTCGGGCTGTAACGAAAAAGTATGTAAAAAATTTGTTGCATAGGACTCATTATCAAAATCAGCAATGAAAGTCTCCACAAGTGAAGATTTACACACGTCCATCGCACCTTGGATTGTCTCCTTACCAACCTTTTAAAAGTATATACGTATAATTAACTCCCCCCGAAATTAGGGAAGATGATACTCAGCAAATGTTTGTGGCGGCATCTACATCGCTAGATGCGAACTACGCATCACACTGAATCCTGCATCGCGCAAGCAGTTATTATTTATTTAATTATTTATTGGATCTCCAACAGAGGCTACACAATTTCATGCAAGTTTACAATCTAAGAATAGGGACAAATACAGTGTGCGCTTTCAATTATAGGAGACCACATCATTCTCTTATAATCTAGGTGAGTTATCTAGGTAGGGTAGGTAGATAGGTAATCAGTTGCACAGATTCCGTGTGAGTAGCAACAGCATCCTAACTTTGATAGCGAACAGGTTTAACTGTCCGTTCTTCAAACATTTGATGCGTTTATGTGTGAACTAACATAGTTTTAAGCACTATTTTACTAACAAAATGGATCTTGTTGTCTGAAAGATAAAATAATAAAATAAATACTCATTCTGAAAAAAAAAACATTTACCGGGAAAATGTTTTGGCGATGCGACAGATTCTGCAAATAGCTCCCAAGCTCTGCTGTGGTCGCAAATGGAGATATAGCATCCTGGTTGTGATATACCTCCATTGGGATAAAAGTCTTTATGACCTGGGAAACAAAAATGTGGATCAATAGTTAATAGGTTTACTATAAATAAAAGATTATACATTTTTGACTAAAATAAAAACAAAATCGCTTTTCGTCTGATGTATTTGATAGTATGATATTTTAGTTCGAGCTCAGATTTGATGCAAGTGATGAAAAGTAATTTTGTTTTTCACTTTTTCGAGCAATTTTCGAGAAGTCACACAGAATTTGAACACAGTAGTTGGTTGCAACAACTGCATAACAATTGGTCAATTGATTGGTTTCGTTCTGAGTCCGGATTCTATGATTTTTAAAACAGAGACAACCGTCCTCATTTTAGGCTCTTCAGACACAATTCAAAAGACGCTTACACCATATTAACGCCCTTCACAAAACTTTTACAGGCCGAGAAGTGGCTCCTGATAAGAAGTGGAGGACTATTGTAAATGCCATCTCAGGACTTCAGTAAACACCACTAATACTTCTTTAGAACAATGGCCTGCGCTCGTAATACCTTCGTCAATAAAGACTGCTGGCTGATTGTACAGCTTGTCAAAAAAGAGTTTGGAAAACATGAGGGCGCCACCATCGACTTAGGTCACTTCGAATGGGTAATAATTTGTTAAAATAAATTTGTAACAAAAAACGCTGCTTGTGGGTCACTCAAATCAAAACTAGCACTTGTCGCCAAAGTAAATGTCTTGTCTCAATAAATACTTTTTCTTTCTTTCTTTCTTTCTAAGTAGTGCCATCATCATTGGTCTGTATTAAGGCGGATGCATAGATGATCTCACTGCCATTTTGTCGCTAGATGGCGACACATCCACAATTTCGAACATTTTCAATTTTTACACCTAACATAGAAATTTTTAATAAACAACTTTATTATAAGCGGAACCTAGGGCATTAACTTGATTTTTTTAGATCATCACTGTGCTTGTTAACTGGTATCATACAAAGATTAGAACAGTTTAATGATTTAGCCGCATGAATTTACTCTTTACACACACATGCAAAGTAAATAGTAGTAACTTCCGACTCCACTAGATGTCGTTTTATTAAAACATGGTTGGAAATTAAAATGTCCAGATGGCGTTAATTTAAAGAAAGAGGACCAAATTATTTATAAGATGAATATCCTTACATTATAGCAAAAACTGAAAACAAATATTAATTTACTAATTAAGCATACTTTAAATTACTAGAGGATTGTTATGTTCCAATCTATTTCTTAATAATATAATTACTTATTGGGATATGCATACTTTTGTTTCTAGGCTCGATATCAGATAGGTACCTTTTCACCATAACAAATTATTCAGATAAATTATTTTGGGTAATAAAGGTACGAGTATATTGTACCTATATAGGTTGTTGTAATGTGACTGAACCTAAATAGTACCTAACGTGTAAATAAATTGTGACCTGTACTAAATAAATAAAAGATTATGTATTCAATTGTAAAGCGTTTTATTGTATCTTACTATAAATTAATAATATTTATCTATGGTTAATATTTTCATACAAATATCGTTTTATTTACTCTCACTGCATTTACCTAAATATTTTTTGGTTGGATTCGAACCGTCGACTCGTAGGTACCACCACACAAAGATAACATAAGTACTTTTTTCAATATTTTGATATTACAATAATTATGATTCTGAATTTAGTATTAGAATGAATTATGTACGTAGAATTATTACGTACGTAATTACAAGTCAAGATTTTTTAAATTTAGTTTCCAATTTATGTGATTTCGGAAAAATTACAATTTCTACATGGTGTACTTTCGGCTGCAACACGTTTTTATGGCCTTTTTATGAGTAGGTAGGAGCTTACGTAGTTATCATTTTGAAATCATCTTAATTTACAAACCCGTAAATTTGACTACATAATACACCATTTGAAATAAGATTAGACATTTAAACAAAACTTTTTTACAGTCCGTTCAACCGATTCTGACTTCTGTACCGTAGGAATAAGGATGGCCTCAAAAGCAAAACAGTGGTGACAAAACCAACTGCTTACTGCAGCTGCCGTGTCATGCCATCAACGCAATAGAAGTCAAAATCGGTTAAACGAACAGTAAAAAAGGTTTAGTTAAATGTCTAATCTTATTTCAAATGGAGTATAGGTACGCTTGGGTAGATATATTGGAAGTATTGGAACTAACCTAGGTAGGTACCTACTTACTTTTAATTTACTTACCAAACTAATTCCGTAAGTACCTACCTATCTCCGAGAATCTTCTCTAATAAAATTGTGTTCAATAAGTATAATAGGTATGTACCACAGATGAATAAATACGCATAACTGGTGAAATACGGGTGTACTATAGGTAGGTACACATCAAGCTATACATTTCCAGTTTATACAGACCTCGCATTGTACGGAAATCCTATACAATGCGAGATCAGCATAAACTGGAAATGTAAAGCTTGATGTCATGTGTAGCCGTATGTACCTACACCTCTGCCTAATCCTTTGGGATGACAGGCGTGATGTTTAAGAAATACTCTGATGTTTAAGAAATGCTCGATGATAACTTCTAATGATAATGAGTGATCCAATTAATGTAAGTAGGTGCGCCCCGCGGTTTCACCCGCATAAGTCTCGATCCCGTATATATATCCTATGTCCTAGTCTAGCTCATGGTCTACCCATGCGCCAAATTTCATCCAAATCCATTCAGCCGTTTTATCGTGAAGGCGTAACAAACAAGTTCACTTTCAAATCATATTTATAATATTAGTTAGGATAGTAGGTAACTACTAACAAACAGCCTCGTTGGTCTAGTGGTTACAAGTAGGTACCTACAACTGCGCGTGAGGTCTTGAATGTAGGGAACGCGCTGCGAACAGTACAGTGAAGCATGCCAAAACTACACCGCCGCTCTGTGCATCATACATAATGTGTTTGACTCAGGTGTGCCAGCTAGATAGAAACATAATGTCAAAATCCGCGAATAATATAGGTACCTGGTACCTAGGTGGCAGTGGCGACTCGAGTGCGGCGCGGCCGCTACAAAAGGTCCTTTGACCACGCCGCCGCGTGCCGCCAAAACCATTAGTAAGTCAGTGCAATGTAATTCTTAAGTAATGGCGATAAGGTATAAATTAGAATGATTGACATTTGCGAGGAGTTTTTTAGTTGGAAATAGAGAAATGATATTTTTTTTGTAAAGGAAGTCAATCATCCTGATTTATACCTTAAAACAATGAGAAAAGAGTCACATTGCAATGACTTACTATTTTGCTTATGATTTTATTTCACTTTGGAATAGTCTGTCAGTCTGCCTAGCCCTTTCCCAATTGTGTTGGGGTCGGTGTCCTGCAGCTGAATACCAGTATTATACATGAAGTGACTGCCTATCTGACCTCTACAACCCAGTAACTGGGTAATACGATAGGTACCCCTTGGTAAGACTGGTGGTCACTTTCGGGCTTCTGACGACCCGTAACGACTGTCAAAGATCCACGAATACTAAGAAATATGCTCCTTTGTTGATGCCGCTCTGTAAAGCTTCGTGCAGACCAGCGCGACGCGACAGCGCGACGCGACACCAGCTATTGTTATACCGTCAAGTTTTCTTAGAAATTGTATTGTTCGAGTCGCGTCGCGGCGTCGCGTCGCTCTGATCTGCACGAAGCTTTAAGCTTATTATTCCATTTTCAGTGGCGTAACATAAAGCTTCGTGCAGACCAGCGCGACGCGACGCCGCGACGCGACTCGAACAATACAATTTCTAAGAAAACTTGACGGTATAACAATAGCTGGTGTCGCGTCGCGCTGTCGCGTCGCGCTGGTCTGCACGAAGCTTTATTCGGGTTTCGCATCACGTGACGCGAATTATCTGTGTCGCGGCGCTACAGGTCGCCCCTGTGTGAAGTGTCGCGCGCGTTTTCATAGAAATTGTTCTACGGATAAAATATCGCAATATCGCGTAGCGCGACAAGTCGCGCTGGTCTGCACAAGCCTTTACTCACTAAAAATCATTAGAAGAATTGTCATAATGTCTTTTCAATGTTGCTTGCACTTTTTTCCGCGATTTTCGCGGCCCTGAATACATATGTCGTATATAGGCAAGTTTATTAGTCGGATTCATCTTAGGCAGAGTTGCAATTCAATCTGTAATCAAAAAGAATAATTAAACACAACAGCAAAAGTATCGTAATTATGAAATGCTTCAAGAAATTTGTATTAGTCAGTAATAACACCACCATTTGTCACCATCAATCAAGCTGTCAAGCTGTGTGTGTGTGTGAAAATTTGCAAAACAACTGACAGAACATGAGAAACAGACCAAATAGAGATGTCAATCTGAGATCGATTGAGCAAAGAATCGATTTTTTGGAACAAATAAAAACGTTTTTTCAAATCGATATCTAGTACTGAATCCATACAGGGAATCGATATTTCACCCTAGAACATCAGTTTTTTGTTTGTTTGAATTGTTAAGAATTGTGGTGGCGGGAAAATTACGAAGCATATCCAGTGCAAATCCTTTTGCGTAAAAATACGGATTTTTTCCAGATATGAGACTAGTTAAATTCTTTTCGCTCATCGATCGTTTTTTCGCCCTCGTAAACGTGTACGTTACCCTAGCAGGAATCGTTTTTCGGTTTTTTTTTCAAAACGACAAGGGGCACCAATTTTTTATGTAGGGGCACATTTACAGCAGATTAGGCACCAACTATACGTTCCACTCACTCATATAACTATAGGAGACACTTTCTTGCTAGGGTAACGTACACCCCGTAAACCCCTACATTGCGAATTTCATCGAAAACGAATGATTGATTTTTGGAAAATCATTTCTTTATTTGTGAATCGATTTTTCATATTTCCTTTCGAATCAAATCAGTAACGGATCTTTTTCAGAGAGTTTTTTTTTGGTTCCTTTCGTTCCTCTGGGACAGGCAAAGTGAGTTTTTAGAGAGAATAATAATTGACGTCCCTATTAGGGTGAAATATTTGAAATTTAGAGTAGGTAGGTATGTGATGTGATGACAATCAACGAGTGTTGCTAACGTTTGATTTTGTATTTCCTCTTCTAAATCTTACACTATTTTAAGTTTTAAGGGTAATTACTATTATAATATAACTCTGTATCACCTTCAAGCAGAAAAGCATCCTTTGGACATAAAAATAACACTTACCGTCAATAAAACACAAAAACACTTCACTTTTAAATAAAAACTCATTACTTAGCTGTTCAGACGAGCGAAATTGGAACTACAGCTACCATTTTGAGAACGTCATTTCGCTGACAGTTAAAAACCCCGAAACCATAAATGAATGATGTATGTACCTATATCATTCATCGTTTTAAATATCAGAACATCCTACAACTTACTACTAAAATACTGCCCTATGTTTTATTTCCCCTTTTTCTTGGTAAACTTCTTAGATGGCAAGACCAATTTATCTAGACGCACTTTGACGTGTGCTAATAATACTAAAATGTGCAATTGTTATGAAAAATCAATGTGGTTTGTCTGTGTATTCACTTATCTTGATGGTTTCACATAAATTAAATATGATTCAATCAATAGATGTAAGTAGTACCTACGTGTCACCATTGCGTAGGTAGGTAATTAGAAAAAAAATAGGTAAATTTGCCTACGCTGATCGCCTGATTTAGGTATACCCTAAGTTTACATGAACTTCTATTCTCTGGTTTTATTCAAACCAAACCAATGAATTAGTACGTAACCGTGTCAGAAAATGTATTATCAGTACCTACTTACATACAGTAGAAAGATTTTTAAATCTTTAGGTACTTTATATTTAAAGTAGATATTACAATAATTACATTAGTATTGTATCTGTGTGAACCAAATGCAGATCGCAGATATTTTTTTTCACTTTCTAGCATTCTTTCTCATTCCCTAATAAAAAACATTTTATCAATCATAAAATGTAAAACCCGCGGGCAAACCCGCGCGCCGGCGCTAACTTTCTAGAAACACAATTTTGGAAACGATTAGCAAGTTGTCAAGACAATCACGCATGTACTGACTGGAGAAATTTGGCAACAACGCGGGGTGCGTCTTGAATGGCAACGTCGCCCGTTGCATCGCCGCGTCATTCGACGTGTAACCTTCGTTACGTTCGAATTTTCGAACCAGCGCCATCTATTATAAATGTTTACCGAACGAAAACTCGTAACACAATGTAAATAACTCTTTCTCCGTGGTTCTTTAAATTTCTGTTAGATGGCGCGATTCAGGTCACTCACACATGTAAAGATTTTTCGTTTTTTATTGGGTCTAATTCTCCTAGAAATACAGTTTTTTTTATAAAATTTTGGCGTTAGGCGAACATAATACATTATAAAGTCTCATTATACTTGCTTTTATTCTGCAGAAACCGTTTATTTACGGAGATTAGAACGCCTGAAAAATGTATGGCGAGGCCTGTCTATACATCCACCTTAAGTAAAATATTTAATTCCAAATGTCACCGCGTCAGACTCTTTTCTGTCGACCTGTACGTAATGATTTGTATGCGGTTTAATCAACCGATATTTCACTTACTTTATGAGTATTAATAGCACCAGCCTCCAAATTAGTGTTATACACTAATTTGGAGGCCTATGTCCAACAATAGAAGTCTTTCGGCTAAAATGACGGTATAGTTTATATATTGGCATGTACTAGCTGACATATGGCAAATAATTTAATTTAATGTTTAGTGTTGCGTAATGTAAATTATTTTGCATACTATTGTATAGAATCAAGTTTTTTTAATTCAAAAGACTGCTTTGCTGCTGGGGAGTTTGTTGTGCTACTTCTTCTTGCCAGCATTAGGAAGTTGAATAAATTAATTTTTATTTTTATTTTGATGATGATGATTGCTCTACGTAGTTACAACAATCAGAATCAACAGCTTAATGTGCTTTTTAACACAAACGGTTCTGTAGACCATGTCATAAAAGACAAAACATCTACAATAGCGAACGCATCCCTAAAAGGGTCTATAAAGATCTATCTCTTTAAAATAATATTACAATAACAATTGTCGTTTACCTACAGGCTCTTTAAGACCCAAAAAGCCTCCATTGCTATGTATAACGTCAACGTATTCCGCATCAGTCTTATCGAGTCTTCCGCTGGCGTTGACGTTGCTGAAGCAAGGTCCTGCTGGGTCCAAAGCGGTGATGCGGCCAATAAGCTTGCCAGTGAGTTCATGGACCTTCTTTCCTGCTACTCCTGCAATATGGGACCCAAGGCTGTGCCCTACAATGTAGATCTTGGATGGATCTTGGCCACCTGGAAAAGTATTACATCAGACTTTTAAAACTTAAGTGAATTTAAGTATGTGCGGTCTGTTCAAAAAGTTTCTAATGGAAGTATCAACAAACCCGGTTCAGGTTGAATTCTTTCGCAATCACTCACTAAGGGGACATTCACCTTTATTAAGAAGGTTTTAACTTCAGGTCTCAGCACTTTATCGTATAATTATTTTTTGAATACCATTAATAAATTGTACGTTATTAAAAACCCATCGACGAAAATTCAGTTACCTCAGTTGACAAATGGTAAAAAAAAATTTTTTTTTTTCATTTTCTGGTTTATGTTTTGAAATAATTAAATCGAACTACTCCACTAACCCTAGGTTCTTACATATTCTGATCCATGTGTTAAAATTTTCATCAGATACTATTTAAAAAGACTATACCTACCTACAATGATTTACCAAATAGTTTTCAAGACTTACCGCTGACAATGTTTAAAAAAATACTTTTCAAACTGTTACTATTTAAAAGATATTATTCCATTAAGGACTATTTAGAAGACAAATCAATAGAAGCTGTAATTTGTCAGTTAGATTAATTGACATCGCTGATTGTAAATACATTTGCACGCCATGTATGGCAGGATATGCTGAAACAAATTTACTGTAATACCTTATGTACCATATTCTAGCAAATAAATATTTTTGATTTTATTTTGATTTTTGATTACCTACTTGAAAAATACTGTACATGATGAGGCAAAAAAAACATTATCAACAAAGCGTCATCTTCATGTTACAGATTTTATCTAACAGCACTGAATGATAATAACAATAATGACTAGCTACTCTAGGCATATGTGCTCAAACGCTAGATCAAATTTTATAATAGTTAATAGATAGCCATCTAGGCAATCTATTGAAACATTAACAATGATACGGCACCATTGCTATTTTTGTAATATTACTGGACTATGTTCTCAGTCTTATGTAGGCCTGAACTTCTAGGAAAGTTGTCATTGTATATTCTAGTTGATGGAACTGCTTTATCGAATGGTATAAAAAAAATGACGAGGCAGACTCACCTTTAATAACATCAGCCAAAAACATTCCGAGCAGTTCTCCCATGAACCTCACGTTAGTTGAGGATCGGAAGTACTCCAAATTGATAACCTTCCTCCCGTCCAGGGCAAACACCTTCAACTCTGGTTTCTTCAGAAGTTCTGGAGCTATGGCGTTGACCATCCAGCCTTCGGAACTCTCCATGAAACCATGGACAAGTATGACTATAGTTTGGGCACGAGCCATCAACCGGTTAATCCTGTTCGTCGCTGTCAAGTTGTACTTGACATTCCTGTTCTTGGTGATCAGGTCTATGTTTAATACTTCTTGGAAGTTGGATTTGTTCTTTTCTTGCATTTGCTCGTATGTTATGCCGAATAAGCTTTTGAAAGCCTCACCTGGAATAATTTGGTTACTTTCAGAACGATGCTCCTAAAAACTTTTCGTCGATTTCAAGTAGAAGCGCAAGGGAAGATCCACCATGCTCCTGATGTACCCTCGCTTCGATAATTAGTAATACAATTATTTAAAATCGTTACTTCAGTAATTTCATCAAATTATACACAACCTTAGTTTTTGTTTACCCTAAACCTCATAAGGGGTCATTGTACTCATTATTATGAACAACTTTCACTATGGGACCTACGTTCCCGTTGTTCCCTTCATTTCGACGAGATAGATATACGAACATAAATGTAGGGAACAGCTGATTTTTTTTCGCGATTTCAGCGTTGGTCCCATAGTGAAAGTTGTTCATAATAATGAGTACAATGACCCCTTAAGAGGTTTAGGGTAAACAAAAACTAAAGTTGTAAAATATAATATCTGTATATTTTATGTTGTTTGTTGTCAGTTCAATGCTAATTTGCTTAAGACTATTAATTTTAAAATCTCAATATTTAACTTATTTTTTTGTCATTTTTCTTTTATTTTTTCTTGGTTTTTTTTTATAGTATAGTGCTTGTGGCACATTATTTTACGTTTATGGGGCATGCGGTGCTAACCTGCTTACAAGAAATTGTTACAGTAACCCTAGTTATATGTAAAACGTTATTTTATAATTTTGCCCGTGTAAACAACTGTAGGTTGGAATGGCCAATAAAGAAAATTAAATAAAAAAATTAAATTCTTGTGTGGCGGCATCTACACCGCCACATGCGAACTACGCATCAAAGACTTGACGTCACACAACATCCTGACGTCACTCAAATCCTGCATCGCGCAATTAGAGTTTACCGCGCGGTGGACATATATACAAGCTCACGACTTCAACCTCTGGGCAATTGCCCGCCAGACATGACACCCGTCTGGTCGGAGGATCCTCCCTTTTCTATGGGGGATGAGTGAACTTTACACCCTGTTCCTCATACCCCTAAACTTGTATTTTCATCCTACACGTTGATTCCCCTATGGTTTTCGAAACCAATATTTGTATTCTACCGATACTGAAATTATTTGTTGGTCCCGAGAGAACGGCAAGGAACTTAACCTCTTGTTTCCAACAATAAAATAGTAACAACGCACTTAAAACTTCTTTGGAATGGTTACATCAAGTTCATAATAATAACTGGGAAACTTCCAATCCTGGGGGCACAAGGCAATATTTACTCCTACCGTTCCTTACAATTCATTTCTACTAGTTATAGGACCAAAGTTTCAAATTGGACCACAGATACGATTTGGGAATTAAAGAAAAACATTAACTACTTTTCTGCCTACATGGTCCAGCTCGTCTTGAATCGAATTTAACTTTCGTGGATATCGAAAAACTTTGTTTTATGAATCTTATGTGCTTAAGACGCCCGCAAAATTTATTTTTTCTTACGTTTTTTGTCATTTGCAGGTGAAAATTCCCCTAACTTAACTTAGGTAAACCATGACGATTAAAAATTTCAGATTTCCAAATGTAAATCCACAATACATACCTATATTTCCATGAGCGTTGTTCCAACTCTTACATCAATTTGATCCGCAACTTGTAAAGTTTGTATCAATTTAGGCAATAAATGCAAATGGGCTACCGCAATTATTCTGCGTTACGGGTTTGTATCAATTCAGATACCTATCAATAATTATAGTTCGTCTCTTCTCTTAAATATTTATAGTACTGGGCTCCGGACACGTGGTCAGGTCTGTTTGCGAGTCAGTTAAATGAGTGTGGTAAGTGGCTTAGTGCCGCTGCCTCACGCGTACACGAAGTCAATTAGTACTGAGTCTTCAAATGTATTCATACACGAGGCCAGTCAAAGACCAGTGACTGAACTGGCAACTAAACTGGGTCGGCAAATGGCCTCGTTTCTGCAGTACAGCTTGTATCAGAAAGTCAGCAAAAAAAATATTCCGTCGTCCCATACATTTGAGTTGAATAGGTATTGAAGTTTTGTATGGGACAGTTGAAAATTTTTCGCGCTTACGATATTGGTCCCATGAAGCAAGTTGTTCAGTTTGATGGCCTGTTCTGTACCACATCCTTTTTGACCATACCTTTCTGATACATGCTGAATATATTTACCGACGTATGAAAGGCAATCATCTCAGTACATATAGGTACCTATTTGGATTTCTGTGAGACGAGTGTATGAATGTTTGTCTAATCTAGCTGCGCCCCAGGGGCGGGTCGTTACATGATTTTCGCGAAACGTAACGTAACTAGTAACTCCGAAGGCGTCACCTGTTTTGAAAACTAGTGATTTTAGTAACTAGTTATTTTTTCAAATTCTATTCGGTGATTCTAGAAGTGTTACAGTTATTTGCGAAACGAAAACAAGTTTTAAGTTTTTGGAACGAATAAGTTTTTGCAGATACATATGCAGTTACGTCATTAATACTAACACAAATAAACTTTCCTTCATAATTTATACAGGCCTGTAGTTAGGACTGTTATTTTGTAAGTAGTTACATTTTCGACGAAATTGTAACTACTTACAAAATAACGTGTTTACAATTTGACTCGAAACTAGTTATTCGGCTACATGCCCCGTAGCCAGTTATTGTAACTAGTGACGTGTAATAACACCCATACCTACTGCGCCCCACGGTTTCACTTGAATAAGATCCCATGGGAATATTGAGATAAAAAGCACCTATGTATATTAACCCAGGTCATTGTCTACCCATGTGCCAAATTTCATCCAAATCCGTTCAGCCGTTTTAGCGTAAAAACGGAACAAACAAACCAACAAATATACAAACAAAAAAAATCTATTATTCTCTCTTTAAAATATTAGTTTAGATTAATGTCATTGGTCGGTTTCCGTTTTTTGTTAAAGTTGATTGAAGGTCAAAGTAAATTAAATAAATAAATTACTTACATCGATTAGATCCAGCGGAAACCACAGGATGTATGATAGCCAAGGTGGAATCATAAAGTGAGCTCATTGAAAACTTGGCGGGATCGGTGTGAGGTATACTGGCAGCATACAGTCCCGCAAAGAAAAGATACTTCAAGATGTATATAAATTCGAGGTGTTGCGCTGAAATTATAAAACTTCTGTCACAGAAAAAATTGGGTAAAATTTTTGCAAATGACACTACAAGACACCAAATTCTTGGCAAACCCAAGGTGTCATGCATGTCAACGGGATAGGCTAGTTTTTTGCAAATAGCAATGGAAGGCACCAAAATTCATTACAAACCCAAGCTCCCATCAACTTATATGCGCACAATAATACATTGTTCCCTAAATAGTTTGATGTATCTTCATCTGCATCTCTAAATTAACTTCAAGAGTTTCTTCAACATCCTCAACATCATCGATTGTATGATCATCACCATCAAGAAAAATAACTCCTGTAAATATATGATCATTCTCGCACTTCATCACTGGCTATCATGACATTGTAGAGACCAGAGTTCTGGGAAATTCTGGAAAGGCTTAGCTAAGTGAATAGTCGTAACAATTCAGCGGTTTCTAATTAGGTACATATAAACTCTAAAAGCTTGTTGGGGGCTTATTCATAACCAGCACTTTCAACTAATCCTGCTTACCAATCAGTTTTTGTACCGCATATACGCTGTAGGCAGTTCTATCAGGTACATTTTAAGGGATCGAACACTCCCATAAACTTATTTGTTAAGACTATGATACGATAAGGGTCTGTTATAATTACTAACACAGCTATTAAGGGGATAAAACCAACTAGAAAAGAATAATGTTTTGAATAATATATATAGTACTCACAACTAATCATCTCACAGTCGCTGGCGGTTGACTATTATAAAAAAATATATTAAATTACCACGTAAGTACTACTGACATGAATGTCAACCACAAACTGTGTGTAATGAGCTAACTTTTATAGCACTAAATCGCACTTTATAGGCGTAATAAAGTTCTTGTGAGGACTATGGTTTTAAATACCGATTGCAGGCGGCTGATTGTGATGTATTTAGGTAAGATTATTTATATAGCATTCGTATTGCATCTTAATAGGCAAGTTAAATGTCATGATGATAATGTTAAATATGATGAGGGTTGACTGGTAGAAAATACCTATGGCATTAAGTCCGCCTCTGTACATTTGTGTGCTTAAAATGTTAAATAAATAAATGATCTTTTGATATTTACCATAAGATTAAAACTATTGCAGTCCACTTCTAGATTTAAGTCCCTCCCAAGTAGCGTCACTACACCTGGCGTTCTCTTCTCCCTGCTTTAAGCTGCTTGATGAATGCATCGCACCCATATTCGTAAAAGAAAAAGACAAAGTATAACTACCAACAGTTGGATGTTTTAGAGAAAATGGTGATTAAGTTTTATATTGTCAGTATTTTCTCATTTCGAATCACATTAATCTTGGCCCGACCTATGAACTGAGAACCAGAGAAAGTAATAAAAAGGTAATAGACACGAGAATAGTCCATTTGTCGATACGTCTGTAAAATCTGATAAATCTGTTGATCCTGATAAACCACCGTAATATAAATAAATGATAAATGATTTTATTTCTGTAAGTAGGTTTGGACAAACCCTTTTACACGTCAACCATGTTCTTAAGAATTAGATGAGGTCGGCGGTTCATATCTGATTACTCTGAGAAGAAAGGCCGAAACAAACACAGAGGCCACCTAAGCCTACATTGTGGAACGCAATAAAGAATTGAGTATTGAGGTCTCTTTCAAAGTCCAGACATAATCTTAGTCAGATCATGTGAAAACCAAGTAGATTGGTGTCTGAAATGGTCTTTTGAGGTATATTATAATGTCTTTTGAATAAACAAACTTGACTTTGTTTGTCCCCAAAATAAAAATGCCGATGCTGAAATTCTCACCAAAAGACAATTATCTTTTGTTTTATACGTTCTCTCAGAAAGCTGAAGTGAAACTTGAGAAAAATAAATGAGGCGCTCCCTCACCGAGAGCATTCACCTGTAATCCTAGATTCCACAGTAACGGTTAGGGCTTTGCAAGAATACTGCGCAAGTCGTCAAGTGCTAGGTAGTGTTTAGAGATGATTAAAACCAGCAGAATAGTAGTTTAATAAATCCTATACTATTAATACTATTAAACGAGCAATATTTGTATATAAATATATATTTGTAATCACGTTCTTGAAAACGGCTCTAACGATTTCGATGAAAGTTGCAATATAGGGGTTTACGGGGGCGAAAGATCTAGCTAGGTCTCAAATCTGGGAAAATTCGTTTTCTCCGTATTTTCATCCGAGCATAGCTCGGTCATCGAACGTTGAACAAGATGGCTACCTTAGAATAATGACATGGCCGCATGAAATTGGTAAGTGCAGTATCATGGCAGCATGGAATTATTATGAACTTTCCTATACTATTAAATGAGCATTCTCTAGTTTTACCAGAGCAGATCGGTCGCCCAGGTACTATAATTAAAAAGGTAGAACTTTAGAGGTATGAAGAATTAGGGGTGTAAAATTCACTCATCCTCTATAGAAAAGGGAGGATCCTCCGACCAGACGGGTGTTGTGTCTGGTGGGCTTCTGCATAACAGAAGAATTATACAGAAGTAACACGACTATGTCGCAGGTAAATGTTACATTACAAGCGAAAGCTAGCTGAGAGAGCGCCTTAAAGAATACATGACAGTAATATAATTATTTGAGCGGGTTAGGTAATGTAACCATCCATTCAGTGGTGGATTCAGGATTGTCGTTTGGGGGGCTTGACCCCGCTGAAGGTAGGTTTTAGCAAAGTAAACACTAAAAAAGCGCACAATGTTTTAATTTGCTTAACACAAGACGAGCCTTCTCGGATTACTTTTCGCAAATTCCTCAATGACTTCCTTAGGTTGTAGACTACCAGAGATATCTCAGTGAATATACATGGCGGCCAAACCGGGTAACGTGAGTGGGACAATAAGTGGCGCGCGGATTCAAAATTCGTTGCGTAGGTAAACAAAACATAAAACTTGAAAACATAATACTTATTAAGTTAAGGATAATATATTCATGACAATTGGAGCCGTTTTTTCATGTTATTAGGATGTATGTTGATTTGAAAGAGCACGGCAGTTGAGAGTATGTCATGCTCACTTAAATGTCTCGCTGATGGTGGCGAGTGTGTTGGATCATTCGGTTCCCTACAAAATGGTTGAGCTGGATGGTGCTGATCCACGCGTCATGTTCGTGAACGGGCGCCGTCAGTTGTGACTGGTCATCTCTTATCTGCCAGGGCTTATTTTTAATCTTATATTTTGAATTGTTTTGATTATTTTTTGTACATTGTTCTGACATATAGAAGCAACAAGAATAATGTACCCAGGATTTTGTAAATTTCTATAATTTAAAAGAGTGTCCTTGGAGTTTCTTGCCCGTTCTTCTCCATGAAGATCTACGTTTTGGAACTGGGCAACTAGCTTCAACTTTCTGACTAACTGACCGACTATTTGACAATTCAAAAGTGCCTGTAAATGGTTTAATTGAAATAAATGCTTTGAGTTTGAGTTTCCTTGTTAAAAAGTTTAATTAGAATAATATCAAGCTCAGTTTAAGATTGTCACGGAGGAACTCAGATGCTTTTGGGTGGGCTTGAGAACCCCCCCCCCCCACCTCTGTATCCGCTACTGCATCCATTGAAGAAGTGTCTTCCGTACAAAAAGACATATTTTCTTTTTGTGAAATTTTTCATTTTTCAAATATGTTTATATCACAACAGTACAATGAACAAAAATCCACTTAACCTAAGCCACATTAACTCACTATAATTAAGTTCACTTTATGAGGCTAGTGATGTACACCTTTCAAAGCTTTAAGGGATATTTTTATAACTGTTAACAACTTAAACATAACACACAATAATCATGGGTACATGATGACAGTTACGCAAATTATTTAGTTAGTTATAATTTACTGATTGCATGTAGGTATGACAAGAAAAAATAATAATTTTAAGTAAATTTGCTGATCACACGGTGTACCGTATGTAAATACTAGCAACCGTGCGACCAGTCAATGATCAGCGGACAGATCTTTTTCTGAAAAGGTAGGCTTTTTCTGAAGGCTCGTCCTAAGTATATTGCAGGTGTCTGTAGCGGGTGGTTACCAATTTCTTTTATGTAGGTTACCGTCCACACAATATTTTGTCACAGAGCAGGTCAATGTTAGAGGAAAAAATTGTTTCAAGCGATTTTGAACCATGTTTGGAGCAACTATTCGTGCTCGACTATTCCAGCTCGTGGCTAAGTAGTAACAGCCGCACGGGGCGATCCATCAGGTTAAGCTACGCTTGACGGGGTTGATCCGTGGATGGGTGACCATCTTAACATAACCAGAGTCCTCCGAGCATCGGAAACCACGTTAAGCCGTTGGTCCTGGCTGTCATTCGTGAATCTTTAACAGTCGTTACGGGTCGTCAGAAGCCCGAAAGTCTGACAACAGTCTTACCAAGGGGTATCGTCTTACCCAGTTAGGTATCGGTTGTGGAGGTCAGATAGGCAGTCGCGCCATGCAAAATACTGGTATTCAGCTGCATCCGGTTAGACTGGAAGCCGACCACAACATAGTTGGGAAATGGCTAGGCAGATTTTGGTACAACTATTACTATCAACTTGACTTGCCCTGCAAGTGGCTATGGTATGTATGCACAGAGACTGTTAGGCCTTTCGATCTGTTTGCCAACAATATGAGGTAATATCCAATGCGGTTCCCGTTAAGCGTATTAAATATTAACGATATTAATTCCTGAATATTAGATATTCCCCAGAGTACCCAAGTCCATACACTCTGTGGTTGTACTGCAATACGTCGATGATGTATATCTAGGCTGTAATGTCGCGTTTTGTTCCGCCACGGGGTGATCGTATCTCATTATTGTTACGAAACGTTTCCCATACATGCATGGTGAAATAACAAGCGAATACGGGATGTTTATCACCCAACATTCATTGAATTTTCTTCTATGACCTTGGAGAGTGATTGAGAGTCAATTTCTTTGAATTTGATGAAAGTAGATAGAGGAGGAGCAGAGAGCTTTTTTTTTATGAGTTTTATTGCAATATGTAACTAGTGACCTCGACAATTGATCATATTATTTATTGTTATTAGTAATTAACTGTTTATTTATTTTACCTCGATGGTCCTAGTTTATCATTTTTATCATAACTTCCAGTTACAGCTTTATGTAAGCGGGCACGTCCTTTATGCCTGGAGGCTTTTATTAAGACGTTAAGTTTTGTTTACGTTTAGTTTTTATTTCTGCCCGAGTATAGTTCTCGATGATTTTGTTTGGTATATTGGCGTGTGCTTGCTATGGATAATAATTTAAATTAGGTTAATTATGTGAGTCTTTTTTTTTTCTTTCTAACTGAACAGACAGTTGTGCTGCTGGGGAGTTTGTTGCGCCACTTCTTCTTCCCAGCTAACGCACTAGGAAGTGGTGAAGGGTGGGCGTTTTGGGGGACTGTCTTATGTAATTTTGACGTTCGAAATTTTGAATAAATGACTTTTGAATTTTGATTTGAATTTTTTTGAATAGCGGGACGTAATCTACTTTTTACCTAAGTTTAAGGTTTGGCAACAAACAGCAGTAGATAGAGATAAGTAGAAGGAGGGAACGGAGGCCTTTGCTCTGCAGTGGGACACTAACAGCTGATACTAATCATAATAATTGATGAAATTAACAAATGAAGGGTAAACGGAGAGAAGTTTCTTCGTAATAAATCAGCGCGTGTCAATTCTTTTTTGATATATTGACATAAAGTCGTTGATATTAGGCGATATATATTTTTTTTTAATACATTTTACTTACCCTATTGACTCCCACTAGTAAGAAAAGTATTTCTAGTTTTATACGACGAACGCGTTTATTCTAAAATTAGTAGGCAGTGTTGATGAAATGATTTAAACAAAGTAAAGTGCCTGTCTTGGATCGAACTCACGACCTACAACTCGTAAGTCGGGGCTGTTACCAGTGGGCCACCACTGCTCACTGGTACTAAAACGTTGGTACTTTAATGTAAACAGTTAGTAAAAGGCACTTGAGAAATTGTCGATGGATAATCCCATCGGGCTTGTTTCTATCCTATACTATTCAATGAGCAATATTTGTAATCACGTTCTCGAAAACGGCTCTAACGATTTCGATGAAAGTTGCAATAAAGAGGTTTTCGGGGGCGAAAAATCGGTTCAGCTTGGTCCCATATCTGGGAACATTAGTTTTTTTCTATTTTCACTCGAGCAGAGCTCGGTCGCCCAGGTACTATTCTATAATATGTACCTATATGCTTACGTATGTGCAGAACGGGTAATAAAGCAGTATTATATCTCGTAGGTACTATTTAAGTGGAAGGCTCACATACTAGATAATTGTATAGTGTGTTACACGCCATGGGTCCATGACGATGCAATTATGGTAATATCTTTATCAACCAGACAGCGACTAATGAAGAACGATGGCTTGCTGCGTATTCGTTCTGTCACTCTGGATTAGTATTAAATGGTATCCTATTTCTACTAGCTTATTGTGATCTTTTAATCTTCATTTGATCTACCGTATATAACCCTGGTTATTGGTATAATGTCAGCAATCCATTAAGGGGATGTAGGAGCCTTTTGTAATCAAATGACCCCGTATTACCCCTATGCGAATCTCAACCATTTTCGAGTAATTTGATACTTTAAGGGGATATTGGAGAGGTCATTTATAACCAAATGACTCCTTATAACTCTTATGCAAACGTCAAAAAATTTCGAGTAATTTAATATTTTATATATTTATTTCATAAAATATAGAATGTCAAATTACTCGAAAATGGTTGAGATTCGCATAGGGGTTATACGGGGTCATTTGATATCAAATTACCCCCTTAATGGATTGCCGACATATGAAAAATAACTCCGTATAGGTAGTATTGTTTGGGCATCTACATCGTCACATGCGAACTGCGTGTCAAAGACCAGCCATGCTATTCTGTAAACATCTCACCGTGAAAACTTGGGTGAAGTGAGCTGTCAATAGTGTCAATCTCTATGGAATGACAGCTCACTCCACGCTCACTTCACCTAAGTTGTCACGGTGAGATGGTTACAGAATAGCACTGCTGATATCACACATAATCCTGATGTCACACAAATCCTGCATCGCGCAATTAGAGTTTACCGCGCGAACAGCATATTAAGTATATAACTTCCCCGACATCAATCGATCAAACTTTACACCCTATTCCTCATACCTCTAAAGTATGTATAACTAAAACAAAGACGCTTTTCGTATCTCTCTCTGTGACTCAATGGATGTATGAGGAGCCTACCTACATGGAAATAGCCTGAAAGATTCATAGCCCCCACTTTTTAGCTTTATATAATAGCCGGGTAATGAACGCCTTTTAAAACGAATTGCATACTCGAACATAACAGACACCACACACACACACACACCACACACACACACACCACACACACACACACACACCACACACACACACACACACACACACAGATCATCATCATCATCGTCATGTGGACGTCATTCTGTTTTCGGATGTTAAATACGCTAACAACCTAAATAGGTAACTCGACCTTATCCATCTTATCCGAACTAATATTATAAATGCGAAAGTGAGTTTGTTTGTTTGTTAAAGCTCGTACAGACCAGCGCGACGCGACGCCGCGCCGCGACACGAACAATACAATTTCTAAGAAAACTTGACGGTATAACAATAACCGGTGTCGCGTCGCGCTGGTCTGCACGAAGCTTTACGCTTTCACGCTTAAACGGCTGAACGGATTTGGATGAAATTTGGCACATGGGTAGACCATGATTTGGGTTAGGACATAGGATAATATTCTTTTAATCCCAATTGTACGTTCCCGTGGGATAATTTTCGACATCCACGCAGCGAAGCCGCGAGCGAAAGCTAGTATGCAATGCTATTTAGTTATTTTTATAACTTTTTACATTAGGATGCATACACATCGATGGTATATCATGGACATCTGTATAATGAAAAATCTATTTCTGAAAAGAATTTTACGATAAATATTATAATTTTTGTTCATGGCTATTTTCAAGGTTTTCAGACATTAATTTAACCATAACTCTTCGACTCTTTACGTGACCAGAGGGCTGGTCAATTCTTAGGCCAAAGAATTCGCATTACCTACCATCCAACGTGGCAACGCCTTTTGGGCACTTTACCTGCTGATAGCGAAGCGGACGAATTTTTTGATGCCCAATGAGCTCTTCCCTGAATTTTTCTTTTTTTTCTTTACATACTTGTACATAATATATAGAATAGTTAGTTGTACAGATATAATTCAAATAATAATAGAGTATTATTAAAACTAAGAGCTTCAAATAAAATTGAAGTATAACCAAATCGTATAATTTAATTAATTTATGTCAGTAGTTTCGATTTTTAACTTTGAAGGTCTTACAAGTTTCAAACTCAACTCAAACTCAAAGCATTTATTTCAAATTAACCAATTACAGGCACTTTTGAATTGTCAAGGGGTCGGTCAGTCAGAAAGATGAAGCTAGTTTATATAGACAACTAAACGCCATGCATGGCGTAGCGGTCTCATTTTGAACGAATTAGTATGACCGTATCTTCAGTGTGGCGATACCCTAAGCCCTAAAGCCATGGTTGGTCTATTCAACTAATTCACAGCTTGTTGTTATGTTAACGAGACAGTTATATTGTAATCATCTTGTCTAGGTAACGGATGTGAATGACATTAAAATTGTAGGCTTTTGGCCCTGCCCAGTATTACCTACGTGCAATTTTTATACATCTATACAAATAAAACTGTAGTGCTATTCTGTAAAAATCTCACCGTGAAAACTTAGGTGAAGTGAGCCGTCGATAGTGTCAATCCCTAGCATCAGCCATGCTATTCTGTAAACATCTCACCGTGAAAACTTGGGTGAAGTGAGCTGTCAATAGTGTCAATCCCTGTGGAATGACAGCTCACTCCACGCTCACTTCACCTAAGTTTTCACGGTTAGATGGTTACAGAATAGCACTGCAGGTGAAATGACAGCTCACTTTAAGCTCACTTCACCTAAATTTTCACGATGAGATTTTTACTTCTTTGTCTTGTTCCTTGTTGTTTCTTGTCTTTTTTATGTCAAAATAACAGATTTTTACTAAATACATATAAAATTACAAACGATACTTATAACAAAAGAACAATTAAAAAAAAAATTGTCTGTCTGTTTGTTCCGGCTAATCTCCGTAACGGCTGGACCGATTTTCATTGGCAGATAGTTGATATTATAAAGAGTTACCAAGTTTACTTTTATTTTATAAAAAGGGCCCACGCGGGCGAAGCCGCGGGCAGTAGCTAGTCTAAAATATATAGAGATAAACGGTATAATTTCAAGCAAGGTTCAATAGTAAATCAACTTGCATTAATATAGGTAGTTACCTACTTAAAGCATGAATCGTGAAGATACTTCATTCAATGTACTACGCAATCTATTCTGTGTTCACAATAATTAGTTTCCAAACATATAAACAAATACGTGTTTTTTTTTTTTTTTTTTTCTTTAAATTCTACTCATATAGTTCAGTTTGCGCGACAACTTCAAACATAATTGTGATAATTATTATTACAACAGTACTAGTATTTCTAAATCCAATTAAAATCTGTTATTGTTTCTCGTTTTCATCACTTTCCATCAGGCGTGAACGAGGTCAAGAGCAGGCTAAAAAACAAGAAAAATCGCTGCTTATTAGTGCTAATAGACGACGTATATTTAGTAACCTAATCCACTTAACTGTTCTTAAAGAGTCATAAAGAATATTAAGCTTTTGCAAAAAAAAACGAATTATCACACCTCCACAAGTTTCTAAATTCACAAAAATGTATTTACTATTTATTGCTTTTCCATTTAGCACTTTATGTCATGCACTTTAAGGTTTAACTTACTATGCACAAGATGTTAAAGTTAAATAGAAAAAAAAAGCCAAATATGAAATGTGGCTAACTAGTGAACTAAAATATTAATTATGAAATGCAACATAATATCATAACGCCGGATATTTAGTTTTAGATGTAAAAAAGTATTTGGAATCCTTCCAAATGTCTTTTTTACACCTAAAACGGTTACAACATCAAATTCAATGTTATAATTGCAATTCATTATTAATATTCTAGTTTGCTAGTTAGCCACATTTCTTAATTCCATACAATGACGATAATTATTTTAATTTACTTTTTTATTTTAATTTACAAATGACATAATCTTTTTATTATTTGACATTGTATATTTACAATATTCTATATTTTTTATTAAATTTGATTTGTTACAGCAGTAGTGGCAACCATTGTCATTTGGTTTAAATAGGTTTTTATTTTTATTAGGAATTTCATTTGTCTTTTATATAGCTTATTTTCTTTTAAATTTTGTGAATGAGAGAACGTTGTAGACATAACAGACTGTAGAACTGTGGACCATTTAATATTTTGCTAAGTACCTGGTACTTGTTGATGGGCCTACACTGTCTTCTCATACCTTTTAACACTGTAACTTGGAAACATTGTAAAAACCATTTACTTTTAAAAGAGTAACCGTGGAGTTTATTGCCGGCTCTTCTCCATAGGAAACGACCAATTGGAACCGTGCACCTAGCTTCTGACGTTTCATAAGTGCCCTTGTAGGTTTATGTGAAATAAAAATATTTTGAATTTGAATTTGAATGGCATTGCGTTTGGAAAGGGTTTTCATTACAAGTTTGAAATATATGACATCTATTTACGACGTTGCCCACTTAGAATAAACGCTCTAAACGGCAGTGGTACAAGGCCATACATACTTCAGTTTCACAAAAGAATTGCAGGCAGAACAATTGGTTGTTTTTAAACTATAGTTAATATCCTTTTTTTTGTTTCCGAAATTACCAAATAACTTCTCCCTCTCTGGGCGGAGCTGGAGAGCCTGTCAGACTCTTACTAACTAAAACCCACCCGTGTGCCGTCAGTTGCCTGTGTGTTGCCAGAGGCCACGGTAACCCTTTCGGACTTTCCCGCGACCCTGGCAGGCGTCGGCCCTAGCGGGACCCGTCAGTTGTGTTGACAGCTCTTTGAGGTGCGCGTGGAACACAACGCGCCGTCGACCCCGGGCTGGTCCTTATCGGACGACGAGCTACCCATTGTTCACCGTCCGCAAGCCCGCCCCTACGGTGGACGGGAATCGGCCTGTGATTCCTGACGCCCAGGGCGTCCCCTGCGGCGACAAGGGGTGTGAGGGCGCGAAATTTGCCTCTCCCTCACACGCTCCGCCTCCTCCTTCGTGACCATAATTGCAGAATTCAGATACAGACATCGATCGATATGCTTCTCATTGTCACTTTCTTTACAAATAGAACGAGTCGGCAATGGCTTTGGAAAGGGTTTTCATTACAAGTTTAAATCGTTTAGTAAGTTTGTGAATAACAGGATATAATGTGTCCGCCAGATTTCACCCCATTTCAACCGCGGAAAATGGATTATAGTGACACTTTCGGACCATTGTCATTTGACTCATGAAAAGCTGTATTCAGCAACTTTTCCTAATATTAATTTCCGTAACTCCTGTTTCCAGGGGAATGAAACCGAGGAGTACCAATTTGAATGTCTCAGTTTCTTATACAATGCCGTCATAGGCATATGACCGCCTAGTTTTAATTATGAATATTCATCAAAAAAAAATTTATTAAAATGGGGCCTATCCAATTTTTTTTTCTTATTTATATTTTTTTTTTCAATATCCCTTTGTGAGTGTATGGACTTACACATTTGTTTAAATAAATACAGTTTTTTTTTTTTTTTAATGACCTGAATTTTTTATTCATAGTCGACAAATTATAAAAAAAAATGTTAATCTGGTTGAATAATGTTAGTCTGGTTTAATCAGGTTGTATGTTGATCTAAATAATTAATTAACGGCCGTATCAAATATTTATTTATAGAATTATAACCATAAAAATTATCAATATTGAATGACTGTTACAAGAAATCATGATATTTGAGGATTTGCTGATCCTAATGATTATAATTCTGTAAAGCCATATTTGTTACGATCAAGAATTATATCTTAACCAAGATACAACATGCAAATTGGATAAAACGTAAGACAATTTTAATTTCGCGGGCTGCCTTTACGCATCTCCCTTAAGAGGCTTACAACAGCTAAAGCGCGGTCACTGTCGGACTGCATAGAAAAGAAAGAGAAGCGCGATGACACAACGCAGGTAATTTATTGTAAAATATAAAGCAATTATCTATTTACAAAAAATCTATTGATTGGACTAAAAAATTAAAACACTATTACGGTAATATGTTGCTTGTAGAATAATCTCACAAACAATCAGAATGATTTTATGTATTTTAATATGATTTTGAATTTTTAAAAGAAAATTTTAGACGTGTTTTCGTGATATTTTTCTATCATATCAAATTTGTTGTATTATGTTTTCAACACACTATCTTACTAGCATATATCCTGAAGAATATCACATATTTTTCTGATTTTGTTTACTGCAGTGGATCATATTCTTTTAGGCGTTATAAAAGTTGCGTTTAGGCACGTTTAGGTCCTGTAGTCCCTGTTTATGTTAGTGGGTCTATCATCAAACGCCCATAGCCGTTATAACAATAAAACTTCTATTGTGTCTTGTTCAGTGTCCAAGAATGCGTTCAGGGTCCTTGATTGCGTTCAGTGTCCTTGAATGCGTTTAGTGTCCTTGAATGCGTTCAGTGTCCTTGAATGAGTTAAGCGATTGGCGACACCTTTAAACATCCACAACGGCAGAGGCATCGCACTGTAGCGATACTGTTTTTCATACCCTAAATATAATCGTAAATCCGCGTTTTGGATATGAAAGTAAACCTTCTTTTCAATAAGATTTCACTAGTTAGTTCAGTCGGCTTTTTTCCAGTGCACTGGAAATTCGGTCCCAATGTATATCTGAACGAGTACATCCACACTGTGGCAGAACTGCGCGTCACCAAGGCGATGTGTATGTACGCGCAGCCTTACCTCCTGGCAATGTACTCAAGAAAGGTCTTGAGTACATTCTCGGGTCTTGAAATTAGGGGATGATTTTATGACCACTTACAGAGATTATTACTGCAAAATGATACAGGCCAGTGACAGACAATTGGAAGGACAGCCAGACAACCGACGTAATCTTAGTAATAGGGTCCTGCTGCTGATTTTCCTGAGGTTTTGCATAACCTGTTCATATTCATATTACATACACTTTAATAAACATTTTTCTGATGATAATGCTGGCAGCATTATGGTTTATCAAAGTACTGTTCCTTGAAAACTTTTAAGGTATGGTAATAATTAATAAAAAAATAAAAAAAAAATAAAAATAATGGTATTGTTAAATCAGACCGGTAAAATATTGAACACTTCATTTCAAAATTGCACTAAATTGATCGCGGGATTGCTATTTGAATTCAGAGAAAACTCAAATCTCGATTGTTTACGGTACAATTTCAGCGTCAAACGTGTGTTGAAAATTGTTGTCAGCATAGATCTGTATACTGATGTAACACTACTGTTATCTGTAAAATCAACCGAAGAGATTTATCTCTTCAGTTGATTTTAAAGCTGTAGTGATGGTAACTGTAGTTTGCGCCCGCGCCATTAGCAGCCTATAGGAAGATGTTAGCTGTATCTCTATATTAACAGGTAACAACTTAAATTTCAACAAAAAGTTTTCCAAATTAAAAGTGTAATTCTGGTTAGCTTATCATATTTATCGAATCTTGTATTGCTGAAAATATTATTTACTTTTTTTGCAATTCTCAGCCTCTGTCCATTAAATCAGCCAATACCTAAAGTAGAGAGACTAATGCAGTGCAGAGGTAAAACTACATTTGCTAATGATATGCCAGCGTCAGCCAATGAAGTTTTTGCAGCCTTTGCTACTGCTGCTGCGAATCCAGGCAGTATGATTAATGACTTAGTAATGACTACGTAAGTAAAAATATACTGTCGTTATTTTTGTTTGCTCAAGTTATATTTTAGTTTGCAATACTATTGAAATTATAATAGTATTGAATAAAAAGAAGATGAAATGATTATAATTATAGCTAAACCTTAGCAAAAATTTGGCTAACGTGAACTAAGTTTGTTTTCAGAAATTATCCGGATTCATTGACTCTCAACACAGCTAGAGTTATCCCTGGAGTTAACTCTTTCCCCCTAAAAATCTTACCCAACCTAACTGAATGAGAAGAAATACTTTGCGACAAACATGTGAAGTTCTACGGGCAACCAGCAGCAATCTTAGTAGCTGATTAGAGCTAAATCAAACAGCAAATACATCAGCTCGACTTGTTAAAATACGATACAGTTCTACGCTACAATGCAAAATCACCAGAAAAGAATAAAAGAGTGAGAGTAGATTAGACAGTAGGGCTGATCGATAGTGGCTTGCGGACGGTGAGCAATGGGTAGCTCGCCGTCCGATAGGGACCAGCCGATGTATTCTGTAAATAAAAAACTCACCGTGAAGACTTAGGTGAAGTGAGCTGTCAATAATGTCAATCTCTAGCATTAGGTGGAATGATAGCTCATTCGACGCTCACGTCACCTAAGTTTTCACGGTGAGATGGTTACAGAATAGCACTGCAGGCCCGGGTCGCCGGCGCGTTGTGATCCACGCGCGCCTCAAAGAGATGTCAGCACCAACTGACGGGGTCCTGAAGGGCCAATGCCTGCCGGGGTTGCGGGTTTGTCCGAAAGGGATATCGCGACCCCGGCACACAGGCAACGGAAGGAACACGGGTGGGTTTTAGTCAGTAAAAGTCTGACACGCCCTCCCGCTCCGCCCAGAGCGGGAGAAGTTATATGATAATTTCCAACCCTCAAAAAAAAAAAAGGACTGATCGATGTTAGACACGATGTTAAAACTACTATTATTTGCGGAGAAATGCAATTAGAAGAGCAGTATCACTAATGAAAACTCAAACTTGTGTTGCGACACCCACTGAAGATGGAATGGAAGTGTTCTCATCTACACAATGGCCTGACCAACATTGCTATAGCATAAGTTTTGCAAGTTCCTGTTCACAGGTTCATATTGATATTTCTGAAGGTATAAATACCGTCAACAATTTTCTATTTAATATAGTCTTCTAAAGAAGGTTATATTAAATGGAAAATTGTTACGGATAATTAAATTTGATATCTTAATTTCATATTTCACAAAAATTATAGTAAGTCGCTCCAATTACCATTCGAGATAATTCCGTTCATTAAGATATTTATTTACTTCAATTAATTTTGCTGACTAACCTTTCTAAATTATTCTCTGATTTTAGCATTTAAGACATGACAATCTTTCGCCGTCTGGGAAGCGAATTTAAATGCCACAGTATCAATATACCATGTTGATGGATCAGTGATAGTAATTCATGGAGGAATCAAGATGGGACAAGGTTTTAATACAAAAACCGGTCAAGTGCGTGTTGGACTACGCACAATGAAGGGTTCCGTAGTTGGGATGAATTTATCCCAAGAACAAACAGGCGGCAGAACAAACATAGTCAAAGAAATACAGTCGGCAGCATTTGCGTTTGACCCCTTTTCAAACCTAATAGCTAAGAAAGAGCCGTGACATAACGGTGAAAAGTGGTCAACCGCCAACTTTGTTGAGTGTACCATCGAAGAAGTTCATATCTAACCACCGTAAGGACTATTCTTGCTTGCAGCGTTCGGCGGCTATATTGCTTGCAGGTTACCGGCACGGTGCGTGCCGGTAACAGATGTGGTCATCCTGTTCACGGGATTTTGTTTTGAAACTGGTTAGATATGAACTTCTTCGATGGTACATCGTCGAGTATAAAGAAAAAGAAAGAAAGAAAAGAAAGTATTTTTTTTATTTGGGACACGCACAAGAAATACAAACAGTAAGTAATAATAAAATACAGACAAACAGACACACACAGTACGCACAGTACAGTTATATTTTATTATTATAGTATACGAAATGTTGTACTACAATGGTGCACTATTGTTGTTAAAAAAAATTTTTTTTTTTTTTTTGTTCACTTTTTTTTATTTTGTATTTTGTGTTTCACGAACTGTGTCCAAATAAACATTATTCTTTCTTTCTTTCTTTCTTTCAAATGCCTCTGCTAGAAAAACGCCACAAACATACATAAACTCATGCATTCTTTCCATGGGGGTAGGTAGAAACTACAGAACGGCACCTGCTACGAGCCTTCGGCGCTGGCTCTCGAAGAAATAGGAGCTTAAATTTTAAAGTGTCAGTTTTTTGCTTAAAATGGCGTCTAATAGCCCACATTATGCATAAATCATAGGATACAATCAGGTACGCAAATTAGCAATTTATATATTTTTTTTGCAAAAAAAATTACGCTAATGCTTATATCTCGGAGAGAATAACCTTTATATCCTTTTGCACACGGTGATGTCACTATTTATTTATGATTTTTTGACATACATGATTTTTTTCAGTTTAGGTGCACTAAATATCATAAATTTAATGTATGTCAAAAAATCATAATCAAAATATAAAAAAAAAATAGTTTAATCCTTTTTTGCTCGGCTCCTAAAAGACGTAGCGTGATATAGCTTATAAACCTTCCTCATGAATACTGCCCTCGTAGTAGCAAATGCAGTAATCGACATTTTTTAGATTTTCTGTTTTTGTCAAAAATAACATCTGGAGACTTTAAGCTATACGCAGTATTTTTTTTTTTTTTTTTGTTTGGCTAGAACATGGTGAAATAATAAGGAAAAATGCAGCATTTTGCGTGAAATTGTCTGATATTGTTAGTATGAATGCAGGAATGAGCATACACCAGATTAAAACGCAGTAATCACGTATTTAGTACCAAGTTATAATGCAGTATTCATGTAAATACTGCATTATAACTTGGTACTTACTGCATTATAACTTAGTAAAAAACGGTTCTGAAACTATTTAAATAAAATATTTAGAACCATGACACACTTATTATGTCGGCTGACAGCTTTCACCACCAAGAAAACCAATTACAAAAAGCAGGAAAGGTGTATGATTTTTCTGATTTCGTTGATTGTGTGCAGTTAGCTATTTCAGGGAAAGTCACAGTAAAAGCTATGGAAGTTTCTGACTTCTGTAAATAATTATGGATCATTCATCTCAACATAGACTTAAAAAGAGCACAAACAGACTATATTTAAAAAATATTGTTATTGTGGAGGTACACAGAAATAAAATGAACTTGTTTGTGAAGACAGAGTAAGATGGAATATTACACGAAATTGAGTTCCTAATGGTTAAATACTTAAAGTCATTGTCAATTCCTGATCCCTTCAAAAACGTTCTTCCAAGGGGTATAACAGAAGCAAGGAAATCTATATCTATCGTATTCTTTCTACAGTGTCCAAAATAATACCACAAAACAGATTACCGTTTTGGCAAAACCTCCACGTCAATGATCCTTCGACTGATCTTGTGAATAGTTTAGAAGTAGAAGAATGTGATGAAAAGGATTTTAATTAATTACTACTAAAAGACTATTACAGTGCCACTATTTAAATATTTTTTAGATTCCCAGTGTTCCGTTTAAAGAATTTAAGGCGAAAGCGAATGAAGAATGATCTCATTTATTTTATGTTACTAAATCACATGTAATAAACATGATGATAATTTTGTTCATAATAATAGGTATTGCTAAATATATATTTTCTATCATTTTAGTTATGCGCCGTACCCAGTACAAATATATTTTATTAAGTTCCCTATGTCCCAACAAAGACTGATTAAATTATAAAATAAAAAGATTTTCACAATTAATCATGTTTTTCCTATTTTTTTCTCGATATAATGTTTAACAACTCGTTTTTACACTGCATTATGCATTTTATTATACATATATTCAGGAAATAACTTTGCTAGTGCTTAGTGCAGTCAATTTATTTCCTAGATACAAATGCAGTAACAAACACGAGTACTGCACTTCACTTCACTACTTTGATGTATTACCAATAGAGACACAAGGTATAAGTGCAGTATTCGAGTTTCTAAAGACCTACATGAGAAAAATTAACTTCAAAACTAAACTAAACAATACTTTGTATTTTTATGTACCTTTTCCGTAACAAAACATATGAGTTTTATATCAGTTAAAGTAGAGATTAAAAAAAAACACTTTACCGCGTTTTTCTCGAAATCGTCATTTTGCAAGTACTGCATTTACTATTACGAGGGCAGAATAATACTCCGTCAATTGGTGAAAACCGTATGAAAATCCGTTCGGTAGTTTTTGAGTTTATCGTGTTCAGATAGACAGACGCTGCGGGGGGACTTCGTTTTATAATATGTAGTGATTATTGATAAGTCTAATAGCAGTCCACACAGTATGCTAGACAATTTTGACGTACGATCGCCTAGGACCATAAAACGTGTCTAATAAACATAATTTTTTTTTCTTCTTTGCAATTTAATATTACCGATCTCATCCGAACAAAAGCGGGTCCTATATTTTATTAAAATGTTCCCCGAGGCAAGGACATTCTTTTTTGTCTGGATCAAATTGAATTGTGTGCTGTTATTGATACTTCTACTGTACAATATAAATATTTATAACAAGTACACACTAGAAACCTACAGAATTCTTTTTTTAAACTATAGAATCAGTCGATCGATTCTGTAAAAATATCACCGTGAAACTTAGGTGAAGTGAGCGTGAAGTGAGCTGTCAATAGTGTTAATCCCTAGCATCCTGCTGGTCGATTTGTGACAGTGACAGCTCACTTCACGCTCACTTCACTGAGTTCTGAGTTGATCTTAGTAAAACTTCACCTAAGCCATCCAAACACATGGATTTATGTTAACGGATAAACTAAGACCATTCTGCGTACCTACGGCTAACGATTAAAAGTGAAATTTAATTCGTTTGCATCCTCTTAAGGGGTCATTTTACTCATCATTATGAACAACTTTCACTATGGGGCCAACAACAAAATCGCGAAAAAAAAATCAGCTTTTCCATACATTTATGTTCGCATAGCTCGTTATAATGTAGAGAACAGCTGTTTTATATTATTAGAGAAAAGCTTCTGCCCGCGACTTCGTTCGTGAGCCTTTAACCTTCCTCAAAAATTGGACTAAACAATGCAAAAAGAAATTTTAAAATCTAACTGGTAGTTCCGGAGATTACCCCGTAAATACAAACTAATAAACAAATTTTACCTCTTTATAATAAAATATAATATAAATATTAAAAATATTAATAATAAAAACATAAATATAAAAATATTATATAATATTAGTATAGATAAAAAGTACGTAGAATAGAGAAAGCAAAAAAAATGGCAGTAAGTTCTAATAAAATTAGTGGCACCGAAACTACGTTGAGCGCACAACTTCTGTCACGCTTACAAAGCCATTATTTTTTAAATGTCATTTGTGTCGTAGAGCGAGTAAACGGTGACACGCTGGGTTTGTTAGGATAGTGTTGTCAATGCCGCCTCTACCAGCGACCATTGAGCTGAGGTGTCTCGGTGCTCTGTGATTATTCTAATAATTACTATACACGGCAGGCACGTGACCTTGCCCCTTTGATTACCTTAATAACATATTTACCTGCACTGCCATCGTTATAAAAACCTGACATTGATGCCATGTTCACGCGCAGAAAAACTATAATTACGTCATCGCTACAATGCATGCAATACCTGATTAGTGCACAGGAGAACACTACGTTGTATTATCAAGTAATTTGTCTCTTGATGCGATTTTAACGAGCCTCCATTGAATTTTTTATTAAAGGTCGGTACTTCCGGTAATAATTTTGTTGCAAATAAATAGAAATTATCTATAGTTTTATTATGATTTTAGGAATATTTAGAGCGTGTTGTCGCTGACTCGGGTCATTATCTTTTCAAATGCGAACATTCGAAGAGAAAATAACACATTTTGTACCTGAATTCAACACACTTTATCAGGAACATGTGGTGCATAAAAGGAGCCTCCCAAGCAATATTTCTACGGAGCCACGAAACGTCCAACATCCGTTGCGTATGGGCAATCAGCGAGTTTTCCCCGACCCCGAGGTAGGTGCTTCATTTCTTTTACCAAGCTCTAATGCCGTGTTGCGTTACTTGAATCTATTTTAACTTGAAATTGTTGGTGTTCCATAGGGCAGCATTCTGTGTCCACAATTATATTATACTAGCATTTGCCCGCAGCTTCCTATGAAGTTGGGAAAATATTCCACAGGTACGTACTACCGGGAGTCAGAGTATCCCATGTCCTAACCCAGGTCATGGCGTATTCGTATGCCTTTCATCTAAATTCGTTCAACCGTTACGGCATGAAAAGATAACAGGCAGATAATAAATCGGTTTTAGGGTTCTGTACCTCAAAATGAAAATGTTTAACCCTTAAGGGTGACTTCTTTGTATGCCAAGACCCTTTTTCTCAGGAATGCGTTGAGGTATCAAGTTGAAATAGATATCATAAACTTAGATCTACGGTCCTTTGGAGCTGTAACGAAAATCAAACTTCCAAGTCAACGCAATAAAAAAATACGGCCATTTATGCTGCATATTTTGTCACTCGCAAATAAACCAAAGCCTGGTACTTCCCGTTGGCCCAGCAGCATGAAGTTTTGCGAGGAGCAAGGTCAAGTAAAGAGGAAAGTCCGATAATTGGTTATTTAAGTATAGTTATAATAGGAACTGTAAAGTTAATTTTGTCCTACAATCTTAGATCAAAAATTCATAGGCCGTGTCTTGAAGTAACATTTAGTCTGTATTTCATTCAAATCGGTACCCTCCACTCTATTAAAAGTTCTTTTTCAATTGAAAAGTTAAGTTTGTCCTTGAATCCAGATTTGGAAATTCGGGCAGCCGCAAGTACAACTTTGAGACGAATCCCTTAGGGCGCAAATCCTA
The DNA here is from genome assembly GCA_914767755.1 of Agrochola circellaris. Taxonomy (NCBI): domain Eukaryota; kingdom Metazoa; phylum Arthropoda; class Insecta; order Lepidoptera; family Noctuidae; genus Agrochola; species Agrochola circellaris. Next base: position 4,557,632 of record OU611853.1, read on the forward strand.
CTCACACTTGTCCAGTTTTTTTAAATAAATAATACAGGTTTTATGATTCTAAATGCCTTACTTAAAATACTAAATATTCATTTTACTATTATTTTTGTAATAGGTACCTACTCTGGTTTTGATCATGTAGTACCTACATGTTAGAAGGTTAGTTCATGGTCTAATAAAATAAGGTCTGGCATTCCAGGACTAACAGATGCATATGTCACTATCCAGTTGCAACTTTATTGCAACAAAACACGATTAAGGAAAGATTTTCAGCCACCATTCTGTTAAAATATATGAACAAAGCATTCAAATATTCGTTTCGTGTGTCTAATCAAACGAAACAATTCAATTTAAACATAAACCAACGTAATTGTTAATTAAAACCTCACTGTTTGATCGGTTTCGTAATAAAGATGGTTGGGGAGTTATTATTACAAACTTCTGTTAACACAGATGTGATGACGTAGACTTGTGTTACCCACGTGACCACTGTGTTTCGGAATGTTATACCTGGCGAAGTATTAATATATCATGGGTTAGTTTATGACTTTGGATTGTTATAACATTTTACAGAGTGGGTGGATTTTAATAAATAAAGACTTAATGTTAAATCACGAAACGGATTATGACTATATATACCTAATGAAATTGTTTCGGTAAGACGTATTTACACTATCCAACACCCCAAAATCTTTCACTAATCTACACTCACACAAAATCACGCACACACCTACACATCGTCACTATACTACGTACCTACATTACGTCATATTTGTTGTATGGATTCAGTTTTCTTGTTTAAGATCTTGATGCATCATTTTGCATATCTTTTGGGCTAATATGTATTATTGTCTATTTTGAGGGGTCTGGCGCTGTATGCCGAGATAGGACACGTCCTAGTTCGGCAACAGATACTCCTATGTTATATACTCCCAAGTACTAGCCTATAAGTATGTGTAATTCGTTGTATTATTTTTGGTGAAATAAAATTATTACATTATTTCCAAGCCCTAAAATCTCTTCAAAAGAAGACACAAAAAAACAATATTTCATGTGAATTTTAACACCTATTTTACCCCATTAGGGGATGATATTACAAAAACGCTGAAACGCGTAATTATTTGCTGGTATTTTTATATTATTATTGTTATTGACACATTATATACGATTTAAGTTGTTTTTTAAAACAATATATACTTTCCGATTCTTTTATTTTCTTGGGTTTTTTCTTGTACATGTTAGCACCTTCAAATTCAATATTTCTTTTCCCGTAATTAACGGTTCTGGGAGGACGTGTTACTAAGTAATTGGAGTTCAGTATTTTAGCCGTGAAAAGGTAACTTAAAAATAGACAGAGTTACTTTCGAATTTATAATACATACATACATACATATATAATATATATAAATTATAATATAATATTATATAGTATGGATAAGATTATCATAACTGTTTTGTAACTTGCTCTTGCTAGCCACCATCATTAATGTGAGTAAATAATACTTAGGTAATCTAATCTCGGAAAGCAGTTTCAAGGGTATGGTGATGGACGTGCCAATCAATATATATGCAATATTATGACGCAAAAAGTGTTGTCCTAATCAGTTCGGTATGGAAGTCGATCTGGAGTTAGCATAAAAATATACTGAGATTACACCGACACAGAATTAAATGGTGGAAATCTAGTTGTTATAGGTCAGACGCTAGCTAACGGTAAAAATAGAGAAGCCATTAATTGGAATTAATAATCGATCTGCTTTTGACCTTTTTAAGTTAACGTTATTTAATAAATAATTATAATCAATGAATTATTTAAAACACACGACGAATCAAACAGTTTTCTCAATTATATTAATTAACAATAACTTAAAATGGATTCTATTTTTTTATTTCCATAAATATTGCAAATGTAGACCGAACAATTGACTCGTCTTGGCACCCGTCTGAATATTTATAGTTAGGGAGGCGAGGTAGCTAAATGGCGTAATTCAACGGCGCCGTCGAGACCTATCAAAATCGAAAGATAAAATAATTTCGAAAAGAAAAGCTCGTATGGTAAAACCCATTTTAGCGGTGGGTTTGGCGTGTACGGTTTTTCAAAAATGTTAAAAAAAACAGTTACTTGGGCATTCTCGAGCGCGTCAGATATTCATACTACGTATGCCCCAAGTGCCTCTGATAACAACGGTATACTAATCTGCCGGTTTGCGTGGTGGGGGTAGGCATATAAAGTAGTCAAAAATGCAAAAAAAAAAAATTTACTCGAGCGCGTCAGATTTTCGGAAGGGGTGTTAAGTAGGCCCCAAGGAAGCTCCCTTTAAAAAAACTGACGATTTCGGCGTGACGATAAGTTACGATGAATTTTTGAAAATGCAAAAAAAAAAAGTTTTTTTGAAATACTCGAGCGCGTCAGATTTTCATAGGGGAGATTTATCTCGGTATCCTGGAAGGCAATTCTCGCGCATCTCACACTCGTTATTGTCGCTCGATTCGTACTTTTCCCTCGTGAAAATCATGTTTTCGCTCGTGAAAATCGCGTAGAGCTATTCTCGCCATGTCTATTCGACGATTTCTCGCAGGAAAGCACGCGAGATGTCTTAATTTACATGCGACATGCAAAGAGTGGTCGGGACCAGTCGAAACGTTCATGACGTCATGTCGACCTTCGTACCAACGTCAAACAGTTGTTGTGTCATTCATGATTAGTCAATGCGGAAGAAAATAATAAATGTTTTTTTTACAAAATGTGTTACACGAGTTCATAAACATCTCAGAAACGCTGCGATCGCCACAAGAAGGAAAAACACACGAAGAAAACTTCACGCCTTCGTCAAAGTTGTCAAGCAGTGGATCTTGTGCGGCGTCGATTAATAAGACACACATCTGAGATATAGAAGCGGCAGGCTTCTAAAACCAGTCAAATGGACGAAGACGGCTTTACTCTGGTTGACGGCAAGAGAAGGCAATCGCAGGGCAGCCACAATAAATACCGTACCACCACTCCTGCAAGCGAGGATTTTTGAGCTACAGTGCTCACCATCCTCATGCATATTTCCCGGTGTTACCCACAAACATTAAGAGAGACGGAGCCAAGGTCTTATCAGTGCAGCAGCAAGGGCTTTGCTGAAGCTGTCGTGGATGAAGTCGAGCTATACTACAAATTTTAAGTCCTTCATCCTCGAGGTTCCCGCGCTGCAAAAGGCTATCGTCCATAGCCCATAATTTTGCCAGGCACCGTGTTGCATGAAGATGTTACAGGGAACTATGACCAAACCTAAGTATTGTGTGATAATAATTATGTTGTTGTGTTATAAACCCAAGTCTAATTAGTCTGTGATATATTTATGTAAAGGGTGACAAAAGCAACACTCGAATTATAATATAGCTATTATGATTTTATTACCACAGGTCCAAAAACATGATGTAGAATTTCAAAAGCATTTCAAACAATAAAGATTTCAAACATGTATAATTTTATTGTTTTTCAATATGAAACTCAAACTAAGAAAAATACTACACTTAAACAATATAAAATCACTAGTTTACACGATTAGTCGGCGTCATTATACATATGTGGCGCGCTGTTTAGTAGCCAACTTAGGAATCGCCGGATCATTACACCTCTTGCCCAAAGTCTTCATGAATCTCGACAGACGTTGTCCAGGACTTTCACCCCAAAAAGAATTTAATTCGTGTTGTGACGAGACTCTTCCGCTTGATCCTCAGGGAGGAAATTGGTTTTTGAAAGGATTAACAATATTTTCAGACTTTGTAGATTAATGTAGCCGTAACACGTTGATACAGCTGCGTCGTTGGAACGGTAGGACGCAGGAGCCATTATGAGAGCATTCTGAGAGCCCGTGATTCAGTCCGGTCTTTACGACAATCACGTTTCCTCTTCTCCATCTTGATAAACCTTGATGTTATTTCGGTATTCATCAGTTTACTCAGTTTAATCATTAGCAGAAATTCTGTTTCTATTTGATTACTTTATTGTGACGTGACTAAAATCGTTGACATTGACAAATCAGCATCAGCCATGCATTCTGTTGTACCAAATACAAAGGAGAGTTTATTTAAATATTCATCTATATCTTTCTATACTATTAATAAAGCTGAAGAGTTTGTTTCTTTTATTGTTTGAAGGCGCTAATCTCTGAAACTACCCGTCTGATTTGAGAATATGCTTTTTGCATTTGATAGTCTAATACTTGAGGAAGAACATCATTAAAATCACGCTTCGACCCTTAGGAGCCAAGCAAAAAGAAAAAGTCAGAAAGAAGGCTAAGCGAAAACGAAGTAACGGGAGGCACAGCTAAAGGATATGCGAGTATTTTATGTTAACATAAACAATTTTACGCGGACAAAGGGGGCGGGGGCAGAAGCCAGTAATTAAATAAAAATTTAGTTACGCAATCAATAATGAATATTTTTTTGATAAATGTTTATGAGATACGTAGATAATAGTGCTCGAAACATTTGTTTCACTTTGAAATAATTATTCAAGATTGTCGACCCCTTAACCAGTCAAATGGACTCGGAGGGTTTTACTCTGGTTGAGGGCAAGTAGGTTTGATCGTGACGCAGCCACAACAAACGCGGTACTGCTCCTGGAAGCGAGCATTTTCGAGCCGCAGTGCCCCACCTTGCTCCTGCACATTTCCCGGTTGGATCCACAGACATCGATAGAAAACGAGCTAAGGTTTAATCAGTGCCGAAGGAAGGACGATGCAGTCGAACGAGATTTTAATTCTGACATCCTCTAGGTTCACGCGCTGCCCAGAATTTTGGCCGGCTGGAGATGTGTATAGATGTTACAGAAAAGAATGACCAAAACTAAATTTCCATGTGTGGTGTGATAATAATAATATTATTATTATTATATATATTATTTACACCCAATTATAATCCACAAAAGCATATTATGCTTTTGTGGATTATAATTGGGTGTATACTGAATTTTCAGAGTCTGTAAGGTATTTATGTAAAGGTTATTTTGTCACTAGAATTAAATGATATACCTACGCACCTATTATTATTGTTCCACCAACATGATGCAGTATTTCAAAAGTATTTCAAACAATACAGATTTCTAATGTTTTTTTTTTTTTTTTTTCAATGCAAACTTATATATCTAAAATAAATACTATACGTAAACAATACATTATAATTATCACAAGTTTACACGAATAGTCGGCGTCCTGTATCGTACGCTGTCCGTGAGCTTAGGAAACGCTGGACCATGTCCCTTCTCGACCAAATTATTCATCAATTTCGAAAGATGTTTGTGCGGTACTTTGACCACAAATAAATTTGAATTCGTGTTGTGACGACGTGAAATTTGTTTTCGCTAGGATTTCCCAACTATCTTTTGGGCCTTTATAAAGTATTATAATCGGGACACGTAGGTACAGCAGCGTTGATGGAGCAGCAGGACAGTCTAGTTGTTGCAGTACCACACTTGTTACGACAACCACACATCCTCTTCTTCTTCTTTTTCTCCATCTTGATAAGTCTTGATCTTATTGTGGTAGTCATCAGTTCACTTATAATATCATTGGCAGGCATCCTGTTTTTATTTAATTACTTAATTTATGTAGAGATAATCAATGTAAATAAACAGAAATTATGACCTTAATAATTTGACGTGACAAATGACATGACACATTAAGCATCAGCAATGCATTCCGTTGTAGGAGAACTTATTTTAATGTTAATAATAAAATAAAAATGGAGTACCGAAATCAATAATGATGATGGTATTCATAAATGTTTATGAAATACATACGTATAAAATGTTGCTCAAAACCTTATAGATATACGCTTAAAAGTCATTTTTAATAAACTATAAGAAGTACCTCTACGGTATCGATTAAAAAGTAGCATCATTTTGTGGAATGGATCACTTCACGCGACGTATAATGACAACATTTTTAGGGTTCCGTACCTCAAAAGGTAAAAACGGAACTATTATAGGATCACTCGTGTGTCTGTCTGTCCGTCTGACACAGCCGATTTGCTCCGAATCTAATATACCAATTTAGTTGAAATTTGGTACACATATGAATTAATGTGACCCAAACACGGACGTGTAACGTAAATAAATGAAATTTGAATACGGGGGTAACTTTTCGGGGGCAAATTGGAAAAAAAAAAGTTTTGTAAACTATATCGTGTGACAGATCAAATGAAAGGGCTTGTTGTGAAGATCTCAATATTCTTTTAAATAAACTTTAAAAAAATAAGAATATAGATGAAAATTGCCCATAATATGCCCCCCCCTTATCTCCGAAACTACAAGGCCTAAAATTATGAAAAATATACAGAGAATGGTTCTTTACTCATAGATTACAGGAAAACCTATAAGTCTATGGTCTTAAAAAAACATGGTAAATCACTCAATATTGTGCATACAAGCTTACATTTGCAGTTGGAATGTATTCCCATACTAAACATGTTTTTCAACTACAATGTTAAGTTTGTTCTTGAGATAAATTCATCCCAACTACGGAACCCTTCGTTGTGCGTGGCCCGACACGCACTTGGCCGGAATCTGGATAATGTCACCATTTTATAAGCGACATAGGAAGTCGAGCGGCAATTCGAATGTGACTTGAACGAGTGAAAACGCGAGAATTGGCCTCCTGTATTTTCTTAATCTGACAAAAATGTTGGTGGGTTCTCTTAATCTGACCGAAAAAGGTTTTTTGGTTTCTTTTTTTTCCTTTCTTTCTCCTTGATAAAACGGGGAATTTAACATTCGAGAAATATACCGTCGGGTCTTTTCTCTCTCTTCAATCGGCGTCATACTGAGGGCACATAGGTCTACGGTAGGGGACCATAAACATATATATATATATCGCGTAACTTTTTCCGAGTCCACGAAAATTGTCGAGAAGCTTTAGAAAAAAAAAAAAAATTGAGATATAATAAAAGTCACATAATTTAATCATCGTTATTTCATATCAATTTTTTTTTAACACTCAGTGTTCGAGATATACTCAAAAAACCGGGAGTTTGAGTTTTTATGATGCTTAAAGTCAAAAAGTTTTAACTTTGGACAAAAATGTAAAGAGACCTTTTTTGTGTAAAATAAAATTACCTTTTTTGTTTATTTAAACTTTTTTTTTGTAAAATGTATCGTTCGCGACTTATATGCCGCAACGCGTTTTTCGGAAGACGAAATGGCTCCTCCACACTTCCGGTCATGCGGAAACCGGCAGATTTTGTATTTTTAGTAAGTTTTAGATTATATTCTTCAAAATAAAAAATAAAAAATCGCGCTCGAGAATGCCGGATTAACGTTTTTTTTTTACAAGTTCGCGACCCTATAACTCGGCGGCGTCAAGGACTTATCGTCAGATTAGTTAAATTTAGTCTTAAAACACTAAAATCAACCCCCAATATCTTAATCTGACGCGCTCGAGTATTTCAGACTATCGATTTTTTTTTACTAATCTGATCGTCTATCCTAGGCGCGCGTCACTACATATAGAGCTAAATACTTTACAAGGTTGTTCTATTAGGTCTAAGGTATCTCTCATATCTTAAACTGCCACGCTCGAGTATTACCGAAAATTCCCCTATTCGCCTCCCTAACTATTAACTGTATTTGTTTAGTTTTTTTCAATCAATTTTTCATAGAGTTACGAATACCGTACCTATATCATATCCTAATTAGATCTCCCTATGTTACATATCGTCATAAATTGTATATTACATCTACATCGATATAATTATTAATATATAAATATAATTTTTAATTCTAATATTTAAAAATGTAATTTATAAGTGTTTTAAATGAAATAAAGGAAGTTTAATAATAATAATTAATATTTAAATAATTAATAATATATAAACATTAAGAAGAATTAATATTTACATAGGTACATATATCGGTTAAGAAGTTCTTCTTCTAGGTGTATCTTATAGACGGTGATAATAGTATCCAAGGATAAGGATTATGATTATATGTTATACATAAACAGGACAAACACCAGACCCGGAACTATCGGTAACTAGCAGGTGAATTAATTTGCTAGCTTGACTGGTTGACAAACTCAGAAACGCCCCGCCCGCCCCATGATGCAGGAAAAATGTGTAGAACAACCTTTTGAGTTTATTTTATTTTTAATATTTAAGAACATAAAAAGTTCTCTGCCGTTTTATGCTGGTAAAGGTACATTCAATTTATTTTGTACTTAACGTACCGGACCGTGAACAGGAAGATTTTTTTTTCTATTATTTACAATTAATTTTCCCGTCTGGTTCCTAGTTATTCTTATTAAATAAATTTTCACATAGTTTCTAAAAGATTCTTTATAACTCTTTTGATTTTCGTTCTACTGACTTAGTAACCTTCGTCATTCAATAAATCATTAAAAACGTATTTAAGGCAAAAAAAAATCATAAACAAAAAATTATACCTCATATTTTATATTAAGTCCAATCTTCTCTGGCTTATAATTATGTATGTTGTTTATATACGCTGTTTTACATAGCTCATCGTGTTATGTTTAACTGTATGTGTATGAGTTAGCAGTTATGGTAACAGCCTCTTGTCAGTTCAATATCATAGGTTTTCGAATAGTGACGTGTTTAAAGATCGTAGTGTCTTTATTAATATTTAATTTTTTTATGTCATTATTGACTTGCGATATTTTTGTAATGAATGAAATAAGTTATATTACCTACAATTTTAAACAAATGGAATAAGATAGTATTCAATCAAAGTTTCGTATAGAATTATATGTGAGTATGTTTTATAATATTAATAACTCGCTGTTGTGCGTGTCTTTGTCCTCGTGTAATTCATATTTTTTTGTGTTCCGAAAAAACGAAACCCTTATAGGATTACTCGTGTGTCTGTCTGTCTGGTCTGTCACATACAGCAAATATAAAAACAATTTTAGGGGGTCTTTTGGGACACAAATAACTTTTTTTTTTTTTTTAACCATTATATACACAATCTTAGATCTAATATACAACTAACACTAAATTATATAAATTATAAACAAGTATTTATAATTTTAAATTTATAATCTTCTTCCCTTATCTCCGAAACTACTGAGCGGTAAATTTTGAAAAAAAAAAAAAAAAAAAATTTATACTTATAGATTACTGGAAAACCTATAAGAAGTCTATGATCTTCAAATAACATGGTGAATCTCTCATATATGCGTACAAACTTCCATTTGCAGTTGTAATGTATGAGAGCATAGGTTTTTCAACTACAATGTTAAGTTTGTTCTTGGGCTAAATGTATCCCAACTCCCCTTCATGGTGCGTGGTCCGACACGCACTTGGCCAGTTTTTTATACAAATATCAATTATAATATAGATGAAAAATAGCCTATGTGACGTGAAAAGATAACAGACAAACAGACAAACAGAGCTACTTTCGCATTTATAATATTAGTATTTTTATTTATTTATGTTCATGAATTTATTTATTTAATACTTCAAGCACAGCAATGTACAGAGGCGGACTTAATGCCATAGACATTTTCTACCAGTCAACCTTTGGGTGATGGAGAGACAAACAAACAGTGGTAGGTGCAATTACGAAAAATTGTGGAATAAAAAAAATAAAAAATTACGATAAAGATACCTATTACAAATTATAAACATAATATATATATGTCTGATTATATATAAATATAAGCACAAATAAATATACATAAATACACGAATATACTAAAACAAATAAGACAAACAATGGGAAAACATTAACGTTTTGATGATACTGCCAGCTTCTTACAAATGTGCTCGCGAACTTAATTAATGATGAATTATATGTGTGTATATTTTTATTTGTTGTGTATATGTATATATTTACATAATATATCCGCTAATAGAGTTAAATAATAATATTTTTTGACGCCCTATATTCTTTCCCCTCTTTTTTTTTACATAGATGTACATAATATTAATATTGAAACCTTCACCATTTTAAAGATAATTTAATTATTGATCTTTTAGGATACGTTTTTTATTAAAAATACCTTTTGTTCTATGTATAAAAAATTAATAATGCGTCTAATTTGGGACAGCGCTCCTTGATGGGCGAGTCCTGTTACTGGCTGGACATACGACGCGTTGCGTGAGCTCAGTACAGAACACGCAAGCTAACCACTCAAGGTCACTGGCATATATCGGCTTCTTAAGTTTTCACGTTGAGATTTGTACAGAATTGATTGGGAGATGTACACATCCCAATAAGATCAGCCTCACATCACAATACGATCAGCCTAAATAAAGTGCTAGACGTCACTTCAAATAATTCAAAAGCTTTTCTATCTTTATAGGTTAGGTGCATACCGAAATAAAATATGGCTTCAATAAAATTTAAGATCAACGGGAAAGAATATGAAGGTAAGAAAATCCTAATCACACACCATATACTTGGATCCCCGGATCTTTTATCAGCTGCTTCCAGCCACCCTACTAAGATTGCCACTGCACCTAGCCTGACATAGGTACTACTATTCTGTAAAACTCGCAGTAAAATCTTCGTTGAAGTGGGCTGTCAATCCCTAGCGTCAGATCAGACGCCAGTTAACATCAAGTTCACTTCACCTAAACACGATTTATCCTAAAAATTGTTAGCCACATTTCATATTTCCATACAGTAATATTGCCAAATTAATCAAAACAGGTAAATATTTGACAGCTATTTGCGACGTTGCCAACTTTTAAAATAAACGCTCTTGACAAAATAAACCGGCAGATCCTATAAATATGCATAATGCCAAATTAATCATCATTTTTTAATATTTCTAGTGGATGGCAAATTCGGTCCAGACGTATCTCTGAACGAGTACATCCGCACTGTGGCAGAACTGCGCGGCACTAAGGCCATGTGCCACGAGGGCGGCTGCGGCGCCTGCATCGTCGCCGTACGCGCAGCCTTACCACCTACAAACGTGGTCAAGACCTTCGCTGTTAATTCTGTAAGTAAACAAATTAACGCAGCGAGATGTTTTTTTTTTTTAATACAGAATTTTATTGCTATAGTATCTTTATCTCACGAAGCGACACGCGCTTTACTCGTGGTAACCAATTGTGCATGTGAATGTGTGCTTGAAGACGAGTCGCGTCAGCACAAAAGTCACACTCACACACACATACTTCCAACTTCGCCATTTTCATTGGCACGACCGAGGGCTCCTGCGCTTACACACACATTTGCAGCGTGTTTTTACACTTGGTAACCACAAGTAAAGCGCGCGTCACTTCGTGAGATAAAAATACTGTATTCTTAAATAATGTCTTAAGCGTACAAAAATTAGGACATTCCGTACAAACTTTAACCCCTTTTGAATTCAAGGAGTAAAAGTAGTAAAAGGTAGATAAAAGGAACTCTAGTGTTGTTGTGGTGTGCGTCATGTCATGTTTTTCACCCATTAGGGTGATATAATATTAAAGATTGCGTAATCATTGAAAAAATACTTAGCTATAAGTTGTAGCGATTAAGCATGGCAACACCGGTCTAATATCTCTCCGTAGGAACCCAAACAATAGATTATGTATGGTTTTTCGTTATAGATCACGATGATTCAGGACGTTACCAGACTTTCTTTCAGTTTTTTAAATAAAGATTGCTAGAAAATGTAGGTGGGTCAATGAACGCTATTGCCATGCTAAAACGCAACGACTATAGTTCGAAGTTATTGCATAATATTTTCATTCCACTCTGTGGATCAGTATTGCAAAATATTATTCTATACCTACTGTTGGCAGGTCTTTACACGTGAAAAAATTAAAACTTATCTTATTGCGTAAAAATGGAGGAGCTCGTGGCTAAGTAATAACAACCGCATGGGTCGATCCATCAGGTTAAGCTACGCTTGCCGGGGTTGGTCCGTGGAAGGGTGACCATCTTTAAGCCGTTGGTCAAAGCACGTTAAGCCGTTGATCCCGGCTGTTATTCGTGGATCTTTGACAGTCATTAAGAGTCGTCAGGAGCCCGAAAGTCTGACACCAGTCTTACCAAGGGGTATCGTATTACCCAGTTACTGGGTTGTGGAGGTCAGATGGGCAGTCACTACATGTAAAATACTGGTATTCAGCTGCATCCGGTTAGACTGGAAGCCGACCTCAACATAGTTGGGAAAAGGCTAGGCAGATTGATGCGTAAAAATAATTGATCGTATGAGTGCAAGCAATGATTCAAGGCAATAAAAATATCAGGCGGCCCGTACACCTACACTAAATATGTGCATACTTACTGTAGGTGTACGGGCCGCCTTATACCATGGTGCGTATTTTAAGATTGCCGTAAGTCTGCCTTTCCACCGGGATACCTTTATATCAAGAATGTGTAGTGAGAGATGTCTAAAAAACGCTAATAATTAAGGTCGCTATTGAGCGACCTTAATTATAAGCGTTTTTTAGACAAAATATGTTAAGAACTTTGGTTCTTAACATATTTTGTCTTTATGAAAATCAACCCCTTTTATGGGGATGTTCACAAAAAAAAATTGTTTGAGTACTCTGTGGTACCTTGCAACAAAGGGTAGGAAAAGGTTTCCCCGAAAAATGAACATGGGATGTTGAAAAATGTTTTTTTGTCCGTCAGATAGATTATTAAAAAATATTAGACAAGTTTTTTTAAGTTTTTTACCTAATCAAAAGATTACAGCAAAACATTGAGTTAAAATGTGGCTAGACGTCACTTTCCGCTAGATTTTATACTGAATTGTGACATAGCAAGCCCCCTCTCCCCAACTTTAATGCGTTTTATCTAAACCATTTTTTATTAATATGATAAAGCAAAACCTGCGTGTCTAATATTTTTTTATTATCTGACAGCCGGACTAAATAGATTTTTTTTCCCCCAGACAACATCCCTATTGTGAAATGTTTACTCAATTTGACATGGCTCTTACCTTGATAAGCCATATATGAACTATACAGACACGAACGAAGCACTTCGACTTGTGAGTTAGTATCGGAGATAATCTCAGAGGTATACACATAGGAAACAACGATAAATCCACTTCTCGTAGATCTACAAAGTTATTCCAACGACAAGACTACGTAAACTCTACGAGGCCACTTCGGGAGATCGGACACTTCGATCAACCTTAATGGACTAACTGATTACATGGGGTGCAACATACATCATGGCCAGTGGGAACACAAATGTAGAGATAGTCAAATAGAGTGAGACTGGGGGCAGAGATCTTCAAGGCGGCGTAAGATACCTATACTTAATTCACATTGAGCAGTAATTTATCAAAAATAACTTTCATAATCATCGTGCAAAGATTTATCGAGTATGCAAAAAAATAAGCTAACATTATCTCATATGAAATAAAGTTGGGACCTTGTTTGTAACTAAAAATATTGGTTATAATTAATCATGAATCAAAATAATTTAAAAACTTATACGAAATGTTCATAGGTTACAAATCATTAAGTAACTCATTTTGTCATGGCCATTTTTTGCAAGATTAGAATGGTTCTAACTTTTAATGTTACTTCATAAAAGGATTGCTGTGCATTTATCGTAGTTGGTAGCTAAAGTTAAATGGCGGCCAGCTTCGGTCACAAAATAATAGAAGAAACTTTAGATTTTAATCTCGCGAAGACGATTCTGGATGTAGCATCGTTATCTCTGCCAAATAAATATTTTTTCATTTGAAACAAAACCAATAAACAAAGTTTCAACTAGATTAGTCAAGAAAAAGCTTTACAAAATTACCTGGCAAGAATCAATTCTGCCAGTTTTTGCCAAAACCTTATTTTACAAAACCTTGTTACGGTTTTTTTTTCTTTCAGAAGGTAATTATCTCATCTTATTTTCCCATTCTTTAAAACCACTTAAGTCCACTTCCATCACCAATCACTAAATACATTTAGCGCTAAACCAATTTAAGTCATCGCTCTTTTTCTGACAATCGTTTAAAGATGACTGAGACAGGATGATGCTATAGAGGTATGAGGAACAGAGTGTAAAGTTCACTCATCCTCTATAGAAAAGGGAGGATCCTCCGACCAGACGGGTGTCGTGTCTGGTGGACAACTGCCAGACGATTGATGTCGGGGAAGTTATATACGTATACCTATATGCTGTTCGCGCGGTAAACTCTTATTGCGCGATGCAGGATTTGTGTGACGTCAGGATTTTGTGTGAGATCAGGTCTTTGATGCGCAGTTCGATTGTGGCGATGTAGATGCCCAAACAATACTTCACAGGTTTATTTGTAATCAAATAACCTCGTATTACCCCTATGCGAATATCAACCATTTTCGAGTAGGACGTTGTAGTCGCGTGGTAGACTCTCCTTGAACGGATTTTGCGTGACGTCAGTATGTTGCGAAGTTCGCATGTGGCGATGTAGATGCCGCCACAATGTTTTATATTTAGCGTTAAATACTAGTGATTTGTGGTGCAAGTGGGTCTTAATGGTTCGAGATTGTTGGTTTATTTATTAACTCAGTCTATCATTCTTTTTATTTTGTAATTTGCACCGGTTCCGCCATGAAAACCGGTTTTAAGATACCAAAATAATTCAGCTTTTATTTGTCGCTACATTTAGCTTTTTGTGATCCCCAGTCAAGGCTTAATCCACTCCAACCTTTGATCCTTTGGCATTGAATGATTTATAAAAACCAACGTTATTAACTTCCTCCTAAAAGATGGCATTTTTTACAATCGAAATAATTATTATTGTTATATGGCTAACTATGTACTGCAAAATCATATAATCACAGATTTCTTATAAGTTTTCCTGTAATTTAAAGTAAAGAACTGTTTTCTGTTTTTTTTTTTTTAATTTTAGTCTCAATAGTTTCGGAGAAAAAGGGGGTTCAATTTTCATCTATTTTGTTAGATAACTTTAAAACTGATTAAACTTTTTTATTATAAAAATACCATGCCCTTTGATGTCACACGGTACAGTTTACAAAACTATTTTATTTTTATTTGCCTCCAAAGGGTGACCCCCATATTCAAAATTAATTAATCGTCGTTCGGATACCCTTCAACTTAATCGGCCCTGTAGATTCGGAGCAAATTGGCTGTGATAAATGGACAGACAGACAGACACAAGGTTCGGACGTACGGAACACTAAAAACGGACCTGCAATAAAACAAATTTTCCCTAGATCTAGGACTTTCAAACCAAAGCTGCATAGTCCACTAAACATTCATAGGTTAAGTACTTAGTTAAGTTGAAGTACTTAGTATTTATTTTCCTTTACAAAGGAAACAAAGTTACGCAACATATTTTCTACAACATTTATTGACGCAGAACAAATGTTGCTAGCAACGTGCTAATACAACTTCGTATTTATATTAAACAAAAGAATTTCTCAGAACATCATACATAATGTTGCACGATTGTCGCTCAACACTGATTCCTGTTTATATGGGGCTGTACTGTGAAGTACTTCTAATATAATCGAATCAGAACTAAAGAGATCCGCAGGAGAACCAAACTAAAGTGGTAGTGGAAAAGTACCGAACTAAAGTGGTAGTGGGCAGGGCACATTGCTCGCAGAACAGATGGCCGATGGCGCCGAAAGGTTCTGGAGTGGCCCTGTACCGGAAGATGTAGCGTTGGAAGGCCTCCCACAAGGTGGACCGATGACCTAGTGAAGACCGCCGAATCCGCTGGATGCGAGAACCACGGAACTGTCTGAAGTGACGATGCTTAGGTTAGCCCTATATCCAGCAGTGGATGTCTTTCGGCTAAAATAATGATAATGATGATGACTTCTAATATGACACACTAAGGTCATTGTATGGCAGTACTACAGAATCGAAGGCCTTTGTAAAAATGTTTATAGGTATGCTAGAAAAAGACTGTGATAAGAAGTAGGTATACCTATGTGTTATGTACTTATTTCTAAACGTTCTTACGCTTGTTTGAAACATTTAATAACACACGACTCACATAAAAAGACGACGTATTTATTCGTTTTTTTATCAGTCATGACAATAGAAGTAGGTGTTTTTATTTCAGGCTTCTTATTGATACTAAACTCCTACATATTCTATGATATGAAAGAGGGGTATCAAGAAATGGATCCTCATAATTTAAGCACTAAATGAAGTCTTGAAGGGCATTTTGTTGCCCTTTAGAGTAAGAATGAAAGAAAATACGTTTATTTGCGGTAAACATGACGCAATGAAAGAACAAAAACACGAAAATCAAAATTTGGGGGAAAATATGCGTCACATCGACGCAAAACGGCCAACGCTCAGCATAATGCTGCGACCCTATGCAAGACGGAGCCCAAGCGCTGGTTAAAGTTCAGGTTATTTTAAAACAGTTTCTGCAATTTAGAAGTTACTAGTAAGACATACCTACAGATTTATCAAACAAAATCTTTTTTATATTGACTAAAGATTTTTCTAAGAAACCCAGTGTCTTTTACCATGCCGACTATTATTGAACTGTAACACCTTAAATATAATTAACTATATCATCACTGCAATTCCATTGTTAATTCACTAATTTTATTTATTTATTTAACGGTTTATGTACACACATATAAACAGACAAGAAAAAAGGAACAGAAAAATACGTACAAAGGTGACGCTTATAATAATGTTGCATGCCTATTATAAGGTAGATTGCACAAGGATCAACCACCAAACTGTGACATCTTATTTACTGTACCTGCAATCTATGCAAATAAATGTTTACTTTACTTTACTTTACTTTTAATTGTCATGAAATGTTAAATGGTTTAGTTGTGCTCTTTTAAGAGGCTTACAACAGCTAAAGCGCGGTCACTGTCGGACTGCATAGAAATGAAAGAGAAGCGCGATGACACGACGCAGGTAATTTATTGCAAAATATGAAGCAGTTAGCGATTTACAGAAAATCTATTGATTGGACTGGAAAATTAAAACACTATTATGCTAATATGTAATTTTTAGAATAATCTGACAAAAAATCAGAATGATTGCATGTAAATTAATATGATTTTTAATCGTTAAAAGAAATTTTTAGAGGTATCTTCATGATTTTTTTCTATCGTATCAAACTAGTTGTATTATGTTTTCAACACACTATCATACTAGCATATATCCTGAAGAATATCATATATTTTTCTGATTTTGTTTACTGCAGTGGATCATATTCTTTTATGCATTATAAAACTTGCGTTTAGGCACGTTTAGGTCCTGTAGTCCCCTTAATCAGACTCGGAAATTTCTTCTCCATGGAAAACTAAATGATGGCAGCCTAGAACTTCAATGAGCCCAACCTATTGAAGTCTACTGCTGATAATACTTAGACGCCATCTCCATGGACGAGAGAATCGCGGCGATAGTCACGCTGTGCTTTCAGACCATCGTCACGATGATATTGACGTGTGGAGATTAATTCATAGGGTTTCTATTGAATTTGATGGCACGGCAAGACTATTGCCACGTGGATATGGCACCTTAGGCAGTGGTGGCTCTAATTATAAACTATAGATTTATTAAATTTTATGTTCTTGATTTAGAAAAGATTAAGGCTAGTTTTTAATACCCAAACGTTTCATAATATTGTAGGTAGGTACTTGTAAATGAGCTTCAGCTTTTCTGCATAAGTTGACAAAATAACTCAGGGGCGTAGTGATTTTAAAAGAGTAAAAAGTGATTTTAAAATTACGCGTATGTTAAAAGGTTGGGAAGGTTGGGTCTAGCAAAATGATGATGATAAATGATATTTATTTCTATAAATTGTTTGAAAAGAAACACTTTTACACGTCAAAATTATGATTTAATCGGTGTTTCCTATCCGTCTACTCAGAGAAGAAAGACCGAAACAAACTCAGAGGTCACAGTCTCTTTTAAAGTCTAGACATAATCTTGGTCAGACCACATGAGGACCATGCAAGTTAATGTCTGAGATGGTCTTTTGAGGAAAGAACCACAAATATTTGAGTGGTCCTGTGCAGTCAGCGCAAGTGTTCATCAATTCTACATCGATGGAAATCCAAAGTCACTAACAGTTACATATATCTTGATGTTTCTTTATCTTTTTCCAGTGTCTTGTATCGGCACTATCCTGCCACGGTTGGGAGGTGACCACTGTTGAAGGTATCGGGAACAGAATAAAAGGCTACCATGACATACAGAGCAGACTTGCCAAGTTTAATGGCACCCAGTGTGGGTACTGCACTCCTGGATGGGTCATGAATATGTACAGGTAAGATCATGATGAGTAAATGTTAGCAATTTATAATCCCTTACTTATAAAACATTGCTAAAAGTTAAGACAGGTTTAAGTATGGCTAAGCAGACGTTAATCGTTTCTTGACTTTAAGACATTCGTTTATATACATATGTGATGTGAAATTTAATTCGTTTGCAAACCCTGAAATCGCGAAAAATAATTAATGGTCGCAAAGCTCGTTATAATGAAGGGAACAGCTGATTTTTATTTCGCAATTTCAGGGTTGGCCCCATAGTGAAAGTTGTTCATAATGATGAGTACAATGACCCCTTAAGAGGATACAAACGAATTAAATTTCACATTGTATACACGTAAGAGGGTAAGTGTATAGGCAACCCGTGAGAATTTAAAACAGTGTTACTAAAGCTATATCATCAATTACAATATTTAAAAAAAGCTTTGATTGGTATATAACCATCGAACACCT
Organism: Agrochola circellaris; assembly: GCA_914767755.1. Taxonomy (NCBI): domain Eukaryota; kingdom Metazoa; phylum Arthropoda; class Insecta; order Lepidoptera; family Noctuidae; genus Agrochola; species Agrochola circellaris. The sequence goes on from OU611853.1 coordinate 4,576,232, forward strand.
TACCACTATATTCCATCTGTTAAAAAAACAATACTCCAGCAAACCGTTTTCACATCTTTCACAAAACATCCACTTCTTGTGTAAAAATCCAGTATCGAATAACAAACGATTTTGTGAAACGTAAACAATTTTTCCTACACGAACGTGCAAAGAATACTAATATTTACGATGCTGTAAAAATACGTAAAAAACTAGGTCATCAATATCGCTATTCTTTGTGTGATGTGCGAGTGTGTATCTTTTTAGGACCTAAAATAGCTATTTGTAATTTACTGTTCTTTTCCCATTTCACTACGAAATATATAGGTCTAGCTCATTATGTAGTAATAGTAAAAGCAAGTCATCATAATGGTATCTGACAGTCCCGGGTGTGTCTGAGGTTTGAACTTATTTTCAAGTAGATCTTCATTCCAACATTTTCTTATTTTCAGTTTATACGAATCAAAAAACAAAACTCTAACTTCAGTAGAAGTTGAGAACTCTTTCGCCGGCAACATGTGCAGGTGTACCGGATACAGACCCATCGCCGATGCTTTCAAAACCTTCGCTAAGGACGCTGATCAATCACTTCTAGACAAACTATGTGATCTGGAAGACTTGGATTTTATAAATCCCTGTGCACTTAAATGCACTCAAAATTGTACTCACAAAGACAGGTGTTTAAAAGGAGTTATAAAAGCCAATGATGGCAATAAAAAAGATGTAGAAACGGGTGAACAAGAACATGATTTCATTCATATAAGTGATGAAAAGATGATAATACTGGATGCTGGTAAACATAAATGGTACAAAGCTTACAATCTGAGTGATGTTTTCAAAGCTATGAGTGTTGGAGATTACAAACTGATTGCTGGAAATACCGGTCAAGGTAACGACATTTTTTATTTAAGAGAAAAAGCACTACAAGGATATCGAATCGACTAGTTTTTTAAGAGGTCAATGTTTTTTGTGATCTGGCAAATCTCATTTTTTACTTAGAAAAGAACCAGTATATCATTGTAGAAATTAATTTATCTTATATTATAAGTCAAAACTTCTTCACATAATTATCGACAATGTTGCTTAATAATAATAATCTTCACACTTCATATTATTACTTTATTTTTAATAAAAAGGATCCAAAGAATATTAGTTTAAAGAAAGATTTATTCAGCACAGACTACAAGGCATTCAATATGTAGTGATGATAATTTTTTTGCAGGTGTATATCACGTCACGGAATATCCTAAAAACGTAATTGATATATTCAATGTGGCTGAACTAAAGGGCCACACGATTGATGTGAACCTTATACTAGGTGCTGGCATGCCATTGTCAGAGATGATGGAACTTTTTCTACAACTGTCAGCAGAGAAAGAAGAATTTTCTTATTTGAAACAATTTTACGATCACATGGATCTAGTGGCTCACATCCCTGTGAGGAATGTAAGCTTAATATACCTATTGGTTTTATTCATCGAAATATTGAATTTGCCCATCGAAATATTGAATAGATTGGAGATTGATAGAGAGAAGTGCGGTAGTAGTAACAGCCCCGACTTACGTGTCGTGTCGTGGGGTTTTTACCCAGGCACTTTACTTGATGAAATTTATTTCATCACACAAAACGGTGAAGGAAGACATCACCAAAAATTCGAAGACACGTAACATCCGCCAACCCGTACTGGGCTCTCGTCGTGGATTTTGGCCCCATGTCTCTCATAGATAGGAGGCCAGTGTTCCAGCAGTGGAAACGTTACAGGCTAATTATGCGTATGCATCGAAATAAGGGTCGCAACAAATAATTTATTTTTTAACGCGTATGTTTCAGATCGGTACAATAGGCGGTAATCTGTTCTTGAAACATTTCAACAATGAATTCCAATCAGATGTATTCTTACTTTTCGAAACTGTTGGAGCTATGATAACTATTGGTAAGAGAAACAGCGATTAACATTTTTTATTAGTTATTCGAATTGAAATATTCGAATTGTACAAAGTTTTGGTCATAAAATGAATAGTAAATACTGTTGGTTTTGTTCATAATACTCGCAACACCAAACTTTTGTTTTTGATACGTTACAATCTAGCCTATTAGCTAATAACTAATTTAAATATAACTTAAACTGCTCAATAATAATAATAAGCAATCCTCAAATAACGTCTTTCTTATTCACTATGTTAAGGAATTCACGTGTTTTTTACTTGCACTGCAGTTTAAGTTCACGAACACTGCACTAAGCTATTCAAAATGTTTCACCATTTTTACAAAACTCTTGATACTTATATAAAATCTGTTGGTTATTAAGGCTCTTCTGCTTACTTATCTGTTTAATTACCGTTTTCACACTAACAATAGGCGACATCTAAATGTAATGTAATGACTAAATAAAAGGGCACTGTTGGATTCTGAATGCTCGGGTCGAGTTGAAAATGCATTAACTTTTAAGCATTAAATTTAAATGTCGCCTATTGTAAATGTAAACAAGCACAACTCTATAATTCTTTTGTATAATGCAACATAATAATCTGTTACAGCTGAAAGCGCAAACAAGGAAGAAAAGATGAAAATGACAGACTTTCTCAAAACATCTATGCAAAGCAAAATTATTAAAAACATTTTGCTGCCACCGCTTTCGCACTGCTGTGCAGTAAAAACTTACAAGGTATGGCTAAAATCTGTCTTTATGAATAATTATCATGCATTGTTTTCTTTACAGAGTTAAGTAATCACAAAAGGGAAGGTATAAAAAAATCGAAAGCATCTGACGTCCTATTTCTCTTGCAGATTATGCCTCGATCTCAAAATGCACACGCAATTGTAAACGCAGGATTTCTGTTCAAATTCAAAAAAGATACAAGCATAGTAGAAAATGCTACACTTGTTTACGGCAGTATTTCAGCAACATTCACACATGCGTCGAAAACTGAAGAAGTTTTAACTGGAAAAGATCTTTATACTGATGAGACTTTGCAGTTAGCATTAAAAACGTTACAAGAAGAGATAAATCCTGTCGCTGCCCCGCCTGAACCTTCAGCAGATTACAGGAAGATGTTAGCTTTGTCTTTGTATTATAAGGTATGTTGGCAAAGTATCAAAAGCTAAAGTTTTGGATAAACTATTATTTTTCATCGATTCACACTATATTTAGATTGAAAATAAAATGGGGGTGCATGATAAGTAACTGGAAGTGCATAATAAGTAGCTGGGGGTGCATAATTTTTTTAGGCTTGGATTAATTGACTTATACTTCATTTTTAGGCAATACTTAGTCTTTGTCCAAGCGAAAAGATGAATCCATTATTCAAATCAGGAGGCGAAGCAATTAAACGTCACAAATCCAAAGGCATGCAATCGTTCGAAACAGACAAAAGTATATGGCCGTTAAATCAGCCTATTCCAAAGATAGAAGCATTGGTACAGTGCAGTGGTGAAGCTACATTTGCTAATGATCTGCCAGGACAAGCTGGAGAAGTGTTTGCTGCCTTTGTTACTGCTGATACTGTTCCAGGCTCTATGATTGAAGATTTTGAAACTTCTGAAGCATTTGTGAGTATAGATGCAGCTATAGTTTTATATTATTTAACCGTAAAACTAGTAACTTCACAAAATTGTGATGTGCTCATAGCTAGCAAATCACAATTTTGTAAAGTTAATAATATTTAATTTGTTTTAGAAATTACCCGGTGTAATTGCTTTCTACACAGCAAAAGACATTCCAGGGGATAATATATTTACCCCCTCTAATATACCTTTCATGTCGGATCAAGAAGAAATACTATGTCCCAAAGAAGTCAAGTTCTACGGACAACCTGCTGCCATAATAGTAGCAGACAGAGAGAAAACAGCAAACAATGCTGCTAGACTTGTCAAAATACGATACAGTTCAATAAGCAAGAATAAACCTATGCTAACTATTGACCAGGTTTTAAAGTCTCCAGAAAAGACTAAAAGAGTAAGAGCAGACCAAGCCGTTGAACCGACCGATGTTGGACATGATGTTAAAACTATTATTTATGGAGAATTGGAAATGGAAGAACAGTACCATTATTACATGGAGCCCCAAACGTGTGTGACTAGACCTACCGAAGATGGAATGGAAGTGTTCTCGTCTACTCAGTGGCTTGATGTAACTAACGTTGCTATCGCTCAGACTTTAAAAGTTCCCGTTAACAGGTACTTTTTGGAAATCTATTCTGAACTTTATTGCTTAGACAATAAAAACTTTTCTTTTAATCACAATTTCTAGTTGGCTCTTCTTCATGATTTCAGTATAAACGTGATCGTTCGTCGAGTTGGGGGTGCCTACGGTGGTAAAATTTCCCGATCTGCTCAAATTGCATGCTCTGCAGCACTGGTCACTCATCTATTAAACAAAACTTGCAGAATGATTCTGCCTTTGCAGACAAATATGAAGTCAGTTGGAAAGCGAGTTCCTACTAAGTGCAACTTTGAGGTACAAAACTAAATCTTTAAGAAAATTAAGTATATCTCTTTTAAACCAAGGATTGCTATTACACATCACGAATGTATTCCCCGAAGTGATAAGCAGAGGTGCACCTGTAGTACACCCACATTTCACCAGTTATGTATATTTTAATCCCTCGTAATAGGGCGCGAGCCTATTGCCATCAACCGGGCACAAATCCAGACCGGAGTCTGGATTTGTGCCCGGTTGTTGGGCAATCAAATAAATTATCAAATGAATCAAATAAATTTCCAGATGGCAAAACCCAAGATCACTTTGCCCTAGCCTAAAAATAAAATTAACTAATAAAATAATCAAATTTATGCTTCATGATATGGTCAAACAAAATAATGAGGAAAATTTAAAACAGAAGATACTAGTAACTATTTCTACCACTCTTCAAACTCGGTACTTTCAGGTTGGCGTAAACGCCGAAGGTGAAATCCAGTACCTAAAGAATACCTTCTACCAAGATGGCGGCTGCTCTTACAACGAGGTCCTCACATTCCTCACTGCCACACACTTCCACAACTGCTATAATCACAAGAGGTGGTCCATCACCCCTTACAGTGTCCTGACTGACAAACCATCCAACACTTGGTGTAGGGCGCCTTGTAAGTAAATGAAATCTAATTGATTTTCGGTTTAAGTTTTTTTACCTACTTTTGGTCAACTTTGCTGAATTCCACTGAAACTGATAAAAATAATAACTTATAGAGAATAACCACAATACGGTTAGATAAACAATACATCGTTAGCATTTTGTGTTCCGATAATTTAGTGAAATTGACAATCAGCAAAAACAAATAACAACAACAAAAAGTAAATCAAACAAAAACGCTTGTTGTAGATGTCATTGTGCAGGAGATTATTTATATAACTATCTCATTACTGATACTATATATTATGGACTATCTACTTGTTGTTTTAACCGTTAACATATATTATTGGAAATATTCCTTTTTTATGAAATGTTATTATATTGAATTGCACAATTTTTAATTTTTTTGGTGTCTATAAAGTAAAATCTGACTTATTTTTTCAAAACAGTTTCAGCTGAAGGCGTTGCCATGATAGAATACATAATGGAGAGAATATCGTTCAGTCTAAAACTAGATCCCATTGAAGTGAGACTTCTAAACATGCCTACAGAGAAAAATCCAATCCCAGAGTTGATAAACCAAATAAAAATAGACGCAAACTACGACGATAGGAAGAAACAAGTTGAAGAATTTAATAAAAGTAATCGATGGAGAAAACGTGCCATAAAAATGATACCTTTGACAGCTGATATATTTTATACAGGAAACTTCAATGCCTTGATATCAATCTATCATGGTGATGGATCCGTTGTGTTAATTCATGGAGGAATAGAGATGGGACAAGGTATAAATACTAAAGCAGCTCAAGTTTGCGCATATGTCCTTGGTATACCTTTGGAAAAAGTCAGTGTAAAACCTAGTTCTAGCTTTATTTCTCCAAATGCCATTGTTACTGGAGGAAGTGTAGGTAGTGAGTGCGTTGTATTTGCTGTTAAGAAAGCTTGTGAAGTTTTAAACGATAGGCTTAAACCAATCAGAGAAAAGATGGGTACACCTACATGGGAAGAGCTAATAGCCGGAGCCTATGGTGCTGGTGTGGATCTTCAAGCTTGTTCCTTGTTCAACATCAGTGATGGGAAACCTTATGATGTATATGTTGTTGGAATCTTGGAATTAGAAGTTGACATTTTGACTGGAAACCATGACATTATTAGGGTTGATATTTTGGAAGATACTGGAAGAAGTTTAAGTCCAGAAATTGACGTAGCTCAAGTAAGTTTTATTTGTGTTAATATCTTTAAGTAAAAACATATTTAAACTTTTAGATATGCAGCGGCCGCATCTGCGTCTATCGTGACAAACCAATGCGTGCCGAACCCTCATATGTTTGGGTCGCTAAATAATTATGGCGCTAATGCGGTGGTCACATTAGCGGCTTCGCCACGTTTAATATGTACCGCCACCCGGGCGATAAGTGCTACGCAGCCCGAACTATCGCGATGATAACCGATAATGGTTGGTCACATCTACGTGTTTCAAATCACTGTGTGAAGCTTCGTCACGATAGACGCAAATGCGGCCGCAGCAATATAAATACTAAATAAAATTAATTTATTAGTTTAATTGGGCTGCGACACCAATTTTTTTTTTAAATCTCATCTTGTGTCTCAGATTGAAGGGGCCTTCGTTATGGGTCTTGGTTACTGGACCGCAGAAAAAATAGTTTACGATGGTTCAACTGGGAAGCTGCTCACTGACAGAACCTGGACCTACAAGATCCCGGGAATCAAAGACATTCCTTCTGACATGAGGATCTACTTCCGTCGAAATGGAAATAATGAACTTGGTGTACTGCAGTCTAAAGGTAAATTGTGCTAGAATTATAAACAAAAGGAGCATGTTGTATATTTTCTGCCTAGCTCAATGGGAAATACATAGTTGTGAGATTATGAATGTATGTATAATTCCTTTGGTGTTCTTTCATTTATGTCTCCTGCAGGTGCAGTTGGGTTTCCGAGCAATATTATTTTCAAAATCTGGTACTGAAAAGAGGCTTGTAATGTATTAAAACTTTATCTAAAAGAAAAAAAATACAGTACAAACGCGGTCTTAATGCCTGAGGCATTTTCTACCGGTCACCCTCAGGGTGATGCAGAGACAAAACATGGCAGGTGCAACGTAATTGATAGATAACTCGAAAAATAATAAATACTAATACCTACATAGATACATATAAAATAAACTTAGTCAGGAGAAATAACGATAGGTAGAGGAGAAAACGAATCCAGCTAGTCAGCGGTGGGATGATTCTGCCAACTTCTTACGCATATGTTCACGTGTCTGCACTTTAAAAGATAACCGACTGGTTGCTATCCTGATGTTCAGAGGGAGCGCATTCCAAAGAACAACAGCCCGGACGAAGAAAGACCTTGTTATAGACATACCTACAGTCGATATGTTTTGATATAGGCACTTTACAAATATTATATTTACCTCCGTCATTGTGGTAAGCATAAAAGTAATATATAAATGGAGATATAATTTTATTATAATTGAATGAACCGTGTCGTAAAAAGACTTCGTTTTAGGATATGGAATTCTTTCAGCAATGTTTTTACCCAGTTGGAGCGTTATTGAAGAATACGAACTGACTTACGTAGCTAAAATTTTTAAGGTTTTGTTTTAGTTACTACTCGAAAAGTGACTATGAAATTTATTTTTACTAATTATATTATATTTTTTTATTATTATATAATTTCTGAATATATAATATTCAGAAATTATACTTCATAGGTTTAGGTAGTAAAATAAAGGTAAACAAAACGTAAAAAGGGTTTTTATAGATGACACTTTCTTGTTTAAAAATACGATAAAACCAAATTAAATTTATTTTAGATTTTTACAATAGTTTCCTCTTTTATGAATGTAGGTTAAACTTTATCATTTATTCTTAAACTACTATTCGCAAATGTAATTGCTTGAGCACATTTTTGTAGTTAAATTTATAATAATAATATAATATTTTGTAATCAGTCAATGTAAAGAGCCCAAACTCTAAACGTCAACGAATTATAGCGTTGCTAAATTGAAGAGTACAATTGTGACGTAGTGACAGGTATTACGTTTAGTCGGTTACTTGACAGCTGTGTCGTCACGTCGTTTTGTTTCATTTAATTACCTAAGCCTATGGAGTATAGAGATAAATCTTTTGTTAATAATCACGAACTTAGGGCACTATTAATTGTTGTTATAACTTTATCATATACGTTACAATAGGACGCTAACGAATGTAATATAAGATAGGTGGGTTAGCAACGTTATTCAAATCAATATTACGTAAGTATTACTAACCCTAAATGAAATATAAGAAATATAATTTTAATAACATCAGTAACGTTATATTAGTTTAATATTATTTTTAAGTAGTAAAAAAATTCTTTTGCGTATCACTCTTGTCAGAGTGATCCTGGTCTTCATGTATTGTCTAGGAGCTGATGTAATTTGCCCACGATTTCTTGCCATAAATTCCGATTTTTGGTATTTTTAGTGCACTCATACGCGGGATCGCCCACTGTGGATTTAAATTTGGTCAGTCCATCTCATGGGTGAGCGTCCGCGTGGCTTAGTACCATATCTATAGAGACGTGTCTGAAGTATTTGAGTATGCGCGTTTGGATCAGAACAGATTGACGCTTTTTGATGCCGAGTTCATGGCGTATAGAGGTGTTAGGGCGAAACTCGATGCACGATGATACCCCAAGCATTCTTCTCCAGCACCACATTTCCAGAACATCTATCTTCTTCTTCTCGATGTTACGCAGCGTCTTCGTCTCAACAGCGTATAGGAACACAGGGAAAACCAGTGTTTGAACAACGGTTTGTTCAAACACTGGTTTTCCCTGTGTTCCTAGGTTATCAAAACTTTGTATGTATTGCTCCACAAATTGTAGCCGCATTTATCGTTAACAGATGTTGCGTAGGGCCACTTACGCGTGAGGTCGATAATTTATTGAAGTCAACAGACTCTGGCTGACCTACTAATTCTCAAGACTACGCAAACAAGACCAATTATACTTGAATGGTACCAGATTTCTACAAGTGTTCTTGAAACTTAGCCGCTATTAGCCAACTACTACTAACTAACTATTATTAAGTAGGTATGCAGTGATAGCCCAGTCTTTATCGACACAAAAAAAAGGCAAACGTCGCAAACGCGCATGTAACTACAATTTTTAATATACAGAGAGTAGTTAATAGTTATACCCAAAGATTTCAATCGTAGATTTGCCCTTCCGCGTCAAAATATGGTCGCGTTTCTGTTTCGTTTTGACAATTCTGAGACAGACAGTGTCGTAGAGACTTGACTTGGTTGTCATGGAAATCGTCGTCGGTATTATAGGCGTCGGCGTAAGGCGTCGGTGTTATTGGTTGTCGGCGTAAGGCGTCGGTGTTATAGGCGTCGGCGTAAGGCGTCGGTGCTATAGGCGTAAGGCGTCGGTGTTATAGGCGCCGGTGTTATAGGCGTCGGTGTTATAGGCGTCGGTGTTATAGGCGTCGGTGTTATAGGCGTCAGCGTAAGGCGTCGGTGTTATAGGCGTCGGTGTTATAGGCGTCGGTGTTATAGGCGTCGGTGTTATAGGCGTCGGTGTTATAGGCGTCGGTGTTATAGGCGTCGGCGTTAGGCGTCGGTGTTATAGGCGTCGGTGTTATAGGCGTCGGTGTTATAGGCGTCGGTGTTATAGGCGTCGGTGTTATATTCGTCGGCGTAAGGCGTCGGTGTTATAGGCGTCGGTGTTATAGGCGTCGGCGTTATAGGCGTCGGCATAAGGCATCGGTGTTATAGGCGTCGGTGTTATAGGCGTGGGCGTTAGGCGTCGGTGCTATAGGCGTCGGCGTTATAGGCGTCGGCGTAAGGCGTCGGTGTTATAGGCGTCGGCGTTAGGCGTCGGCGTAAGGCGTCGGTGTTATCGGCGTCGGTATTATAGGCGTCGGTGTTATCGGCGTCGGTGTTATAGGCGTCGGTGTTATAGGCGTCGGCGTTATAGGCGTCGGCGTAAGGCGTCGGTGTTATAGGCGTCGGCGTTAGGCGTCGGCGTAAGGCGTCGGTGTTATAGGCGTCGGCGTTATAGGCGTCGGTGTTATAGACGTCGGTGTTATAGGCGTCGGCATAAGGCATCGGTGTTATAGGCGTCGGTGTTATAGGCGTCGGCGTTAGGCGTCGGTGCTATAGGCGTCGGCGTAAGGCGTCGGTGTTATCGGCGTCGGTGTTATAGGCGTCGGTGTTATAGGCGTCGGCGTAAGGCATCGGTGTTATAGGCGTCGGTGTTATAGGCGTCGGTGTTATAGGCGTCGGCGTAAGGCGTCGGTGCTATAGGCGTCGGCGTAAGGCGTCGGTGTTATCGGCGTCGGTGTTATAGGCGTCGGCGTAAGGCATCGGTGTTATTGGTTGTCGGCGTAAGGCGTCGGTGTTATAGGCGTCGGTGTTATAGGCGTCGGCGTTAGGCGTCGGCGTAAGGCGTCGGTGTTATCGGCGTCGGTATTATAGGCGTCGGTGTTATAGACGTCGGTGTTATAGACGTCGGTGTTATCGGCGTCGGTGTTATAGGCGTCGGTGTTATAGGCGTCGGTGTTATAGGCGTCGGCGTAAGGCGTCGGTGTTATAGGCGTCGGCGTAAGGCGTCGGTGTTATAGGCGTCGGCGTAAGGCGTCGGTGTTATAGGCGTCGGCGTAAGGCGTCGGTGTTATAGGCGTCGGCGTAAGGCGTCGGTGTTATAGGCGTCGGCGTAAGGCGTCGGTGTTATTGGTTGTCGGCGTAAGGCGTCGGTGTTATAGGCGTCGGTGTTATCGGCGTCGGTGTTATAGGCGTCGGCGTTATAGGCGTCGGCGTAAGGCGTCGGTGTTATAGGCGTCGGCGTTAGGCGTCGGCGTAAGGCGTCGGTGTTATCGGCGTCGGTATTATAGGCGTCGGTGTTATCGGCGTCGGTGTTATAGGCGTCGGTGTTAAAGGCGTCAGTGTTATAGGCGTCGGTGTTATCGGCGTCGGTGTTATAGGCGTCGGCATAAGGCATCGGTGTTATAGGCGTCGGTGTTATAGGCGTCGGCGTAAGGCGTCGGTGTTATAGGCGTCGGTGTTATAGGCGTCGGTGTTATAGGCGTCGGTGCTATAGGCGTCGGCGTAAGGCGTCGGTGTTATCGGCGTCGGTGTTATAGGCGTCGGTGTTAGGCGTCGGCGTAAGGCATCGGTGTTATAGGCGTCGGTGTTATAGGCGTCGGTGTTAAAGGCGCCGGCGTAAGGCGTCGGTGCTATAGGCGTCGGCGTAAGGCGTCGGTGTTATCGGCGTCGGTGTTACAGGCGTCGGCGTAAGGCGTCGGTGTTATTGGTTGTCGGCGTAAGGCGTCGGTGTTATAGGCGTCGGTGTTATAGGCGTCGGTGTTAAAGGCGTCAGTGTTATAGGCGTCGGCATAAGGCATCGGTGTTATAGGCGTCGGTGTTATAGGCGTCGGTGTTATTGGTTGTCGGCGTAAGGCGTCGGCGTAAGGCGTCGGTGTTATAGGCGTCGGCGTAAGGCGTCGGTGTTATTGGTTGTCGGCGTAAGGCGTCGGTGTTATAGGCGTCGGTGTTATAGGCGTCGGTGTTATAGGCGTCGGTGTTATAGGCGTCGGTGTTATAGACGTCGGTGTTATAGACGTCGGTGTTATCGGCGTCGGTGTTATAGGCGTCGGTGTTATAGGCGTCGGTGTTATAGGCGTCGGTGTTATAGGCGTCGGTGTTATAGGCGTCGGCGTTAGGCGTCGGTGTTATAGGCGTCGGTGTTATAGGCGTCGGTGTTATAGGCGTCGGTGTTATAGGCGTCGGTGTTATAGGCGTCGGCGTTATAGGCGTCAGCGTAAGGCGTTGGTGTTATTGGTTGTTGGCGTAAGGCGTCGTCGTTATAGGCGTCGGCGATTGGCGTCGGCGTAAGGCGTCGGTGCTATAGGCGTCGGTGTTATAGGCGTCGGCGTTAGGCGTCGGCGTAAGGCGTCGGTGTTATAGGCGTCGGTGTTATAGGCGTCGGTGTTATAGGCGTCGGCGTAAGGCGTTGGCGTAAAGCGTCGGTGTTATAGGCGTCGGTGTTATAGGCGTCGGCGTAAGGCGTCGGTGTTATAGGCGTCGGCGTAAGGCGTCGGTGTTATAGGCGTCGGCGTAAGGCGTCGGTGTTATTGGTTGTCGGCGTAAAGCGTCGGTGTTATAGGCGTCGGTGTTATAGGCGTCGGTGTTATAGGCGTCGGTGTTAAAGGCGTCAGTGTTATAGGCGTCGGCATAAGGCATCGGTGTTATAGGCGTCGGTGTTATAGGCGTCGGTGTTATAGGCGTCGGCGTTAGGCGTCGGTGTTATAGGCGTCGGTGTTATAGGCGTCGGTGTTATAGGCGTCGGTGTTATAGGCGTCGGTGTTATAGGCGTCGGTGTTATAGGCGTCGGCGTAAGGCGTCGGTGTTATAGGCGTCGGTGTTATAGGCGTCGGCGTTAGGCGTCGGCGTAAGGCGTCGACGTAAGGCGTCGGTGCTATAGGCGTCGGCGTAAGGCGTCGGTGTTATCGGCGTCGGTGTTATAGGCGTCGGTGTTATAGGCGTCGGTGTTAAAGGCGTCAGTGTTATAGGCGTCGGCATAAGGCATCGTTGTTATAGGCGTCGGTGTTATAGGCACCGGCGTAAGGCGTCGGCGTAAGGCGTTGGCGTTAGGCGTCGGCGTTAGGCGTCGGCGTAAGGCGTCGGCGTTAGCCATCGGCGTTAGGCGTCGGCGTAAGGCATCGGTGTTATAGGCGTCGGCGTTAGGCGTCGGCGTAAGGCGTCGGCGTTAGGCGTCGGCGTAAGGCGCTCACGTTCACTCGCGTTCAAGCGCGGGCGTGGTGCGGGCGTTGCGCCGTCCGTTCCATATTTCATACAAAATGTATAGCAACGACGATGAGGCCTCTCGCCACTTGAGTATGTCCCGCATGTTAAGGACGTGTTTTTGATTCTTTGTTCTTTTTTAAATTTACTGCAATTTGAGCTCAACCCAAGCACTCTAGGTCTGTTGGTTACGAAGATACAGCTAGTCAAAGATGGGGAATTTGTTCCAAAAACGTTTTTTTTTTCGATAATTATATAATAGGTATAATAATATTTTCTTTATTTACACTTCAAAGTTACAAACATCTGTGTAGCCCTGGCTTTTTTACTAGGAGTTCCTGTATCACAAGACCCAGAAGCTCCTCATGGCAGCACCTTGTGGGCGCGTTTTTACCAAAGTGGTTGAATTTCCTGACTTTGTCCACAGCAACCGGAGAACCATCATTCTGCCTAGCAACAGTGTTCCTCCATGCGGTTCACGCAGCTGTTCGCTCCGCTCGTCTGGATGCCGGACACGAAGACATGTGGTTTGATTTGGGTAAGATAATACTATGATGATTACGAAACAATACTAAAAAAAAAAAAAAAAAAAAAGTGATAATTTAAGCCTGATACACACAACAATAAAATTTGTTGCTGCAGTTTTATTTTATTACTGCTGTTGCCCACGACTTCGTCTACGATCCAGGATGATTAGTAGCCTATGTCCTTCTCCAGGTCAAGGTGCCAAATTTCATCGAAATCCGTTCAGCCGTTTTAGCGTGTAAGCGTAACAAACAAACAGACAAACTCACTTTTGCATTTATAATATAAGATAGGATGTCACGGGCAAGAAACTTGCATCATGTAAATGAGGCTTTAATGTAGTCGATAGGTTTTGAAAAAACTATATAATAACACAATACATACAAAATTGTTTTTTTTTTTGTGATGTGCGTTTAGTTTGTGCAGAATAAACACTTTTTCTTTTTTTCTTAATAATATTTGGTTTGACGTCATTTAAGTGACTCTTGAACTTATTAGTTCCCATTTCAATGAAATTAAAAAAAAAGAAGAAGATCAGGTTAATTCATACAGTGTAAATTATGAAGAGTATTCTATCCACATTCTATCTTTTTTTCCAGCGTACCAAATATTATTTTTATTATTCCGTTTAACCCTAAAAACATTATCAGTAGCACATTTAAAAACGGTAGGTATTCTGTCTGAAAACGACAAGGGTAGGAATCAAAATAAAATAAATAGAACGTAACAAATAATATGTACCTAAAGAATAAAGGTACAATTCCGTAGCCGAACTCTGGCGGTAGCAACAGGCGACGTGTCGCCGCGACACGACTGGTTGCTAAGTATTTCTATGAAACCGACGACGTGCTAGCTACGGAAAGTATTTCATTTTCACGTCGCCTGCTGCCGCCACCTGCGGTCGGCTACGGAATGGTACCTTAAACTAAAAATAGAAGAAAATACTATACGGTTAACATTTATAGGTACACGTGTCTGAACTCTGTGGCACCTTGCAACAAAGGGTAGGAAAGGTTTCCCCGAAAATTGAACATGGGATGTTGAAAAATGTTTTTTTGTCTGTCAGATAGGTTATTACAAAATATTGGACACGTATTTTTTTCTTTTTTCACGTAATTAAAAGATTACGGCGATACATTGAGTTAAAATGTAGCATGACGTCACTCTCCGGTAGATTTTATACCGACTTGTAGCGGGCCCCCACTTCTCAACTTTAATGCGTTTTATCTAAATAAGTATATATATATATATTTTTTTTTTTTTATTAGTATGAAGCAAAAAATACGTGTCTAATATTTTTTTATTTACTGACTGATGGACAATATAGTTTTTTTTTTTTCCAGTCAACATCCCAATTGTGGTTTTAAAAAGTACAAAATCATGAGTTCTATATTCTTTAAAAAAAAACACTTTGAAATTCGAACGGTGTAGACATGTGAAAAATAAATGAGTACTATAGTAACTATTTGATCGCGTGCGGTCCTTTGTATTTTACAGTTCTTTAGCAGCAACCCAACGACAATCATAATGTAACGCGAATAGAGATCATTGTGTTTTTGACAGACTTGTCAGTGGCAGCAACCCAACAGCAATCTTATTACAACGAAAATAAGATAACTGTGATTTTGACAGTGATGCAAAATCAGAGGTAACACAGGAACCGCACGTTCCAATTTTAAAGTAATAATATTGAGACTTCTTTGTTTCAGCAACTCCTTGCACAGTGGAAAATATCTTCATGGCAGTTGAACACAAGCTGGAGCATTTTAAATTGAAATAATTTTTTTTGTTGTCAAATACCTATTTACCTACAAGAATAAATAACTGCAACTGGCGTTACAGGATATCAGTGTTTCATTTAAATCCCTAGCAAATAGCAATTAGCCTTAAGAAATAAACAGTACCTTTGTACTCAAATTATAATTATGTCATATGTCTGTGTTTATTACTGTGTGTACTTTATAATAAAATAAATAAATAAACTTCATTCATTAGATTTTACTATGAGACAAAACGTGTGCCCGCCTTTACTACGCCTGGATAGGAACGGCCTGCGCCTGGTGACGGGTACCATCACGGGCCACTGCTCGCTGAACAAACACTTTCACACAATAGGCATAACGGACAGTCCTCTGTGCAGGGCGTGCATGGAGGCTGAGGAAACCGTCACGCACGTGCTTTTTGAATGCACAGGCGTCACCCAGATTAGAACACAAACCCTCGGGACACCCAGATCTTTCACAGATGTTCTGAACAGACCAGGAGACCTAATAAACTTCTGGAGGGAGGTGGGCTGGTTGGAGTAACCACCAACGGCCGCTATGGCCCACGCACAATGGTCCACTGTAGGACTAAGTGCGGAAACCAAACCCCACAACATAGAACATAGAACATAGAACGTGTGCCCGACTGGATTTCCCATCGGCAAAAATAAGGAACTTCCATACAATCTTTCATGCCTTATTTAACCCGTTCAGGGGATTAATTTTCAAAAATGCTTCCTTACTTATTTATTTATTTAAACTTTTCACACTCAAAAAGGTACAAAGGCGGTCTTAAAGCCTTAGGCATTCTCATAGTGGAGTCGAGAGCCGACTTCCGGCCACCGTAGGCGCGGGCTTGCGGACGGTGAGCAATGGGTAGCTCGCCGTCCGATAGGGACCTGGCCCGGGTCGCCGGCGCGTTGTGTTCCACGCGCGCCTCAAAGAGATGTCCGCACCAATGCCTGCCGGGGTTGCGAGTTTGTCCGAAAGGGATATCGCGACCCCGGCACACAGGCAACGGAAGGAACACGGGTGGGTTTTAGTCAGTAAAAGTCTGACACGCCCTCCCGCTCCGCCCAGAGCGGGAGAAGTTATTTGATAATTTGCCACCCTCAAAAAAAATAAAAAATGGCATTCTCATAGTAAAATGTGATCAAAAGAAAAGCGGCCATATTCCACTAGATCACATTTTGTTGCTGCGTGTAACGTAACAACCACCATGCGTTTGCCGAGCGACTCCGAAACGTTCTTTGGGTTTTTGAAGTTATTGATGACATTTAAAATTTATGAAAACATGTTTTCAGTAACTCCGGTAACTATACAGGGTGTCAGGGACATCGACGCGAAGCCGGTTACCATGGATTCAGTACATGATTTTGAGCCCCCCGATGAAATTTTTCAACACAGGGGGGTTCAGAATCATGTACTGAATCCATGGTAACCGGCTTCGCGTCGATGTCCCTGACACCCTGTATAAAAGATTTTTTTTTAATTGAACCAGGTTGCTATGAGACAGATCGGTTAATTATTTTAGCATTTTTGAAAATGCGCTCAATCCACATATGACACGTAAAATGTCTGAAAACAAACCTTTTAGTAATAAAACTACGAAACATATGTACATTTTTATATCAGACATATCGCCGCGCGCCGTCCCCGGAGAATAAAATGATGACTACAAAAATTCAACTTTTCAGGAAAAATTAAAAACATGTATTCGTCGATTGTTCCTTAATAAATACTGGACGTAGACAGATGGATGTCAGCTTTTAAAAAAGGTTATTTTTTGTTTGTTCTAAGTGTTTTAGTGAAATACGCCTAAGTATCAAAATAGAGATATTATTTCAAAAATAAGAAGTTAGTCAAAATTAATCATTGTCTAAGTTGTATAATGTCGATTATCATTTTATTCCTCGTACAGCCTGACCAGAATCAAATATTGTACTCTTCACTTATAATTTTATTCTACGGGGTTTATTGAACAAATAATACTGATAATATTTTAATATCGTCTTATTCTCGTCAATATTGTTAAAAAAAAATTGGTAAGGACTTTGAATTTGGCTTCCTAATAAAACTATGACATGGTAATCAACATTAGTTTTATTCAAAATGATAGTAAAAAACACAGCATTTTGACTAACATATCTTATACAAAAGCGGCTGGATGGTTTAGAACAAGAATAAAATGATAACTGCATTTATCATTATCTAGTCGAATATTTTTTCACGAGAACATAATGTATGACTGTTTGTCATACTAACAAGTGGGAATACATTTTGATAATATTATGTTAACACTTTATTCTCGTGACTTAAGACCTGTTTTAAATCTTTGTATACTATTGTAATATTTTGTAACTTCGTAAATAACT
Source organism: Agrochola circellaris (assembly GCA_914767755.1). Taxonomy (NCBI): domain Eukaryota; kingdom Metazoa; phylum Arthropoda; class Insecta; order Lepidoptera; family Noctuidae; genus Agrochola; species Agrochola circellaris. The sequence continues at coordinate 4,593,755 of OU611853.1, forward strand.
GGATAAAAATTACGAAAAAAATTGAGCAGATGTATTAGCACCCACAGATACCAAAAATGGCATAACACTAAAACTAAGATAATGGCAGTTATCATTTTATTCTCCGGGGACGGCGATATTATGATCAAACCGTTTGCCCGTTTTTTTCGACATATAAATAATGAGTTCCCATAAAACTGGGATGTTTCTGACCGGTACTTCCCACCGAGTCGGGTTCAGAATGATCTAAACTAACGATTTTATACGGTTTTGGCCGTAAAACGTTGTGACATATAATGTTTATTTTATTAATATCTTTTAAAATACTGACTGTGTAGGATGTTGGATTACACCAATATTTAGTAGAAATTTCTACAAAATATTGGTGCTATTGTCATCCGATTTGATCAACTAGTTTAGTAGCTACGTAACATTTATTTTCTATAGACCGTCAGGATTGAGGAGCCACCTTAAGGGGACTACAGGACCTAAACGTGCCTAAACGCAAGTTTTATAATGCGTAAAAGAATATGATCCACTGCAGTAAACAAAATCAGAAAAATATATGATATTTTTCAGGATATATGCTAGTATGATAGTGTGTTGAAAACATAATACAACAAATTTGATACGATAGAAAAAAATCATGAAGATACCTCTAAAAATTTATTTTAACGATTAAAAATCATATTAATTTACATGCAATCATTCTGATTTTTTTTCAGATTATTGTACAAGCTACATATTAGCATAATAGTGTTTTAATTTTCCAGTTCAATCAATAGATTTTTTGTAAATCGCTAACTGCTTCATATTTTGCAATAAATTACCTGCGTCGTGTCATCGCGCTTCTCTTTCATTTCTATGCAGTCCGACAGTGACCGCGCTTTAGCTGTTGTAAACCTCTTAAGAGCGTTTATTCTGAAAGTGGGCTAAAAGATATCAAATATTTCGCTATTTTGATTAATATAATTATTTGGTAATAATATATTACTGTATGGAAATAAGAAATGTGGCTAACTAGCGAACTAGAATATTGATTATGAAATGCAATAATTAATATCGTAACACCGAATATTTATTTTTAGATGTAAAAAAGTATTTGGAACTTTCCAAATGCCTTTTTTACACCTACAACGGGTGCAACATCAAAATCAATGTTTTAATTGCAATTCATTATTAATATTCTAGTTCGCCAGTTAGCCACATTTCATATTTCCGTACAGTAATATTGCCAAATTAATCAAAACAGGTAATTTTTTTACAGCTATTTGCGACGTTGCTAACTTTTAGGATTAACGCCTTTTTAAGAGTTTTACTACAAATTCCCGGATTTGGCCTACAAATTCGGCTAATTGACTACTAAATATTGGTAGTACACGCGTTTAAATATGAGACATGACTCCTCAATCCATACGGACACAAAAAAACCGGCCAAGTGCGCGTCGGACTCGCCACCATACTCGGGTTCCGTACCACCGTACAATATATTGAACGACTACATATATTTTTTACTAAAGTCTTTTTACCCTTTAATTTTTAATTATATTTTTATTATTTGTTATTATAGCGGCAATAGCAACACACAATCTGTGGAAATTGGCTACCTATTTTCCCTCAAACTTTGCCTGCTGTTTTATCTTAGCTAAACATGTTTGTGCCATTATAATTATATCTTAACACCATTGTTTACGGTGTTTTATGCAAATAAATGATTTATTTATTTATTAGAGTTCATGAGATACAGCCTGCTGATAGATAGACGGACTGACGGACAGCAGAGGCTTAATTAATAGGGTACCGTTTGGCACCCCTCGGCTACGAAACCCTAAAAATTATCGTGGGTAAATTACAAGAATCAAGCGATGTGAAATCGTATTCCGTGTCAAGACGATATCGTAACGTATTAAAGTACTCATTCTCTCAAACATGACATAAGCTTAAGTATTGCCTGCCATTACATGATAATGTATATATCAAAAACATGTACGTGTGGGAGGACAACCTAAGAATAGTTCTTAGCAGTGTCCCTTATTATGAGACTAGAGTAAATTGTGTGCGATGGTATTTGAAGTGTTTTGTTTGTTTTTTTCCCGAATGGACGCGATTACAGCAGTGCTATTCTGTAACCATCTCACCGTGCAAACTTAGGTGAAGTGAGCGTGGAGTGAGCTGTCATTCCACAGGGATTGACACTATTGACAGCTCACTTCACTTTACAGAATAGCATGGCAGTTGTAGCTTATTTTGCAAACGACGCCTTTGTCGCCGTCGTATTCCTTTTGATATCCAATAACTCTAGGGTATTAATGAGACCATGTCAAAGAATCAACTGGTATTTATGTTTTTTTTTTTTCGTTTTCATTTTTCATACAAAATAATTCGACTAAGCCATGATTATTTATGTAAAACACCCACAACATCTTCACAACGTCGCATTTTTTTTGCATTAAATATGAATGATTGGTTTGAATGAAAATGATTTACCTACTCGTAGTTCTATGAAACTTAGATACACACATCGAGGGTCTAGTGTTATGGTATCTTTGAAACTGTATTTTTGGAACACTTGTTCTAGGACTTTTTGTATTATTTTTGCTCATAGCATATATCCTTAGAGTTATGGGACTTCAAAAGGAACACGTTGTATACGTATATAGATGTCAATTCAGGGAAATTAATTGATAGGTAAATTGACTACCAACATAAATTGTCTGTATTATATTGAAATCAAAATTGAAATAGAATTTAGTGGTATGAGGATCAAGGTGTAAAAGTTCACTCAGCCACCATGGAAAAGGGAGGATCCTCCGAACAGACGGGGGTCGTGTCTGGCGGGCAACTGCCCAGAGGTTAAAGTCAGGAGCTCGCGAAAAATAATTTGCTGTTCCCTACATTTCGACGAGATATACGAACATAAATGTAGGGAACAGCTGATTTTTTTTTTGCGATTTCAGCGTCAGTCCCATAGTGAAAGTTGTTCATAATAATAAGTACAATGACCCATTAAGAGGTTTAGGGTAAACAAAAACTAAGGTTGTATAATGTCGTTCGCGCGGTACACTGTAATTACGCGATGCAGGATTTTTGTGACGTCAGGTCTTTGATGCATAGTTCGCATGTGGCGATGTAGATGCCGCCACAAGGTATCAATTTGATAAACAGTTAATTTACCTACCATTTACCTCTGCCTACCTCTTTGAGGAATACGTGCGTGATGTAATGTACTTACAATTATGCGTCATATATGTTTGTCTGGATAACGACGATTCACACTCGTTGGCTTCCATGCCACATTTTATTGATCTGCACCAACTTGCACACCTACCTTTTCTATATCTTTAATCAACTTAGAAAACAAGATTTCAACTAATTTAAGAATTCTGAATCTAAAATGCATTTCTGTAATAACTTCTCCTTGAAATAAAAGCGAAATTTCTCTGAATATTTTCATTCAAACCTCCATGACATTAAAAGTGTAATTAAAAATAAATTGCTTTCTTTGCAACTATTAAAGTCCGCGATTCTATCACCAACACTATACTTTCAATCTGGGGGCACTGGGGTAGTGCCCCGCCAAATCGAGCTTACATTTCTTGTAGATTTAAAAAAAAAATCTTCATCATTATGGACCCTTACTACTTGGCAATTTTCAAGTTGGCAAGTCGACTTGCTATAAATATTTAGTTATATTTACTTGAACCTGCTTGTGAAAAAAATTGCTAACATTTTGTCAAGCGCCCGTAAACTGCTGTGATTTGTTCACTGAATTATCATTAGCCAATCGGATCACTTGACTTGGGTTTAACAAGTTTAACACGTCGATCATTTTCGTTCCAGTAAGCCCAGCTCTAGTCAATCTATTCTGTAAAAATGTCCTCGAGAAATCTTGGCAGAAGTGAGCTGTCGAAAGGCACTATTGACACTATTGACAGCTCACTTCATAGCTTACTTCATAGCACACTTCACTTACGTTTTCATGGTGAGATTTTTTTCAGAATATAGATCGGCAGGTAAAAGAAGCAGACGTGTTATAACCTTTTTCTCCAATCCAACATAATGTCCTCTCTTGTAGCCGTTATCAACCATGTTTTATCATTCATCCCTTCCCGCAACCGTAAAATAGAGTGGGCTTAGAACTCTTTATATGCTAAAAAGGGGGCAACGTGATCATTTTACATTTTGATCTTTAAATAGTATGAAAAATTCTCTGAAATTTTGCGAAAACAGACACAGGTATATATAAATAGTCTATTCTGGGAAAACGGCGCCAATAGCGTTTTCATACTTATCATTTATTTTAGGAAATAACTTGGAATTCTTGTGTCTCCTTTTGAAGAAGATTAAGTCCCGTCGTAAATATAGATTTTCAAGATAAACATGAAAGAAAAAACTTTCTTTTTATGAAATTGTATCGCTGAGAGAAACAAAGAAACATATTTTCATTTTTTGAGTTATTTTTAGTCCTTTCATAAAGTAGCTTTTCGTGTCTGTCTGTGTGACCGCGTTGTTCTTCTAAACTACGCAACGTATCATTTAGAAAGTTTATTCCGGAAGATTTATGTGTAGGAGTTTCTTACCAATTCTTCTCCATACGAAAACTACAATTTGGAAGGGGCGTCTAGAATCATTTCTATATTTTTGTAAATTTTGACGTTCAAAAGTACCATTATACCTAAGGACCTATTTGAAATAAATGATTTGACTTTGGCATTGTACCTACATTTTTACGTTATATAAATATTAACTATAAGTCCAGGTTTCCTCACAATGGTTTTCCTTCACCGATGTCAGTAATGTCCAAGATAAACTCAGAAAGTACATATGAATACTCGTAAATATTAAAGTAACATATTAAAATCACGATGTTTGTTGTTAAGTTTCCATTGCAAGCGTGAAGCAAGGGCGGGTCGCTCTTTACTATCAAAATGTAAAAGTATGGAACTCAATTATTTATCAATGACAGGATGTATTGGGATACACAGACAAACCATACCTTGGATTAACTTATAGAATACTTTCTATCCGCGTACCATCGAAGAACTTCATATCTATACACCGTAAGGAGTGTTTCTGCTTGCAGCGCTCGGCGGCTATAGAACCGGGTTGGTAACAGATATGGTCATCGTGTTTACGGGATTTTGTTTTCAAACTGCTTAGATATGAAGTTCTTTGATAGTACATGAAGGAATACTTCTGGGGTGCGAGGGCAACCGAGGGCAATAGCCATTAGAAAATTAATATTGATGCTTAAACATGAGCTGAAGTTACCATTTTAACTTTGTAGGGGAGACGTGTTGTATAGCTGAATCTGAAGCAGTGTTCAAGTCAAGGTCATGGTGATAGATGAGTTGCTAATATTATCTAACTAGTACGACTTAATAACATAACATATCATAAAACAACGAAGGGTTAGACAGACCTGTTCAGTACACCCACATTTCGCCAGTTATGTGTAAGTCCCATGTAATAGGGGGCGGGCCTATTGCCATCAACCGGGCATAAATCCAGACTCCGGGCTACTACTGAAAAATTCATGATGGAAAATCCATGAACCATGCTCACCCCTTGATTTTTTTTGATTTTTTTTTCCTGTATTAATAAGAACTGACGTTCTTAGTAATCTAAAACAATCTAGCCTAATAGACTCATAAGTAATTTGATTCTAACTTAATATTTTACTTCACCCCTTGATGATCATGATTTTTGCAGCCCCCTTAACTTAATCCACAAAACTTAACAGTCACCTGATTAATAAGTCTCAAAAGAAACTAAGCCTTTATTCACTATTGGATGTCCATGAAAAGTAATTTAATAAAAGGGGGTTTCCAATGACGCAATTCGCAATAAAAAAATAAAAATGTGGAAGCAGACGGCCATCGGTACACCTGCAACCTCTCACGTCTAAAAATATAGCTTTATGCGTCCAACCTCGGTATTGACTGCGACGCGTTCCGTCAAAAGAAAATTTATTCTGAAAATCGACCGTGACACTGGGAAGTCCATAAATCCGGGTTGTTGGTTAAAAATGTTGAGTGTTCTAGGAATCTACGAGGGTTTCACACGTTGTGGTTTCAGTACCTGCTTTAAAAATATTGGAAAGTGTCGCCCAGACAGACGCGGCCTGCAGTGGTGGCAGCGGCAGCGGTGGCGGCCAGTTGTATTCGCTTGCAATGTAAGTGAGTCTTCAGACACGGGCGATCACGACGCGGCCTGCGAGCTGCTCCCTGCGGCCGCATGCCCCGCCCCCTCCGCCTCCGCGTGTGGTCTAGCGGCGACCATAGCGCGGTCTGTTGCAAATTTTTACAACAGGCTGCGTGTACAGCTTTGAAAATTGACGCCAAAATACAGAAATTTTAATAGAATTAGTGCAAAAATATAGAGTCATGCTATTCTGTACCTAAACATCTCACCGTGGAAACTTGGGTGAAGTGAGCTGTCAATAGTGTCAATCCCTGTGGAATGACAGCTCACTCCACGCTCGCTTCACCTAAGTTTGCACGGTGAGATGGTTACAGAATAGCACTGCAGATCTTTATGATACTTCACACTGTGATTACAAACATTATGATTCGAAACAAAATATGGGTTATAAAGACTAATAAAACTAAAGGAGTAATTAGATTTTGTTATGGTTAGATAGATAGAATATTCTTTATTATGTACACCATAAAAATTACAGACATAAATTTAGATATTTTTCATAGGGTGATACAATGGGCGGTCTTATCGCTAAAAGCGATCTTTTACAGACAACCTTTGGATGGATTAAAGGGAGAAGGAGAGACAATACTGCAGGTAGTCAGTGGTGTACCATTTACATGTACAATACATACATAAATGCATAAACTTATCTATGTAAATGTATACATATACATAGATATATATAAAATAATAAACATGAGACAAGAGCAAGGAACTATATGTAATGCAATGACGTATTATATATAGACACGTCATAAACCAACATCTCGGCGCTTAAAAACGGCGAAAATACTTGATAGCTACTTATACGCGTGAAGAAAGGGAAAGAAAATATGACACCGTACGGGGTGCTTGTTGCTAGAGGGAGATAAAACAAACGTAGTGTCGCGCGACAGGTTGGTGCGTAACTAAGCGCGATGTGGCCAATTGGCTTCATTTCATGTTGTCATTTTAGAGTGCGGACAACGTATCTATAGTTTTATATATCATTGATGTAATGACGATGTTTAAAGAGAGAGGAAGTGTTTTTCACCAGAATTTTTAAAAGTGGACAAAGTTTGAGCACGTCTTATCGACACGGCATTCCATAACCGCCGTTGCTTGAACTGTAAAAGATTTGTCATAAAAGCTGGTGAAATGCATATCTATTCAAGTTTTCGTTGGTTAGCCATGTCAACTGACGTCCGATCGTAGCACAAACACCACAGCGAATGGCGCTTCAGGCACCGCCACTGCGACCGCGGTGGTGGAGCTGCGGCCCGCGGTAAGTTGCCACCGCAGGCCGTGTCTGTTTGGGAGAGGCTTCAAGAAAAATCATCAATATTTCTAATTATAAATTCTGTAGAGAAATTCTGTACTTAATGTTAACTTCAAACGTCACTCGAGTTCGCAATTCGGCATACAATTCGAAAGTAAACTCGATTGTTTTAAAAAAAAAACATCGCGAATTCACCTTTCGAATTTCGAATTGATGTCATCGTTGTCTATTGCTATGCAATCGCTTTCAAAATGGAGTCTTTGGAACATGTAATCACGCTTACCAAAATATAATGTAATTTCGGTAATGACTTGTCATGCCGGGTACGTTACTGAACTTTCATTGACCTGTGTTTATAAAGAAAAAAAAGCAATAAAAAACAGGCATTCTTTTGACAAATTGCATGAGTAAAAGATTTGTAGGCAGGTAGATGTCTAACCAAAAACAATGTTTTTCTTCTCACATCCTGTAGTTGGTTGTTCTGAAGAATCTCCCACAAGAAGCTACACAATAGCTGGAATTAATTTGAGATAATCCTTATTTTCCACAAAGTACCTTTAATAAAAAAGCGAACTGAATAGGTAATCCCTTTTACCTTGGACAAAAAGGACTTAACGATTATTAAAACTGTTTCGCAGAATTCAATGAACGATTCCAATAACTTATTTTTCATTTCCTTCTAGTATTGTTTATGAGTGAAAATAACTTTAGGCGGAATCTACACTAATATTATAAAGAAAAAAGATTTGTATTTTGTATTTTTAACCTACTTCCATAAAGAAGGAGGTTCTATGTTCGTCTGTGTGTTTTATTTTTAAGTCTGTTCCTCGATATTTTCGTCAATTAAGGAACGAATTTAGAAATATTTTTTTACTTTTGGTAGAGGAAGCTTTACTTGGGTACCCCACATTCACATGAGATATTTTGCGACATCCACGCGGACGAAGCCGCGGGCAAAAGCTAGTATCGGATTAAAATCAAAACCTAACCCATTAATTGGTCGGGGTACCCAGGCTTATTAGTACTGCAACCAACTTTAAAAATAACCAGAAAGTTAAAAACAGCCTCATTTATTTAAAAAAAGCGATCACCATTAGAAGGTCAACAAGTTTTTAGAAGATCAATATTACATTTTTCCCTAAATAAAAGTTACAAATTATTTAATAAGTAGGGTATTTTTTATTGTTACAATAAAGAAATTAAAGCTTGCCATAACTAGCCGTCATCGTAATATAATTTTATAATTAATAGGTATCCATTTTAATTACGGACTACTACTAATTACGAGATCGTTAATTAGTCGCCTTATTACGAACAACTTTGTTTTCAAGTAATTACCTACATTTTTGTTCCTTAAACTACCTTACTTTTGGGCATCTATTATTAGACTGTGTATGTATTTATTATTGTGTAGGTCACTAATTTCTTTATTTTGTTCTTTATTCAATCTTTTCTGCTACTGCGGCGGCATCTACATCGCCACATGCGAACGACCTGACGTCACACAAATCCTGCATCGCGTAATTAAAGTTTACCGTGCGAACGACATATTATATTGGGTTCACACCTATGAAATTGGCGTTTTTTTCTGACAAATAGAGAACCTCGTCACTTCTATGATTTAAAATATTCATCAATGCTTGCTATTATGACGAATAATGACCATCATTGACAACTACCAATAGTAAAAAAACCTTATTACTTATAGTTTTCTAAACTTAAAAAATACCTTAAAAATGACTCCTCTTTTTGTTAGCAAGAATTACCACTATTTGTTTTAACTTAGCCAAAACTTATTTTTGTCGCTTAATCTAAGTGGCATATTACGTTATCTTAGTTTTTAAACATTAGTGTATAAAAGTTTTAAAACATTAGTGCATAAAAGTTTTAAAACATTAGTGCATAAAAGTCTTAAAACATTAGTGTTCATGGTTTTTATATAAATTAAGAAAAATGTTGTATGAAAAATGCAAGTCCTTTAAAATTCTCCATACAAAACGCTGATTTCATAGATGGGGACCTAATATAAGACTATCCGACATCAATAGTTGGGCAGTTGCCCGTCAGACACAACACCCGTCTCTTCGGAGGATCCTCCTTTTTCTAATGAGGAAGAGTGAACTTTTCACCGTGTTCCTCATTCCTCTAAACTACTAAGATATTTTTCTTGCCAGCAGTTTATGATGCTATTGCAAAAGTTGTCCCTCACGAGAAATATCTCTCGGATCGTGGGAGTAACTAACCTAATTGACTATGCCATCAGTAATTCCTGATTCCTGTTATTTACAATAAAATATCTTCCAATATTGACTTGAGCTCTTACAATAATTGATTGTTGTTGTTTTTAAAATACTTAACTATATGTTTTTGTTTTTATAACAGTTTAGGTAACAAAATGTAACTGCATGAGCAGTTCACCTCCTAGTGACTCAATTTGCCAAGCATAGCGGTTTCCCAACTATATTGGGGTCGGTTTCCAGTCTAACCAGATGCAGTTTAATACCAGTATTTTACATGGAACGACTGCATATTTGACCTCCAGAACACAATAACTGGGTCATACTATAAACCTTGGTAAGACTGTTTGTCAGATTATCGGGCTTCTGACGACGAGTAACGACTGTCAAAGATCCACGAATGGCAGCCAGGACCAACGGCTTAGCGTGCTTTCCGAGGCACGGAGAAATCTCGGTATGTAAAGATGGTCACCCATCCACAGACCAACCCCGGCAAGCGTAGCTTAGCCTGAACGATCGACCTGTGCGGCCTGTTATTACTTAGCCACGAGCTCCTCAGTTCACCTCCTAGTGACTATAAGGTTTTATTTATAAATGGTAATCTGTGAATGCTGTGGGCTAAATTATTAATTAAGTTACTTGTGTTTTTCTGTTTGTGATATTTCATAATGAAGCTGTTTGTTATTCCTATTTAATAAAATAAAATTAAAGACCGTTAGGAAATTTCAAAAATCATCTTACAGTTTACATTCAATGTTAGTACAATTTTTGTATTAGTTATTCATTGCAGACTTTGGTACATTCGTGATTAAGCTTTACTAAAGGATGCTAATTCATATCCATATTTGTTAGTACAATTGCGAGCTTACAAACTAGTGTTAGTAATAATTAATTAATAATTGATTGACATAATAATAAAAAATAAAACAATAATACATACACAAAACACAAACACACACTCACAACAAACAAAAACAACAACAACATAATAGTTTAATTTATTAATTATGTCAATCAATTTTATTCTATCCTATTTAATTAAACAGTAAGTGGCAGGTCCGAATGGACTCCCCGATGACTTACACTAAGGTACAATGTACAAGGATCCTCCAATAATTGTAACAACAGCTTTTTCTAACTACTTTTATACTTAGCAAATAAATACATTTATTCTATTCTAATCAAACCCATCTCTTATGACACTGAAACTATACACCAATCGAAACGTCGAATCAAGACGTCAATTGTCTCACTGGTAGTGGCGTATGTTGGAGCATTAAATTCCCTTCTGAATGGTCCTGATCCATAGGTCAGGTTCGTGAACAGGCGCCGTCAGTAAGGACTGGTCATCTCTTAGCTGCTACAATGCTGCTTATTTTTTATTTTTGAAATGTCTTTTGGTTTTATATTTTCATACATTTTGATCGTGTAGATCAAATCACTTTTATCCACGGTTGATTTTCTTTTTTTTCTGACCAAATATTTCAACGGGCTGGACTGTTTACGACCGTTTGTACTGAATACATGCGTATTTATGCTATAGATTCTTTGAAACTTGCACAGAGTACAATGGCACTTGTTCAAACCGCGGCAAAAAGAAAAAATTTAGGCCTTCTGAGCCCAATGGCTAGCACTTCCGGCACTGGGATAAATGGCCAATAATAAATGTTTTTTTTTTTTAAGCATATTCTTTTATTTTATGACTATAGGACTGATTATGACAAAAAAACTATAAATTAATTAACTAAAGTTTTGTTTTGTGTTTCCCGAAAATACTTGATTCAAGTTAGTAGGACCATCTGCCGACTTACCCTAGATGTCTAATTGATTTGGTGAGGCCTACAACTCCTTGTGGGGTTCATATTCTCCCAACCAATAAATAAAAAAATACCTAAGAGCGAAGCCACAGGCACACCAAGTTAAAATAATTACATGATAGTTGTCAACCAACAATATCACAATACCCACCAACCATTATAAAAATTACAGTCTACACACTAAAGAATTCTTTTTATTATACACTAAGGTTCAAGTAAACTAAAAGCAAACTGTTCATTAGTCCACAGGTTACCAATTGTGTTATTATTTCCGCTAGCAACATTAAATTTAACAATATGTCCTCATTATTATGCCAGTATCATTGGAGATGATTAAGAGGTCGGTACTTCAAACGACGGAGTCACAAATTAGTTTGGTAATAGACGTGGAGGGAACATGGCTAAAATTGTGTTCAAAATTAATGGGAAACCATATGAAGGTAGGTGGAAGGTTTTATTATTAATAATAATTCAATTAATTTCCAAACAGCTTTACTGAAGATCTAAGACTTTGCAATACCTTTACGAACACATTTTCAATGGTGAAAATGGTGTCTCCTCAATCCAATTTCGTACATCTTCATCACAAGAGTAAGTTGTTCCTCGATCAATGTGTTATTCGATTTTTCCATTAGGAATTTCTCAGTAGCAGCCCTGAGTTTGGAAGTTGGCGGTGTGATATTCCCCGTGTCTCGGAAATAGTTGGTCCTGCGCCTGACCTCTCTCCGGTCGTGCCGGATTGCCGTCCCATCGGACTATGAGAGTGAGGGAAGAGAGAGTGCACCTGTGTCTGCGCACACACTTGTGCACTATAATGCCTGCGTCCTGCTCCTGCGTCGGTGGCAAGTCCCTGCTGAAATTGGCCGCGACGACCGAAATTCGATCAGGAAGACTATTAAGTTGTTCCTTTCGTTCATACTAATTTCGTCCGTTTTACTCCATCTTTCATCATACCATCATACTTTTCGGGTAGATTTTTAATCATAAAAAATATCGAAGGATTATATTCTTTTATACTTTTAGCGGATGGAAAATTCGGTCCAGATGTGTCTCTGAATGACTACATACGCACTGTGGCAGAACTGCGCGGCACTAAGGTGATGTGCCACGAAGGTGGATGCGGCGCCTGCATCGTCGCCATACGCGCAGCCTTGCCTCCTACCAATGAAGTCAAACTGTTCTCAGTCAATTCCGTAAGCTAGTTCTAATTAATTGCTTATAAGTTCATCTTCAATTCAATCAATATATTATTTGTAGACAATGGTGCGCCATCTTCAACCCCATTATGACGTTCAAAATACAAAGTAAATCTAATGCTAGCCTATTTTTATTCTTTTGGTTACATATTCTTAGTTTTACGAGTATAGTTTTCTTCTACCTAATATGTGGAGGAGTATTGCACCATCTTTTGAAATCCCCTTTGCCATAAAACCACAACGTTCTTTGATCATCACTTCACTTCCAGTGCTTAGTATCAGTACTATCCTGCCATGGCTGGGACGTAACTACAGTTGAAGGCATCGGCAGCAAGAGGACCAGTTACCACGACATACAGAGCCGACTGGCTAAGTTCAATGGGACCCAGTGCGGATACTGTACTCCTGGATGGGTCATGAATATGTATAGGTAAAAGCTCCCTTAAAAACACAAAAGAACTTATCTTGTGTTCCTTAATGCTGCATAATATATAAGGCCACGCGCATTAACGAACGATCTCGACCTTCCAAGTACAAACGGAGCGCGCAGACTCGGTGCGACTTAGTCGACGTCCGAAATAGTCCCGACGTCCGAAAACAATCCGAAGTTGTTGGGATTTTTCATACGTTCAATGCGTTATCACCGGAACACTAACTATTCGACGGAGAAAAACGTATCCAGTGTGCGCACTCCATTCAGACGACCATGGTCGTACGTGTACGCACGAGTGAAATTCGTACGAAAACGCATTCAAATTGCGCGCTGCCTAATAGTCCTTCTGATCGAATTTCGATCATAGCAGCCAATATCAGCAAAGAATAGCCGTCGCCGCCGGAGATATTATAATGAGATAGTCTTCGCTTACTCTAATAATCCTTATTAGATAGCATATAAATCCTAACAGGCTATATGTACCTATATGATATTATCAATCACGTGAGTCTTGCAGACCACATGATCCATAAAAAATCACGACAAAAAAAAAAAAAAAACATACTAAAAAAATAGGTGATAACTGCAAACACAACACTAATAACAGCTGCAAAGTCAAAGAATAAAAACCAGACAATAGGGACGATGCCTGGGTTAAAAAAAGAAATTCTAATTAGTCAGAGAATAATAAAATATTAGACACGTAATTTTTGCTTTACCATATTAATAAAAAAATACTTAGATAAAACGCATTTTAAGTTGGGGAGTTGGGTCGCTACGCGTCACCAGTTAGTATTAAATCTACATACTCGTCACGTCATGGCACATTTTAATTCAATATATCGCCGTAATCTTTAGATTACGTAAAAAAAGAAAAAATACGTGTCCAATATTTTTTAATAATCTCCATGACGGACTAAAAACAAAATTATAGTCATCATCCCTATTTGACTACAATCATTTTGTTGGAACCCGGCTAGTAAAATAGAAAATTATTTTGATTATTCTATGTGGCTTTTATTAGATTATAAATCCTATTTTTGACCTTTCCTATAATATTAATATAACATTTTTCCGTCGAAAGAATCTTGTAAGTAATATAATATCATCGTCCCACGTAACCATGGACAGTCGAAATATGTCAAGTTTTCTCCTATAAATTGAACCAAAATAGAATTGGCATGCACATATTAAAAACGCAGGCTGTAACAAGAGTAGTATTTCACATTAAAAAGTTGTAGAAGTAACCAGGTTATTAGCACTTTAGGATGACCTTTGACTGTGTTTTTTTTTTTAACAGCATTTACGAAGCAAAAAAGAGAAATCTAACAATGACAGAAGTAGAAAATTCCTTTGCAAGTAATATCTGCAGATGTACTGGATACAGGCCAATTGCAGATGCATTTAAAACATTTGCCAACAATGTAAACGAAGATCTTATGAATAAGCTCATAGACTTAGAAGATTTGTCTAATGTAAAATGTTGCCGTGAGAAATGTTCTAGAAATTGCGTTCACAAAAATAAAAATGACGATCGTAAAGAAATCAGTGGCTGTTGGAAAGCTCGTGAAGTAAAAACTGATGAAGATTGGTGTGTAATAGAAAACAGTAGCAATAAAATGATAGTAGTCGATTCTGGCATAACTAGATGGTTTAAAACCTATACATTGGATGACGTCTTCAAAGTGATCAGTAAAAATAGTGATTACAAACTGATTGCTGGAAATACTGGACAAGGTATGTATATTTTTTAAATAAAACATTAGTGAAATACAATAGACGACGTATATTTAGTAACCTAGTTCTTAAAGATTCCTAAAGAACCCTGTAAGAAATCGACACGTGTTTCACCTCTCAACGAGGCCTCCTCAGGATGACGATTGACTTTTGCGATCGAAAAACACTCATATATTCGTGTTTTTTTTAATTTATTTATTTTTACTTAAAAAACACAAACATCTGTGTAGACCGGCTCTTGTACTGGGAGTTCCTGTATCACAAGAGCCAGTATTGTGTTATTACCTGTTTTTACTTGAAAACTATCATTATTGTTGGAAGATTTTTGTTTAATATTAATATTGTTCTTTTAGGAGTTTACCACGTCACTGATTATCCTCTTACTGTGATAGATATTTTTAACGTTATCGAACTTAAAATTCACACAATAGATGTAAATCTAATTATTGGAGCAGGAATGCCACTTTCTGAAATGATGGAACTTTTCCTTGTAATATCAAAAACGAATGAAGATTTTGGTTATTTGAAAGTATTGTACGATCATATGGATCTCGTAGCTCATATACCTGTGAGAAATGTAAGTAAATAATGTTGTGGTTATTTTAAACTATTTGTTATGTGAGTATCTCATGATGTTTTATTTATTTTAGATTGGCACAATCGGTGGAAACTTGTTTTTAAAATACCTCAACAATGAATTTCAATCTGATTTATTTTTGCTTTTTGAAACTGTTGGAGCTATGATCACAATTGGTATGAAAAGTCTTAATCCTCTTGACTTATTTCTTTGAAAATCACATTTTTTTTACAATTAACGTTTTATTTTCAGCCGAAGGCGTTAGCGCCATGAAAGTAGTGTCTTTCACAGATTTCTTGAAAACAGATATGAAAAGAAAATTAATCGTCAACGTAATGTTACCGCCACTTTCTTCCAATAGTAAGCTTAAAACATATAAGGTAAAACAATAATATTATTTCTAATACATGAACCCTTAGGCCACGAGATACACGCTGAAGCAACACGTGACTTGCGACAGCGACTGCGAAGAAAACAAATGAAACGAGAGGTTTAGACCTTGACACGCACGGGTAAAGGAGACGCGACTTACGGAGCGACGACGCGTAATGGAAACAGGTGTACGCACGAGCGTTTCGCTTGACATATGTAATTAAGTCGTATCGCAAGTCGCATCGCAAGTCGCATCGCAAGTCGCATCGTTAGTGGCCGTCAATAGGGCCGTAAATATTATGACACGTTTTAATCTATTTCAGATAATGCCCAGATCTCAAAACGCTCATGCAGTAGTTAATGCGGGATTCTTATTTAAATTCAAGACTAATTCAAAATTGTTAGAAGAAGCTACCATAGTTTATGGAAGTATATCACCAAAATTCGTTCACGCTACCAAAACAGAAGCAGTTTTAGCTGGTAAAGACCCTTTTACAAACGAAACTCTGCAATTAGCTTTGAAGTCTTTAAGTAAAGAAATAATGCCTGAAGAAGCTCCGCCTGAACCATCAGCTGCTTTTAGAAAGATGTTAGGAATTGCTTTGTATTACAAAGTAAGTACTAGACTCTAACACATGCAAATGAATGAATACAGTTGAAGAAATCTACATAACTTCATTTACATGATAAACATATTGTTCACATTCCTGATCATTTTTATTACAGGCCATCCTAAGTCTATGTCCAGACGATAAAATAGACCCGAAACTAAAATCAGGAGGCGAAGCGATAAAAAGGCACATATCCCATGGAACCCAAGTCTTTGATACTGACAAAAGTGTATGGCCTTTGAACCAGCCTATACCAAAGTTGGAAGGGCTAGTACAGTGCAGTGGTGAGGCTATATTTGCCAATGACTTGCCAAAACAACATGATGAAGTGTTTGCAGCCTTTGTCACTGCTGATGTTAGACCGGGAAGTGTCATAAGTGATTTTGATACTACTGAGGCCTTTGTTAGTAAGATTTTTATAATATTTTAGTTACTGTCAGACATATTTTGTAAGATAGTATATATGAATTTCAAAACACATTTTAAAATAAATTATATAAAATGACAGGTAAAAGAAGGTTCGTATTTGAAGGAAGGACTATAAACAACAGTTCCAAGCATTTTGATGTGTTAATGTTTAATTGCACTTTTGAATAGAATATCAGTTTTTTTCGAATATTTCAGAATTAGTGCAATAGTAAAAATGGTTCATTTTGATGAGTAAAACACTCCCTTTGTCCACAGTTTTACCAGCCATACTGTTTAAGTTTTCCAAAAAAAATAACAAGAAAAATATTCATAACAGCATTTTATTTTAGAAACTGCAAGGCGTCGTAGCATTCTATACTGCTAAAGACATTCCCGGACTTAATTCGTTTACAGCAACGAGTTGTCATCTTGTGGATGTAAATGAAGAAATACTGTGCTCAAGCCAAATAAAGTTTTATGGAGACCCAGTAGGAATTATAGTTGCTGACAGAGAAAAAACAGCTAACAAAGCAGCTAAGCTCGTGAAAATAAAATATAAATCTATTAGCACTAATAAACCTTTGCTTAAAATAGATGATGTTTTGAAATCTCCTGAAAAAGATAAAAGAGTAGTTAAGAATAGAACTGTACACCCAAAAGAGATCGGTAATGATGTAAAATATGTTATCAAGGGCGAATATAAATTGGAATCTCAATTTCATTTTTATATGGAGCCACAGACTTGCATTGTTCGACCTACTGAAGACGGCTTGGAGGTCATATCTTCGACACAGTGGCTTGATTTGACTAATAATGCTATTGCTCAATGTTTGAATAAGCCTACTAACAGGTGTGTACATAGCTTAATTCTGTAAATATAGCACATTTATTATATTTGTTGAAATTCACTCGCGAGACTGAACTGAAATGATCACATCGGTGTGTTAAACCAGAAGCAATTGTAAACAATGAACAAGCAACAAACAATAAACATGTCCAAGAATTTTACAAAAATCAGTGTATTGCTTTCAGCATCCAAGTGGTGGTACGACGAGTAGGTGGCGCGTACGGTGGAAAAATAACACGATCCTGTCAAATTGCTTGTGCTGCAGCCTTAGTTACCCATCATCTAGGAAAAACTTGCAGGTTCATCCTACCATTAGAAACTAATATGACAATAGTAGGGAAACGACTGCCCACTACTTCAAGCTACGAAGTAAGTAAATACTTAATACCATTTACAGACTTCCTTAGTCCCAGGATTAAATTTCAATTTACCTGATTGCTGACTATTTAATTATTAAAGTTGGGTCGTTTATTAAGTGCTTCTTCTTTAGTATTACTTCGAGAATCTTAATTTACTTCCATTTGCACTGCTATGTGATAAGGTTTAAGTAACTGTACTTTTGGTTTTGTTCATGAATACTAATAATAATAAATATATCTCATGGAGTATTTAATTACAAAGGTCATTTCTTTACTTTTACAAATGCCTTCCATGATATTTACTTTCGTTCATCAGAAACAAAACCGCCTTAATGAGGGTAAGGGTATAAAATAAATATATCCCAAGGTATAAAATAAATATATCGCACCTTTGGTAGAACAAGGGCATAATTGTCATAAATTGCCAAAATGACTTAAATATGCAGAAATGCTTTAAAAAGGCCCTTTGAACTGGAGGGACAAAGACATTCGTTTGGCAATTTATGACAATTATGCCCTTGTTCTACCAAAGGTGCGATATCTCAAGGTTGCCCGGAAGAGATCGCGGAAAGCGGTAAGGCCGCTCATTGTATATAAATATCCAATGATACAAAAAGTAAATTCCTTCTTCTCCACAAATGTGTAGAATTTCTAAAACGCTCTTCCAATATTTAAACCAAGCAGCAAGCAATTATTTTCTTATTGTTTAAAAGCTTTTTTTAATAGTTTTTTTTTATTAACTCATTAAACAGGTTGGAGTCAACGAAGAAGGTGAAATCCAATATCTGAAGAATGTTTTCTACCAGGACAACGGGTGTTCTCCAAACGAGAGCATCAGTCCTATCACTGTCAATCATTTCTTCAACTGCTATGACCCTCGACGATGGTATGTTGAAGCTAACAGTGTTGCTACAGACACACCGTCCAATACTTGGTGTAGAGCGCCCTGTAAGTATTACAAAATAAATATATTACAGCTTATTGCAGCTTTTAAAAACAAAAAATAATTGGAAATCCCAAAAGTGCACGCCTCATAATGCTCATTTGATCGTATAAAACTTTTAAGGCACTTTTAAGGACCTTTTTTTTTATCGTAAAGCACTCTCTAATGCTTCGCATTATGAATCGTGCAAAAGGACAGAATCAACTTGCCCCGGCTAAATCATACCTAACCATACTAAAATCCTAAGATGCTATTTCTGTGTTGTACACTGTCTTGGCATTGGAGTCACACGGACCTGAACTATTTAATTTGGCTTGACATCACACGAAATTTCAAGCCAAAATATCATTACGGAATTAGCGACATAAAATTAGTTTCATGACATTAATTTAAATAACAATTTCACATGTAAACTTCTAATTTCAAGATGCAACTGTTCATTTCATGAAATATAAATACTTTCGTGCCAAGCGCGATTTAAAATAAAAGTAATTTCGTGCAAATAATCTAACAGTTAAATTCAACTTGATAAGCGCAAGCACATTTGTACGATGATATTGAGCATTGCAAAATAAATATTTGATGCTGACGGGGAGAAGATTTCGGCAAAAAAAAATTTATTACATGACAAGTTATTATTTATAAAGAAATAAGAGGAAAATGGTGAAAACCAAGTCAGGCTCACTATTTTTGGTCTCGTAATGTTTTTTCGTATGTAAAATAATACGGTGCTATTAACTTTCCAGCTTCGACCGAAGGCTTAGCAATGATCGAAAACATTATGGAAAGAATTGCCCACAAAACCGGAAAAGATCCGTTACATGTCAAATCAGTAAATATGACTACAGAAGACAATCCCATACCAGACCTTATAGACCATCTAAAAAAGGATTCAAACTACAACGAAAGACTAGAAGAAGTAAAACAATTTAACAATAACAATCGGTGGAGGAAACGTGCATTGAAACTTATGCCAATGAATTACGAGTTATTTTACATTGGACCATACAATTCACTTATATCCATTTACCACGCGGATGGGTCTGTAATGATAACTCATGGAGGTATTGAAATGGGTCAAGGTATCAACACGAAAGTTGTTCAAGTCTGTGCCTACATGCTTGGGATTCCTATGGAGAGAATCAGCGTTAAGCCAAGTTCTAGCTTTACATCTCCAAATGCTATGGCGACTGGAGCCAGTGTTGGCAGTGAATGCGTATCATTTGCCACTATGAAAGCCTGTGAAATTCTTTTGGAAAGATTGGCTCCTTTAAGAGAAATGATGGGTAAGCCTTCGTGGGAGGATCTTGTACAAAAAGCTTATGTAGTGGGAGTTGATTTGCAAGCCTCTTACATGTATTCAAGCAAAGACGATGTAAAGCCTTATGATGTGTATGGAGTATGTGCTCTAGAAGTAGAAGTTGATATCTTGACAGGAAATCATGATATTAGAAGGGTAGATTTACTGGAGGATACTGGAAGGAGCTTAAGTCCAAAAATAGATGTTGCTCAGGTAAGTTAATATACAAAATTATGATCAATCAAAGAATGAGATGATGGTGTTGATATTTTTATTAACAATACAGTCGTTGATTAGTAAGCCTTTCAAATAATTTTAGATCGAAGGAGCCTTTGTGATGGGTCTCGGTTACTGGACTTCAGAGAAAGTGGTTTATGACCCTGAAAGTGGTAGGCTACTCACTGATCGTACATGGACTTACAAGCCTCCAGGAATCAAAGACATCCCAGCAGATTTTAGAGTATATTTCCGAAGAAACTCTAAGAACCCATTTGGAGTGTTAAAATCGAAAGGTTCTATTCTTGTTTGGGGTTTTAACTAACTTAATTAAATAAATTATAGTGTGAAAGATTTCTATAACAAAAGTATTTTTCTTTTAGCTTCTGGTGAACCAGCATTGTGTCTCGCTTCAGTATTAACCCATGCTTTAAGAGAAGCAGTCAGAGCTGCACGTTTGGAAGCTGGCTATGATGATCAATGGTTCGATATACGTACGTATATTTCTTTAATTTCTTATTCAATATATTTTGTTTGTGCCATAAGTTCCTGTAATGCGATCTTTCCCAAACTTCGGTAATTCTTTAGCCACGACTGTCATATGCTCAGTTTTTTTTTGTAGTGCAGGCTTGGTGAGTAAAAATGATCCCACAAAAAGAGAAGTAAATATAAAACCCGTAAAACACCAATTTCTGTCAGATAAAAACCTTGAGTTTGTTTATTCTTTTATTTTCTCTTTCTCTTGGTCTTGTGTGATGCAGGTTCAAGAATACCCTAAACATCGTTTATCTGTGATTTAAGGTTTTAAATTGTCACCGTTGTGTGTAGGTTTTTATTCATTTTAACTTTTCCTTACAGCAAATCCCTATACAGTGGAAAATATATTCATGGCTGCGGATCATAAATTGGAACATTTCATTCTAAAGTAATTATGGGTTTAATAATAATGAGCATCCTTAGTGAATTTAGACTCAATTTCTATAAAAGCAAGTGCTTAAATAATTATGATTCCGTTAATTGTGTGCAAAACGAAAGAATCCGGAATTTCCGGGAATCAAAAGGAAGTGTGAAATTTCCAACATTGTTTAATACGGTTACGGGTAAATTATTATATTTTAGCCTCAATTCATGAAATTTAATATTCAATTTCGACACTCATGTGCTTCGAACAGACCGGGGAGAATCCCGTGCGGGACGCGGGACGGGATGTAATAATATCTATATATAAGTTGTATCATACCATGCTGTGTTTTCGCATGTCCCACGCGGGATTTGCCTCAGTCTGGTTACAGCTGTAAACCGTAAATGATATTTTTGTATTCTGAAATAAACGGCTAAAGGCGAATGGAAAAGGTTTTTATTGTTATTAAAGGTATTAACTGCGGGTATGTAAATCTTGATTGACACGTGCGGAATTTCAACATGAATTCGCACAAAAATATTGTAACACGTAGGTACTATTAAGGTGCTTATAAGTGTCTTATTATTTAAAAATAACATTGAATTAATTGTTTATTTTTATTGTTTTATCGATAATAAAATGAACGTTCTACAAAACTACCTCGCGTTTTTCATTCCTCAGACCACCTAAATTTTTTTTTAAACGTTTTACAACAAATCTTTTTTATAATTATAAAAAGAAACGAAAACGCACGAACAAATACAGCCATTAAAGAAGCTATTAGTAAACTTACTCCACTGAAATATTTAAAGAAGATTTCACCCTTTACTTCGAAATAAAGACAAATTGAATGGCGTACGGTGTAATTTACGGACAAAAGAGTATTTAGTGGTCGAGGGGCGGTTTGATGGCATGTTATTAAGGTTTGGCCTCTATTTTTTTCTTTCACCTTTTAGGTAAAGGGAAAATAAAGTAGTTAATATTTTCTATGGAAAAAAGGCATGCAGCGTCTGCATGATCCAAAAAATGTCATCCCGATTTATTTAAGGCAGGCTTTTAAATAAATCGGGATGACATTTTTTTAAGGATGGAATTGAACCTTCTTTTTATATAATCGTAAATTTAGTAGGTACTTAAACTAGAAAACATTTTAGTTTTAAACTGAAATATATAGTTTATATACATAATAAAAATATTAAATTCATACATTCACTTACTGACAGACGATACAGCCAAAAAAATTGGGTCTAGGTCTAGAAGCATGAATATAACGAACTCTTGCGCAAAATGACCAGAGGTGCATAAGTTTGCGCAAGAGTTCCTTTTATAACGAAAGTGAGCATTAAGGAACTGATCCACGCGTAGTGTTCGTGACCGGGCGCCGTCAGTGGTCATCACTTAGCTGCCACGGGTATTTTTTTATTTTTTTTACTATGGACGCCTTTAACGTGCTCATCTTTCTACATCGTTGTCACATGTATAATTTAAACATTAATAATTGAACCAATATTCTGTAACACTTTTTCCATTTAAAAGAGTATCCGTGGAGTTTCTTGCCCGTTCTCTTCCATAGGCAGGGCCGCCGGGTACGGGGTGCACCGCACAAGGGCGGCATTTTTAAGGGGGTAGCAAACATAGAAATCTTCTTATTGAACACATTGTCATAATTTTCGCCTATTTTTTTTTATTATGTCTTAACAACGACATCTATTGATCTACATGGAAAATAAAAGCAAATATTTGCAGGTTCGAATGGTTCGGCCGATTTTTCAATCGCCAGTTAACTTTTATCTGACGAATAAGTTTGTCATTATGACATTTATGTTTGGACAAACTGTCAGAACTGTTATTGAAAAATTGGCCCTTAGATAGGTAATCTCTATGAGGGCGTATAAAAAGAACCGGCCTTGTGCGTGGTCCAACACGCACATGTCTGAGTTTTTTTATACACTTCCATAACAACATAATCAACATCAAATTACTCTCTAAAAGCCTAGTAGGGTAAGCAACAGGGTAAAGTGGGGGCGGCATTGTCAAGTTTGCACGCGGGCGGTGAAGCGCCCAGCGGCGGGCCTGTCCATAGGAACCTACTACGCTTTGGAACGGACAACTAGCTCAATCTTTCTGACTGACAGACTAAATGACAGGTCGAAAGTGCCTGCAATTAGATCAATTTACGTAAATGCTTTGAGTTTGGAAGGATTTTTGAAAGTTCATCTCCTAAAGCCATCGAAGTTCATCATTTTTGCTGGCTTGTAGCCTATAAACTCCTTGTCTCTATAGACAAGGAGTTTATAGGCTACAAGCCGGTTGCCGGAGGGATTTCCCATCATGGTATAGACCACGTCATGCCTTTAGGAATAGGAAAAAATACAACCAATATACATGAGTAATAAAATATGGACTGCAGTAAATGCAAACGGGTGTATAATAAGCAATACTTCAAAGGAAAAAAATCACAGGCCGCCATGTTTCAGATTGAGAGGTTACAGCTATAGTTAGCAATGACAGGATAATTTCATAGCTCACCACTTACTTTGTCTTTTTTCCAGTAAAATGGGGGTTCTGCGGACACGACTTTATTTGTAACCGTTAGCTTCTTCTCTCAAGTAGAAAGCGCTACATCATTGGGTCATTAATTTGTCTCTGCATTGAAAAAAAATAAGAAATATTATTACTTATTTATTTATTTAAGAACTAGTTGCCCATTTCAAGGACACTCTTTTAAATCAAGATATTACAAAATCTTGGGTACATTATTCTTGTAACTTCAACACACACACCTTCCTACATTTATTAGAAATTGCAAAGAATGTCAAGACAATACGAATACTTCAGAACAACCCCTTAATCGTGACGAGTGCCGCATATCCCACAGTCCGACTGGGGCCGTGGTTAGTACACGTCAACTGAAAACTGGACTTTACTGATAATTTTGGGTAGGTAATTTCAATTACATTTTTTTTTAAACTGCTAGAGTTGTTTGTTTGTAAAATGTTTAATTAAAGCGCACTTGCACCACAAATCACTTAATGCATTTAACGCTAAACGTATTCAAAACATCATTCTGTCTCTTTCTTCTTCAAACGACTGACAGAAACAGAACGGTTTTTTTAAATTCGTTTAGCGCTATACGCATTTAGAGATGTTATCTATGAAGGAAATCAGGTATTTTTACGTGTAAACTATACAATACTTTGAAATTAATATTGTTCATGCCATGGGTAATACAGCCTAGGAAGCTACTGGCATGCTCGAATTATATTGTTAACCATCAATATCCTGTTACCTTGAATTATTTTTCTCTATAATATTCAGTTTCAAGAAACTACATATAAGGAGAGTTTAGTTTGCTTATCACGTCTAAATTCTGAAAGATTGACTTAATAATCGTCCATTTCAAATACGAAGTGTATCCCAGAATGAAAGAACGTGCAAGACGTGCGTGAATTCATAAGTGTAAGTCTCACCTTTTAGCAATGGACTTTTTAATATATGTCTGGGCTACAAAATAGAGCCGTGGTGGCCTAGTGGTAACGGCCGTGACTTAGGAATTGTAAGTTGTGGGCTTTCCAAGCAGGCACTTTACTTTGTGTAAATAATTACTTCACCACTGAACTCAAAACAGTGAAGTAAAACATCGTGAGGAAATTGGTATGTTTTAGAACCAAATTCGAAATCATGTGACATCTACCAACCGGCACTGGGCCCGCGTGGTGCATTACTCAATCCCTCTCACTAAGAACAGGCCTGTGTTCCAGCAGTAGAAACATGCTGATTATGCTTATGCTACACAATAAAAATATAGATAAAACTTCTATCTTCACAATTTAATTCAAAATCACATAATATAAAAAGAAAGTCTACCTAAAGACAACCTGTCGTTCGGGTGTACTTAAGGCCGCCCACTGATTAAAAGCAGTGCACTATCACAAGTCGCTCCCCAACCTTCTTGTCACGCGGACACCTGCACGTACGTACTTATCTTTTAATTTTTATTAGCTGACACGACAGACGATGTCCTGTGAAATCTTCAATAAATCATTCAAACATCCCATAGAAAAAGGACGTTCAGTTGTTTCCAAATTTGAAAGATTTTCGGGAAACGCTTCCATTTTTTTTTCTTATAATCTTAATTTGATATATCTTGAACATTATAAAACAAAAAATCCGACTCGCTCCAGCCGTTCTAGAGTGATGCGCATAACACCGAACAGCATTTCATTTATAAAGACTTAATCATTGCTCAGTTCTTCACTTTATGAAAAGGGAAATTTGCCCTACAGTGGAAAAGTAACAGGCTGGTATTCTTAAACCCCTCTTTTCTTAATGAGTGTAGGATTAAGAAATAAATGTATCTAAACTATTAAGGAGTTGGATGAAAAAAGGTACGTTGAAAAAACAAATGAGGTATATAAAAGACTTGAGGATATATATGTAATGAGAGGAGATTGGAAAAAATATATAAAGATAAAAGTGTGCAACAGCAATACATAATATGTATTAAACTAGGAAATACAGGGTTACTTCTTAACAGCATTACTGTGATTTCAGAAACCATTATAACGTTGAAAACTACATAGGCATGACAACAATTTTATTATCTGACGGTTAGTAACCCATATTGAAGAGAATCTTTCTTAGAGATTGTGAGTAGGTACAAGAAATAATTGTTGATATATTGTAATATCGTGATAAGTCATGAACAAGTTGGCGATCGCAAAACATAACTTTTGCACCAGTATCGTCGCTTTTGATAATTACCAGAGGGAATAGACATGTGGCAATCGCTTTCAAAGCGTTTCGTATTTCTACAACGACTTTCAACAGGATCGAAATATGTCGATTGATCAGTCTATATCAGTCCCATACATCTTTGGCTTTTCTATCATCGTTATCGCTGATAGTATGCCACTTTGTCTAGGCCTACAGGACCATCTAGGCTAGCCAGAAGAATACAGCCATTTCATCTGTCTTCAGAGGAGCTCTAAGCGCTGATGGCAGTTGCAACTCCGTTCTTGTTTCTTTCATTTTCGTGTAGTCAGTGACGTACCTGGTGTCCAGAATATTTACGCCGCCCATGGGCCTCTGACTTGGCTCCACATGCTGTCGAGAAATATCTCTCAGGCATGCCGGTGTCCTCACGATGTTTTCCTTCACCGTTTTTGCAAGCGCAAGCAAAAGCAAGTGATAATTTAACAATATGCACATGAATCCGACAAGTCAGAGGTGCGTGCATTGGGTTCTAACTCGAGACCTATAAAGCTTCGTGCAGTCTACACGAAGCTTAACTTGGTAGTCCGACGGTCACACCACTGGGCTATCTCTGCAGTATCCGTCCTCCATACTCCGTTACCGTGCTCTTTGTACTCCGATAAATCTACTGGTTATAGTAAATGAGCCGTTACTAGGCTTTAGTAGTTTCAAGAGTGAAAGTTTTCATGAAAGGCTGGCTCAACAACGAGTGGAGAAGTTGTAGACAATAGTTTATTTAGCCATACACAAATCAGCCTTAAAAAAAGCCGTCGGTAAACATTGATGATGAACCAAATAAAATTGTAGAAGATGGAGAATTGTTTTGGTTGTGTGATTAGGCAGTAGTTTAAATGATAGCGCAATAAACACGTGTATTGTCTTGAAAACTTTCTAGAAGTGAAAACTTCTTTAGCGCATCGAGCGTTTTTTGGTAAAGGAAAATCTTTTGGGTTCGCGTCACCGACACGCTAATGTTAACAGCCTATATCTGCCGGTCGATTCTGTAAAAATATCACCGTGAAACTTAGGTGAAGTGAACTGTCAATAGTGTTAATCCCTAGCATCCTGCCGGTCGATTCTGTGACAGTGACAGCTCACTTCATGCTCACTTCACCTAAGTTTCACGTTGATATTTTTACAGAATCGACCGACTGTAACTATAGATGGTTATGACGTGTTGTGCGCTTGGCTAGCAGGGAAAACATATAAATTCTAATTAATAAGCTATAATTCATTTAAAAAAACACTGCTATTTCATAGCTTTAATTATTTTTTTACAGCCAATTCACCGGCTTTGCTATCACCTCCGATTTTTACGTATGTACTTGTAAATCAATGATTAAAAATTTCATAATTTGTACATTAATAAGTATTTGTTAATTTCATATTTGTATTCAAAATAATGATGAATAATTATAGCTAATTAATAATAATGTATATGCGAAGCAAATTAAATAACGTAAGACTACACGATCCCGGTATAATGACCCCAAAAATAAAAGATCCGACCTGCCAAACATAATCCCTCTGGACCAGTGAAGGTCTTAATTACGCCAAAAACTCCATTTCCCAGATTGTTGTATTTATACGTAATTCTTAATCCGTCGTAATAATACAGAAACATGGTAATTTTAGAAAATGAAGCATTATTTGTCCTTCTTTCAAAAATTCCAATTCTACTTCTGCCCCACTCAAAGTAAGTGTGTCATGTTTTAAAAATCAAATCAAATTCATTTTTGAAATACACCCATATAAATGATTCATTAATTCTAAATTATTAAACATTAATAATAGGTTTTTTTATGGACGGGTTGTCACAATATTGTTCTACAAATCTTACTTGGCACCTCGGGTCACATCGTGAGACGATTTTATGTGTGCGTGGTATATTTACCACCTAGGTAGTAACTGGAGTCAAATGAATAATGACTTCGCTTCTAGAAGTTTTTCTAAGTCTGTTTCCAAATGACCGAATAATAATGTTATGATTATCGTATTACGTAAGCCTGCAGAAAGTCAAAAGTACTGGTTAGTACTTAAATGTAAAAAATAATAATAAGAGAATAAATAGTAATATGAGTTCATTCCATAATAATAAGAGAATAAATAGTAATATGAGTTCATTCCATAATAATAAGAGAATAAATAGTAATATGAGTTCATTCCTTATTTAACCCCTTTAAAAGTCATGATTTTTCATAAATCCTTCCTGTGTTGTAAAAGGAACTCAGTGGTGTGGGCTGTGTAAAGTCAGTGAGCGAATTTAAGATCTTTTTATAGTAAATCAATCTGCCTAGCCTTTTCCCAACTATGTTGGGGTCGGCTTCCAGTCTAACCGGATGCAGCTGAATACCAGTATTGTACATGGAGCGACTGCCAATCTGACCTCCACAACCCAGTAACTGGGTAATACGAAACCCCTTGGTAAGACTGATTGTCAGACTTTCGGGCTTCTGACGACCCGTAACGACTGTCAAAGATGTCCAGGAATGACAGCCGGGACCAACGGCTTAACGTGCTATCTGAGGCACGGAGGAGTCTCGGTATGTAAATATGGTCACTCATCCACAGACGAACCCCGGCAAGACTAGCTTGACCTGATGGATCGACCTGTGCGGCAGTTATTACTTAGCCACGAGCTATTTTTGGCTATATTTTTATAGTAAATATTGACATATTAATCAAAACAGCAAAATATTTGGGAGCTATTGGCCATGATGCCAACTTTCTGAATGCACTCTCTTAAAGAAGAACTTAGAAGGCCTGAGACTGTAGACTACAGCAGTAGCGATAAACTCAAGGACTGAGATTCCTGAAATACTGGGATGTCGTCATTATGTCAAGCAGCAAGTCCACGGGAAGACCACGAATTAAAGGTAGCAGGTTTAAGTAAAACTAAACAAGAACCTGATCGAGCAGAATCACATCGGGCGACCTTCGATACTAAAATGAACTTCTAAAATTCAGTTACTTATCGTTATAATTAGGGAGGAAGAAAACAATTCACCTGGAACGACAATAGTTAAAACAAAAGCTCATAAATCTTGCTAAAGACACCTAAAGAGTCATAAGAAAAGTATCCTTGAACACACCACCTAGTTATTACATCGTAAATCAATTTTCCCTAACATGACACAGTAATTTTCTCATCAACTATTCTCAACGTCAATGCCATAAGCTTGAAGTAAGCGTACTCAAGGAAAGTGCATGTGAACCGACACACATTTCACTTATGGTGATTGGTTTCCCATAAAGAAATGCTATAATACAGTTATTATCAATAACTTGATTGATTGATATCATCAATGGGCAGTTCTAAGGAGTTGTTGATTGAATGCGGATTCTGAAAAAACATTAGTCACGAATAAAGCTGAGTGATTGGATATTAAACTTGACTCAAATCTGGATTTAAATTAGAGGTATGAAGAACAGGGTGTAAAGTTCACACATCATCTTTAGAAAAGGGAAGATTCACCAACCAGAGTGTGGTCGTGTCTGGCGGGCAACTGCCCAACGATTGATGTCTCAAAGTTATTTATATGTTGATCGTACGGTAAACTTTGCTTGCGCGATGCAGGATGCAGGATTTTGTGTGACGTCAGGTCTTTGATGCGTAGTTCGCATGTGACGATGAAGATGTCGCCACAGATTCATAACTCATCATCATTCTCTTGTTCTTATTCCAATTTATTTGTGGTCGGCGCAACATCGCAACATGCCTTTTTCTTCCATCGTTCTCTATTAGTCGTCATCTCGGTAGTCACCCCCTTTCTAGCCATATCATCCTTCACACAGTCCATCGTTGTTTTGGTCTTCCACTATTCTTATAGCCATCGAAATGTATATTATACTCAACACTTTCTGACTGAGAACCGTTTTAGACTGCACGGGGAATAGTAAGATACGGCTATGACGCTCTACAGTAGTCTACAGCATCGTCACACATACCTATCTGTGTGACAGCCTAGTCTTTTCGAGCTTCATGCTCCTGGCTTTGTGGAGCGTCAGCACTTATATCATAATATCTGCCTGAAAGTTTCTTTCAACATGTTCATTCTTGATGCTGCAAAAATCCGGATGAAAAAAAGTGCACATTAGGAGCCACAGCAGATCGCAGCGAACGCAGTAATTGTTTCGAACAGATTCAAATTTAGAATTCGAATTTGAACGTGCGTGAGTGCGCCCAAATGTGCGCAAGCCTTAACCTACAAGTTTTCTGGAAATTCTTGCTAGGGTAGCGTCAAAATAACACACAAGGAAATTCATAACCTCGTATTCGACCTCCATTCAGATTATAGTCTCATTTTAATCCATCAACCTCAGCAAAACGTCCACTTCAACAAATAAGACTGCCTTACACGTTGTCCCTTGAGGTAAGCCATTATTATCAACTCAGTCGCGAGCAGTCTCTTAACCGAAATATTATTATAATTTTGCATGACCACATAAATTGTGTGGGAGTAGTTATTTGTTCCACTGCAGGGCAAAGCATAGCCAACCATTGATAGTAGTCGTCTAGTCGTTAACTTCACCCCAAAACCCAAATGCATTTAGTCTTATAAAAATCTTACAGATCCTAAATGAGTCATCTGAAAACTCATCAACTTTCAGACAACATCGAAGTCAACCAGGACATCTTCAAAAGAGAGGCAAGGGATAATGGAAGTTAAATAAAGTTCTGTACTAATCGATAAAAGTTTCGATGACCCAATCAATACCACACTAAAACTGCAGAAAAGTTAGTTTAAGTTGGTTTATGCAAAAGCATAAAGCTGTTATTTTGACATTACAAAGAGACACTTCAATTGTATTGGTATTATTTGAATAGAGTATAGATTGAGAGTCGACTAGACGGCATCTACTAGAACAATGGTATCAACTACGCCCCTCGTCCACGATACTTTCAAGAGTAAACAGTTACAAACTATGGCGTTAGTAAGTTGTCGCGTCGCTTACGGAACACCACTGAAACATGGTATATTAATATACTACGCCGGGTATAGCATTCCGAAACACAGTGGTCACGTGGGTAACACAAGTCTACGTCATCACATCTGTGTTACCAGAAGTTTGTTATAATAACTCCCCAACCACCTTTATTACCTGTGCGAATCCGATAAAACAATGAGGTTTTAATTAACAATTACGTTAGTTTATGTTTACATTGAATTATATGTACATATTTTTTAACAGAATGGTGGCTGAAAATCTTTCCTTAATCGTGTTTTGTTGCAATAAAGTGGCATTGGATAGTGACGTAAGCATGTGTTAGTCCCGGAATGCCAGACCTTGTTTTATTAGACCATGCACTGAAACAGCGCTGTGCCATTCTGGCTACTCTGGTTAATTGATTCAGTAACTGATTAATTTGAGTAGCGTCGTGGACGATCGACCTTATTCCTGTCATTTAATATTTCTTCTTTTACAGAGCAAGCTTACATTAAACATGCAGCTGCCCAAGGAGCTGAAGTATGCAGCGATCGCGGGCGGGACGGCAGTGTTCGGGCTCATTTTCGGATGGGTCCTGTTCCCTGTCATACTCAAGAGTCAGCTTAAAAAGGTAAACTGTCTTTATATCACACCGCCTGGCGGGGACGGGTGTTGCGAACGGCGGCGGCGGCGGCGGTGCGTTTTGTGGGGCGGCAATTCATGCGGCAAAGTTTGTACGTCACGGGCAGTATCGCTCGCCGCCGCGACCAGTAGGTATATACCGAGAGCGAAATATCAGTATTCATTATTTCGCGGCGAATATAACTAAGTTTGGTTTCAACACTATTCGCCGCGTCTGCCGCTCAACACCGTTGCATGCGCCGTACTAATTCAAACTTTTTTTTCCGTCGCCCGCCGCGCCGCCAGACGGTCGTGCGATTCGCTCAGCAACCATTCGCCGCTACATGTGGTAACTAGTACATTTCTATACATTTGTTTTAGTCGCTAGACGCTTCGCCGTTCGCACCGCGCGAATATTCGCTGTAGCGAATGTCCCATGGCCAGGCGCTTGGATCGGGAGTTATCTGGCTTGTGAATATCATCCACACTTCCATACTAATAGATAATATGTTCGTAATATTATAATTGCGAAAGTCACTGTCTGTCTGTCAGGTACCTTTTTACGCCTTAACGGCTGAAAGGATTCCGATGAAAGGCATAAAGATAGACCATGACCTGGTTTAGGATTTAGAATCCCGGTAGTACTTTCCCGTGGGATAATTTCCGACCTAAATGCAGGCGAACCCGTGGAGAGAAGCTTGTTTATCATAATTGAATCCAAACCAAAATATAGTTCGGTGAGATTCAGAATCAGAATTTATTTATTTGTAAGAATGTTGTTTTACATGTCATAGTTTGAAGTAAATCTTTTTTTGAGACTTTCTTTACGTTATCACACTGACCATATCCCAGCGTGTTTCCAGCGAAGCGATTTGTGAACGTGCTCTCTGCGGGTACGAAGCGAGCTAGCCGCGAGCACGCGACGTGTTTGCCGCGTTTTCATCACTTGTTTCGGTCTCTCTTGGGCACTCAGGTCAATTGCTCTAATTCCGCACACGTGGCCTGCTCGTTCCGCACACTCAGCGCAATTGCCTCTCTGGAAACACACTCGTAAATCGCCTAATCTCTAAAGACTATTTCCATGTATATCAGTGCAGTCTTCCGTCCCTGTCTTTCTTATAGGTACCACTATCAAGTTTAACTTTTGTGTACTATTATTAAGAGCGTATTATCCTAAAAGTTGGCAACGTCGCAAATAGCTGTCAAATATTTACCTGTTTTGATTAATTTGCCAATATTTCCCTATTTAAATATGAAATATCGCTCTATAGTGCACTATATTATTGATTATGAAATGCGATAATTAATGTCGTAACACTGAATATTTATACTTAGATATAAGAAAAGCATTTGCAGTTTTATCCAAATGCCCTTTTCACACTTAAAGTTGTTTCAACAGCTAATTCAGTGTCAATAGTTGAGCGGGCGATGGTGACGGAACAATTTTGTACCTTCGCCACCGCCCGCTCGATCATCGCTTCTCGCCGCTGGTTGCGTGACAGTTGAATGAAATGGCTATGACACGGGTAATCGACAAAGGGTATCAATTTGCCTAACAATTTTCCAGGACTACCTGACTTCAATACTATTATAAGGGCTTATCCGGATTCAATTTATAAAATAACAGCAGTAGCTACAAAGGATGGTTAGTAAACGAGCTTAGGATAAAACAATAAAAATACCTCCTCTCGAATTTCGACCTCTATCGGGCCTGTCCTCAAATCGAGTTAGGTCAAGGTCAAAAGCCTTTTAGGGTAAGGATCTTGTGAGCCTAGCACGAACGCGCGGAGTAAACGTAGCGAACGATTTTGTAATTGAAAATACTCGTTTCGCAAATAATAGTTACTTTGTTTTAAGACTTTATTCATAACAATGGGTGATACTAATTTGTTCTTGACCAAAACTATAAACCAAAATGCTATGCGATAGTTTTATTTTCGATTAAAAAACTCATTCACATTTACGTTAAGGCTATGTTGTAAAGTTCCGTTTTTTTTAAAGTACTTATTAATTACATAAATATAGAATAACATGCAAGGAATTTCTCAGTAGCAGCACGGAGTCTGGATTTGTCCCCGGTTGAGGGCAATTCCGTCACCCCCTATTACATGGGGTACCCCTCTACTCAACCCTACGAGGAAACAAGGCGACACCTAGAATTGATTAAAACATTAAATTAGGCTTCTTTTGTAAAATTGTCTATGTCGCGTGTTTGTGCTAGGGGTGCTGTTTATTTTTTCATGTGCCTTATCTGTCAACGAGCCGCGCCTGGCCTTCTTCTCGAGACTCCAAAAAGTATTTAATTTGATACGGATCCGACGAATACGCAAAAAATCGTACGGGTTATGGCCGCTTCCCATGGTGCGCTATATTGCAGACGCACGCGCACCAAACAGGCGATTTTTATTACCCAGCAATAATTAATATACGTATGTTATTGTAGAAAATATATTTTCATTAGCCGTCCTCCGAGGCGACGGCGGCGCTTGAATCAAAATATTACGTAGTAATTTTATTAAGCATAAAGGCCTAAAACAATTAATTTTTACGTATCAAACAAAAAAAACAAAATCGTGTCAGCAGTTTGGAAGCTACGACGCCACAGACAGACACACAGATGCACACGCAAACTTATAACCTATTTTCGTCGGGGGTTAAACATAGTACCTACTTCTCGCAGACCTCAAGAAGTCATAAGGCTTGCCTTTGTTTCTAGACATAATAAAATTACAAGATATTTTCATCCTTTAATAATTTGATGAAAACTTACTTTGTCTTGATATTTATTTTGAAAGAGATTAGAATATAATAATAATAATAATACCCCACCGCCGTATCTCTACGTTGACGTCGTGGTGGGGCTTGCGCGCTCCAAACTTTAGGTCTGTGCCGGTAGAGTTTACTTTGCCGGAACAGGTCTAGGATGAGGAGCCAGACCAAGAGAGATACAGAAACCCGCAGGGCAGCTTGTGGCGAGCTGTTGGGCAGTAGCGACCCCACGGACCCTATCTCCCGGGAGAAATCTTGTTCCTCATCTCTGGCTTGCCTTTATTGGCCGGCTGGAGTGAACACTGACGAGGAACAGAGCTCCCACCTCATTCTTGCCTTAATTGGCTGGCTTGAGTGGAGATTCGCAAGAGCAAACGTGCTCGGAGGAAGGAAGTATTCCAGTAAGTGCTCGTAGGGATCTTGACCATCTTCCGGGCTCTGGGATTGTTCTGAAAGCCGTGGAATACCTCTCCACTCCTCAAGCACCTCAGGACATGTTGCCCCCTTGTCGCTACGTCACAACGTGCTAGCGACAGTTTTCGGGGGCCCATTATTGAGTGTGCAAGTCACCCCCTGCCATTTTATCCGTGTATATCTTAACATTGATCAGGCAGGGGACATAGGCCTTCCATAGTTTTAGGTAACCAATCCACTATAGCCACCCAAACCCATAGCCCAATATTTTTTGTTTCTATGTTCTGCAATAGTCCTGCACCAACCGGGGGTTGTCCTTGGGTGCACTTGCAAGTGCATACAGGGATAATCGTCGGTTGGTGCCTCATTCCTCATTCCATTTAAATTTGTCTAAGGGGCCTCTGCGAGTTGGCTTCGGCCCCTCGTACGCCTTCCAAAGGACCGGGACCCTATGGTTCCGAGATTTGTTGACAAATGATAATAATAATAATACTTTATTTATCGGACAACAATAATCCATTGTGTTAGTAAGCAATACAAAAATAACTTATTTCTAGTGTTAGTAGCTAAGATACATTATAAAAGGCAGAGTAACTAATAGTATTGTGAAAAGGGCATCCCCAGATTAATGTTCTGTGATTGTCCTTCTCACAAAACTTAAACTTAACTACTAACTTAACTTTTTATATAATAGAACAGAAAACTCTCTATTATGTACGTACACCACATGATTATCAGATATTAATGTAGAAATTTTACAAAGGGAAACACAATGGGGGGTCTTGTCGCTAAAAGCGATCTTTTAAAGATAACAACAAAAATTTGTTAGGCGAAGATTGTGGAGTTTCTTGCCGGCTCTTCTCTCTAGGAAACGACCAACAGTAAATTTTTTCCTCGACATGATATTTTCGTGCCAAAACTATCACTAATAGTAATGGCATCTTTATACAAGATAACGCTCGTCCCCATACAGCTTGGATAGTGATTGACTACCTTGAAGATGTCGATATCGATATCACACGCATGGAATGACCAGCACGCAGCCCAGACCTGAACCCCATCGACCATGCCTGAGACGAACTGGGACGACGTGTACGCCAGCGAAATTCCCCTCCAATCACCATAAAGTATTACTAACAACCCCGGTGGTCTCGTGGTTATAAGCGCAACTACTAATTATGTGAGGTTAAATTCCCAGGTCGAGCAAAGTGTTATTGTGTTTTCCATTAAGAATTTCTCAGTAGCAGCCCGGAGTTTGGAAGTTGGTGCTGTGACACTCTCGTGCCACGCACGTTAAGCCGTTGGTCCTGCGCCTGATCTCTTCTTGGTCGTGTCGGAATGCCGTCCCAGCTGACTATGAGAGTACTTGGCTAATCTCCGTTAAAATTGGTCACTGTAACCAAGATTCGGTCGGGAAGATTATAATTATTTTCTTAAAATCTCTTCTTTCCCAGGAAATGGCGCTATCAAAGAAGACCGACGTCCGTAAGATGTGGGAACAGATTCCCTTCGCCCTGGAGTTCAAGGTGTACCTGTTCAACTATACCAACGCTGAGGAAGTGCAGAAAGGAGCCAAACCTATCCTTCAGGAGGTCGGACCTTACCATTTTGAGTGAGTAGTTACTATTGTTTTGTGTCTCACTGAGAACACACGTGGATGCTGAGAAAGTGGTTCAAGTTTGGAGAATGGACAGCATACAAAAAGTAAGAAAGAAATAAAATAATCCGTTTATTTGCGGTAAACATGACGCAAAGAAAGAACAAAAACACGAAAATTTCAATTTGGGGGAAAAAAACGTCACATCCACGCAAAACGGCCATTGCTCAGCATAATGCTGCCAATTATAAAACCTGTTATCATACATCCGATGGTATTTTCCTCGGTTATGGGTCCAACCTTAGCCTTATTGAGAGACCCATCACCTAACCTTATTGGGAGACCTGTTTTCAATGATTAATGTTTGCACTATTAAGATGATGAGAAAATACTTCTTGAACTATTAGAAACTGATTTCTATTGAGCTACTGAGGTACACCTCTCCGTAACCCTTCGAGAAATTCAGGCGTGATGTTATTTTATTGTTGTTGTTCTACTGAAATTCCAAGAGCTTTACGATATCGTTGACGTACAAATAAAAATAAAAACAAGCGAGCCTTAAAGTAGTTGTATATGTTTTGTAACATCTGACATCTTGGCTGACAGTACCAACCTCTAGGAAAATGGGTTGGTACCATCTGACGGCCAACTCTATCACCGCGCGCGGTCATTGATCAAATCAAATAGCACGCGTTTCCCCGGCTTCCTGTTACACACTTCCGTCCCTTTTCACGAAATCACTCCCACAGATTGCAGGAAAGCGAGAGAAAAGATGTTACATCAATAAAAATCGCTTATATTTAGTTATAATACAGACCCTTTTATACGAAACGGCTATTCTGTGTTAGAAGAAAATTTTAGTGAAGGAACCGGATAACGCATTCCACAATGAGATTTACCATTACACAATGAAATAATGATTCAATACAAGTTGCACAAATGCACAACATTTAACACATAATTGAAAACATTTAAGCAAATGATCACGTTACTGGAAAACCTGTAATTCTGACTAAAGACTTACAATTAAACTAAATGCCAATAAAGGAAGCTCACAGTTTAATAATATGGTATTTCATTCATGACAAAGACAAGTATGGGTTTGTTAATGATACCATTATGAAAAACGTTATTGACTTGTAAGTAGTTGTTATGTCCACGCTATATTGCGTGATGGAAGAGACACACCTGGTGGTCTACTCCCTAAGCACGAAGTCTTAGTATCTGCCGAAGTTATTCGGGCGTATGCTGCTCCGTATCATTTACGGACATTAGATTACTTCGTATTCCGAACTAAGAATGAATGACAACACGACTTGACTGTCGTCCCTACGCCCGATGTTTTTGCCGGTCCGATATATCGTCGGTCGGAGTCATTACTGAAACATCTCAAAAATTTTGTGTTTTGGACTAAGTATGCAAAATGATAAAAAATCACAAAATTTTAGAGATGTTCCAGTAATGACTCCGACCGACGATATTTAATTTGAGACTTGTTTTGACGGATAAACTACTTTTGGACGGGCCCGTATCTTCGTTGATGGACTTGGACAGTAGACTACCTGGGGTGGAGAAATAATGGAATTCAGAGGAAACTAGTACGAAAATCGAGGTTCATGACAAGAGTGCACTAGGGTACGAAAATATTCCTAAAACGCTTCTTCTTTCCTTTTCGTGTGGCTATTGACTAACCTGGTGTCAGAGTTTTTATGTCGCCCATGGGCCTCTGACTTAGCTTCACATACCGTCGAGAAATACCTCTCAGTTATGCCGGTTTCTTCACGATGTTTTCTTTCACCATTCTTGAAGCAAGTGATAAATAATACGCACATGAATCCGAAAAGTCAGAGGTGTCCCTTCGGTTCGAACTGGAGACCTATGATTTGACAGTCCGACGGTCACTAAGCTGTCACTGCTAAAACGCTAAAACATCGGTCGGTCTGTTAGGATTATGCTACGGATACCTTTAAGCTAAACTCTGAAGCATAACCTTAAATATAAGACCAAACAAGTAATCATTTGTGTTTCAAGATTTAAGTACCTCATAATCAGCCTATAATGTTCCCACTGCTGAGAAACAGGCCTCTTCTCTGTAAAAGGGAGTTGACCGTAATCCTCCACGCGGGCCCAGTGCGGGTTGGTAGATGTCACATGTCTTCGTATTTTTGGATCTAGGACATGCCGGTTTCCTCTCGATGTTTTCCTTCGCCGTTTTTGAGCGCAGTGGTGATAAAATTATTTACACAAAGTAAAGCGCCTACTTGGGTTCGAACCCACGACCTGTAAACTCGTAAGTCGGGGCCGCACAGCTCTCAAGTATTTACCGTGATGAATTTGACTTGTGAAGTAGCAGCACATAAGTAATATGATCACGTTGAAACTCAAAAATACTTAAGTAGTTGACGGCAACCTACGTGGACTTAGAATTACTAATTCCAAACCACAGCTGCTAATACGCAATTCACGTTGCTTCGATTCCCAAGACTTTATGGAAAAATACGATTCTAGCAATACTTATCACTTATTCACCTTGAAATGCGAAGGTTATAATTCTTATAACAATACTTTCCAATGTTTTGCCAATAATAAACTCAAACTCAAAGCATTTCAATTAAACCATTCACAGGCACTTTTGAATTGTCAAATAGTCGGTCAGTTAGTCAGAAAGTTGAAGCTAGTTGCCCATTCCAAAACGTAGATCTTTATGGAGAAGAACGGGCAAAAAACTCCAAGTATACTCTTTTAAATATAGAAAATTACAAAATCCTGGGTACATTATTCTTGTTGCTTCTATATGTGAGAACAATGTACAAAAAATAATCAAAATAATTCAAAATATAAGATTAAAAATAAGCCCTGGCAGATAAGAGATGACCAGTCACAACTGACGGCGCCCGTTCACGAACATGATGCGTGGATCCAGCTCAACCATTTTGTAGGGAACCGAATGATCCAACACACTCGCCACCATCAGCGAGACATTTAAGTGAGCATGACATACTCTCAACTGCCGTGCTCTTTCGCGTCTTTGATACGTAGTTCGCATGTGATGTAGATGCCGCCACATCACTCCCCTCCGGAGACCGGAGGTTGCTAGTGAAGAAGAAGTATTGTATCTTGCGATGCTTCACAGTGCCAGCTGTTGTTCCAGTGACTCGGAACCGGGTGCCGCATAGTTCGCAGTGAGTGGGAACTGTCTGCGGTGATTGTGGTGATTTCCCAGTGAGTCGGGGTGGCGCTCTTTTATGATCCATTGAGTCGGATGTGGTACAGTGCCGGGTTGTGGCCGACTGCTGGCGTCGACCAGGAGAAGGTAGAATGGGCTCTGCTTGTGAGACCGGCCGAAATTGCAGGTGCTGTGCCAAGGTTGCTGATGAGGCTGAGGGTGTTGACCAGGAATGCGCGTTCGCTGCATGCTGGTGGTCAGGATACCCGTTGAAGCCATGGGTGCTGGCTGGCTGTGTGACTCGCCTCACGAAAGCTTGCGGGAGTGATGATGATGATGACGTCACGCTGAAGTAGTTGCATCAAGGCTGTGTTGACGTTCATACTCGGGGTCACCAATTTAGTGGTATGAGGAACAGGGTGTAAAGTTCACTCATCCACCATAGAAAAGGGAGGATCTTCCGACCAGACGGGTGTCATGTCTGGCGGGCAACTGGTAAAGAAATTTGCAACTTCCTGAGCGACATCGATGTTATCGCTAATGAGACCGCGGGAAGTATCAAGTGTGTAATCAATATTATGTCTTTTATTCTTGTTCGTTTCATTATTAATAATTTTCCAAACTGTCTTTATTTTATTGCCTGCTGATTTAACCTTGTTGCTAATGAAAGGAGCTTTAGCTGCTTTGCAGATATTTTTTAAAGTTTGAGAGTAAGTAGCAACATACTTATTAAAAGTTTCCGTGTTAATATACGGCTTAAGGCCATGCAGTTCAAATAATCTTTCCCTACTTTTCCTGATCCCTTTAGTTGCCCAGTCACTGAATAAAAACTTAGGGCAAATAGTTTTAGTTTTTTTCTTAAAAGAATTATTAAACTAATGAAAAGAATTATTCATCGAAAATATTGCCATTGGACAAATTTCGGCCCTGAGCACTTAACTTGCTAATTAAAGTGTTGTTAAACTTATTTAAATTACCCGATGTTATTGGTCTAATTTGAATGTGCACTTTTTAATATCATGAAAAACAACTAAGGTGGCAATTTCGCATATTATGGGGTAAATATTTTATCACAATCGATACTGGCACATGTGCAACTCTAGGATAGGATAGGATAGGATCAAAGGAAATACGAAATATTCACGATAAATGTGTTAGCTTTTTGTTTTTCTTTTCATTTATTTAGGTGAGTATAGACTAGAACATTTACTTGTAACAAAACATCGAGCCGCTCGTAAGGCGTGTACAGACGCGTGTGTAATGTAATTAATCGGTTAATGTAACGTGAATTCTGCGTGTAGACGGATATACGAGCATTACATATAAACGCTGGCGCTGACCCATCGGCTGGTTTTTACGCCAACACAAAGGCTCTCGCAGTCGAACACATACAGGATTCACGTTGAG
Source organism: Agrochola circellaris (assembly GCA_914767755.1). Taxonomy (NCBI): domain Eukaryota; kingdom Metazoa; phylum Arthropoda; class Insecta; order Lepidoptera; family Noctuidae; genus Agrochola; species Agrochola circellaris. The sequence goes on from OU611853.1 coordinate 4,634,808, forward strand.
TTTGTATGCCGTCCACACTATTCCCATTACATTACACGATACATTACATTACACATTACAAGCTTCTGCACACAGATTAATTAACCTTTCACGAACTGAACAATGAGCACGACGCTCGACGTTTTGTTAGGTACAACTTGATTTTACCATGAAACGCGCGAATTTGTGGAACATTTCAACAAGCAGCATACGCCACCTGCAGGTCCAACATTTCAACGAAGAGTAAACGCAAAATTGAAAGAAATGTTACAGGTTGTTGCTCACTCGCCGTGAGCATTTACCTGTAACATAACACTTCGACCACTGTGTTGAACATTCATAAGAACGTTACATTACATACAAATGCTTTTTTAATTGAGCTTTTGCTTGTATTGTACCATTCGTAATAACTTTACATTATATGAAAAAACCCGAGAAAACGCTTTAGTATATACCTACTCACATTTAGAGCTTTCCTAGTTTTTCTTTATTAGAAGCTGTATTGGCAATTTGATCCTATGATCCTTTTTTTGCGCTAGACATAGCTGATAAAGTGCTAGCAATTTATTGTTTCAATCACACAATTCTTTTTCATCTACTTGAGCTTTCTATTTTAGGGTTCTGTACCACAAAAGGCAAAAACGGAACCCTTATAGGATCACTTTGTTATCTGTCTGTCTGTTCGTCTGTCTGTCAGTCTATCGAGACCCTTTTTCAAAGGAATACGTAGGTTTATGGTCCCTTGGAGCTCTAAAAAAATCAAGCTTCTAAATCAACGCAATAAACAAATACGGCCATTTATGCGACATCATTAAGATACTCGCAAATAAATCAAAACCTACAGGGTACTTCCTGTTGGCCTAGAATCATGAAATTTGGCAGAAAAAATCCGAAAATGGTTAAATTTGTAGTTTTTTCACACTTTTGTTTTGCGATCACAAACTTACATATACATTGGGAGAATTGACCGTGACGTATGTCGATGTATGGGAGAACATGTTTTGCAACTACAATGTTAAGTTTGTTTTTGGGATAAATTCATCCCAACTACGGAAGCCTTCATTGTGCGTGGTCCGACATGCACTTGTTTCAATTTTGATAAATTGTATTAATTGATTGATTGGTCCTATGATCCGCTTTTCGATTTCAACCACAGGCATGAATATGTTTTTCAGTCCTTTTCTCGGGAATTGAAACTTTACGTTTTTGAATACAAAAGCTACAACTAAAGTATTTTTTTTGTCAGTGAATGGAAAGAGAAGGTGGAAATTGAAGACCACGAAGAAGACGACACAATTACTTACAAGAAACGAGACGCATTCTACTTCAATCCTGAGCTATCTGCACCTGGACTAACGGGGGAAGAAATTATTGTCATGCCGCATATTTTTGTGTTGGTAAGACCGATACTTTACTGCCTAAATTTAAACAGTTAGTGAAGATAATCTTTCTTACGAGTTTTACTTCAAAAGTTGACTTGAAATGAACTAAGGAAAAATAAATAAAAGCTTGAGGTTTACTCAAGCTTTTCCATGTAATGCTAAGATTGAAGAATATCGTCTACACTAATTTACATTTATGTTACGCTTTCACGCTAAAAGACTGAACAGATTTGAATGAAATTTAAATAATTATAGATGCAAAACGGATTTAAAACGTTTTAAGCAAAAAAATATAATTTAATATCATTATTAAACCGCTAGCTAAGTGTGGTTTTAAACCAAAAATACGGTTTAAAACCACAGTTAGCGGTTTAATAATGATTTTAAATGTTTTTTTAATAAAAAAAATCCACAAAAAACACGCTGTGCTAGTTCCATTTAACAATGACACAAATAGGGTTCCTACCTTTCCAAAAAAAGTTTTTTTTTTTCAGGGCATGGCGTTAACAGTCAACCGAGACAAACCGGCAATGTTGAACATGATCGGGAAAGGAATAAACGGTATCTTCGACAGCCCTACTGACGTTTTCATGAGGGTCAAAGCCTTAGACATTTTGTTTAGGGGCATCATTATCAACTGTGCGAGGACTGAGTTCGCTCCGAAGGCTATTTGCACTGCATTGAAGAAGGAAGGCGTTGGACTGGTTTTGGAAGCTAATAATCAGTTCCGGTTCTCGGTTTTTGGAACGGTAATTAATTACACCTTATATTATTTATTTTATTAAAAAAAATGGGCCTGCCGCGTAGTCGTTTCCTGCTATAGGACCAGAAAGAAATGGGATGAGCTGGACTTCTTCTTAAGCACACATATCAACTCGGAAAGGGATCGTCACCGTGTCGCCGCAGTTCGTGACTTGTCCCGAGGCGAGACGATTACGTTACGATTCCGATTAGTGTGCGTTGCAGTAGGGAGTTGATATGTGTAAAGGATTGGCCCGCAATCAGAGTAGACCGTTGAAAAGTGGAAAGAGGGAAGTCTCTGCAGTGGGACAACAAAAGCTTTAAAAAAATAAGTACTTGGTTACAATAATTTAATTAGAAAGCTTGCAAGTTAATTTTGGTAAACTCAATTTTCTTGTATTAAATGGGATCCTTGTACACTTGTTCCATTGTGAAGACAATACGTTCGAATAGATACCTACGTTGTGTTTATTTATTTGAGCTATGAGCTGATTTATAGCTCACTAAGCTGACTAATTGCTTTTAGTCAGCTGTAAATCTGCTCCAGCCTTGCTTGAAGTCACAATCATAACTCTGATGACAATATTATAAACATTTAAAGCAATTTATATTTTAGTATTCATCTTTTTTATTTTATTTTACTATTTTATATAATTATGTAGGTATTTATTTAGTTATTAGTGTAAATAGTTAGTTGTATATACATATCTTACCTAGTACAAACATTTTGTGCTCGAATTAGAACAAAACTGAACTACTGAAATAAAGTACTTGATTGTAGAATTTATTTATTTATTTATTATGGCACACCAACGATTAATTCACAAAAACATTTAAAGAGAATTTAGCCCGTTTTTTATTTATTTATTATTTATGTACACACAGTAAAATACATAGAGATACGACATAATTATAATTTGAGTACAAAGGTACTGCTTATTTCTTTAGAAATTTCTTCCAGCAGACCTGCGAAAGGAGAAATTAGAAAGAAAATAGTGTGTGAGAACAAAAAGAGAAAAATATAAATCTGCGAAGTCTTATACTAAAAAATATCAAAGTATACCTACACGTATAACGTAATAAATTAACATATACTTAAATAAATACATAAAATAAAATTACTTTATTACCTTTATTATAATTACTTTTCATAACTGGCCTTAGGTTTAACAGAAGTAACTTGAAGTATTTGATTTTATGATTATCTTTATATGATAATCATAAAATCAAATACTTCAATTAATAATAATAAAATAAAATATTTATATTTTTAAATGTTTTTGTTTCTCTTTTGTTTTTATAAAAATATTTAAAAATGTAAATTATATGTACATAAATGAAATAAAGGAAATCAAATAAATTAATAATAGTAAACGAATAGTAAAGAATAATAATGTTAACTAATAAAATCTTATTTCGCAGCGAAATAACACGATAGATCCTCATGTAATAACAGTAAAGAGAGGCATCAAGAACGTCATGGATGTTGGTCAAGTGGTGGCTATCGATGGCAAGACGGAGCAGGCGGTGTGGAAGGACGCTTGCAATGAGTACCAGGGAACAGACGGAACGGTGTTCCCGCCCTTTCTGACTGAAGCTGACCGAATACAGTCTTTCTCGACTGATTTATGCAGGTAAGGTTACAACACTACCTGTGCCCGCGGTTTCACCCACATAAGTCCCGATCCCGTGGGAATATCGAGATAAAAAGTATCCTATGTCCTAATCCAGGTCATGTGCTACCCATGTGCCAAATTTCATCCAAATCTATTCAGCCGTTTTAGCGTGAAAGCGTAACAAACAAACAAAATCATTTTCGCATTTATAATATTAGTTTGGATGTTATCGATTAACGTATTGGAAACGATCAAAACAGTGTCAGGAAATAAAATGTAAAAAAATATGAAATAGTTGTAAGTGACCTAGCAATAGTAATATTTTTTACATAACGCCTTGTAGCTCAGAACCTACAAGCAAATAAGACATTTTACAGGGCATATTATATCAGTTTTATGGTCTCTGTGTTTTTGGAGTTTGTTCTGATATCGAACTGTTACGTAAATATAAAAAATAAAATATCCCAATTCAATAGAGCGCTGAGGTCAAACGCCTACTATAAAAATTATAGCATTACCACTATTCAGCAACTTAGCATCGACATTTCAGACACATTTATTTTTAGAAAAATACTTAAAATTAAAAATATTATAACAATGAAACATTAATTAATAAAATTCTCTTAAAAACAAGTCCGAGTTTTAAGAAAATGATAAAAATAGCGCGTTTTATTAATGTGGGTACTTTCATTTAAATATGAAATTCCACGAATTAAGTTCATTACTTTTTCTACGGCCACATTTTAAATTAATCGATATTTTTATAAGAAAAAGTTATGGGAACACAGTCTGTTCTCCTTTTGTAAAATACAAGAAAACAAAATTTTCGTAAGTGGAAATAAATTTCACTAGTTACCTTGGTCCTTTCCTACGCACAATTAAATAAATGGCTCGATGGTCCTTCGGGGCGATTATCCCAGCTTAACGAACAGAGGTTCCTTTTTTTGTAACAGATCATTCGATTAGCTCTCATTTACTTATCTCAGGCATTACCTTAAGTTAAGCTTATACTTATGCCATGTATAAGATGAATAAAATTAGAATCCGCTATTATCTGATCAGAGAGATCCGGTGTGAATATCTGCGTAAATTAAAATGTTGGAAGGTCTCCATATTTTGTATGCCCTAAAAGTTCTGTAAGCAATAGGAGCTGCAATTTGACTGTGTTATAATAAATTTGGCGATATTCACTTCCTTCTTTCAATCAGATGTGCCAAAGCCTGGCTGCATAGCGCTCCTTTAAATCCAGCTGTCTAAAAAGATCGTGTACCAAACTATTGTCATCGGATTGTCCGAACAGTAGGGAGGAGTTTGATGACACTCGCCTACTTAAAATTCCCCCGAACTTGCTATTGGAAGATAAAAGGTTTAGCATATATCTAGCGGGCAATGTTAATCTAATCACTATCCCCAGGTCGTTCAAACCGTGGTACCAGAAGAAGACTTCATACCGAGGCATCAAGACCAACCGCTACGTAGCCAACATCGGGCACTTAGCGGAAGACCCAGAGCTTCAGTGCTTTTGTCTTGAGCCTGGCAAATGCCCTCCTAAAGGCCTTATGGATCTTGCTCCTTGCATAAAAGCTCCAATGTATGCTTCTATGCCTCATTTTTTGGACAGTGATCCAGCGTTGTTGAATAATGTGAAAGGATTAAATCCGGATGTCAATCAACATGGGATAGAGATTGATTTTGAACCGGTTAGTGTTTTGTTTTATATATTTCTTACATAGGTTATGTAAGCTACGGTTTCCTAACGGCCGCCGCGGCGGCTATCATGAAAATGATGGCAGCAGCAAAGATTTAAATCGTTAGATTTGCCCTACCGCGTCAAAATATAGTCGCGTTTCTGTTTCATTTTGACACCTCTCAAACACAACGACGCAGTGACTTGATTGCCATGGAAAAATATTTAATAAAGTCTGACCTCTTATAGTATGTTCCTCTTTTTAGCGTGAATTAGTATGATGAGAGCAAATCTAACGATTTCAATCTTTTGGTTTGGCTTTACTGTGTTAAAAACGCTCTCTAAGAAAACACACCAACTTACATTCATAAGCAACATTTCAATGACGTCATTCGCCCGTAAATACCGTAGCTTTAGTAGCAGGTGGCGTTCTTTAGTATCTAAATACTTATTAGCAGTTTTATCTAATATGGCTGCTGCCATTAACACGTTCAGTGCCAGGACCCTCCAGGAGGGTTCACCTAGTATGAGATGCCGGGAGCCCCCGTGGAGGGGTCATTTTAAATGTAGGTTTTTCTTATCGAATACAGCATTAAAAGCCGTGAAAATAAAATCGGATGTATATTTTAACAAGATTTATTGATATATGCGTTGGTTTTAAAATCCAAGCATTTTTTTATTTTTGTTCATTTTTTCAAATATTTAATTTGTTTTAATAACATATTTGATGCTATAGAATGCCGAACAACGTTTTTTCTAGCAAAACTGTGATTCAAATGTCACCGTGTGCTCTTGGTACAAATTTTAATTATTTCTGTGACTGCTAGGGGCGCTGTACAATATTTATCATTTACGTAGACGCTTGCGAGTTTTGACATTATCAAAATCTATTTGATTCATGTTAATACGCTAGCGAGTTTAACACTAGCGAGTAAATTTTCGATGACAGCTCGATGGTGGTAGAGGTACTGTGTACTATCGAAGAACTTCATATCTAAGCAGTTTGAAAATAAAATCCCGTGAACACGATGACCACATCTGTTACCGCACCGGTTTTATAACCATCGAGCGCTGCAAGCAGAAATAGTCCTTACGATGTATAGATATGAACTTCTTCGATGGTACATCAGATCTCGACCACAATTAGGCTAAGCGTATGCTGAGACGCAGATGACGCAGGTCCACACACGTGGCACGCAGACATGTGTCTGTCCTGCTCTGCGTCTCGTTGTAGTCTCAGGGCTGTGGGCATGCCCACCGTGCCCAAAACGTTGAATCCGCGTTTGTTAGACGCTTCACTTTTTTGTTTATCTATGTCTTTCATTTACCATCTTACTTACACTCGAAGTGAAACGTCTGAACACTAAATGAATTAAAAGTGAAAAATAATTTCATTAGTGAACCGATCCGACGATGTTGGATTTTGGCTTTCGCATCTTTCACTTGCGCTGCGAATGATCGGGAAATTAAATTAAATGAGCAAATTAATGTATATCTGTCTATATTTTTGCCGCTATCGTGTGAACGTGAAATAAAATAAAATAAAACTTCACTGCAGTGAACCATTCGCTTGAGTGAAGCGTCTGTTATCAGATTTAGCGTTATGTGACTCGCGCGCCGCGTGTTGTACCCTCCATTTATAAAACAAGTTTTTAATACTTCCCAGCATTTAAAACTTGTTAGAAGAGAACTAAACTTTGCACAATCTCTCTCGCACACCGCTCGACGTCTCACTGAGCAACAGAGAGCGCGCGAAGCATAGTTCGCGTTATCTAGACAATGTAGCCCCAACATACAGCACAATGGAGACGGTAATTATACTGGTTTCAGATATCTGGGACCCCGATGGTGGCAAAGCAAAGGATTCAATTTAATCTACAGCTGCTAAAAACCGACAAAATAGAAATTTTCAAGGATTTGTCTGGAGAGATTGTACCTCTATTCTGGATAGACGAAGTAAGTAAATTATTCGTATAATTAACTACAGTATTATTTACCTTCATTTAAGGCCGGGTGAACCCGAACGCAGTAGGTATTCAACGCTTACCCCAGCCCCCGCAACGAGTAGCGATACGAAACAAATTACGATGCACGGGGGACCCGCGCGCCAGGCGCACCGCTCATAAGTTCATGAACTCGAGTAGGTCACAGAATAGAGCAATGCAGTAGATCAACTTGTATTGATTATTATAAGTTTATTTTTTTATTAAGTATTTTTTAAGGTTGTAGATAGATTAGGTAGGTATTATATAAACTTAAACTTAATGAATAATAATTAAAAATAGGTATAAGAAGGTACTTATAATTTTTGTGAATAAGGTGGATTTAAAATCTGACTGACACGAAGATCATGAACACGGGTACGATTCAAAAGTGCGCGCAGCGCGCTATTCGACTTTCGCACTTCGACTTTGATGCGACATCTTCGTGCTACAGTCTATAAAATCAAGTAGTATTTAGGCACATTTAATTTAGGAGAATTGTAAACATAAACATAAACATTTATTCAAAAATAAAAATTGGTAAAATACAGTATAAATCTTAGAAATAATGTAGGTATTACAAAGTATGATGCCTGTACTAGGATAAACCTGTATCACAGGCGACATGAGTTCTTACAATTACTATTTGGACAACTGATTTCTTAAACAATATTTAACATAAGTTTTAATAATAGTGACATCGTTAGTTAATTTATTAAGTTATAATCTACTTAAATACTAATAATTAAGGTAAATAATTTCTAAGGTAAAACGGAAAAAACATGGTGTTAGCACTTAGTTACACGATTATGATTGTGTTTGCAATATTTAATAATACTAAGTTGAAACAAATACTGCATAAATCACCTTCAAGGCTACGTTGATTTTTGAAGCGGTCGACTAATGTGCTTAGACAGCGACAAATCGAAGGTAAGTAGGACAGTGCAGTGGCCAGGGATATTGTTGAGTCAGCAACAAGCGATGACGCACTAGGTGCCCTCATAATCGATGGAGTTAATGTATCTGTATTCTGCTATTTTCCTGGCAGGGCATGCAGCGTCTCCCGTTTTGTGATCACTGGGCTTTTTAAAACGTAGGCAAGTTGCACATTGCGGAATGGCGGCTTTTTTCGTGCATTCGGACATCGAATGGCCTGCATCACCACAGTGACCACACGTAGTAACGATGTCTCGGCAAGTTTTTGCTGCATGGCCATATTGTTGGCATTTATAACACCTTGTTACCAATGTAAAGTCCCTGACAGGACAGGACGTCCAATTTATAAAAAGCCTTGATTGTGGGATTAGGGCTTTACGTATATCGGCCGAAACTTCAACAACGTAGTTACAGGTCGTAGCATCTCTCTTCCCCGATTTATGGCTTAATTTGATCAAGGTCAAGAAGGATTCCAAGGACAGTGCTGGTAACTTGTCAGCTACATTTTGTTCGAAAATGCACCTGAACACCTCATTTTCAGCCAAGGAAGTCGGCACTCCTACAACTACTATCCGAGGTTTGCGTTTGCTGGGCTCGTCGGCGGTAAGTCCAGATGTAGAGAGCTGGACTGCATGCTTCAGTTTATCAGCGTCATGTTTCGTCTCGGTACTGATAATTACGCCTCCATTTTTTGTTTTCCGGACACCACGAACGTGCAGTTTCATTTGCTCGGGCCGTATGATTTTTTGCACGAGGTCTTTCGTTTCGTCACTTGATTTAAATTTATCATTGGGATAAATGGCAACACTGCTTAGATTGTTGGGTCGAACGAAATCATTTGATCCCTTTTTCACCATATCAGCAAAAGAAGCATTTCCCGCAGAGCCAGAGTCCTTTATCGTCTGCTTGAGCTCCGAAATATGCTCCATCAGGTTGCGCTTTTCTTGAAGGGCATCAACCATGTCATACGCGAGAATGGCTTTATGCTTGAGCGACTGATAGAGGACTGCCATTTGTGAGGTGCCAGAACCTACTTTGCGGCATAGGGTAGAAATTTTCATTTTCTGCTCAGAGTTCAGTTTTCCATCCGCAGCAATAGAGCAAACTTCATTTAGGTACTGCTCAATGGCTGACATCCATTTCTGAAGCTCGGGCGTCGAAACAATATCAGCCGTGGCCGACTCGAGGGCTGGATTTTGCGTCGTCTTCGAAGGTGAGGCGGAGGGTTGCACTGAGCCCCTTGGATTAATGGGGCTGTTATCCATTTTGTTTTCACAAGTTCACTATTTTGTGTCCATTATTTCCAAAGTACACACTAAGCAAAATTTTACAGATGCATTACGACCGTAATGCGCTTAATGAGGTCACTATTATTAAATAAATTATTGATTAAATATTGCTAACGAGCACGTCTGTGCGCTGCAAGTGTCGCGTAGTAAATGATTGTATTACAATTTTTGAATAACAATATCAAGATTGTATTGGGGTAGGTGGGGCGTGTATTTAATTAATTTATGTATTTTTATGGTGTTACAATAACGAGTGAGATGATATTTAAAAAACCGGCCAGGTGCATGTCGGACCACGCACAATGAAGGGTTCCGTAATTTATCCCAAGAACAAACTTAACATTGTAGTTGAAAAACATTTTCTCCCATACGGAATGTATGGGGAGATCATGTTTATCAAACTGCAAATTTAAGTTGGTCGGTTATTACTCGTTATATATACTACTGCTGTATTTTTTTTCACAAATCCAAGTACAATCATTTAGCTGGCAGGGACGACGACAGTTGACTCTAACAAAACATTTCAGTTAAAAGCTTAATATTTCGCAAACGGATCCCTTAATCCAATAATGGTTTTCACAAACTCCCAATATTTTTGAACGACCTTTCTAAGGATAACCCATACCATGGGGTAGATGAGAAAAAAAAAATATCCCCACTTTACGTGTAGGGGAGGCACCCTAAAAAATAATATTTTTCTTGATTTTATTTTACCTCTTTGTCTTCGTGTTTAATATGTATACATATGCCAAATTACAGCTTTCTAGTACAATGGGATGGCGGGGTCTAAAGACCCTGCCATCCCCTTTTAACCTAACCTGTCCGTGTCGGTGTGCCCCAAGTCCCGTGTCGCTTCGCTCGCTCTTGCAGCCTACCTTCCCATTGCCTTTTGACTAAGTGGATATGTGTCGGGGCTTGGAGCATCCCGGCCAAGCTTGAGCTTGACAGCAGAGTAACAGATTAAGTGAAGTATTAGTAACAACACAAAATGGCGTCGTTTTACGTTTGGTTTCAAATACGGCAATAGTCGGTAAATTATTTTAAGTGTTAATTTAATAGCACTCATTTAAATCAGCAAAATATAGGTAATATAATGAAATATGCTTAAAAAGTATCTAAATCATAAATATACGTATTTATTTCATCATTATTATAAAGTACAACATTTTAGTGTGTTGATTTTTCGTAAAACGAAACGTTCAATGTCGAGACGAAATGTCAAAAGTGACTAAATAATGCTAAATTTCTTCGATTTTGTTTTTTTTTTTTCTCGTAAACCATTTATCTCCGCAACTTAAAACTTTGCGTGGAGGCTTCTAATAATATAATCTTTCTGTAAAAAAAATATGGACTCCCAACTCGAGGGATGTTAATCTAAAACTTAGCCACAGTTTTCGCGTCGATGTCCCTGCCACCCTGTATATGTACTTTTATTTTATATATAAGCTTTTCATAACTTGATACAGTGTTTTTAGTAAGGAGTGTACTTCGCATAAACGAATTTGTGCCTAAACGTAACCGAAAATAATAAATCATATTTTTGTAGGAAATGGTCATACTGTACATTTCTACACTATGGCACGAGTGTGTTGCGCGTATTAGGTACATGGCATAGACGAGACCTACACAAACGTTGCAGACACCATAAAATATTATTATTTTTTGTGTTGTGGTGGCAAAAGCAGTGTCAAGCTGGTCTCTTATTCTAATGAAACTCCGTACGTTGGGCCACCTCAAGGTCATAGTGTTATCACTTACCACAGACGCGTGACGTGTGGTAGACAATACAATACCTACTTACCTAGGCTAATAAACATTATAAAAACCACCCGGACCAACTCAGCGGGATGAACTATTTGATATTTGAAAATAGTAAAACATTATAACATTTGTACGCGTGGCGGCTTTATGCTCTGTGATATAGGGTTCAAATTCAACTATTTTACACACTTGATGCGGTTGGTAAATCTATTCCGGGAGAAAAATAAACCATTATAACTTTTGCGCGCGTGGCGTCTTTATTTACATTGGCATAGGGTTTAAATTCAACTGTTTTACACACATATTTGCGGTATGTAAATCTATTCCACGTAGGTACTTACCTAGATAATAAAGTAAAATATTATACATTTATATAATATAGGTACCTATGGTAATATTGTCAAAGCATCCTTACTTTTTTTATTTATTCAGCCTTCGTAGACTTTTTTTTAATTTTGCCCATTTTTTAAAATAAAATAACTAAGAAGTACCTACCTAAAAAAAATCACTTTTTTAAAATTAAACTATAATTATACAGGTACCTATTATTATTTACAAAGGAGAATGCCAAAGTTTCCTTCAAGACTCGGCCAGAACCGACAGAGATGAACTATATTTCATAAAAAGGGAAAATAATTATAGAATTTGATAATATAATTAGATTTATATTGGAAGTACACCAAAAAAAGTTATAGTGCTTTAAAGTTGACCACTTAATACTTCTGATTTTAACGATAACATGAAATAAACTATTAAGTGATTAATTAAATGAATGACTTTTAGCAGATTATCGTGGTATATAAATGTTTTTATATTAAAAATATACATAAAACATACTTAGATTAGAATTTATGAAAAAAAAAAACAACTACACGCCGATGAAGTGAAGTCAAACTTTTTGACAATGACAAGGACCACAGACAAAACACAAGTTGTTTTACATCAAGTGTTGCCACTACTATAATAACATTATAAGGTATTAGGAATAAACTATTCTAAACAGTATCGATCATCGGATTATTTTTAATAAAATTATTACATCACTTTATAATATTATTCATAAATATAACTAAACGGTATTTATTATTAAAAGAACACACAGGCTCTTTGTCTCCGAACCGGAGACAGTTTGCCAAAACCGTCAAACCCCACCGAATCGACGACGGTGAGTCACGCGGGTTAGATCTCATACTTATGTGCGTTTTTTCTTATGCACCTATGGGGTATCATGCGACATTCAAGGATAAATAATAAAAAAAATATAAAATGATAAATGACGTATTTTTCATCAAATGACTTCTCCCGCTCTAGGCGGAGCGGAAGGGCGTGTCAGACTCTTACTGACTAAAACCCACCCGTGTTTCTTCACTTGCCTGTACGTTGACGCTAACGCTAACTTGACAGTTAAAACGTCATAAAAGGGGCAGGACTTTATCTTTATTCATATTTATATTATTGTAATCGATTTGCATATGCAATTTCGTATCGATATTATTTTATTTTGGTATTGGCAACATTTCTTCTTGAAATTGTAGCTATGAAATGTGTTGTTAAATTGACAATTAGTTGAATAACTTTTTAAAATGGGTTTTCAGCGGTGTACTTCTACAGATTTTATATAAATTGTATAATTGTTACTATTTTCTGTTATGAATTATCATTATTACAGAAAGTCTGTCGGACGCTACATGATTCGAGCCTATTCTTGTCATTGTCCTTTACAATACATTTTTGGCTCAGCCGGTAACAGAACTTAGCGGGGGTGGCGGGTTCGCAAAAATTGGCATACGTCCGACCTCCAAGACGTTCCGCTCGGGACTAAATGATACGGGGCGAGCGCATGAAAAGATGAAAACGCTTGATTTTGGAATTAGTGGTATAAGTATTTTCATATTTCACATTATGACGGCCGTTTTCTATCACATTTTTTACGACCTTTATTATGGTATAAGTTTTATTATTCAAAGCCTAATATAACTCAAATAAAATGATAATTAGACCATAATTTAGACGTGTCTTTGCGATTTAATTGGATGCAGTAAAGTGCACGTAATCGTGTATCGGACGGCCGAAATACCTAGATCGAAGTGTGAAATATATCATATGTTTTTTTTTTAATTTTAATCCGGTTTATCTACGAATAAAATACAATATAAAATGACGTTTTTCGGGGTCACCTCGCCTTAAGTAAGCTGCTTCTTCGAATAGTGCATTCTGGAACGCAGGTCAAACATTATAAAAGGAATTGTTCCTTACCTACTATTACCTACTTTCTATCTTCAGATATAGGTACCTTGGGCACGCCACAATTGTGGCGATAAGTCCCCTCTTTGAGGAGTGGCTAGAGAGGCGCCACGGCGTCCTCACCTTCCGCCTGACACAGGTCCTCACCGGACATGGTTGTTTCGGGAGGTTCCTGTTCAGAATAAAGCGGGAGGAAACGCCCGGGTGTCACCACTGTGTGGATCGCCCGGAGGACACGGTGGAGCATACGGTGGAGGTCTGCCCAGCTTGGGCGGAGCACCGCCGTGTCCTCACGGAGGCGATCGGCGGCGGCGATCTCTCGCGTCCGGCCCTGGTTCAGGCCATGGTCCGGAGCGAGAGTGCATGGGAGGCCGTCACCTCCTTCTGCGAAGCAGTAATGCTCGCGAAGGAGGAGGCGGAGCGCGCGAGGGAGAGGCAAAATGCGCCCCCTCGCGCCCCTAGTCGCCGCAGGAGACGCCCCGGGCGTCGGGAGTCGAGAGCCGACTTCCGGCCACCGTAGGCGCGGGCTTGCGGACGGTGAGCAATGGGTAGCTCGCCGTCCGATAGGGACCAGGCCCGGGTCGACGGCGCGTTGTGTTCCACGCGCGCCTCAAAGAGATGTCAGCACCAACTGACGGGGTCCGGAAGGGCCAATGCCTGCCGGGGTTGCGGGTTTGTCTGAAAGGGATATCGCGACCTCGGCACACAGGCAACGGAAGGAACACGGGTGGGTTTTAGTCAGTAAAAGTCTGACACGCCCTCCCGCTCCACCCAGAGCGGGAGAAGTTATTTGATAATTTCCCATCCAAAAAAAAAAAAAAAAAAAAAGATATAGGTACCTATTTCAATATCTTTGACTTTGATATCTTCAACAAAACGATTGGCCAGTTCTACTTCTGTCTGATGAGTTCCGATTAGCTAATAGGGTAGATGGTTGCATTTCAATTCTGTGCCAATATAATTTAGTAAGTAAGCTGTTTTGTTTTTTAATTCATATTTTATTTATTTTATAAGATGTTGCTATAATTAAAAAAAGATGTGCATCCCTGATGTCACGTGTTCACGGCGGCACCAACAGTATTCTCAGTGTGTTCGCAGATCGGTGGGATTCCCCGACGTTGCGGAGCATGCAGCTCCACGCTGAATTTTAATTTTATGTTAATCCGTGTCTATACCTACTAACACTAGATGTTAAATAAAATGTATACTAACCCTATGGACTCTGTCCGAAATAAAATTATTCTATCTATCTATAATTAAGTATGTGTCGTGTATTCCTGTAATTAGTATAGACTAAAAGGCATATAAGTTCTGATGTATAGACATCAGAACTTATATACCTTTACCTTTTATTAATGAATGTAAAATTTATACATAATTATACTGTTGGCGTACCTATTTTAAATAAATAAATTGGTAAATCAGACCTTTCTAGTATATCCGCACTTTTTAAATCAGGCGTTGACAAAAATAACGCAATATTTCTTGTCTCTCAGGGTCTGGCTCTAAACAAGACATTTGTGAACATGCTGAAGCATCAGCTGTTCATACCTAAACGTGTGGTTGGCGTGCTTCGCTGGTGGATGGTGTCCTTTGGCAGCCTTGGAGCTGTCATTGGAATTGTTTACCATTTCCGAGGTAAGTATACAAGGTGTTCCTTTTGCTATCCCATACCGCTAGGGTATTAATGAGACCATGTCAAAGAATCAACTGGCATATAAATGATTTAGCATTTTTTTTCCCCTTTTTTTTTAATTTTTCATGCAACATATTTCGACAAAGTCACGATTATTTATGTAAAAAAACCTTTCGTGAAGTAAAATAAAATTAAAATAAACATTTAATTCAGACTATTTTTGTCTATAAAAAATTATATGACAACGTCGCATTTTCTTAGCTTTAAATATGAATGATTGGTTTGAATGAAAATGCTTTACTCGTATACATTTATATAAATGAAACTTAGATACACAACATCGAGAGTCTAGTGTTATGGTATCTTGGAAACTATATATTTTTGGAGCACTTCTTCTAAGACTGTTTGTATTATTTTTACTTATAGCATATAATCTTAGAGTTATGGGACATTAAAAGGACCACGTTGTATACGGTCCTTTATAACTGTACCAAATATTTGATGATGGTAGATGTAGCGACTTGAAATTTTAGTTCTATTTAGATTTCCCATCGGCAAAAATGTCGAATTTCCTCACAAACTTTTAATCCCTTTAAAGGGATAAAAGTTTGTCTGGAAGTTCATCCCCTAGACTATCAGGGGATGAATTTCCAAAAAGATGTCTTCTTTCGTTTATAACAAACTCTTGTGTAAAATTTCATGCTTCTAGACCCTGCGGTTTAGGCTGTTGGTTGTCAGCCAGTGAATAAGATTTAAGATTTTTAATAAGTGAAATTATTATTGAAAAACTGTTAAAAATATAATATCATTCAATAATAATAAAAAAGTAGTGAAACTTTTCTAGTTGTGTTTGTAGAGAATAATTATTTCAATTCAATCAGTATTAAACTTTAATTTCGTTTGATAAGTTTTATATGAAAAGAAAAACTTTTCATCTAATATTATTTTTCAATTTTCTCGAAACCTAAGTAAATATAATAAGTTTTCAAATATATTGAGATATGAAGTTTTAATAAAATAATTGCCTACTTCATTATAAAGATAATTTAAATTATGTTTTCGCTGATAACTTTTCTATAACGAAACAAGTTTGTCGAGATTTATTTGTCGTGCTTAGGGACCAACCAACAGAGTTTGTAGTGATGCTGATTCGTGCTCATCGGTATTTTATTATCTTACTAATTGCAGTAACTAACCACCGCAAAAGTTAAATTAGGAATATTCCAAAGCATTTTGAGAACTTAGAATTACCGCGTGTCCTAACTAAAGCAATCGGTCGCGAGAACACGCGATCGTCGCGTTTATATCATAATATAATGTCAACCGTTTGTTCGAAAAACCGGAAGGCGCCTTTGACAGCGCGACGGCGCGATCGACCCCATACAAAATGAATGTGACGGTCGTGTGTTCGCGCGTCATTTTAGTTAGGATACAGCCTTAGACTAAAAAGTAAATTACCAACACCTGAATGATACCTTATTCTTTTTTCTATAGATCACATAATGCGTCTTGCAGTTTCTGGAGACACGAAGGTGTCTAAGGTGACACCTGAGGAGGCTGATGAGCAGAAGGACATCAGTGTCATCGGCCCAGTCCAGGAGCCAGCCAAGATCAACATATAATCGACCTTCGGACGGCTCCTGAGGTTTGCGATCGTGTGGAGCCGTCGGTATGGGTTGGGGCAGAGACAAATATGGAATCAAACTTTTAGATATCTTGCTAGGCGGAGAAGAGCTTAAGTTAAATGCTTTTGTAGTTGTTGAAGACTCCGTTTAGTCGACCTCGGCAATTGTTTACCTTTACCACTTTTTACAGCAATTCCTAGTTAATTGATACTTCACAATACAATCACACTTATAGTTTCTTTTAATTATTAATTTGTTCCTACTTTTTCACGTATCCTTTTATTGCCTATTAGCTTTTTGCAACAAACATACATACATTGTCAATACGCTGTCTCATTTTAAACAGAAGGCCTTTCCACCTATTCTATTTGCATTGCAAAATCAAGAGAGCAAGTTAAAAAAAATAAAAGATTAATAAAAAATAAAAAAACAACAACTGAAGACACAAGCAAAATTCTATGATACAGTTTTTCAACCAGTACAGGGTGTAGGTGATCTTTTACTCTAAAGCATTGTATCCGGACGATAGTCTAATGTCATCGATCCGTGTAATGTCATGATGGCCCGGTGGTTAAGGCCTCGCCTCTCATGCACAATGTCGTGGGTTCAAATCTGGCTAAGTACCAATGTGACTTTTCAATTCATATGTACTTTCTGAGTTTATCTTGGACATTACTGACATCGGTGAGGGAAAACAACGTGAGGAAACCTGGACTTATATTATAGTTAATATAAGTCTGAAATCACCAACCCGTCTTGAGCAAGCGTGGTGATCAATGCTCGTGCCTTCTCTGTATGAGAAGAGGCCTATGCCCTGCAGTGGGACAGTAACAGGCTGATATTATTATTATTATTGTATCCGTATTGTATTGCATAGTTATTACTTATCCATAACTGGTGGTAAAATATCCGTAACACTGTTTTTTGAACAAAAAGATATCACACAAACATTTAAAAAAAAAATTGTTTAATAATAATGTATAATACGAACAGAAC
Source organism: Agrochola circellaris (assembly GCA_914767755.1). Taxonomy (NCBI): domain Eukaryota; kingdom Metazoa; phylum Arthropoda; class Insecta; order Lepidoptera; family Noctuidae; genus Agrochola; species Agrochola circellaris. The sequence goes on from OU611853.1 coordinate 4,652,682, forward strand.
TTGACGTTTTATGACGTGCAAGTGATATTCAACCTAAAATCTAGGGTGGTAAAGCGCAATAGGAACGAGACCTGGGTAAAAAAAAAGAAATTCAATTTATTCAGTCAGTTTGTGGCGGCATCTACATCCGCACATGCGAACTACGCATCAAAAACCTGACGTCACACAACATCCTTACGTCACACAAATCCTGCATCGCGCAATTAGAGTTTACCGTGCGATGGACATAATTACAAGCTCCCGACTTAAACCTCAGGGCAGTTGCCCGCCAGATACGACACCCGTCTGGTCGAAGGATCCTCCCTTTTCTATGGTGGATCAGTGAACTTTACACCCTGTTCCTCATGGCCCTAAAAGTTAGATAATAAAAATATATAAGACACGTATTTTTGCATTGTCATATTAATAAAACATGAATTAGTTAAAACGCATTAAACTTTGGTAGTGAGGGGCTCGCTACATCACAACTAAGTATAAAATCTACAAACGCGTGGGTGGGGTCATGCCAAATTTTAACTCAATGTATCGCCGTAATCGTTTAATACGTAAAAAAAGAAAAAATACGTGTCGAATATTTTTGAATAATCTACCTGACGCACAAAATTGTCACCATATAATACGAGGTCGACTATACCTATTCTAGTAGTGTATAGTACAGGTTTAGAATCGCCTTTTTTATTTAATTTATTGATCTAACTTTATTGTTTGTTGATCGTAACTTTATTATGATTCCTGCCGGTCAATTCTGTAAACATATCACCGTGAAACTTAGGTGAAGTGAGCGTGAAGTGAGCTGTCAATAGTGTTAATCCCTAGCATCCTGCCGGTCGATTTGTGACAGTGACAGCTCACTTCACGCTCACTTCATCTAAGTTTCACGTTGATATTTCTACAGAATCGACCAACTGCTGTTGGACGTTCTGAATCGTCTTAATATTAGTTTGTATTATTTCGTAATTATAAGAATTCTAGTCATTGTTTTCGTCGCAATCAAAAGTTTGAAAATTATTTAATGTTAGTTATTAAATAAGTCCGGTCAGCGACATAAGTCGGTGAACAACAGTCCATAAGTTTACGAAGTCATTTTGAATTTAAAAAGGCTAGTTATAACTTGTTTGTAACAATTTAGTGAAGAGTAGAGAATACTTCAAAGTCTAGCGTTACGATATTTTAAAAATACTATTTAGTTCCTACAATATTTAATGGTAAAAATTCCGAAATGATCCTCGACTTATGTCGCTAACTGTACCTACCTATATTGTAAGTTACTATACAGGGTGAAATTAAATAAGCTAGCAAAAATTCGCGTGTTGGTTATACATAGATCTGTATCTAACAAAGATAAAACAAAAAAAAACTAAACTCATAATTTCAAGTAACTACAGCTAACCACGGGGAACTGTAGCGCCTGTATATGTCTTGGTTTTTTATTCGGTCTGAGATATAGGTATCATAATTGAAATAGGCGTTGCAGATAATTATGTTGTCCTCCTTTGCATGTAATTAAAAAACCATAATCTTCGGAAAACAAAATTAAATTCGTAATGGTTTATTTTAAAATATCGATTGTGTGCCTGACCGTACAAATCATACGGTGATTTGTACGATCAGGCAGAAAATCGATATTTTAATCGGGAGTGAAATATCTGTTATTATTATTCGGATTGAGTTGACTCCGGCCGAGCTGACACTGACCCGAAATGAAATGATGAGATTAGAAAATCTTTTATTAAACACATCACGTCTGCGAAGTTTTGCTAGCTAATTTATGTGACCCTGTATACTTAATTATGCACTTCGCTTACTCTCTGCTTTTTAGAATTTTAGATAGACTTATGATTACCTGATTAGAATATATAAGAATCTAGAGCTTAAGATTTCACAATGTCTTTGTCATTTTAATTTACAGCAGAATCAATAAATTGTATTAACTAGAGTTTGTTTTCTTTCGTCTGACTTGATTAGTTTTGGTTTCTCGTCTAGTTGGCATTAAGGCTCACGCAGACAAACGCGACACGACGGTGCGACGCGACTCTGGTAGAACAATTGCAATAAAGTTTTCTTAGAAATTATTTTATTAGAGTTGTGTCGCACTGTCGCGTCGCACCTGTTTGTGGCAGCCTTTACATGCCTTTACATAAGTAATATGAATTCCTCTGAATGCCCATTCCGTTCCTCATACCTACTTATACGGGTATATAAAGGGTGAATACCTACCAAGCAATCTTGTATCTATAGACCATCTTGAACATTACTAATAGATGTTAGGTTACTAGCTTCTTCCCGTGACTTCGTCCGGGTGAAATTTGTTATTTTAACATAAAATATTTCTTATGACACTCGATAATAATGTAGCTTCTTATTAGAGGAAGATCAGTAGCTCCGACTATTATCCCAACATACAAACTGACACGTCTTTATATTATTATTATATACTAGCTGCACCCCGCGGTTTCTCCCGCATAAGTCTCGATCCCGCAAGAATATCGGGATAAAAAGTACCCTTTATATTAATCCAGGTTATAAACTATCTGTGTGCCAAATTTCATTTAAATCCGTTCAGTAGTTTTTGCGTGAAAAAGTAACAAACATCCATCCATCCTCACAAACTTTCGCGTTTAAAATAATATATTAGGATTAGGATAAAACACGCAGTAAACAATTTAAACATTATTTATTTTAAATTAAAATAAGTCATAAGTTACACCAATGAGCATATATTATTTATACTTACACGAAATAAAGTATTAACTAAGTACAATCTTACTACATATCCATATTTACAATCTTTACACGAAAAAGCTTAATATTAATGGTAACTCTGATTGGTAACTTCACAACGGTGGAATATTTTAGAAAAACAATTGAATATAAATATTCTGATCTTTTCAATACATTTGACCTCTGCCACATAATTGAACAAAACCCACAAAAACTAAAGAAAACCGAAATATCGGGAAACATCTCTAATGTTTCAAATGTTAATAAGTTCTTGGCAGATATTAAATTACTTGCGTCGACAAAATCTATTACGGGATTATTCCAATTTTAAGCTGAGTATTTCATACTTTGTATACCTCCAAATATTTTATCCCGTCAAAATTATTACAAAACGCTTATCATCCTTAATTTATATATTTTAATCTTTGTCTTTCCACCCAACTAGTTCTGATTGGGAAACAAGACTAACTTTAATATCACTGGTTATGTACATTATTATATAAAACAATGTGTAAAATATTCACATTAATTCAAAGTCTCACAAAAAAATCTTAAAGTTAATTCAAAGCCGGGTCAAACCCATCCTTATTAAAAACAATCTCAATTATTGTCCTCTTTTTTCTTTCAGTTCAACAAAAAAGAAAGCATACCTATCAAAATAATTACATTATTGTAATTTACAATTTCTTCTTCGCTACCGTAGCTTGCCTTAATAACTTCGACCTCGTCAACAAATCGTTCGACTTGCCCAAGAGTTTGTGCATTTGTTTCTTCTGCACATAATTTATTAATCTATTGAAACCTAACCTTATCGCATATGATAGAAGAGCGTATAGGGATACAAGTACAGAAATAATGAGAAGGAAAACGTCTAACGAATAATATTGGAAGAAAGACATGTCTTTAGCTGGTGACTGCAAATGGTAAGCTCCTTTATGTCTAATTACGTATTCAGTCCAATAGATAGCCCTTTCTAATGGAGTTTCTTTCTGATCTCTTAGTAAAACTTGCCTTTTCTTTACTTCTATTTTGTATCTGGGTTCTGTAATTACATCTAGAATAGCTTTGTACAGTTTCTCGGGTGTGAGGTGTTGGAGGTCCAGTTTCTTGGCATAGCCATCGATTTCTGCTTTAGCGGCGTTGGCGTCGTGGTCACAGAAGATGGGGATCGTCACGATGGGCACGCCGTGGTAGACCGTCTCGAACATGCTGAGAAGACCTCCGTGTGTGACGAATGCTTTGATTTTGGGATGACCTGTAATGAGAAAAGGGATGAATAAGTGTTTAAAATACTGTATCATCCATGTAGAAAAGAATAAAAATAGAATGACTATTTAAGTAAATGTTTACACAAGAATTATTTTGGCGTTATAGCTCAGTGAGACAAATTCGAGACACAAATCCGCAAGACCGTCAAATTAATACCCTTCGCGAAAAAACAACAAAAATAATGACAGGCCTAGAACCTCTTAGGAACCTTGTTTTGTTTGTAACATAGTAACCATCTTGGAAGGCTTCTCACTATTAGCTATCCACAAACACAAAACTTTCAGAAAGCTTCAGCGGAGTTTGGTTTGTTTTGACTGGAATTTCAGGTTGGCACGTGATATTACACAGCTGAACTTGAGGACATTATTGTGGCCTCGAGCTGGTTTAAGTTTTTGTCGCTTCTTGTGGATGATAATCCTAACCTCCTAAGTATGATATAATAATATTTTTAAATGCGAAAGTGAGTTTGTTTGTATATTTACAGCCAGGTAAACCTTCTACCTTCTACCAAGGCTTCTAGAGTCTTATAGCAACTAAATAGGACATACATTTCATCTTTCATATTTATTTCGTTTTCTAATCTATGCATACATCTCATATTCACTGTTTTGTTTGTTTTTTTGTTACACTTTCATGCTTTAGCATCTATTTAGATTAGATTTAGATGTAATCGACGATTGGCACAAGGATAGACCATAATCTGGATTAGAACATAAGATACCTTTTATCCCGATATTCCCTCGGGATCAAGACTTATGCTTCCAGTCTAACCGGATGCAGCTGAATACCAGCAGTGCTATTCTGTAACCATCTCACCGTGAAAACTTAGGTGAAGTGAGCGTGGAGTGAGCTGTCATTCCACAGGGATTGACACTATTGACAGCTCACTTCACCCAAGTTTTCACGGTGAGATGTTTACAGAATAGCATGGCAGTATTTTATATGAAGCGACTGCCTATCTGACCTCCACAATCCCGTTACTGGGCAACACGATAACTATTGGTAAGACTGGTTGTCAGACTTTTGTGCGTCCGACTACCCGTAACGACCGTCAAAGATCTACGAATGACAGCCGGGACCAACGGCTTAAGGGAGAGGCTCGATATGTATGGCACGGATGTTCAACCATCCACGAACCAACCGCGGCATGCGTAGCTTAACCGCAACCATCGACCCGTGCGGCTGTTAATGTTAAATATTCCTCCCGAAAAGTATAAAAATATATAAGTCAAAACCGTAAAACCAATCATAAGCCTCAGAGATTTGAGTGATATTAAATTGAGTCTAGATTGAATAAATTGAACGAAATATCACCAATAAGAGCCACACACTCAATCTAAATTTAAATCGAGATTCATGCTTGAGCACCGTTCTAAAATAGGTGCCTATAATCTAGATTCAAAGTTGAAATTAATTAGAATTAATATATATATATAATATACTTTAAGAGCGTTCATACTAATCCACGTCGCAAAAAAATTATGAATTGCAATTATAACACTGAATTAGATGTTGTAACAGTTTTAAGTGTAAAAAAGGCATTTTGAAAGTTTACAATCCTTTTCAGGGTTCCGTACCTCAAAAGGAAAAACGAAACGAAACGAAAGTCTCACGATGTTTTCGTTCACCGTGGTACACCTACAGACAGAGGATAATAATACTTATGTAGACTTTAAATTCTACTTACCAAGCAAATCCTGCTGTGGCAGCCACTTGTACAGCCTAATATTCGAAGGGATATCAGTCATGTTCTGTTCAGCATCTTGTTTCCACAGCACCCTCTGTGGTAACCTTCCCAGAGCGTCCACCAGGAGACGATGAGCTGAGAGAGGCATCTTCGTCGTCCTCACTGAGGACCCCATGGATACGTACACGAAACCAGTCTCTCCAGCTCCGGAGATCCATTCTTCGATTTCCTGAGGGAATAAAATTACGTTTCATAAAGTCAATTAGGTTGAATAAGGTAATAATAACCAGGGTTTTTGTTATTAGGCTGCTTGAACAGTTACCAATCAAAACAGCAACTTCGAAACTTGAAAATAAATATTTAATTTATTAATGCTTTGGATTAACAAAATCTTTGCCAGCTGACTGGCTTCCATTTTTAGAAACTCCAAAGGAATATAAATCCCTTCCAAATCCATGCACAATAGTATTACCTAACATATAAGTATCAGCCGCTATATATAATATCGTAACAAACTAAAAGGCTCCGCAGACAAACTTTTCGCGCGACGCGTCGCGTGGCGATTTTGCGATATTATCGCCACGCAACATCGCGCCGCTAAATCGCGGACGTGACAGGCAGCGCCACGCGCAGCGTGACACCATAGGAACATTTTGTATGGCGTCGCGTCGATATCGCCGCGATAATGCGTTGCTAGCGCGACGCGATACAAAAGAGTATTTTCTATGTCACGGCGCACCAGGTCGCTCCTGTGTGTAGTGTCGCACGCGTTTTCATAGAAATTGTTCATACAAGGTGGCCGGGGACATCGACGCAAAAACTGTTTTTTTTTTAAATAACCTACTAAATATTTCAACGCAGGAGGGTTCAGAATGATGTACCGAATCCATGGTATCAGTTTTCGCGTCGATGTTCCTGCCACTCTGTACCTATATCGCAGAATCAAGTCGCGCGACAAGTTGCGCCAGTCTGCACGAACCTAAATACAAACCCGTTGGCAGTAGATACCAGCGGGACTTAACGACCCAAACTGTGAGTGACAGAAACACACACAAACTTTTAAGATGCTTTGAGCAAAAGGGAAGTGTTCTAGATTTCACGAAGGAACCTACATCAAAGTCCAAGGCTCCAAGTCATTGGGGGATCTTTTTTTTTAGTTTGAAAAACCTATGTTAAAGAAAAAACTTTGAAATCTTATTGTCCAAGCAACTTAACTTAAATAATAATAAAAGTCTTAACCTTAATAACTCCCTAAGAAAAATAGGGCCAATTACTTAGAAAACAATATTCTTTACAGTAAGCTAAGCAACAAATTTCAACTTAAGTTTCACAAAAACTGACATCTGAAATCTAAATAAGTAAGGCTTAGAAGTCTTAGTTACCCTGCAAACTTTAATTGCGACTTGCAATCAGATTAACTATAACATGCTACTTCTAATTGAGATCTAAACTTAAAACTAGGCACGGAGTCTCACATATGTCTTGAATCATAGGAATCTAGGATCCAATTAATGTTAGGAATACTTAATGCTAAAGTTAGGTGACCTCTTGGTGTGGGCGCTAAGCTACATGTTTATGCTTTGAAGGAAGATTATCTGGCTGGCATTTCTCCAAGTAGGGTTAGACTAAAACTAGATACCCCTGATTATCAAAATTTTACTTGGAACAACAGTTTTCTATCCTTGAATTCAATTACTTTTCTTTACCGATATTCTAAGTTTAGAATTCGAGGAATTTGACCTGCAGACTCCCCGATTCCAATTGCCTGATAAGGGCTGTATGAAGTACAAAGGAGTCTGAGAATGGTCATCCTCAGGATGATGGAGGCAAGCAAACCTTATTCATGTGACTGTTATTTTTCTTAAGAATCTTCGTGTAATTAATTTAATAAACTTACCGGATCCAAAATCTTCGACTCTTTACAATGAATGCAGGCCACCTCAGCAACATTCGGGAGGTAAGGTCTTGGATACGACACCGAATAGTGTCCATTCTGAAGAATAAAGCTGACATTCTTCGCCATATCGTATACATGGGGCATCTGCTGTCCAAAATTCCTTCGAAGAACACCTTGGAGGATCTGCATACTGAAGGCATGGAATGGGAGGATTGTTGCGTGGAAGGCCGCATTTAGGGCTCTGTCGATGATCCCCATGTTGTCAGTAAATCCTTTGCCGAAGAATGGAGTGACGGAGTAAGGAGCAGGGCTGCCAGAGTTGCTCAAAGGCATGGTGTAGAAGCCAACGGTGTTGATGTACATGAAGGGTACTTTGAGTTTGTAGACGACTCCAAGAGCGCACTCGGGGTATGTTCCGTCCAGGATGACGAGATCGAAAGTCCTTCCTGATCTGAGGAAGGACCTCGTCTCAGGGTCACTGAGGAAAGCGTCGCAGGCCTGGAACAAAAAGGAATGGTGAATGAATGGTACTGAGGCAAAAGTAAAATAATAGGAATTAATTAACATTTTACACATAAGAAATAACAAAGTACTAGGAATTTTACAAGGAATTTGAGTACAGCAGTGATAGCCAAGTCATAGGTCTCGACTTCAAAACCAAGGCATGCATCTCTGACCTTTTCGGATTCATGTGCGTATTGTATAATTATCACTTGCTTCAAAAATGATGAAGAAAAATATCGTGAGGAAATCTACGGTAAGGTAGACCTGAGAGATATTTCTCGACGGCATGTGAAGCCGGAAGCCCATGGCGCTATTAAAACGCTGACACCAGATTAGTGAATAACCCCACGAAAAAGAAAAAAAAAATTGATACGACGCATGGTACACCATCCTGACTGACTAATAAAGATAACCCTCGCACTTTCCTTATTTTCCTGATTTCCTTCTCTAAATAATAATGAAGATTCCTAATAATAATCCTAAGCTACACAGCTACTGAACTGTGCAAAATCACTCCAAAGTATCTTCATAAACGGTATGCTAATGACTGGCAAATTATCGTTAGAAAACTAATTCAAAACCTCTATCCATCGTTTTCTTTCGATGACAGTAATTGCACTAAACTAAATTGCTTTCTTACCAATTCGAGAAATAAAATACATTAACCAGACTCAAACGAAATCTCGATAAAGACTGTATCGTTTAACGCTTCTCCAAATTGCCATGAAATAAAAATAAAATTTGAAAACGATAAATAAAACTGTTTTTGCTAAGCAGATTTCCCTAAAAGCTGCTCTTATTTATTAAGGCAATTTGCTACCGTAATATTATTGTGGGTTTTAAGTAAAGCCATTTAGTACGACAAAGAAATTGTTTTAAGGCTTCATTAGCATTTACAAATTAGATAACAGTTTACTAATTAGGATTTATACTTGTAAACTTGTAACGATGTTTTTGGTCCGTGCGAAAAGCAATTCCTATAAGTACATATAATAATACTAGGAAAAAAACCTCAAAAAATAAATGATTCCACATATTTTTTTACCTAAAGCTACAGACAAAACTGGCGTACACAACAAATATCAGTTTATAAAGTTCCCACTGCTGGGACTCAGGCCTCCTCACTGTGAGGAGGACTGGGGTGTGTCATATTATTTATTCCTATGGCCTTGTGCAATTTTTTCCCCGTTTCGCCGCGCCGCCGTACGTTTCGCCAATGTAAGTCGTTGAACCGAGGCTCGATAGATGGCGTTGTGCGCCAATACGCGATTTCTGAATCTCGCTATGGTTTCGTTACAAGTGAATAATATAGGTCGTCGAAAATTATAAACAACTGTCGGGAGTAGGGAGGCTATGATTATTATAATGACCAGTCTTCCTATTCTCGAAGATAAAAATAAATCACTAATGACTAACTAATAATAAAGGTAACCTCCCTCCCAGTTCCTCTTTCGCAGCCTACCTCATAGCCATATCGAAGTATATCCTTGACGGGCATCTGATCCTCGCCTCTCATCCTGGCCCCCACCAAGTCGAAGGACATGTAGTTCCTCACGTAGGTAACCAGACCCTCAGGAGCGATCTCTTCCAAGCCACTGATGTGAAAGTCAGCTGGAAACCCACTTATGAAGGTGATGTTGTGACCTCTGGAAAAACCAAGTTAGAATGATAACAACATATCGCACCTTTGGTAGAACAAGGGCATAATTGTCATAAATTGCCAAACGAATTTCTTTGTCCCTCCAGTTCAAAGGGCCTTTTTAAAGCATTTCTGCATATTTAAGTCATTTTGGCAATTTATGACAATTATGCCCTTGTTCTACCAAAGGTGCGATATTATAACAAGCATTGGTGGTTCAGTGGTAGAATGCTCGCCCGCCACGAGGGCGACCCGGGTTCGATTCCCGGCCGATGCATATTTTTTTGCCAGTTACCGGTTTAATGGTTTAAAAACGACCTCGTTTCTGAAGAGATCATCTCAAACAGGCTAATTATTTAATAAAGTGGGTAGGGTAGCCTAGCCTAAACCTGCCTAATATAATCAGCTTTAGCCTCTTTTATTGAACGGATTTAGGGTCAAAGTTCATTTTTACGAAAGAAACCTTGGGTAGTTCGATACAGGTTTTCCAAAAATCCTAATTGACATTGACATTTACATTTTAACCATGTCTAGGTAGGGCTACACAATGATCATTTACCGCGTGGTGAAAAACTGAACGAATGCCGCCATCTTGATTTTTAAATACAATTACACAAAACGGTAGGTAATTTTGATAGTGATGAGTTTTGTTATTAATTTTTAACTGTGTTTCTTGTATTATGAATGTTTTTTTTTCTTGTTATTTATTTTTAAATGTGTTACTTACTTGTTTTTTTTTTATCAAATAGAAAATTTCAAACACAATGTAAATTGTTGTTGAATAAATAAATTGAATTGAAATTGAACGCCCCCAGTAAGTGTCATTCAGGAACCAAAAGGTCCTTCTATTAAGACTTTTAAAAATTAAAACTTACCTCCTTATAAGTCCTCTGGCCAGTTCCCAAAAAGGCATCTTATGTGACTTGGTGCCGCCCATGGTGATCATCAGGATGTCGCTGCCGCACACCGACGCAGCCAGGAGTATTGGTAGGCAGAGGAACGGCCATCGCGACCTATGCTGAGAACAAGAAAAATAAATTTTGGTTAATATTGGGTTCCCATCTATGAAATTGGCTTTTTTTTTCTCACAAATAGAGAACCTCGTCACTTCTATGATTTAAAATATTCATCAATTGCTTGGCATTATATCGAATAATTACCATTATAGACAACTAGCAATAGTAAAAAAAACCTTATTACTTATAGTTTTCTAAACATAAAAAATACCTTAAATATGACTCCTCATTTTGTTAGCAGAAATGACCACTATTTGTTTTAACTTAGCCAAAACTTATTTTTGTCGCTTAATCTAAGTGGCATGTTACGTTATCTTAGTTTTTTAAACATTAGTGCATAAAAGTTTTAAAACATTAGTGTTCATGGTTGTTATATAAATTAAGAAAATGTTAGTATGAAAAATGCAACTTCTTTAAAATTCTCCATACAAAACGCTGATTTCATAGGACCTAATATGATTAGTTATTTTATGTCATTGGTCGCCTAAGTTATTACATAGGAGGTATTGATGTCGTGATCAACATCGATCACGTAGATGCAATTTTTCAGGATATACACTAGCTTTCGCGGCTTCGGCCGCGTGGAGGTCGCAAATTATCCCACGGGAATGTACTACCGGGATAAAAAGTATCCTATATATTAATCCAGGTTATAAATTATCTGTGTGCCAAAGTTCATCCAAATCCGTTCAGCGGTTTTTGCGTTATTGAGCAACAAACATCCAAACATACAAACTTTCACATTTATAATATTAGTATATAGTAGGATATATATATTATAGTAGGATTCACGAGCAGTGGTAGCCCAGTGGCAACGGCGCCGACTTCCCAAGTGGTGTGGATCGTGGGTTTGGACCCAGACAGGCGCCTTACTTTGTATAATTTACATCATCACCACTGCTGTCAAAACGATGAAGGAGAAACATCGTGAGGAAGGCATGTCCTAGAGCCAAAGATTCGAAGACATGTGACATCCACCAGCCCGCACTGAGCCCGCGTGGTGGATTATGGGCTAGTCCCTCAGACATAGAGAAGGCCTGTGTCCCAGCCATGGGCGTACCCAGCTTTTGTCACGGGGGGGGGCAAATCAGTTTTTTTTTAATCCGGTTCCCCCACACATGTTTTACATAGTTTGATATGGTTATATAATGAATATTTTTCGTCGCCTATGTTTAGCTCCTTCAAAACCGTCGGATCGCGGTTGGCGAGCGACCCTGTGCTTGCTAGTTGCGTTCGCGTATTTTGCATGATACAATATGACTGGCGTATTTTCTAAAATTAATGTTTTTTTATTGTAATTGTAAAGCAAGTCTTAACTTGAATCTAACATAACAGTAGGTAGGTACTTAGGCATATGAAATCCAGGAGGGGCAGCTGCCCTCACCTGCACCCCCCTGTGTACGCCCATGGTCCCAGCAGTTACTTTACAGGCTGCTATACTTATGCAATATTCACGGTTAGTAAAACCGTTCAATGGATAAAACTTGTGTTCGTCTCGTCAATTTATTCATTAATCGAAGCCTCGTATTCTTTTATTATTCGGATCTATAGGACTCAATCAAATAATCGGATAGTAGCAAATAAGGTCGAAGTTGTTCGGCCTGTTATTGATCATCGATTTTTATTGCGTGTGTTTTTCATTCACACTCCAATCGGAAGTCACCTTCACCTAAAGTCTACACATAAGAGATATGCCAACACACCCCAAACCTAAGAGGAATATTTTGATTATCGTATACGCCACGAATGGCACCGACAGCCAAGCTTTTTAAACCGATACGCAGCTTTGGAGAAATAAATGCTGCAGAAATAAATTGAGCATAATACCATGTCATGAAGTAAATCCACGCAAGTGCTACGTCAAGTGGAAACTTGGAAAACGACTTGTTTTAACGTGTGTTTGTTGCGTTTTAACATAACTGTGCGTTTGCACTGGCGAAACATTCACAACAAAACATGTTGTAATCTCTGTTTTCTGTCAATGTTTCTTAAATTTGTTGACAGGAATTAGAGATTTTTTGTTGCGATGTTTCGCCAGTGCAAACGCACCGTAACAACATCACGCCTTGTTTTCTCGAAGGGTTTGACAGAAGAGTAGCTATAGTACAACCCCACTGCATTTTAACTTTGTGATATTTGGCCCGCACTTGTTTGCACGAGACTTGTTTGCATAATCAAGCAAAATCGACGGTAAATAATAGAGATGATGAGTTAACATAGTTTCGAGACACGGTAATAATGTTCAAGACAAGTTTTACCATTCGTTAAGGAGTAATTCCTATACAAGGTTCAAACTTATCAAGATTAAGCATTGCATTTTATTGATCTTACTAACAATAACAACGGGTAAATGGCTTCATAGAATCCTAGGATATACTTGAATATGTATTCTTGATATCGTAACCTTTGTCTATTTTCATTCACATGACCTGCACTTAATCGATACTTAGTCGGACAATTGATTTTCCTACTTTAAGACGCAGATATATGCCAGTGACCTTGAGTGGTTAGCTTGAGTGTTCTATACTGAGCTCACGCAACGCGTCGTACGTCCAGCCAGTAATAGGACTCGCCCATCAAGGAGCGCTGACCCCAATTTGAGGCATTATTAATTTATTATACATAAAATAAAAGGTATTTTAATAAAACACGTATACTAAAAGATCTATAGTTAAATTATCTTTAAAATGGCGAAGGTTTAAAAAAAAAACGCTAGGTAGATTTATCGTGATTGTCAGTTTTTTATCCGCGTTAGACATAACTTTACAAATTAATTTCACTATAAACATAATCGAAAATATTCGTATTTTAAGTTATTAATAAAATGCTCTGATTTAATAAAAAAAAAATCCAAATCATTAACACTAATCATTTAGACGTAATCTTCAGTATAAAATCATTAAAAGTCGTTTATCGTCGCCTCAACATACCCAGAGGTGGCACCCCACATTTCGCAAAGTTAAATATGTTTCACAAACCCTTACTTTGGGTAAATCTTAGAATAAAAATGTTAGAAAACTTTTCGTATCTGATTTGTATTAGGTAAATGCTCGCCTTTGTATGACACAACTTAGATGTAACATCGGCAAAGTTCGTAAAACCGATCACCATCCGAACTGAGTGCGTTTTCAAAATCACCAATCTTTATTACTGCTTTAGGTGAAAATGATCTTTACGAAAACGCAATAACTTGTAAAGTCATATAACCAAATACATTCGTAAAATTTAAATTAATGAATGAAAATTTACAAATTTATTCTACATCTACGTTGTGTGTACTATACATACTTTGTGATTGTATTGATTCAAATTCAAAATTCAAAAGTCATTTATTCAAACTAGGCTGAGAATCAGCACTTTTCGAACATCAAAATTACATAAGACAGTCCCCCAAAACGCCCACCCTTCACCACTTCCTATTGCGTTAGCTGGGAAGAAGAAGTAGCGCAACAAACTCCCCAGCAGCATTTCACAGATTTGATGTTTTTGTGCCCTATGTGTAGATACTACAATAAAGAATAGAATAAATAAAAACACCTCGTCAATTTATTACTTATGTCAGCGGTAGATAATAACAATAATATTCCCACGGCATCGCCATACGCAAAACTGCGTGCCAGTACCTATATGCAAGAGTATACCTACCGGAATTAGGTAATGAAATACCTGCAAAGCAAATTCCTATGTGTAGTTTCTTGCTGTTCTTGGCAAAGACATATCCACCAAGCTTTCGTGTGTTCAAACATATGTGCAATAAGTATCTAGTATCAATTACTATAACAGCACTAGGCATGACCCGGTGACACTTGCAACACATGAGAACAACACACAACAAAACAAACCTACACAAGAATGCACATAAAATGGCGCAATCAAAAATGCATGAGTGTTGACCGTTAAATCTGGAAGACGCGTTGCATAAAGCGGACCTCATTTGACACAGAAAATAATGCGCGGGCGCTGACAAACGAGAACACGTTGTAGTATTGTCCTTTGGAACAGAAATACTGAACGAAGAGAGTTACATCAAAGTAAATATAAATTATTTTTGATTTATGTTAGACGATCTTCAAAATCCCAGCGTTTGGGTAGGTGGAGATCATCCCTAGATAATAGAGTAGAGGTATCACGCAGTGCCTACACTGGGTATACTCTTTTTGTTCTCTAGTATCGGCTGGACTATAATTGTGGAAAAACTTAGCATTTCAGCGATATGGTAGCAGGGCTACTCAAATTGCATTGGGTCGTACATTTAGGTAAGTATCATACTTTGCGCTTTTGTTACGCGAGTTGCGCTCGTTTCTTCAAATTTTTCACCAATCTACGTAAGTGCATGTCAACCTCACACAAACCCACCGACATTATTATATTGTCATTCCATGGAACATTAACCATGTGAAAATTCCAAGTTCACATCAAAATTACATTCTAAAGTTGTCAAAATTTGAAGCATCGTCTCAAATTATCATGATGTGTGTAAAAGTGAAAGTGGATGATGGCATAGATTCGTTTGACATTTTACGAGATCGGATGTTCTCGTATGGTTGGTGTTTATTACCCTTGAACTAGTGAATGTATGGTTATGGCAAATGTTTATGCGGAATCTAATATGTTAAAAGTCAAAATAATTGTGATTTTGACTTTTAACATATTAGATTCCGTTGGTAATGATGCTTTGCACAAGTTGTCCTAGAATATTTGGAACAGTAGTTGCCTTGGGCAGCTTATTTCGAAAAGATTCGGTAAAATTATTAAAAGAGTAAGATGAAACTAAAATGTTGATTTTGAAATGCAATAATTAATATGGTATCACTAAATATTTGGAATCTTTCCAAATGCTTTTTTTACACCTAAAACGGTTACAAAATCAAGTTCAGTGTTTTAAAATCAATTCATTATTAATATACTAGTTCACTAGTTAGCGATATTTCATATTACCATACAGTAATATTGCCAAATTAATCAAAACAGCGAAATATTTGACATCTATTTGCGATGTTGCCCACTTTCAGAATAAACGGTCTTAATCTTAAGACACAAACATCAGTGAAACAATTACCATTTAAGTCTAAAATTAAATCCAGGCCAAGAGTAAAACACCTTTACCTCCCTCCACGAAATCTGGTCAAAGCAAACCATACCATAACTTACGCAACACAAGGTTGATATTAGAAAGTAGGTAGAGTTCATGTGTACACTTCCTTAGTTGACATAACATTTGCGAAGTGGCAAGTCCGCATAGCTATGTGGAGGCACGTATTACCTATACCAAGTTGTCCTGTAAACATCTGGTAATCTCGCAGTATTGTAGGACTTAACATCACGGTTGTACTCATCGATGGGGTAGGCAGAAGTCACACCACACACATCCACGTTCCACCAGCTATGCTAAGTCCTATATAGGTGCCCCGTAGCAGCGAGTCAGCGAGCCTATTGCAACAAATCCATGTGGGTATTACTGAAACATTCCTGATGGGAAAACTCAGTAACACAGACATGGACAGAAAGCCGATATCAATATAGAAAAAACAAAGGTAAATAATTAAATATCAACCGCAGTGTCTCCTTAAGGCATACCATCTATATAAAGCCTGTGGCGGCATCTACAACGCCACATGCGAACTACGCATCACACTGACGTCATGCAAAATCCTGCATCGCGCAAGCAGAGGTTACCCCGCGATTAGTAATACAGGGTGCCAGTGACATCGACGTGAAAACTGTTACCATAGATTCAGTACATGATTTTTAACCCCATGATTTTTTGCTTTGAAATTTTAAATAAATAACCGATTAACTAATCGACGAAAAATTTCAATGCAGTTCAGAATAATGTACCATGGTAACTGTTTTCGTGTCGATGTCCACCCTGTATACAACGTCCCGGCATCAATCGTCGGGCAGTTGTCCGTCAGACACGACACCCGTCTGGTCGGAGGATCGTCCCTTTTCTATAGAGGATGAGTGAACTTTAGGGTGTAAATTGAATACTATTATATAGTCATTTTTTTTTCTTTCTAACTGAACAGACAGCTGTGCTGCTGGGGAGTTTGTTGCGCCACTTCTTCTTCCCAGCTAACGCACTAGGAAGTGGTGAAGGGTGGGCGTTTTGGGGGACTGTCTCATGTAATTTTGACGTTCGAAAAGTGCTGATTATCAGCCTTAAAGAATTTTGAATTTTAAAGTTCCTCATACCTCTATACTGCCCTGCTAAGCCAAAAGGCGCTATCTCTGAGATACGCCCTTTGTATCTTTTTTTATACCATTCAATAGCTATAACAATTTCGCATCCAATGGTATAACCCAAATACCGCTATCTTACTTAAAACATTAAAATAAACCAATGAGGAGTTTTTTAAATACTTATGTTTACTTAAATTACAAAAGTCAATTTTCTCAAAACTTACTCCGATTGAGATAGCGCCTTTCGACATAGCCGGGCAATATAAGCGAATGTTTATTAAAATAAATAAATCTACCTTTTTGCAAAACTATTATGAATTCAACTGGAACTTCAAAACTTCACAATTTCATTGCAAAGTCCAGAAAGTTACTTCTTATTACGTTTGATACGCTCGCTAGACGAATGATTTCGTAATAAAGCTAACTTTCCGCTTCTTGAAACTAGTAGTTGGCATCTTCTTTAAGAATATTTAATGGCCCAGAGGCTTTAATTGATCATGCCTGAATTTAACGTCGTCCTCACAGTGACTGATTGAAAGTTACACCCTTTTAGGAATCGATGGAAGGTAAAACTACTTATGCCGCGGTCGGTTCGTAAATGGGTGACCATTCATTACATAATGAGAACACTCCATACCTCGGAAAGCACGTTATGCCGTTGGCTCCCAGCTGTCATTAATAGATCTTTGACAGTCGTTACGAGTAGTCAGAAGCCCAAAAGTCTGACAACTACTCTTACCAAGGGGTATCGTGTTACCCAGTCACTGAGCTGTGGAGGTCAGATAGGCAGTAGCTCCATCTAAAATACTGGTATTCAGCTGCATCCCTGCATCCGGTTAGACTGGAAGCCGACCCCAACATAGTTGGGAAAAAGCTAGGCAGATTAATTTTGTCAATGTCAGTGTGTGTTTTGTGTGTTGATTGCTGTTGTAAGATCGATGCTCGTTGGAATAGACAAGTCTTCGAGTGTTGAGGCACACCTTGAGAAACGCCATGTCCAAAAGTGGGCGTTGATAGACGGTATTGATTGATGATTATTACTTCTGCTTCGGACAAGGTAGCCGATACGACAGAAAGCTCACTAATAGGTACAACAAAAGTCAAGAAAAAGTATCATTACATAAATTTTTGATAATATACAAATCACTCAAAAGTAAGGGCTTTTCGTTTCAAAATATTTGTTTAACAACACAAAATCAGTGACGTAACATAAAAGTAACTATTTATTTAAACTATTGGCTCATAATCTGCATATAAGTAGCCACACCTTCCAATGACAATATTTACACAATTATTTCTTGGGTCAGTGAACTTTGAATATACATGTACCTAAGACATGCCAGTTAATTTTAAACTTAGCAGTGAGGTTATTAGCAAACAGTCGGTCGATTCTGTAAAAATATCAACGTGAAACTTAGGTGAAGTGAGCGTGAAGTGAGCTGTCACTGTCACAAATCGACCCGCAGGATGCTAGGGATTAACACTAACACTGACAGCTCACTTCATCTAAGTTTCAAGGTGATATTTTTACAGAATCGACCGGCTGGTCTTGTTTTGGCTAGGTTAATGTTTAACAACCAAAGTAATGGGCGAATTTAACTGCAAAATTAAACAAGTAAGGTATTGTATTTAAAGATTTCCATCATTTGTACAACTGCTAGATTATTTTGTGTTAATTAGTATGCAGGATAAAAATATAGTATTGAAAAGTTTTCATAAATGATTCTAGCGTTGTTTTTAGGCATCCACGCGGACAGAGTCGCGGGTACACACAGTTTGTAGTAAGTTAGAGATTTTCTGATATCATTTCAGGTAACGGGTAGTACATAATCTATATACTTTGAGGACTGAAACATACTAATAATATAATATTTAAATGGCTTAATTGCCAGAGCCTCGACCTCCACCGAAGGAGGCTCTCGTTGATCAGCTGGATCAAGGGATAGATTCAGAGAGCGGTACTCCTGGACATGGCTCGGATTGTCAGGAGGTTCCTCTCTCTGGAGCCCTGACCGCTCCGTACTTTGGACCCTGTTCTTGCTACCGGTGGGCTACAATTTTTTTATATTTTTAAATGTTTTAATGTAAAAAATAATTTTATAATAAAAAATAATTAAATAATTTTATAATGTTTTAATGTAAAATGTAATTTATAAGTATTTAAATGAAATACTTAAAGGATAATAATATTTAAACTTCAAAAGCACTAAACTTACTTGGTTTGGGACGAGCTTTGCCTTAACTCAACCCCTTATTAGAAATTGCCCTAACTTGGCTGACAGAAGGGTTACAAGTTCTTTTTTTAGTCTAGCGCATAATTGTACTGCGCAATATTATTCCATATGCAATAGAATAAGGCACATCATCTGCCTAACCTTTACCAACTGTGTTGAGGTTGGCTTCCAGTCTAATTGGATGCAGCTGAATACCTACCAGTATTTACATGGAGCGACAGCCTATCAGACCTCCACAACCGAGTTACCGGGTTACATGATACTCTCATCTCTACTCATGGTAAGACTGGTTGTCAGACTTTCGGGCTTCTGACCACCCGTAATAATTGTTAAAAATCTACTTATGACAACCGGGACCAACGACTTAAACGTGCTTTCCGA
Source organism: Agrochola circellaris (assembly GCA_914767755.1). Taxonomy (NCBI): domain Eukaryota; kingdom Metazoa; phylum Arthropoda; class Insecta; order Lepidoptera; family Noctuidae; genus Agrochola; species Agrochola circellaris. Next base: position 4,672,213 of record OU611853.1, read on the forward strand.
GGCACGGGGCTCGGTATGTATTGGATGGTCATCTAATCACGGACACGAGGTCGGTCCGTGGCTACGCAAGCATAGCTTAAGAGGCCGTGCACGCAATCGACTGATTTTGATCAATTTTGTTCATTAGTTGTGAGAAATTGGAAAACAATTAAACAAAACTATTTGTGATTTGAAAAGTTGAGTTCTTTGTTGTGCATGTTGGTGAAAAGGATTTTTCAAATAAGTTAAGTTTTCATGGAAAATACGAGACTGACGTTTGATCACTTTTTTACAAAAAACTACTTTTAATTTTGCACATTTAAAAGTATCATCAACATCGTTATAATATGACGATGTTGATATCGTTATAATATAACGATGTTGATGGTACTTTTAAAAGTCGTTCATGCATGCATTTGCATGTGGCTGAACGACTTTTTTCAACTTCGATGCAAAATTTAGCAGAAAATTTATGTGGCTTTTTTAAACCTGTCAGTAATGTATGTTTTCCTATTATTTAGCAAACCATATCAAGAAATTTCAAAATCAGACTTCAGCTATCCTTAAAATAAAATCATTTTTTTTTAAAATGATTATTTAATTATATCTTCATTAAGTAAATCAAAGACGAAATAAACCATATTTTCGAGAGCGCAAAAATGATGCAACTGTTAACAGATGCTGTGACTGACACGAATGGTTTAGCACCACGAAAACTATACTTTTATACTTATACGAGTACAGACTTAATGTTTCAATTATTTAAAGCTTGCATACAATTAGATAGCTAACTTATTGATGAAAAAGGGTTTTTTTCGTGCACGGAGCCTTAACCTGGTCGATCGACCCGTGTGGCTGTTATTATTTAGCCACGAGCTCCTCTGATAGAATAAAATTCATCATCATCATTAATGTTTAAGCAAGTACATTCAATTTTCATAACATTCCGCGACATCAAAAATATATAAGGAAGTATTACGAATTCCTTTCTCAAACAATGCCTTTGCGATGGTGGTCTCCCATACAAGTACTAACGATCTCCCATACCTTTATGGTGGTGCATGTGACTTATTGTAATGCTGATTTCAGTTTGTTTACAAACATACGTGTCGGAAACTTATAAGGGAGTCACAGCGTAGTGACTAAATGGAGTACCTATGCTATACGCATTATTCACCAAAAACGCCTATGGGATTCGTTTTACGTTCTACATTCCGGGATTCCAATTTTAATTTCTTAAAATCCGAACTGTGTTGATGTTAAAGGCCCGTGCAGACTAGCGCGACGCGACTCAAACAATACGATTTCTAAGAAAACTTCACGGTATAATAATAACCGGTGTCGCGTCGTGCTAGTCTGCAGAAAGCTTTAAGCCTCATTCATTTGGCGGATAGAACGACCACTCCTTGAAGCTAATAGTTACATAAAATGACGTAGGTTCGTTTGTTCAGTTGTTCTCCTGTATGGTAGGCTTAATGCGTCATAAATTGATCACGTCCTCGATGAATCCCACTCTATGCACGAGCATTAAGGTCTCATTCCCGCGAGTAGAGTTAGAAATCTTTTACCTTCAGCTTTCCGGGATCCCAGTTTTAACTTGAACATCGCTTTATTTCTAAAATGCAAACTGTGTGGCCTAAATATTTAACCGTCATTCCTGGAAGCAGAAGAAAATAGTTACATAGAACAGATGAGACTGTTGACAAAAATTACGTAGGTTCGTCAGGTTCGTTTGTTCAGTTTCGTCGCTCTGTATGGTTTAAGGCGTCATTAATTGGTCACGTTCTAATCAATGGTCACGTGGTTGTACACTGTTGTCCGTACCCACGTCAGCACTCCGTGTATTTACTCTTCTGTGTTTTAAATTGTTTTTAAATACTTAATTATCAGCTATTTGTATGATCAATTTGATTATTGCGTATATTTGTCGGTGCCTTATTTAGAGGCGATTTTGATATGAGTATCACTTGTTTATCAAGGCAACTGACAAAATACAAGTAGACATATGGGAAAGCTCTGATTGGCTCTTTTCTTTAACATGTTTTAAACCAACCAATTTAATATGACATCTTCAACTCTTATGCTCACTAAAGAAAAAAGAATATCTTAAGCCAAATACATTGTAGTAGCATCATTGATCACTTACAAATATAACTTAGAATATCATTTAAACATCTATACATATGTATTATAAAACAAAGTCGCTTTTCGCATTTGTCTGTATGTCCGCGTTGTTCTTCTAAACCACGCAACAGATTTTCATGAGGTTTTCACCATCGTTTAGAGAATTTATTCCGGAAGGTTTATGTGTATAATACGTAAATATTAAAGTTACGTTTACCCAAGAAATCTAAATTAATGTTTTGTCAAGTCTTAAAAACCGCGCGAACCAGGAGCGGGTCGCTAGTATGTCATAAAATGAATAACTCGCTTTATTCAATAACCTTAATGGTTCACTCATAAAAGAGTTGATGTTTGTCTTTTTATTATTCAATACCTAATTCGCATTTAGTATCATCAATGAGTCATATTATTCACCGTCTTCAAATTGAATATAATACCCACATATAAAAGTATACAGCTACTCTTTTTGACACATTGTGCTTTTAACGGGACTTATTGTTAAAGGCATAAAACAAATGAAGCTGAAACTTCATTAATATGTCAAATATATATTCCACAGGAAGAATCTAGATATTCTTTTAATTATAAAAATCAATTGCCGTACAAAAACTCGAAAAAACTCGTACGAAATGGCGCGACTGATTTGATTTTTTTTTGTTTTATTCGCCTCATTAGGTACTGGGGTGGTTTAGGAAAAAAAATGGAAAAACCCAAAGGAACACCCGAAAAATCGAAATTGAATATACCAAAAATGGGATTATTTGAACTCGGAACCAAGTCCTGAAAAAAATATGTTTTACCTGACAAGGTAAAACAGATTTTTTTCAGGACTAGGCTGTCGCCTAGAACTAGAAATTATATTTGAACGCAACAACCCGCTTTCCCCAAGAATTCTACGTAGTTCGTATATTTTACAACCTTACCATTTTACATCAGAACATAGCTGGGCTGATGAATAAAGCTGATAGTCTGACTGTAAAGCTAGTGGAATTATCTGATAGAGGAACAGTTATCGATGTTATTTGTATCACGGAGCACTTCATACAAACTGGTTATGAGGATTTATTACACATTCCAAATTTTTGTCCAGCTGCTTTCTTCTCTAGAAATGCAAAGAGAGGTGGAGCGTGTATTTTCATTAGAATAGGATTGCAGTTCAAAGAAGTACCGGACATATCGAAACAATCAGTTTCGGGGATTTTTGAATGCTGTGCTGTAGAGATAATAGCGCATAAAATTATTATTATTTGTATATACAGAATTCCTAAGCCTAGTTACGAAATATTTTATGAAAAATTGGATTATATTTTAACAAAAGTTTGTATTTCATCAAATAAAAAAGTTGTCTTGTGTGGAGATTTTAACATTGATGTTTTAAAAAGAAACAAGGCCACTTTAGACTTAGAATTTTTTCTTATGAAGTACAACCTAAAACTAGCTCTTTATACTCCCACACGGTTAAGTAGTCACACCTGTATTGATAATTTTGCACACAACTATAGGAAAGACTGCGAGGCTCAAGTTGTAGATCTGGTTCTTTCGGACCATACATCTCAAATAATTAAAATACCAATTAAAAAAACATGTAAACTACAGCATTGGAAAACTAAAAAACAGGACATTAGCATGAATAATTTAATAACTTTTAAAACACACCTTAGCTGTTTGTCTTTTGTTCAAGTCTTTGATGCACAAGACGCAAATAAAGCTTATGATAATTTCATGGATGATTTTTCTCTTTTTTATAGATTATGTTTTCCGCAAAAGATGATAACGATCAAAACTAATAAAGAAACGAAATGGATATCTCGAGGAATAAAAACATGTAGCAAAAAGCAAAGGCAGTTGCTTTGGGCATATAGGTTAAATTCGGACTCACTGAATAAAAAAGTTCTTAGAAACTATACAAAACTTTATAGAAAAATTATCAAGCTAACCCAAAGAGCGCAAAATAATCATTTTATAAACACCGCTGAAAACAAATCCAAGGCTACCTGGCAAATAATAAATAAAACCAAACTGTGTTTGCCACAGGAGTCAGTTATGTGCATAAATAGAAGTAATCTGTCATTTACGCACCCCACAGACATTGCAAATGAATTTAACAATTATTTTATTGACGAAATTGAAAATAATTCTAAAACTGACATTACATTAAATAATATTAATTTAAACAATCAGACATTAAATTCCCTGTTCATGCAACCTGTTACAACTGATGACATTATAAAAATAATTTCTAGCCTAAAAAACACTAACACTGTTGGATATGATGGTGTTTCTACAAAAGTCATAAAATTCACTAAAGAAATGATAGCTCCTCCATTGGCGCATATAATTAACTTGTGTATTGCTAATGGCATATTCCCAAACGGGCTCAAAATAGTTATAATAAAACCCTTACTCAAAAAAGATGACAAAACAGAGTTAAAAAGCTATAGACCTATAGCGAAAATTCCCATTTTTTCCAAAATTTTTGAGAAAGTTATCTACAACTCTCTTTACAGTTATTTTGAAAAATTTCAATTATTTTGTCACGAACAAAAGGGATTCCGTAAGAATACTACCGCTAATATTGCACTCTTCGACCTATTAACAAACATCATGTCATCTGTAGATAGGAGAAATCCAGTCTGTGCTATTTATACTGACATGACCAAGGCCTTTGACTATGTGGACCATAAAATTCTGCTACACAAGCTACATAGTTACGGTGTAAGAGGGAACATCCTTCAGTTATTAGAATCCTATTTAAGTAATAGACTGCAATACACAGAAATTTCTAGGATTTGTCCGAAAAGTAAAATTGAAACCATATATAAATCTAAACCAAGGCATGTAAAATATGGTGTTCCACAGGGTAGCGTACTGGGGCCGCCACTTTTTCTAATATATATTAACGATCTCCCGACAGTAACATCGAACAAAATGGTTCTCTTTGCGGATGACAGTACAGCTGTAATCAAGTGTACAAATCATAATAATTACGAGCAGGACATAAATACTTGTCTGCATGACATAGTTAACTGGTTAAGAAAAAATAATTTAGTAATAAACCTAAGTAAGACGAAAATAATGCAATTTCATCAACGCACTGAAAACCCAAAAGTTAGTATTGCTTACCAAGGCTGTAATATTGATGAAGAGAGTCAGGCGAAGTTTTTAGGTATAGTGATTGACAGCAAACTCAGTTGGAAACCTCAGGCTGAAGTTGTGTGCAAAAAACTTAGCAAATCCGCGTATGCTCTCCATCAACTTTCTAAAAAAGTCAACCGTCAGGCTCTTTTATCAGCGTACCATGGACTGGTGGCCTCGGTTTTGCGGTATGGCATTATTTTCTGGGGGCAGTCTACCGATAAGGAACTGGTATTTAGAATGCAAAAGCGATGTATAAGGTCAATGTGCGGTCTTAAAACAACAGATAGCTGTCTGTCCTATTTTCAGTCTCTAAAAATTTTAACTTTTCCTTCTTTGTACATTTTGGAAACAGCTCTATTTGTAAAAAACAATCCACAATTATTTGAAAAACTGTCAGCAGTTCGAAAAAATCCGATACGGACTAAATATGTAAACAAACTATGCCAAGTGAAATGTAAAACCGCACTTATGAAGAAAAGTTTTTTGGTATTGCCCCACATATTTATAATAAAGTACCTGATGTAATAAAAAATATGACTGTAATAAAATTTAAAAGGGCACTAAACAAAATATTAATTGAGAAAAGCTATTACACAATTGACGACTTCCTTAATGATAAATCCCTGCACTGATTGATAAACTATTATTATGATTGACATACATGTTCCTATTCTGACACTTTTTATTCTGATTGATACTTTGACATACTTTATTATATTTTTGTGACATTAATGTGAAAATGTTTCTACTGAATTAGTCTGTTTTTTTTGTAATTTTAATGATTTGACATTTATATTTATTCGGTATCAATCGAATTTTTTTGGAATTGAATATTATTTGCATGCCCATGAGACGGTAGAATATGGAGGACTACTTTTTAAGAAAACAACTATGTACGAATTACCCATGTTTGCAAAAATAAATGATTTGATTGATTGATTTGATTGATTTGATACAACCGAATACTTTTTATTGCTTGTTTTAATACTGTTTTTGTTTTTGATGTCATAGTCTGGTGAATGAGGCTTTATAACGTGCTTATGTACGTAGTTTTGACGTAACGTACTTAAAAGCTACAATAGCTCAAAGCTTGTTGACTTATCAAGAGAAAAGTCATGAGTACGAACCTCACCTGTTACACTAAGTACCTAGTAACTTTCTTTATTAAATAACTAATGAAAACTCAAAAAAACCCAAAAATAACAAAACAATGAGAAGCGAAAAAGTGGTAAGCCCCAAAGAAAATAACGGGGCAAGACCGATTCCTGACTAAAGGCAATGGAGAATGTGTTATAGTCTAGAAGCTGACCCCAACAGAGTTGGGAAAAGGCTAGTCAGATTTTGATGAATGGCGAATGTAAGAACACGACGAAGAGTTTCAATGCTGTGGATCATTAATTATTGGTTTATAATATCGTGCCATCGGAATGATCTTCCTTTCCCTAGAGCCATAAACACCGGTGATGAGTCCGTGATTCTAGTAGACTATCATAACAAAACATAACGTTAGATATAGGTGTACTCATAAAACTCCTACATTTCGCCAGTTATTATTAAGTCCCATGTAATAGGGGGCGAACCTATTGCCACTAACCGGACACAAATCTATGCTCCGGGTGAAAAATCCCTGATGGAAAAACCCAATGACATTCCTTACAAAAAACAAAGTTCAATGCTTGTTTTTATTTTTAATCCCCGACGGAAAAAGAGAGATGTTATAAGTTTAACGTGTCTATCTGTGTGTCTGTCTGCGCCATCGTAGCTCCCAAACGGCTTAACCTTTTGTGTATTTATTTATTTTTGTTTGAAAGGTGACTTGATCGAGAGTGTTCTTAGTTATGATTCAAAAAAATCGGTTCAGCCGTTTAAAGATTATCAGCCCTTTTTTAGTTGATGAATGGATGAGCATCTTCCACAGGTTTGATCGATTTGAAATTTGGTATTCTGATAATTCAATGATATTAGAAGAATATAGTAACCTTGAACTGATGCTGCAGCATCACCTGGAATGTGCAGGATACCTAACTCCCCTACCAACTTACAGCACAGGTATCGTTTTTGGGCTCATTGGAATGGTCTCAATGAATAGGTTATAGATAGATGAGGAAAGAGAAATCAGCAAATGTTTGTGTCGGGGGTTTTTAATTTTAAGTTCACGCTTGTTTCAGTGTTTTTGCAGTCAGATTTTGTGCGTGATTGTTATACTTAAGTGAAGATTATACTTAAGGGGGATGCGCTAAGGTAGCCCGCGAGATTCAAATTTTCTTGAGGTTTTTCCATTTTGCAGGTCAGTGTCAGGTTGTATAATGATTAAAATATAATTCGCGACCGTAACAAATATGGCTTTACACAATTATAATCATTACAATCAGCAAAACAATTCCATAAGTTAGCATAATTGTCAAATGTCATGATTTCATGAAATAGTCATTCAATGGGATTACATGAACTTAGATAGTTGTATTGATCATTTTTATGAATATAATTCTATAATTAAACATTTGATACGGACGCGAATCATATTTAGATCAACATAGAACATGATACTGACCTGCAAATTGCAAAAAACGTAAGAAAATTTGAATTTCGCGGGCTACCTTGACGCTTTCGCCTTAAGTACTTATAACTTAAATATAATAATAATCATGTATAATTTAATGACTAAAATGTCCATTCTCCTGCTACAGTAATTAAAAACCACGCGTAACATCCGCATACCGAAAAATCTTGCACTTGCGTTACATTAAAATCTTAAAATAAATTGTAAATGTAAACCAGTAGCACTTTTATTTACTTATTTAGCCTTATTTTTATGTAGTATTGATCACATGCACCAGTTTCCGAAGGTCGAGTGAATGCAAGTGCAGCGTATGGTGATATTTAAAATCTTTAAGTACTTAATAAACGTGCATACAGATTTGCTGTACGATTTGCATTTAATTTTAATTAAGCTTTGCGGTCCCACTGCTGTGCAAATGTCTCCGACATACTTTTCCAGTTTTCTTTGTATTTTACCCTCTCTGGCCAATCGGTCAGGAACGAGTCCAATATAATACCTATATATAAAAGTATACAGCTGCATTAAGGTTCCCACAGACAGGCGTGATGCGAGACGGTGCGACGCGATTTTATAGTACAATATCCATGAAGTTTTCTTAGAAATTGTTCTACTAGAGTCGCGTCGCGTCTGTCTGCGGCAACCTTCATACAGTCTTCCACTGTTCTTCAAATCAGCATACATTCTAAAGAGCTCAAGGATGATGAAGGCTTTACAAACTGCAAAGCCTCCAGCCAAAAATGCCTAGTTTGAAATAAAAAATGGCACCATTTTTTACAAATATTATTAGATTAGCAGAAACACAAAGCTGCTTTTGTCGTTCCACGACTCTGCGATGCATAAGGACGCGAAGCTACCAGAAATATGGATGATGTATCCAAATCTGCCGCTAAATGTAATCTAAACTCACTACAAAGATTGCAAAACAAAATTATTAAAGTATTATTTCATTATAATTATCTATATCCAACAAAAGACAAAGACATATATGAAAAAACTAATATACTAAATCTCACACAACTTTACAAATATTACACCAGCATTCTCATTTAAAAAGTCACTACAAATACCGTACAAACAAATATACAACTACATTTCTGGACCCGACGACACAGAGAATCCTAATGGGTCTTGGGAATTTGGATAAATCTAGCACCTAAGACTTTTATGTAATCTGTTACTGGTTTTTTTATATTGTACCGTGTTTTTCTGAACTTAATAAAGCTTTTTTACTTTTACTTTAATTTACATGAAAAAACAATAACATAACATAACTAATGAGTCACGGACTAATTACGGCAAAAAATCAATACTAGTTGAGGGGTACAGCTGTTCAATATTTTACACACATAAACAGACAAGAAGAAAGGAACACAAAAATACGAACAGAATATATTTAAAGCAAAACTTAAGAAACATGTATGTACCCTGTAACATCACCTACACCCCAGAGGCAAATATGATACTTATAAGCACTTAGATGTAAGCACTTTGTATCTCATTTTAAGTGAACAGTTATTCAAGTTCGTATGTGAATTAAATTCTTCAAACCTATGTATCAACGACCTAGATCTACTTTGGTATATACATACAGTAACCAGTTGAGCCTAGCAGCTATACAGCGAGGCTATAAGATTATTACAAATTCCAATGTTAAAACCAACATCAAGTTATTTATCCTACCAAGCTGAAAATCTAAAAACAAACGTCATTTATTCAAATTAAGGTGAGAATCAGACACAGACAATCAGTACATGAGACAGTCCCCCAAAACGCTCGCTCTTCACAACTTCCTAGTGCTTTAGCTAGGAGGAAGAAGTGGTGCAACAAATTCCCCAGCTGCACAGCTGCCTGGTCAGTTAGATAAACTTGATTCTATACGCAATGCTAGATATCAGCTAGCACACTCCGATACACCAACAACACCCTGCCACAAAGCTTTTTCGATTAAAATACACTCGCGACAACTCTACGAGAAATAAGTTGGATATTATAAAACACATGTAATTTGAAACGGTGTCATCTCTGTCGGTCATCGTACAACAAAGTAGGACAGCAACATTTCACCGTTTCGGTTACGGCAATATTACACGTTACAACCAAATTGATTGACTTTGATTGAAAGGTGCAGAAATGAAGGGCGTGGCTATTAATTAAATCAGACACTTTTATAGTTTTATGTTTACATGTTCAATTTGTTGCTTCATCAATTATGAAAATTAAAGTGAACCATGGAATTTTATTCGGATTTCATTCGGCTCGTGGCGATCGGCAAAGTCCGTTTGGCATCTACCCTCACTGTAGCATGTTCGGGACGGCTCGGCACAATTTTTGCTAAGCGGAGCGACTTTTTCCCGAAAATATATCTAATCTTTGTGCGCAATTTATTTGCCAAACATGTAAACAAACACGAGTTTTCCACTTAGACAAACATCAACTTTATGTTTGTGTTAATAAAGTTTATTTTAGACCGACTATTATTGTTGAAAAAGTCATAAAAAATATGAAGCTGTAGCGCTAACTGAACCTTATGTGTAGGCATTATAGTTGTTTTTACTAAAACTCATGTTTGTTTACATGTTTGGCAAATGAATTGCGAACGCAGATTACATATTATGTTCAATTTTGCCGCCCGGCCGTGCTGAATCATTCCGACCACAAACTTCAGTAATGTCACAAACCGGGTGTCTAAACTAATCTAGGCCTTCGAGTAGTCGAACAAAATGCTCGTCAAGTATTTCCTACATTTATCGATTGGATAACAAACCGGTCTCCTAGACTATCTTCCTCTACAACTATGTTGTTATTACGTGAGCGCTCTCTCGGACTAGTTTAGTGATTACGTTGATATTTCTTATTATTGTTTGTGTTATTAAAATGCTACGGAGTTTCCTTAGTGAGAAAGATTAGTATACAGTTATCATATCAGTGACATGATTAGACTGACTTTATGTCAGCTGTTTTCACCAAATTTCATTTGTTTCTCACTTCACTAGTCAGAAGAGTATCACGGACTGATTGTATTACAATACAGGGCAGCGATTTAGTCACCTGCATCCGTGAAGAGGGTGATTTTACCCGTGCATCGTCATACAAAACAACTTTCGCTATGAAACTCATAACTGATTCGAAAAAAAATTGACACCCTGTACAAATACATAGTTGAATGATACTCGTTAACAAACTATTACACAATCCGACTGGTCTATCTGCAGCCATCATACCATCCATCCATCACCTTGCACACCTAAGCATCCCGGTTGGCAACTGCAGAGGTAGTCCCACCCAAGAGATGGCGACATAATGCTTTGTAAACGATCTAGCAAGGTGAACAGTTATCTCGTCAGAGCTTCATCACTAAGTGCTAGAAGGTACACTGCGAGATCGAAATTTTAAAAAGCTGAATGGTTTTTTTCGTCATTCATATGGATGAATGACGAAAAAAACCATTCAGCTTTTTAAAATTTGAAGCCAGGTTTTGCTTGTTTCATCTATATTTTACGCCAACTGCTTCTCAAGCTTGGGACAGAGACATGAAGACAACCGTACTTTTTAACTTAGCAACTCAAGAAAGTAAAAGCAATGTGGATTTATCAAGAAATTCAACGGCGAACAAAAACACATAACAATTTATTTTTATGTCCCGAAGGGCCTTAAATGTTTCTGCAAGGTCCCAACAGTTCAAGAGAAACGGGTTGGCAGGTGGACACCGACGGTTGTCGGGATATTTATAGTTTAATTAACAGGAAGTGCTAAATAGTTTCCGAAAGTGAATTTAATATCGAAGTTCACAACCAACGGAACTATTATTGTAACTTTATTTTTTCCACAACTTTGCCTACAATTCCGAATTCATTTTGTTTCCTGAATTTATCTTAATGTTTTTTTATTCAACATCTGTAATGATTATTTCGTGTAGTTATGGTACAGATCACTTTTAACAAGTGAATAAATCGATTTTTACTTTTTCATTTCATTACAGATACTCCTTGTTAGCTGCAGATGATGAGATGATGATGGTGTGATTTTTAGAGAATAACATTATAGTCTTGCATTCTAGTTTTCTTCATTTTCATTCGTTATTGTCCAACCGTAGACATTACTGGATCCTAGTTAGGTCAATACAACGAAAAAAAAGGCAATTTCTCACTGTCTCGAAACATTATGAAACGTAAAATATTGCGATTGCGCACCAAATAGAATTCACGATTTGATGTGAAATAATCGTTTACTACAACCATTGCTATCATTTGCTGTTTCGTTAGCTTTGTATAAGCGGTCTGTTCGCACGGAATAAATTAACTTTTCAAAAGGTTAACCACAAAAACATGCAGTAAAATTGTGTGTTGACACATGTAGCAGATTCAATCGTATAGACAGGAGAAGTAAGGTAAGGTACGGTAGACCGCTGCAGTGGTAACAAAACCAAACCAGAATAAGCTGGCCTCTTAACATATTTAAACTACTAACGAAGTACTACAGAAGTCCAGCTCAAGGTTAAACCGCTGACGTGACGTGTGACGTGTAGGTATACTTAGAGTATACTAAATCATACACATGGAAACACGAGTAGGGGAAGAAGAAGCATAACAGTTTCACAGGAGTGATGGAAATGCAAGCAAAGTTATTAGCCAACATTTATGATGCGATTGGCAAAGGACACAGGTGACTTGAACAGATCTTCACTGTTCTCAAGTTTAATATAACAAATGAGTGAAGGATGATACATATCTTTCATTTGATAAAAATCCTAAATTCAATCACTCACTGACAGACAACGCCCAGCCTAAGGGTGCGTTTCCACTGAAGCGGAGACGTACGGAGCTGAGCGCACACGTGCAGGAATCGTCCAATCACAGACGAGACGAGAGACGCGATGAAGATTTCAACCATTGTGATTGCACGTCTCCGCTCAGCTTCGCTCGTCTCCGCTTCAGTGGAAACGCACCCTAAGCCGCTGGGTCTAGAAGCATGAAATACACAAAAAGTCCTTATACAAATAACGAAGTGAGCACCAAAGAAGATTTTTTGGAATACTCATCCTCTAAAAGGGTTCGTCATTTATGCACATGGGAAATACCATCAGGCACACGGTTTGTTACAGCATAACTTGCATTTACGACCTTCACTATCACCAAATTAAACGACACAGCTTTCTTGCCACATGTAGTACGTTGCTCTAGTCAAAACGGTTACAACAGAACAGTCATTAAAACACACAATCAGACCACATCGACGTATTTTGATCTGGTCGTGCAATAGGACAGGCAAACGAAATCATTGGGCAATGTGAAATTAATGTTATATTGGTGAAATCGATCGAGATATAGGTGATTGACGTAATAGCACGTGATAGGCCCTTATTTTGCAAAAACTATTAGACATACTCCTAAAACGGATATAGCTGGTACAGAAGAAACAAGGCTTATGCCAAAAGAGAAATAAGAACAAGATGTAAAAAATTGTGACGACGAAGAAGTAAAAGTATATGACATAAACAATGTTTAATATGAGATGAGTCGATGAAAAATACAGATACACATACTTATATCCTAGAAGGAATAAGCGAAGGGAGCAAAAAAAAAAAAAAAAAAATAAGAATGAAATGAACGATGACTGAAATAAGAATGAAGCCGTATATCCTACATAGAAGTAATATGTAAGGGCTGTCTAAATGTATGATGAAGAAGTAATGATATAAAATAAGCAAATTACATCAAGAGCCCAAGAAATGATACGAGGGAATAACTAAACAAGAAATTAATGTTGAAGTAGTAATACAACAATAGAACTATAAATGTATGACCAAGTGTTACTCATCACAATGGATGGAACTCAATAAAAAGGATCAAATAACAATTTGCATACATTTAATGACCGCAAAGGTTACAGATTACCAATCAACATATTACAAAAGAATATTGAATCTGATCAGCATGATAAAAGCAAAGACCTGTACCGACGTGCAAGTCCACTAGATAGTTAATTAAAGAAATGTCGTAATTTCAAGAGTTGTAATTTAGTACTGCGAAACAAATTGCAACGATATTATAGAATGGGCACGCCACAATTGTGGCGATAAGTCCCCTCTTTGAGGAGTGGCTAGAGAGGCGCCACGGCGTCCTCACCTTCCGCCTGACACAGGTCCTCACCGGACATGGTTGTTTCGGGAGGTTCCTGTTCAGGATAAAGCGGGAGGAAACGCCCGGGTGTCACCACTGTGTGGATCGCCCGGAGGACACGGTGGAGCATACGGTGGAGGTCTGCCCAGCTTGGGCGGAGCACCGCCGTGTCCTCACGGAGGCGATCGGCGGCGGCGATCTCTCGCGTCCGGCCCTGGTTCAGGCCATGGTCCGGAGCGAGAGTGCATGGGAGGCCGTCACCTCCTTCTGTGAAGCAGTAATGCTCGCGAAGGAGGAGGCGGAGCGCGCGAGGGAGAGGCAAAATGCGCCCCCTCGCGCCCCTAGTCGCCGCAGGAGACGCCCCGGGCGTCGGGAGTCGCGAGCCGACTTCCGGCCACCGTAGGCGCGGGCTTGCGGACGGTGAGCAATGGGTAGCTCGCCGTCCGATAGGGACCAGCCATACTATTCTGTAAACATCTCACCGTGATAACTTAGGTGAAGTGAGCGTGGAGTGAGCTGTCATTCCACAGGGATTGACACTATTGACAGCTCACTCCACGCTCACTTCACCTAAGTTTTCACGGTGAGATGGTTACAGAATAGCACTGCAGGCCCGAGTCGACGGCGCGTTGTGTTCCACGCGCGCCTCAAAGAGATGTCAGCACCAACTGACGGGGTCCGGAAGGGCCAATGCCTGCCGGGGTTGCGGGTTTGTCTGAAAGGGATATCGCGACCTCGGCACACAGGCAACGGAAGGAACACGGGTGGGTTTTAGTCAGTAAAAGTCTGACACGCCCTCCCGCTCCACCCAGAGCGGGAGAAGTTATTTGATAATTTCCCACCTAAAAAAAAAAAAAAAAAAAAAAAACGATATTATAGAAGCTATAAAATACTATGAATAAAGTTTCACAACTATGAGTCTTTAAGATGCCAATGCATGTATTAGTCAGTTTTTGCATACTCAAATTCAATTTGTTATTATACTCGTCTATAATGCATCAAGAATCGTGCTGATTTGCTGCATTAATTAGCATCTGCAAATAGCAATAATGTACATCTAACTCATCCTGGACTGTCACTCTGTCAATCTTGACACCACCTTACTGACTGGCTGGTATTTTTACTAAAGCATGACTTTTATTTTCATATTTTTCAGTCTGATATAAGCGCACAAGGAAAGAGATTGCTGGTAAGTTCATATAGAATAGAATATTCGTAATTATGTACACCATATAAACAACAGGGCAAACAACCCGCACTGGGCTCGTGAGGTAGATTACAGCCCACTCCCTCTCGAAGATCCTCTCTTGATCGCCTGTGTCCCAGCAGTGAGAACATTATAAGGTGATTATTTATTTGATTATGATGGCATGATTACAGATATATAATACCTATATCTGCGTGTGTCTGTCTTATCAATGTTATCAACTTTGGTAAGAAAAGTATTGGCAGGAGCGTCCTCCCGCCTACCTGCCAAGACGAGCCGTAAGTGAAGATTGTTGAATATAGAAGTTCACCTTTAACCCCTTTTATATCCACGCGAGACACAAGGGCATATCCACGCGAGAAACATGGGCTTTTTAATTGTTTCTGTAATTACTGGCATACGAAGAGTTAACCTTCGCGATTGTAGCCATATGAAGCCACTTCAGAAGAAGATATAAGTTAAATCGTTCTTCAAGCAAGTTCAATAACTTTATGCAGAATTCAGAGAATTCATACAAATGAAATTATTTTCTCAAACAAATCGGATGATTTACAGTTTTTCCTCAATAGTTCTTGAGTTGTACCGGCAGCTCTTAAAGTATATTCTTTATCAACTTATAAAGAAGTTTATGAAAAAATACCCGAGCTTCTCAACTCCTAAAATAACGAAAGTTGAATCCGATTTTGAAATAAATAATTTTCAAATAAATATTGATGAATGGATACTCTGATATTCTACTTCATTGTGTGTTCCTTGTGTTCTTCAGGTTCTTCTCTTGCCATGTGCCATAAAAAAATATAATTCTATGGAGACAAGACCAATCAACCAACATTATTTCGGGTAGGGTTGACTGCTCAAATTGCGATGGACCTAAATAATGAATTCCAAAATAGTGCTTATGATAACACTTAGATCTGTAATCCAATAAAATTGCCTCAGAGAAACCAATTTCAGTAGGTACAGACCTACTGACATTGGTTTCTCTGAAGCAATTTGAGGCACTGACTCTTTGGAAACGAATTCAATCAATCACAGGATTGGTTGAATTCCTTCCCAAAGAATCAGTGCCTTTGAGTTATTCTTCATCTGTACAAGAAAAAATACTGTCGTCAAATCTAGAAAACTGTGACACATAAGCCACATGTCCTGTGATTCTTTGCATAGTTTCCATAAGGATCGAAAACTCAAAGTTATTTGAGGCTCATCCCTCTGACCAACTATTTGCCCCTGCAAATAGTTAGTCCTCATAGTTTTGACCGTGGCAATATAGCGAAGAAGCTATTCTCCTAAGTTACATTCCCAACTGCATATATAGGAACAGTAGACCGCACGTCGGTGGTAGCACTTTGACCTTGAGTTGGCTAGGCGTAAAAAAAATATATGATACGTGCACCCGCATAAGTCTTGATCCCGTGGTAATATTATATTATTACCACGTCATGTTAATACAGATTATAAACTATCTATTTGCCAAATATCATCCAAATCCGTTCAGTAGATTTTGCGTGAAAGAGTAACAAGCAAACATCCATCCATCTATCTATCCTCACAAACTTTCGCTTTTATAATATTGAATTATAAGTAGGGTTCTTCAGGATATTGTAGACTAGTTATATAGTGTATTGAACATAATACAACTTGATGAAAAAAGTCACGAAGACCTCTAAAAATTTATTTTAGCGATTAAAACCCATACTAATATACATTCAATTCTGACTTTTTGTCAGATTATTCTACAACCAACATATTATTGACGTAGTAGTTTTTTAATATTTAAGTCCAGTCAATACATATTTTGGAAATAGATAATTACTTTATATTTTGTAATAAATTACCAACTTTGTGTCATCGCGCTTCTCTTTTTTTTCTATGCAGTCTGACAGTGACTGCGCTTTAGCTGTTGTCAGCCTCTTAAGACGCAGATATGTGCCAGTTACCTTAAGTGGTTAGCTTGCGTGTTCTGTACTGAGGTCACGTAACTCGCCGTCACCAGCCAGTAATAGGACTCACTCATCCAGGAGCGCTGTCCCAAATTAGACGCAATATTAATTTATTATACATAAAACAAAAGGTATTTTAATAAAACACGTATACTAAAAGATCAATAATTAAATTATCTTTAAAATGGTGAAGGTTTCAAAAAAATACGCTTGATAGATTTTGCGAATTCTCCGTTTTTTATCCGCGTAAACTTTACAAATTAATTTCACTATGATTATATAAAAATAATCTAAAATATTCATATATTAAGTTATTAAAAAAAACTCTTATTTAACATATATGTTTTTCAAATCACTACTCGTTTAGTCGTGATCTTCAGTATTAAATCATTAAAAGTCGGTTATCGTCGCCTTAAAGTAGCCCTGCAACCACTAACGGGCAGCCTACTGTACCCAGACCACTCAGTCCCACTGCAACATTGCTGATCGGCAAGTATTTTTAACACGGGTAGATATTCTTATATAATTCTCGTGCCAAAATGATAAAGAAAGTAAATAAATAAAGAAAACTAGGTGGAATTCCTATAACTGCCAATACTAATAGTGTAATTATTATTGCGTGTGTTACGTAACACAATAGTCGGTTACTAGGAAAAGTTATTACGCCTAACGTGTGCAGACTATGTATACCTTTCCTTTTCTTCCTATTGGGGTTTGGAACAAGTCACAGACTGATGTCGTATTTTATTTGGATTATTTTATTTGACTGTAAGTCAATTTATTTTAAATTTTGTTTTCATTTATTGTTGACATAATCTACTCATTAAAATGATTTTATTTTATGAGTTGATTGCAATTTGTGCTAATGTAAATTATTTTTGCATTGAAAGTTTTTCCAACTGAAATGACAGCTGTGCTGCTGGGGAGTTTGTTGCGCCACTTCTTCTTCCCAGCTTAAGCACTAGGAAGTGGTGAAGGGTGGGCGTTTTTGGGGGACTGTCTTATGTAATTTTGACGTTCGAAAAGTGCTGATTCTCAGCCTAGTTAGAATAAATGACTTTTGAATTTATTTGAATGTATTTATAAGTAAAGTAGTTCTACTAAAAATCGCAAGCAAAAAACAAGATTTTTTTGCTTCTTCAGGTCATTGACATAAAACTAGTGCAGAATGTATGTATAGGGTTACGTTACGTTAATGAATGTATCTTTGTTTTTTAGAAAGAATTCGAAACGAACGCGGTGTGAAACTTAAAATACACTTTCTCTGTTTTAATGTAGTTTAATTATTTAGATAAGCATTTTTTCTTCTTCGCGAATTTAAGGTTAATTACCTAAATAAATTAGCTTTAAATTCGCTAAGAACAAAAAATGTCGAGCCAAAAATAAATAAAAGTATTTATAAATACAATAAAGTATATATAAATACATAAAATAAATAAAAACAGTTAGTACTAGTTTATAAAAATAAAAGTCGTAATACGATGCTATATTATTTTTCTCTAAAATTGTTTTAATTTTCATTTGGTAAGGTTTCAGTGTTACCTTAAAGCTTCGTACAGACAAGCGCGACGCGACAGCGCGGCGCGACACTGGCTATTGTTATACCGTGAAGTTTTCTTAGAAATTGTATTGTTCGAGTCGCGTCGCGCCGTCATGTCGCGCTGGTCTGCACGAGCCTTAATGCGCTTTAGCTTATAGTTTACAACACATTCTTATTAAATCTGATCTCCAAATATGAACGTCAAATTGATTTAAACAACAGAAAATGACTGAGTGATCAACAAAAAAAAACATTTTATTTGTGAGAGCACTTTCCAAACACGCATATGTGCGATTTCGTTCAGATTTTAATGCCCTTTTTAGTCAAAATTATAGGAATTAGCATAGATCTCTCTTTTATTCAATAATGTATTAAAGAAAGGTGAATTTCCTTGTATTCTTACTTCCTTGTATATTATTTTGATTTATTTATGTTTAATAAACAATAAAATCTTTTATTGTTATAATTTATACGTTTTGTACAGTTCCTATAACTTACGGACCGCTAACTATTATATACAACTAGTGTTTCTTGTAAAAGATAATATATTAAATTAAAAAATATTAGAAAAAAAAACAATTTTACAGGACTACTTTGACATTACCATTGGTAAACTTAACCATTCGTTTCTAGATATTGGAATCGGTCATCAGAGAACCTACGCATCACAAGGTCTTTCAACCAATCCATGTAGGTGGCTGTTACGGTTACGTACAACCATTAGTTACAGTGCAGTGCGTGGTAATTCACTCACTCACCGGTCTTATTTTTTTCTTGGCGTTTCCGACTTACCAATTTAAGCTTACTTACTTACAATTCGACGAAAAAAATAACAGTAAATGGTGGCTTGTTTCATCACCTTTTTAGGTAATGTACTGTTGTTAAACAGTACATTACCAAATATTATCCGACGGATCATTTCATCAGTTGCAATGTTGGTTTTTGCATTTGTCGGTGAAGTTTTGCGAACGAATTTTTGACCCTGAATAATAAGGCATAATTTAATTCGCTATTTCTTTTCCATCTCCGTAAGAAACTCATATTAGGTGTTATATTTGATATTCTCTCATAACTAAGTATGCTGTAATGAGGTCCCAAATCGTCTGTACTATATGAAACTCGGCAAATTATTTGCTAATAGGTGCAAAAAGTTCAAATAACTTTTCAAGAAAATTGTTTAGGTCTTATTACTGAGAGTATCTTTTTGTATTGCAAAATATAAAAAGGATTGTGTATAGGATACAGAACATCTCAGTGCTTAGCAAATGCCTTTTTCCTTTTGTTTTCTACCTATGTCGTAAACTAATACGAGTATTTTATAGATGTTTTATATAATTGTTTGTTTGTTTGTAAGACCCGACGTGTTGACGTCAAGCATCGACACTGCTCTCGACGCTTGACGTGTCAACACGTCAGGTCCGGGTTCGCAACGAGTCAATCGACGAGGCATCCTGAGGATGACTCGTTGAGAGGTGAAACACGTGTCGATTTCTTAAACGGTTCTTTTTGACTCTTTAAGAACAGTTAAGCGGATTAGGTTACTAAATATACGTCGTCTATTGTATTTTATAATGGATTTCCGCAAAGGCGACTTTGCCTGATGATGTTTTTTTTTATGATTTCATACAACTGTCATACTACACTCTATTGTGGCAATTGTGTCAATTTGATAAACAATTAATTTGCTTGACAGTATTTTGTAAAAAGCTAATAAATCATCATCACTATCATCATCAGCATTTGAGCCGAAAGAAATGCCGGCTAAAGTGATCAATATAATAATAATAATAATGCGATTTGTGTAATTGCTATGAATGAATACTGTAAAAGCATAGCTTTCATTCTCTATGACCAGTGACTTGATTTGATTCGTCACGCTGACTGTCACGTTAAGGCTCCACAGTAGCCAATATTTTATCATTTATTCTGCCAAAACAAGAATGACATAACGTTATACAACTTTAAGTCACACATTCATGACACACATACTTACTACACACACACTATTATACATTTTTATTATCACACTTATTCATCACATTCTTACTGTGTCAATCTTGTAATAAGGAAAGATTACATCATGTTGTTATTACATGATGTTCTATACATTTTGACCGCGTAGGTATTGCAGTTTTCTATGCAACAGAAGATTTTTTTTTTATAACCGACGAATAGGTTTCAGAATCATGTACTGAATCCATGGTAAAAGTTGTTGCATCGAAAACCTCCTGCTACCCTGTATAGTATTCGGAAAATGTAAACTTTAAGTCTCTTACTGCAAAATATATTTACTGCAGCGTATAATTATTTTGTAAGCTGAACCCGAATTAAGAATTATTTTCGTTTTAATTGGTAGTTACTCGATTTTAATTAGTGGTGTGCGAGATTTTTTTGACAATGATTATGGTTTTTATGAAAACAATGGATGGCACGTAATTAAAATAAAGCGTAGCCTGTGGAAAGTCTTGAATCTAAAATGCTGAAGTCTGTGAAATTATATTTCATTACACTTCTTTTTTGGGCAGTCCTGTAAAAATGGTCAAGTCTTCGCCCTCACTCTTCTAAGCGAGTCTAGTGCTTAAAGGGCTTAGCGTTAGAAGTTTACCCTTTGCCTCCATCCTTTGATTCCAGCCGTTTGAAGTTGAACGTATGCACTTTAAACTTACGTACTTAAACTTCAACTCCAAGCAGTGTAAAGCGCGGTTTAAATTACATTAGTTTTGTGCTCTGCACTTTATCTTTCTGCGGTCTAAGATGGCGGAGATGCAAGATCATGTTTTTGTTTTAACCGTTTAAAACTTTTACTGGAAAAAACTTAGCTTGGTGGAACATAAATACAGTGGTGAGAAATTGTATGCCTTTACTGAATTTTGTGGATCGACACCGTACCTATCTATGTCCATTTCAGCACACCTATTTCCAAACATTCGACAGGTTGTCGAATCTAAAATGACAAATGTTCAATCCCTCTGTATAAAAAAGTGCTAATAACAAAACGAACTATAATCAAAACGACACTTTAGCTAAATATTCTATTATAAGTCGACACTTTAGCTAAATTTCCTATTAGCAAATCAACACTTTAGCTAAATGTCCTATTAGCAAATCGACACTTTAGCTAAATGTCCTATTAACAAATCGACACTTTAGCTAAATATCCTATTAGCAAATCGACACTTTAGCTAAATGTCCTATTAGCAAATCGACATTTTAGTTAAAGGTCCTATTAGCAAATCGACACTTTAGTTAAATGTCCTATTAGCAAATCGACATTTTAGTTAAAGGTCCTATTAGCAAATCGACACTTTAGTTAAATGTCCTATTAGCAAATCGACACTTTAGCTAAATGTCCTATTAGCAAATCAACACTTTAGCTAAATGTCCTATTAGCAAATCGACACTTTAGCAAAATTTCCTATTAGAAAATCGTCCTACGAGCAAAAAAACATCACGGAATTGGTAGTCATACCATACTAATTCGGGTAAATCTAGTTATGTTTTGTTTTAATTTCATTTCATGACTGTCTCTTATTAGCCTATAACTTGTATGTTTGGTGTCTTACTACTGTTAGTGCAAGTTGGTGATTAATAAATAAATAAAATAAAATAAATAAATAAATTTGCCTTGCACCCGAATGGCGGTCGTCTAAACTGACAACATTTTCGGGTTTTGGATTTGTGAACAGCCTTTAGAGAACTCTGTTGATAACATTGCTGCCACATCAACGCCGGCTGTCGGTAAAAACCAGCGCTGGGGCTCTGTCTCGCATAAGGTAGCAGCATTATGCAGCTGAGTGATGACCGTTTTGCGTGGATGTGACGAATATTTTCCCCCAACTTGTTCTTGTTCGTGTTTGTATTGATTCTTTGCGTCATGTTTACCGCAAATAAACGTACTTATTTTCTTTTTTTACTTTCTTTCTTTCTTTCTTTCTTTCTTTCTTTGATGTTCGATTGAGCACGGAAGCGTATAAAACGGTTGTGAATAGCTAGGCTGGTCTCTTCATCTGCTACTTACTGCTTGCTAGAAGTTATGATTTTGTGTTACTTTTTCAATATTTTTAGATTATAAAGTCTGTTAGTTAGCTTCGAAAAAGATTTCATTTCTTATTAGGTAGTATGGAATAGTTCTGGGCCATCAACCAACAACACGACACCTTGCGAAAACCTAACTGGTTCCAGATCATATAAAGCTTCGTGCAGACCAGCGCGACGCGACTAGAACAATACAATTTCCAAGAAAACTTTACGGTAGAACAATTACCGGTGTCGCGTCGCGCGACAAGTCGCGCTGGTCTGCACAAAGCTTAAAGCTTCATGCAGACCAGCGCGACGCGACGCCGCGACGCGATTCGAACAATACAATTTCTAAGAAAACTTGACGGTATAACAATAATCGCTGTCGCGTCGCGCTGGTCTGCACGAAGCTTTATTCTATTGGAAACCTATGTACCTATTTAGAGCATGTTGTACCTGATGAACAAGTCATTGTTTTCGTCTAGAACAGCGTTTGAACCGGTCCTAATATCGGCATCATGTTCTCTTTACATAACATGGCCTTTGTCTAATTTATGTGCTGGAAAGTGTTGCACCGCCTCAGGGGAACGGTTTAGGTTATACAACATGTAAAAAACCCGTGAGGGTGTTGTTAGGTATCATACTGAGTGTCTATTTATGTGGTAATCCTCAGGAAAAAATAAAAAATAAATTCGGCACTTTTTTTTATGGGGAATTTTGTCTGGTTATCACATAGGCGCGGGCGGTCGTCGTTTCGCGGGTGTCAAGTCATTCAGACATGTCATTACTTATAATCCCTGATGAAACGTTTTTGTGATTTTTTTATGAATTTGGGGTAATTTTGGTACTAAAAATGTGACTTTTAAACAGCAATAAATTTTTAATTTTTTTAAATTACTTTTACGTAATGTTATTGCAGTAGGACCTATGTGCCCCTTTCGGATCTAACAGGTTTTTTTTTTCACATTTTGTATTGATACGTATCAGCACTTTGTTCTGTGTGCATCTTCAAAGTTATTGTAGTCTACATTTTTTTCTTTTATCGAACTATACATAGATAGGTTCCTTCAGTCAAAGCGCATCAGCCAAAGTTTAAATAACTCATTTAAATTAACAGTGTGAGTTTGGAACTCCAGCACAAGATATCCTTTACCTACACCATTCATGACTTAAATGAAATGAGGCAAACGACAGAGCAATCCAGGTAGCTCTCAAAAAAAAATCAAAATATTTTATTTCACTTACCTAAACCTACATGGGAAGTTATGAAACGCCAAAAGCTAGGTGCACGGTTCCAATTGGTCGTTTCCTATCGAGAAGAGCCGGCAAGAAACTCCACAGAGCCGGCAAAAAACTCTGTATCTACAGTTCGAAAAAAATAAGTCCTCGACACGAAAAGAAGAATAATTAATATTAAACAATTTATAGCGGTTTTATCGCATAAGGCGATACATTCCAGTCAGCCTTAGTTTCCATTGATTAATATAGTAGAAGAACCTTATACTAGAATTGCTAGCCCGCTTAAGGCTACCCTAAGAGGTCAATGCATAAATGGTTACGCAACCACCGGTAGATCCATGTGAACTTCAAACCGCACTAAAAGCTCCCGCAGACACGCGCGACGCGATTCTAGTAAAATAATTTCTATGAAAACTTCATGGAAATTGTTCTACCAGAATCGTTTCGGACCGCCACGTTGCGCATATCTATGGGAGCCTTAATTTTATAATCGGGTGAACCTTATAACAAGTAATTACATAATTTTGCATCAAAAATCGTATCCATATACTTAACATAACTTAATGTTAAATCGTATCCATATGGATACGATTATTATTAAGTATATGGATACGATTTAACATTAAGTTATGTTAAGTACGAGTATATGCTGAAGTAACACTGTCCGCCTGTTACCTTTTTCACGCCTAAACCACTGAACTGATCGTTATGAAAGCCAGATAGGTGCCTGGGACCTGGACA
This sequence comes from Agrochola circellaris, assembly GCA_914767755.1. Lineage (NCBI taxonomy): Eukaryota > Metazoa > Arthropoda > Insecta > Lepidoptera > Noctuidae > Agrochola > Agrochola circellaris. Next base: position 4,696,817 of record OU611853.1, read on the forward strand.
AGGACATACTTTTCATAAATCTGCCTAGCCTTTTCCCAACTATGTTGGGGTCGGCATCCAGTCTAACCGGATGCAGCTGAATACCAGTATTTTACATGGAGCGACTGCCTATCTGACCTCCACAACCCAGTTACTGGGTAACACGATACCCCTTGGTAAGAGTGGTAGTAAGACTTTCGGGTTTCTAACAACCCGTAACATTGCCAAACAACGTGCTTTCCGAGGCACGAAGGGGGTGGTATGTAAAGATGGTCACCCATCCACAGACCAACCGCGGCAAGCGTAGCTTAACCTGATCGTTCGACCCGTGTGGCTGTTATTACTTAACCACAACACACACGCTTTGACACAAACATGGCATAACTAAACCAAACTACTAATATACATGTAACATGACTCTTCAAAGTCTAGGTTCTAATTTAGTAAAATAGAAAGTACTAATAATGGCCTTTCTGGTCTTGTCTCATGTTAAATTGTGGGTAATTACTGCACTTTAATTGGTTCCTTGCCATGCCGAGTTAAAATTAACAATAACTTTCTATCCTCGATGATAGGGTAGCGAAATGAGAAGTTCAAAGGTATAACCAGTATAATAGGTAATATGAGCACATAAAAAAGCTTTTTGAAATAAAAAACACCGGTCCTCAAGATCTTATTGAATCCCTCGTATTACGAAAATAGTGTTTCAGAAGTCTTATCTAGAATTTTCATCTCCATTAGTCCGTTTTTTTTCGTTTTTCAGGCCAATTATTAATATACTTAGTATTTTTTTTACATTGTAAAATTGGTGATGTTTACATATTTTTTTTTTGTTACTTTTTTTCTAACACCTCCAAGCCTCGGAAAGCACGATAAGCCCTGCCCCCCGCGTCTTCAGAAACCCAGAAGTCAGACGAGTCTCACTAAGGGGCATCGTATAAAGCTTCGTGCAGACCAGCGCGACGCGACGCCGCGACGCGACTCGAACAATAGAATTTCTAAGAAAACTTGACGGTATAACAATAACCGGTGTCGCGTCGCGCGACAAGTCGCGCTGGTCTGCACAAAGCTTAAAGCTTCGTGCAGACCAGCGCGACGCGACGCCGCGACGCAACTCGAACAATACAATTTATAAGAAAACTTGACGGTATAACAATAACCGGTGTCGCGTAGCGCTGTCGCGTCGCGCTGGTCTGCACGAAGCTTTACCCAGTAACTGGGTTCTGAAGGTTAGACAGGCAGTCGCTCCATGTAAAATACTGATATTCAACTGCATCCGGTTAGACTGGAAGCCGACCCCAACATAGTTGGGAAAAGGCTAGGCAGATGACAATGACTTTTTTTCGCTTAAATTAAATCTTTAATAGATCAGCCGATTAATTATTTCAAATAATACCAAAGTTAATGACATTATATAGGATTATATTTACCAGCTTCCATGTAACTAACACCATCTTATGAAAGAAACAAAGAAAATACGTTTATTTGCGGTAAACATGACGCAAAGAAAGAACAAAACACGAAAATAACAATTTGGGGAAAATATGCGTCACATCGACACAAAACGGCCATCGCTCAGCATAATGCTGCGACCCTATGCGAGACAGAGCCCCAGCGTTGGTTTTCAGCGACAGCCGGCGTTGACGTGATGTCGTCGACCGGTGCAGCATATATTGAAATAACAGTGAGAATAACTAACCAGGAAGCAGTTCCATGGTTATAGCCACGGGTATGTAGCCGCTGAACAGCCAGTGAAAGTACTTAATTACCCACAGCTGATTTCTGAGACGTGTCACTCACAACCTATGGTTATGGGAACTGCCCTAGATCACGACAGTGAAGATCAATGTCCTTTGTTCATGCGTCCACGGTAATGAGTGAAAGAGATAGATATAGGCTTATTAGCTTCTGATTGAGAGGTTAATTAAAGGTATGGAATTTGAGGATCGGTAGTCAAGTAATTACTGTTGATTTTATGATCCTATTGCTGAATTAACGTCTATTATTGAAATGGCAGAACCTTTCCTGAAAATTAAGCCTGTTTATTTAAATTGGCCATTTAAAAGTTTAGTACCTGGCGACCGAGCTCTGCTCTGGTGAAAATAGACAATGCTCATTTAATAGTACAGGATAGTTCATAATAATTCCATGCTGCCATGATAGTAGGTACTTACTAATTCCATGCTGCCATGACATGTTATTGTAAGGTAGCCATCTTGTTCTATATTGTGGGCGACCGAGCTCTGCTCGGGCGAAAATACGAAGAAAACGAATTTTCCCAGATATGAGACCTAACTAAGTCAATTTTTCGCCCCCGTAAACCCCTATCTATATTGCAACTTTCATCGAAATCGTTACAAATATATACATAAATATATTTATACAAAAATTGCTCGTTTAATAGGATAGGATAGAAATAATTAATTAAACGAAAGAGGTTCCTACTTTTAAAATACTAGAATTACCTTACTTATCATGTCGTAGCTGAAATGTTTCACATTAGCTCTTCAAACCTCATCTTATGCTACAATATGGCATTTGAAGCTAACAGCAAGCAAAAATAAAACTAGAACCAAACTACCGTGCGAGTCACACTAGGTGCCAAAAATAACCCAACTTCCTCACAATTTCATATCTGAGTCACCATCATTACCGCGCCAAAACCACCCATTGTCACGTACCTCCGCCCATAGCAGGCCGAAGACATCGACCATGACCGCAGCTAACAGTGAGAGTAAAAAATATATGAGCCAGTGTACGCGAAACACTTTCGCCACCTCCCCACGCTCCAACTCAATCCAAACTTTATCACACTATAATTAAAGATTAAAATTCCTTGGCCTCAAAACATGCGGATATCCTACACAGTTTTTCCTAAATTACACCTTAAATATATGAGTGTTAGATACATTTTCGTGGAACAGGATGTCCGTATTGTGTAACCGATCCAGTTGTCTGATCTTAACGATATTAAAAATTATGTTTATGTTCAAGTTATATCACGCGATCTTCGCAATGGTCATCGATTCGGGTTATCGTTCGTTTTCGTTATTTATAACTTTATTTGTTTGTGGCGACATATGGGTGTACTATAGGTACACATCTACCTAACCCTTGGGAGAAAAAAAAAAGTGATGTAATTTTATGAGTTGTTTGTGGATATCGATACATTTTTATGGGAGAAAAACATGCATGTTAATAAAACAGAGTTTTATATCACTAGTTTCTAGTTCACTATCTAATTTAACAGGAAAATCATTTCACGTCGTAAGTTACGTACAATCAATAAAACGAGATATGTAGCAATTAAGCGGACAGATTTTTCATCAATTTTAGACCCAATAAAACTATCAATAAAATGTAGACAATACAATTAAAATTTCAACGTCACACGCGAATTAAGGCTGCCAAAGACAGACGCGATGCCACGCCGGTAAAACTGTGTGTGTTAAAACTAAATTTTATATGAAATATTCACGGAAATTGTGAATTTTTCATAGAAATTGTTCACCAGGTCGCGTCGTCATCAAAGGCAAAATAAAAAAAAATACATAAAGTAGGGAAGCGTGACTTTAACTTCGTAAAGTGTGTCTTGCTTGTCTTATTTGATACCTAAACAAATATAGCGTATCTTCAGTTTTGGTAAAAAATTATATTATGTTTATAATCGTGTATTCCGGGAATCAATAAATAATATTAAATTTATTCCCGTTCGTCGCACTGATTTTGTTAGTGGGACGAACGGGATTAATTAAGTAATTTTATTTTTAATTCCCTTTCGTCCCACAAAATAATCTATTTTGAACAACCAGACTATTAAATAAATTATTTTTAATTTATTTAATAGTTTGATGTTCAATGGTAAAAAAAACACTTATTATGGGTAATACAAAGCAGGGGCATATGATTAATATGATAAATTATATTTATTTCTGTGAATTGGTTCAAAAAAACACTTTTACACGTCAAGATCAAATTATATTTTAAAACTAGATGATTTCGGTGTTTCCTAACTGACTACTCTGAGAAGAAAGATAGAAACAAACTCAGAGGTAAGTACATATACTATATGCTAATTACAAATATCAAGACACATTCAAAATCTCGAGATTTTCGTAACGTGTTTGTTTACCAAATATTACATGTAACTAAAAAAATAAATACACTATAGGTTTCACAAGTTCACGACCCACAAAAGGCCTACATTACATATCAGGTTATCTTTATATTAACGTTTAACCTATACGAGTTTGTTTTATCTAGGCTAATGAAAGTAAACATCGTGGAGAAGATACAGGCCTACAAATTAACTAATTAAAATTTAAAGATTTCTGAGCTGCATATCAGTAATTGGGTAAGTATGCCAAAGTTAAAACGAACTATGCATACGTAGATAAAAGAGTACTTTTTAACAGTTATGTTACTCCCATGTAATAGGGGGCGAAGCTATTGTAATCAACGGGCACAAATCCAGGCTCCGGGGTGCTACCAAGGAATTTCAGATGGAAAAACTCAATAAAACTATGCCTGACCTGGGAATCGACAACATGATCAAATGTTTAGCAGTAGCACTTGTGACCACTAGCCCAATGAGGCAGTTTTTTATAAATGAAAAATATATTTATATATATAAATTCGTTAAAAAATACTACTTGCAAAGAACAGCCAGACCCATTTAATAAATAAGTCGAGATGTTGAGAGTCACGTGATAAATGCTACACTTTTTCCGTGAAACATTGAATAGCGGTCTTGTTTTTAATTCAGGGGGCTAAGGACCCGAGTCTCAACAGTAGCTATCACCAATCCACAAGCGCAGTAACTACCTTTTGTATGCAAATAAATATAATTAGTTGAAGTCATTCTATAAGTCCCTCATCATTCACGTGATTTCTTTTAATCGATGACGTATTTGACGGTACATTATGCAGCATAATCAGCCTATGACGTTCCCACTGCTGGGACACAGGCATCCTCTCGGTGAGAGGGAGTGGGCCCTAATCTTCAAGAAATTAAAAAAAAAACAAGTGTTTAAGACAACCCTCTAGCAGAAGCGCATTTCAAGAACTTCCTATAATTGCTTCACCAAATTATCCTGTTACGCTTAAACATCTGAGATTTATAACAGGATAATCTAATTAAATCATTTGCAATCAGAAATGGTGCCTTAATTTTATCCTTATGTCTTCCTTGTCACCAGTCGTTACTGCCTCTAAACGAAGCTGTCTTAAGTACCCATTGTGGTCTTGATAAATAATAGAATAATGAGCCATTTTGACAATACATGGCTTTACGACGAGGAAGCTTAGTTGTTGTTGTTCTACGAATATTTAGAGGGCTTAAGGTCAATGTTGTGGAGGGACGTTGACCACTGAGAATCAGCGCTGTACTGTGGGTCCCCCATAGCACAGCATCATGCTGAGTGGAAGTCTTTTTGTCACAGTCATGACGTGCAGCTGACTATTTATGTTTTGTTCTCGTGATTTCATATGTACTTAGATCTATATATTTTGTTTTTTTATTACTCTTGACTTTTTTTATGCACGTGTTTTTGTGACAAATAAACCTGTTTTCTTTCTTTCTGATGTTTTGTATGACCGATATATAGAAAGTTATGTTTACCCATGACAAGTTTATGCCCAGTTGTGGGTCTGAATCTTTTTCGTTATAAATCAGCATTCATACATCAAATCTTTTCGCCTGTTCCCAAAGGGAAAATGTTAGGGTCGGCTTCCAGTCTAACCGGAAGCAGCTGAATACCAATATTTCAGTTATTTTTAATATAATGACATACTTTGGTAAGCATGATAAATTATGAGGCCAATGTTATTATTATTGAGAATTCAATAAGTAGGTACCTAATGTTAAAAACCCAAATTGCGGCACATATAATTACATAACCTGTATGTCACGAATAAATAGGCAACTTTTAAGCAAGTTTGCACCATCATCGACCAAATGTATAGTCTGTGGCTAGAAACATTACGAGTGTTTCAGATAGTAGTATCTCAATTATTCACCAAGGGAATAAAGAAGTGTCTTATGTCACGGGCGCTATAAGGTAAGGATTCAAGCTCGGCCAAGACTACGACACTTTTATCCCCAATGATAAATAATCTACGTTTCACACCTTCTGCGAGGTCAAAAAAGCAATTCGACTTTTTATTTGTCATTGGTTAGATTTTTTTATTTTTCATACGAATTTTTTGTTCAGGTTCCAAATTCAAATCATATTATTGGCCAGTGGGTTATAATTAAATTTAGTACAATATTATTGCCCGGCTAGACCCCAGGGTTGTAATGACTTACTTTAGGTTATTAATTTATTGGCATGACATCTAATTTGACATTCTATTTTATCAGGCAGGGGGTGTGAGAACTACCATATCTATGAACGGGCTATTTCGTTTAGCATTTCTAAAAACTGTAAGGTTTTATATTTGTAAAAAATATTTAAAGTTACGCTCTACCATACTTCTACGTTATAAGAAAATAATTAATTTTATTAATTATATAATTAATAGATCGTAAGCAATCATTGAAATTCAATTAAAAATGTTTATTATGCCTACCTAAGTAATTGAGGAATAATTGCTTGTTATTGGTTCAAGTTCCGGTGCTTGGCACGCGATATACGTAATTATAAAATAATGCTGATCGCTCTCAAATTATCCGCAACGTTGGCTTGAAATAGTTTGCTAAAATTATTATCTAATGCAGAATTCTTTGGGCTGTTCACGTTGGCCAAATAATTTACAAGAAATGTTTAAGTAACTGATCCTCTAAAAACTAATTATTAACCTTCTAATGATGGATACTTTTTTATATGTTTCAAGACTTTCAAGATCAAGAACTTGTTATTTTTTTTCTTGCTGAGAATAGTTTTATTTATTACTGCGCACTTTTATTTCCCCTCCCTTTTTATATACTTGTACATATTAATATTATTTTAAGTCTGTAAGTTTTTAAATTATGTAAATATTACTTTCTTTTTTTAAATTTATAAACTTCTAAAAACTTTTTGCGCATCACGTCTTGAGATTCATAAAGACGCGTATTCATTATATTAGAGAGAGAGAGAGAGAGAAATGGGAATAATACATAATATACTAGCCCCCCCCCCCCCCCACTTGTGTAGTGTAATAAATTATTTACACAATGTATTATTATGATGTTTATATTACATAGTGAAATTATTTATAAAGTCGTGTCTAACGCGGATAAAAACTAAGAATCACGCAAAATCTATCGACTGTATTTATTTTACACAAAAGGTTGTTATTTGTTTAGATCAAATATATAACATAATATCACGCCAGTATTCCCGAAGAGTTAGGCAGAGGTGTACCTTAGTGCACCCACATTTCACCAGTTACGTTAAAGTCCTATTCCAATAAATCAATAGATAAATCATTTAAATGCTTGTTCAACTGAACAGGCTGCTTGGAAATCGTTTTGTTTTTGAAAAAACCGTTTTTGTTTCCTTACTATTATAAATGTAGTATCATTACGTTTTGCAACAGCAGTGTACAGTACGTATTATATTATGTATACTATTTAAGATGGTTTTCTTAATTATTCTAATTACTTAAACTGAAAGTAACCACTTTTTATAAGTAATTTATTCATGATTTTACTTCTTAATTGACTTTCAGACTTGGTCCCACTTAATCGAAGTTGGAGTGTAATATTATCAAAGTATAACTGACTTATAATTTAATTACTGTTAACTTTAAACATGAACAAAGCTTTTAAGAGCATAATTCTATTATTATACCTAGGTACTGCTAATTACTTCATAACAACATTTTAACGTTATCACTTTTGTGTCCGTCTGTCAAAGACATCTCGAGATCTAAGCAATGTAATAATTTGAATTTTGGTACAATTTTAGTCTAAATAGTTTGGGATTTACCTATTTAATTTATAACGTCAATTTAAAAAAAAACATTTCGTTTTAACGCGGGAAAATATCGCCATCTTAATTCCACTCGCAAACATTTGGCAAAGACACGCACTCATACAGCCTAATCGATAAACAAAAAAAATAAAACTCACCATTTTCGTAGTCGATTTTCACAAAAACAAACTAATATTTACACTTATCACATAAAACTCACTAAACCAGCAGTGGTTCACTTTAATTCACAGCACTGTCTGAATCGAATGCACCGAATACTACCACTTCCTTCGGCGTTGACGCCTGCAAAAAAAAAGAAGAATATACTAGTGACTTAGTGAAAGTGAAATGTCTGTTTCTGATGGTTTTTGCTTCGCTCTGAGATGGTTTCGATACCAACCGATAGTTTTGGTGGGTTATTGGTAAATGATAAAGGTGACGGTCCATTGAACGCCATTATGTAAATGTTTTGCAACCGTGTTTCAGATTGTGGTTGGCAATGAGGTTTCCCAGTCGCGGTTTATGAAAGTAAAAACAAACATTGTATATTTTTTTAATAAAAATAGATGCTAAACGGACTACCGTTTAGCATCTATTTTTATTAAAAAAATTAAAATTAGTATTAACTAGCGGTTTATGAAAGTAAAAACAAACATTGTATATTTTTATTAAAAAAATATACAATGTTTGTTTTTACTTTCATAAACCGCTAGTTAATACTAATTATGGCTTGTTTGCTTTTACTGCGTAAATGTAAATAATTATAATTATTTCCGATGTTATCTGCATCTTTATGACTAATAACTAATTTATTAACGCTTCCGTGCTATTTTCAAAGAAACTTAATGTTTATTCTATAACAAAACTTACATAAGGAAAAAGACAGAAAAAAAAATGTTTAATACCGGTACACATGACGCAAAGAAAGAACACATAGGTACCGAAAAGAACAAGTTGGGGAAAATTTGCGTCACATCCACGCAAAACGGCCATCGCTCAGCATAATGCTGCGACATAATATATTATTAGTCTATGCCCTATGCGAGACAGAGCCCCAGCGCTGATTTTCAGTGACAGCGTTGACGTGATGACGTCAACCGGTGCAGCATATAATGAGATATAAATAACAAAATAAAATACATTATGTAGTAAGTACCTACCTATCTATTATGCTTTAAATAATATCTCTCACTAATCACACCAGGTAAAATTACTATTGTGAATAACAGAGCCAAATCGGAGCCGTTCCATGCAGCGTACCCACTACTATTCAACTATATCTGCTGGTAAGTAACACTAGTAGGTAGCCGCAGTACCCAACCCCACCATACTTAAGGAAAAGTTTAAGTTCGTCTGATAATTCTGAGAGCTCACTCAAAAATAGTGTGATGAATAGGACACTACGTATCATGGGCATGGCATGTGCTATTGTTCTATTTGCAAACGGGGAATCCATCAAAAGTAATGTGATCAATCAATAATACTTATTAGTGGCTGCATGGTTTATCCATTCAGCCAAAGACGTTAAAAACGAGGTTAAAAAAAAAACATTGTCTTTAGAAATATTATCTAACCTAACCTTTAACAGGCTTTTTTAAATTTGTTTCTCCTCGTCAAACATAAAAAATAAATAACTAAACACTTACTTTCAATTTCAGCATAACTAGTAAGAAAGCAGGTATCTCGGTTTTTTACTTTTTTTCTGAACATTCTTTTCAGTCAAGATTCGCGCCAACTCGAACAATTCAAGGAATAAAAAAGCAACAACTCTTTCTTTTTTTTTTTTTTGCTTTTACAGACTTTGGTACAGGCAATACATATGTATTGCCTTGATTATCATAATCAGCAGATATTTAGTGTTGTGAAAACAATTCTGTCTTTAATAAGAAACAACTTTTTCTAAACACTAATACCTATTTATCTGCTGATTGCTGCACCCTAATTGCGTAACACACGATCAATTACAATCAGTTCCATTTTGACAGTTCAACAACATTCATTGCGTTTTATTTAAGTTGCCGGGCAGATTTTTTTTCGAACATGTGAAGCAGTGGATTAGCAATATCCTTCAAAATGATTCAGATTGTGATTGCTCATGTGTTAAGGTGTGTCGAAACAAGAGCGCGGCAGCAACAGGCGGCGTAGGCAGTACACATTTCTGCCGCGCTCTAGTTAGGACTAAACCGACGAATGTTCACCCGTCATCAATCAGCCTAGCCTTTAATACTTCAGCGAAAATACGTCCAGATACAATTAGTGACGAATTTTTGAAAATTCCTTAAAATGTTTGTGCGCGGCAGGTAGACAGAAGCGTTCGCGCACGATTGTCACTCAATGTTTGGTAACACCTTTACTCAATTAGGGTGCTAGTTGTCATAAAAAAAAACAACTTTTGGCAGTTTCCTCAGTCCTTCACGTAATGAGGCCACGTGTGACCCTAAGATAGTGATGTTACCCTCTTTACTTTTGTGAAAAAGATTTCCTCAAACCATGCCCCTTTTAGGGAACTTCTTGTGAGTTAAGGACAAAATATTATTACAGTTACGCAAGTATAGTTTATTGCTTTATAAAGTTTTGATGTCAGTCTGCGTCATCCTTGTTCGTTTGCGTAATGTCCTTACCTCTGCTAAACTTTATGCTGTCATTTTATTTACTTCGACAACATTTTTTGGAGTTGTATTTTGTAAAGCTTCGTGCAGACCAGCGCGACGCGGCAGCGCGACGCGACACCGGTTATTGTTATACCGTCAAGTTTTCTTAGAAATTGTATTGTTCGTGTCGCGGCGCGGCGTCGCGTCGCGCTGGTCTGTACGAGCCTTTATTCTGCTCTAGATTCGGGTTTCTTTGGGCTAATTATCACGAGGGTCTAAATTAATATGCGTAAATATTGTACGTATATACAAGAGTTTATCATTATTTACTAATCATTTCATATCATTTATTTAGTGAGTTTACTAGAACTTTTAGGTCTGTCTAACCGTCAGAGTTTTAAAGCCGCCCATGGGCCTCTGACTTGGGAAGGCAAGTCAGAGGCCCATGGGTGGCTTGCCTTTTTTTTTTTTTTTTTGGATGGGAAATTATCAAATAACTTCTCCCGCTCTGGGTGGAGCGGGAGGGCGTGTCAGACTTTTACTGACTAAAACCCACCCGTGTTCCTTCCGTTGCCTGTGTGCCGAGGTCGCGATATCCCTTTCAGACAAACCCGCAACCCCGGTCAGTTGGTGCTGACATCTCTTTGAGGCGCGCGTGGAACACAACGCGCCGTCGACCTGGGCCTGGTCCCTATCGGACGGCGAGCTACCCATTGCTCACCGTCCGCAAGCCCGCGCCTACGGTGGCCGGAAGTCGGCTCGCAACTCCCGACGCCCGGGGCGTCTCCTGCGGCGACTAGGGGCGCGAGGGGGCGCATTTTGCCTCTCCCTCACGCGCTCCGCCTCCTCCTTCGCGAGCATTACTGCTTCGCAGAAGGAGGTGACGGCCTCCCATGCACTCTCGCTCCGGACCATGGCCTGAACCAGGGCCGGACGCGAGAGATTGCCGCCGCCGATCGCCTCCGTGAGGACACGGCGGTGCTCCGCCCAAGCTGGGCAGACCTCCACCGTATGCTCCACCGTGTCCTCCGGGCGATCCACACAGTGGTGACACCCGGGCGTTTCCTCCCGCTTTATCCTGAACAGGAACCTCCCGAAACAACCATGTCCGGTGAGGACCTGTGTCAGGCGGAAGGTGAGGACGCCGTGGCGCCTCTCTAGCCACTCCTCAAAGAGGGGACTTATCGCCACAATTGTGGCGTGCCCAATGGGTGGCTTGCCTGAAGACATAATAAGCATTAAGTCCGCCTTTGTACTTTTTTGAGTGTGAAAAGTTTTAATAAATAAATAATAATATAGCGCTGCGAACAATACAGTGAAGCATGCCAAAACTACACCTAAGCTCTGTGCATACACGCTCTCATTTACAACCATCTACAATGAAACTACACCTGCCTAAGTGCAGACATGTCTACAAAACCGGCCTCACGTCACTGTTGACAGCGCTGTCTTAGTTTTTTGTCTTGGTCTGAGGGTCTGACTGAGGAACACACAACAATTATTTCCTAATTGTAATATAGCCATTATGTTATCTAGCTGCACCCCGCGGTTTCACCCGCATAAGTCTCGATCTCGTGGGAATATCGGGATAAAAATATGTCTTAATCTAGGTCATGGTCTACTTATGTGCCAAATTTCATCCAAATCTGTTGAGCCGTTCTAGCGTGATCGCGTAACATAGAAACAAAAAAAAATCACTTTCGCATTTATAATATCAGTTTTACTGGTGTTATGTTTATGACACACTAGATAAGATAATTGGCGTTCTGTACTCTCCTCCGGATAAATAAGGAAAGAATTATCACTGAATGCTGCATTTCCTGTCATCTTTCTTTAGTGATAACTACAGGTAATTACAATAAGATAATCACTTCCTCATGGAAGACCTTGACCTTTAATTTTAGTTCATCAAAATAAACGTTTATTTTAAGTTACTTCTCGAATGCATTGGAATGTTGTGTATTCAATTGAAATGCAAATTATACAGAAATCTGGTCAATTTTATAATAACTATGTACATTCGTATACCTAAAAAACTTTTTACAAAAAAAAAACCGACTTCAAAACAAAGAAAAACTACAAAGTGAAAAATAACTTAATTTCGGAAGTCGGTCTTTGATGTTATTATTTTTCACTTTTTAGTTATTAATAGTTTTTTATTTAAATATTAACGTTTTTTTTTTTTAGATCTTAAACCTAATTATTTATTTATAGTACCAAATAAGACAAAAAAACATACTTAAAACAAAATTAACCATCCTTTTTAGTTGTAGCACAGCTACCCCACACAAATTCGAATACCACTACCTGCTGTAAATAACAGTGACAGGAACTTATCATATCCTCCACATACTAAGTGGGAAAAAATACGTATTATTGAAGGTAACTCAAAAACTATCCAAGCAAAGTTAATCAAGTTTATACGGGACCACCTCGAGAGCATTTCCATATTCATATCTTTATTTGCATTCCATAATGTAAGTATACAGGTGTTATAATGGCTTAGAGCTAAGGTACAATTACGAACCCTGTAGGGCACAGCAAAAAGTATTAAATAATAAAAAATAATAAAAAAAAACAAATAACATTAAAATTAAAAAAAAACATTAAGTAACAATCAATAAGTAAAAATATATTCTTACATTATTTGAGATCAGATATAGGTGTAAGTCCTCCTTTCAAACCAAAAAAGAATTTTCAAAATCGGTCCACAATTGACGGAGAAATCTGTGGAAATACATTAAAAAAAACACATACATACGCTACGAACATAGTATCCTCCTTGTCGGATAAAAAATATTTTCATGAATTCAAATTCAAATATTCCAAAAAGACAGTTGAATGTAACACAAAATTAGGACTAAATTTATCAAATAATTAAAAGTTTGTCTTCGTCAATTTGTACGATTGAACGATCTTTACGTGAAGCTATTTATAAATATTCATTGAAATACTTTATGGTTTGACAATTATTAAATGAAGGTTTTAGGTATTCAGCATTCAAATATTTCATTGTAGAATAAATTAAATCCTTCGTATCGCCAATTGTTGTACTGGTGTATTTTTTTCTACAAAACAAAAAAGAAAAAAGAAAGGAAGAAAAATTGTTTATTCTGCACAAACTAAACGCACATAACAAAAAAAAATACATACAAATTAGCTAAAAGCCTCGTATCCAATATTCAAAACTTATAAAAGTTTGACAAATTTTGTCAATTGCTTGATGTCCAGTAGTGCTATTCTAAACTCAAACTCAAACTCAAATCATTTATTTCAATTAAACCATTACAGGCACTTTTGAATTGTCAAGGAATCGGTCAGTCAAAAATATGAAGCTAGTAGCCCATTCCAAAGCGTAGTAGGTACCTATGGAGAAGAACGGGCAAGAAACTCCACGGACACTCTTTTAAATAAAATAAATTGTTACAAAGTATTGGTTACATCATTCATGTTGAAATTATACATGTGAGAACAATGTAGAAAGACGTGCACGTTAGAAGCGTCCGTAATACAAAGATAAAAACAAAGAACAATTAAAAAATTAAAAATCAGCCATGGCCGCCAAGAGTTGACCAGTCCCAACTGACGGCGCCCGTTCACGAACATGACGTATGGATCAGCACCATTCAGCTCAACCATTTTGAAGGGAGCTAAATGATCCAACACACGCGCCACCATCAGCGAAACATTTGAGTGAGCATGACATACTCACAGCCGCCAGGGCACATTCAAGTCAATAAAAAAAAAGTATTACCCGGTAAATGGTAGCTCTCTAGTACATAGTACTCACACCTGTGCTCTGGAATTATATAATACAAAGGAGATTGACTTATACAATGCAAAGATGGTCTTAAAATCTTCAGCAGCTCCAACAGTATTTTCAGATGTCAATCAATTAGTTGTGGTTGTGGAGCAGGACCAGCATTCTGTAACCATCTCACCGTGAAAACTTAGGTGAAGTGAGCGTGGAGTGAGCTGTCATTCCACCTAATGCTAGAGATTGACACTATTGACAGCTCACTTCACCTAAGTCTTCACGGTGAGTTTTTTGTTTACAGAATACGTCGGCTGACATCAAGCAATAGACAAAATTTGTCAAACTTTAGTAACTAGGGCCAGAGGCCAAAGACAACTTACAATAATTGCGTTTATTGCGTTGCGACACTAGCAAATGAAAATAAACAATCAAAACTTATTGGTGTTCTAATGTTCTTACATCGGCTAAACAAGGTGCTTCGTTATTATAACCATTCGGTGTTCTACTATTCCTAGCTCTAGCTATACTTTTTTGACCACTTTACTCTTTAAAAGTTCCCGTTCGCCTTAAAAACTAAAGTACCAAGTAATAAACAACTAAATTTAGCGAAATTTTGACAAAAATCTATGTATAGCTTGTCCATTCTGAAATGCCGCGCCACAATACTGCATTAGCCATAGAAATCCGCATTACCATGTACTATCGGAGAACTTCATATCTAAGCAGTTTAAAAATAAAATCCCGTGAACACGATGACCATATCTGTTACCGCTCCGGTTCTATAGCCGCCAAGCGCTGCAAGCAGAAATAGTCCTTACGGTGTATAGATATGAAGTTCTTCGATGGTACGTAAATGCGGTTGTAGGGCGCGTCATTTCAGAGTGGACAAGCTTTACCTACTCCTTTAGAAAACGCAAGCCACACCTGTACTTTTTTAAATACAGAAAAAAACATTAGGTCACGTTACGAATACAAAACAAGTTTTCAAAAAAAAAAACATACTTATTTATACAAAAATTACATACTTAATGATACGCGTAAAAAATTTGCATTACCGGCCTGTCGAAATTCTCTAGGAAAACTTTATAATAATGTATTTAGCACCATTATTTAACTGGTGTGGCTACTATCACTGTTACGACGTAATCCTAAAACTTGTTTGCAATAAGCATAATTATGCAGTGTATTGCATTGTTCGTGTGATTACTTAGGTAGGTATACCAAGTAAAGAGTGTCTCAATACGAACTTAAATTTAAAAAACTTAAAAATATATATTATTTAAATGTTTTAATTACATATTTTATCTATTCTCATATCGTAATATTCGAATTATAAACTTCAAAACTAGTTTAAGTATATTGACATACCTACTTTATAAACACAATACCGAAATTTAAAAATAGAATCTATTATAACACTTTTTCTCTAACAAAATAATGCTATAAAACAAAAAAATTTCTATTACGATACAGGACAAATCCAAGGAGTTAATATCACCAAGAAGTTTCTATCAACTTTTGTAATGGAACGTTAGCGGGGGACAGCAGCACCGCTCTAGCGCATGCGCGGTGATGTGCTGGGTGCAAGCGCCATTATGTTTTATTGTACTGAATTTCGTGGGATGTTTTTATTCTTGATCTTTAACTTTGATCTTTTATTTAGTAGGTTCAATCCCAATGTATGAGAGTAGATAAAGTAGTGTATGAAACTGCACATAACTAGGTATTAAAACATTCGTATTTTAATACCCCTCATTATGGAACAGTATCATACAACTACTATTTCTTAATAGGTACAGAGGTAGTAATGACATTCACACATGAGTCAAAATATCGGTTGAATGCCCAGCAACGGTGTGCATTTAACCGATATTATGTTAAAACATTTTTTTATCATTTTCAAAAAAGTACGGTCCGATTATCCCTCCTGTCGCCCCAAACTGTCACTTTTTGAGGATGTAACGGAAGTTCTTGAAAGGCATGTGGATTTTCATTACCTCAGATCCGAGAATTCTGCTTGTGAACGAAGCCGTTGAGGTGGAAATGAGCCTCGTCACAAAAGATGATTTTGTTTCCACAACAAAATCATCTTTTGTGACGAGGCTCATTTAACACAAAATAAAAAAGAAACAAGTCGAGGGAAAATATGCGTCACATCCACGCAAAACGGCCATCGCTCAGCATAATAATGCGACAACACATCATATCAACCTAATTTAAGTAAACTCACAATATGGCTATAGGGCAATATTATTCTTACTTCCGGCCTTTTAATTTATTAATATGTTTGTGTATGTATTCCATCCGGTAGACGTACCTACAGAAGAAGAAATTAATTCTTGATTAATATTCATTAGCTGTTATCGACGAACATTTTTGCGCCTTATAAGAAAAATCCTTCGCCTTGCAGAAAGACATTGACGGGCTGGTTTAATTTGTTTATTTCTTATAGTAATTAAAACGGTACAACACAAATTAACATTAATTAACATAGAAACATAAAAAATATTAATATCGTATTATTTTTTAATATAATTTAATTTAAACTACCATGGAACAGGGGACTCCCTAGCATACTTTCTCTCACAGAACACAAGACATATACGAATAATTTTACTTCATTCATCCACACATTCAGGGTTGGCAGTCAGTTATTAATTAAATAGCTTATGTCCACGGCTTCGCCCGCGTGGAGGTGGGAAATTATCCCATGGTAACGTACTACCGGGATAAGAAGTCCTAACCAAGGTCTACCCATGTGTCCGTTCACCCGCTTCAGCCTGAAAGCGTAACAAACAAACTCACTTTCGCTTTTTTTATTTTTATTTTGTCCAACTACCGGGCAAAAGTCTCCCCCATACTTTTCTAGTCTTCCTTATGTTGTGCCTTCTCCCGCTAATCGTTCAGGAACAAGTCCAAATCGGCACGCCAGCGCTTTTGGCCCCGGTGGCGACGCCCGTCATCAGGCACCCACTGTGTGATGATCCTGGCCCATAGGTTTTGATGCATCCGAGAGCTGTGACTCGCCCAGTCCCATTTCAGCCTTGTAGACTTATCGCCAACATCGGCGCTTATTTAATATTAGTTAGGATAATCTATAATATTAGTTAGGATAATCTATAATATTAGTTATGATAATTATGGAAATATAGATTAATATGGATTACTTTTTAGGGTTCCGTAGTAAACAAGGAACCCTTATAGTTTCGCCATGTCCGTCTGTCTGTCCGCGGCTTAGCTCAGAGTAGGTTAGTACTAGAAAGCTGTAATTTGGCATGAGTATACATACTAATCATGCCGACAAAGTGGTAAAATAAAATCAAGTAAAATATATTTTTTTAGGGTACATCCTCTACACGTAAAGTGGGAATGTTTGTATTTTTTCTCATGTTCCCCATGTTGTGGGGTATCGTTAGAAAGGTCGTTCAAAAATATTGTTAGTTTGTCTAAACCATTTTTGGATTCAGGGATCCGATTGCAAAAAATTAAGCTTTTAACTGAATTTTTTCGTTAGAGTCAAGTGTCCCCCCCCCCCCCCCTGCTAGCTAAATGGTTGGTTTTGGAAATCTGAAAAAATTCACGGTAGTAGTATATATAACGAAATTAAAAGGAAAACTATCAGAGCTAAGTAGGCTGTACAGGTTAACGAGTAATAATCAACCAACTTCAATTTGCAGTTTGAAAAACATGATTTCTCATACATTCCATATGGGAGAACATGTTTTTCAATTACAATGTTAAGTTTGTTCTTGGGATAAATTCATCCCAACTACGGAACCCTCCATTGTGCGTGGTCCGACACGCACTTGGCCGGTTTTTTTAATGAACTTCGATCGAAGAGTGCCCGTACCTGGGCCTGTTCAAAGATATTCTTATTGTACTAATTGAAAAAAAAAGCTTGTAATAACCCAATCATCAGTAACATTAACAATAGCCATCCAATATCTTAACCTAATCTTCCCAGTTACAATGTCGCAGATCAACTTAGGGGGTACTATGGCTAACTAAGCCAAGCATTCAAATACCAATTCTGACATTTAATTGTGAGCAACGTCGCAAATTGATGTCAAATATTTCGCTGTTTTGATTAATTTGGCAATATTACTGTATGGAAATATGAAATGTGGAATATAATTGTAGTGAACTAAAATATTGATTATGCAAGCAATAATTAATAACTATTACTACTATTATTATTTAAAGTATTCGGAAACTTTCCAAATGGCCTTTTTTACACCTAAAACGGTTACAACATTAAATTCAGTGTTATAATTGAAATTCATTGTTAATATTCTAAAGAGTCGTATTTTTCGTTACCTTTAAATATTTCCGAAAACAATTAAGTACGCAACAACACACGTATTACTAACACAAAAATTTGGTAAATACCTTAGCCTTTACTTAATCTCATTCTCAATCAAAAGAATTAAAAAAGGCGCCTTGTCCCCAATTATTGAATGCTACTTTTTGGCAGCGGAGTGCACAAGTGGCTCGCCTTTATCGAATGTTTTATAATCCCAGCGAAATATATGATTCGTTCCTTGACCGTCTTTAAACAGTACCTTGATGAATTAAATGCCTATAATATTGGTAAATTATCCCACAGTAGGAAGTTGTTGATTACATGGTTATATGAAAATCATGTCAGAGATCCGCAGGTTTATAATAATAATAATAATAATAATCGTTTATTTCGAGCAACAAGACTCATAAGTGTTAGTAACAAAATTCTTACAACCTATGTTAGTAATTAATACACTTACAAAAAACAAAACTTACTTAATTTACTTAATTTAAGTATTTACCGCCCTCTGGGGCCCCGGGCACACGCACTTGTGCTTGAACCCAGTGTCCCAGTAGGGGGCTGTCCAGCTTGTGGCTTAGCACTTTCAGGATGGTGTTGGCGCTCCCACGCGTGCGGAACATCAGCGAAGCGATGCGGCGCCGCAGCACAGTGTGAAAGCCGTCTGTGTGCGCTTGCGCAAACATCGCAGACGCACTACAGTAGCGTGGGAGCCCCACCAGCACCCTGAACGCGTTATTATATTGTATTCGGAGAGCGTTGATGGCCCGCTGCGTGTAGTTGACCCACAGATTGCAGGTGTAGAGAGTTTGGCAGAATGCTTTAAACAGAGTGATCTTCACCTCTAGACTACACCTCGCAAATCTGCGTGCCAACATGTTACAGCGGACCGCCATCGCTCTCCTCTCTCTTTCTATGTCCCCATCGTCTTTTAAATCCTCGGTAACCACATGGCCGAGGTATTTAAACTCACTCACTTTTCGAAGAGCGACACCATTAAGCAGCACAGGTGCCACATCCCCGAGTTTACGACCCCTGGCTTGAAATACTAAGAGCTCGCTTTTCTGTACATTATAAAGGAGACCGTGTACCCTCGCATACTCCTCACATACGCCTATCAGCTTTCTGAGCGCGGCTATTGATGGGCTGAGCAACACCATATCATCTGCATAACTAATACTGTTAATACAGTGACCATCGATCGAGCACCCTACTCCAATGTCGCTCAGCTCACCAATCAGGCCGTTCACATACAAGTTGAAGAGTGAAGGAGATGTTAATCCCCCCTGTCTCACTCCGCACTCCAACCTGTACTCGTCAGAAAGTTCGCCGTGCCATTTGACCTGGTTAGTTTGGTGGTCATACCAATATTTAAAAATATTAATTATCTCACCCGGCACACCTGTATCCTTCAATTTACGCCAGAGAATATCATACCTAACCAGGTCAAATGCCCTGGAGAGATCAAGAAAGGCTGCATACACAGGCGTGCTCCTATCTGTGTAATACCTGACAGTCTGCTTGAGAGACATAACCGCACATTCTGTCGACAGTCCTGGTCTAAAACCGAACTGTGCATCGTTTAAATTTAGGTGTTCTTTAAGCTGTCTCTCAAGCAGGCTATCAAGCACCTTAGATGTGGTTGTAGCTAATGATATCGGGCGGTAGTTGCACTTGTCGGAATTATCTCCAGTCTTGTTTTTAATTATAGGCACTACCACCGTCTTCATCATTTCATTTGGCAGATAGGAACTGCCAACAACCAACCAACTGCAACTGCCAACTGCTTTTATGAACTGTGTGGATTCAAAACCTTGGCTATACTAATGAGTCATCTTTAGTGTCAAAACACAAAATCAACATTTTTTTATTTCACATAAACCTACATGGCCACTTATGAAACGTTAGAAGCTAGGTGCACGGTTCCAATTGGTCGTTTGCTATGGAGAAGAGCCGGCAAGAAACTCTACGAACATTCCACGCTAAGGTAGATAGGTAGAAAAGGCCTAAGGCAGTCCGTCTTTGTACAGTTATTTTATACTGCTGCATTAATAAATATTCATAAATAAATAAACATTGGATTTACACTATGTGCAAAACGCTTTTCTGCATTCAGAGTAAAGCTTCGTGCAGACTAGCGCGACGTGAAAGCGCGACGTGACAGCGGTTACTGTTATACCGTGAACTTTTCTTAGAAATTGTATTGTTCGAGTCGCGTCGTGCCGTCACGTCGCGCTGGTCTGCACGAGCCTTTATGCACATTGATAACTGCCTCTTATTGCATGAAAAACTTCAAAGTAACTTAAGCATTTTATAGGAGTCAAGACAGGTGGGTACCGGCGACCGACAACGTCACCGTCTATGAACATCTGCAATACCAGTGGCAATGCAGGTGCGTCATCATCCCAGAGACAAAACAGATATGACTCGTGTAACTGTAAGCACACCGGCACCTGTACTCTTCTAATCAGAACACAGCTCGCTGCTTGGCAGCAGACATACATGATATGTACCTACATTCCTTTCACACTTATTTACCTCGCGACGCCACTCTAGTAGAACAATTTAAAATTCAAAATTCAAAATATTTTATTTCTCATAAACCTACAAGGGCACTTATGAAACATCAGAAGGTAGGTGCACGGTTCTAATTGGTCGTATCCTATGGCAAGAAACTCCACGGTTACTCTTTTAAAAGTAAATGGTTTTTACAATGTTTTCAAATTACAGTGATAAAAGGTATGAGAGGACAGTGTACCTGTACTTGTAGTACCTGGTACTTCTTGATAGGCCTATCAAGAAGTACCAGGTACTTAGCAAAATACAAAATGGTCCACAGATCTACAGTAATGAAAGAATCTATCTATAAGATAAATAAAATAATATATTATATTTCTATGAAAACTTCATGGAAGTTGTTCTACCAGAATCGCATCGCACTGTCGCGTCGCAACTGTCTGCGGGAACATTAACACTAAACAAAAATCAAACTAACGCACAAAAGAATTACCAATTCCAAGTAAAATCTTACAATGTCAACACCACCTCTCAAACGTCAAAACAGCAACGTTCCAAGCAGTTCAAATAAAAACCTTTACGTAACTATGACTTAACTATGAGTTAACACCGAACACGTCGGTTATCTAAAAACCTTGACACCTGGTTGACCGGGTATGCCAGCCGCTAAACGAACGTTAAATTATTGAACAAACACACTTTCTTGCTTCAGATCATGTTTAATTTACTTTGTGAATAGATACAGGTTTTTGGCAGCGATAAAAATAGTGGATAATGCATGTTTAAATCCACGCAAGTATACGAAAAAGGTGTCGTAACAGAATTGCCTTTTCCACACAATCATGCCTGTTCTTCCCGAAGGGTAAGCAGAGGTGTGGGTTAGGAAAAGCTAACTTTCGCCAGTTATCTTTATATTGTTTCGTGTAAAAAACATTAACATTTTTAAATCCTAACTAATATTATAAATGCGAAAGTGAGTTTGTTTGTTTGTTACGCTTTCACGCTAAAACGGCTGAGCGGATTTGAATGAAATTAGGCACATGGGTAGATCATGACCTGGATTAGGACATAGGATACTTTTTATCCCGATAATACCACGGGATCGAGACACGCGGGTGAAACCGCGGGGCGCAGCTAATATTATTATAAAAACAAAAAACTTAAAGATATAAAAAGTAGTATTATTATTATTATATCAGACCATACTATCCTACAGCTGGGCAAAGGCCTTATTGGCTTTTACGTTTTATAGGTCCTATAAGTTATAATGTGTTTTGCACCGCACCAGTGATTATAACTTGATGTGGAGGTAAGATTTGGTCTTATTTAAAATACTGGCTGTGCCGCGCGGTTTCATCCACATAACTCTCGATTCCGTGGGAATATAGAAATACGAAAGAGAATATGTCGTAACCCAGGTCATCGTCTACCCATGTGCCAAATTTCATCCAAATCCGTTCTGCCGTTTTAGCGTGAAAGCATAACAAACAAACAAACTCACTTTCGCATTTATTATACCATTAGTTAGGATTTTAAACCAATATCCATGATTGATTTGACGGAAAATAGGTGCCAACGGCTTCACAGCTTATCAGGCGCCCACCCCCCCCATCCCCCAGAGAAAAATATCTTCCCCCTCCCTTGAGCGAAACCTAATCCGCGCCAGGTGTGAGGCGACATCCACTTGGTACAAATACAATGATGCAATTGTTTGTCGCAGTAGAGTAGCCAAATCCTGTGTTTAGCTAAATCCGTATTAAGCAAACCATAACATCCGTTGTTTAACTTGCTTCCTTTTCCATTAACGTCTTATCATATTCAGCCCACTGCTCAGACGCAGGCCTCAGCTCTCCGAGAAGGAGTGAGCTGTAAACTACCACGCGGGCCCAGTGCGGGTCGGTAGATGTCACATGTCTTCGGTTCTAAGACATGTCGGTTTCCACAAGATATGTTTTCTTCACCGTTTTGAGAATTATTACGCAGAGTGACTACTCTGGGCCACCCAGTACCAACTTAGGTGAAGTGAGCGTGAAGTGAGCTGTCAATAGTGTTAATCCCTAGCATCCTGCCGGTGGATTTGTGACAGTGACAGCTCACTTCACCTAAGTTTCACGTTGATATTTTTACAGAATCGACCGACTGTAGAGCTTGGACCTACTTATCACGACTGTTTCCATCAAAATCCTCTTAATGATAATATTAGCCCATTCTTTTCCCACTGCAGGGCATAAGGCTCTTCCTATACAGAGTAGGCCCGAGCGTTGATCATTTCCTCAAGATTTTTTTTAACCGACTTCATCTCTCAATTCAACTGTACAGTTTTTTTTTTGTTTTTGTTTTTTTTTTTGCGCGGTTACCCCGCCAATTATGAAATGATTTTGATGATTCTTTTTTGTTTGATAGGTCATACTTCAAAGGTGGCCCCGTATAAATTTTATTAACTTTGCATGGGTAGTTTTTGAGTTAGCTTCAATAATACGTATTTTTCCCACTTAGTCTATATGGATGATATGATAAGTTTCTGTTACTGTTATTTACATAGCAGTTAGTGGTATTCGAATTTGTGAGGGGTAGGTACCACAACTAACAGAATAAAAATAAAAACTTTTTACAAAAAAATACTTTTTAATAAAAAGTTTTTTCATTACTGTTATGAAACATTTCATAATCATCATCATTTCAGCCATTCTACCAGATTCTTTTTTTGTTTGTCAGTTGTTTTTTTTTATATCACCCACTGCTGGGGATATGAAACATTTTGAAAACAATAAAATATTAAATGCACATCAAACTTGTTGAGGTAAACCATACATTACTGACAGGACCAATAGATATCTTTGTTGAGCAAACTCCCATGAGGGGTCAGAAGGTGCGACTAGAAATTGATGTTCCTCCCTCGCTGCCTTCATGAAATTGTTATAGAACCTTCTAGAAACATTCGTTATACAATTCATTGCTTTTATAAATTCATGGATGAGATAGATAGGAAGAATATTGTAAGAAAAATGTCGGAAGGTGATTTTTTCCACAACGTGGAAGCTCTTTGCCTGCATCTCACCTGATGGTAAGTGATGATCAGGCCGAAGGTGCAAGCGAGCTTCACCCGGAATCCTCAAGCACAGAGAAACTGGCTATCTTACCTCTAACTGCCGAAGCTCAACAATGCTGTTAACATTGTTGTTATGGCGACAGACTTATTTAAGATGGTAGTAGCTAGCCAGGCGCACTTAGAACAATCACCAAACAAAACCAAGCAAAAAATTTTGGCCCCATTGGGATCGAATCCAGGGAATAGGGGAAAAGCTATAAAAATACTCAGACGTATATAAGACGATCAATTGATGATAATTAATTCATTGATGCTGAATCAGCAATGAGGAAGTCCGCAAGGAAGACAAGGTCCGATGACTTGGTGAAGGTGGCAGAAATCCGTTGGGTGCGATAAGCATAAGACTGGTACTCGTAGATGTGGCGATACTTGAGAGAGACCTATGTCCAACAGAAATGATGATGATGTGATGATAAACGTTCATGTGACGTCACTGCTTCAATCAATCTGCCTAGCCTTTTCCCAACTATGTACGGGTCGGCTTCCAGTCTAACCGGATGCAGCTGAATACTAGTATTTTACAAGGAGCGACTGCCTATCTGACCTCCACAACCCAGTAACTGAATAATAAGATACCCCTTGGTAATACTGGTTGTCAGACTGAGGCTTCTGACGACCCGTAACGACTGTCAAAGATCCACGAATGACAACCGGGACTAACAGCTTAACGTGCATTCTGAGAAGCACGGAGGAGTCTCGGTATGTAAACATGATCACCCATCCACGGACCAATCCCGGCAAGCGTAGCTTAACCTGATGGATCGAATCGTGCGGATGTTATTACTTAGCCACAAGCTCCTTAAGCTCGACGTCACTGCTTAAGCAATTAAATAAAAGCCGAAGAAGAATAATTAAACTTGGTAGTGGGACTTTTGACGGACATGAACCACTTAATATTACGTCAAAAGGTTGTATCAACAACGCATAATTTATTATTTTTCATACAATACGCTTATATAATTATGTAATTCTCAGGTTTGGGTCAGTATGTCGAATGGCTGACATTAGTTAGTGACAACGATAATAATATGTAAAGAGAACAGTATGCAGGCAAACAACAAACTTATCTTCAGTATGTCCACAAGTAAAAAAAAATATTAAGAGCTCCCGCAGACAGATTATTGTAAGTCGGCGAACTATAGTAACTTATAACTTAACTTAACTTATACGGATACAGATTTAGTTCGACAAGATGTACGGGCTAGCATATTATGTCACTATAGCATTTGGTACACTCTACGATTTAGTCAGCCAACTTATAGTAATTGTAAATCTACGGGGGCCCTAACAATATGTGTTGACTTTTGTATGTTTCCAAATTTTACAGTTGGAAAATGGACCGCCGACGATCCTCTTTTTTTTTTAAAAGGCCAAGCGTCCTAAGGCCCGTACAGAAACTCAATCAAAATTCAAGCATTACTTAAAACTCGTTTAAGGTTTTTTGATTGGTTGAAACCAGTTTTAAGTAACGTTTGAGTCTCTGTAATACGGGCCTAAGAGTGAGGGTCTGTAATACGGGCCTAAGAGACCGTATTTAACGGGCCTTAGGCACGGTCGTCAGTGTTGTATGGATCACTATCATATAGAAGCTTGTTGACGGCGCCATCGCCGTAGGCCCATCTACAAGGTCACACAATATACCGTAAGAGAACGTGCCGTGTACAACGGGCCTAAGGGAACTGCCGACGTGACCACCACACATAACAGCTCATCTCAGGTGTAGTGAGGAAAAAGAATGCATCTCCTCTCTCAAGGTTGAGAAACAGTAGAAACAGCCTCCTGAAAACTATTGCTAATGGGCCTGACGAAAGCCCCATAATAAGGCATCTTGTTGGTAGTAGAATTTAAGTACTAACATAGCAAATAAGTTAAATTATTTACTAACATCTAGAATTGTAAGTATTTTTTTGTAATTGGAACTCTGTAAAATTAATAAATTATATATTATTATAACATGTATTCACGTACCTTTTTCTTTTTTCATATATCGCCAGAATTATTGTACAATATATGACCGAATATGGCATTACAATTTAAAGTTCACCAAGCAGACGTGATAGGGCGACTTTGATAAGGTCACAGCATGTGAATTTTAAACGCTATACTTACATTTTAAAAGGTGGTTGTGGTTGCTGGTTGTAAACGATAAACCAGTTGAAACTTCATCCTCCAATATTATCCTATACTATAAAATGAGCAATATTTGTATATATACTTATTTATAATCACGTTCTCAAAAACGGCTCTAACAATTTCGATGAAAGTTGCAATTCATCGAAAGGGGTTAAAAAACGTAAACATCGGGAAGGGTTTACGGGGGCGAAAAATTGATCTAGCTAGGTCTCATTTCTGGGAAAATTAGTTTTCTCCGTATTTTCACCCGAGCAGAGCTCGGTCACCCAAACTTTAGAACAAGATAATGACATAGCAGCATGGAATTAATAAGTACCTACTATCATGGCAGCATACAATTAGTATGAACTATTCTATACTATTAAATGAGCATTCTCTATTTTCAAGAGGGCAGAGCTCGGTCGCCCAGGTACTTAAATTCTATAAGAAAACAAACAGACGATAGAAAACATGGATGTCTTTTCTATCGTCTGTTTGTTTACTTGAAACTAGATTCTGTTAATGATGAGATGGTAAGTAGGGAATCAAAAACGGAGATGATAGTGACTCGAGTTCAAGAGCAAGCTCTTCCCGCAACAAATAAATAAAAGACATGTGTGAAGAAAAAGAAGTGCTACGCCGACCCTACGATGGCAGTGACTGGACCCAGTGACTCTGACTTGGAACTCGGACCCTGTCAGTGGGATCATGTAGACGAGATCGGCAGTAAGTCAGGCGGGGGAAGCCACTGGGCCCGAAAATAGACGGGTATGTTAGTTAACTGGACTGACTTTAGGACGCGAACTCAGCACAGAACTGGGTTGAAACTAGTGTCTAAGCCCACTCGGCTCGTGTAGAGACTTGCAAGTCAGTGCTGGACTGGGTTGAAACTAGCTCGTGTAAACACTTGCAAGTCAGTGCTGGACTGGGTTGAAACTAGCTCGTGTAAACACTTGCAAGGCAGTGCTGGACTAGGTTGAAACTAGTGTCTAAGCCCACTCGGCTCGTGTAGAGACTTGCAAGTCAGTGCTGGACTGGGTTGAAACTAGCTCGTGTAAACACTTGCAAGGCAGTGCTGGACTAGGTTGAAACTAGTGTCTAAGCCCACTCGGCTCGTGTAGAGACTTGCAAGTCAGTGCTGGACTGGGTTGAAACTAGCTCGTGTAAACACTTGCAAGGCAGTGCTGGACTAGGTTGAAACTAGTGTCTAAGCCCACTCGGCTCGTGTAGAGACTTGCAAGTCAGTGCTGGACTGGGTTGAAACTAGCTCGTGTAAACACTTGCAAGGCAGTGCTGGACTAGGTTGAAACTAGTGTCTAAGCCCACTCGGCTCGTGTAGAGACTTGCAAGTCAGTGCTGGACTGGGTTGAAACTAGCTCGTGTAAACACTTGCAAGGCAGTGCTGGACTAGGTTGAAACTAGTGTCTAAGCCCACTCGGCTCGTGTAGAGACTTGCAAGTCAGTGCTGGACTGGGTTGAAACTAGCTCGTGTAAACACTTGCAAGGCAGTGCTGGACTAGGTTGAAACTAGTGTCTAAGCCCACTCGGCTCGTGTAGAGACTTGCAAGTCAGTGCTGGACTGGGTTGAAACTAGTGTCTAAGCCGACTCGGCTCGTGTAGACACTTGCAAGTCAGCGCTGGACTGACTTACTGTAGTGTCACATTACTGGGCTCGAATAAACCTACCTGTAGGTAAGTTTGGACCAGGGCAAGGGTTCAAATGCCAAGAAACTCGTGTGCCAGGTCAAGATTTTAATATGTTTATGGTGTTAAGCCATTAAGCTATAACACGCATTATCTCCAATACTTTAATAAACCTATAGGTGATTATAATTATTCTTGTATCTAGAGCTCATTAATTTTCATCGAACTATGTTATTAGAACGAAGCTGTTTGTCCAGTTTGCCGGCAAAATTAATATTTACATCAAATATTAAGTAGACGTTAGTTAATTAACTTTGTATAATATTGACATAATAATATTATTAGCCAAAAGAAATAAGCAATTGGGCTGAACGAAAAATGAGTAAAAGGTTCATTTGTCCTCTCTGAAACACGCTACCTAGAATAGCCTTAGCATTTTGTATCATTTAAGATCAAATTCCCATTCAAGAAATTTCTTCTGTATTGATAACTGACATAACTGTTACTATGACCTAAGATTCAAACCTGTAATCACTAAGTCTATAAAAGCCATACAGCCATACCTATATTAAAATCTATTTTTTCAAGCAATAGACAATATTTATCAAACTTTTATTGATTTTAAATATCGAATACGAGGCTTTTGGCTAATTTGTTACTGTGTATTTGATGTATTTTTTTTTTTTTGTAATTTGCGTTTAGTTTGTGCAGAATAAACTATTTTTCTTTCTTTCTTCTTTCTATTTGTAAAAAAAATATTCCGTGACCCGTAGCGCAGAAGCTAATCGTTCAGCCACTGTCCCTGGTCCCATACGTATGCTTGACGGTTATATTATAATGTTGACCAGTCCATCCGACGTAAAATTGTTTCCCACAAGTCAAATGGAACTTCTTTTCTGTCTTTTTTGGTGGTCGTAGACATAAATTGTATAAATATTGACATTGCCAGTTTTTGCACGGACTTAATAAAATTGAGACTACCAAATTCTCATTAAAACCATGTACAAAAACACTACAAGGTCATTTTACGGAAAATCTTGAAGAGAAAAGGAAACCACACCCACGACATGTAGACAACAATACAAATATTTAAAGCGGAATTTAAATTTAATAGAAACTAGAATAGAATTCACGAGCCAAGATAAAAAGGGTCAATGACAGCTCGGCCCGAGTCAACTCAACCCGAATAATAGATAGATATTTTACTCCCGAGTGGTAAAATTACTATAATGATAATAAAATAAAGTTTATTGTTAGGCTTCAAAGGCCCATAGCATGTTAGTATTACAAATTACTTGAAATCTATTTAAAACAATAATTAGGCATACACACAATCTAATTAGGGTCTAATTAAACATATTTCTTGCAAAATATCTGCTATTTTACATAGTGCACGCAAACTGTTCACCGACCTTTTAATATTTTTACAATTAAATGTTATTAAGTTCATTGTTTAAATACTATCCATTATTGTGTTAGCTAAGCAAAGACTTTCTGAAGGGTAATCCTGCAATATTTCGCTTGTTAATGTTGCGCTAGCAGAACATTTTAAATTATTAACTTTGTGTAGAATTTGGGTCTCCAAGATACAGGCTGTGCCCAGTTTGGTACCCGCTGAAATCTTCTGGTAGTTAGTATTTTATTTTGTTACTTGCATGGTTAAGAACTGTGTGTAAGTTAAATAAATCAATTTAAATTTAAAAGCAAATGCTTTTAAATTTAAATTGATTTGATGACCTATGGAGTATAAGTATATAGGGGAGATCCTACATACTTGTACTCCATAGGTTAAGGTAGTTAATTATAGGTAAACAAAAAAAACCACGTGACGAGACAGCTGTCAAGTAACCGACTAAACGTCATACCTGTCACTTCAGTTCTCATGCTATGTCACAATTGTACTCTTCAATTTAGCAATGTTATAATTCGTTGACATTTAGAGTTTGGGCTCTTTACAATAGACAGATTACAAAATATTATATTATTATTATAAATCTACCAAAAACATTGTGCTCAAGCAGTTACATCTACGAAGAGTAGTTTAAGAATAAATGATAAAGTTTAACAAACTTTAACATTTTTTTAAATAAAACAGGAAAGTATTTAAAAAATCTAAAATAAATTTAATTGGGTTTTATCGTATTTTTAAACAAGTGTCATCTATAAAATCCCTTTTTACGATTTGTCTACCTTTATTTAACTACCTAAGCCTATGAGTACCTTGGTACGTCCAACAACTCCGCTACCGTGCAAGAACGATGCGATTTAATCTCACTAGAAATTCAATCTCTAGCATTAACAGCTAAAAGGAAGAGAAATATCAAGCATTGTAAATCGCCGCCTCGAATATTTCCTTATTGAAGAAAACAGCTGATGCAGACTGGATCGAAATGCGGAAATAACACCGAGATATTACCGTCCATTGTACAGTTTAATATGTGTTACCTGCTAATATTTGGAAAGGACGTAGAAAAGGGTAGAAAATTACGAACATATTTTCAAAACATAGTGCAGAGAAGTTCATGCATCCGTTAAAAACACTATGACTTAAAAAAGCGTAAATGATAAAAACTGAATTTTAATCCCTACATAAGCAGACACTTTAGGCTTGTGCCTTTTTCCATGGGACAGCCATAGCACAGTAAAGTAAAGTAAACATTTATTTGCATAGATTGCAGGTACCTACAGTAAATAAGATGTGAAAGTTTGGTGGTTGATCCTTGTGCAATCTACCTTATACCTAATAGGCATGCAACATTATTATAAAATTAGTGAATTAATAATTGAATTGCAGTGTTACTGTTATGTTACTGTACTTAAGTTTTGAATAATTTAATTTGACACACCTAATTATGACATTGTTTCAATTTATTTAATTGTATGTCTTCTTCATTCTAGATTATATGTAGTTAAATTATTTTTGAGGTATGTACATTCATATAATAAAAAATATATTTAAATAATCTAGAATGAAGAAAACATACAATTAAATAAATTGAAACAATATCATAATTAGGTGTGTCAAATTAAATTATTCAGTACTTAAGTACAGTAATATACATTTATAATTACTTACTTATACTCTCAATTTAAAGAAGTTTGCTAATTTGGATTGGATTTGCTTTTGAATTTGTTTTAGTATATTCGTGTATTTATGTATATTTATTTGTACTTATATTTATATATAATCAGACATATATAATATGTTTATAGTTTGTAATAGGTATATGTGTATCTTTATATATTACTTTATTTTTTTTATTCCTCAATTTTTCGTAATTGCACCTACCACTGTTTGTCTCTCCATCACCCGAAGGTTGACTGGTAGAAAATGCCTATGGCATTAAGTCCGCTTCTGTACATTTCTGTGCTTGAAGTATTAAATAAATAAATAAATTTGGAAAGGACCTGGACCGAAA
The DNA here is from genome assembly GCA_914767755.1 of Agrochola circellaris. NCBI lineage: Eukaryota > Metazoa > Arthropoda > Insecta > Lepidoptera > Noctuidae > Agrochola > Agrochola circellaris. The sequence continues at coordinate 4,728,146 of OU611853.1, forward strand.
AGAAAGGCCCATATTACGTAGATCTACGTTAAACATATAAATTTGGCAATGCTGGTTTTAAAATCTAGAACTGTAATATTTGAGGCAGTTCAGAAACTATTTCGATTCAACTCAATATTTGAGCCATTTGAAAACTAAATTGATTCTTTATTCATCTCTATAGGACGAGCTTAAATATTTTCTTTTGTTTTTTTTATTCCTCAATTTTTCGTAATTGCACCTACCACTGTTTGTCTCTCCATCACCCGAAGGTTGACTGGTAGAAAATGCCTATGGCATTAAGTCCGCTTCTGTACATTTCTGTGCTTGAAGTATTAAATAAATAAATAAATTTGGAAAGGACCTGGACCGAAAAGAAAGGCCCATATTACGTAGATCTACGTTAAACATATAAATTTGGCAATGCTGGTTTTAAAATCTAGAACTGTAATATTTGAGGCAGTTCAGAAACTATTTCGATTCAACTCAATATTTGAGCCATTTGAAAACTAAATTGATTCTTTATTCATCTCTATAGGACGAGCTTAAATATTTTCTTTTGTTTTTGTTTTCTATGAGATTGAATCGAAATTTTCAAACTAAAATATGTTATTCTTTTATTAAAAAGTCTGATTTGAGAATTTGCCTTTATATTCAAGATTGGGAATGGCCCTTTTTCGTCCAGGGTCAGCTAAACGTTATTAAACTTTAGCTATAAGAAATTTATTTCTCACCGCCTCTATGATGCATAGAATTAACAAAACACACGAAGACAATAAGCAACACAATTCCTTTGGCTATACTTCGGTTTTTCTTGTGTCTATGGCTTCATTGTCATAACTAGGTACAAGGTCAGAGGCTCATCATTAAAAACTAAGGTTAACTAACATTTGTTTGAAAAATATCACTTGAATTATGAGCAGTGCATATTTTGTAATAATACGAACGGTTTTCAGAAAATGTATCTTACTCTGTTACCTATAGCTTATTTATTTCCGTAAGCTTTGTTAGTTAATTGAACTCTGTTGATCTGGCTAGCCTTTTCCCAACTATAATGGGGTCGGCATCCAGTCTAACCGGATGCAGCTAAATACCAGTATTTTATTAAACTCTGTTGTCTGTCTCATATTCATTATCAACCTTATCAGCTCGATCTAAACGTGGTCCAACCAAAGGGCACAGAACAGCTGGTTTCACCACTTTCAAATCATAGTTTTTGATAACACTCTGGCACAAAGCAATCTGGCTGCTGATTGACAAAATGTTATCTTAATACAGGATATTATTACCTCTCTGTCTGATAAGCTTTGATTAAGTAACCGGAACCTTATCACTGAGTGGGGAAACGGGTTGTAAGAAGACAATCGTAGTGAAGTCGGGGTACTGTCTCAATAACATTACTAATCTTATTAGTACTGTTGAGATTATAGTGGCAACAGTCCATAGATGTCTTCTACTTATAACATAGGCCTTCTACTGAATAGTTTTAAGGAATCAATGCCATAATAATTTCGATGATAGATTTGCTTTGATGTCATAGATTAAAGTAGGTGCTAATACAGGTTACTAGCATTAATGGAGGCTCTAGAGTCTAGAGTGTAAAGCATAGAAGGATCCCCAGGAACGAAACAGGCTATATCTAGCTGAGTCAAATGAAATAGCATGTGAGTCAAATAATTTAAGAGCCTGTGTTCTTTGAAAATGTTAAAAATTACATCGTTTCTAATGGAACAGTGATCTCTAATGAAGTCGGTTAAAAATAAAAGAGAATCTGAAATTAATAAGAAGGACCAGAAAAATATATATCCCTAAGAAAAACCCGCAATAGAAATTGTCGAAGGCGACGCCAATAACAACAAACAACACTTATTAACGAGATCATTTTGACAATGAAAATTCTTAGAACCTTATTTTACAAAGTGCTTGTAACAAATAGTATAATGATTTACGATGACACCTCATCACGTTATAATCATACTTGACTGTTTCAAAGTCTTGGAAACCATAGCTTTAACTTTGAAGATTACCCATAAATTCTCATGAAGTTTTAGTACGACCGTTGTACTACTAAAATACGTCGTTATTTTGATATGCAGGCGGTTCCCAATGTCGTCGATATTGTTCGTAACTAATTTGGGTTTTGTGGCAATCCAAACCTTGGGACAGGTCATTAAACCTCCAACCTTGATGGTCACGCAAGTTTCTATGGAAAACAGAGACCGTAAGTCTCAAAAGCCGGTCTACGAACGTAAAATGCATAAGAGGAATGCCGTGCATCACGGAATAAGTTCAAGCCTCAACGAATGACGATACCCTGAGACAGTCAACGCAAACACCTTGATGACAAGCCAATATTTCTTTGGAATCTGATCCCAGTAAATCGAAGTAAATAAATCTCCGGATGAAGAGTGCGCTACGTGAGCTCGACAAATGGATGTGCGATTAACGCTTGTGCGACAAAACTGTACTGCGACTCACCATAGTTCGAATGCACGCTTGTGCGACACACTGAAGCTCGACATTACTCTAGTGCGACATGAAGAATTATCATTTTATCTCAGACATATATCGGACAGGTTTCGCCGACTTATTCCTCCGATTTCTTAGAGTTTCTGGAGAGTTTGTGTATCATTATTTTCTACGGGTCGTCCCCAAAAAACTTGTATTTAGCATAGCAGACATCGAAGTATCTCCAGTGTTAAAAGGCATGGGTAATTGTTGTAATAGTACAAGGACCAGAAAACGACTCGTAGGACAAAGGTTTAGAGACTTAGCAAGAAAAGAATAGATGAGGCATGAATGGTGAATACTAACGATTTTTGTTCGGCTTCTTCTTTTTTAAAGAAGTACATGTCACCTTGAAGAAAGGCTACAAACTTATGAATAGGTTTTTAGACGTGTCCTTTTTAATTTCATGTCAGTTTGGTTAATTAATCAATACCTAAATTCGTTTTGGTCAGCAGGACGATAGGGTTAACTGCTACTACCAAAATATACTTGGTATTCTTAGAGCTCAGCTTACTAATTAGGGGAAAATAGAATGAATTATAACAAGGTATATTCTGCCCCGCTAAGCCGAAAGGCGGTATCTCAATCGGAGTAAGTTTTGAGAAAATTTACTTTTTGTCAATTGTAATTTAAGGAAACATAAGGATATAAAGAACTTCTGAGTGGTTTTTTTAAATGTTTTTAGTTAGATAGCGGTATGTGGCTTATACCATTAGATGCGAAATTATGATAGCTATTGAATGGTATAAAAAAAAACTAAAAGGGCGTATCTCAGAGATACCGCTTTTCGGCTTAGCAGGGCAGAATATACATTGTTATAATTCATTCTATTTTCCCCTAATTAGTAAGCTGAGCTCTCAGAATACCAAGTTGATTCCGCTAATCTACTTTACATATATATCTGTTATTATATTTCATGTATAACATAAATTACTGCCATACGGTAGTGTTCGTATCAATCTGAATAGCTGTAATTCATCACTTTCTCTGCCTTGAATATCAAATGGAATCAAACTGAACTAAGTACTAATTGCATGGTTTCAATATTTTATTCATCGTGAATGAGCAAGTCTGATCAAAGAAATAAATATTTATAATTTTCATATGCTAGATAAAAACAAACTTAGTTTAGGTACTGTCGGTCGATTCTGTAAAAAGATCAACGTGAAACTTAGGTGAAGTGAGCGTGAAGTGAGCTGTCACTGTCACAAATGGACCGGCAGGATGCTAGGGATTAACACTATTGACAGCTCAGTTCACGCTCACTTCACCTAAGTTTCACGGTGATATTATTACAGAATCGATCGGCTGGTCTTAATCTCAGACCAAATAAAAAACTAAGACATAGCGCTGTCAACAGTGACGTAAGGCCGGTTTCGTAGACATATGTCCACTTAGTGAGGTGTAGTTTGATGGTAAATGTGTGCGTGTGAGCCTGTATGCACAGAGCGGAGGTCTAGTTTTTGCATGCTTCACTGTACCTATTATTCGCAGCAGTCTTGGTTTTTATTTGGTTCTGTATCACTCTTTAAGAGCAGTTAAGCGGATTAGGTTACTAAATATACGTCGTCTATTATATTTCGTAAGTATTATTTATTTTAAGTTGGTTGTCTATCTATAGATTCGGTGTCATTACTGGCTAGAGATATTTAAATATCACCTTATTTAGCTCTCCTAACCGGATCCGCACTTTCAAGTTTCAAGAACATGTACACAATTAAGTTATTTCTTATGTAATTTAAGCGGCATACATACTACCAGATCATTAACATATAATTACTAAATTCGCGTGTTACTTCAATTTAAGTAGCAATATATCACTGAATACAGATCTAAGTACGAACAAGTGTTATGATGTAACTACCAGATTCCGTAATGAAAATGTGTAAACAAATGTAGTAAGATTTGCTTAAGTTGTTACATTATGTTTTTACTGTTAGCGGTGATTGCCTAGTGGTGTGATCGTCGTCGGGCTGTCAAGTCCTCCACGCACCTCTCTGCCGGGGTCGCGGGAAAGTCCGAAAGGGATACCGTGGCCCCTGGCAATGTACAGGCAACTGCAGGAACACGGGTGGGTTTTAGTCAGTAAGAGTCTGACACGCCCTCCCGCTCCGCCCAGAGCGGGAGAAGCTATTTGATAATAGCCCAAGCTCAAAAAAAAAAAAAGGCCCGCGCCTCTAAATTTTCGGATTCATGTGGCTATTGTATAATTAATATCACTTGCTTCATAAACGGTGATCGAAAACATCATGAGGAAACATGGCCTGACAGATATTTCTCGACGCCATGTGAAGCCAAGTCAGAGGCAAATAAACTCCGACACCCAGGATAGTCACTAACCACACGAAAAAGAAATAAAATGGTTTAGGTAATGATAAAAGTCATTTATTCAAAATAGACAGAATCAGCACTTTTCGAACGTCAAAATGACACAAGACAGTCCCCCAAAAACGCCCACCCTTCAACAGTTCCTAGTGCTTTAGCTGGGAAGAAGAAGTGTCGAAACAAACTCCCCAGCAGCACAGTTGTTGAACTAGAAATTTAGTTAGTTGGGTTATGTTTTGGAAAGAAGTGCTTAGTTATCAGGAAAATGGTCAAAATGTATCGTGTCTTAAACATTTTTATTGAACCAATATTATAACAGGTTAACATAATTATTTTAACCACAGGCCTCCTCTCTGTGAGAGAGAGTGGGCCGAAATCCACCACGCGGGCCCAATGCGGGTGGATGTCACTTGTCTTTGAATTTTTGGTTCTAGGATATGCCGATTTCTTCACGATGTTTTCCTTCACCGTTTTAAGAGCAGTGGTGATGAAATTGAATACACAAAGTAATGTGCCAGCCTTGGTTCGAACTCACGACCTACAACTTGTAAGTCGGGGCTGATAACACTGGGCTATCACTGCTCCACTGCTGTTTTGTTGCTTATTGCCAAAGTAATTAAAAAACCTATACTACTGTTATTATTGATGCTAGTTGCATAATTTTTAGGAACTTCTTTTCCTAAAAAATATTTGTATGCCAGTCCATGGCGAGACATGTAGATCATAACCCTATTATTAAGACCATTATTGTACCATGTTTATTGCAAATAAATATATTCTATTCTATTCTATAAGTTCTGTAGTTTTGCGATTAAACATTCTAAACCTATCAATAGATGAACTGGGACCTCTCCCAGTTCATCTATTGATAGGGTTCTTCCTATTTCTTAATAGTTTAGTGTTTTACAACAATAAAACTTATTCACTAACTACCTAAGTTTTCTTTTTGATTTTTAGCTTCGGAGCCGGAAGGGAACCAAACGGAACCCTATTACTAAGCCTCCGCTGTCCGTCCGTCTGTCAGCGGGCTGTATCTCTTGAACCGTAATAGGTAGTCAGTTGAAATTTTCACAGATTGTGTATTTCTATTGCCGCTATATAATTAAAGGGACCTCCACATACAAGAAACGTGTCTTTTTCGTCTTTTTTTTGCTCGATCTTAATACGGTACTGAAACCTTCGTGTGGCGTCCGATTTGCACTTGGCCGGCTTTGTTCGCTTATGAAAACATAACTTAGAATTAAAACATAATAAATTAACTCGACTTAAGCAATAATTAATCTGACGAAAGATAGTAAGTAAGTCGGTAACATTCCAAATAATAATTTACCAAGAAATTTCCTAACCAAATCCAAGGTTAGCACTTAGATTTAAGTCTTAAGTCGTTACTTAAAAGTCTGAACTTTCGCTTTAGTTAGTTGTCAAAACGGACCAAATCAATTAGCAATTTTATTGCGACAACCTGAATACACTTGAACCGTATATCTTGAAAGTGACCTTGGATTTAATTTTAAAACTAAAAATAATATAGGTGGTGTAGGTATATTATAAATATAAGAAAATTTTAATGAGAAAACCTCATGCCAACATAAGAATAGATGATCACCCTGTTTTTAAATTTATGAATGAAAAAAAATCAAAAACGCACTAAATTATTTAAAAAAAAAAAACAATAAAAGCTTACCTTTAAAAAGAAGAGAAACAAAAATCCAAATTCCAAAAGCAAAAAGTTGCAACGTAAACAAAATCGTTCGAACTTCAAAAATAATCGATAACTATTCGATGCGCGTGCGTCGAACGCGCGTTACCACAACTAACAGTGCCCTACCACGACACTCGCGAAATACAGGGTTGCCCCTACTACGAGTACAACAATCGCTATGCCGTATACCTACACTGGAAAGCATAATATTCTGATGGAGTTATTACTGTGAAGACAGTACTAAGGTAGTACAATGGCCTGGTTTTCGCAACTCCACGTCCTACCTCGTATTTAGCGTAAGGGTGTCGAAAATCGATCATAGAATGATCGATTTCCATTGGTAAGACGTAGGTATTAGAGGATTTACAGTATCAAGTTTAGTACCTGTACCCTAATTACACGATCAATCAGAATCTGAATCGTTTTGCTAATCCATTGCTTCGTAAAATCTGCTCAACAACGTAAATAACACAATGAAAGTTGTTGACCTGTCAAATTGAAACAGATTAGTCGGAATTGTCAACGAAAATTTGTTGCGTAATTAAATAGATAGCTGGGCACCCAAGCTCTGATCGGGTGAAAATAGATAAAACAAATGTTCCCAGATATGAGACCGATCGATCCAATCTGCGTTCGCAATTTATTTGCCAAACATGTAAACAAACATGAGGTTGAGGGAAAACAACCGTAATGCCTACGCATAAGGTTCAGTTTGCGCTACAGCTTCATATTTTTTTCAACAGTACTAGTCAGTCTAAAATCAACTTTATTTACACTCGCATAAAGTGGATGTTTGTTTAAGTGGAAATAACATTAATCGGAAACAAGGTCCTAGATAGACCTTGGCTAAGATCGATCTTTCGCCCCCGTAAACCCCTCTATTGCAACTTTCATCTAAATCGTTAGAGCCGTTTTCGAGAACGTAATTTCAAATATACTAATATTGCTCATTTAATAGTATAGGATAGTCATCAAACAAAGCGTGAGACGATCATAGACCTTATACCTTAAGAAGGCATGAGGCCTGATGTAGGCGGAGAACCGGGAGTTATGATGCCACTTGGAAGAGACCTAAGTCCAGCAGTGGCCTGCGATAGGCTGATGATGAGGAGTCAGGATGCTGTACAAAGTGGTGAAGAAGCGTGTCGGAGGCATGTACCGAGCGGTCCACGCTACGGAAGACCGCATAACTTATGGAGAGGCGTCCTTTAATGGTCGCGATTCTCAGCAATGAGAGAATGATGAAAACGAAGAAAATCATACTAAATACAATACCTCTGGAGAAATTCTCGTATTTTTAAAAACTTTCGCATTCTAGTCAAAATAAACCAATTTTTCTACATTTTTGTATTTTTTTAAATTGATTGTCGCTGAGACGAGATTGCGGCTAGATTTTGAACATTTTTAAATATGGTAATTCGGTTTCAGATCAAAATTCAAAAGTCATTTATTCAAACTAGGCTGAGAATCAGTCCTTTTCGAACGACAAAATTACATAAGACAGTGCCCCAAAACGCCCACCCTACTCCACTTCCTAGTGCGTTAGCTGGGAAGAAGAAGTGGCGCAACAAACTCCCCAGCAGATCCTCCCTTACCTTTTATCATTTATACGTAACATTAAAATCTAGAACGCTTGTCAAGTGCATTTGGTTTACAACCATTTTAAGAGCAAAATAATTTAGGGCAGTGCACTTACAATACCTATACCATTAACGTAGCAATAATTAATCATGTCTTATGGCAAAACCTTTACAGCATCTGTTATTATTTCTTAATTTAAAGTTTCGAAACGAAAATCTGATTAAAGCATTGCCATTTATAAAATTAATTGTCTTTGGTCATCTACTCTGGACCACCGAAATATGAATAAATTAATAGTTTAAAAAACACTAAAAAACACGCTTTTACGTGCACCTATAGGTGCACATAATCAGCAACAGAGCAGCACCGGCTCCATCATCAGATCAGCTCGACAGTACCATGTTATTGTATTGTCATCAAAATCTCATACAACTGTCAATTTTCATAACGCTACGATCTTTAGAAGATGGTTAAATTAGTTTTCTTAGATTTGATTACATAGTTAGGTACATACATACAGGTCGACCTAATAAAAGCGTGTTAAAAAAATATCGATAGCCTAGTAGGACATAGAAAAACGTTTCGCTTGATAGCTCGTTTGCTTGAGTGATTGGCTTTCTGTTTGATATACCCCAAAAAAAGCTGAAATGTTTGCGCTCTACTTAGCTTTTTGCGTGTTTTTCTGAGTCTGGCTTTTTGAATATATGAGATTTCTATCTGCATACTAAATTCACCGACAACAGGTATTTAAAAAACATTATTTTGAAGGTGAAGTGGTCTCTCTATATTGAATTCAAATAAAATAACGAACGCTTGTCACGTGCGGTCCCTAACTGCGTTTACGCATTGATGATGTATTTAAAAATCGATGATGTCTTAAGTTTAGAATTTATTTTAAGTAACTATATTTTGATACACATAGGACTTTGATGGCCCCAGCACGCGTAGCATGACCTCCATAGAAACGGGTTTTGTCGACGGCAGAATAGACAAAATGACAGATTGTGATTGTTTATATGTCATTTTGTCTATTCTTCCGTCGACAAAACCCGTTTCTACAGTGGTCATGCTACGCGTGCAGGCCTGTAAAACAATCCATGGATCAAATCGTAGTGTTGTGAATAGGATGATATATGATGACTTAATTCTTTAGGGACATATCTTGAATAGTCATCTTCAAGATATGTCCTCTACCTCACAACAATGCCTGATCAAAACCTCATCCAGTCTTACCGAAAGCTAGACCATAGGCTATCTAACAAAGATAAGATTTAATTATTCTTATTAGATATGCTCAAACAGCTAACTCCAGTCGGATTGCCAGATTAGATAGCCAACCAAGAAGCAAGATTATGTAAATGCTTAGTGGATGTGTACAATAATATGGACATTGTTTGTTGCAGAGCTAAGCAAACATAAAACCTCATCCATAGACTGCATGTCCAATGCCAATATTAACCAATGAAATGAAATGAAATTATTTATTCTGTAAATAGGATATTGGAATTTTGGAATCACTTTTACACGTCATAGTAAAAAAAAAAAAAAATTGCTAGATGCTTTCGGCGTTTCCCATCTGACTACTCTGAGAAGAAAGGCCGAAACAAACTCAGAGGTCACAGTCTCTTTTAAAGTCAAGACATAATCTTGGTCAGGCAAAGAACCACACAGATTTGAGTGGACCTGTCCAGTCAGTGCAAGTATTTGTCAGTAATCGTGGAGCACAACTCAGAACATAAGGAGCTCAACTCGACGAACAATACCAAAGAAAGGACATTTGGGTAGGCCGCATAAACTACTCAAACTGCCAGACCATCACTAAAACTAACTGCGAATGAAAAAAAAAAGTAATGGAAAGAAAGAAAAATAAAAACCACATAGTCCTCACATTCACAATAATTAAAATAATATAATACTTTACAACACTACAATACCACAATATAATCTTAGCTCCGCTCCAGAGTTTAGATTCTATTGGCACAGCTCCGCTCCTCTCCTCTCGTCTCCACTCCAGTAGACACAGCCTTATTATAGCTAGTATAGTAGAGCTCATTGTGAACGAGCTCGTCCGGGAAAGTATAAACAGAAAAAAGTAATTTATTCAAACTAGGCTGAGAATCAGCACTTTTCGAACGTCAATTACATAAGACAGTCCCCCAAAACGCCCTTCACCACTTCCTAATAGTGCTATCCTCTTTCTAGCCGGAGAAGTTGCACAACAAAGTCCACAGGTGTTCTGTTCCGTTAGATAAACTTGATTCTATACAATAGTACGCAAAATAATTTACATTACTCAACACAAAAACATTAAATTAAATGATTTGTCATAATAATGACAGCTAGCACACACCAATATACCCACCAAAAATCTATATTAATAACCAAATGCAAAGAAAAATCTATTTATTTAATATTCCGTGCTCGGAGTAGAAATTACTAATAGGTAGGGATCTATTATGATAACGGAGACCTAATCAGTGGCAAAATATAGCTTATTTTGTATCTGACACTTTTGAGATTTTGTAATCAACCTTTAAAACGCTGTCTGCTAAAATCGTGCACAGCAAATAGAACCTAGAAAATTTATTACCCAAGAAAATGACATCTATTTCAGACTTCACTGTAATAAAATTCTGTTCGTCCAAACCAAACCTTAGTCTAATAAAAAACAGGATATTAAAACGAAACCATCTTTTGATTTCAAAGCATAAAATAATCCACGAGCAGTTTGGATCACGCAATATTACCTACCCATGGAGGATACCTAACTCATCTTGCGGCCATATCGAAATTATCAAGATCTATTGGCTAGGTTTTAGGAGAATTTCCCAGGGAAACCTCTAAACCCGCAATTTCTTTCAATTTGAATTGATATATCATACTGCAATGCAAAATATTTCAACGAGATAATTTCATAGTGAAATTGTAACAATTTAGCGTAGGTAGGTTACAAAGGAGAAAGCTCAAAAATATCCCACGTCTACCAGCAAAGAGAAGTATCTCAAAAAATCGCTATAAATTAGTTTAAAAAAATTACATTCTTCCGGTTTTAATCCTTACTGGCTAACATACGAAAAAATTGCTCTGATTATATATTAGTTCAGAGGTAGAAATATAAGTGGAGTTTCTTGCCCGTTCTTCTCCATAGGGACCTACTACGCTTTGGAATGGGCAACTAGCTTCATAAATTTGACTGACCGATTCCTTGTCAATTCAAAAGTGCCTGTAATGGTTTAATTGAAATAAATGCTTTGAGTTTGAGTTGAATTTAGTCACATCTGGAGATTTTAGTTCTAGAACGACTAGAAATGCCCTAAATCATTTCTGGTTTTAATCTTTACTGGATAACATGCGAATTTTTTATAATCTTATATTCTACTAAACGAAAAAAAAAAAAAAAAAACTTTTTATTGCATTTCTATTTGTTCTAACTAAAACGAAAAGCTGCAGACTTTACTAAATTATATACTACCCCTGAACGAATATTCAGAGCATTTTTTTCAGCAGCATTCTCGAAACCATACTATTATGAAACGGGAATTTTGTCGAAGTTATTTCACGCTCATTTCAATAACTTAACTTTACTCTAATTAGCAACTCAAATGATGAATCCTTATGCCCCTTTTATGCTCCTTAAATTGAAAGGGTCATGCCCATTTTACCTACATACCATTTGTGAACTTAAACCTAGAACTTCATAAACAAATCAACGACAAGCGACAACGACAAGCGACAACGACTTCCTTGGTCACACGACAGACATAAATAAAGATAGTATCCACACTTGCATCTTTACATCGTATATCTATCAACCTTAAGATCACGTATACACTACACTCGTATTTTACTAAGCCTTCGAGTGCCATCCTATAGATTTATTTAGAACTCTAGTAAATTATAGAAGTTTTCCTTGTAATAATAATAATTACGTGCCAATTTTCTTGATGTTGATTGAAGTACCTATTTATGTATTAACAAAGATAAAGATATTTTATTTTGCGAATATGGGTACAATACGCGGTGATATAGGGAATTGGTTCAGCCATATTTTACCCATAGGCATGCAAGTTACAAAAATTATAAAATAAATCCACTAAACTAATGTACTAAATTTTAACAAACAGAGCAAAAATCAAACATACTTCATATTTTTTACCCGACTACGGGGAAGCAAACAGGGGGTTATGATTTTGACATGACTGTGTATGTATGTATGTATGTTCATCTGTTACCTCATAACTTCTAAACTACAGATCTTAATTTGAAAAATGAAGTATTGTTGGAAGTGTCTTGATCGCCCGCTAGTTATAGGCTATGTGACGTCACATTAATTTCAATATCCTTTATAGGACATAAAGTCATGAACTAAAAATATAAAGTATATAAAATTTTGTCATGTTGGGTATCAAATGAAAGGCCTTGACGAGCACATTACAAATATGTATATATATCATATTGTCTAAATAAATATGTTTAAATTGTTAAAAACAAGCAAAAGTGGGACTGTGCTACGTACGGCGCGGCTGTAAAATTAATACCGGCATGCGACGACGACTTTATCTTGACCATTTTTGTATCTAATCCGTGTTCACAATTTATTTGCCAAAAATGTAAACAAACGCGAGTTTTAGGAAAAACAACTATACCTAATGCCTACACATTAGGTTCAGTTTACGCTACAACTTCATATTTTTTATGACCTTTTCCACAGTAATAGTCAGTCTAAAATCAACTTTATTTACACTGATATTTGTCCCCCTGTCGCTCACCCATAGCTGCCAACGACGTGTCGGAAGGTATTTCATAGAAATTCATAGAAACCAGTCGTGTCGCGGCAACACGTCGCCTGCAGTTGCCTTGGTACGAAATGGTACCTTAGCTCGCCGTCCGATAAGGACCTGCAGTGCTATTCTGTAACCATCTCACCGTGAAAACTTACGTGAAGTGAGCGTGGAGTGAGCTGTCATTCCGCAGGGATTGACACTATTGATAGCTCACTTCACCCAAGTTTTCACGGTGAGATGTTATACAGAATAGCATGGCAGGCCCGGGTCGACCCCCGTGTCGGCGGCCCAAAAAATTGCCGGGGAGGGCAAAAGACTTCGGGTGGGCTGGGTATCCGCGCAGGTGAAGCTGCTGGAACCCAGGCCTCTGAGGTGCTTCCGCTGCCGGGTGGGGCACCACGTGGGAGCTCAGTGCACCTCTGAGGTTGACCGCAGCGATGAATGCTTCCGCTGTGGTCGGCCCGGTCACAAGGCCGGCTCGTGCAACGCCACGCCGCACTGCTATGCATGTGCGGCGGCTGGCAAGCCGTCCGAACACCGGGCTGGGAGCAAGGCCTGTGCTCCACCCGCCAAACCCAGGGGCAGGGGCAAACCCTCCGCCACCGCCGTCACCGCCGCAGCCGCCACCATTGCCGCCGCCGTTGCCGCCTCTACCGTCGTCGCCGCCAACAATACCGCGGCAGGGCCATCACAGGGGGCCCGGGGGGAGGCTATAATGGATTGCCAATAAATGGCCCCATTACGCCTCCTCCAGGCGAACATCAACCACTGCGCCGCCGCTCAGGATCTGTTGCTCCAGAGCATGGCGCAGTGGTCGATTAACATCGCCGTGGTCGCTGAGCCGTACTTTGTCCCGCCCAGGGATGACTGGGTGGAGGACCTGAGCGGCTCAGTGACCATTATTTCGTCGGCCGCCGCCGGTACCCCGTCCCTCGAGGCCGTCAAGAGGGGACGGGGTTGCGTAGCAGCACGGTTCGGGGAGATTGTCGTGGTTGGAGCGTACTTCTCCCCGAACCGAACTCTCGCCGAGTTCCACAACTCCCTTGGGGAGTTGAGAGTCGTCGTCGTCGGGTACCATCCCCTCCCCGTGGTCGTCCTCGGGGACTTCAATGCCAAGAACGTGGCTTGGGGTTCCCGGTGTACGGACACACGGGGCAGGATGGTGGAGGACTGGGCCCTGGAGACAGGCCTGGTCGTCCTAAACCGGGGTTCTGTCCCCACGTGTGTGCGGATGCGGGGTGAATCAGTGGTGGACATCTCGTTCGCCAGCCCCGCTCTGTCGCCACGTGTCATTGACTGGCGCGTCATGGAGGGGGTGGAGACCTATTCCGATCATCGGTATATCCGGTTTGACGTCTCCGCCCAGACCTCGGGCGCGCCGGTCCGACAGACCCCGAGTGGTCCGCGGTGGGCGCTGAAGCAGCTGGACCGGGAGCTCCTCCTGGAAGCCTCGATCGTGCAGGCCTGGGTGTCATCACCGGACAGGCCTGCCGACATCAATGGCGAGGCGGAGTGGTTCCGGGAGGCCATGTCCGAGATATGTGACGTGGCAATGCCCCGGGTCCAGCCCGGACGTGCTCGGCGCCAGGTGTGCTGGTGGTCGCGTGAGCTGACCGCTTTACGCGCGGCATGCGTTGCTGCGCGCCACCGGTACTCCAGGCACCGCAGGCTCCGTATCCGCCCTCCGGATACGGAAGCCATTGAGGCGGAGCTGTACGACGGGTACAGAGCGGCGAAGACCGCCCTCCGAGCGGAGATCGAGCGGGCCAGAGGACTGGCCCGCGAGGAGTCGCTGGAGACTCTGAACAGAGATCCGTGGGGACGCCCATACAAATGGGCGAGAGACAAACTCCGCCCATGGGCTCCCCCGCTGACGCAGAGTCTCCGGCCCCAGCTCGTGGAGGACGTGGTGAGCGCTCTGTTCCCTTCGCGGGGGGAATATACTCCCCCGCCCATGGCTCCGCCTTCTGCGGTGCCCAATGCGGACCACTATAGTGACGACGACGACGATACTCCGGAGGTGACCGAGGTAGATTTGAGAGTGGCGGTACGTAGGCTGAATGCCAAGAATACCGCCCCAGGACCCGACGGCTTACCTGGAAAAGCCTGGGTTCTGGCCTTGGAGGCTCTCGGGCCTCGACTAAGGGGGCTCCTAAGCGCATGCTTGGAAAGGGGCCAGTTCCCGCTTCGTTGGAAGACGGGGAAACTGGTCCTCATCAAAAAGCCGGGGCGCCCGGCGGACTCTCCGTCCGCTTACCGGCCCATTGTGCTGCTCGACGAGGTGGGCAAGCTCTTTGAAAGAGTGATTGCAGACCGCCTTGTCGGGCGGCTGGTGCGAGTGGGACCGGACTTGGCGGAGAGCCAGTTTGGTTTCCGCAAGGGGCGCTCTACGGTGGATGCCATCATGCGCGTTCGAGCCCTCACGACGGGGGATGCTGTTGCCCGGGGTGGGGTCGTCTTGGCGGTGTCTCTAGACATCGCCAATGCCTTCAACACCCTGCCCTGGAGTTGCATTAGGGAGGCACTCCGGTATCACCGGATGCCGACCTACCTCTGTCGAGTGGTCGAGGCCTATTTGACGGACAGGGCCGTCATCTACCCCGGTCACCACGGAGAGTGGAACCGGCGAGAGATGTCGTGCGGTGTCCCACAGGGATCGGTCCTGGGGCCGCATCTGTGGGACATCGGCTACGACTGGGTGCTGCGCGCCGACCTCCCTAGCGGCGTCAGTGTAGTCTGCTACGCTGACGACACGCTGGTCCTGGCGCAGGGGAGGTCGCATGAGGCGGCGGCCGAACTGGCGACACGCGGGGTTGCGACAATCGTCGATAGGATCCGGCAATTGGGACTCGAGGTGGCCTTGCACAAGTCCGAGGCCATGTGTTTTTATGGTCCTCGGAACGCGCCACTATCGGGTTCCCGGATAACGGCAGGAGGGGTTCACATCGGTGTCGAGTCGACGATGAAGTACCTGGGACTCGTCCTCGACAGCCGGTGGAACTTCGTGGAGCACTTCCGACGTTTGGCTCCCAAACTGCAGAGGGCAGGGGCTGCTTTGAAGCGGCTCCTGCCCAATCTAGGGGGTCCAAACGCCTCCTGCCGGAGGCTCTACGCAGGGATCGTGCGGTCCATGGCCCTTTACGGGGCACCGATGTGGGCGCGTTCGTTGAGGCTGCGACCGGCCCAGCGGTTGAACGCGTCCCAAAGGGTCATGGCCATTAGGATGGTCCGAGGTTACCGCACGGTCTCCCGTGAGGCGGCGAGCCTCCTTGCCGGAATACCGCCATGGGATCTGGAGGCAAAAGTCCTCGCGCACATGTGCGTAACTCCGCTGCCGCGAGAAATCGCGGCACAGCGGACAGAGCTCCGGCGGGATCTCATGGCGGCATGGAGAGTGCGATTGTCGCAACCCAGCGCTGGGCACGCCACAATTGTGGCGATAAGTCCCCTCTTTGAGGAGTGGCTAG
Source organism: Agrochola circellaris (assembly GCA_914767755.1). NCBI lineage: Eukaryota > Metazoa > Arthropoda > Insecta > Lepidoptera > Noctuidae > Agrochola > Agrochola circellaris. Next base: position 4,744,492 of record OU611853.1, read on the forward strand.
AGAGGCGCCACGGCGTCCTCACCTTCCGCCTGACACAGGTCCTCACCGGACATGGTTGTTTCGGGAGGTTCCTGTTCAGGATAAAGCGGGAGGAAACGCCCGGGTGTCACCACTGTGTGGATCGCCCGGAGGACACGGTGGAGCATACGGTGGAGGTCTGCCCAGCTTGGGCGGAGCACCGCCGTGTCCTCACGGAGGCGATCGGCGGCGGCGATCTCTCGCGTCCGGCCCTGGTTCAGGCCATGGTCCGGAGCGAGAGTGCATGGGAGGCCGTCACCTCCTTCTGCGAAGCAGTAATGCTCGCGAAGGAGGAGGCGGAGCGCGCGAGGGAGAGGCAAAATGCGCCCCCTCGCGCCCCTAGTCGCCGCAGGAGACGCCCCGGGCGTCGGGAGTCGCGAGCCGACTTCCGGCCACCGTAGGCGCGGGCTTGCGGACGGTGAGCAATGGGTAGCTCGCCGTCCGATAGGGACCAGGCCCGGGTCGACGGCGCGTTGTGTTCCACGCGCGCCTCAAAGAGATGTCAGCACCAACTGACGGGGTCCGGAAGGGCCAATGCCTGCCGGGGTCGCGGGTTTGTCTGAAAGGGATATCGCGACCTCGGCACACAGGCAACGGAAGGAACACGGGTGGGTTTTAGTCAGTAAAAGTCTGACACGCCCTCCCGCTCCACCCAGAGCGGGAGAAGTTATTTGATAATTTCCCATCCTCAAAAAAAAAAAAAAAAAGGCCCGGGTCGACGGCGTGTTGTGTTCCACGCGCGCCTCAAAGAGATGTCAGCACCAACTGACGGGGTCCGTTAGGGCCAATGCCAGGGTTGCGAGTTTGTCCGAAAGGGATATCGTGGCCCTGGCACACAGGCAACGGAAGGAACACGGGTGGGTTTTAGTTAGTAAAAGTCTGACACGCCCGCCCGCTCCGCCCAGAGCGGGAGAAGTTATTTGATAATTTCCCACCCTCAAAAAAAAAGCCACATCCAAATGATTTACTAAAATCAACTATAAACACAACTCGTTTGATTCATTTCATAATTGATTACGCTGCAACCCTAACATAACTGGTCTGCCAATTACGCACTCTGCAGATGACGAAACCTTATGACCCTTACGTTTAAGTAAGATAACATCTAAGTAGTATGTACCTACTGGTAGGTCCATAAAAAGTATTTTTTTAGGATTCCGTACCTGAAGGGTGCGGCACGGAACCCCATTACTAAGCCACCGCTGTCCGTCTGTCAGCGAGCTGTATCTCATGAACCGTAATAGGTACACAGTTGAAATTTTCACAGATTGTGTATTTCTATTGCTTATATAACAACAGATATATAAATGAAATAAAGTTAATAATTAAAGGGGGCCATATAATAAAATTTTGATTTTGAAACAAAATAATGTTTACCCTGGCATGTCATTTTTTGAACTCGTCGAGTAGAGTACCTACAAGTATAATTTTTAATCATTTTTATGAAATAGGGGGGCGTAAAAGTTGTCAGTTTTAAATACAAGAAAAGTGTTTTTTTCCGGCGTTTTTTGCTTTAATACGATACCTACGAAACCCTTCATGTGCAAGTCGCACTTGGCCGGTTTTTATGCAATCCCAATGTTTTGTAAAAGGCATACAGCAGCAGCAGGTACCTAAGTACCTGCTATATTTATTACATAGCAAATTTACATAATATTAAGTGTGTATTTAATTGCGATATAAATATTTAAAGCTCTATTTAAATAGCTTGATTGCTATAACTCAAGTTTTATGCAGACCTACATGCAACATGACATTAATTTTCTAAGTGGTACCTAACTTTAATAGATACCACCATAGGAATATAAATAAAAGGAGAAGTGGCATGGGAGCGTGTCTGTGTCCGCGCGTCGTGACCACGATGCTCATGTCATAGGCAAAGGGCCGTCTCCGCTAACTAGTGCGCTTTCGACCGCCATCGTGACAACATTTATTCAACATTTGTTCAGTGGTTTCTTGTAAAAATCGAAGCCAAACGAGAAACTTTATAAATCATAGAACCACTTATCATATATCAGCACAAGTATTTACTATATTTGTGTTGAAAATCATGAAAAACAACAAATCGTAGAATATTTCTTGCCTTTACTACGTTATTTTTGTTTTCATTAATCACAGCGACTTTACTATTTTTGCAGTAAATACATTGCTTCTTAACCACTGCCGAAGTATGTCGCTAAGTGACTGGACAAGCAATGTAAAAATCACAAAACGATACTTTATTAAAGCGGTTGCATCGCATAGTATGGCCGCTGTATCTTGCAACGAGTTAATGATGTGCTTGTCGTGTCGTTGTCGATGAGTGTCGATTGTCGTATGAATATTTTATATTACTATTAAAGTTTATTCTTCAATTTGTCAACAGTTATAGCCTGGTTGAAAGACCAACGTGATTACGTGAAATCTTGTTGTATACTCATTTAGATTTTCACATAATGTTGTTTTTTTTTTTAGCATTTTTTTTTTTATTTACTTCATATTATATGTATATCGTTTTTTATTTATATTTTTTTCAGGAACTCCCAAATATTTGAATAAATGGAAGAATCGATAATTTTCCGATTTAGTCAACAAAAAAAAATTGCGTATGTATATGTATGTATATAAATATAAATGGCTTTTCACGGTACAACGATGGCTATGTTTTCGTGTGAATTGTACGGTGCATGGTAAATGCACGCTGTGTTTGATGGGATAAGGTTTATAATTGATTGTGTAGTACGTTCTGATTTATGAATTGCAAGAGTGAGCGCGACCTCCTATCTATTGGGTTTACTGATCTACATGTGTAGTTGTGGCGAGGTGGTGGGGACAGAGGGGACATTGGGTTTCGATACATTTCCAACTACCTGCCATGCTATTCTGTAAACATCTCACCGTGAAAACTTGGGTGAAGTGAGCTGTCAATAGTGTCAGTCCCTGTGGAATGACAGCTCACTCCACGCTCACTTCACCTAAGTTTTCACGGTTAGATGGTTACAGAATAGCACTGCAGGCATATCTCTTTCTTTCTTGTATCTATGGTTACCACTAACAACTGTAAATTACATAAGTAATTATTCGCTCTAGTACCTATATGTAGGCTAAGCTTAATCGTAGGCCTAGAAACATTAGACCTTGCCTATACGTCGAAATAATTATGTCTTCTACTTATTCTGTCATAGGTATAGAAGGGACTGCAACAGTTCTTTTAATATTAAAATAACTAGCTGCGCCCCGCGGTTTCACCCGCATAAGCCTCCATCCCGTGGGAATATCGGGATAAAAAGTATCCTAGGCATCCAATATGTAATCCAGATCATGGTCTGCCTATGTGCTAAATTACTTCCAAATTTGTTCAGCCGTTTTAGCGTGAAAGCGTAATAAACAAACTCACTTTCGCATTTATAATTGGAAAGAAAAGGGGATAACCACCGAGATTTTAATAGAGAAGTATGGAAGAAAAAGTAATATTGCGACGACCATTAATTCGGATAAGGGCAGGAGAATGTATCTAAGTAGGTACGTATTCAAATTGTGTTCATCTCTTAAACATTCCATTAGCTTATAAAGCCTCGTGCATACCGGCGCCACGGCGCAACGTGACAGCGCGACGCGACTCTAACAAAACATTTTCTAAGAAAACTTCACGGTATAACAATAGGGATGCTGACAATTTTTTTTTTGTCTCTCATGTAGATTACTATTTATTGGACACATATTTTTTATTACGTAAGTAATCAAAAGATAACGGCAATACATTGAGTAGGCAATACGTTAAAATGTGGCATGACGTCATTCCCCGGTAGATTTTATACCAACTTGTGACATAGCGAGCCCCTACTACGAAGTACTCGTCGAAGTTGACCGAAGTCCGAAGTACGTGAATATACACACTCATGCGAAGAACTACAGCACGCTTATCATGACCACCACAGAAACGCGTTTTGTCGACGGAAGAATAGACTAGATGACAGATTGTGGTTGTTATCTGTCATTTTGTCTATTCTTCCGTCGACATAACCCTTTTCTATTGTGGTCATGCTAAGCGTGCTGGACGCTTCGAATCCTTTAACTCGGGCGCAAAAACCGACAACGATTGGAAGTCGGCCGAGTCGAGCGGAGGTTGCACGAAGCGAACCGAAGTGCCCTTCTACACTCATATTAAATTAGCTTAACTTCGATCAACTTCGCGAGTAATGTAGTAAAGGCTTAAGAAAGCATGCGTTTGCGTTGTGAAGTTGACGGTTGCATTACTATGATTATTGCCTAATGCACACAGCACACATAAGTGGAAAACTAGGTAGTATAGAGTTTCTTTACGTTTTCCGCGTGTCCCGTAACATATAGGTGCGGCAATGTTGAACGTATGGAAATTACTCGTATGTTCAATGTGCATAGGTAACGTAATCTCACTCATACGCATACAAGAATGTCTCAATATTATGATTAGCCTTTAATCCACGCATGGCGAAGACTTCCCTTCCCTCGCTTCAGTTGTTTATATCATCATCAGCCTATAGCTCAGTCCACGCTGGACATAGGCCTCTCCAATTGCACGCCATTCAGCTCGATTCTGGGCAGCTTCCACCAGCCACCTTGAAGAAGATCGTCGCTCCGTCCTACCTAACGTCGAATATTCCCGATCAGTATCTAACACCTTGTTCGTCAACACGGATTCGCGTTCTCATATAACAGGTAATATTTATAGCTCGTCTTCCCGCCATCTCTTTCCGGGCCCGCATCATTTGTAGTAAAAAAGTCAGTGCCAAGAAAATAATTTTGTGTCTAAGTAAAAGTACTTACCTAGGCTTAGCGCGCACTGCGGGAAAATAAACGCATACGAAAACAAAGCAGGGTTTTATTATTTGCGGCGAAAAAAACGCATCGCAAGTCACCGCACCGTAGTGCACACTAGGACTAAATGTGCATCTTTTACTAGGTAGGTACCTACCTACCCTAAATCGTTGGAAACTTAATAGACTTAATGTACAGCTTTGAATAATCTTAAAATGATTAGGTAGAACACTCGTCACCTCATTTGCTTTCGCTGTCAATTGGGTAACGTCATATTCACCGGGCCTTATAGGTAGGTAGGTACTATACAGTTCAGTCATCAAGTCCGACCGCAAGTTCACAACGATTGCATTTGCGTTGGTTCATAAATATCTACGCGTGAATGAATGAAAACATTCCTACCATCTTAAATAGCGTTGAGTTGGTTATTTCCTAATGCGTTGCCTCATGTTTGATTGATGGTCGTGAGATTTGCCCCTCCCTCGAAAAGGGCCTCAAGCTTACGTACAGGCACCTAATTAGGTACTACCTATTGCTGAACCTATCTTACAAAGTTACAATATTCAAATGTACCTACCTAGGAAACACGAACACCTCGGATTACCTAGGTAAGTAGTTCAAATTAGGCTACAAATTAACTCATGCAAAGACTGCCCAAAGCATCTAATCAAGTTCATCAAGCTGAGTGGAAGCCTTCTTGTCACAGTCATGACGTGCCAGCAGCTGCCGACTATTTCTGTTTTGTGCTCGTTATTGTATTTTTCTTTTGTTTATTTTTACTCGAGTTTTTCATCTTTTTTTTTTATGCACGTGTTTCTGTGACAAATAAATTTATTTTTCTTTCTTTCTTTCTTTCTTTCTTTCTTTCATCTCATCGTACTGATAATGTCCCCCGGAAAACTTGATGTCTATAGGAAATCGAATTGACTACATAGGTATCTGCCTCTTTAACGCTGCAAGCTTAATTTATCGCGTGACCAATATCGAAACTGACGCTGCCATCTTGTTTTGTTATACGAATGTAGGTAGGATAATTTCAGAAATGTTTACAAAACAACGCCCCCCTGTACCTACCTACTTGTACCACTCCACCTAGATATCTACCCAAGATCGGTAATGTCTTCGACATTCACGTGTCGCAAGGCGTCTTCACCGCAACCATCTCAAATTACGTGTGCCCGGCAGGTCGCAAGTCAACCATGCAGATGTTATTTCAGTTACACCGTCTGCAATTTATTTCTTCTTGATTTCACCACAACTGTAGCAAACTTCAAGCTTTACTTTTCGATCATGGTTACATGCTGATTTTGCAATTTAATGGTTTTTTATGTCTCTTTCCGGTACAAATGGTCTACACCAGGGCCTCCCAAACTTATTTTTACTGTGATGCCCTTGGGAGTTTACCATTTTTTTGCGACCCCTTCTAGCCTAGTAACAAGTTACTTAATTCCAAATAACATATTTGCAACCTGTACTTGTTCTTTATTGCTGCAACTGCAGAAAAGCCTGTTTCGCACAAGTACGATGTCGCAAATGTTAATAGAACCCTCAATGCTGCAGTAATGATGGCACGATCTTCATGAGAAACTGAGCTCAAAAATTCAAGCTGTTGTCGTATTGGAGCGGCTGGAGGTCACAGGACAATCGCCTCGCGACACCCCAGGGCGTCGAGACGCACAGTTTGCGAAGCCCTGGTCTACACTACGTTAGACATTCGTTTACGTATAGACGACAAAATATCTACGTTTTGGGTAATATTGGAGATAAGATACTTAAACGGATTATAAAAATAAGACCACCAGCACGTTAATAAAACTTCTTTATTTAAAAAAAACGCAATAAGTATAATTTAATTTAAGAGCGTTTATTCTGAAAGTTGGCAACGTCGTAAATAGCTGTCAAATATTTACCTGTTTTGATTAATTTGGAAATAATATTGTATGGAAATAAGAAATGTGGCTAACTAAGTTACTAGAATATTGATTATGTTATGCAATTGTAACATTGAATTTGATGTTGTATCCGTTTTAGGCGTAAAAAAAGCATTTGGAAACTTTCGAAATGCTTTTTTTACGCCTAAAACGAAATATTCGGTGTTACAATATTAATTATTGCATATCATTATCAATATTCTAGTAACTTAGTTAGCCACATTTCTTATTTCCATACAGTATTATTTCCAAATTAATCAAAACAGGTAAATATTTGACAGCTATTTACGACGTTGCCAACTTTCAGAATAAACGCTCTTAACGTATGATAAATTGAACACTATTATTAATTAAATATCACCAGAATCGATCTTTTCACAATATATTTATTCGTATAGCCTATTCGAGGCACAAAATAGGCAATTTAATTAGATATTGCTTTCCGATGACATAGTTAAGAACACATTATGGTCCCCCAATACAAAACCTATCAATACCACCACAATTTTAAGACACTTAAAAAGAAGGTCTGTGGGCCTAAAACGGCCACTTTAGCAATTCTGCTAAAAGCGGTTCATTTCCTGAATTCCCAGCAATTCATTAGCAATTCCTCTAATTGTCGTGAAATGGTGACACGTATTAGCTGAATAATACCTCAATTCAATTCATATCTGAATCATATTTGGTGTAAATATTGCCATATTGGACGAAATGAATCGCTTTTAGCAGAATTGCTAAAGTGGCCGTTTTAGGCCCCCTGCACTCAAACTTGGCATATTCAAGTCTACTCCATAGGGCCTAGCATAGGCAATCGCTTTCAAAGCGTTACGTATTTCTACAACGACCGTGAACAGAATACGGGTTTTCATGAAAATTCACGCCACTAGTAGGCGCCACTGACTGACTGACAAGAGGTCTTCCATTTCGACAATGAATATAAGATGACGTCGTTCATCATTCGTTCATCATTCAGTCGTGACTAGAGTGCGTTTCATCAAATAGTTCGTATGCCGTAACGTGGGCTTCACTGTTAAACGTTAAGAACGGACCTATTTATTAGGTAGCTCCGTAGCGTATTCGTGTTCGGCTTACAACAGTGGAGCCAACATTACACCATAGGAACTATTTGATGAAACGCACTCTAGTCGTGCTTTGACACTTTTGACAGGTGCCCAGACCTGACGTCTCAGTGCTGCCACCTAGTGAACATCTTTTTAAAAAACTCTCATTGACGTATGCTTTTCGATACCATAAGTCAGTTCAGTTCCATACATTGTTTACTTTTCCATCATCAATAACGCTGATAGAATGTAACTTTCTCTAGGCCTTCAGATCCTTAGTTGCTTCTTTCAAAGATACAAATAGTTTTCTTACTTTTATTTATAATATTTTTTATAGAATACTCTTATCATTATTGTTTTGAACCACTCCATTTTCCTGTGTTACCCTCACTGTACAATCATTACTGGCGATCAAAGCTTGAGGTTTATCTGTGTTAGTCATCTTCAATGCTTCCAGTTGTGAAGAAATGAAGTGTTCCGATATATGCTGCCGGAGTTCAGTCTTTAGTCTGAAGCTTTGGGCACATTGATTGCATCTGTGAAATAAATATTTATGTTAGAAAACGTCGTAATTATTTTGGTTATCGCATATCCGACACTTTTTTTAAATAGGTACATCGCCATCTCTCGGTGGATTTATCACTTACTAACAGCAGTCCATACAAACTGCCCTGTCTTTTATGTTGGGAACAACTTCCAGTCTAACCGGATGCAGCTAAATACCAGGATTTTACATGAAGCGACTGCTTATCCCTCCACAATCCCGTTAAGGGATGAAAAGATACCCCTTGGTAAGCCCGGTTGTCATACTTTCGGGCTTCTGACTACCCTTTACCGGTTACGTAACGACTCAGAGATGTTAAAAGACAGCCGGGACTTACGGCCTAGCATGCGCCGATCGTAGGCCTATCCAAACCAACTCAACTGCTCAAAAATCACGAAGCTACAAGTCTCTACCGAATAATCGCTACTACACTTACTTATACAGATTAATTCCTAAGTGTGAGCGCGTATGCTTTACCAAGTCAGTGCTTTGTGTAAAAGTTCGGTCACATAAGTCACACCGGTAAGGTCTTTCACCAGTATGTATTCTGTTGTGCCGCTTCAGGTGGTCCTTGCATGAGAATCTGAAGAAAAAAAAACAAGTATTATTATGCGGGCAGTAATCATTTTGAATTTTTAAATCAGCGCCATCTAGCGATACACGTCTACATCAGCTTCTAATAAACGACTCTCTCAATCAATATGCGCAGTATATCCGTTTATTTCTGAACTTGGAACAACAAGCAGCAGCATGCTAATTCTATTAGCAAGCTATAAAAGGACTAGCCAGAAACTGGCTGGTACAAACATGTTTTGAATTAAATAATAGACCTTAACTTTACTGACTTAAAATGCAAAGTCGCCTGAGTTGAGTTCTGTGCTGACGCTCATTCAACTGCATTTTATGACTCAAACTTTAAAGCGGATTATTCAATGTCATGAAAACGTCTTTTTTTATTTCTATTAATATTGGAAATATGTCTTACTTCATAGCACAAGCATCACACTGATAGGGTTTGATTCCCAGGTGTTTCAGCTTATGTTTGTTCAGAGAACTGCACTTTGTGAATGTTGCATTACATTGATCACATGAGTGTGGTTTCACGCCTGTATGGGTCATGCCGTGGGATTTGAGTTCACCTGAAATTATTGTAATGTTCATTAGAAGCAAAAATATTTTGAAATGAAGTTGCCTCATTGGTTTTACGTAAACATTGCAGTAGATACTTTTAAAATCAATCATTTACAAAGATATTCCAAATATTGACCAATAGCGTGGCTAAGAAATAACAGCCGCATGGGTTGATCCAACTGACTATGCTATGCTTGCTGGGGTTGGGCCGTGGAAAGGTGACCATCTTTACATACCGAGACTCCTCCATGCCTCGGAAAGCACGTTTAAGCTGATGGTCCTGGCTGTCATTTGTGGTTCTTTGACAGTTGTTACGGGTCATGAGAAGCCCGAAGGTCTCAAAACCAGTTTTACCAAGGGGTATCATATTACCCAGTTACTGGGTTGTGGAGGTCAGATAGGCACTTGCTCCATGTAAAATACTGGGAAAAGTCAGGTTGATTGAGGATATTTTCAAGAGCAAAAATTGATAGTTTGAGAAACTGGAGATTTCTATTACTTACTAGCTAAAAGACAACCAGTAAGCTAAAATTTCATACAAGAAAAAAAAATTAAACACACCTTTACTTACAAACTTCCTAGGACACAAGTTACACGCAAATACCTTCAATCCTAAATGCCTCTTCATATGCTGGTTTAAGTTAGTGCTAGAATCAAACCTCTTTCCACAAGTAGGACATAAGTAGGGCTTTTCTCTCGTATGAATCTTTATATGATTTGTTAACGTCGAAAGATGAGCAAAAGACTTTGGACATAAAGGACAACAATGAGGTTTTATTCCATTGTGCTTATTCTCATGTTCTGTTAAAGTGGCTTCGGTAGCGAAGGACTTTGGGCATTTAGAACATTTGAATGGGCGATTATTCTCGTGACATAGTTCATGTCTTTTTAAGTGGGATAGCTTTTTGAATACCTTGCTGCAAACTGAACATGATAGAACTCTGTCTTTCGATGCATGTTTTCTTTTGTGGGCAGATAAAGAGTTCACGGACTTGAAATTCGCTGAACAAACTTCACATTGTATTTTTTGGTCTGTGTTATGGTTAATTTCGGTCATGTAGGATTTACTTTCTGAATCTGATCTGTGTGATACCAAATGCTTGACATATTTATAATTGTAATTAAACGTCTTTGAACAGATATTACAGATGTATTGTTTATGTTTATGTTTTCGTTTGTGGATGTTTAGTTTTGTTTGTGATTTAAACATTCTATTACAAACTTCACATCTTAGTTCTATTTTTTGGCGTTTTGCTTGATTTTCTTCAAGTTGACTTGCATCCGATATATCTGAATACATTACTGCTATATTATATGGGTCAATTTCTTCTTTAACTCCCATTTCAGAATCAACACTATCATCTAAGTTATTTTCAATTTGATAGTGTTTGTATTCATCTTCATTTTTAATTTCAGTAATTATGTTGTTATTATGCTTTATCTTTACGTTTACATCTTTGGTATCACCACCTTGGGCAAAATGCTCTCTCAACTCAGCATCAGCATTTAATGCAGTGATCTTAAATTCGTGAAAGTTAATTAAACAACTGTGGCAACTATTGCATATCTTCTTTGGTAATCTGTCCTCCATGTTCACCTGAAAAAAATAGAGATTCAATAACAAACATTCAATTTTTCACAATTTTAAAAAGGTTGTGTCCTATCTTGAAGCATAGTGGGTAAACGTGAAATACCAAGTATCTTACCTGTATTGAAGTATATGATGTTAATAATTCAGCAATATTTACTAAGTCAATTCCTTCTTGAAATATTTCATACATTTCTTCGGAAACATCTCGTAAGCAAGTACGACAACACAAATCAAAGGTTTTTAAATTCAAATTCTTCGCCATTGAAATGCTATTACAGCAAATTTATTAATTGCTTCAACTTATCTTTAAAGTAAATATTTTTTCCACTTAAAACTGAAGTATATACATAGAAAAATATGCAGTCAAAATACATAAAAAACACTAAATTGGCAATTGGGTTTTCATGTTTTGTTCGATTCCGTTTCGGCCAATATATATTTCCCCGTAATGTCAAAAGTCAAAATTGACAGTAATAGTGAAGATAATAGTTTTCAACATCGGGTTTTTAGTAGGTTTATAGATCTAGGATCATATTTTTTTTGTTTTTCCCAAATTGACGGAAGATTCCACTTCATACTACGAATAATGACTGTAGACTTCACTGTTTTGAAAATAGTTAAAAGTCTAGAAAACATGAAAACATCTTTAAGCTTCATTCTCTTACCCTTATCCCAATTTATTTGGTAGGGAAAAAAATATTATTATTTATTCTTATATATTATGGCCGTAACAAGTAGCAATATGCAACATCAGTCGTCATATTAATGTTACGGGTTCTGGCTAAAGAATGTACTTTCTTGTCGTATTACCCAGTTACTGGGTTGTGGAGGTCAGATAGGCAGTAGCTCGATCTAAAAATTGATATTCAGCTGCCTAAGGTTAGAATGGAAGCCGACCCCAACATAGTTGGGAAAAGGCTAGGTAAATTGGTAATTCCATGGCTATTAAATATTTTTCTATACAATATCTGACCCACTGTTATAATTTCTCTGAAGAAAGTTGTCGTTTTTCTTTTTTTCCCCCTTTCTTGGCAATTGGGAAAAGTTGTCGTTCATGCATTATTGAAAAATCGATTGTCATTCATATTAATTCAAGTACAGCACTACTAAACTAAACTTTTCATTCATTCAGTTCAGTAGTTCAGCTGTCACTTCACCAAGTTCAACTTGTGTAATCATTTAAAAATTCACGCGTGCATAATTTTAAAAATAAAACACGAAATTACCGAAATAGATAGTCATTACGTTTGTTTTTCTACTGTACCGGTAAGTTGAAAGTCATTATTTATGTTGTATTTCTCACTGTTATTCCCTGTTAATTATTAAATTAAAATGAGCTGTGTAATTTAATACCTGCGCAATATAGAGGTAAAACTAATTAATAAATTAAAGTTTAAATTTTGATTGTTTTTAGTTTTAGGTACTAAAAACAATCGAAAATTTTAACTGAAATAAAAAATATATTCTGTAATTATTTCAATTCAAATAAATACCGTTCATTTTGTAATTTTTTTTAAAGAAATTGTTTCGATATTTTTTTATTTGACCACCTATAATTTTTTTAATTACTTTTAGTGTTTTATACATTAATGAAATTTGATTAAAGTTTTTGTTTTACGAATCTTGTTTTTTTTGCTGGAAAAGAATAATAAAAAAAGTTGCAAAAGTCCAATGGACCCACCTGATAAAACTAACAGGTACTCTAACAACTTACCACCTTAAAAACTTCTTTTACATACATCCTTGAAAACTCAAACCTTCTCAAATTGTAATGCACCCAATTTACAGCTTTGCTTAAAAAGACATAAAGTAGATATTCAAAATGCACTGGTTAAACCATTACTGTGAGCATGGTTTAAAAGTTTAAAACATAAGTGAAGATTGATTACTAAGTGCACATGTAGTGATGTAGGTAGGTACCTACCTACTTATTTTATTCATTGAAAGTAGATCAAGGTCTGTAAGTTTCATGATTGTTGGTTTAATAAACCTTTTACTTATAAATTGTATGTTTTTTTGTGAATTTGCTTTATGAGATTGTTTGTAAATGCTTTAAAGTAATCTCTGCCCTGCTTTTTTCAATAATAATTATTATAAAGTAGTTTGTGAAAATACCATCTGCTGACCTGAATGTCACAGCTTCCATGTCAAAATATTATGTAATTTTTAAGGAGAAACAAAGTGTAGCTAGATCATTTAGCTAAAGCCTAATTTAGCTAAATGCCTTGACACTGGATATTATTAAGCCTTGCTCCAGCAAGCATTCACCACCTTGATTTTTATACCTACTTACTTAGTTACTAAAAAAAGATACTTACAAAAAATCTGAGTCTAGACAGTAGGTCTTTTTTTGTTATTTTGTGAACATCATTATACTATAACACAGTTTTCCCTGAGGCTATGCAGAATACAGGTTAAAAAAATACTATAAAATTACATACTGACTTAGTTTCAATTTAGAAAAAAAATAAAAATAGAATAAATAATATCTCTGAGGCTGGCATAGATAGCAACTGAGTAGAAACATAAAATAACCAAAAAAAACATAATAATTAAATAACACATTCAGCTTTCCCTGAGGCTTGGCAGAAGACAAGTTAAAAAAATCCTATAAAATTCCATACTTATACCTACCTATCTAAATAAGATTAGGTACGTAGGTACTTGATTTTTAACTGAACCTTTAATTGGACGTAGTTAAGCAGAAAGGATCCAACCCACACTATGGGCGAAAATGAGTTATGTATACCAAAACACTCTTTGTAGTCAAAACTTTAATATCACAAAAACAATCCCAACGCATCATGTCATTATGACCATACCGCACCTTTGGTAGAACAAGGGCATAATTGTCATAAATTGCCAAAATGACTTAAATATGCAGAAATGCTTTAAAAAGGCCCTTTGAACTGGAGGGACAAAAACATTCGTTTGGCAATTTATGACAATTATGCCCTTGTTCTACCAAAGGTGCGTACGTTACCAACCCGTATGTATGGCAGGTCATACAATCACATAACACGATCTGATCTTAAAACTTGAATATCTCAAAACTAACTCTGTGTGGGTTGGATCCTTTCTGTTTAACTACGTCCAATTATGTTTAATTTAAATAATAATAATAATATAATAATTTATTTATTTCAGACAATGTTAGTCCATATTGCATACAATCAAAAGAATAAAAAAAAAAAAAAGAAAAAAAAAAAAAAAAATATAGTCATTAAATAAATAGGTAGTCATTAAATTATATTTTGAATAAGTAGAAACAATATGCGCGCCATTTTTACCTACATTTAATAATATGTTTATAGTATCTATTTTAAGTCAACGTGACAACGTCTCTTCGGGATTTCCCGCGGAACAGTTATTCGTGTAGGTATTCGTTGGCAGGCGCATTAGGTATACATAATAGGTACTTAATGTAATCTAATTGTGTACACATAGATTCTTCAATCATTAGTTAATGCAGTAACTGATGGATATTTGCATATTTTACGACACACAACTGGCAGCATACAACTTACTCAATTCTGGAAGTAGGTACTTATTTAATACTAGCTGTTGCCCTCGACTTCTTCTGCGATCCAGGATGAAAAGTAGCCTATGTTCTTCTCCATGCCCCAGGCTACTATCTGTCAAATTCATCACGATCAGTTCAGTGGTTTAGACTTAAAAAGGGAACAGACAGACAGACAAAAAGAGTACAGCTACTTTCGCATTTATAACTTTTTTTTCTTCTACTATTTATTCCTAATTTTCATGGACGAATTACGATTCGACTCGTTAAATAAACAAACAACAAATGTTCTCTCGTAGAGTCTTTAGGGCTCTACTCTTTGTTTTATTTATTAAAATTAGATTTCAATTGCACATTGATGTGCATTGTTACGAAGCAAGACCTTTTCTCCATTCTGTTTTTCTCTTCGTGTCGTTAGCAATCTAAATTACGTACCTATATAAAAATTATATGTAGGAAAATAATGTATGTGTGGTTTAATTTATTTTCTACACTCAAAACCAGAAATTATCGTATTTTCAGTAGCATCCATAAGTTCCTATATGGACCAGCAGCCTAATTACGTAATGCACGATCAATAATAAATTGAAATGAATTGAAACAGATTGCTAGTCCATTGCTTCATAAGTTCGAAAAAAAAATTGAGCAGGTATTTTTTTCGAACTTATGAAGCAATGGACTAGCAATCTGTTTCAATTCATTTCAATTTATTATTGATCGTGCATTACGTAATTAGGCTGCAGTATTAATTGCACGATCAATCACAATCTGAATCATTTTTAAATAGATTGCTAATCCATTGCTTCATAAGTTCGTAAAAAAATCTGCTCAACGTCAATAACGCAATGAATGTGTGAACTGTCAAAATGAAACAAATTAGTCTTAATCATTTACGAAAATGTGTTAAGCAAGCTATCTAATTACGTAACATGTTTTCGTAAACGATTACGACTAATCTGTTTCATTTATTTAAGTTGTTGAGCAGATTTTTTTTTTGAACTTATGAAGCAATGGATTAGCAATCTGTTTCAAAACGATTCAGATTCTGATTGATCGTCAATTACGCAATTAGGGTAGTGGTTCAAATACCAGGGTATGCAGGACATTAAAGAAGATTCCAATCAAATTAGTACTCCATTCCTTGCTTGTTTACTCTTAAACTTGTTTACTCTTTCACAGGGCACGTACGAAACCGATGTATGCCATACCAAAATTCTAGCGCCAAGCGCGTGATATCTCCTTTTCTCGTGATCTATTTTAGGCACACTGCCAGATTATAATGATTAAAACTCCCCTCTGCTGTATAATTCCAGTATTACCTACGCTAGTTGACATCTTGCTTTCTCGTCTGAATCAATCGATTCAGGAATATAGATTTTTTCTATCCCTTTTTTTTGGTCCAACTTCAGTCTTTACGAGACTGTAGTTCAGCACTACTGATGTAAAACAACATCTATTGCTGCTACATTCAGATGCCTCTAAAGGATCTAATCCACCTGTTAACTTTACCGCGGTCTGTGAGTTTTACCGCAGTGTAGTAGGCTCGGCGTCGGTCAAGCTCTCTGGTGGATCACCGCAAGACTGCGGTATTACCTATGAGCTGCAGAGTTCCGAATAAAACCGCAGTAATCATTACGCGCTTATGGCTCGCTTGTCGATCAGGTGCTTTAGATTGGTATGCTTCACCCCTGAGAGTTGTGTCCAAATTGGACAAGAAACGGAAGTAGATTTATTCTTAATTACTTACTTGAATTTATACTCTCAAACTTCAGAAGTTTATGTCCGATCTTCTTACACGTGGAAACTCATATAAGAACATCGGTCATAAAATTATAAATGTACCAGCAGAATCCTCGGTGCCAGCAGAAACTATACTGTACAAACAATGTAAAGGTAATGTTTGTAACTAATTGTTGTGCTATCAAAGAAAGCTCCAGTGCCAACATTTACACATGTCCGGACAAAAATATATTCGTGCATTCCCTGTCCCCTGCGTGTACGTTATTCTATTTCTGTACAACATTCTCTTGGCACTGTCTTCTCGCCTATTATTTCTTTTAATGGTCCCTTATCGTTTTCTGAATGAAATGCTCATAAATAACAATTTACCGGTAAATTATGGCGTATTGTGTGCTTTGTTGTGGTTTATATTAATAACCTTTTGAATCATAAGTGTGATAAAACATACGCTTGAGGATACATATATCTAATATCCATGCAGACAACATTCAAGTGAAAAAAAATAAAAGAAATAAATGAATATCAAAATCTCCTAAGCACGATGAACCACCCAAAAGCAGTGACGGTGATCGTTTATGGGAAATCTGATGTATCTCTATGTTGATACTGCAATGCTTCAATCTGCCTCTCTGATTAATTCTTCGACTCATGGGAAAAATGTACTCTTATTAAAATCTACATCATTACTTCATTACTTCTAGAGCTGCATAATCCAGAGTCCAGACATGACATTTTCATTGACTGGGCTGCAGCACGATCACGTTTCCAATATCCGAATTACGTAACACATATCGCCAGCCGTTTATTGCCATTGAACCTAGCTGATAAGCCCCATTAGAGGTCGCTGTGACCTGTATAGTGTATAGCTTCACAAAACCCTACAAATCTTTAGTTGCGTGCCGGCAGCCGGATCGTGTGGACGTGTTTTGTTTTCGCCATCTTTGTTTATATTCGAGTGCGAGTTTTTTTTAAGGTAAATTAATTTAATTTTGTATATTTTTTGTTAACTCCGTACTGTAAATTACAGTGTGTGTTGTATTATGTGTTATTTACAGTACTTACGTATTGACGACCTTCGCTCATTAGTATCGTTTATCATTCAAAGTTATCTTAACACGAGAGTCGAGACATAGTAATTGCTCTTCTAATTATGTATCGTTGTAGGATTTCAAGTACAAATAATATTAGAGATGAAATGAGAAAATCTATGTACAGAATATCGCACAGAACCACAACAGTACTCAATTTAACTGTGAAGGTTTATGTCGTAATGACACGAACGTAGGATAATGCAATTTTTAATGGAAATGAAAGTTACAAATTTTTATAACTGTATAATAAAAAGTGTCATTTTTACTTCCATAAATTAATAAAATTGAGATTATTTACATTTTTTTTTTTTTGTTTTTGTTTAAACTCTACACGTTCCCAAACTGATATTACTTATATATAATATCCCAAATATGATATTACACATAATCATCTATATAATATGAACATCTTCATGTATCCACAGAGCTAATCTTATTTCTAGATCTGCTATTCAAGGGTCATCGTTGTCCCTTGGACTCTCTAAACATTTGTTTGTGCGTACTGATAACTTTAAAGGATTAATGTCAATATAATGAAGATTACTGTCAGTATAAGTAGTCGTATTTTATTTATCGCTATTTGATAATAACCGCGTCTTCGTGTCAATGCCTAGAGGGGTCAAAGTCCGATGTAACCGGTACCTATTTTATGCAACTTACCTGTTTTTCGAGAAATTACGGTTTTTGTAATTATGAATATATGTATTAATTAAAGAATAATAAATCTTAGAGTCGTGGTTTAGGTAAATAAATACATGATTAATAAGGTTACAAATTAAATGGTTAGGTAGTTGATTCTACAAATAATATCTATGCGAATTAAATAATTTCGTCTTACCAAGTTCACAAATCACTGTAAATTTATTATGTACAAATGTAATAATTAACACAACAAAAAAAAAAACGTACCAAAGTGCAAAGCAAAAAGTAAAAAAAATATGACCCAGTCATGTCATGTGACTCGTTTGGTAATCGTTATTTGCATAACGACAACAAACAGGTATGGGTTCAACGCCCGGCATTGGCACTCGGGTGTGTTGCCAAACAACTGTACGTTCAGTTCAGAGCGCAAGTTGTGGTTCTGAGTAAAGAGTCAAAACAGCCACCAAAAGATTTCTTGGACATAGTTTTCAGTTGAATGAGGAATTCTCGGGTAGCACTATTATTGAGAACATCAGGATATCCGGCATCAAAATGATTTAAGAAAACCGTAATGTAACAACGAGAAACCAAATTATGAAACTCAATTTATTTTCCTTCTTGATGCAAGCAACATCTTCAATACCAAAGACACCAATTCTCTAGAATCCTCCACGGTCTTCACTTTCTTATGATTTTTTTTATTGGACTTCCTGCACGCGTAGCATGACAACCATAGAAACGAGTTTTCTACGGGTTTTGTCGACGGAGGAATAGACAAAATGACAGATTGTGATTGTTTATCTGTCATTTTCTCTATTCTTCCGTCGACAGAACCCGTTTCTATTGTGTGCTGTCTAAATCACAGGGCGTTTTACTTTTTCAAAAATGGTACCTACTTACTACTTATCTTATGTGTGTACATATTTGTTTTCCATTTGCTTATCTCCTCGCGGATTCTAGACAAAATAAAAAATAAATACTTTCACATCATAGTACCTAAACTTCTGATGAAATAAGCACCTCATTGCATAATAAGTGTTCATTCATTTTTTAAGCTGAAAAACAAACAATTATTTTCCATACGTGAATGTTTATTTACCATTTTACTTGTAATCCTGATAGATAGCTCTATCATTATTACATGCAAATGAAGTGAGAAGTGCAAACCCGTGTAATTGCAACTACAAAGTAAAAATAAATAAGCAAGATGTCAGTACATTTACATACTAACCTACTTGATTTTAATTAGACTTATGTCATAGGTATGTAATACTGTACTTTTAAACCTATTATGGTCTCTATCCGTCCTCGATTTAGCGTTATGTCTAGACTAGGCATTAACAGTATTAAAAGAAACCTACACTTACCAACTTATGATTTGTGCCAAGTAGTATCGATTGACCGAGCCTTGTGTACTCGATACGAACACAAATCAGTAAGATTTGTGTACTTTGTACTTTGCCTTCGGGTGTGGTTATGTCACCAAATATTTATCAATAACTAAGTGGCTTGAGTAAATTTACTTATTTACGAGAAAAAATACCGCGAGCATGCTTATCTACATAATTGGTTTGATATTGATTGTTAGCCATTGCCTGTTGCACTTTGCACTGCTTAATTGAGTAACGAAGCAATGGATTATGGATTTCTTTGAAAATCCTTCGGATTGTGATTAACTAAGTAACTGTGTTAATTTATTTATTAATTAGGATTTTTAACAAAAGATATATCTACACAATACAAGACGCTCAAATAAAGGGCAACGTCAGGTACCTATATTATAGGTGTATTCCTTTTGATAAAGAAGACTACAGCAATAATTACGCAATTGGGGTGAAGTAAGGGATATTATTTAATGTTCGTAAGTAGGTATAGCTTGTCCACTCTGAAATGACGCGCCCCACTACCGTGTCCGTAAAATGCAGTAGTATAGTAAGGCGCGTCATTTCAAAGTGGACAAGCTTTACTTAAATTTCCTGTAAGATACGCCTTCTCTAATTAGGTAGTCAAACCTTCCTGTTTGGTGTCGTCTTGTAAGTAACATGAATATCACACTAACATAAATTGTAAGTAACATAAATATCACACCAAAGATAAATACTAAATAATACCTAGTAGGTATCTGGGCGACAGCGCTGCTCTGGTGAAAATAGAGAATGCTCATTTAATAATATATGAAACTTCATACTAATTCTATGCTGCCAATCATGGCAGCATGGAATTAGTAACTACTTACTATCAAGTAAGTACTTACTAATTCCATGCTGCCATGATAGTAGGTACTTACTAATTCCATGCTGCCATGATAGTAGGTACTTACTAATTCCACGCTGCCATTTCATTATTCTAAGGTACCTAGCCATCTTGTTCTAAACATTGGGCGACAAAGCTCTGCTTGGGTGAAAATACGGAGAAAACAAATTGTCCCAGATATGAGACCTAGCTAGATCGATTTTTCGCAATCATAAGATTTTTATCAAAATCGTTAGAGCTGTTTGCGAGAACGTGATAACAAATATATACATATATATATAATATATTACAAATATTGCTCGTTTAATAATAGTTAAGTATAGGACTTATATGATTACCACCATCTGCTCAATGGTTGTCTTTAGTTGTAATAATTCACTTGTCATTTGTGGAAGACACTCTGTGCTAGAAATAAATCGGTCTAGACAGTTCCAAGTCGAGACTAAAATAGAAACACAACTACACGAACAGTCATGTTATAAAATGGCAATTAATTGAAGCCATGCAAAAGAATCCTTGTAAAAATAATTGTCGATTGATTTGTTTCTCCTCTGAAACAATCAGAAGCCTGAACAATGCTGAAACGTTTGTCATAGGTACACAAACCTACATATAATGTATAGGTCTTAACCTATACATACTCCAACTGCAACCGAATTAATTTTATTTCTATGCATAGTTTTTAAACCTGTCAAGAGTTTTGTATGTGTTTCTGTACTACCTTGTTTGCCTAGTTTTTACAAGTTTTCTAGTAAAATCTTACGATTCCATGGTCAGGCAAGGTGTTACTGGGCTTTTCTATCTCAGAATAGCCCGGAGTCAGGATTTGTGGCTGGTTGATGTCAATAGGCTCGCCCCTTTATTTATTTATATATACTTACACACACTACACACTCACTTCTAAGGGCACTATAAAATACAGCTCTGCCTACCTCCTGTATGCTGGCCCCAGGCATGATGTTGAGACATAGAGTTAGACTAGACTTAACAAAGTCAAGATATAAGACTGCACAGTCAGCCAACCGTTATATCTAGATTATAAACATACTAAGCTATCTGCAATAGTGTTTCGATGCATATCTCAGCTTGGTATTACTGTCTGATAAAATGAATATTATAACGTGTTTGAAAGTGGTAGGTACTAGTAGGTACGTAGTTGTGACGCCATGCTTAGATAATTTTCTGAAAGTATCCCTATGAGATTGTCTAACAACTAACAACCGGTATCATTGTGTTGATTCAACATAATGGGAAGCCAAGATGATAACTGACATGAATCATACATTGATCATTCATTTCTGCAGTAACGCCGTCAGGGCAGTAACCCAGCAGTTGCGTTGAAATCGATTTATGGTGTGGGGTTTAATGCGGCTGAGGAATGGTGGTCTTGTGGTGAAGAAAGTTTGAAGTATAAATGATGAATGGATTATGTTGATCAATCTGCCCAGCCTTTTCCCAACTATGTTGGGGTCGGCTTCCAGTTAACTGGATGCAGCTGAATCCCAGTGTTTTACCGGGAGCGTCTGCCTATCTGACCTGCACAACACAGTAACTGGGTAATAGATACCCCTTGGTACGACCGATTGTCAGACTTTCAGCCTTCTGACGACTCATAACGACTGTAAAAGATCCACGAATGACAGCCGGGACCAACGGCTTAACATGCTTTCTGAGGCACGGAGGAGTCTCGATATGTAAAGATGGTCACCCATCCCAGGGGTTGGTCGGTACCAACCCCGGCAACCGGAGCTTAACCTGATGGATCGACCCGTGCGGCTGTTATTACTTAGCCACGTACTCCTGATGGATTATGCCATGGATAGATTATGTAATAGATGATAAATGGCTGGAAAGCGACTAATAATATGAATATTGTGATGATGGGTGTTGAGATGTCAGGAAAAAGAAAATGCTGCGCCGTTCCCAGGAAAATCGCGATAAGCGCAGGAGCACGTTGATTATTGTAATTGATGTTCAATTAGGGACACGAAAATTGTAAACAAAATGCGAAGTCCTGACAAAAGCTAGAAACAACACAAAACTGAGCTTTACTACCACACCACCATACGTAGGTTTCTTTTCCATCTAGATTTACGAGCGTCTGTCTATATTTAAAGTTCAGCATCCGATTAGACTGGAAGCCGACCCCAACTTAGTTTTGAAAAGGCTGGGCAGATTGAGTTTGATCTTTTAAAAAATGATCTCAGAGCTACAGAATGTCTGAAATAATGTCCAAACACTAGCACGTACAAACTGCAGCATTAACCACGCTTGTTTACTTTTTGTTTCATCTTGCCATGCCAAGTCGACTAATTGGAGTTAACCATTACCTTTTTGCTTGATCTAAATTCATATTCCAAAATAAAAATAATTTAAACAGCCAGACTGTAATCGTATCAAATTGACCGGTTTCTGCCATTTGGTATTTCTTTTAATCTCAGTGTCGGGTTTTACGCCTTGAATTTTTATGGTTTCGCTTCAAGTATTTTTGTTGCTTATTTTGATGGCATGAAGCTTAAGAGGGGGTACAACGGTACACTAGCGCCAATCCTTTAAAAACACGAAGCTACAAAATTGGATCTAAAGAAAAGCGGCCAAATTCCTCTACATCGTATTTTGTTGCTTCGTGTCTCTATATGAAACTTTATAAAAGGTATTAGAAAATTCTAGACACACTTACCGAGGGTCCTTATTAGCCGTTATTCAAAATTTCCTTCTCAATCCCGAGATAATATTTTGCGCTAGTGTAGTGCAGTGTGGCGCTAGTGTACCGTTGTATGCCCTCTTAAAAGCTATAACAGGTTTATAAAGAACCGTATCTATCCGAAATAACTTACTTAATTAATAAAAATTTGGAAGCCCCAAAAGCCAAAACCGAGTGATCGAGTGTACTTATTATGTGCACTAGTGCTGCTTTTTGTTTCGTCTGGAACATCCAACAATTCATGTAATTGCACTCATGTAATGAATTTTGCATGACGGCTGAGTGACTGACTCAGCCGTCTCTTGATAAGCCAGTCACAGCGTCACAAAATTATGACATAGGTAATTAAGTACTTATACACTTACGATCAAGTCGCCCGATTCCACTGAAATCGTAAGTAAGTTTTATAGCAGAATGTATCTTATACTTATCGATATTATATCAGCCTTTATACTTCTAAGATCATAAAGACAGAAATAAAGTCTATCAGTAGGTACCTACACAATAAATGCAATGTCCCTAAATGTCCGGGACGTGACCGGATCGTGGCCCTAAGTTGGAACTGTCTTGTTGCGCTGGAAATGGCACTGCACTGACCGTTGAATAAACGAACTGATTTTTTAGTCACTGAAGTAATATGGCCGTTACACGTCCCTAACACTGATGTAGGCACTGCAAAAAATATTTGCCACTTTGAAAATTTCAAACAAAGTAACTATAACAGTTCATCTTAAGAGCTATAATTATATGGAGTTTAACGCAAAAAATATTACGTAGTTATACTGTAATCCATACACGGCCATAATCAAATAATAGGTTTCTCATTTGTCTCAAGTCGTTTATTTTCATAATTATGCGCAAATACAAAAACATAGATGTCTGCTGGCTATATAAACGTGACTCTAATACGTAGCGAACCGCCATTGATATGTAAAACCTATTGGGTTACCGTATACACCGGTTAGTTCCAATTGTTAGCGCCACTCTAGTGACAGATGTCAAAATAAAAAGAAATAGGCGCCAAAAGCCAAAACCCTGAACCACTTGAACTAAAGTTCAAGAACCTTTGTAAAATGAACGTCAGACGGTACATTTTCGCTGCAAAATAGCAAAAAAACATAAATTGATGTATTTCATCTAATTACCGTAGTTTTTTTAGACAAATAGCTAATTAAAATTAAATTAATTTCGTTGTCAGACTTATTCCTATTTCTTATTCATTTGTAGATCTGTGACAGTCGTTACGAGTAGTCGGAAGCCCATCTCTGACAACCAGTCTTACGATGGACAATGGCTGGGGTCGCGGGAAAGTCCGAAAGGAATGCCGTGGCCCCTGGCAACATACAGGCAACTGAAGGAACACGGGTGGGTTTTAGTCAGTAAGAGTCTGACACGCCCTCGAGGTTATATGATAAATTCCCACCAAAAAAAAAAAAAGAACAGGGTTACCATAGATTTAGTTTACAATATACTACTATACATATTACCCATTACCTGGGCTGTGGGTTGTGCTTGTGTCACTCCATGTAAGATACTGGTATTCAGCTGCATCCGGTTAGACTGGAAACTGATGGCTCCAACATATTTGGGAAAAGGCTGAGCAGAAACTGATGGCTCCAACATATTTGGGAAAAGGCTGAGCAGATGATGTGATGACGTTAGACTTATTCTGGACTTTTGGTAGAGGTCATTACGGGTTTTTTAAGACAGACAGAGTTTGTTTTATAAAACCACTCTGCCACGCTTTGATTTTTTATCTGATTTTTTATTAGAAGTCGTCTGCGTATTCTATAGAACCAATATTCAACAATTTACTGAATGTCGGAGTTGTTACTAAAGTAAAATAAACTTCATAGTGAAGGCCATTTTTTTCTGCCATTAAGCGTAAACTGATCAATTTCCATTACTCAACGTTGTTTTGCTGAACGCATTCAGTCCATTATTGGGCACTATGTGTAATGTAATGGTCATGTTTCGTTGTGGTTCTATACTTGGGATCTACTATGTCCTGTGGCCGTGGTCAACGACCAGTCATGGCTGTACTGTAATCAGTATGACCAATACGGCCATAGTGGCATTTGTGTTTTCCACTTGACTTTATTAAAGTTTTGTACACGACGGGAACTTCATCCCCTCCCCCTTATTGCAAAAGTTTTAGCTTAAGTATAATAGGAACATGTTACGGTTATAGACGGATGTGGAAATAAACTTAACATTAGCCGGAAAAATATGAGTTTATTTTTGAGGAGAAGCTTATGTTCGACATAATGTACCTTTCCGATAAAATAATCCTTTATGGAAATAAAATCTAAAGATGAAAGAAATTAACATGAGCGAGAGGCTCATGTTTATCTTTCATCTCGAAAATAAGTTTAAGTTGATTTTCCCATCCATCCTTAGCCGTGACATAACTATTACTCGTGTCAGTTATCTAAACAAAAATATTGCAATATGTTTGCTTTTTGCAAAAAGTATAATATGTTTTGAGCAAAACTTTTACTTCCTAGTTCTCACTATAAAAAATTAAACTACACTTGCGTGTCAAGGAAACAAGCATATGTTTTAATATACTGGATTGCTTTAATAATTCTCAAGGCTATTAAAAAGACTGCATAAAAATCGCGGGAATAGAGGACCGAGTATAGTCCCGTGCAGTCTCTCTATACAAACATCGCATGCACCAACTAAACACGTTCATGGCTCCAGCTGCACTATTGCATGATTAGCCTAACTAAATACGTCAGTATAGCGCCAACAAGTCCTGCAGTCACGATAAGGTCGAAGATCGCAACTGTATAACAATTCTAGTTGCTATGTAATAGGTATCGTGATTGATAACCTCTTTTACTCATTGACTATTACATTTCAACAAGTATTACACGAGCCGCTATTTATGTTGTACGTAGTGTACTATTATAAATAGCGGCTCGTGTAATATCTGTTAAAATAATTCGTAAGTTCTTTAAATGTCACTGTCAAATTGCCTATTACATGCAACCTACAACATAGGCCAAGACCACACAACACAAGACAAGACATGAGACCTCTTTATGGAAAAATGTTTAAATCATGTTGGCATTTAAACTTAGCTAAGTAAATTATAATGCCTCTTCAATTATCGCCATGATCGTAAAAAATTTCAGTGCCCGAAGTTTTTGCCGTTCACTTATCGCATCTATGTGGAATTCGATAAGTTCATACACCTTAGCATTACTATCTAGGTGTTTGTTTATTTCTCTATCGTTATTTTTTTATTGCTATCTGCATCAATATGTGTCAATTGATATAAAGCTTATAGTAATTATTAATTAGATTTTGCAGATCACCTATCTTGTTAATTACGTTTCACTTACTATTTACCTTTATCGTAAGGATTACGTCATCTTCAGTCAACTACCTTATGTGCCATACCGACGTATTTTGGGATACTCACTTCACCTCAATATTTTGAGAACATCTTAATTAAAGCTATACCCACTCCATTTATTATAGTCATTAGACAAATAATGTCCAAATAACAACAATTATTGTGTAATATTGTTGAAATGATTGTATTTTAAAGTTATTATTTAAATGTAAATGGGAAATAGATTATATTCTTTTGTATTTACCTTGAAATAACGGAACTTACTATAAGTCTATATCGAAATAACGAAAGGGTTATAACCGTTATTTATCTAATGTTATAATAAATGGAGTATAGTGCAAAAACAGAAATAAATTATTACGAGGAAGGGCTTCTAACTTGGGGGACAATGTCTATTGCAATTAAATATGACCTATCTTCTTTTAATCTCAGATACATTTGGTAAAACTACTCCTTTCTTTGCCAATTTTGAATACGTACATATTGCCTTATTCCTAAAATCATATGCGGAGAAACCCTATCGACAAGTACCAGAGTACAAGATCAACTTGTTTATAATAAAATATAATAAACTTAACAGAACGTTATCCAAACGTGATTTGCACATCGCAATGTCATTCAGGGCGTTTCGGTCATTTGAGACGCCAATAGACGGAACGTTGTAAGCAATATGGTTGACTTAATTATTGCAAATTTAAAAGTATTATCATACAAGATGTAATTTTGTAAGAAATCTGACTGTATATGATTGATAGGAATCGTGGGAATGATCTGCCGGCTGAATCTTTTTCTTGCTTTTTAAAAATAAATTGGAGGAACTGATTGATTCGAAATTTCTGGTATAAAAGTTATGAGATCAGTATCTACCAACCGCGAACATAATAAAAAAAGCTTTTGCATACGGCTTTGCCCGCGTGCAGGTCGGAATTAATCGCACGGGAATGTAACTACCGGTAGTATCCTATCCAGGTCGTGGTCTACCTGTGTGCCAAATTTCATCTAAATCCGTTCAGCCATTAAGTTGTGCAAAGGTAACATACAGATAGAGTTAGGTACTAAAATTAGTACGGAAGTATGGATGATAAATTTCATGAATGCTACGTCCAATGAGGAGACGAGAATCGATAACCCAGTTTGCTCGTCACAAGAGGCCCTATTCAAAATAAATCAATGCCTCTGCATACTGAACATAAAAGCTGTGTGATGCAAATGGTGAGATAGATATAACTTCAAGATAAGCAGATACTGACAGATATGAAATGTAACGCACAAATAGTCTAGTACAGTAAAATGTAGAACGGTCTACTATAAATATTGTAGTCAATAAAATAAAATAGAGACCTACTGTCCGCTTTGGGCTATGAGAATTTCGCAGAAGTGTCATTGTGGGTTCAAAAAAAAAACAAAAGTAGGACCCGATTTAGACCAGGATAACTAAAAACAAAAATGTATACTACTGGTTTTGTAGCACCGGTGGCACGCATATGGGTGTTTGACATATTTTTTCTAATGTTTATACATAGTACGTAAATAGATGCATCACGTATGTACGCGTATCAGTGTTTTGTAGCGTTTAAAGCCAATTAACTCTTGTTGAACAAGTTGACATTGCTGTTTATGCAGTACAATGTTTATGGAACAGCAATGATATTAATATGCTTATGTACATTTGCTTCGCCTCGCCAAGCTGTCTACGAAAAGTGGATCATCCCATTAGATGGTCCACTTTTCGTAGATAACGTAATAGCTTCTTAGATTACTCTAAAAATATATTTATTTTTAGAGTAATCTAAGAAGCTATTACGTTACGGCCTGGCTCGTGGTTTCTTGATGTCATCTAAAATGGTCTACAGAAAATGACAAAGCATTTAAACCTGCAGATCACCGCTATGACCGGTGATAGTTAAGTCACTTTCCCCAGGGTTAGTCCGTGGATGGGGGTGACCATCTTTACATACCGAGACTCCTCCGTGCCTGGGAAAGCACGTTAAGCCGTTGGTCCCAGCTGTCATTCGTGGATATTTGACTGTCGTTACGGGTCGTCAAAAGCCCAAAAGTCTTACCAAGGGGTATCGTATTACCCAGCTACTGGGCTGTCGAGGTCAGATAGGCAGTCGCTCCATGTAAAATACTGATATTCAGCTGCACCCGGTAAGACGAAACCGACCCCAACATAGTTGGGAAAAGGCTAGACAGATTTTGATCATCGATAGTTAGATAAACACAGGTACACGTACTGCTGTGATTAACATTAAGTTTAGGCTGAATGACGATGCCTGCTGAGCCTGATGACACATTAAATCTAATTTGCTTTTCATTTGTTCCAGATTTGAAACCGAAACACGCCGAAGACACGACTCGAAACGAAATTTAAAAAATCTAGTCAAGAAATAAATTCACAATTTTTTTACAAAATATTGAAAATGAGATAAACCACTGTGTTTTTAAAGTAGTTTAAGATTTTTACTTATTTTATTCGGTAGTAAGTTTTGTTTATAAGTGTAAATATGCAGATTCTAAAAGCACGTTTCGCTCTGAGAGCGACTGCTTCACAGTTTCAAGCATGGAGTGCTGCGAAAGGAAGGACTGCTTCTTCGGTGAGTTCTACTTCATTTTACTCAACAATTATCTTCTGGCTATTGAATTTCTTATCTCTGCAGTGCTACTCTGTAACCATCTCACCGTGAAAACTTAGGTGAAATGAGCGTGGAGGGAGCTGTCATTCCACCTAATGCTAGAGATTGACACTACTGACAGCTCACTTCACTTAAGTCTTCACGGTGAGTGTTTTATTTACAGAATACGTCAGCTGTAGTGTGTGGGCAAAAGTAGACTCATTTATAATACAAGCTTTCATTCAACTTGCAATGTTTGTATATTAGTTAGTTATTTTGTTTAGGCCGAATCTTGCAAGCTGAATGAAAACCACTTCCTCTTATCCTACGGATTTGACATTTTACATGTTGGTTCAGTTCCGAAGACAATGCATTTTTATGATAAGCATGACCTGATTGGCCATCTAGGATTGGCTCCAGACGATGGACCAACCGCGAGCAACGAACTCTTACTAGGTAGTAAAATCTAATAGCTAGTTAACTGTGGGAGTATGGAAGTACAATTTTCTTGGATTTAAAATATTTCATCCCTTCTCTTATTATCTAGAGGGGAGCTATGCTTGAGTTCTTGAATACGTCTCTTAAAACCTGATGTTGGTTGAGTAGTTAGACATTGGAAAATTATCAATCAATCAAATCATTTATTTTGCAGATCATAAAATCCATTTTGTTAGTAAATTACATGCACATCTTAAACACTAAGGTATAGGTATATTTGGCAAATTTTGGTAAACATTATTTAAAATCTCAAAATAATCATAGCTAACATTATAAATGCGAAAGTGTTTGTTTGTTTGTTACGCTTTCACGCTAAAACGGCTGAACGGATTTGGATGAAATTTGGCACATATATATGGTAGACCACTACCCAGTCTGGCACTGCCCCGCATCTGGCGCATCAGGGAGACGACAAGCTTTCGCATGATTTTATGTAGGTATCGGCTGTAATAGGTATCATTTAGATAATTGGTACCGATCTGTTTACCATCCAGACAGAAAATAATTATTCAGGGACTTTGACCCTTAATAATTATTTTTACAAGCAATGATACTCCACTCTCAGTCAGATCCGTCTATTAATTAATTCACACGCCTCTATTTAAAATAACTTTTCTAAATGAGATATTTATTTTTGTGTGTCATGCACGAGCCATAACAAAATTCAAACAGTATAAATCATCACGGCAAATAATAGTAAATAATAAAAATGTACCACGAAAAGACGCTTGCGCAAGTATGTCATTTCAATGGTGGTAATGACGTTTTATCTAAATGCATCAACAATAAAATTGACGGTGCAATGTCCAACACTCCTAATAACCCGAAGATTGGACACTGAGATTTTCACTGCTGAAAATGGCCCCGTCTGAAAACAAACCCAAAAAAGGCAAGGCCCTTATTAAAAAATAATATTAATAGTTTAAAAAACACTAAAAAACACGCTGCACCTATAGGTAGGTGCCGTACCGTATTCAGACCTTGAAACCTAATCGTGGTCAAAGTTAATTACAAGACCTTTCTAACAAGTCCAAACACGGCTATGATACGATATTTCATCATGGAATGCTAGTGCCTATCTTCCGGCTTCATCATCAGACCTTGAAACCTAATCATGGTCAACGTTCATTACAAGACCTTTCTAACAAGTCCAAACACGGCTATGATACGATCATCCATCATGAAGTTCCAGTTCATATCTTCCGGCTCCATCATCAGATCAGCTCGACAGTACCATGTTATTGTATTGTCATCAAAATCACATACAACTGCCAATTTTCATAACGCTACGATCTTTAGAAGATGGTTAAATTAGTTTTCTTAGATTTGATTACATAGTTACATACATACAGGTCGACCTAATAAAAGCATGTTAAAAAAAAAGACTATATTATGATAAAGTAGGACTGCGTTAGCGTCAGAAGAGATGTTTAATAATTATGAGAGTATAAATGTCGACGGAAGGAGGGGAAATGCCAAAGAAAAGAGTAAACTGAGGGATGGATTGTGTGAGGAATGATATAGAGAGAAACGGAGTGAATGGAGACGTTACGGTTAATAGGAGAGAATGGAAGAGAAAACATTTGGGTCAGTGACAGTCTGCCCGAGTCAACTGAACCCGAATAATAATACCGGATACTAGGTCGTCAAAACGCCTAAAAAAGTGGAGTGTGGCATGAAAAGTATCGACCCTCTTAAAATATTGAAGATTTTTTAGATTTATTGATAGAATTTATTTATTATTTTTTATGAATAAACGTAATAATTATTTGTCACTGACCCCTGGTAAAGCTTGATTTACACGGTGCGATATAATTGCCTTTGGAAAACCTACCATAAGTTTAATTAAACCACAATAAAAGTTGCACAGCCTAAGGGCCATTACACGAACCACAACCACAACGACACCACGTAGACGGGTAGTAATTTCTATAAAAATTAATAGTCTATTCACACGGACCACATTTTGACTGTCAAACATGGGCGATACCGACCACATCAAGGCGATTACGCAGCCACACCGCAATCAAACGTTGCTTTGCCACGGCGACAATGTCACAGCCACAACGTATCCACATCGTAACGACTAGCGACAACGCAACTGCAAGAATCTGCAGAGACACTGTTCACACGTAACCACTGCTTGCCCACATTTTATCGCTGCGATGTGGTGTGGTTGTGGTAATTGTGAATTTTAGTTGATTATGTTTATGACGCATTGAGTTGGGAAAGAAGTATATTTTCAATCAATGATGTAGGAATTCTCATTATTGATGTACATATTAGAGCGGTAGTTACGTTGCATCAGCTGTCCGTTTAAATTATTGCACTTCGATCTCAACGTTATTTAAATGATAATAATGATATTGACTCAGCTTTTGTTGACATAATACGATACGATTATTTATCAAAATTGAAAAGATTATAGAGAGATTATAGAGATAACGTATCCACATCGTAACTACTAGCAACAAAGAAACCACAGCGCAACTGCAAGAATCTGCAGAGACACTATTCACACGTAACCACTGCTTGCCCACATTTTATCGCTGATGTGGTATGGTTGTGGTACTTGTGAACGGGCCCTAAGCAGTGTCAAGACGTCGCAAGTCATTTGTTTTTCTTTTTTTTTTTCAATTTTGTGGTTGCATGTCATCACAGGCAGGAAACTTGCATCGTATAAACGACGACGGCAGGCAAAGAGGTTCTCTTGTTAAACGCCATTTATATCTCACAATATGGGTTGTATGACATGACATGACATGCAGAAAACTGTCAGTCATCATCATTGTTATTTTGATGTTTAATCCTATCCCTAGTCGGATAATCTTTTATTCTTGGTGTATCTGTCCAGCTTTTGTCCTTTGGTTACCTACTTAGATTGATTAGATTCCGCTGTTGTTTGTGTCAATAAAGTACACATTTCTGCTATCTTATCGAGAAAATTACATGGCTTACCCATTATCATATTCATCGTATTAGTAGTACTTAAGTAAGTATGAAGAAGGAATTTGCAATCGTGTTCGTTTGTTTCCGAAACGTTCCCAACATTCTATGACCAATCAGCGTGCTTGAGAGCACGCTGATTGGTCATAGAATGTTGGGAGAACCGTCAGAGAGAAAAGAATTGCCGCCAGTAGCGTCTAGAGACGGCAGTAGGTACTAATAAAATTTGTGGTGCCGAAAGTTCGTTGAGCCCACAACTCACTCGTCACAGAGCGACTTCAGCCCTTCAACAAAACTGGCAGTTTCTATGTAACTGTATAAATGTCGCTCGGTTTGTATGAAATTCTATGTAAAGTGTTGACAATGCCGCCTCAGCACGCGTAGCATGACCACCGTAGAAACGAGTTTTGTCGACGGAAGAATAGACAAAATGACAGATTGTGATTGTTTAACTGTCAGTATGTCTATTCTTCAACGGCCAACGGCCGCCGAGGCGTCTCCGTGTTTTGTGTGTACTACCAAAGACAACTGATATAGTTCTCTTCTCTTTTCTAAAACTATTCTGTTTGCTCCTATTCTTGTAGCTGCTTTAGTTTTTCATAACTTGATCTCACACACTAGCATTTAATATCAGAGTACATTGACGAAAAAATTATCAATACCCAGGTCATGTTTGCTTATAGGGAAGATTCAATGTTATAGGTACTACATCACATGCAGGTAATGATGATAGATAGTTATAAAATTAAAATAATATAGATAGGGAGGTACGTAATTACACATAACATTACGAACTCTGAAAAAGATTATCAATTTCAATGTGCAGTGTGCATCACATATTAAATCATTTTTAATGGTCCAAATTCCGTGTCATAGTAGTTAAAGGTACATTGTACTGGGTATCGTGTTACCCAATAACTAGGTTGTGGAGGTCAGATAAGCAGTCGTTCCAAGTAAAATCCTGGTATTCAGCTACATCCGGTTAGACTGGAAGCCGATCACAACATACCTAGTTGGATGATATAAGCCAGAACCTAATTTTAATAGCTTAATTGACCTAATAAGCATGATGATATTGTATCAACATGTAAACAGATAATACTATCTAAAGAAAACAAAAAGTTATTGTGCATTCTGTAGTTTCTGTCTACCCCCGTTGGAAAAAGGCGTGAGTATATGTATGTGTGTATTCTGCAGAGTGGCAAGGATAAACCCCCAAATGTGAATTGCTTAGATATTAGATAATAGGTAGTCCAAAAGAACGATGAATGGATTGCGAAAGATGATTAGGCTAAAAAGGGGGTGAATACTGAGATAGCGGCTGATCGAGATGTCTGGAAGAAATCATACTCCATCGACCCAAAGAATGTATGATGATATTATAAGAAATGGACCTCGAACCTATGCGTTAAAAAGCTCATCCATGTGCATTGGACGATTACGAGCTGGCATAAAGGTGATGTCTTCCCATGACAATGATCATTTGATTTATGTAATTGGTTTCGGCCGTGTAAATCAAATAAATAAATAAATAAATAAATAAATGACTATAAATGTAATGAAATGAATATTTCAACTAGTTAAGTAGATTCGTATATGATGATGAAAATCTCATCGAAAGTCCATCAGATTAAGCCGTTACAAAATCAGCTCTTAACTTTAATGAAAATATAGATTGAATATACGTTTTATCTACGTGCACTAACTGTAGATAACCAGATAAAACTATCTTATAATAATCGTAACATTAGACGTGCCAATCTTACTCTGCAAATTCTCGTTTGGTGCAGTAATCTCAAGAATTATTGTACCAATACTGATGAGATTGTGGTGTTGCCACTCCTCAAAATTGTGACAGCGTGTATTTTTAATGCACCATTACTCTTCTCATTACCTACTTGCCATTTGCTTATTCTATAAACATGATTGATTTCATTTATTGCATGCTGCTTGATCAATAATTTCGTACTTAATTAGACCTGCTTAATCATGTAGGTAAGTATGCATAGTCATTATTTACCTTAGGCCGATAAACTTTATCCATTTGCTTACCTTTATGGGTTCGACTATCATATTCTACTCTTGCTTAGCTTTTTGGAACAGGATACTTGTGGTTCTTGCTTTGCCATCTTTTTGCACCAATTTGTGCATCATCTACCTTGGTTAATTCACTATGTTTCTCCAGTGAAATAAAAATAATTGGTATCACTAATTTGCCTGTCAAACGTTTTCTATTTTAATATTATTGCTATCAATATAAGAGGTAATTTAGAGCAGCTTCAACATATTTCTTTAATCGCATTCTCTAAGTACCTTATTTCCAAGTATTTTAATTTTTCTAATATCCGCCATTTCAATGACTTAATCTTATTGCTCTACTTCCGCTTCTAGCGATAAATCAATGAGTAGGTACTATTCACTTACATTTTTATCAACCAACCATGTTTGGAATTGATAAAGCCTGGTTAAAGATGTTTGTTCTTTTGCCACTGCCTTTATGATAAACATTCACTTGATCAGCTCCTGCTGAAGATCCAAATTCAATCATTAGCTCTTCGCCTAGACGCCTATGCTCTTTGTACTAACGTATATCACTTCAGCTCCTAGTAATATTTCCATTAATACTTACTATATGTACAACAACACCTTTCATCTAATTTCCCTACAGTACGTAAGTACAAATTCCACGGCGGGCTGCCATGACAATCATTAACTGTTCACTAGCATTATCGTTATCTTCAGCAGTTGAGCGTAAAGTTTATGTGTTTATTGCACTTAAGTCTTTATCTGAAGTTATGCTAACGACCACGAAAATTTACAACACTCGTAACTGACAAGATTTTGTTGTATTTGTATTTTGATAAGGATTTATTTGTTTAACTGTTTTAGTTGATTATGTTTATGACGCATTGAGTTGGGAAAGAAGTATATTTTCAATCAATGATGTAGGAATTCTCATTATTGATGTACATATTAGAGCGGTAGTTACGTTGCATCAGCTGTCCGTTTAAATTATTGCACTTCGATCTCAACGTTATTTAAATGATGATAATGATATTGACTCAACTTTTGTTGACATAGTACGATAAGATTATTTAGGTATCAAAATTGAAAAGAATGATTTGTAAAGTTTACATAACAACAATGGGTGTTAACACGGGCTGGATTGATTCCTTCTCATTGCCTTTTTAATTTCTTTTACGCTTGTTTTTCCCCATTTTAGTAAAAGTTTCCCTTAACAAAATGTTGTTTATGCCGTCTATTCATCTTGCCACGTCTTCCTACGATTCAATTGCCCGCTCTTGGCTATGATTCAGTATCTTAGGTCATCCCAACATAGATCTAGATTACCAAAGTGTATTTTATAAACAAACCAACAAACCGACTTGATATAGAACAAAGCATTGCTCGGTACGGTTGGCTCCAAAACATCCGTCCTTCAACCATAAAACATCTGTATATTTAGTGCCAGGATAAACAATCAACCAAGGCTCGGATACCGGTTAAATTTCCAAACCGTTATTATGTACTTGACTCAAAAACCTTTACATTCGGTTTCGTTCGCATAAACCGGTTTTTTTAAACCGGTTTTGGAAGAGTATTTACATAAAGGTTTTTTCGGATTAAACTGTTTAGAGCAATAAAAACCGGTTAATACGGGCGCACGTAAACAAACGTCGCGCGCTGTTCAATTTTTATTCAGCGTCTACATACGGCGCCGCTATGCGCGGCACCCTTTTAAGTAGTCACAAGTTGCAACGCGTTTACCGGCATGGCGTTCGTTAAATAAACCGGTTAATTTAGGTTAAAATAAAGTTCTTAAAACGTTCACGTTCTTACGAAAATTTCGGAGGAAAACCAAAATAAACCGGTATTAACCGGTATTTCATAAACCGGTTCCGAGCCTTGCAATCAACTATTCACTTCACAACTCCAGTTTGGCTGTCATCGATATCAGCTTATCGT
The DNA here is from genome assembly GCA_914767755.1 of Agrochola circellaris. Classification (NCBI taxonomy): domain Eukaryota; kingdom Metazoa; phylum Arthropoda; class Insecta; order Lepidoptera; family Noctuidae; genus Agrochola; species Agrochola circellaris. The sequence continues at coordinate 4,780,886 of OU611853.1, forward strand.
CCATTTCTAAAGAGACGCTATTACCGCCCTATCCTCAAAACCTATCCTTCTGAAAAATAGGGAGCGTGTACCTAGGAGAAAAACAAAGATGGTTGAATTCACCACCAGGTGGGTGACGTGGAAATAAAGAGTGCGTGCGAGCCTATTAAAGGTCGCTCCTGTCTATTCTAGACAAACCTAATGCATTAGTCGATCTTTCTGTATTTTTAGGAATATCTCTAATGGCCTCTTCCTGTCCAAGAACCCCAGACATTATCTATTTTAACCAATCATAATCCATAACAATGTTTCCGTATTCCAGGACGCGAAGAATGTGGAATACAAGCCAATCAGAAGCGTCCTGGTGGCCAACAGAGGAGAAATTGCCATCCGGGTGTTCCGAGCATGTACCGAGCTGGGCATCCGCTCCGTCGCTATCTACAGCGAACAGGACAAACTGCAGATGCACAGGTAAACAATGACGTATTATATATAGACACGTCATAAACCAACATCTCGGCGCTTAAAAACGGCGAAAATACTAGATAGCTACTTATACGCGTGAAGAAAGGGAAAGAAAATATGACACCGTACGGGGTGCCTGTTGCTAGAGGGAGATAAAACAAACGTAGTGTCGCGCGACAGGTTGGTGCGTAACTAAGCGCGATGTGGCCAATTGGCTTCATTTCATGTTGTCATTGTAGAGTGCGGACAACGTATCTATAGTTTTATATATCATTGCAGGTAAAGAAGGATCTAGCTTGATGAACCTACTCGAATGAAAAAAAAACATAACGTAGGTACTCGTTAAATGTGGTACCTATTCAGTCACGAACGCTAATAATGTATCCACTTAACAAAATTCAAAAGCGATTTTCTCATGGAATAACGACTACAACTTTGAGATAAGAACTATTTCATATTAGTGTGGGTTCCAAATACTATGATCGTAAAGACATAAAATTACAATCAACACAGTAGGAGCAAATCACTTTTAAATGTTGCTAAGTGTATACATATTAGTGATCGTGTTTTGATCGACGTTGCTCGAACCACTGATCGACAGCTTGATTTGAATTATCGTGTAACTTATCAGCAGAAGAAGCCACTGTAGTAGACCTATATAGACACGAGGCTACGCGAAGTTGAAAAGAAATAAATTAAAGTAAAAAATCTTGATAACGCATTGGGAGGATAAAATATTAAATCAATGGATTTGGTTATAAACAGAAATATTGTCGAATGACTAATACAATAGACATGCTACGTTGTGCCTGTGTGTATTTTTATTCACAGAATTATTAATTAATGCGAGTACGTATCCTTATAAAAATGATTAATTACTTCGTACTCGCGGTAGTGCTAGTTACCACTTGCTTCGCAGAATTTGCAATTAATAAAAACCTGTTATTAAAATAATTAGAATTGTTTAAAAATATTATAATTGTTAGTAAAACAGTTTTAGTTGTACCAACCTCTTAGCGTTGAATTTGTTTTACTCGAAAGTCTAAATACTGTGGTACTTTCTCGCGAGCTTCGACCTTTGGTCTCATCACCATAAATTGTACTTAAGTACCTACCCTAAAATATGGCCTATAGCAACACATGGACTGATTTTTAAACGTCAGAAATCATTTAACTGTGGAATAAAAACTGCAGTTTGACAGCTTTTGTGTAGAAAATATGTCAAACTGCCATATTTATTCTTCAGACAAAAGTTACCGGACGGTTGAAAAGTTAGCCCTTGCATAATCAAGCTATAATGTTCCCACTGCTGGGATAGAGGCCTTCTCTCTATAAGAGGAAGCGGGCCTTAACAGCGTAATAAACCACGCGGGCCCAGTGCGGGTTGGCGGGTTGGTGGTAGATGCGAAAAGTCGGCCCTAAACGTTATTAACTCACTCAAACAGTAGGTTAGTAGTCGTTCTAAGTCACCCAGTAACTTAAAATATATTAGTAGTGTGGCGGCATCTACATCGCCACATGCGAACTACGCATCAAAGACCTGACGGCACACAACATCCTGACGTAACTCAAATCCTGCATCGCGCAATTTAAGTTTACCGCGCGGTGGACATATATACAAGCTCTCGACTTCAATCTCTGAGCAGTTGCCCGCCAGACTCGACACCCGTCTGGTCGGAGGATCCTCCCTTTTCTATCTATGGTGGATGAGTGAACTTTACACCCTGTTCCTCATGCCACCAAAGTAGTATTCACCAAGTAACGTATATTTGTATACTTACAGACAAAAAGCCGACGAGTCATACATCGTTGGTAAAGGTCTACCGCCCGTGGAAGCGTACCTCAGCATTCCGGAGATCATCAGGGTAGCCAAGGAGAATGACGTTGATGCAGTACATCCCGGTTATGGGTTGTTGTCTGAGAGGTAAGAATTACTTCTTTATTTTTGGGCAAAACAGTACCACAAACCTACCTACGCGCTGAAGATACCGAACGACGGCAGAGCCAGGCGAAGCTGTATATCATTATCGCCTACTTCAGCATATTTTAGGGAAAACTCTGTGAATAGCCGCCCTCTACAATAACAATTTGAAAATTTAAAATCTCACGTCTGAAATGGGCCACGCTATATTTTTTTGTAATCTGTGGGTATCAACTGAACCGGTACCCTAATTGCGGAAAACACTTTCAATCACAATCTGAATGATTTTAAAGGATTATTATTGCTAATCCATTGAAATGAAATGAAATGAAATAAAAGATTCATACGTTCGAAAAATTGGTCTGCTCAACAATGTGAATCCCGCAATTAATGTTGTTGAACTGTCAAAATTAAAGCCATTGCTACTGTCATTGTGTTACGCAATTACCCCGCAGTTATTTTTTTAATATGATCTATGACAGTCAAAAGACCATAAAAACATGAGACCTTCGAAAAATGTTGGTTTGTCAAGGTCAAGGTCAGGTCAGAAATGATTTCAATATTGCTAGATAACGTTAATATCCTATTATCAATTGCATTACAGGGCAGACTTCGCACAAGCTATCCTCGATGCTGGTCTCCGGTTCATCGGACCTTCCCCCTTCGTGGTGCAGCAGATGGGTGACAAAGTCGCCGCCAGGAAAGCTGCCATCGATGCCAGTAAGTTCTTGTTTGATGATGTTGAAAGCCAGGCCTTTAGAAGAAACAGTAGAAACCAATAAATAAAATGTAGTGTGGATCGTCACTCGACACCAACTGATCAGGATAAAACTCGCCTCATCCGCGACAGACCGATTCTACGTAGATAGGTGCTTTTAGGCCATGGGAACCTTGACCTTTGGCCTTGAAGTAGTAGGTACCATCGCGGACACTGGCGCCTGAGAACTTGCCTATTTGCCTAAGCAATAAAGTCGAAAAGTGGTCAGGCGCCAGTGTCCGCGATGGTACCTCTACCACGTGTACAGAGATAAGGTATACTCTCGAACAAATGAAAAAACTTGAATCTATGCGTGATCTAAATAAAATATTTTAATTTTAAATAACGAAATTCACGTTGCTTTTCGATATCGCGTTTCCGACTGATAGTTTAAAAACCGCAACTTTTCCGGTAGTCAATGTTAACTCCATAATTTTTGTTTTCAGAGGTGCCAATCGTTCCTGGTACTGATGGCCCAGTCACCACAAAGGAAGAAGCTTTGGAGTTTTGCAAACAACATGGTCTTCCAGTTATATTCAAGGTACATTATTATTTACTAACTAACCGCTGCCCGCGTAGACCCTACTGGACTGTGCAGACTGGCGGACGGGAAGTCAGAGAATTTTAAATTTATCAATTTAATATAATCCTTATCCAATCGAAATAAGGTATATATTTCAATGCTTGGTGATCGACCTTGGAGCATCGCAGCGCAGTTTTCCGTCGATCACCGAGCATTGAAATATATACCTTATTTCGATTGGTTCAGTATTAAATTCAATTGATAAATTTAATATCCTCTGCCGTCCCGTCCGCCAGACGGCGAGGGCCCTTAAACTTTTTCTAAAATAAAAGTAGCTTAACTTACTCCTTATAAGATCAGCTGCCAATGAAAGTCCCGTCAAAATCGATCCAGCCGTTTTGGGGATTAAGAACAAACAGACAGACAATTTTTTTTAAATTGTTTTGTTGCCTGTAGTACCTTATATACTTTCATAATGCATTTAGTAAAAAGCTATTATTTTAACATTACAAACAGACTTTTCAATTTTATTTGTATTTATAGATTATATTCTACATAGATTAACATAAATTCTACAATGTCATGACGTTTGATGAATGGGTGTGTCCCTGCTTTGATCTGATACTAATTGTCTGATTAATTAGTTAGTAGTTAGGCAGAGGCACATACTTATTGTAATAATGACCGATAAGAAATGAATAATGCTTGTTCATGTTATTAATTTATTATATTATATTATAATGAATTGGAATTATGACACTGAATTTGATGTTGTAACCGTTTTATGTGTAAAAAGGCATTTGGAAAGTTTCCAAATACTTTTTTATACATCAATAACTAAATTTTTGGTGTTACGATATTAATGATTGCATTTCATAATCAATATTTTAGTTCACTAGTTAGCCTTATTTCTTGTCGGGGTACGTAGCAATGTGTCGGTGTTAGGAGAAACAAATGGTTATGTTGAACACTATTTATTAGCTCACTCTCAAACTGTTCTCAATGTTAAAATGTTAATGAAATGTTGATGAATACACCCGGCTAACGCGGTAGACAAAAGTGCACTAAATACAATATAAAATAATAAGTAATATAAAATTAGGTCAACGCGTCACGCCGATATTGCTAACTAAGGTGTTCGGTGAAAACACCGAACATTTCTTATTTCCATACAGTAATATTGCCAAATTAATCAAAACAGCGAAATATTTGACAGCTATTTCCGACGTTGCCCGCTTTGAGTATAAACGCTCTTAGCCCACGTTCGCAAGGACGTAAAAGTATCGCGGCGGGATTTTTACGCGCACAGGATTTTCAACTTTCGGTGTTAAGCCGAGCGTTGACAATCCAACGCGCTAGGACGCACTCTCGTCCCAACCCGTTGAAAAAAGACACTGTTGGATTTTGAACTCTCGGCGCTCAGCAGAGCGTTGAAATTCAAGTGCACAAAAAAAAATCGCCGCGATATTTTTATGTCCGTGCGTACGTGAGCTTAAGAGCGTTTATTCTGAAAGTTGGCAACGTCGTAAATAGCTGTCAAATATTTACCTGTTTTGATTAATTTGGAAATAATACTGTATGGAAATAAGAAATGTGGCTAACTAAGTTACTAGAATATTGATTATGTTATGCAATTGTAACATTGAATTTGATGTTGTACCTGTTTTAGGCGTAAAAAAAACATTTGGAAACTTTCCAAATGCTTTTTTTACGCCTAAAACTAAATATTCGGTGTTATAATATTAATTATTGCATATCATAATCAATATTCTAGTAACTTAGTTAGCCACATTTCTTATTTCCATACAGTATTATTTCCAAATTAATCAAAACAGGTAAATATTTGACAGCTATTTACGACGTTGCCAACTTTCAGAATAAACGCTCTTAAAGTCAGAACTCGTTTTGTAATGAGACGGTATATTTTGTTCCTCGTACCAAAAAAAGGTTTTTGGAAAATATTAAATATCATCAAAATTATAACAGAAGATCATATCACATGAATATAATGATCTTGATTTACCTTCCAGGCTGCATTCGGAGGAGGCGGCCGAGGCATGCGCGTCGTGAAAGAGATGCACGAAGTGGAGTCGTCGTTCGAGCGAGCCTCGTCCGAGGCGCTGGGAGCCTTCGGCAACGGATCCATGTTCATTGAGAGGTTCATCGAGAGGCCAAGGCATATTGAAGTGCAGTTGTTGGGTGAGGATATACTTATATTACTATACATTCAAGCTTATATTCCCCGAAGAGGAATCCTGAGGTGTTTCTGGTTTTGGGCTGAAAAAAAAACCGTTTTCAGTCGGACTCGTCTTTATATTCATCATCCTTCAAGGATATGTAATTATTCATGAATATAAACGAGTTTGCTTTAGACCAATTGAATTACTAAGCGTGAGTAGAACGCCTGCTCTTGACATGCTCTTTGGTCCAGCCGGTCAATTCTGTAAAAATCTCAACGTGAAAACTTAGGTGAAGTGAGCTGTCATTCCACCTGATGCTAGGGATTGTCACTATTGACTGCTCACTTCACCTCAGTTTACACTGACAGCTCACTTCAAGCTTACTTCACCTTAGTTTACACTGACAGCTCACTTCAAGCTCACTGTACCTTAGTTTTCACTGCCATCTCGCTTCACTTCAGATTTCACTGACAGCTCACTTTACCTCGGATTTCACTGACAGTTCACTAAGCACACTTCACCTCAGTTTTCACGATGAGGTTTTCACAGAATTGATCGGCTGATGTAGGTACTCCTTATTGACAGGCACATAACATATCATGAAAACTGACGATTTTATTTACCTTCAGGTGACAAGGCTGGCAACGTAGTCCATCTATACGAGCGTGATTGCTCTGTACAGAGAAGACATCAGAAAGTAGTAGAAATCGCACCCGCACCCGGATTGGACCCTGAGGTAAAGTCTAATAGATTTTTGATAAGAAATAAGTTAGATAAATAGTAGTGAGTTCATTTAACCGCTTAACCGAAGAACAACCGCATAAGATCAGCAATTCATCTACTTATAATATTTTTGGATTTACGAATGCCAAGACTGTGATCACTTTCGACCTATCCCCAGTCCTTATCCTATTAGAGGACCCCTTCCATGCCTAAAACTTTGTCAATCCTTGTAACCTAAGGTTTGCATAGCCTTGTTATTAGCTACCAAAAACATAGTTAAACGGTGATCACTGCACTGGTGTTGTCCCCTAAAGCAGCTATTACCATCTTTTTAAGTACAACAGGCTCAAAACAACCGAATTAAATATGGCATGTGTTTAAACGAGCCCCAAATAATCCCCATTTTGATGACCTAAAATAATAGAAGGAAAATTAATTGCGAACATCTTAAGGTCGCTGCATACTGGATGGCGATAGGACGGACACGGAACTTGGTGTTATGAGTCGACTATAGTTTGACCGACACCACTGTTCCGCGCCTTGGGTATGTGCGCGGAGAGACAGGGGCCAGTGCAGGCCGCTCTTTCGTCAACGCTTACGGCGCGCAGGGTCCCGCCCGCCGCTCATTGGTCAAAGCTGCCCCCCGCCTCGCCGCACATTCCTAAGACGCAGAACAGCGGTCCCAGACAAAGTTAAAAAAAAGTCACAGTTATTACAAAAAGCGTACATCTTTAGAAGCACATTCTAAATTTTTGGAGGATCAATTAATTATTTCCCAATACATATTTTCAGACAAGAAATAAGATGACAGATTGCGCCACGCACTTGGCTCGCTCCGTGGGCTATGAGAATGCGGGTACTGTGGAGTTCCTGCTCGATGATAAGGGCAACTTCTACTTCATTGAGGTCAACGCTAGGTATGTACTATGAAGTCTGGACTTTGTGAACCTTCAAAAGAACACCCCCGAAACAAAGCCAATTTTCTCGATCCCTCTAGTTACGGGTTCTTAAATAATTAATTGATCGATTGATTAAAATTTAAACACATCGTGTTTATGTATAGTCAAAAGAGCCATTATCATGAAGACGTCAGGAAAATATTGCTATAGTTTGACCGAGACCGCTGTACTGCGCTTTAGGAATTCGACGAAGGAGTTGCGGGAAGCCGTGAACGTTGACGGCCTGCACTGCGAAGATCTATGGTTAATCTGATGGTGATGGCGAGACGGGGTCGCCATCACCATCAGATTAACCACCGATACACCGATTTGATCTTCTGATCTTTTTCTATCGTATCATCTGACAAACTGCCCAGGATGCGCCGGACGATAATTTATAACGGCAAGAATGAAATATTAAACTGCATCATACTGACCTCTAAACTAATTATCGTGGCTTTCTGAAAATATCCCTTAGCCATAAAAAAATAAGATGGCCACTTTGTGAAAAATTAAAAAAAATATTTTGAATTCTTTTGTCCCCAGGTTGCAAGTAGAACACACAATCACAGAAGAAGTAACAGGCATCGATTTAGTACAATCTCAGATCAGGGTAGCAGAAGGTATGACTTTACCTGAGATGGGATTGACTCAGGACAAGATAAGCGCTCAAGGGTACGCGATACAGTGCCGTGTGACTACTGAGGATCCCGCTAACAACTTCCAACCTAGTACCGGAAGAATTGAAGTGTTTAGGTAAGTAATTTGATTGAGTGTAAAGCAATTTAAACTTTGTTTCCAGTCTGTTAAGATTTAGATTCGAATGTGAGTAGAAAATTTTGGTGTTAAGGTGATTTTTAACCTAGTGTCTTTAATGTTAAGGTCTTTATTAGAATGTTAGGAAGTGTGGTGAGAAAGGTATATTGAAACCTATGTCTTGAAAGCAGTTTTTGAATACACGGAGAGAATAATTTCGGTGAGGTGGACTTTATCTGTATTGGAGTACGGTTGAGTTTAGGTGAGTTGAACTCTGTGTCTTGTAGGTTAAAGTTCATATTTTAACGAAAGAAAAGGAAGGTAAATTAGGGCTTGTGTCTTGTGCGTTCAGTGTAAAGAAAAGTTTTAGTGTGAACGTAATTGAACGGTTGAACGTTACGGCCATAATTTGAATACACAGCAAGAATTGTGGGGTTTCGTGGCAGCATCTACATCGCCATATGCGAACTACACATCAAAGACCTGATATCACACAACATCCTGACGTCACACAAATCCTGCAACGCGCAATTAGAGTTTACCGCACGATCGCCATATATACAAACTCCCGACTTCAACCATTGGGCAGTTGCCCGCCAGACACAACACCCGTCTGGTCGGAGGATCATCCCTTTTGTATAGAGAATGAGTGAACTTTACACCCTGTTCCTCATACCACTAAATTGGTGGCCCCGAGTATGAACGTCAACGCAGCCTTCGTGGGACTACTTCAGCGTGACGTCACCATTATCATTACCCCCGCAAGCTTTCGTGAGGCGAGTCAGAGTAATGTTTAACTGTTTTAGTGAGGTGCATATCGTGGCAATAGATAAAGAAATATGTTGTACTCACATTTAAAGTACACTTTGTAAACAAGCATATTACAAATTAGAGGATTATATCCAAGATAAGAATGCTTGGAAACATGCTGGTCCTGCTCCATAGGATAATCTAGAATCTAGACAAAATCAAACTGGTTGCTAATTTAAGTTGTATGAATTATTATTTTTATTATATGACATTGATTTTACATTCTGTGATTACTCCCTCACACACTGACAATTGTAAAATTTTAGGAAAATCGTCTACTTTTATAATGTTTGTAAATATGTGAGAATCATGTATCTATAACATAGGTAATTAATTTATCTTTCGTTGCTTCATTTTTATTAATTCTTCTTTTTACCTATTGTGGTAACGTATTATTTTTTAGGTGCATCGTCTTCAATACAATTATGTAACTAATGTACCTACATATACAAAATATTGTAAAACTTTTTAAAAGAGTAACGATGGAGTTTCTTGCCCATTTTTCTCCATACGAAAAATACCTTTTGAGAGGGGCGACTAGAATCAATTAAATTTATTGTAAACTTTGACGTTCAAAAGTGCCTTACAAGGGCCTATTTGAAATAAATGATTTGACTTTGACTTTGTTGAACTTAACTCTTTCCAATAAAGTACAAATTCCTCTCAGGTCTGGTGAGGGTATGGGTATCCGTCTGGATTCCGCTTCAACCTACGCTGGTGCTGTCATCTCTCCCTACTACGACTCGCTTCTTGTCAAGGCAAGTATTTTGAGCACTGCAATCTATTAACCAACTTCAAAAAACGAGGAGGTTCTCTATTAGAATGTCTACGCCTCATAGAAGGAATTAATTTAATAACGTCAGGTGGACGAAAGGAACTTAAAAACTTATAATTTTAATGAAAAATCCTTTCGATTTCAATAGCCCTAATACGGAAACATGGTAGTAGTCTATTTAAGTTTTTAAAGGTCTAATCTGAGTTCTTCTTCAGTCTTAGGTTGAGATCTGTACAGCTAACTTAGAGTTTACTCAAGCTAAATACAGTGGCGGTTCATAATAAAACCTTATTCTTATGAATTTAATGTGCATATTCCTATAGGCGACACGAATTTCACACGAATATGAATTATTATAATTTATGTCATTTTAAGAATGGTCATCGTGGAATGAAGTCAAAGCTCCCTCTATAGATCTCCACTTTAGTGTTATTTTAAATTTCAAATGACTTATTATTTAAATAAATTCTAAAATATAATATATAATAAATATAATAATATATAAGGTGTCAGGGATATCGACGCGAAAACTGTTACCATGGATTTAGTACACGATTGTGAAATTTCTCGTCGGTTATTAAAAAAAAAAATCTTTTGTTTCATACAAAAGTGCAATACCTACTCGGTCTAAATGTATGGAACAGCTGTTTTTTTTTTAAATAACCGACGAAAAGTTTAAACGCAGGGTTCAGAATCATGGACTGCCACCCTGTATATCACAAAACAAGGTTTTTCTCTTGACATCTCTATCGAGCCAGTTTTTGTAATAAGAACCTAACTGTGACTGAAATACAGTTCTTTATATGAAACTGACAACTTATTCCGGTACTAAGTTGTCATTTTTGTATTACGTACTTTACCATAGTCGGAATAAAGATCAAACTTCAAAAATGGCTCCATGATTCAAACCTGGGTCTGAAAATAAACCTCGTTTTTTAACCCTTTTTAAGGTAGAGGCAGTATACGTGCCACCAACAATTTTTTTTTTTTATTTATATCTTTTATGGCGGCGGTATTGTTTATTTTCACAGATAGTAAAACTATTATTTTTTACGTCAAAGACAAGTGACATTGACAGAAAATTGAAAAAAGAACTTAAAAATCATATAAAAATATCCTTATTAACATATACATACCTAAATTTCGTTTTCCACTTCAGGTTTTCTCTGCCTTTTAAAGGGTTAATTAATAAGACGGACGACGTTTTCTACTCACCTTTATAATAAATATTCTCCCTGTACAGGTTATCTCCCACGCACACGACCTGCCCTCCTCAGCCGCTAAGATGAACCGCGCCCTCCGCGAGTTCCGTATCCGAGGCGTCAAGACCAACATACCCTTCTTACTCAACGTACTGGAGAACCAGAAGTTCCTTAATGGTAAGTAACATTGGCCAATTACGGCAGCCACTTTTTTCTCACAAATAGAGAACCTCGTCACTTCTATGATTTAAAATATTCATCAATTGCTTGCTATTATATCGAATAATGACCATCATAGACAACTACCAATAGTAAAAAAACCTTATTACTTATAGTTTTCTAAACATAAAAAATACCTTAAAAATGACTCCTCATTTTGTTAGCAGAAATGACCACTATTTGTTTTAACTTAGCCAAAACTTATTTTTGTCGCTTAATCTAAGTGGCATATTACGTTATCTTAGTTTTTAAACATTACTGCATAAAAGTTTTAAAACATTAGTGTTCATGGTTGATAAATAAATTAAGTAAATGTTAGTATGAAAAATGTAACTTCTTTAAAATTCTCCATACAAAACGCTCATTTCATTCCTAATATTTCATCACCACTGCTCTCAAAACGGTGAAGGACAACATCGTAATGAATCCGACATGTCTCTAGAACCACAGATTCGAACATTTCTACCATCATGCACTAAGCCCGCGTGGTGGATTATGGTCAGTCCCAGTCCCTCTCAGAGAGGAGGCCTGAGTCCCAGCAGTGGGAACGTTAAGGGCTGATATGTAATAACCACTTGCATCTGAACAAAAAAAAGAAAAAAGTGCCTTTTGGTCCGATTTTCCACAAAATGTTTATATCGCTCCGTGCGAGACCGCGCGTGCATATGTACCGAGTAAATTTTTTTGCGAAAAGTTTTTGGATTAAATCACGATTTTTCAAAAAGTTTTTTTTTTTGTCTCTTACTCAATATCATAGATTTGGATTTTGCCCTGTAATTCGCATCTCAAAAATCACACTGTTTCAAGATGATATATGAATGAATGAGTACAGAGGCTGTTTTGAGAAAGTCACGTGTGGCTTGAGAAAGAGTTGAGCCTGTTCTGAAAACTTCACATAAGTAGCAAGTCTTTCAAGGCCCTATCAAGAGAAGTCAAGAAACCACACCCGAACCACCAAGATGCTTAAATATATTGTTTCAATAAAATATCGGTTAATTTCCTCCACAGGCGCCCTAGACACGTACTTCATCGACGAGAACCCTCAACTGTTCATGTTCAAAGCATCACAGAACAGAGCCCAAAAGATCCTGAACTACCTCGGCCAAGTCATCGTCAATGGCCCCGCAACTCCACTGGCCACTAAAATCCCGCCTGCAGTCGTGACACCATACATTCCAACGGTACCACTGGGTAAGTTGTTCACAAAATGTAGGGAAAGATAAAATACGACGTGCTCCATTTTAGATGCCCCTGAAGGTCAAATAATGAGTCAGAAAGGTGAGATTGAAAAAGCTGTTTATAAAAATATTTATGTGTGATGTTTAATTGTGTAGTTGGGTGTCAGATTTCTAATACATGGGAATAGTTTAGCCTTAATGCCAAAAAGGCCACAATAAACAAGGTTCATTTTAAACAACTTGGATTTTGCATGAGCAATAGAAAAAAAAACAATAAAATTGCTTTTAAACAAACTGGCGATTATTAACATCATGCAACATTTAACAGGAAATTAAACGGTTTTGTCCCCCATTAACAAAATTAATGATCATCAATGGAGGATGAAGTTTTATGAAAAAAGAAGCTAATTTAAACAATTTTTGAACGATTTTTTCCAGTTTTACGCAAAGGGTATGGTAGGTTTCAAGTTGAATTTTATAAATAAGCTATATTTTGCGATATTATACTATTATATGAGCAATGTATAACCTAAAGCTTCGCCTATTTATTTAGCAAATTAATTATAATAATTATATTTGGGACACGACACATGCCATTGGAGCACGGGCTATTAATAAGAACTTAAGTTACATTTTTATGACTAAAATTTCATGCTTCATTATTTTATTTTTAATATCGAATACCTATTATGATTTATTTTTATTGCCACTAATTTTGTCGTTAATCCTGTTTGTGAACTCACAGGAGATTTATATTGATTATAAAAGTTTTGCACCACTTATAAAATAGCTTGCTTGACATGTTTATTTAAGAAATAAAAAGTAAAAAAAAATCTACATTTTTTTTTTTTTTTAATGAAACACCGCTTTTTATAAAATTACGCATGTATTCCCGGAAGGGGTTACAGGAGGTGCACGTGCCAACACCAAGCCTAGTGCCAATTTTTATTCACACAGACACACAAACACGCAAAACACTGCTATTTTATAAGTGCTACAAAACTTTTATTATCACAAAAATATATAATTGATGTTGTATTTCTGTACCGGAATTCATAGCCATTTTTTTTTTAATTCGCACGTCACGCATTCCCGCACAGTCATTATTTCAGTTAACATGTTTTTCAGACCTATCCCCTGAGGCTATTAAAAGACAAGAACTAACAGGGGAAAATACAGGTGAGCCTACTTTATGTTCTAGATTTAGCTTCGACTAGTGATGGAATAACGCAGTTATATTCTTTGTAGCTGCTACATTCAGTTATTGCTATAGTTCAACCCATAGCAAATCCGTTTGCGTTCTTGCAATATATGACTTTATATCCTAGTACCAACCCTTTTTAGCTGACTCCAAAAAAGGAGAATTTTATTACAATGCTACTTATTTACTTGAGTAAATTTATCACTTAAGTTTGCTACTTCAAGAAAAAAAAACGTGAAAATAGTTGATGTAATAAAATAGCATGCTATTATAATGCGTTAGTTAGTAGCATATAGCATAGCAATAGCGTGCTATGTAGTTTCGAATGCTACGGATTTTATTTCTCCATGACTACTTCGAACCCGTGTTACAGGACTTTATTATGTTTTAAGCTTCGCCCGATCATTTTCTTGGTTGTGGTGTGTAAGCTTTTTACATGTTCCAGATTGGAATGTGCCTTGTGATTAATGTTTTCAATGTTTTTATTATGTATTTTATTTATTTTGCTTTTTTAATTATGATATTTTAATTTAATTTGCGATTTGAATCTACACACGACAAGTTTTTACAAGGGTGAATCTCAAAAGTCGAAAATGTTGAATTCAGAAGGAGAATTTAATAAATTGTCAGACAGACTATCCCTACATTTGCATGCAAAATATAACCAAAAAGCAGCTTAGAGTGTTTTAATTATTACAGTTTTACGAATTTCGCCTAATTATCGCATGGCAACAGAAGAAATAATTTAGAATAGAAAATTTACCATCATACCAAATCATGGTGTGTTAACATTGTGTGGGCGTTAGAAATTGCATTAGAAAATTAATAGATGAATTAGTAGATGCTTTTACCTGGCCTCATTTAGTCGGTATTGTTAACAAAGTAGGTCCTATCTTGGATAGCCTAAAGCAACCAAACAACAATTTTGGAGCCAATGCGGTGACCTATCTGTCACGGAAACCGAATAAGAGTGAAACTAGACCTCTATTATGAAAGCTTACTAAATATTCCTTACCAAAACCTTGCAGCCATCCAACCACCGAAAGGTTACAAGCAGATCCTCAACGAAGGAGGTCCTGAGGCCTTTGCGAAGGCTGTGCGTCAGCACAAGGGTCTACTTCTCATGGACACGACCTACAGAGACGCTCATCAGTCTCTCCTTGCGACTAGAGTGAGGACACATGACCTGTTGGCCGTGTCCCCGTATGTGGCCCATAACTTTAGCAACCTGTACTCGCTTGAGAACTGGGGTGGAGCTACCTTTGATGTCGCTTTGAGGTGAGTTTATTAATCTTTGTGGTTCCTTGGTTATTGCAGGATCTACTTAGTTTTATGGAAGTTTGTGGTTGGTATTGAAGTGGTGAGTTTTTTGTTAGACATGATGTCTGATGATATAAGATTTAATAAAAATATCCGCGCGACTATGCATAGATATTTGACTATGCTTTCTAAAGATATGTACTGTCTGCACTAATTTTGCTATCGAAGGAGCGTGTAAGGAATTGAATAGCATACTAGAATCTGGAAAATTAATTTGATTATTTCTGCCGTTTCAGCTGAATATGGAATAAGAAATTTTTTTTGGCCGTCATTTAGTTTATTAAAATATTGGATACGTATTTTTTAATTTTTTACGTAATCAAAAGATTACGGCATTACATTGAGTAGGCAATGCGTTAAAATGTAGCATGATGTCACTGGCCGGTAGATTTTATACTGACTTGTGACGTCAAGAGCCCCCACTCCCGGACTTTAATGCGTTTTATCTAAACCATTTTTTATTAATTTGACAAAGGAAAAAATACGTGTCTAATATTTTTTTATTATCTGACTGACGAACTGAAAAGTTTTTTTTTTCAGTCAACATCCATTTTGCTCCTACCAAGGTCACTGTTAGACGATACCCGAGTCACTTTATATTGTGTAAAATATAAAATTATTTATTTAACCAACAGGTTCTTGCACGAGTGTCCTTGGGAGCGTCTCCGCGACATGCGTCAGATGATCCCCAACATCCCCTTCCAGATGTTGTTGCGAGGCGCCAACGCGGTCGGCTACACCAACTATCCCGACAACGTGGTGTTCAAGTTCTGCGATATGGCTGTGAGTTTATTACCAAGTTATTGAGATTAAGTGACTGATTTTAATGTTTTGTAATGTAATGTACCTGTAAAAAATAATGTAAAACATTTTAAAAGAGTAACGGTGGAGTTTCTTGTCCATTCTTCTCCATACGAAAACTACCTTTTAGAAGGGGGCGACTAGAATCAATTAAATTTTTTGTAAATTTTGACGTTCAAAAGTGCCTTACAAGGGCCTATTTGAAATAAATACTTTAACTTTGACTTTGTAATGAGGATAGGGGAGTTCAGTATTAGTCAATAATAGTTTAAGAGTAAAGTTCAAAGCACTGCCCAATATATCCCAAATGCCTAAGGTTCGAAATGGTAATGAAAGATCATTCTGTATTTTTTTTTTTTATATGGCAGCATTTGTCACCAAAGAGATTCTGTCCCTTTCTTTTTCTTAGGAAACTTTTACAATAGGCAATTTTTTACTTACCAAGGTGGGTTCGAAGAATTTTATTTTAAAGGCAGAAAGCATACAACGGCTATTACAGCCGTTGTATTACTCCAAGCACAACTCAAAACTAACATTAACTTAAAAACACCTTAAACCTTCAGGTCAAAAACGGCATGGACATCTTCCGAGTCTTCGATTCCCTCAACTACCTGCCCAACTTGATCCTCGGCATGGACGCCGCAGGTAAAGCCGGTGGAGTGGTGGAAGCCGCCATCTCGTACACGGGTGATGTGTCAGACCCTAACAAGCAGAAGTATGACCTCAAGTACTATTTGAACTTGGCTGATGAACTCGTGAAGGCTGGTACTCATGTGCTGGCGATAAAGGATATGGCTGGGTTGTTGAAACCTCAGGCTGCTAAGTGAGTGATTTTGTTTAATTTATGCATGTAATTTGCAGATTCTTCTCAATTTCCTAGCCCTCAAGGACCTCAAATTTCCCGCAAAATATGCATGTACCAACAAAACCCAAGCCAAACATACACAAGATCATAAAAAGTGTGCGGTCGGGAGACCTCCGTCAGGAACGAAGTTCTTTCGCATGTACGATAAAATTAAATTTTCGCAGCCGCCATCTTAGATTTTCATTGTGACGAAGTTCATACATTTTTTTATATTTCACCTATAGGTTTTTTACATAAATAATTGTGACTGTCGAATTATTTTGAATGAAAAATTTAAAAAAATACATTCTAGTTGATTCTTTAAGCTCCTACACACAGTCCTGCCGCAGGGTTTTACCAAGATGCACGTACCACCGGCTTTTGCGCCTCCATTTTTTTTGCGATCCTTTGTGTGCGGCAGGGCCGGGCACGGCGCGGCTTACCCAGCGGCAAGGCCATTGTGTGTAGGAGCCATAAGGTATGGTTCTGGGATATAAAAAAAACACCTTGTATAATAGCGAACCTAGGAACGAGGGGAGGGTACGAACCTAAATTTTCGCGTACTTAAACACTAAATAATAATTAATTAACTTACATAAGGACCTACAGAGGGTGCACCTCTATAGGTGCTAGGTGCACCTCTGCTTAACCCTTCGAGGAATACGGGCGTTATATTAATTAACTTTTCAACGGCCCGCTTCAGGATGTTGATCGGCGCGATCCGCGACAAGCACCCGGACGTGCCCATCCACGTGCACACGCACGACACGTCGGGCGCGGGCGTGGCGGCCATGCTGGCGTGCGCCGAGGCGGGCGCCGACGTGGTGGACGTGGCCGTGGACTCCATGTCCGGCCTCACCAGCCAGCCCAGCATGGGCGCGCTCGTGGCCTCGCTGCAGAGCACGAACTTGGATACTAGTGAGTGTCCACGTTCTTATCAAGCTAGGGTTGAAGTCGCACTAGAGCTCCCTTTGACTGAGACGTCCACTTTAACCTACCTGCTTACTGGACGAGTTTTCATTCGGTTATCTATTTTATTTATTGTGTGTACATAAATAATAAAATAAATAAATACATCAATGATTATCAATATTCAGCCTTTCTACGCACTAAACTGCTTGATGTAGGTCAGGTATAAAAACCCTGAATTCTTAATTCTTAGTGTGACTGACACTGGCATGGCCACCATCAGGGATTTTAGTTTTGATACCACAAATAAATTGTCGCTAATTAGTAAAAAAAATCGCCAAATATTAGAATTTGTCTGTTACTAGTACAAAAGTTATAAGGGTTTTTAGGTGGCCGATATGGGGAGCATCTCCCCAGCTTGCAATGAGTTCAAGAGCTAGATCGAAGATTGTTCGTAAACTCTTCGATCTAGCTCTTGGACAATACCTTAAAAATTGAACTCTATCTTCTAAACTAAGACCTGACTAAATCTGTGACTTGGCGAAAAATTGCGAATAATAAGCGAACAATTTGGGAGAAAACAGATCTTCGCTAGGTAGCCTAGCTCTTGAGATTTAATTGGGCCAAGGTGGGGAGATCCTCTCCAGATCGGCCACCTATAAACCCTTATAACTTTTGAACCAGTGACCGCTAAATTCTAATATTTTATGCGACAAATTTCGATTAATTAGCGACAATTTTTTTTGTGTTATCAAAATTAAAATCTCGGATGGTGGCCATCCCAATGTCACACTAATACTTGTATGATCATTTGAAAGCCTGAGTTTTTCCACCATCTTTCAATGTTAAGAACTTTATTGGTCTGCAAGATCACGTTTATACGATATTGGAGAACTAGATATTCGAAGAATCATTAAGCCTTATTACCTTCAATCAATGTAATCGTTCCCTCTCACAGAGATCGCCCTCCAAACCGTATCCGAATACTCAGCATACTGGGAACAGGCACGTACCCTGTACGGGCCCTTCGAAGCCACAGCGACCATGAAGTCAGGCAACGCAGACGTATACCTCAACGAGATCCCCGGCGGACAGTACACCAACTTGCAGTTCCAGGCCTTCTCACTTGGTCTTGGCAGCCAGTTTGAAGAGGTTAAGAAGGCTTACAGGTGAGATATTGAGTTTTTTGCCGAGGTTGTAACAAGACCCCTAACAATTGGAAAGAAGAAGCCCAAAATGGCAATACTTGACAGGAAAGGAAAAAGGCATTTGACCGTTAGGGGGCACTACAAACTGATAATATGTTAGCACACAGGCCATCTTCAGGAAAGCGGTTACCACCGTTTAAAAGTCCTGCACCTACGAGAGGTTTTACGATCCACTGGAACACAAATCTATTAGTCATTAATGATTTTAATATTTCTTTGGACGAGTCCGGTCACAAGCAGTTACAGTACTAGCAAAACAATCAGATACCTCGAGACCTTGAGACGAACACCGCACTTTGCATATTTCACTATTTTAAAGTGTCTTAGCCAATAGTCATCACAATGAATTTATTTTCTTCTTTATTTTATTTTTTTGTATATTGGCACCTTATAGCTATAGTCATGTATTTAGCTATTATTTAATCGTGTTTTTGTATTTTGTGCTTTCTTTTGCGTGCACCAAATAATCGATTTATCTATCTATCAGATTTCTCTTGTGATAATTGCAGAACACTATGCGCTGTTATAACGTCAATTAGTTCCATTACCCAATTTCACCTCCTATTAAATTTAACCTTTCCAGGGAAGCCAATCTCCTTCTAGGCGACATCATCAAGGTCACTCCATCATCGAAGGTCGTGGGAGACCTGGCGCAGTTCATGGTACAGAACAAGCTGACAGCAGACGAGATCAAGGAGAAGGCTGAGGAATTATCGTTCCCGAAGTCTGTGGTGGAGTTCCTGCAGGGAGCTATTGGTATTCCTTATGGAGGATTCCCTGAACCACTCAGGTAGGTTTATAGGTTACTTATTTTAGGGCCTGTTTCACATTGACCGAGTCAATAAAAATAGTGAAACATAATACATAAACAGTTTCTTTTTTTTTCACTCGCAAACTATGTACCATAGAAGAAGTTCATATCTAACCACCGTAAGGACTAGTCTTGCTTGCAGCACTCGGCGACTATAGAACCGGACCGGTAACAGATGTGGTTATCGTGTTCACGGGATTTTGTTTTGAAACTGGTTAGATATGAACTTCTTTGATGGTACCTGCCATGTTATCTTTCCACCACCCTTGGTTAACTGGTAGAGAATTCCTTAGGCATTAAGTCGGTATTTGTACCTTTATTGCACATAAATACTTTCTATAAAATCATTAAGTTATTCAAAACTTTTATGGTAGATGATTTGGCTGATGATTAATGGCTTGAAGGAAGGCCATATTGCATGTGGCTGTTATAGCCCATTGTTACCTTGACTCAAAACCGTTTTGCAAATGAATTTTTCGACCGTAGCAATTAACATTGCCGGATCTACATTTTTGCGATTTTTATTTTATTGCATTAAAGGTCTTAGAATAACTTATAAAAAAATATAAGTTCTTATAAGACCTTTAATGCAATAAAATAAAAATCGCAAAAATGTAGATCCGACAATGTTAATTGCTACGGTCGTTTTGATTTGTGGGGTCAAATTCAAATTCAAATTCAAAATATATATATAATATTTCACATAAACCTACAAGAGCACTTATGAAACGTCAGAAGCTAGGTGCACGGTTCCAATTGGTCGTTTCCTACGGAGAAGAGCCGGCAAGAAACTCCACGGTTACTCTTTTAAAAGGGTCACTATTAAATTAACTTTACTGTGAACTTGATGGATGGATTGTGCATTTCCAATTAGTAGGCTGAAAGTGAGATAAAGCCCTCATAACTACGAGAAATTTTCAGATATCGCTACATTATTTTGTATGTACGCACATTTAAAACCTGTACTGATAATTCTAGATCTCAAGTGCTGAAGGACATGCCAAGGATCACGGACAGGCCCGGCAAGGAGCTGGAGCCTCTGGACTTCGACAAACTGACATTAGAGCTCAAGGAAACGTATCCTGAGGTACGCAATAATCAAATTGTTTGGCTAAGAATAAAAGAATATATAGAACAAATGAGTCTCAAAAACACTGCAGCACTCCAGTTTAAGAGCTGGTGGTAGTGTAGCTGAAGAGCTACACTTACTGAAGAGTAATACGTCTCTGCCAGACCAATATGATAGAAAAAAAAATATATTCTTACACCACTTGCTTATAATATGTGTGTGTATACAAATTTTTTTGTCAGTAAAAAAAAAAAAATCGAGGGAGCGTTACAGTAGTCGCATAGATGTGTCACATCTGACATGTCACCTTGGTAGTAAACAACATTAAAGGACCGGGGCCTCGTCAAGGTCGTTTCTGACGGCCAACTCTAGCAGCGCGCACGCTCATTAGTCAAATCAAATAGCGCGCTTCCCCTGCTACCTGTTACACACTTCCGTCCCTTTTCACGAAATCACTCCCACAGATTTGATTATTTAGATTTTGATTGCAGGAAAGCGATAATTATTAACTTAGCGTAACCTTGTTACTCATAAGTTCGGTTATGTGATAAAATCCGATAAATCATACGCAGAGTACGTTTGATGCTAAACTGAAAATTTGGAACTTAAAGTTATTATTGAATTACAATATTATTTTCAGGTGACCGACCGAGATGTTATGTCTGCGGCCATGTACCCACAAGTTGCGAACGACTTCTTCCGCATCCGTGACAAGTATGGACCCGTCAAGCATTTGGACACCAAGACTTTCTTGACTGGACCCACTGTAAGTACCACCAGGTTTACATACCCACGTACCATCAAAGAAGTTCATATCTAACCAGTTTCAAAACAAAATCCCGTGAACACGATGACCACATCTGTTACCGGTCCGGTGCTATAGCCGCCGAGCGCTGCAAGCAAGAATAGTCCTTACGGTGGTTAGATATGAACTTCTTCGATGGTACATTATTTTAGTCTGGCGTACAGTTGCGTGCATTGGCAGCCTGGGTAGGCAAACAAAGCAGACAGAGCAAAAAGAATTTAGTTAAAAATTACTGTAAAGATAAATTTTTTTACTCACTTCTGTGACTTCATCTGTTTTTGACACTTTTGAAGGGAACGTTTTTCGAGCGTTACCTTTTTCGTTCGATTTTTTACGAGCACCACAAATATTTCAAAAAATAATTACAGGTATTGATACACTAAATCACTGTATCAGACAAATAATTTTTTGGATATCTGTAGTGGCTTTGAAAAAAACCCACATCTAAACTAACTACATACTATCGAAAACACGGGGGGGTATGGGTATGTTAGAAAAAATTGCTGTCTGTGTGCCTGCCCGTTGTGCAACGAATTTATCAAGCAACTTTACAGCAAGCAGCTCTATAATTAATTCATCACCTTCAACAGGTTGGCGAAACGATAGAAGTAAAGATCGAGCGCGGAAAGACGTTAGATATCAAGACAGTCGCCGTGTCAGACGAGATGACAGCGGCGGGAGAGAGGGAGGTGTTCTTCGAGCTCAACGGACAGCTGCGCTCCGTGTTCATTAGAGACGAGAATGCTAGCAAGGTAAGACGTCAGACAGCAGGACAGGCGCCGTGTCAGACGAGATGACAGCGTCGAGAGAGAGAGTTCTTCGAGCTCAACGAACAGCTGCGCTTCTTGTTCAATAAGGACGAGAATGCTGGCTAGGTAAGACGTTAGACGGCAAGACAGTTGCGCCGTGGCAGACGAGATGACAGCGGCGGGAGAGAGGGAGAGGTTCTTCGAAATCAACGAACAGCTTCGCTCCGTGTTCATTAGAGACGAGAATGTTGAATTTATGAATTTGAATTATTTCTCCTTTTCAGGACTTTCAGCCTATTTGTAAATCTAATCTGTAATTACAAATAATCGGGAATTACAGCAGAGAACTTATTGGTTGAAACACTTTGTCAAAGATAGTTCCAACTGCAATGGCATTCGATACCACTGGTTAATTCCGATTTGAACATTCAATTATTTACTAGTATGTAAAAAACAAAACTGTAATATTACGTATGTATGTAATTGCTACGCCAACATTTAACTAAATACGTTTATTTTTTTCAGGAAATGAAAATCCACCCCAAGGCAATCAAAGGAGATAAGAACCAGGTTGGAGCGCCCATGCCAGGAACAGTACTCAGTAAGTATCACCTTAAGGCGAAAGTGCCAGGGTAATACGCGAAATAAAAATTCTCTTACGTTTTGTATTTTGCAGAGCAGTATTATTTCGTATGTTAATCAAAATATGATTTAGGATCGTAAAGAATATGTTTTTTACAGAATTATAACGATTAAAATCGTCAATACATTTCCCTATATTCAAATTACCCCATTGAATGACTATTTATTTCGTGAAATCATAACATTTGAAGTCAATACTAACTCCCTAAGTTGTATTGATGATTTTAATTCTGTAAATACATATTTGTATTTTAACCAACATACAACCCGACACTGACCTGCAAACTGCAAAAAACATAATTGTATTTGGATTGCACGGGCTACCTTATCGCATCCCTCTTAACCTATTCAAATAGATTTGCCCACGGTCAACAGTAGTCATAAGAGAGAGAGAAATATAATCCTTCTATTTCCCCACAGCAATCAAGGTGAAAGAAGGCGACAAGGTCGAGAAAGGTCAACCAATCGCAGTCCTCTCCGCCATGAAAATGGAGATGATCGTGCAAGCGCCCAAAGCGGGAACAGTCAAATCAGTATCCATCACCAACGGACAAAAACTAGAAGGAGACGACCTAATCTGCACCATCGATGACTAAACATAAAGTCCACTTTTGAATGACAGCTTTGTGATAAGACTTAATCCGGCACAAAATCATTTCACAAAAAAAGTGAATTACGATTTTATATAGAAATATTTAGCATTTTAATAGTTAATTTTAAGAGTGTTTTTATATTATGAATGTTCCGTTGAATCAATTTTTGGAATTTTATTGAAGAAAGACATTTTTTTATATTATAAAGAATGATCATGATTTGGTTTACATTTTGTAAGAATGTGATATTATTACACTATTTAATAGTGTCAATTTATAGTGACTTAAGCATCACAGTAGGTACAAAAGTGAATGAAAATTAGATTTAATATATAATGGAAAATTTTCTTGGAAAATCGAATAGCTAATTGTTAGGAGTGAAATATATAAGAATGTAGTGGAAAATGGAACGAGTAACCAGGGTGTAATGTTAGGGGCCTCACAGACTGAATTCGACACTAAACAGGAATAAAGGGTTGAACTCTTAAGATAATTTTACTTCATACAAAGCCTTATTTCCACATATAGTCTTGCACAAGTTTTCTTGTTTCTGCAAAACTGTCCGATAGTAACTTGGCAAGTATAAACATTTATATTATACTTGCTACGAAGATTCCTTGCAAGTTGTTATAGCACAGACGCCGACAATTTTTTAAGAAATTTTGGCGTATGATAAATGCTGCCTTATATCAAACTATTACTACTATTCAGAATATGAGACCCTACAAGGTTTTATGGTTGAATCTCTGAGAGCATTTAACCTATTATGTTTACATTTTTCGTCCTATATAACATAGTTTAAGGTACCGTTTAGTTACAATAACTTCAGAATTCAGTCTGTGAGGCATTAGAAGAGTATAGGCACGTCACAACACTTTATTTCCATTGGTTATAACCTGTGACCTCTCTGTACTTATTAAGTTATTGTTATTATTTGGTTATCGTAAAACGATTCGAGTTCCGGTGCTCATTTGTTATTCATTATTTGTTAAATTCCCAGCATCACTTTGTTTTTATTTAATAAAATGAATTTTATTTAATGAACCTATATTTTTTATTTATTATACTCCATCAATATTAATTGTAGGCGTGTGTTTGATTGAAAGCCATAATTGTTAGTAAATGTGTAAGTAAATAAAACTCTAAAAATATAATTGAAAAGTATATTTCTGTATTAATTCGATAATACAATATTTTCCATCCCAATCGTAACATTGATTCATATACAACTACAAATACTTGATACAATGTTAGTGTAAACCAATGTATATGGATTGTTAAACAACATTTACGACAAAAGAAAAAATAGTTTACAACTAAATAGTCTTTAAACTTCGATTAAATTACGTTTGGGGCGACCGAACCGCCTTTCAATATACAAACAGGCCAGGGGCCTTACTATGACGTGTTAAAACCATCACCTTTCCGTTGTGAAATAAGGATAGTGCTATTCGTCCTGTATAGCTTTATCTCTCTCTCACACTGGAACGATGATTGCTTTAACAAGTCATAGTACAGCCCCCGATTTACGGACGAAAGAACAGTTTCTAAATAACTTTAGCAGAGAAGATTGTTTATGATATTGGATAATAATCCTTATTATCAGCTTGTTAAAGTGCAATCGAAACGCCCTACCAGTCGTGTGATGTCTATGTCATAGTTCGTACAATTTTGCACTTTATAGTATCATAAATAAATTACAAAATGTAATACACAATGTTAACAGTAAAACCTGTGCTCTGTACTTCTACCATGAGCTGTCATCGAAACCTTACTCGCTAGCGCTAGCGAAGTAACACGTTCAGTGCCGGAAGCCCTCCTGGAGGTTCACCTAGCCGCATATGGGATGCCGGGAGCCCTCGCGGAGGGCTCATTTTAAATAAAGGTTTTTCTTAGCGAATACACCATAAACCGTGAAAATAAAATCTGATGTATATTTTAACAAGATTTATTAGTATATGCGTTGGTTTTAGTATTTTTATTATCAAAAAAATGTTTGGTCACTGTTACAAATATTCGCAAAAAAAAATATGGGTTGGAAACTACGTATAGCGACAAAACACCCCTGATAACACTTATTTTACTTCGTTTTACAGTGTTTTATAAAACGGTTTTAAACCTAATGCCGTTATTTTCTTTAATTATTTCTGTACCCACTAGGGGCGCTGTACAATATATTCTCAAATAAATCATTCTAACGAGTTTTGACATTATCGAAATCTATTTGATTCACGTTAATACGCTAGCGATTAAGTTTTCGATGACAGCTCATTGTAGAGATACTGGGTTCCTTTTTGATCTACGCGGATCCTTATCTGGTTTTCAAGCGGGACGACACCACATCAGATGGAAAGGGTATCATACTACCACTGCTTATGAGATTATCAAGTAAATTGCCATTGCATTAATGGCTTACTTGATCTACCTTGACTCCTTCCTTTCGCTAGAAGTTCCTAATTATATACATCATATTCTAGCTCACGTTCTTTCGTCAGTAAGTCGTAAAAATAACAAACCCTTATGGCATCGACACATCAAATATATCTTACGCGTTTGGCATCCGATTCTCGGCTATTCAAATATCAAACTGTGAAAATACTAAGTACGATTTTCTGAAAAAGTCATAAGTTTCAAACGCCTGCATGAATGGGGTTGGTCGCTAGCATAGCTTTAACCAAAATGAAAGAATTTTCTAAGGAACATTTGATTTGACAAGGTCTGCTTTCCTTCCTCGTAAAGATGCACCTCGCTTCTTCAATTCAGCTTTTAACTCACTTACCCGCCATGTCTAATACATGTTTTAACACAACAGTTCTTTCAATATTATAAATAAAACGCTGTCAACAAGGGAAGCTAAAACACAACATTAACTTGACAAGTGAAAGCTAAGCTAGCGCCATCTATCTAAAGTTTTCACTGGCCAACCTCATTGGTTAGCCCTAACCGCACCCTCCTTTACTATAGTAGGGTATTTGTATGTGTTATTGGTATCAAATTAATGTTCGAGTTATAGAGTATACATCTACAGTGATTTGTTAAGCTGAACCAGAAAAACTGGCCAAAATACAGTATTATAAAGTTATGAGAACGTCTTCAACAGTTATACTATTTACCTTTTAATTAATAATATTTGTCACAGTGGCTTCTTTTACATTTAGAGTAACTGACAAAGTTTATAGTCAGATAAATATCTCATAATTGATAATAAGTTACTTTTATATATTTTTAATAGCAAGTATAACTCAGCACTTAGCATTTAGACTCAACCTAAAGTCGATTAAATATTTTTGAGTGTGTTATAAAGGGTGAAAAAAAAACGTACATTCATTTTTCCAATCCACCGCAATTTTTAACGATACATATATCTCTGTAACGTATCTCAATAAAATCTAGGACATCAACAACGTGCTATATAATTACTATACTTATAAATCGGATGACCAAAAAGCGCAAAGAATTACAAAATTTAATTTCCCATATAAATTAAGAATGCGTTTCCACTGAGCGAGACATGCAGAAGTTAACCAATAGAATAGCTTGGACACTTTTACATATCCAACAGTTGGAATTATGACTGAACCATTTTCTCCGAATCAGTGGAAACGCCCCCTAATATACTAATATTATACAATGGACTATCAATCGAAAACGCTCTAGGAATCAATTTGTACTCATAGAGCTACCCCGTGCCAGCGGGGGAATTTTGAAAAATAAAATGTCCTTCTATACATTTGTTAAGTCCTTCACAAAATGACTTATTTTAGTTATCTTGACGTTATATAATACCGTTACGTATACAATATTTAAATCTCATTACGAGTTTACGTCGAAGACCACATAAATAAGTCATTGAATCAATGAACTACTAAGCTTTAAAATTCTTACGAAAATCTACGGGTTTCTGATAATATACACACCAGTATTCCAAATTTAACTGAAATGTCTTTAGAAAACTTGAATTGACCTTTAAAACCCAACGATGAATAATAACAGTACCAATAGACTATTGTAATCTTAGCCTAATTGGGGCAAATCAAGCCCTATCCCAGATAAAGGCAAGAAATATATTCATTTTTGCCTCCCTTCTTAGTCAACCTTGCTACATAATGGTAGCAAAATTCGGTATTCCAAAATATACAGTAACCTTTGAACATAAAGACTAATATCGTGTACATAGATAACTAAGCTAATCTCGTAGAAAATTAGCCTCAGATTCATAATTGAAAAATTACTTTAAAGTTGCCGATATATCCAATGATGCATAAAACTATTTAAGTAATCGAAGCATTTTAAATAGAACTTTGATTGATCGAAGATTACATAAAGAATATACCAACAAGAATACAATGTTGGTCCCTAAACTAAAAATTAAAACTAGAAGTCAGAGAAAGAAATCGTAGACTATTAGAGACAAAAGAAATATTAAAGCCATACAACTAAATTATAGTCAAAAGGAATGAGCAAATAAGAAAGATATGTCACAACATAATACCTAACAATTTCAAAGAAGAACTTACTTCGAAGTCTTAAAAGGAGAGAAAACTTTTTCTTTAGACTTGCGTTATTTGGGAGCACGTGAATTTCCGTGGGAGGGCCGGAATCACGAGACAGTACTTTGAAAACTAAAGGCGGATTGCAATACCGATCTTGAAGAGGCACGTGACTTTATGGCCCTTAATCATTTCTAATTTAATGTTCCTAAAGGGAACGATGTTGCTATCCACTTTATGTATTGTTTTATGGTAATATGGCTTCTTGGTGTGACAAAAGATGTTGAAAGTAGTCGACTTTTCATGTCACCATTTCAAAAGGGCTTTTGTCATGCTAGCTACATTGTTCAGTACCACTATATAGGTACACTGTTTCAAAGATTCTTTTGTCACTTGCGACATTTGCTTCTTTTTACCTTACAGTTTCGCAAAAATCCCACCCTTGTGTTTTACCCACCGCATATTTTGTAACTTCGACACCTAGTCCCCCCCGTCACTAGTAGATACAGTAGAGAAATTTAGGAAAGAAACAGCCTTAAATAAACAGTCGTTAAAAATAAGCGAAATTTGTTACAATTTATATCACGCTCAGCGTTGATACGTATTCCTAGTAATTTTACAAAATATCTGTTACGAAAGTAACGATATACTTTCTTAGCATTAAAGGTGTATATTACCAGTTGGCAATTATGTTTTAAATTAGAGGTTGACATAATTAAATCTTGGTATACAAAATAATGTCAAAAAATATGATTTTTAATAAACATAGCAAGACCTACATTGATTACAGGAATTGAAATAAACTTTACGCATTATTTAATTTAAATGTTCTGGCCTATTTTCGCACGGAAACACTTAAATAAAAAATAAAATTACTTGCATATTCAAACTTAGGCGTTTTAAGGAAATTGGGCTTTTCCATAAATATTACCTATAGTCAACTTAGCAAATATATTCCCTGAAGCTATAAACGATTCAATTATGACCGCGTAAAGTCAGTTTCAACTCGCGTAAGTATAGTTGATTCAATTTCAACTGCGCGTAATTCCGTAAAACGGCGCGTGTTTCCGCAAAACGGCGCGTAATTCCGCAAAACGGCGCGTAATTCCGCAAAACGGCGCGTAAACTCAATCTATTTCACCGGGGTGCAAAAGTGACTTATCAATAGTATGTGAGAATGTATCTACCAAATCTTGTGGGGTCATGTCGCAGAGTCTTTGCGGTATGTCCAGTGTGTCCTCGATGGAGTTCACAGAGTTTTGATCGCTTAGAGACAGGCTCGTGTCTGTGTCGTCGCCATAGCAACGACGCTTGTGGTCTGAAGGAAAGTTGTGGTAGGAATGTTCGACGCGAATCGCTTGCATTGTGTTGCTGTAAAGAGAAAATCATGTTTCAGTATTAAGTGTTGATGATATGTTAGATTTTTGGCCCTAAAATGTGTTCCCTACTTTCATATTTTGATTGAAATATACCTATTTTGTATTATCTTATCTTTGCAATGACAAAACATGCTAATTGATATTGCAATTAAATGTATCAAGGCTAAAAGAGATTATGGTAAAACTATTCAAGTGTTGAACATAACATTTTCTAATTGACTTTGGTCGGAAAAAATTACTACGTATTTTTTTTTAAGACTACAAAATAAATACCATTCATACATTCAGAAAATTACTTTTACCTTTTATACAAACAGACGGATTATAGTCACCTGGTTTTCCTAAGAACAGGTCGCCCCATTTCGACTTGAAGTTCCAAGGAGTACAGCTTAGCTAGCGACTCCAGCTTTTCCTTCTCCTCAGGATCATTGAGACTTGGCAACTTCAGTTCAGTTTGGCAAGAGTCTTGGAGGAATTTGGAAAGCTGTTCATTAGCAGCACTCAGGATTAGGAAACCAGGTCTTTCGTCCCTTATTCTGCGACAGCCGGCCCTTATTTCTCTCACTTCAGTCACTACAGCATTCCCCATAGAATGCTCACTATAATAATGATCACTTTGCGGAGATTTTTCACTCAGATTCAAGTCACTCGATGATGTTTTCTGTAGCGAAAAATTCGTGCGTGGCGTCTGGTTAAACGATTCATCCTGCCGCCCCGATTTCTCCTGAAAGGCCTGAAAGGACTGAAAAAACGTTTCGTTCGCGTTTTGACCAGATACACCCGCGTTTTTTATATCGCTGAAACTGCTAAAGGAGGAATGCGGTTGGAGGATGTCCCTGTTTTCCTTTGAAATAGCCTCGTCTTCTAAATCGACTACAGTTTTGGAATCAGACATCATAGCGTCGTCGTCGTTACCCGAATCAACTTTAGCCCGTTTCTTCTTGAACCTGTTCTTGCAACTAGCCCACCCACTCTTGACGAGCAACTTCTCCTTCTTCAACCTTTTTGGCGGTGGCATGTTACTGGCCGATTTAGGAGAATTATTGTTTACGGACTTCGAAGATTTGAACGTGAGGCTTTTGTTGAAGACTTTCAGCTCTTCAATGCCTGGCCAGTCAGTGAGTTCGTCGTCTCCCTCTCTATCGCTATCATTTGTTACGACTCCATCAGAGTCACTGCTGCTTAGAGAGCTTGATTCGTTCCCCGCAAAATCCATCCCGCTGATAGAATCATCAAACATCAAAGGATTTCTTAAGGATGGAGGGTGAGTCTTGTTCAACATCTTAAATTTCCGGTGGTATTTTCCATCAAAACTGTTCTTTCCCGAGCTGGTTGTCGGGTTGAAGAAAGGTGGTAAGTCAGTCGTTATTTTGTACCCTGTCAATTTAGATAGCGTTGGCGTCCCATTTTTAGAAGAATTCTTATACACGAAATTGAAACTTGAGCTTCCTGGCAACGAAGGAGTGTTTGTCAGTGTAGTCGATTTTGTTCCTTCCACGTTCTGAGATTTGAGTACGATTTTGCCTGGCTGCAGTACAAGGTCCTTTTTAGGGAGGTCTGTATCGTACTTTCTTGATTTAAAGTCGGTTTTAGAGAAGTATGCGGACTTTGATGAGCATCCACCACTGAAGGACCTCTCCCTCATCTCGCAAACATCTCCTTTGTCCCGATGAGACCATTTCCTCTTACCGCAGAACGCGTTTCTGAAAAAACAGCTAACAAGCCAACACATTGATGATTAGTACAACTTTCCATGTGTAAATAAACAATACAAAGACCATATCCTAAAACAGTTGATACAAATTCCATAGTCTGGGAACTAAATGGAAGTCTGTATAGCATTGCATGTTGAAGGATTTAAAGGAAAACATCATTGCTTATTCTGTTATTATCAACAAACAAATACCAAAGACTTTCATTGCAATCATGAAGCGACTATTAATCTTATGATGATGTGCAGTTAATTAATTTCAGGAATAATCAACAACTTGATAACATAATTGACACATTTTAAACGAGTGATTTTGTGACTTTCTTAGCAAAGTAATTCATGCAGTAATAAAGCAAAATTGCAAGGTTTAAATACTCTAAAGAATAAAATGTTAATCATGTAGTGAATATGTTAAAGCATTTAGATTGAATAACTCATTTTAGCATTTTTACTGACTTATATATTAAAAGATAGACATCCCTGCGACTTTCCCTTTTAATTTTAAACTGTGAAATAACATTAGAGTAGAGGGTTCATAACAAAATAAATTAAATTTTAACGTATGAGTATAGAGTACTGACCTTTCTGGTTTCGTGAGTGTCTTGTGCTTATTAACATGTATTCCCGGAGGCAAAACTTGGCTCTGGAGAATGATTGTAGCAGGCAGAGCGTTTGGCTGAAAAAAAAAACATTTATTCATTTTGACACTTAAGACCACAACATGTGTCAAAAACATACCTACACTAAATGGGTTGTGGAGGTCATGAAATCACATACTATATTTATACTGAAATTGTTTTTTAATCTGTTTTTACAAGGTAATTTAGCATATTAGGAAAAACTGTTCCGGTTAAGAAATAAAGCCTGAGTTGCCATGAGGAAATTATTAGCATTTTCCTGCTTATCTGTAATTTAGGATTCAAAAGGAAATTAATTGTGCTGTGTAGTGTAACACAGATAAAACTTAATTATTTATGGCATTTCCATTAAAAACTTGACTTAGATATAGAAATAAGAAACCAATACTGACAATACATGAATACAAAGATAACATAACATACATCACGCCTTGTTTCCCCAAAGGGTTGGGCAGAAGTGTACCTGTAGCAGGTACACCCACATTTCACTAGTTATTTGTAAGTCCCTTGTAATAGGGGCGAACCTATTGCCATCAACCATGCACAAATCCAGACTCCGCTGCTACTGAGAAATTTCAAATAGAAAAACCCAATATTCCGATCTGGGAATCATACCTCATGTCCTCATGCTCAGCAGTAGCTGCAGCAGCAAAGATAACATTTCAAATAAAATCCCCACACACTCACCTCAGTAGTCACACTCAAAATCTCAACAGGCGGAGATCTCTTCCCATCCGTATACTCCACAGGCATCTTCTTATACTTCCGTTTCCTCCTAGCATTCGCAGGTCTGGTTGGCGAGAAGTTTTCATTGAATGAATCAGACTCAAAGTTCCCGATCTGACAGTAATGCCTGGATTTTAGGCTGGATTTGTGCAAGCTGAGGTGGGGGTCATCTGAATCTGATAATGGCTGTGTGATGAGTGGGGCCTGCGGAGGACTGCTGGAGCTTCCATCTTCAACGAGACTCACCGTTACTGCGGCTGCTGTAAATATTTTGTGAATCTAAGGACTGAGACATTTTTAAAGGATGTCTTTAAAACAAGGGATTTATTAACACTATGATTAAATTACAACAGGAATAAAGCCCAAGGATCTGATTGGATTTAAGAGTAGTATTCTACATTGTCAATTAAAGTAGTAGTTCTGGTTCTGGGGAATACTATGATTCACGAATTTCAGACGAAATCATTCCTTATACCATAAGGAATGATTTCGTATGGAATGACTCGTACCTATGGTATATACATGACAGTGTGTGTTGGAATTTACAAAGTGCAGTGGCTCAATAGAGTGCTGACGTATCAGAAATGATAAATAATGGACATCATTGAGGGCCGTATTACAGAACTTAAACCTTTCTGATTGGTTGAAACTAGTTTTATGTAATGCTTGAGTCTTGAGGTTCTGTAATACGGGGTTCAGAAAGAACTTAAAAAAAAAATGCTCACATTCGAGTATTACAATTTTACTACAACTGTCTTATATTCTAATTATTATGAATGAATAGTAAAATAAAGTTTAATAAAGATAAACTTAAGTGTTATTTAGCTACGCTCATAAAAGTTTCATAAATTTGTCTAAACAATGCAAAAGTTGGAATTTGCACAATAGCTTGGCAAGATTTCAAATGTTTGGCACAATTTTAAAATAATTTTGTTGGCTCCAAAATAAATGGCTTTAGGGAGCATAGTACTAGATTACATTTTATTGCTCTAAAAAACCATTTATCATTATAAAAATGAAGTTTCTAATGTGTACTTTCAAATTTTAATATGTTTGTCCTATTTGGATACCATAATAAGTACTAATAACAAAAAAATACCAGGTGCAGAGTACAAAGAGTAGGCGTATTGTTGTAAAATCATCAAACAATAAATCGTTAGTGAAACAATTATAAGCAAGGTACTTACGTAGGTTTCCGGCAGATCTGGTCCGTCGGCGGAGGCCTAGCTTCCTCCGCTCCTGCCGGCCGCAGTTACTCTCCTCTAGAGCCAGGTTAAGGTCATGAGACAACCTCTCCATCGCCTCTAATGACCCTCAAGCAAATAACATGCCTTAAAATCTAGAACATACGATGCACCGGCTCACTTTGTTTACGCCACCTCGACTTTTATGACCTACTTCCCACCTGCCCTTTCACAAATTTCAAGAGTAAATGACACTATCAACACAAAAAGCAAATAAACACAATCAAAACAGCAACTTATGACACGGGATCACAACAAATTGTACATTTC
This sequence comes from Agrochola circellaris, assembly GCA_914767755.1. Lineage (NCBI taxonomy): Eukaryota > Metazoa > Arthropoda > Insecta > Lepidoptera > Noctuidae > Agrochola > Agrochola circellaris. Next base: position 4,814,722 of record OU611853.1, read on the forward strand.
GTACGGCCTTCCCGAATCTAACGGAATGTTTATTTTTAATATTATTATGCACGATCATCAAGAACACTTTCTACAGTCACAGATATGAAACATAGAATTTCAGTCAATTATAAAATGATTAACATCCACTTTCTTTTATCGAATTTTTTGCCGTGCATGATTTTGACAAAAAATAATAAATATCACATCACGACATTCACGACATTCGATGAATGAATGGAATTGGAATTAATTACTCTAACCACAGATATAATAAAATAATTGTGAATATAGTACCTACACACCCGACGTTTTAACTAGTGGTGGGTCGTTGTCGAATTTTTGGCGGACGAAACGCAACCGTTCTACCGATGACGAAAACGGTTGAAGAAAACGGTCGTCGTTGCAACTGGTTTGAAGACGGCTTATAGGAAACTTATCGTCGAGTGAAATAGTTCCAGTTTCTTAGAATTATCAACGATTTTAAATTTAGGAAATTGTTTCGTCGCATTACGAACAACAGCATTGACAACTAGTAATATCAACTCTATTTCATTGACAAAAAGTTCACTTTTGACGTGACAACGTCTTAAATTAGGTTGCGGCTCGGAGTCACTCATGAAAAAGTGTAACGCCCGCTCACGTCTGTTACGATGAGTCACCGCCGATAAAAAGACGTTGTCACGTAAAATCTTCGCCCGTAAAACCGACTTTACAGGCAACCATTTTTTTTATTGTACGGACTGTTTTGTAAACGAACGCGGAACGTTGGACGACGACGCGACGAATGTGATAGATGGTTGAATCATTGCGTTCTCGAGTGCAGTCGTAGTAATTCGAAGACTGGTTTGTGCAACGAAGACTCTTTGAACCTAGGACGTAAAATGGTTTCATCGTCGCAGAACACAAAACAGTCTTTCTAAACGGTTCGTCGTCGCAACGTCCCCCCCCTAGTTTTAACACATCGGGTAGGTATGGGAAAGTTACATGCTCTGTCATAGATTAGGGTTTATTGCAGTATATTAGAATGTACTCTGTGGTTTATTGTGACGATTTATACAGACTTATGAGTTACTTCTTACACATAAGTCTACCTACAAACCTCCGAGGGGTTAGATTGTTTTTGATCATTCATACTCATACATAATAATCCGTTGTACCTACTGGTGGCACCTATAGGTACCATAATTTGTATTTTTGTAACTCCCAAGCAGACAAGCCTCAAGTTTCACTGTTTCATGCAAATTAGACTTTATTCATGATCGTATGGGGCCGCCCTAACAGATTCTATGCTTGGTATCCCAACATTGTTACTGGTCACACCTGGAACGTCAACTAAAAAAAGAAAAACCGTTGTGCTTTGCTAGAGAAGTTGGTTGTCAATTTTTGCGCCAATTTCATTATTATTTTTATTTTGATATTTCGCTCTCACTCTCTGTTTTGCACGTGAAATTTTGTTTGAGGATACCATCTAAAGATATTACACAGAGGTAATGCATTGAAAACTAATTTATTTTTGTGATTTTTATTATCTACCGTTATTACTAGCGTCATTGTGAACGCTATTTTCGTAGATCGTTATTACATAGAAACTATGAAGTATACTACAAACTATGAGTTTTCACATGAATCTAATACGATAATTTAGACGTTATAATAATTTCAGGGGTTTTTCTACGAGATTCAGGCATTTCTTGCTATTACATTTATGTTGGTAAAATCGAACGCAAACATCTCTCCAGATTGTTTATTTTTGCTTATTTTTCTTCGATTTGGTCTCCACATGGCGCACAGAGCCTCAGTTACGAAACCTCACTCGAGATCACGAATCATAATATAGTAACAAGTGAACTTCAGTAACAAGTTACTTTCATTCTGACCCCAATCAAAATGCTTGTCGAAATTATTTCAACTATCGTTAACTTGACCTAGTTACGTATGCAATCACTAATGTAAATATAAATATAATTAACTTAAATCTCTTAGTATGACTCAAATCTACTTGCCACATGGCACCAAGTAGTTCCCAACTTAGTTCTCAGACTTACATTAAGTGTATTGTGCATATTTTAAGTAAAACTAGGTGTAGAAGCAAGACCCATTGCAGGTATTAATTGTAGTATTCAAGCCATTATAATGTGTTTTGTATATGGTCCTGTTGACCAATATAAATGTGTTCTGTTTTAATATCATAACTGCTTTATATTCTTTTTCCAGCGCCAATGGAGGGCGCGGTGACACCAGAGGGTGGGCGTCGCACCCGCGCGGCGCTCGCCGAAATCCCGGTCCGGCTTGATCGCCTCCGTGTCACCCCACTGCAGCCTGTTACTAACATTCGGGAGCGCTCCCCGGCCCTGCCTGCAGGGTATCTGAGTCCCGCACCATCGCCTGACGAACTGCTGATTCAGCAGAGAGGTATAGCCACTTGAAGTCTCAGTCTTATATCATTCCACATGTTTTATTGTTAACTAATTGAGTAATTTTTTAGAGTACCAAAACTGTGTCAAACAGTAATGAATGAATGTTTATTTTATTTAAATAAACAAATATCATTAATTACTGTGGACTTATATTAATAACAGACACTCACCACTAAAACGTATAAATTCCACAAGTATTGATAACTAGGTAAAATTTTAAATCAAACTCAAAGCATTACCCACCACGACACACCGCAAACCACTTTGGGCATACTGCAAAGACTGAATGCACTTTTACCATAACTGTAAGATGCACTTCAAGTACATTTAATTAAACTACAGTTATTACTACTTGAATGGTTTTAAATCCTGTGCAGACTGGCGCGACGCGACACCGGTCATTGTACTACCGTGAAGTTTTCTTAGAAATTGTTTTGTTAGAGCCTTCTTGTCGCGCCAGTCTACACGAAGCTTTAAACTCTTACAAGCCGACTTGAAAGTCTGAACTCTGGTACAAAACCAAGATTTCTATCTAGCAGATGACATTTTAGGGATAGAACCAAACTTTGTAACATTCTTTTAAAGTTTTATTTGGTGAGTGACCTAACCCTGAGCGACTGATATCTGCATAAATAAACATCAGGATATTTTTGTTTTCATATTATGATAGGCTGCTGCATCAAAAATACAAAAACAACAATGCAACAATAGGCTATACAACAGCAATTAAGATACTAGTACATTAGCATAACATTCAAAAAGAAGAATATAATATTAACTTAAATCTTTTAGAAATTATTTTCTCTAAATCAGAAGAATCTATTTAATAGCATTCACCAATAAAAAAATAAGCCAAATTCTTTCAAGCAACCTTTCGTTTCCAGGCCGCAAACGTCTGCCAGTAACATGGTCGCCGGACATTGAACTGAAACGCAACTCCTCATTTCACTCCACCATACGCACACCACCGAAAGACAACCACTTATCACCCTTGAAACTTGGTGTCACTCTTCGTTCTACACCTAGAAAGCGCCTATTACTCGACACTGAACGCATACCACTAACTCCTGAAAAGATAGACTTTAGCGACATAAGCACTCCTCAGAAATTCAAAATCACCAGTCCCATTAAAAGTACTCCACCTATGAAAAGGTGTAGATTGGAAAGAACATTGAATACGGAGTTTAGAGGACCTATCGATACCGCCCTAAAGGGCTTGAGCCCTACCCAGCTCATTCACATGATCAAAACCATCACTTACAAGCACCCTGAAATTGAACAGGAGATCAGGAGTGATATGCCTGTCCCGGACCTAACGCCTCTTGAAGAGAGACTGAGTTATTTGAAGGGCAATATCTTCAAAAGTCTTCCTACATCTCGCCTTACTTCTAGAACTGATTCCCCAGCATACTCGCGAGTTTCTACGCATTTGGCTGCGTTCAAAAAGTGTGTCGTCGAACAAGGTAAGGTCTTGGTAGAATCGCAACATTGGGAGTCAGTAATCCAGTATGTTTTCCTGGCTTGGAACTATGTCAAGGCTACTCCTGTTTGGGACAATCAGCCACATAACGCTCAAAGAAAACAATGTTTTAAAGCCCTTACAAATTTTTGTATGACGGCGCTCAAAAAGGGTGGTATGCATAAAGAAATGTTAGTTGATGTGCAGGACAAACTGCAAGGAATGGTTGCAGACAGTGAGGAAATGTCGTCATGCTTGAAATATGTTCAAGGTCAACTACAAGATTTCTTGTAATTTCTATTCTTTAAGATGGTTTTATGAGATGCGAGAATGGTGTTGTAACAGATTCTATAATTGTTAATATAAGACTGATAAAGATACGTCCACATCAATAAACTATTGATTCATACAATATAAAATAATATTTAGATAATCTGGAAAATTTTAAATATTTATCCATACATTTGGTTAAAAAAATCGGGTTACTGGTAACTTGCTTTTTATTGATGTGGTAATTTTTTTTTTCATTCTTTTTTCTTCTTATTTTTTCCTAAACAATGAAACAATTATGGAATCTGATTTCTTTTTAGTTAATTATTACCTCAATTAAGATTGTAGATGCAATCTTTTATTATCTTATAACGTTTTATTATTGTCTACCTTTTAGCGTCCTCTACAGAATATGGGCCTATTACTTTATACCACCTATGATTCTTGAAGATATTTTCATGACCAATATTCTCTAATAAATCGCTCAGTTGTATTTGACATCCTTTAAGTGTTAAAGGTAGTCCCATATTATGTAACAGGGCGAATTTATGCAACATAGTCTTTGAACTCATTTCGTTTATATGAAATCATTGCCATTTAATCAAAATTCAATTATTTATTAATTGAAAGTATCATTTTAATTTTAAATCAATGTATGTATTCCCAGTTAGTAAAAATGTGCCTTTCATTGCATTTAAAAAATGATAATATTTTGAATATCAAATATGTTTCTCTTTATGAAATCTTTTTAATTTAGCTTAAGGTGTATAATGACTTTGGTAGAGTTGAAAGGAATCAAAAAATATTTTTAAGTAATATTTTAAACAAGTTTGTCTTCCATATTTTCATGGATACTTCATTTTGATTCTTTTCAATAAAGCTGTGACAATACCAAAGTATTCTTACTGTAGTTAAGTATATGTATGTAAGTTTGGATATTTTTACTTATTGTAATATTTTGTCATAACCATAGTACCGAAAAATCTAGCATAAATCTGGGTCAGCTTTAGTTTTCTGATTTTACCTAAAAGTATGGAATTGATAGAAGATATTGCTATTTAATCGGTGGAACAAAAATGGATATTGAAATAATACTTACTTACTATGTTTTGAAAAGTGTTTTTTTATAAACTACTTAGTACAATATTTTTGACAAAATATTCATGTTTTGGCTGAATAAAAGTTAATGTTGTGCCTTATTCTCGCAAGTGATTGACAAAATATCACACGATATTGTTAGTTTACATATTTTTAAGCTTAAATAAACTGCATTTTTTGAATATTTGGCGTTTTTTCAATTAGTTAAATACAGTACCTAGGCGCTACAATATTTTAATCTCTGGAAGCGACGCGCGCTTTACTTTTAGTAGGTAACCAAGTGTGAATGTGTGTGTGAAGACGAGTAACGTCAACACACACACACACTTCCGACTTCTGTCTCGGAAGGTACCGAGAGCGAGAGGTACACTTAGACACACATTCAGAGCATGTTTGTACACTTGGTTACCACAAGTAAAGCGCGCGCCGCTTCGTGAGATAAAAATACTGTAGTGTAGGTATGTACCGAGTTTTATAAAAACTTTGACTTAGTAGAGCGTTATCCCTGTCACTCATTCCTTTGTGACGGTCTCTGTCTAAAACTCAACCCGCCATATTTACCCCTGGGTACTGTACACATGACATGTACTGGGAGTATCTATATGTAGTCTGTGCTGTTATGTTTCCAATTTTAAAATAGAATACATAAACATTTTCTGTCGTAGTAATGCAGCTTGGACGTAGTTATACAGAAAGGATCCAACCCACACAGAGTTAGTTTTAAGATCAGATCGTGCTATGTGATTGTATGACCTGCCATTCATACGTTGGTAACGTATGGTCATAATGACATGATGCGTTGGGATTGTTTTTGTGATATTAAAGTTTTGACTACAAAGAGTGTTTTGGTGTACCTACATAACTCATGTTCGCCCATAGTGTGGGTTGGATCCTTTCTGCTTAACTACGTCCAATTATCCCTATTGATATATCCGGAAATCTAAAATAAATCAATGAAAGTAATGTTGCCGTTATTCACAAGTGCAAATTCGAAGACGTAAGGCCGACGAATCGTGGCCGGTATGAACATAGGCACTACGAACTTTAACGTTTGTTCTCTCACTCACACTCGCCTCATGTAACCATGTGGTTCCTAAAAATTATTGCGCAGCCTTCCGAGCCTTCTGCGCAAACTTTACTGCATTTATGTTACTAACTACTTCACAGTTTCTAAATGAGTTTGAAATAAAAAGTACTTAATCGCCTCTGTTCCATAAGCCCATGTAATTTATATAGGTATAGCGAATAACATGTTTACTTCATAATGATACGGTAATTTACTAACGAGTTAATTACCGTATTAGGTATATTGAATCAGCAGGTACCTAATAGTATGACAATACCTACTAATTACAATTTCCAGAACAATAAAGTTCTTAATAATATGGCTCGTTATCATTTTTTTAAATTAACTAATTAGATATTAGGTACCCTTATATAAAAAGGGGCCCAATTTTAACTTTTAATCACAACCCTTTTGGATCGCAACGAGTGATAGTCTCAGTACAGTAGTGAAATAAAGTTGTCCTAAAAAATGGAAGAAGTTCTATATTTCATATCAGTTAAGCTTGTAAATATTGTTAAAGGCAAGCAAACGGCGGAAAATCGCAGAGGTAAGTTAAACATTCTATGTTCTATGTTGTGGGGTTTGGTTTCCGCACTTAGTCCTACAGTGGACCATTGTGCGTGAAGTTAAACATTTTAAGATTTCATTATTTTAATTACCTACGATCGGTTTTATTTAGATAACACTTGTACCTCTAAATAGTAGGTACTACTAACATTTTGTTGTAAGAATATTCGAAATTTGAAATCAGATTGGCGCCATAATTGCAAAATTACAACCATTGTGATTAGTAAATAATAATGATCGCTGGTACAACCTACAAAAATAAGCAATAACGATCAAATAAAATTATCCGAGCTTCTGTGGTGAGTTTAAAGTTTAATAGGAGAATAGAATAGAATATATTTATTTGCATTAAACATGATACAATAAAGGTCTTAATAGGGTTATGATCTACATGTCCCGCCATGGACTGGCATACAAATATTTTATAGGAAAAATTATGAAGATACTTACCTATTTTTACATAGTTTTGAAATGGTATTTCTTTGTTAAATGTAGGCAAGCTATTTAATATAATTCAGGCATGTACCTACCTACATAATAGGCCTTTTTATTATTAAATCGTGATAAAGGGCGTTTCTCTTACAGCCTACCTATACATAGACACTAGGTACTTAGAGCAAAATATTCATGATTTTGTACGTTTTTCCAGGTATCAAAGCGACGCCGTATGTGAAAATGGAAAACTTTACGCTTACACCGGATTCTGAGACTTCCGACTCAACAGATCAAATGAGTTCTTCTGAAAAGACACCATCGAAAGCTATGTGGGTGACACCAAGACTACGTCGCACTAAAGGGGTGGACTTCCCAAGGAGTAGGCGTATCAATTTCGATTTATCTGAAAGTGAGGAGCAGTGTAAAGATTGAAAGGAGTGAATAAATTAAGTTTTGTTTTTCAAAAGTGTTTGAACTTTTAGAAAAGATGACTATGGTCTTAGGCTTGTACCTACGCCCATTTTTAATATTTTAAGTTATTAAATTATTTCTTATCTTACTAATTATTATTTAAGTAATAAATATGAACCGATACTTTGTATTAAGTAATACTACCTAAGTAGGTAGGTAGGGTGTTCATTTTGTTTTGTATTTAATAATTTTACTTCTAACACTTATTTAAAATACTGATGTTAGTATTTCCACTTAGTATGTATAGTGCCTGAAAATAATTGTTAAAGTTCACCTGGATGTTCTGTTATTAATTTATTTTAATAAATTTCTTTAAGTTAATATAATAAGTTGTTTTTTTATTTTATTTTACTTGTCGAATATAATTTTAGTGGAAGTAGAGGAACGGGGAAAAAAGACAGATTAAGGGGCCGTACTCGAAATCGACAGATTTTGATCAATTTTGTTCATTTGTTGTGAGAAAGACTAACCAAATTTAAACAAAATTATTTGTGATTTGAATAGTCGAGTTCTTTGTCTTGCTTGTGGCTGAAAGGGATTTTTCAAATAATTAAAGTATTCATGGAAAATAAAAAATATTCGCAACATGTTTTCCGAAAAATGACGCGAGATTGACGTATGATCGTTTGGTTACAAGAAACAACTTTTGATTTTGAAAATAAGAAAATGTATTTACTGAACCACATTTTTCAACTTCCATACAAAATATAGCAGAAAAAAAATGTTGAAATAACGTAATTCACGAAAAACTTCAAGATAAATAAGTATTTTTTTCTAATACTTAGAAACACTTTCAAGTAATTTTAAAAATTACATATTAATCTTAATATAACCATTTAATAGAATCTAAATTTTATTTTAAAAATAAACAATTCCTTCATTTCGTAAATAAATGGCAAATTGAGCTATATTGAGCTACGCTGACGGGATGGATTTTCCGCGGTCGTTACCGCGGAAAATCCATCCCGTCAGCGTCAGTAGCGAACATTTTCATATTTTTCGCCATGGGTGTCGTTTTCATAGTTTTTGAGAATGCTAAAGCCGATAGTGAGGTCAAAATGTAAATCCAAGATGATGGCTGCGAACATTTTCACATTTCTTCAGCCCTTTGAAGTTCATGGCGTGATGTTATGAAGAAATCTCATTTCTGCAACCTTTTTTTCACACAAACATAGCGTCGCAATGAATTTGCCTAAATTCTGTCGAGTGAATTTTGTGCACGGACTCTTAACAGTTTTCAGGTTTCAACAAACTTGTTGTCCTATTTATGAAACTGCGCAGCTAAGCAAGAGAAAAGTGTGAAGACTTAATAGTATTTAAGAACATTAAGGCTCTTTACGCACTAGACGACGTAATCCAGGAGTTGAGACAGAATGATGATGAACAGCAGCCCAACGGAATAAGACGCGGCGTTCAACTCTCCGCCAGGTACTTAGATGAACTATTGGAAGACTGCGGCTGGTAAGCAGATTAATGTTAGATAATACTTATAAGTAGGTTATAAGACCTCCGGAGGCGAAGACACATTTCGCCAGCTATGTTAAAACCCATGTAAGACGCCGATATATGCCAGCGGCTTTAAGTGGTTAGCTTGCGTGTTCTGTGCTGATCTCACGCAACGGGCGCCACGCTTCGTACGTACAGCCAGCAATAGGACTCGCCCATCAAGCGGCGCTGTCCCAAATTAGACACATTATTAATTTATTATACCTACATAAATTAATAATGTGTCTAATTTGTCAATTTAGACACATTATTAACGTACTCATTATTGTGTAATTGTCATTATTAATTTATTATATTTTAATAAAACACGTAAGTATACTAAAAGATAAATAATAAAATTATCTTTAAAATGGTGAAGGTTTCAGAAAAATACGCTTCGTAGTTTTTTATCCGCATAAACACAAACTTTTAACCTTACAAATTATTTACATTATGTAATATAAACATAATCTAAAATATCTACATTAAGAAAATGCTCTTATTTACCTCTTTTTTTTCCAAACCATGAACACTACTCGTTTAGATGTGATATTCAGTATAAAATCATTAAAAGTCGCTTAGTGTTGCCTATTTATGGCAATAGGCGCGCGCGCCCCCTTAAACCGGCAAATCCCAGAATACGAAGTTTCAAAAGTGTTAGAAACGGTACCATTGGCTTAGGAACCATAAATCAAGTTTTAAGTTCCGATTGGACTTATAAACTTGATGTATAGTCACTCAATATAAGTACCTTGTCAAAAATCTATCTGCCTAGCCTTTTCCCGAATATGTTGGGATCGACTTCTAGGCTAACCGGATGCAGCTGAATACCAGTATTTTACATGGAGCGACTGCCAATCTGACCTCTACAATCCAGTAACTGGGTAATACGATACACCTTGGTAAGACTGGTTGTCAGACTTTCGGGCTTCTGACGACCCATAACGACTGTCAAAGATCCACGAATGACAGCCGGGACCCAACTTTTTAATGTGTTTTCCGAGGCACGGACCAACCCCGGCAAGCTCCCGGCTCTCGGCTCAAAATACAGAAGCGATATTTATCGCTATTCAAATGCGTTTGAATTTTAAAACACTCACACATGTGCGAAAAACTCTGCATTGTTGGCATTGAAATAAAAAATTAACTTCTTTCTATATCTATGGTCTAGCTCGTCTCTTATTTTCCATAGCAGCCATTAGGCTGCTAATTGCAGACAAGGATAATTAGAAAATGTTCTAAGCTAACTTATTTCACCCAATTGCTCGCAGACATGTTTTCACAATTTTCTAATTATCCGTGTTTTCGCAAAATCCCTAGGGTTTTCGCGGAAATAAAGGTGTCATTGAGTTACAGTGTTACTTGTCGAGATATATTCTCCCAATGGATAACAGTGTAAGACAACATGGTGTAACTGAACGGGAACAAAGCGTGAGATGTGGGTGTTCTAACACCCCTGCCTACCTCTTTATTTTGTGGCGTGACGCCACAAAATAAAGAGGTAGGCAGTACTGTACATTTCACGCACCTTACAATACATGGTGTCGCCTGTATTATGTTTAACAGGGTGTCCGGTCATTAATGTATTACCTTGAAATGAGCCATGGTAGAACTAATGGCCATTCACAAAATAAAAAACCAAGTAAGTACACATATTATTTATAATAATTGGTCACTTGTGCTGCCAATGCTGCCATACTTTTTTTTTACACTACGGATACTTAAACTTTGTCAAAATGAATATTTTTGTGTACATTTTCACAAAAAAAACAATACAAGTTGTTTTAAAAAAACTGCAATAGCAGTCATACTTTTTATTGCTTATCTATCAGTTAGTTAGCATAAATTACTATACCAATAAAAAACCGATGGAATTAATTAATTTGTGCTCGTCGTACAAGAATGTAAAATAAGGTAACAAAAAACATAGATAGCATAACATCACGCCTTGTTTCCCCGGAGGGGTGGGCAGAGATGTACCTATAGGTACATCTCTGTACACCCACATTTAGCCAGTTATGTTTAAGTCCCATGAAATAGGGGGCGAAAACATAGGTTATTATTAAAAAAACAAATATCTTTGGTACCAGTTGAGAGATACATATTTGTTTTTGTTTCTTTTTTTCCGAATGGCCATTAGTGCTACCATGACCCATTTCAAGGTTATCCATTAATTGACGGATACCCTGTATTAGTATTTATAAGTAAGTCAACCACCACCTCAAAAGCAGTATTATTTTAATCTTACTTCAGTGGGGGAAAGATATGGAGCTATAGGTACGTCCTGTAGAGCTTCATCTCTTCCCGACACTAAAGTAATATTAAAATAATTCTGCTTTAGAGATGAAACACCCCCCAGGAATGCACCACACTAAGGTATGATCAGGGGCAATACCCATAGAGTCCCTGTCTTGCTTGTCAACCGTCGCCGAACACTGACTAGATTTTTAATCGTAAGTTTATTTTGTCCCTACTAGTTTAATAAGTTATTTATGTATGTGCTAAATAGTGTAAGTACCAAACTTTAGACTATAATATGTCTATATATTAACTGCAAGTTGGAGTTTCACTTCCGCTCTTCGATCACAAGTTCACCTACAATATGCGTAAGATGAGACCACTGAACACTATTACTCGGAGACAGGTAGAACTTCCACCTATGTCACCAACATTTCATAACGTACCGTGACTCTCCAAAGTAAGACTGTTCAGAAATTATCTCACATTGTTTGATCAAAATACGTACTTACATGAACAGCTATTTTAACACGCTAATATACTGAGAAATAAAAGTACAATTTATTAAATAAACTGACGAATTGATGTATTAATTTGGTGGTTGCTTACGTAACGGCTTAAAATGATGTTCATTTATTATAAAATGCTGTTCCTTTCAAACGAAGACAGTCTTACCCGCGCGTTTATACCAACCGAACGCTACGTAACAGTCATGTCTAAAATAGAATTTACCGTGAATGGGAAAAAATGTACAGGTACGATTAGTATTATACTTACATAATATAATATCAATACTTTTTTGTCATGTTTTTTATTTTTCATAAAAAGCCTCGTGAAGCACGACGGGCATAATAATTTAGGAACCATTTGAAACCTACTTCTAATAATTCTAACGTCGTCGCCTGCACTGTACCATGCAACATATAAATAAATAAATAAATGTAACTTTAATAAATAAATAAATAAATGTAACTTAAATAAATAAATGTAACTTTAATAAATAAATAAATAAATGTAAATTAAATAAATAAATAAATGTTACTTAAATAAATAAATAAATGTATCATTTTGGTTATACGAGTATACTGATCAGTACATCGAAATTTTGTGCTTTACCCGGTGACCGATACAAAAACGTCCTGATATAATTATATCAGGACGTTTTTACCTTATGTACTTCAGAAAATCAAAGAATATTGCACCTACCGCGGTATGTATTTAACCCCAACCTCATTGCCTACTCATGACAAAACTACGACATTATAACAGTAATCTCCCTACTATTATGTAGTAAGTAGAACCATAATAACATCCTATAAACTATGTCTTGTGGTTGTAACGACATAATAACAGTTTCCTCTCGTAGTAAACAGCGACATATCCAGCAATTTTCTATGTAGCACGCTTTAGAGTAGTCTACATAACAAAATTAATAAATTCTCAGTAAAATTATTGCATTTAATTTAAATTAAAGCTTTTAAAATGAAAGCCTGTTTATCTCTTGTCAGATCTTGATTGGCGACTACTTATGATTAGTTATCTTTTTTGCAATATCCAGACGGGTAAAATGCGACTTAATTGAAGATTTAATGATCACAGGCCTTATTAGGCTTTCAGGAACTAAGAGTAAGTTTCTAATCAAGTTTTAGTAATTGGCGAAAAACGTGAAGCTATTTTTATTACGAAATGCCTGCTCGATCTTGCCCTATCGATGGAGAGCGATGGAACGGGCGTGTCCAAAAGATGCTTGTTCATACTTCACTGAAGTGTTGTTGTAGATTTATTAGTGTTTTCCAAAACGAGGTTCCGTATTCATTTTCTGTCACGTTTACTTTAAGTTTCTAACGACGGCTTATGAAATTTTGGAAGAATTTGCGAAGCAGGCGTGGCATAGAAAACAAGGACTAGAAATGAAAATGTCAGGATTTTACTAGCTGTAGGCCGTTGGACAAAGGAAGTAACGTTTCCTTTGCGACAAACCATGCTTTCCAGGTCTTAAATTATGCAATGAACATTGTATTATTGCATTTATTGTTTCACAGTGAACGAATGCACGCCCCGAGAAACAACGCTGAACGCGTACCTCCGCTATGTGCTCGCTCTGCCGGGCACCAAAGCTATGTGTCACGAAGGTGGCTGCGGCTCTTGCATCGTGATGGTGCGAGCGAAGCGGTTCCCCAGCGGTTTGGTCGAGACCTTCACTGTTAACTCCGTAAGTGGATTTTTCACATAAGTGCAAAAGTTCGTGTTTTGGACTATTTAACCGTTAAAGGCCTGATAAACAACTAATTAACGTGCTAATTGACGTGCTTGAGGGTCACCCAGGGCTTTACCGGTTAAGAACTTAAGTAGTTAAAAACACGAACTTTTGCGACTTTTTGCGCTTTTTGACAAAAGAGAGCTCCAAACCCTCCTTCTAATTTTGCAGCGTAGGGTTGATTCAATCTCTATCAAAAACCATGTACGACTTGCTTACATGGTTAAACTTTTCATCACTGCATCGACAATGTTCACGAATACCTTGTGCCGACACGACAGAAAAAGATAACCATCTAGAAATTAATAGAGTAGTTACTTAAATTCGACTCAATTCAATTCAAAATATTTTATTTCACATAAACCTACAAGGGCACTTATGAAACGTCAGAAGCTAGGTGCACGGTTCCAATTGGTCGTTTCCTATGGAGAAGAGCCGGCAAGAAACTCCACGGCTACTCTTTTAAAAGTAAACTAGACTAAGTAGACTTGTTTAAGTAGCCGAATATCTCGTCCACAGTGTCTGGTGCTGGTGTTCTCCTGCAACTGTTGGGAGGTGACGACCATCGAAGGTGTCGGCAACCGCTTGGACGGCTACAGCGATATACAGAAAAGACTTGTGGCGTTCAACGGCTCTCAATGTGGGTACTGTACACCAGGCTGGATTATGCAACTGACCAGGTATGGGATTTTTGCAAGTTTATATTGACCTAGTTCAAGATTAGTCTTACGGTGTGTTGATTGACGATTTGCTTTCAGTTTAGTTGACAAGAACCTCACAATGGCCGAATTAGAGCAGTCCTTCGGTAGCAATTCATGCAGGTGTACCGGATTTAGACCTATTTTAGACACAATCATATCGTTCGGTATAGATGCCTCTCCTGAAATATGCCAGAAAGTAAGGGATATTGAGGAACTCAATACGTGTTCCAAAAACCCTAGAAGCTGTCAGAGAAAATGTTCTATAAAGAGTGACTGCAGTGATTGGAGCGTCGTAGCTGATGTTAAAAGTGAAAGCACACTTATTTTTAACTTTGGGAAGTACAAGTTCTTTAAGGTATATGATGAGAATGCAATTTTTGATATTCTCAACAAGCATGGCGTGGATTCGTATATGCTTGTTGATGGAAACACTGGAAAGGGTGAGTTCTGGGCTAATTGAAATAATACTTATTTAAAGCAATTAGAAATATGTTAGGCAACTTGTTAGATATTTGTGTCTGCATTTTTATCAATATGTCTAGCCTTTTCCAAACTATGTTGGGGTCGGCTTCTAGTCTAACCGGATGGAGCTGAATATTTACCAGTATTTTATATGGAGCGACTGCCTATCTGACCTCCACAACTCAGAAACTGGGTAATAATACCCCTTGGTAAGACTGGTTGTCAGACTTTCGGGCTTCTGACGACCCGTAACGACTGTCAAAAATCCAAGAATGACAGTCGTGTCCAACGGCTTAACGTGCTTTCCGAGGCGCGAAGGAGTCTCGGTATGTAGATGGTCACCCATCCACGGACCAACCCCAGCAAGCATACCTTAACCTGATGGATCGTCCTGTGCGGCTGTTATTACTTAGTCACGAGCTCCTCATGCATTGCATATGCATTTTTGTCATTATAAAAGTAAAAAAAAACTCAATTAAAGTTTATCTAAACTGTGCTAGTTAGATAAGTTTGCAAATATACTGGTAATTAACTTATGTTCTATTTTACGTGAAGAAAAAAACGTTATTTTAGATAAGTAAGTAAATAAACGAGTAACGGAGTAACGGTACTTTTATGCAAATTTTAATGGGGACACTACATTCATAGGTACCTACGGATAATGTGCGAGATATGACAAGACAAAAGAAAATACGTAATACTGAAAATGCCTGAAAAACCTATTGATCCATGAAAGATCTGATGACAGGAAAACTTCTCATTAGGTACCTTAAAGCAAACCTCATGGACGTTTGAATCCAAAGGTTCTAGTCAAAGATTATGTTTGTTTTTCAAACATGGTCTTTTTTTTTACCTCCACGGGGAAGCTCTTGGCCTGCATCTCACCCGATGGTAAGTGATGATCAGGCCGAAGGTGGAAGCTAGCTTCACCCGGAATGCTCAACCACAGAGGAACTGGCTCTCTCTAACTTCCGAAACACAACAGTGCTGTCAACATTGCTGTTATGGCGACAGACTTAGATAAGACGGTGGTAGCTAGCCAGGCGGACTTAGAACAAGTCTTACCACCAAACAAACCGAGCAAACTCAAACAGAAAAAGATATTAGCAGAAACATTTTCCCCCACTGGGAATCGAACCCGGGTCCTCTGGGTTTGAGACAGGTGGACTTACCACACCACAGAGGCGGGACTTTGACAAAATCATTAAAAGTCCACGCTTGCGTTTTGCCAGCGACGCACGTATTTCGGGAGTCAAACTTACTGACCGCATAAGAAACACAACAAAGCTTTATTCAACGCATAATACCGATGTGCGCGAAAAAGCCGCCGTACTAAAATGGGACTGGGCCAGCCTCGTATGACGAATATCAGATGATTGCTGGGTAAAGTAAATATCAGAATGGTTGCTAAACAGGAAAAGGTGACACCGAAAGGCCGAAGAATGAGAAGATGCCTAGACGAACTAGACAGCAGAAGCTGTACTAGATATAGTTGTAGTGGGATTGTATTACAACACGAAACAGCCGTTAGAAGTGGACAGATTTTTTGGAGGCCTTTGCCCAGCAGTGGGACAGTATAGACCAGGAGGCACCAAAAAGCGGACCGCGGTTCGGATCCGCACCGCTGACCAAAATAGACCTTATGTAAACAGTAAAATTTGTAACTAAAATACAAAACAAATTTATAAAAAAAATGTTTCTTTTCGTTTAATTTCTTCATTGAAATATTTAATCTTGGTTGCTTCTTGCTACTATTGCTAATCGTCTACCAAACGGACCGCGAAAGTCATATTATTTTTTAAATCGGAATAAAACTAATTAGTGATCCCTTGTACATATAGGCTGATATAATAAAAATAATAATTATTATTTTTTGGTTAATTAATGTCATAAATGATAAACGTAATGTAACATATTCACTAAAACTGTAACTTTGTATCACGTATCTTAAAAGTCATATGCTTTTTATCAAAAAAAAATAAAAACATTTTTGTAGTAGTGCTCTTCAATGTATCATAATATAATTGCCTTTGTTGTTGTTTTAGCGTGAAACTCTTATTTAAGTTTTGCATGCCTGTCGGTAAGATATGGCTGAACCTATCTGTTTAAAAATTAACACCTTTTACTGTACCCATATTTGCAAAATAAACGACTTACTTACTTACTTACATTACAGGTATTGTCGAGACATTTGTATACCCCAGAGTTTTGATAGACATAAGCGATGTGACTTCTCTTAAAACCTGTGATTACGACCAAAATATGGTCCTTGGAGCCAACGTGTCTATAGAAGACTGTATCAAGATATTCAAAGAAGCTGCTAGCAATAAGAGCGGCTTTGCGTACTTGGCAGAGGTCGTGAAACATCTTAAGCTTATTGCTCATATACCCGTTAGAAAGGTTAGTTTCATATTCTTTTTTATTTATCTTTAATTCAGACACACAGTCCATAAAAAAATGTTACAAAGAAAGAAGCCGTTTGTAGGGTTGTTAGTAGTACACACAAAAAATACCTTAAACAACAAAAAAATCAATTAAATAAAATGTTGTTATTAATTTCTTAGTAAACAAAACAAGTTACACAATCCGCTAAAAGACCAGCGGCACCGAATTGGTGCCAGCGCGCCACGCAAACAAGGACCGCTAACACCGAAAAGGTGCCACTATGCGTGTCAATTTCAGTTGTTTGGTGCCAGCGGGGTTTGACGATTGTGGGCGCTGGCACCGATTCGGCCGTTGGTCCTTATTCCTGTGCAGGTGTACACCTGCCCAGTACACCGTAAATGGACTGTCGATTTACGCGCGCTAGCGTATGAGGACAGTGTTGGTGCTACCACGAACCCTGCTCACCATCGATGCAGTTCTTTTCCTAATTACTGCAAAGACATCATCGCCAGCTGCATCCGCAAACATTGCGGACGCACTGCAGTATCGGGATTTTCTTAACACCGGCCTCAAAGCGTCGTGACAAAGGACAAAGAAAAAGGAAAAATTAACTTGTGACTCCAGATTTTGTTTAAGTAGGCGACGGTCTTTGTACACATCGTGTAGGTCCTACACCTACTTTTCCAGGAAAAGTACTACTACCACATATAAGGTATGAGTGAAATTAGAAGCACTGGAGATATGTATTACAATTTGTTAACGTAAACATTTACTACAACACGAAACATTTTAAATTTGTCTCGGCAGCCTTTTCTGATTTTCATTGTCGTTGATAATGTGTTCATAGGTTTAAAATTATTTTTAGATTGGCTCCATAGCTGGCAATTTGATGTACAAGCACGCCTTACCAACGTACAAGTCAGATTTGTTCTTACTGTTTGAATGCATCGGCGCCACGATCACTGTCCGTAAGTACTGTGTCATTTAGTCAAAAATATCCTTGATAGTTATTCCCGTAGGATATATTATTTCATCTCTTTTAATTGGTGTGGGTTCAGGTCCTAGTTGAAACATTTGTATTAGGCGGACGGCAACAAACATCTATTTTTCTGAATAAGATACTGGTCTAGTGTAATGCATGCTTTGCTGTCAGAAAAGTAGAATACAACAATATCCTGAGAAATGATAAAACTTAAGACAAATCTGAAAACAGTGTGTCGTTTAGTGATTCAACATGTTTGGTCCCAAGGTTTCTGTGATGGTAGAACAAAGACGCTGACAATGACAGAATTCCTAAAGTTTGACATGCGAGGTGTGTTGATGATCAACGTGGAATTGCCGCCGATGAGCAGCTCACACATTTTCAGGAGTTATAAGGTAAATTTATTGAATCTAAGAAAATGCCAGAACATTTTTTTAAGTACGCCTAATTCTGCATGTAGAGTTTAATGTTAGAAGCTTCTTCTTCATTCAAGAAAAGATCCTCATAGACTTGATTCATCAAGTCTATAAAGATCTCCCGAAGCGAAAAATGAGCTGTCTCGATTTGAATGTTAAAATAATTGCAGATTATGCCAAGGAATCAGAACTCTCTAGCTCTCGTGCATTCAGCATATCTCTTAAAAATGGGAAGGAAGAACAAAATAGAATGTGCAAGTATAGTATACGGTAATATAGATCCAAACTTTTATCATGCCACAAAAACGGAAGCGTATCTGATCGGAAAGAACATATTTAATGATAAGAACTTGCAAGAAGCTATAAAGGTGCTGAGCAATGAGCTGAAACCAGTAGAAATACTTGGAGAACCTTGTATACAATTTCGGAAGAAGTTGGCTTTGGGACTGTTTTATAAGGTAAGGAAATGATCTTGTCAACACATTATTGAAATCTAAATAAAAGATTCTGGTTATTCTGTACACTACGAAAATTCAATTGAGAAATATAACTTTTCATACACTTCACAGATCACAAATCTAAACTAATATAAAAAAAAAGATTTATTTTTTGTATGTTTGTTTTTAATGGATAAACTCAAAAAAGGCTTAACCGATTTTAAAAATTCTTTCACATATAGATAGCTTACATTATCAGTGAGAAACGTGGGCTGTATTTTATGGATTTTCACCCGAACGAAGTCGCGGGCAGAAGCTAGTCACTAAATAAACACAGTTAACGAATTTAAAACATCGTTCTGTTTCTGTCAATCATTTGAATCTGACACAGACAGAATCATGTTTCAAATATTAAATACTAGCTGCGCCTTGCGGTTTCACTCGCATAAGTCTCAATCCCGTGGGAATAATAGAATAAAAATTATCCTATGTCCTAACCCAGATCATGGTCTATCCATGTGCCAAATTTCATCCAAATAAATTCAGCCGTTATAATATTAGTTAACATTTTATTATTAAATAAATGTACGTTATAGGTGCGTTTATTTAATGATTTGTGGCGTAAGTGGGCTTTAAACGCCTTTCTCAAATTTTCTTTTGATTTCGTTAATCACCGAGTACTTCTCAAGTTACTCTCTGGCGTCGCTCTGTCTAATAGAATCTTTGTATCCTGGGACAGGTAAGCAAAATTAGCCAAACCTATATTTTACAATTAATTTCCTTGCAGTTCATTCTTAACATCTGTCCGGCTGGCACTGCTCTTTCAAAATATATTTCTGGTGGAGAACTTCTCAAACGGCCCGTTTCTTCAGGCAAGGAAGACTATCAGACTGACCCCTCCCTGTTCCCGTTGAACCAGCCCGTTAATAAGCTTGAAGCGCTGATTCAAGTGGGGGGTGAAGCTAGGTTCGCGAATGATATCCCTCCATTGCCATGTGAGGTGTTTGGTGCCTTCGTACTCTCGGAAGTGCATAGTGGAGAAGTGGATACTATTGATTGTGAAGCAGTTTTGGTAAGAGTCTGACTTTCAATACCTAATAACTGGTCCGTGAAAAATATTGCACGAACTCTTACTTTGGATTTTTTTCATTCTTTGCCAGATGTTAGATACCTGGGTGTTCGTTTTGATACTGTTTCATCGTCATCTAATGTATTTAAATGGAGTTTTATTAAAATTCAATTTTACTCCTTACAGCACGCGTGAGTGTGTGTTATCATGTCTTAAACATATATGACTTTATATATGTAATATTAATTTTCATTAAATTTATATTACAAAGTCGTGTCTTGACCACGACGGTGACTCACACCTATTTTTAAATAAGTGGTGTTTTAAAGCGGTATTTAGGTACTTATTTGAATTTTAATCATGCTACTACTAAAATTTTATGAAATTATTGTGCCCGACAGGGTCCATGTGAACTTTATTATTATTATTATTAAGACCTTGTAAACACATGTGATATGCAATAAAGATTTGAATTTGAATTTCGAATTTATAAATTCGTAAATGTTTGGAAATCACTTGATTCAAATTATTCTAATATTACTTATTTAGTAAGTGTTTCAAGAAACTTAGGTACCTATAGAAAAACATGTTTTCATGTTAAGGAAAATGAATATTAAATATGTAAATTCATGTTTGTCTACTCTTGAAAACATTTAAGTACATTTATACAAGTACAGTTTTCTTATTGATTAAATATTTGAATTTAAATTTCAATAGCTGAATCAATACAAGATAACATAGGTATGTTTTATTTTAAATAACTAGACCATCGACTTTTAAAGAAAATTACGATTTTCAAGGTCATTAAATTAGTGAACAATAAAATGATGATAGTCTTTTTTAATTTTTAGGCAATAGCGGGTGTTGTAGCTCTGTATACACACAAGGACATCCCCGGCGTCAATTCCTTTGGATTTCCGGGCATTCAACTTCAAACAGAAGAAGAAGAGATTCTTGCAACTAAAATTTTGTTCTATGGCCAACCGATTGCCATAGTGGTGGCGATAACTGAAAAACTGGCTGATCAGGTAGCAAAAATGGTCAAAGTAACATACAAAAATGTTACCACAGCAGCTCCGGTGCTGACTATTGATGAAGCAAAGAAAGATAGCAATAGATACGTGCCCGGAACTCCATCTATAGAACCGGATGGAAAAGGTGACAATGTTACAAAGGTCATAAAAGGAGTTTTTGACATGGGAGCCCAATATCATTATTATATAGAACCCATAACATGCGTTGTTGTGCCTGTTGACAAGATGCTAGAAGTATACGATTCCTCGCAATGGATGGACTTAACGCAAATTGTTATTGCGAGGTCTTTGGGGATCAGCGAAAGCGAGTAAGTTATCTAAATAGATACCGGTTCAATAATAAACCTACGCTGTCTAGTTACTTACTTAGTATTACTTAGAACTATTACTGCGAATTTGAAATTTGAAATATAAAACTAAACTCCAAGATCACTCCGTTCCATAAAAGTATTACTTACTGTTTTAATTTTATTTATATTCTAAATTGTTTTAATTATTGTCCTAGATTCTGCATCAATATTAGTACAAACACGGAGAAAACAAATTTTCCCAGATATGAGACCTAGCAAAATTGATTTTTCGCCCCCGAAAGCCTATAAAAACTATATTACAACTTTCATCGAAATCATTCGAGCCGTTTTCTTGAACGTGATTACAAATATTGCTCATTGAATAGTATAGGATATATACCAAGTAATCTATACCTTTTAAAATTTAACGTTTTGCATGGTAGCATGGTTATACTAATTATTATCATTAAGTCAAAAAAAATATAAAAATTTCGAAAATGAACAGGTCCAAAATCGGACCTTGTAGGATATCAATATTTTGTAGTTACCAAACCTAATGACTTAAATTAACAAGGAATTTTAGAAAGGAAATTAAGTTATGGTTACTGTATCGAACGCCTGACCAAAGTTCATGTATAAAACTAGGAATACCCAATATTGACTTATCGTTCTCGTGGGTTTAGTTTAGTAGAAAGTAACGAGTCTCAAATCTGTTTGCTATACTTAGATTTTTACAACCGGTGATTGCTAAATACTCCCCATCCACATGTAATCCGTCTGCCTTCAAAGCAAGAGTGAACAGGCAGCTTTCGGGCTCGCTCGTTCCATCGTAGACCTTATCTATCGCTTTCCATCAGGCGGGCTCGAGGTCCAGAGCATCCCCGTTGTGGTTGAAAAACAAAAACAAAATCAAAAGGAATTGAGACCTCGAATATTTTATTGACGTTCTTCTAACTTGTATACCTTAGCATAAATTTTCATGATTAGCTGATATAACATCAAGATCGCTTTGTGTACCTGTACCATGAAATAAATACTTACCTAAAA
Source organism: Agrochola circellaris (assembly GCA_914767755.1). Taxonomy (NCBI): domain Eukaryota; kingdom Metazoa; phylum Arthropoda; class Insecta; order Lepidoptera; family Noctuidae; genus Agrochola; species Agrochola circellaris. The sequence continues at coordinate 4,837,290 of OU611853.1, forward strand.
TACACTTTTTTCCAGAGTCTTTGTTAAAGTTCGTCGGGTTGGCGGCGGTTTTGGAGGCAAGATTAGTCGTAACGTCCAGGTTGCCGCAGCATGTGCACTAGTTGCCAAGAAACAGGACAAACCTTGTAGGTTCATTTTACCGATGCAGGCCAATATGGCTATAGCTGGAAAGAGACTGCCGTGTCAGTGTGAATACGAGGTACCTTCCTTAATTCAATCGGGGCTTTAACATTATGTAATATACTCCATAAGATTAGACATTTAAGTGCGTTCAACCGATTTTGAATTCTATACCGTAGGCATAAGGATGGCATTAAAAGCAAAAAAGTGGATACAATACCAACTGTTTGCTGCAGCTGCCATTTGTCATGCCACCAACATAATAGAAGTCAAAATCGGTTGAACGGACTGTAAAAAAGGTTTATTTAAATGTCTAATCTTATTTCAAATGGAGTATAGTACATATTAAAGCCTCGATTGAATTGTTCGTCTCTATTTACTTCAAGTAAGCTATCAGCTTAACTTGGTGTACGTTCACTCTCCTTAACCAAAATGACAAAATCCTTTCGTTAGGTTGGTGTCGACGGCGATGGTAAAATCCAGTATCTAAAGGCGTCAATTATTGAAGACAACGGCTGTTCCAACAACGAGAATATTCTCGACTTCGTTATCAGCGGCTTCCCTAACTGCTACAATACTACGTATTGGGACGTGAAGACAGCTACTATCACGAGTGATACTCCTTCTAATACGTTCGCTAGAGCACCAGGTGAGTTCTGTTCTTTTATTTTCAGTTTAAGGGCTTCGACGATTGTCATCAATACTCTTAATTAAAGTGTGAAACTGAAGTATGAATAATATTTTTAATGTTTTATTGATACTCGTATAGGTTATTATAATTATTATATAAACACATCAAAAGTGTCTAGGGATCAAGTACATTTTTAATTAACTAACTATAAAAAAATTATTTACCAAATCTAGTCTTCCAGACTGGCTTCTTGATTTAAATTCCTATATTTAAGTTAACAACTTATCCCTTACTTACTTACTTTTGAATTTCCCATTGCTTGTGAAGTTTTTCGTTTGTACCTACTACCTAATGGCACAACACTGACTGATACATTCTTACAAATTATTCCTGACGAACACCTATCGATCAATCAAGACGGAGGCCGTTTGTCATGAATTACTGCTTAGCTCCATAAAGTTATTAGGTATAGCGGGATGATAATCATTTAAAAGGTTAAATCTGTAACTATCTACAATATTCTAACCTTTTGGATCGTCTTTTTACAATTTGCGGTTAACTAGAAGAAAACGAACATGATGTAATATTGCTCAACCCCCATTGCAAGTGGCGTGATAATTTATAGCCTACAGGCTGACCAGATTTATAGGGATTATCTATGCAAAATTTTAACAAAATCTATCCGATAGTATTTGAGTGATGCTGGAACATACATTCAGACAAACAGACAAAAATTCTCGGCTTTAGAAACTTTCCCAGACCTCATAGCAATTTTTTCTAAAATATGCAATGTACAGTTTTGGCTTCGCTACGACTTTATTATATGAATCGAGATTAATAACTAACTAACATGAATAAAACTAGAAAATTTATAACAGAAGTAAAAAAAAAAACTGGTCTGCTAGCTTTTTTTATTATAAATTCAAATTCAAATGTTTATTGCTCAACACAGTACATAAAATTTTAATTTTAAAGTTATTGTTTATGCTGCAAAAACAATTCAGACAAAAAGTACGAGTCTCGGTCTAAATTCATTTGTTGAATTAAAAAAAAATGTCAATAAAACGATATATTTAATCTTACAGGTACTTGCGAGGGAATCACAAGTATTGAACACATAATGCAGCACATTGCATTCGCCGTACAGAAGGACCCAACTAGCGTCCGCAAAGTTAACATGAGGACAGAGGACAACGACCTTCCACAACTGATCGAAGTTCTCAAAAATGACGCCAACTACGACCAACGAGCTAAAGAGATCGAACAGTTCAATAAAACAAATAGATGGATGAAGAAGTCTATTTCTATCAATGTTATGTGCTTCCCAGTCATCTATTATGGAAACTATTCAGCACTCGTCACCATTTATAGAGGTGATGGTACAGTTACTATCTCCACAGGAGGTATAGAGATGGGACAAGGGATCAACACTAAAGCTGCCCAGGTTTGCGCATACGAGCTAGGGGTGCCTCTCGCATATGTCAATGTTGTTCCCCATTACAGTTTCGTGGCAGCAAACAATGTGTTTTCTGGGTCTAGTATTACGACTGAAAGTGTTTGCTACTCTATTATAAAAGCATGCGAAATTTTGAAAGAAAGGCTGGCCCCGATAAGGGAAAGTATGCCAGACGCTACGTGGAAGGAAATCATCAAGAAAGCAGGAGAAGATCAGGTTGAGTTGACTTCTTTGTTCATGATGAAAGATACAGACGAAAATCTGAAGGGGTATAGTGCGTTTGCTGTAGCCATGATTGAGACAAAACTAGATATAACGACTGGGCGTTTTCAAATAGTTCGTGCAGATATTTTAGAGGATGTTGGTGTTAGTGCCAACCCTAAGTTAGACGTCGGACAGGTGAGTGGACTAACATTATTAATTTATCTATTCAATTTATTTAATCGTTAACCAACAATTGTTTACACTGTTACAATTTAAATCTTTTTTTACTAATATCTAAGGTTAGTGTAAAATTTCTTATAGGTTAGCATCGCATGCCCCATAAACATTATTGTGCGAGAAGCACTATCTTACTATGAAATTAATAACAAAATAGGAAACATAAAATTCAAGTTTGATGTTACACTACTACATAATCAGAGTTTAAAAATAACATCAAAAGCAAAATTAGCCTAAAACATAAAACGGAGAAAAAAACAAATAAAATAAAAGGAAATAAAAACTAAAAACGTAATGTGTGTTGCCGGAGATTATCCATTTTGTACCACGGTGGTTTTCAGAGACTGTTCCGATAACTATCTTGAAAACTTTTGGGCGTGTGTGCCTAGGATAGTAATTAGTGATGTAAGCGACTATATCTGCAACGGCTTCCTGCTTCCTTGCTAGCAATATTTTAATAAAATTATTGAGTGAAGTTGCATGAGCTGCTCGCTCTGCTAAGCCTTGTGAAAACCATAAACTTGACATTTTGCTTATTCATCACAATAAACCAGTTTTATATACATATTGACATTGTTGAAAATTATATTCAAACTGCACACGATTACTTTGTAAAGTATTATATTATTTTAATTATTGTGAATGTGAGGACTATGTGGATATTTGATTTTTATTTTTTCTCTTTCATTTATTTTTTCTTTCTCATTTAGTTTTAATGATGGTCTGGCAGTTTGAGTAGTTGATGCGGCCTAGACAAATATCCTTTCTTTGGTATTGTTCGTCGAGTTGAGCTCCTTCAGTTTTGAGTTGAGCTCCACGATTACTGACAAATGCTTGCACTGACTGGACAGGTCCACTCAAATCTGTGTGGTTCTTTCCTCAAAAGACCATTTCAGACACTGATCCACATGGTCCTCATATGACTTGACCAAGATTATGTCTGGACTTTAAAAGAGACTACGACCTCTGAGTTTGTTTCGGCCTTTCTTCTCAGAGTAGTCAGATAGGAAACACCGACCTCATCTAGCTTATTTTTAATATTTTTTTATATGACGTGTAAAAGTGATTCCGATATCCTATTTACAGAATAAACAATTTCATTTCATTTCATTTCATAAAAAATGTTTTGGACTAAAGGAATAAAAGGACCAATAACATTTTTACTTCATTTTCGTTTATCCCATATTTCAAGGTGCAAGGAGCCTACGTTCAGGGTCTCGGTTACTTCACTTGCGAGAAGCTGATTTATGACAAAGTGACAGGGAAACTGTTGACTAACCGATCGTTGACATACCATATCAACCTTACTACGGACATACCGCTCGAGTTTAACGTCAAGTTGAGATACAACCACAAGAATCCGGATGGAGTACTTGGATCAAAAAGTGAGTAATCTACTGAACTCATTATGACACTGATTTAAGGGCGAATGTCATTGGCAAAGAATAGTTCAATTGGTGAATTTCAGGCAGTAGCGATCAACTAACTTGCCAATCCATCTGCCAAGCATCATCATAATAAAAAAAATCTTGAACCATTTTCAGCAATCACATGATGTCGGCTAATCGTGGCTAAGTAATATCAGCCGCTCGGGTCGATCCATCAGGTTAAGCTACGCTTGCCGGTGTTGGTCTGTGCATGGGTGACCATCTTTAAATACCGAGACTCCTCCGTGCCTCGGAAAGCACGTTAAGCTGTTGGTCCAGGCTGTCATTCATGGATCTTTGACAGTCGTTACGGGTCGTCAGAAGCCCGAAAGTCTGACAACCAGTCTTACCAAGGGGTATTATCCAGTAACTGGGTTGTGGAGGTCAGATAGGCAGTTGCTCCATGTAAAATACTAGTACTCAGCTGCATCCGGTTAGACTGGAAACTGACCACATGATGTCGGAATGTTCCCTATCGGCTTTACCATCTACGTTACAAATATTGTTCTTAATGATTTCGTATTATACTCTAAGTGATTTCGTTTTATGAGTGTTTACAACTATTGTTTCAATTTGACCTAGCTTGCGGCGAGATGGGCATTTGTACTGCTCACGGGGTGACGCATGCGCTGCGACAGTGTATCATGGAGTCTCGCAAGGACTCGGGCTACGATCCTACTGAATGGATTTATATACGTGAGTATTATTGTTAATTATATTTTTCCAATGGAGAAATGGTGGTTATTAGGTAGGATCTTGCATTTCCATTTTCTAGTCTATAACTAGAATCGGTGTATCGACTAATCCTTCAATAATAATATTAATTAAAAGCTCGCAGATCGGCCTGGATCATCACTTAACAACAGGTTAAATGCTGGCCAAGAGCGTCACCGTTGTGATTAAAAAAAAAAAAAAATCGGGGGAGCCTCAGAGTAGTCCCATATGATGTGTAACATCTGACACTCACCTTGGTAATAAGCAATATTAACATTATAATCCTGAAAAATACATAATGCTTCAGGTATTATTTGAAATGATTTTTCGTAGCGAAGAATAATGCTTTTTAATTAAAATTGTATTTTATTTAACTAACGCTAGGTGTAATGCAATTTTTTATTGAAGCCAGTTATTTTTGTTCAATTTGGGGGAGAGCAGAGACAATAGATTTATTATAACTAAGAAATATACTTATGATTTCAAAGTAAGTATTTAAAAACCGTTGAAAAAAGTTCTGAAAATAAAAAGAACTTGTTTTTATTGTAAACATAGGTACTCGTTTTATTGTAAACCAAATTCTTATGAGTCTTTTATGAACCAATAGTAAATACCTATTATATAAGAAACAGTTACAGTTATCAGTTTTATATGGGGTTCATAGTAAAATAGCGAGAAATCGGGGTTTAAACGCAAGAGATCCGAAAAGGGGCGGGGCCCCGTCAAGGTCGTTTCTGAAGGCCAGCTCTAGCACGGCGCGCGCTCATTGGTCAAATTCAATAGCGCGCGCTTTCCCGGCTTCCTGTTACACACTTCCGTCCCTTGTCACGAAATTACTCACACAAATTACAGGAAAGCGAGAGGAAAAAGTTTACACATCAAAATAACAAATTAAGATTAAAGAGTTTTACTGAGGGCTAAGTAATAACAGCCGCTCGGGTCGATCCATCAGGTTAAGCTACACTTGCCGGGGTTGGTCCGTGGATGGGTGACCATCCTTACATACCGGGCCTCAGAATGCATTAAAAGCAATGCTATTTTTTTCCGCAGCGGTGCCGTACGATACCGAAGCTATATTGAAGGCGTTGGACGTGAAACCAGAAGAGTTCCTTCTTACGCGTGATTTATAGATAAGATGCATTCCTGTAGCTTCTTTTTTTTTCCGATTCCTTTATTTTCGAATAGAAACCTTGTTCTTTTATTTGTTCTTTTTTTTGCACTTACTTATATTAGAAATCCTTTATGATGGTTGTATTAAAAATGTATGATCTTTTTTTCAATGTTAACGAATAATTAATGCTTTTTTTTTAAATAGGTAATTCCTTTATTACTAATTTTTCATTTTTTTAAACCATTAGTAGGTACTTACAGTAAGTACAATTGAGTAAGTAACTTACTCCATTATGAATTTATGAACATAAGCAAAGAAGTTTGACAAAGTTTGGACTCAATATAATTCTTGCTACTTAATAAGAAAAATTATTCTAAAAGAAATACCCACGGAATTCTGGAGTTCTTCCTTTCTCCAGCCCTGACCACCTTTAGAGGTTCCTGGTTCCCTTGGTCTACATTTTATAAGTACGTGTGCGTATTGCATTATGGTGTTGTCTGTGTTATGACTTGCTTCAAAAACGGTGAATGAAAACACCGTGAGGAAACTGGCATACCTGAGAGACATTTGTCGAAGGCATGTGAAACCAAGTCAGAGGCCCATGAGGGTGGCATAAATACTCTGAGACCAGGTTAGTCACTAACCAAATAGTTGTGTACGCACAATAAGTAGTTGGGATAAATTTATCGTATGCGAGCATTTTGCATTTTGTGTGGAGCTAGGTAATTTGTGGTGCCAGAATGTAACAACTATTTATTTATTTAATTATAAATGTCCTTCTCGTTTGATGCTCAAACTGCAACAGTGGATTGAACCAACCTTCAATCAATTTTGACGTCATAATTTTACATACTAACCAGATACGTTAATCACAAAACGAGAAAATCTTGAAGGAAGATAAATTACAGTTTTACGAAAGCGATTGTGTGTTACGATTTACGAATCCATAAATATATTTTTTTTAGATGCTGGTAAGAAGATTATAAAATCAGTTGAAAATATTGAAAGTTAATTTTTAATGTGGGTTCAAGCAAAAACCCAACACTTCAAAATTTAAGCTTAAATTTCTTCGGGAGCCTTTTTTCGTTCCACAGTGCCACCCACACGCTTAAGTGCAATTGTGCAATGATTTATTTTTCTTTACTTGGGTTATATCTTGTCCACTCTGAAATGACGCGCCCCACTACTGTATTTACGCACACGGTAATGCGGATTTCTATGGGTAATGTGGTGGGGCGCGTCATTTCAGAGTGAAAAAGCTATAGGTAACGATATGAATGAGGAATGCCCCGCCCCCCTAATATTTTTTTTCGTAGTAGCACGGTGCACAAAATATACCTTCTATCCAATTTTCATTGATATAGTGATAACAGTCTCCGAGTGACAAGGCTGTACCTATCACATACGGACACACGGACATGACGAAAATATGTTCCGTTTTTGCCATTTGGCTATAAAAAAGATAGTTTAAATAGGTACACAATAATTGGATATCCCTATCGTAGGTAACTAAAACGAATAAACGGTGAACTCGTAAATGGCCATCATTTCAGGTATAGGTATTTACGTAATTAAATGAAATTTTATTACGTAAATATACTAGCAGTGCTATTCTGTAACCATCTCACCGTGAAAACTTAGGTGAAGTGAGCGTGGAGTGAGCTGTCATTCCACAGGGATTGACACTATTGACAGCTCACTTCACCCAAGTTTTCACGGTGAGATGTTTACAGAATAGCATGGCTGTACTACTTGTGTTACCGACATTAGGCAATCTTATTGCGTTTTATTGCCGAAAGTAGTAGGGCTATCATGTCTAAAATAGAATTTACTGTGAATAGGGAACAATGTACAGGTAAGTTATTTAGTGTTGTTTTGTATCATCTTCCAAATTGGAAGTCATAAACGTACAACATTGGTGCCGGGAGGTGCAAGGGGGTGCACTTGCACCTAAATAAAATATACTTAGGTGTAAAAACACTGAACTAAAGACATACCTACCTATCTGAGAATGCCTAACACAATAATAGAGAACTTAACCTTTTCGACCTGAGATTCAAAAAAATTCGATAACGTTATCGTCATTCGATATCGAGTTTCTATTCAATGTGTTTTCGAAATGGCGTACCAATCGCAATTTTTTTCGAAATAGCGTGCGTCGAAACAACGTCATTCAAATCTTCATTATCTCACTGGTTTTCCGAATGTACTATCGCGAGCCTGTGTCCTCGATAGTACCTACCTGCAGTCAACCGGACCTCAGTGGTAAAACTTGCTCTACGAAAATCTCTCTGCAGTCATAAAGTCGCTGTCAGTGAAAAATTGTTACATACCTACATGTTTCTTACGACAGTTAGTTATAGGTATTTTCTTTAAATGCTAATTGATTGACACAAGGAACGAAACACTTGTAATAACTCATAACATAAAGAAATGTTTAACTTGAATAATTAATAACTGCAAAGTCATGTACCTTTTATTTTGGAATTAACTACTTATACAAATAGAATTATCAGGGAGACGTCGCAACTCGCAAATATAGACGACTAGTATCCACCAGCGGCTTCGTGCGCATGATATCTTTATGAATTATAGCATATAATTACTCGGTGATAATATAGCTTTCTAACTATCGAAATAATTTTTAAAATCGGTTCGGTAGTTTTTGAGTTTATTCATTATAAACATACATACATACTTACAACAAAATCAAATCTATTCTCTGAATATTAGTTTAGACGGCGTAATGTATAAATTGGAGAGGTCTCTTAACTTTAGAGGGGTTCCTGTTTTTAGACAGTGGACTAAATGGCTAAAGCTCGTTGTGCTTGTGACCAATAACTGTCAACAGCATCTTCGTCTTTATAAATGACTGTGCTCATTTATAAAGACAAAGATACTGTGGACCACAAAATTAAAAGAAATGATTACCAAGACATTACCTACTTTTCAAGTAAGTAGTTAATTAGGTACTTTTAATATTTTTAGGCTATACCTAGAAGGCATTGTAGCATCAATTCCTTTATCTTCCTTGGAGTTCCAACATAAATCGAAGACAAGATTCTCGCTGACAAAGTCAAGTATCAAGGGCGTCGCCGGCCGATGGCCCACCCAGGGCAGGGAAAGATGATATATGGAGGATGGAAAAAGTATTAGTTGTAGGTAGGTACTTACAGTCAAGGGTCAAGAGTACAGGAAGCTTTACACTTTTAATGCGAGTTTTACCCCTACGGCGCACAATGGAGCCAAAATCGACGCTGGTGGACACTTAATTTTTGACAACTCAGTTTCAACTCGGTAATCTCGATTGGAACTGAGAAAAATAATAACTAATTTCCATTTTCAATGTATCGATTAGAAACGGACCTTTCAAATAGGGAAAAACGACCCGTTTTTTCCTAAACTGTTCAGAACTGTAGAGCTGAAACCTAATAGGTATTATGACTGGGCCTACCACCAACATACGAAATACGTCCCCGGACTCCGTATTAGACCCAGTTTAGGAGCTAAGGAACTTTAAAGAACGAAATAAAAGTCATCCAAATAAACAAAATTGACTTTATAGTTATGTACTTTCTTTACAATAAAATATTTGTCGATTTTTTTTTTGGATCTCTATCGGGTGGGGTGGCTCACCCCTTTGCCCCCCTTGGCTACATGGTACAACATACAAAAATTTTACCACATCAGCTCCGGTACTGACCATAGATGACGCACAGAAAGATAGCAAGAGATATGTAAGTGGGGGGCCAACTATAGAACCAGAAGGAAGAGGTAAACCTACCTACATCAAATAAAGTATTATTGAGAAAAAAATATTGCTGCTGGGAAACGACTTTTATTTTTGGTGTGGAAAATCGAGGTATTCCTCAAAGCGCCACCGTTTTAAGGCGCACCTAATGAGGCGCACCTTTATTATTCCTCGGAGCGCACCTTTTAGTAGCGCTCCCGATAACAATTAAAAATATTAACTTTTTTTTCCTCGAAGCGCACCTAAGATTAACTTTCGAATAGAGATAGGATACTTACTGAAACTATCGATAATACTCGTAAGTAAAACACAAGAATCGTTAAAGAGAATGTATGATTTAATATATAATAGTTACCAGTGTTAAGAGTAGTAAAAATTCAAATTAATAATCAGCAACAAAGTCTTATATACCTAGATTCATTGACTAAGAAAGCTAGATGTCGCCTTACATTATGTAATGTGCCTTCTCGCTTACTCATTTGTTTTTGGATTGGATTGCCGGCTGTTTTTGCTATGTCATATTACATTTTCATAACGTTAAATTCATTTATATATTTTTTTAATGATACGTGTATAAAACTGTATTTACACAAAGTAATCTTGTGATTATTATATCATTTATAATATATCTGTGCGTTTTATTTATCATAAACATCCTCTTTGAATACACAATAACATTGGTCATTGACTACACATTAAGTATAGTGCCGAAAGCAAAAACATATTTATCTCTCACTTTCGTACTTTTGGTTAAGCAACTTCGATGATGATGATGTACCTACAAATGAGTTTAAAAAAATCATCGATATAATTTATTAGGTACGTTTACTTCATGCTCTTCCCTATTTTTAAACGTGGGTGCGCTTCAAGGAATAAAATTTTAATATTTTTAATTGCTATCGGAAGCGCTAGGTACTAAAAGGTGCGCTCCGAGGAATAAAAAAGATGCGCCTCATTAGGTGCGCCTCAAAATGGAGCGCTTCGAGGAATACCTCGGAAAATCGCTGTTTACAGCAGCGTGCAATGTTACGTGAAAAAAGAATTCACTATGACGGGACTTTGTGTGACTCTCGGCTTCGTTAAAAGCGTCTTTTTACACCCGTTATTAGACGCCTGAAAAGATTACTCTTCTTCCAATGTCATAGTAAAGATTCGCCGCATACCTTAGGCGGCGTGTTCCGTGCAGCGCAGCGTTGTTATTGATATGGCAATTGCAGTATTACACGGCAATCCACGATTTTTATTCAGAAAATGCGGCATACGGAAGGTCTCTCATTGCTGTATCATAAAATTCTAGTATGTAGCTATTTTATGATTTTGTTTTATTTTTAAACTCTTTTCTTATTGATTTTGTTTTTACGTAAAATTTTTAAAACAATATGATTAGGTAAATATTGTTTTAAAAATAAACTAGGTATTCGTAAAAAATATTGTCATAAAGGAAACATAATTTTAATATTTTAACTTATGGACTCCATACTAGGTCGAGTCTGTCTCATGGACTCCTTGAGAGTATTTACAAATTTAAAATTTCAGGGTCGATACTGTATTGTATTAATAAATAAGTACAAAACAGTATCGACCCTGAAATTTAAAATTATGTTTTCTTTGTGACAATATTTTTTACGAATAGTTTATTTGTATTACTATTACTTGGAAATGTAAAGATTCTTTATTTGGTCAATAAACGATTTTATTTATTTTATTTTATAACTATAATGTCGCACCTTTGGGAACAAGGGGTCACTTCTGCATGTTTTCCAAAAACATGCAGAAGTGACCCTTTGTTCCCGAAGGTGCGATGTGTAGGTAGATTGACTGGTTTGAGATACATGTGATTAATAATAACTAAAAAGATAAGGATATGAATAACTGAGTATTGTTTTGTGAAACTTCTGTGAATGTCAAAATTATAATTTCGAACAATCAGCAGTGCTATTCTGTAACCATCTCACCGTGAAAACTTGGGTGGAGTGAGCTGTCATTCCACAGGGATTGATACTATTGACAGCTCACTTCACCCAAGTTTTCACGGTGAGATGTTTACAGAATAGCATGGCTGGTATCTATTTATGTATTTATGTTTGTGACGGAGCGTTCACAAGTTATGTCGCCAATAAAGTTTTGCTACCACTGTGATTTTATAATTCTATTTATGTATTTTATGCTTGTGACGGAAGGTTCACAATTTATGTCACCATGGTTAGTATGAAGTTTCGCTACCACCGTGAGTTAATAATTCTATTTATATATTTATTGCTTGTGAGAAGGAATGTTCACAAAATTATGGTTAGTAAGAAGGGTTCACAAGTTACATATGAAAACGATCGTTATGAATAATTTAAAAGTATAAAAAAATAACTACTGATTAGAGCTTATAAAGTCAATTATGATAATAATATCAAGGAATTCAATTATTTTAGTTTAAAATCAGATTATAATCCCAACAGATGCTCTGTTTGGGTCGTATAATTATGAACGAGATATTTTTAGACGCAAGACAGTTATCTGAAAAATAATGATTAAGTTGATGAGGCAGGTAATAAATGAAAGACACAGTCATAGTAGTAGTAGAAAGTCATAGTCTATACAAACGGAAAATTGTGTTACATATTAAGAAAATCGGCAGAAGTCTATGTTTTACATTTCTTCATTTATGATACGGTTGACCTGAAAGAATAAAAATAAAATATACTTACCTAATATTGAAAGAATAACAATTAATAGATATAACTAATCTATGAATTTTATGATTAAGTTATTGCTTGAAAGTGAAAAGGAAATGTGAATTAAATATGAAGTTGTTTTGTTAAAAGTTATTCTGAAGTCGAAGGCCGTCGCTTTCCCTGGCCCTCGACGGGCGTCGCCGCCGGGATCACACATTGTGGTCGGAGGGACTCGAATCGCTGTCGAGTGAACCATGAAGTACCTAGGATTGGTGCTCGACAGCCGATGGGACTTTGGCTCCCGTTTTCAGCGGCTGGGTCCCAAGCTGATGGGCGCGGCGGGTGCGTTGTCAACGCTGCTTCCCAATTTGGGGGGCCCAAGCACCGCCTATAGGTGGTTATACGTGGGGATCGTGCGATCGATGGCCCTTTATGGAGCCCCGGTTTGGACTTTTGGGCAGCTGACCGGACTGCCCGCCACATTGCACTACTGCGTAAACCGCAGAGAGCAATGGCTGTCAGAGTCATTAGATGAAATCGCACGATCCGAGTGCCGAGTCGTGGGACGCGGTGGTATCATTCTGCGAAACAGTTATCTCGCAGAAGGAAGCTGCAGAAAGGGAAAGGGAGATCATAATTCCCGCAGCGTGCGCACTGGGCGTCGGCGGAGGGCAGATAACGCCCTCTTCCAGCTCCCCTAAATGGGTCCACGGGTGACGGACTCGGGGACATCCGTCGCCCCCCATCACACAGGACCTGAGATGGCGGCGTGTAGTGTTCCATGCGCACCACCCTAAGACGTAATGGGGGAGTTTCAACACCTCACTCCCCCTACAGGACGGAGCCCGCAAAGCGCGGGCCGTCACCAGTCCGGGGCAGCGGAAGTCGCAATTGAACCCGCAGCCCCCCGACGCAAGTGTGCGAGGGAACACAGGGGTGGTTTTAGTTAAAGTCTGACCCCTCTGCCCACCCCGTGGCGGAGGACATCCATGAAGATTTCCACCCTAGAAAAAAAAGTTTTGAACTGTGACGCATACGCTTGCAGTGTGCAGCTTGGGAGGAGCCGCGCCATGCCTTTGTTTCGGAAGTGGGAAGGAGGCAGCGGAAAGGGAGATTTCTAGTTTTGTCCCGGCCCGCAGCAGGCGCGGGTGACCAGCGTGTCGTCCACATAGCATACCAGGTTCACCCCCGGCAAGAGCTCGCCTCTCAGCACCCAGTCGTATCCGATGTTCCACAGGAGGGCCCACAACCGAACCCTGTGGAACACTGCACGTCTCATGCCGGCCTCCGCCGTCGCGTCCCGTGTAGTTGACACACCTCCCCGCTAGGTAAACCCCCACAACGCTGCCTCTGCCAGGTAGAAAGGCACTCGGTGGTACCGTCAAGTTTGCTAACGACCTTGACGAGGCCCGCCCTTTTTCGGACTACTTGCGTTTAAAACCCAGATTTCTTGCTATTTTACTATGAAACCCAAAACAAAACTGTAACTGTTTCGTAATCTGTATAATATTTCCTATTCGTTGTATGACTTTCATATGTGTTTTACAATAAAATGAGCATGTTTCAAATTAAAAACGAGTTTTGTTATTTTTCTCACATTTTTTATCATTAAAGGCCCTAGAATTGTAAATAAAAGACATATTAATGATAAAATAATTTAATAGTAATCACTATTACCTACACTACAACAACGACCAAAGTTACCAACATGTTGTATAAATTGATTCATTACTTTTGCCAGAAATCAATTTATTACAGCAACAAGTCGGCTATCGGCCAGTTCTCTGTTATCAAAATAGGGTTGCCAGCTCAATTTATTTCTCCCGTCAACAATCCCAAAATCCCCACAGTTTACAATTTTATCCAGATATTTGGTCTTCCGATCTGGCAACCCTATAAATAAGATGTTTTTATTACTAACTTACTAATATGAGTGTTGCTGATTATATTATCATAGGTGGCCTCATTGTTCACGAACCCGAATCTGTTTACAGAATATAAAATGACGCAAAAGAATTGAAGCTACAGCGTTTCTTGTGAGCGGGTCAGCCCGGGTCAAATTACATCGCCAAAAGCCGCGTATAACGTCCCTACGGGAATTTTCGCGCGCATTTTTTCACATTACACTGAGTAGGTAGCCAAATCATATTAAAGATAATATTATCATAACACGACTCAAGTGCGCCACTTAAAATTTTATTAATTAAGTACACCACTTGACACTCATTCATCACGTTTTTACCCGACTACGGCAAAGCCAAAAAAGGAGGGTTATGTATTTGACCTGTATGTATGTATGTATACCTATAGAGGCGGACACGCACGTCTCTATGTCCTCTCGTCTCATCATCATCATTTTAGCCGAAAGACGTTGGACATAGGCCTCCCCCAAATGGGAGGAGTTTGCCATAATCGCCACGCTTGGCAGGCGGGTTGGCGATCGCAGTACCTATGGTGTTAAAATGCATAGAGAACGCTGCTGCCCATTCACTAGTAAGTCCCTTAGTCGCCTTTTACGTCACCCACGGGAAGAAATGGGATGTAGAAAGGAATGGGTATATCCTCCAGATGGTACGAGGACTAAAACACCGGTAACTTGATAATAGTGGACTGTATAAAAATAAGATTCGCGGCGTGATATTCGCGGCGTGATATTCTCGACAGGATGGTACTATTCTTTACGTCTCGCACCACACGGAACCTCGTCTGCTGAACCGATTTTGATGAGTGACATGTCGTTAGATTTGTCTTTATTGCGCGAGTGTCAATGGGTATATTAAAAATCAAATATAATTTTTAAAAACTGAATGGCGGTTTTTGGCATCAAAATTACAAGCAAAGAAAACCGGCACGTGTACTTGGCATGTGTTCCATATTGATTGGTGCAAGAATGATCGGTTGCTGTAGGTTTATTACACGCATTCCGTAGGTATTGTAAACATAAATTTTGGTTTTTCGGTAAATTTCTTTAGAAATCTATCTATTGTAGCCCGTCTTATGTCGCAATTTGAAGAAAATTTCGTTATAATAATGTTTTATTTTGTCAAGTTATGTCGAAAAATAGCATCGGCCCAAAAGTTTACTTATAACGTATATATGTATGTACCATGTATATAGGTACAACCTTAGTTTTTGTTTACTCTAAACCTCGTAAGGGGTCATTGTACTCAATATTATGAACAACTTTCACTATGGGACCAACGCTGAAATCACGAAAAAACAATTTGCTGTTCCCTACATTTATGTTCGTATAGGTATCTCGTCGAAATGAAGGGAACAGCTGAACAAAAACTAAGGTTGTAGGTATATATATGTGGTCGTTCGGCTCCGATATGCTAGATGACGCGAACACCGCGCCTCTCAGAAGTCCTCGTCTTCACACTAGTTTCAATAAATAAAAATTTCCACCTCCTACTCCAAAAGAGTACCTAGGTACTGAAAAAAAAAAAAGGGCCGTGGCATTGACATAAAAGGCCTAGCTGACGAGTGTATCATTTCCTACACAAAACGCCGTACCCTATCATCTCTCTCGCTCTCACGTTTCTCAGCATAACTTAGTAGTTGGCTATGAATCTTACAATTACTTCAATTGGCTATTTTAGTAATTAGTAACTCTACAATGGTTCTTTTATTAATTTAAAATGACTGTCAAAAGTTAAAAAATCATAGTTATATAGGGTAACACAGAAAACTTTAGAAGAAATTAAGCAAATGAACTTTTTGATTAGTGATTGCAACAATGCAAGGTTTCTTGTCAACTTCCAAAACAGTCAAATCAAGAATCGGCTCTGTGTCAACCTCAATCTTTTTCGAATGTTTGATCCTCTCTTCCAGCTCCATCACATGGCCGTAGTGAGGAATATAAAGCAAATGAATGGAACCATCTTCCAGACCAAACATCAGAATTTGAGCGTGCACTGCTACTGACTTGACGTTGCATCCAAAGTGCTGGCCCAAGTTATACTCGTGCCAAATGTCTTCGTAGTAATTGGTCGATCCAATACAGTTTTCGCCGATTCCAAAGAAGAATATAACTGTCGGCATAGTAAATCTTTGTAAAGAAGCGCCCAAATTTTCCGGCAAGCAATTCCAACGTTTTTCCCGGTCCATTTCGAACTTTATCAACTTTCCGCCATCTATCACCCCGCGGTACAGAAACTGTACTGTCCCACCTTCCTCCCGGGCCATGGCTGTCATATGTCTTCCTTCAACAGCATGCGCAATAAGTTGTTGGTCGAAATTGAGGTTTAAATTTAGTGTCGGGCCAGGTGATATACGGTTACCGACTCTCTCATACGAGGTTAGTATACCTCCCATATCGCCTATGCAGAAATGCCGGCATCCTCCAGAGCTAATGCTGTTGGCGAAGAAACCATTGGTGGCAATCTCAATTTTGTTTTGAAGGTCCCAAAACTTCAAAGCGTAGTCGTCGCCTACAGATACAACCAGTACGTCGTCATTGGAATACCAAAATTCGACCTGTAGTAAGCTGGTGCCGTGGTTTGCTAAGTAAAATGGCTGACTTATGTTATCAATAGTGTAACTTGCAATCGAACCGTTATCAAAAGCAATCGCTATGTACTTATCAAAGGTACAGATACACGAAATTTTCCCGAAATTTGACGTTGGGACGATGGTGTCGTTCGTGTGCGGATTTACCAAAACCTTCTGCCATTTCTTGTAAGACAAATAAGTCCCTCGCCACAGTACCGGATCGTGAATATTCATCCAATGGGACACCAGGTCATAGGGATAGGCTCGCTGCATTGTCATTTCCAGACACTCGTACCAAATGGCTTTAATGGCTATCTTTTTCCACTTCGGGTTTTTGTTTAAGAGGTCTTCTATCAGGTCATAAAAGTGATGGCATACCAACCTTAATTCCATCAACCTCGGTCTGTCTATCCTTTTGAATATTTCCAACCATATTTCGTTCGGAAAGGTCACCAAGGCCATTGGAACTTAAATGAACAAACCCAGGAACCTTGAATGTGTAATGTATAAACCATAGAGTAGTCACTTGATCACTTCTATTTATGTATATTCATCCGCACCGGCTTACCCGAGGACATATTATTATGTGTATAAATTAAATAAATAATCACTATTAAATTCGTTGTTTTAACGTTTATCGATAAACAACATTTATAAATGCGAAAATTACAATATAAACCGAGAACTAACTAAAGTATGGAAAAGGCGTGTATTCACTTTCAGAGGTAATGGCACAGAGTAGGTACTTTTTATCTGGTCAGGCCGCGTAAATACATAGGCGGATACAACGCAGACACCCATAGTCTGTGTTCACTCCGGCTGGCTGGTTCGAATCGCAACCGGAATGTTTGATGAAGTGGGTTTTGTGAACATTGGGTGGCAAATGATAAGTCTTGATGAATTCACTTGATAACTTGATTTTAATGTATCCACATACACAATTGACCGTAACTTGACGTGCTTGAACAATATTTGATGAATAGTTCCGATTTTTACATGAAATTTATGAACCGGGAGCTGACTGAGCTGAATTCTAGATTTTCCTTCTAGTGATACAGTGTTACCATTATAACAGAAATTTACTCAAATCTATGAATTAGTGTTGCAAGTAATTAATGAAAATCTCGATACAAATACAGATAAAATATGATTAGGGTATGGAATTTAGAACTTACATCTGATATTTATAAAAAATACAAAACATGCTAATTTGCGTTAGCAGTCTGTGTATCATCTAATATTGTGTAGGTACTCCACAAAGTATTTATACAATAAAGACATTAACTAGTCTATAACAATATTTTGACAAGAGTTTAAATAATCTATATATATAAAAGAAAGTCGTGTTTGTTAGTACAACACTTATAACTCGTGATCTGCTGGACCAATTTTCATGGTTTTTGATTCGTTGGATTTGTCTCCGCCCCGAATAGCAGAATACATCTTAAAAACAATGAAAAGGTAGGGTAAATAGGGTAGGTAGGGTAGGTAGGGTAGGTAGGGTAGGTAGGGTAGGTAGGGTAGGTAGGGTAGGTAGGGCAGGTAGGGTAAGTAGGGCAGGTAGGGCAGGTAGTGCAGGTAGGGTAGGTAGGGTAGGTAGGGTAGGTAGGGTAGGTAGGGTAGGTAGGGTAGGTAGGGTAGGTAGGGTAGGTAGGGTAGGTAGGGTAGGTAGAGTAGGTAGAGTAGATAGGGTAGGTAGGGTAGGTAGGGTAGGTAGGGTAGGCAGGTAGATGCGCCATAGATAAGTACTTAGTGCTACTCGAGCGAAGCTGGGGCGGGCAGCTAGTTATTATATAAACGATAATTCACTAGGTCAAGGGCAAACTAATTTCAAATTATAAATAATAGGGAATACGCATGTATTTTTTTTTCTTTCACTAAAACATTTAAAGACAGAACACCATAAAAACCCTAGAAAGGTATTAAAAGTTAAATTCAACTACTGCAAGTTATTCAAAAAAATTATGTAACTCCAACGATTTTCTACTAAAGTTGAAAAGTACAAATGTCCGATTCTGTCGCGGTCATGACGTGACGTCATTTGCAACGATACTGCTTTGTTTACATGTTTCTTTAAAGGATTTTTTGCCCCAAATCATATAAATTAAATTATTTTTTGGGCTTTATTCAAGCAGAAATCGCACCTACTTACCATATTGAGATTTCAAATGTCTGTGGTGTAATAGTGTTTGTAATACTATAATCATACGAACGCGGCTGCGTTACAGAACAGCTACTGTCTGTGTTGCATCCGCCTTTGTATTTACGCGGCCAGGCGTATAGATGACCTTGGACTCGACGAGGGCATAAAACAGAACAGCAAGTGTTTATTGCTTCCGACTCTGTCTAACAGGCTGTCATGCAAGGTCAATAAGGTCATGCACTATATATGTTACCGTGTAAAATAAAGTGAAATATCTATGTGCTATAAAAGAGTTTTCTTCAATATACGTAGCTTATAAATAGCAGTCTAATGATTTTTCTTTCACTTAATTATATTTGACAGTTGTTAACTTCATTTAGAAAAATATATTTATTCAGTTTCAAAAATAATGGACTCTGGTGATTGGAGGTTTGCTATGGCAACACCACAAGGTAAATATCTTCCGTTGAGGTCGGTTGTTTTTTCTTGTGACATATTGACATGTATCTATGACTGTTGGAGGGTGGGGAGGGGGCCCATACAAAATCCCCCATGATCCTTTGTAAGACATGACAAAATTTATCATGTCTTGTCACAAACGTCTTGAGTACGCCTGTGCTCGCCCCGCACGTGTACAATAGACGCTCTCGACTGTGAGCACAGACTACAATATTTTATAGGGTTGTGAGTACATACGACGAGCGACAACTGAAAAACGATATGGTCCCTTGCATGGTATATTAATATAATGTTTTATTTGACCATGGTCCCTTGTTACTTACATCAGATTATGTTTCGTGACCCACGATATTTTATGAGTACAAATTAAACTTTAATATTTTTAATTTAATTAATTATATTGTCTGCTTCATTATTGAGCTCGTTGCGGTATCAGCTATTTAAAAATAAATAAAAGTTAAAAACTTACAATGATAATACTAAAAACCATTAAAATCTGCTGTCACATTGTCTGAACATAAAACGAAACAACGTAGAAGTGAAATTCGTACATTATCTGTGGTAAAATGACAATTTTATTAGTAGTTGTTAAATTTTCTGAAACTTTAGGATTAAAGTTCTCAAAAACTAAAAGGCGTTTGCGCAGAGTAATACTTTGCAAAATTGTTTTACATGACATAATTATACAGGGTGGCAGGGACACCAACGCGAAAACTGATATGTACAATACCAACATTGCAACGCAGCATTCCAACACACACAACGCAACGCATTTTTGCTGCATTTCAACGCAGCGGTGTTCAGAATCATGTACTGAATCCATGGTATCAGTTTTCGCATCGATGTCCTATAAAATTGTGAAGCTTCACACACGCGGGTCATAAACTGCAGTGGAGCCAAGATTTTATATCGACAACATTTTTTCAGATCGTCAACTTTTTTCCGTAAAATATACCTATGCTTAGATGTATTAAACTGCCAGCAAGAGTTCCTTCTTACTAAATAAGTGACTTTACTTATTTAGTAAGAAGGAACTCTTCTACCTTCATTTAGTTTAATTTAAACGGTTTTATCGTTTCATTTCCCATAAGTACTTATTAAAAAAAAATGTATTGTTTTTATGATGTGTGATTTCAGAGTAAATCCATTCCTTTTTTAAATATTTTATTCTTATTGCACTACAATTTAAGCGGACGTGTGCACACCTGAGATAAAATGATCGAAAACAGATTTTTGGATAAGTCTAAGTACAATGAAAATTAGGTAGTTTTCTACCTAATTAGTGTGCATCATTGTTTTCATAACGATTATTAGCGAGTCTTGACACAAGTCAAGACTCGCACTCCCTTAGGCAAGATTTGTGTTACAAATTGTTAATTAGTTATAGGTTCTTTTGGGTTTTAATTGACTTAAAAGCTAAATGAAATGCCATAATTCAGTAATACAAGTTTATTCTTGCATCATCAAACAAAAATCGTCTAAATACATTCAAAATATAATCCACAAATACCAATTTTAGGCCTCAAATGGTTAGTCTTCGAGTTAGGCCATCACTAACAAAAAAGTTGGACTCGTCAAAAATTATTTAAAAAAATAATTAAACAACCAATTGTAAAACAAAATAGAATAAATACTTACAAGTTACAACTTACAAATTCTTCATACAATAATAAAATTAAATGATCGGTTCTAATGTAAAATATACATTTTAATATTCTATACATAATTATATCAACAGTTAAGTGTTATGCAAAAAGTGCAATCGAAATGTTTTTTTTACTAAATAGCTGACTATGGGGCATGCGATTTTAGCCTTTATTGTGATACCCTTTTATTATGCAATTATTAAATTCTTGTTATGGACTGATAAGGGCTATAATCGCGTATGGCAGGCCAGGTTTTAGAGAACTTGTGGCCTCCAGAAATTTGACAAAACAAGAAATATTTGTGATTTAAAGGCTTCTTTTGATGGAAAAAAGTTAAGTTCTCCAAGTCTTGGCCTGTTAAAGTCCGCTCGGATAGATTGGCCATGGAAGCGAATTGGTCAAAAATTACATACCGTTGTCAGTAGCTTCTATGGTCTATTTATGTCTACGATTTATAAAACTACCTCTATTTAGTTGCCGTTTTGTTTTTGTAGCCGTTACAATTAGCCCTTCCATCACTTGCGTCATTGCAATAAAGAAGATTAGGTATAACAAACAGAAAAAAAAAAACTAAGTATCTACAAGTGATTTAACAAAAGAAGTATATATTTTTATTGATTCCTGTCTACATGAAATCTTCTTTATTGCATGGCACAGCAAAATGTTTACATAATAAGCTGGTAACAAAAATCTTTGAATTATTATAAAAGTTGGTAGAAACATCTATGAAAGCTAATCGAGTATAAAATTATTGCGCTTCAGAGTTCCGTGTTAAGAATAGATAATATGATGAAGCATTTGGTGGGCAGCATTACGCAGATTTTTTATTTTGTCTAAATATTTTGGGGCCCTGTTTCCTTGTTTATATTAATATTATCGCTACAAAACTACTACTGCATACAAAACAATAGTGGTTTGTACTATCTTTAAAAATTCTTGCATAGCAGTTTGTTTTGTTATTTTAAGTAGTTATATTTTATTTCTAATTTTGAACGCGATTATATTTTTTTTTAATGCACGGAACCCTGAAATAATGATGCCAAAAATATATAAAATATACCCTTATGTATATTACAATAGTGATATTACAAATGCCCACAGAAATGTAACTACATACTTATGAATGGGTAGTAAGTACCCATTTTCATATTACACTGTCAAAATATACGAGTTTGACAGTCATGTTTCAGGCAAACCCAAGTTGACTGCTTTTATTTTATCAGCTAGTTCGTTAATTTGTAAAACTGAGTATTTATTTTTTCAAAGATATTTTTATTTATTTTATATTTTTTGTCAGTGTAATATTTTACTAATAGTATGGTTTATTAAACATAGTTATTAGACCAATAATAGCAGAACACATTGATTCCACGTGTTCCCTTAAAGAATTGACGAACCCTAAAATGAAATATTAAAAGACGTTCAAATTGCACAATATTATAAATATTCTGAGATTCAAATCGCTTAAATTTAAAATTTCCGACTTAAAAACAAAATCTTGTTAAACTAAAAGTTATTAATAGTAAGTTTCAAACACACTGACTCGAATCACGCGCAGGATTCACTTGCGCTCGCGTCAGTCTGTTTGAACCTTCAAATGGTTTTAAAATACTGCGTTTCGATTTTATTGGTCAATCAAAAACATAAATAATTGCGTTTAGATTCGAGATTCGTTGAAGATCTTAAATATAATTCAGTCCATTAGTTTTTATCACCTTTACAGACATTCAGAGTTACCAATTACGACATTTGCTTATTATGTAGGTATATTATGGTAGAACTTTGAAACAAAGCACAATGATTATTATTAAAATTGTTGTATTAGAATATTTTGAGAGTACCTATTCGTAGGAATTATTTTTATGAGACCGTTGTTGCGGGCCAACACACGGCGATCTTATCTTTGGTAAGATTGGCTCAGGGTTACTGTTATGCCATAACGTATTCTCTTATACCTTGTGTCAATACAAGAGGATACAAAATAGATAAACTTCTGGGAAGATGGTGTAAGTAAAAAAAGAGGAGTTTAATTTAAGTAAAACTGCAAGATAAGTTCAAACTGCCCCAAATATCGGTCTCGTAAAGATCACAATCATAGCATTCTAATACATCAATCACTCAAAAATATAGTCTGGTTAACAAACGATATATATTCGAGCTCATAATCGTTGGCACTATTTCGGATACATACTTCATGATGATAATGAAACAAACAACTTATTAAATACAAAAGTATACAAAATAAGTAAAGCCTGTCTACACACGTCCTTTCTAAATTGAGATTCACACTAGCGCACAACATGTCACAATTTTTAATTATAAGGCGCGGTTGCACTTGCGTTTATTGCGATTTTAGATAACTCAACAACGGAGGAGCCCTCCGAACTTCAACGAACTCCCCTCCGAACGGAGGGCCTCTCGAATTCGTTGATTGATTAGTATGTGCCCAATTTTTATTAAAATCATTCATTTGTACGGCTTATTGCCAACGTAGACAATAAACATACAGGGCCAATTTTTACATGGGACTATTGGAAGAATTCTAGAACTATGAAAAGTAGAGCAAGGTGGTGTAAGGAAGCAAGGAGGTCGATTTTAGAGAAAAAAATGCGTTTTTATTTTTCGATATAGTTTCTGGTTGCAGGGTCTTAGTCTTTTCAGCAACATGTTCGGTGGTAAGATGGTTTAGAATAATCGAATTCAAATCCTGTCTAAAAACTTTTTCGATTGCTAACAAAGCAGTTTTAGTTTATCCAAAATCAAGCTCATGTCTCCGATGACCATTTTACTCTTCTCCAGATAGTTTCAGAATTCGCCTTGGTGTTCCCCAACCTTGAAAACTTACTTTACCTACATACAGTTTGAGTATTTATGAAGCATCCTGAAATGGATAATTTGGAAACCCCTTTGCGAGCTTCTTGCAAATATCTCAAAAACTAGACGTCGTGACCTTGTGATGGTGTGACCTTCAAATTGACCTTGACCTTGACTTTTGTCAAAATATTGTTGGATAATCTGTGTTCAGCGGTTGACGCACGGACGATTGTTTTTATCGCGCACAGGATTTCCAACCCACGGCTCAGCGTCTGGAGTTGAACATCGACAGTGCGTTGTTTTGCTAGGCACTTTAAAACCATTAGGTATCGTAAACGCAAGTGTAACGGTACCTTCATATCAGTCGATTGAAAGACAGATCTACCCGAACTAGCAGTTAGTATAAAAGATTACAATCGTAAGGGTCTTCCTAAACCCGCTTTATTATGCTATAAATGGACTTCGATCTAACTAGTACAGGGGTAGATAAATGTATTAGAGATCTCGCGCACTGGATGGCCACGACCACGACTTTTGGTCGCATCCACCAGGTAAATTACAGTGTGTCCCTGGATAAAGTGCACAAACGAAAATGGGTGAAACTAGACAGGTTCATTGACAGAAAAAAAATACCTAATAATTATTATCGATTTTTTTACTTTTTTACTGCCTATTATTAAATTCCCCAATATTGAAAACATAATAACTTTTTATTAATTGAGTCAATTTCGTTAAAATAAAAACAAAAATGATGGCTGATAATTGATGTTGCATGGAAAATACAAAGAAACACCTTTAAAAAGAGAGAGACTAGATTTTTTTTTCTTATTTTTTTGTCGATGAATAAAGGTCTAGTTATTCGCCCATTTCCGTTTGTGCATTTTATCCAGGTCGGAAGCCGTTCCGGCTAGCGGCTATAGTTAGTTAATAACGGCTATAGTTAGTTAATAACGGCTATAGTTTACCTGGTCGGTTCGACCAAAAGTTGTGGTCGTGGCCGTTTAGTGAGCGAGACCCCTTAGCTTGCAGGGTTCATATTAAAATACTGCTTATAATTAAATTATACTGTTTTGTGCTTTAATATCTTCGTTAAAGTTTGATGAAAAAATTCGGAATTATTTACAGTATACATTTTGGGCTGAACAAAAAAGAAAACGATAAAAAAAAATTGTTATCAATATTCTACGTATCATTTATCACGCCCTGTACACATACATACAAACCTACATGTATAAAATTGCCATTTAGACTGCGTATAAACACCGACACATCCATACGAATCATACATATCGGTATACACTTCTAGCCGAATCCACTAAACATAGCAACATTTAAAAAATAATATTACGCTGAAAAAATAAATTATAAACTATTCATTTTAAATCTATCGTTAAAAAGCCAATTAAAATAGGCTGAATCGTTCGCTACAAAATATGAGGTATATTATTTTTTCGTTTATTTCCCATCGCTCTATATATTTGGTGGAATGCTATTACTTTCTGTGTGCGGGACCATTTTCTATCCTGAGTCAATGACGCGACCGTTTCGAGATATAGAAGTATAAATACTATAGACATACATAACATAATAAAAATAACATCACGCCTTATCTCCCTGGAGGGTTGGGCAGAGGTGTACCATCAAAGAAGTTCATATCTAACCAGTTTCAAAACAAAATCCCGTGAACACGATGACCACATCTGTTACCGGTCCGGTTCTATAGCCGCCGAGCGCTGCAAGCAAGAATAGTCCTTACGGTGGTTAGTTATGAACTTCTTCGATGGTTCACCCACATTTGGCCAGTTATGTTTAAGTCCCATGTAATAGCGAGCCTATTGCCAGCAACCGGGCACAAATCCAGACTCCGGGCTGCTACTGAAAAATTCCAGACAGAAAAATCAATATCACTTTGCCCAACCCGGGAATCGAACCCAGGACCTCATGCACAGCAGTAGCGCTTGTAACCACTAGACCAACAAGGCAGTCACTCACACAGTATAAAAGGCAAATGTGATGTTATTTCATCAATATTGGACAGGTTATCTGTTGATAATTAATTATAAAGAAATGTCTCGCAAAACTAGATAATTAGGCATATATTTTATCATGGTGCAGAGATAAATTCATGACTGAGAACTGCATACAAGGGGCAACTCTCTAAAAACCATAAAAAATTTATGAAAAATATTTTAATATAACACTTCCAAATTCCCCAAAACGGTCGTTCCACACTCGCTTCACAACATTCACTAAACAATCCTTGTATAGTCCTTCAGTGCGCTTACAATCACGCGACCCCACTGTCTTGAGTATGACTCCTTTTCTTCTCATTCCTATGATGATCCGGCGTCGACTTCAGAATGTCTGGTTGTCCGTGTGACAGCACTCTTGCTTCCACATGTTGGTTGAACGTTGAAGTGTGAGAGCTAAGAGTAAGTGTGGCATTGCGATCTGAACCTAATGTCATGGTAGTTGCGTGTGAGTTTAGCGTGTTGTGTCCTGTGGTGTGGTGTGTGTGGTGTGAGTGGCTGAGTTGGTGAGTGTGTGGGAGGGTCGAGGGGCTCGAGTGTGGGAGTGTGTTGGTGGGCTTGCGAACGGAGCGGTGGCTGCCGTTGCGGGTGAGGGAGTTCATCTGGGGAGTGCCCGTGCCGCCCGGACGGAGCATCGCGTTCTTGTAGTCCGCTATTAGATGGGTTAGCTCTGCCATCTGTGGGATGAAGTTATGTTTTTAAGACCGTTTACTCTGAAAGTGGGCAATGTCGCAAATAGATGTCAAATATTTCGCTGTTTTGATTAATTTGACAATATTACTGTATTGAAATAAGAAATGTGGCTAACTAGCGAACTAGAATATTGATTATGAAATGCAATAATTAATATCGTAACACCAAATATTTAGTTTTAGATGTAAAAAAGTATTTGGAACTTTCCAAATGCCTTTTTTACACCTAAAGCGGGTAAAACGTCAAATTCAATGTTATAATTGCAATTCATTATTAATATTCTAGTTCGCTAGTTAGCCACATTTCTTATTTCCATACAGTAATATTGCCAAATTAATCAAAACAGGTAAATTTTTGACAACTATTTGCGACGTTGCCAACTTTTGGGATAAACGCTCTTAAGGCCTCGCCATCTTTATAGCTAAATAGGTACAACAGTACGTTTTATTTTACAAATAACGTCAAAATGGTCTCATGGTTGTACCCATACCTTTGGTTGACTGGTAGAGAATGCCTAACCTTTATGATAAATAAGGTTGCAAAATAAATAAACCATATGATTTTTTGTTTTCTTTGTCTATGAATAGATTTATAGAAGTTGACAGTATTATTTCCAACAAGAATCAAGTTAGTTAGACAAGTAGATATTAATGAGGAAACTTAAGACGAACTTACTTTAGGCTTATTGAGACTTATCAACATCTTGTGTACTGGACTCGCCGCGTCTTCGGCATCGATCAACATCATAAGGTCGTCCTGGAAAATAGCAAAATCACACATAATTATATCTTTAGCTCGCGTTCAGTCCAATTTCGTCCAATATATAATATCGTCCGGTGCATCGAATATCTTTTTTGATATAACCGTACAACAAATTGACATTTCGTTAGGGGAAGAACCCGCAAGAAACTTCACAGTAACTCTTAAAAATCAATTAATTTAATATATAGCGTGAGCGTCAGTTCACCATTGGCTCACAATATTAGTCAGAGCAGTCAAAAATTATGACGCGTAAAATTTATTTTTTACTAGCGATCCGCCCCGCTTCAGTCTGTCTCGGAGGAGCTCGAGGCTAAGTAATAACAGCCGCACGGGTCAATCCATCAGGTTAAGTTACGTTTGCCGGGGTTGGTCCGTTGATGGGTGACCATCTTTACATACCGAGACTCCTCCGTGCCTCGGAATGCACGTTAAGCCGTTGGTCCCGGCTGTCATTCGTGGATCTTTGACAGTCGTTACGGATCGTCAGAAGCCTGAAAGTCTGACAACCAGTCTTACCAAGGGGTATCGTATTACCCAGTTAGGTTGTGGAGGTCAGATAGGCAGACGCTCCATATAAAATACTGGTATTCATTAAGCCGACCCCAACATAGTTTTTTTAGTTGGGAAAAGGCTAGACAGATTTATTGATCCGCCCTTGCATCGCAGGGTTTATACGACTTGACAGAACATCGAGATTTTTGTATTTTTGTAAGTTTAATATTGATGTCATATACATAAATCTTCTGGGATAAATTCCCTAACAATGGTGAAAACCGCATTAAAATCCGTTCTGTAGTTTAGAAGAACAGCGCGGCCACACAAACAAACACGAAAAGCGATTTTAATTTATAATATGTATAGATTTAGATAGATGAAGTAAGACGTTATAAATTACCTGCAATCCACCGAACAGTCCTATGGAGCTGAGCGCGTACCGTCCTATGACGGCCATCGACGCTAGCTCGAGCACCGTCACGCCCTCCTCGGACACCGCTAGCCATACCATGGATAAGTCTGGTTGTTTTATCTG
This sequence comes from Agrochola circellaris, assembly GCA_914767755.1. NCBI lineage: Eukaryota > Metazoa > Arthropoda > Insecta > Lepidoptera > Noctuidae > Agrochola > Agrochola circellaris. The sequence goes on from OU611853.1 coordinate 4,865,678, forward strand.
GAAATTACAAGCAAAAATGTAAGTTCAAAAGTGTGTGTAAACTCCAAAGTTGGTCTGATAACTACTCGAAAGTGGAACCGTCTTCGATATTAAAGAAAAAAATAAATTGTTTTCTATACAAAAATAGTGATGGCGCCAAACATGTAGCCGAATTCTGGGCAGATTTCCATTTAGATTGCAATCGACACGCTAAGAAGAAGAATACAAAAATAAAGGCAAAGTAGGTCTATTTTTTCGGACGATAGTATAAACGACGATTAGTACAAAAGGCGCACTCCGCATTTTAGGTATGAAGCTACAAGTAAGCCGCGGGCTTGTCGTGTCGGGCCAATTCAGTGAGTAGTCAACTGTAGGTAATTAGCTCTGTGCGACCTGAATTAGACTTTATTGTATCCTAGCAAGAGTCGCTTTTTATTTAAATGATTTTGCAGACTGAACCATCTGTATTAATCTGTGAAGATACTTAGATTGAGTATGAGTAAAATGAGTTAATATTTGAAACTAGCTATGCCTCGTGGGTGCACCCACATGTAAAGATTTTATTTATCTGAACAAAAACCTATGCTTCATTGGATACTGAGCTACTGTCGCAGCACGCTCTGTCAATTTACAATTAATAGCTTATAATTTTGGTAAATAGAGAATGAGAACTTTCTCATATACCTATACGGCCATTTTTAGTACAGTTTATTCGATAATTATGTTGCCTTGCCTTGCCGTGTTTTCAGTCACTGAGCTACCTCTTAATGTACACTGTCGAGAATATCACTTCGCGCCGGGCGACCGCGGCCGGGAGCTGCGCTCGCGGGGGGGGCGCTCGAGCAGCGCACGCGCACCGGCTCACCACTGCGTCTTTGACCGCCACAGAACGTATTCGCATAATCATTCTCACCAAAGACCATTCAAATTGTTAACCGTTTGTTCTTCCTTTAAATCTGAATATTATACAGTCCACTATTGTCGAGTTACCGGTGTTTTAGACCTCGTACCACCTGGAGGATATACCCATTCCTTTCTATACACTTACCCTAGCCTGGAACAGCGTAGCACCAAAGAACGGCCACTTCCTCGTACAGTTGAGGTAGATCCTTACGCAGTCCGCTGTGCTTCGCCCTTTTAACGCCACCCACTTTGACCGCAGCTTCTCTTCAACGTCTCTGTGACATAAATACAGAGTTACTTATGTCTTCTGATTGTTTTAAATAGTTGATTCTTACAGTGGAAACGGAAAAAGTAAAGCATGATAAGTACAGCTTCCCAAAGGAGAGTATGCGCTTCGGAAATCATCGTCTACCTTCGGAAATACGAACGCGTGATAATGAGATCTATTATAGAGCTATTACAAACCATGGAAGTACTTGCCAATTTAGTATTATTATTTTAAAAAGAAAAATAGATTTCGTATTAAAATTTCGACAACAGTGCCATCTATCTGGTCCAAAACTATCCTATTTTTCGGCTTGAACCATCCATAGACTTTCACAAAATTTCATTGGAATCGGTTGGGTTGTATCGGGAGCGTGTATGAACATAGTGACACGTGATTTTTATATATTAAGACTATGCAATCTCAAAAAACTTTTGATTGACAAATTATGATCTGAGACCGAAGTAGGTACCCGACGTACGACTTCAGAATGTCGACTACGGTAGAGAGAAAACTTCATACAAATACGCCATGATAGGTGCACTGTGCGTTCATTACAACTCGTCCCGTGACGCGATTGGTAGCACTGTTATGTCAGTCGCCATTTTGAACTTTATGTGTATTAAAACTAAGCTTGACAAGCCAAGGTGCCAACATGACGGCAAGGGACAACTTATAGTGAACGGTTTGTACAAAGCGCATTAGTACTAAATTTAGAAGCATTGTCTCTGCGGGGGCTTACTCTAGGGCGTGATGTTTGTTCTTATTCGGAAACACGAAGATTACCGAAGCGCATACCTTTTTCGGTAAACCTGCCTGTTGTTGATCGCTGTAACTATAGGAAATCTCAGGAACTTCGAGATCTTTGACCACTTTGAAAACGGTTCTCGAGTTTTTAGCAACTCTATTCTCTACTACGTTTACTGTTTACTCACCTAAGTTCATCATTACTAAGGCCGGCTCTATATCTGTACGGGTAGAAGCGATGCGCGAGCGGCTGGTTGTGTTGAGTGTTCACGGGCGAGTAGTCGCCCATGTCTAGCTGCGCCATTAGCGCGCCCAACTCGGCCGCTAGCTCACGGGTTACTGGGAAACGACCCGCTACCACTGGAAGGAACAATTATACAGTTGAAAAACGGTGTTATACAAAAACATATTTAAAAAAGTAACAGTATTTTATTGGCCTTGTCTGTTACTTGTACGTACAGTTATTATACATATCAATAAGTAGGTATTCCAAAAAACAACATTAACGAAACGAGTTATTTAATACTTTTATAGAAATTATACTATTCCTATCTGCTGCTTTTGTCTTCTTCTTCTTCTCGCGTAACCTGGTGTCAGTTTTTAAAGCCGCCCATGGGCCTCTGACTTGGCTTCACATGCCGTCGAAAAATATCTCCCAGTGATGCCGGTTTCATCACGATGTTTTCCTTCACAGTTTTTCAAGCAACTGATAATTATACAATACGCACATGAATCCGAAAAGTCAGAGGTGCGTGCCTTGGGTTCGAACTCGAGACTTATGACTTGGCAGTCCGACGGTCACACCACTAGGCTGTCACTGCTGCGGCTATTGCTGCTTTTGTAAAAAATAAGTCTGTAGAAAAAGTTGTCAAAGAAAACTGTGCCTTTGTGCCAACGATTTGCCTGGAAATTCATCGTTAACAATCTGTACTTTCAAAATTGAGTACATACCTTGTTGATTGATTTGATAGCACAGTAGGAGCCGCTCCTTATCAGTCTCGGTTCTGATCGAGTTCTTGAAGTAAAGTCTATTTCTGTACGTCAGTCGGATCACGCGCGAGTTCTCGAACTTGCCCGAGCCTTTCTCTCTGAGCGCCGTCTCCCATTTTGATATTACGTCGCATAGCTGGAAACGAAATTTTTAGGACCTTTTTATCTTATCTAGAACCATGACTTATTTTTTTTAATTTAATAAGGCGAAATAGGGTCTAAATTACAGGTCTAGAATATTTTTATGGACCATGTAAAGTTGTGTAAAAAAAAAACACAGCTTAGCTTAGCTTTTCCTTATAATAGCGGCACTGTATGATGGCTTGTGACGTTTTCATGTTTTTATGAATTTCCGTTAATATTGTCTGCTAAATGTGTGGAAATAGATTCCATACTAAATTGTTGTCCGGGCCGCAATAATGTCGTACCGCTGGACCTATAATTTATCAAATCAATGATCGACGAACTGTATTTTTATGAAAGAAAGAAAGAAAGAAAGAAAGAAAAATAAGTTTATTTGTCACAGAAACACGTGCATAAAAAAAAAAAAGATGATAAACTCGAGTAAATAATAAAGAAAATGAAACAGAATAGATTTAAATACAGTAACGAGCACAAAACTGAAATAGTCGGCAGCTGCTGGCACGTCATGACTGTGACAAGAAGGCTTCCACTCAGCATGATGCTGTGCTATGGAGACCCACAGCACAGCGCTGATTTTCAGTGGTCACCCGAAAGAGACGTACGGAGACCAAGTCAGGTTTAATGAATTTACATAAATATACAATAAAACAAATAGTACATAAAATAGTCAATATACAACCAATAGTGTGAACAAATACATAACATAACATATAAATAATTATCCGCAGGCATCACCGTGCGCGCATAAAACATAAAACATGTACCCACCTAAAACACCATTATACCACCTAAAACACATTTATAAGTTCTAAGCTGTTACAGGCGTCATCATACAGTGCCGCTGGTGTTTAGTAACCCGAGGGTTTATTTATAAAGTTAAGTAATGATTGGCGACTGTTAAACCAAGACGTTTAACCGTACTTCAACTTTAAGCAACGTTTATAAATAAAGGGGTAGGATAAGGCAAAAAATTTAAACGAAAATAATTTTGAAATACAGGGTGATTGGAAGATGGGTGCAAAGCTTTAAGGCGAAGATAGTACAGACAACTTAGAACCATTTAAGCCATGGTTGTCTTAGACGAAGTCTTACCAAATTTTTTTAACCAAATTTTTAAGTTTTTTTTCGGAAATTCTCAAAATTTTATGTAAACTGCATAATTATGGCCAAATTGAATGATAAATGAATTCATTTTTTATTTATTTAATTAAAGTAATGTGTAAGCAATCAAGCAAAACATGTTTTAGGCTTCTGTGTCATTAGACATTTTTTTTACAGAAATTTAAAGCTCAGAAAAAATAAAAAGATTGTACAATACATCTTTTAAACCTTATTAAAAAAAAAAAAATTGGTAAGACTTCGTCTAAAACAACCATGGCTTAAATGGTTCTAAATTGTCTATACTATCTTCACCTTAAAGCTTTGCACCCATCTTCCAATCACCCTGTATATCATACCTTCTTATCAGGCTTGATATGGTGTTCCAAGTCCTTCTCAATGGGATCATCACTAAACAGCGCAAACCCAGACGCCACAGACTCTCTGCATCCTAACTCGGTACTTAACGTTGATAAGAACTCCTCCACTGTTGTTGAACCGTCGAAGCTGATTACCTGGTGAAGGAGAATTATTTATGAGCAAACTTATAGACATAAAGCGGGAGTGATCCATATTGGCTCAGGATCGAGTTAAGTTGACGAAGGAAATGGCTTTGCTCTGCAGTCGGACAAAACAGGCAAATTATTACTATTAATCAGTCGATCGATTCTGGAAACATCTCACCGTGAAGAGTGAGGTGAAGTGAGCAGTCCATAGTGTCAATCCCTAGGTGCAATGACAGCTCACATCAAGCTCACTTCACCCAAGTTATCACGGTGAGATGTTTACAGAATAGCACGGCTGATGTAGTGACATATTTTTTTAAAGCGCTTGATTGTCAATCATATGGCTATTTTGGTAATGGCTGACATAGCACGATCACCAGTCGAACAACCAACGCCACTCCCGAAATACCTGATGAAGAGGCTCTGACCGACGACCAGCAAATAGCTATCTAATATTTATTTAGACTATTATTGGCATTTAGGAATCATTAACCTATGTTTTATTTGATGCCTATATATCCCACTCTGCTGTTCTGTTTTGCAGTCTTGGTCACATAGATTTAGCTAGAGTTTAGCCGAAGCTTTAACCTGATTAAGGAAAAAAAAATCCTTGCAGCAAATTTATATCCTATACTATTAAATGAGCAATTTTTGTATCATCACGTTCTCGAAAACGGCTCTAACGATTTCGATGAAAGTTATAATATGGGGGTTTATGGGGGAGAAAAATCGATCTAGCTAGGTCTCATATCTACGAAAGTTCGCTGTCTCTATTTTCACCCGACCACTTTAATAATTAGAGTACGTACCTGATAAGTATTATTGAGCATGTGAACAGGTATGGCGTGGGGTAGACAGTGATGGTAGGGGTTCTTCAGCAGTATTGATAACACTTCCATTCGGGACGGCTTGTCTTCTCGCCCGCCGTTGCGTATAGTACGCTCGAGCGCGCGTGAACAGTACGCCGCGTATTTGCCGCATTCCGTTCTGTGGAAAAATGAAATTATCACTTGTGCTTTAGAACGTTGTCGTTATTTCTTTTGACATTGAAAGCTTACTTCAAGTTTTATTAGGTAAAAGGGTGAAGAATAAAAATAATAATATGCAACCCAAAATACAAGTAAAAATAGACTCAATTTTAGCCGTTTAAAAACTGGCAAAGGAATAATTACATTTGACTTTTTGAGATGGTATCATAAAAGGTAACTAAGAGATTTGCATAATACAATTGTTGATCGAATATTTCAGCATTAGAAATCTGAGCGGCATCCTAATTAATATTATTAACACGTAAGTGAGTTTGTGTTTTTGTTACGCTTTCGCGCTAAAACTGCTAAACAGATTTAGTTGAATTAATTTGACACATGGGTAGACTATGACCTAGATACTTTTTATCCCAATATTCTGACGGGATCGAGACTTATGCTTATGAAACCGCAGGGCGCAGCTAGTTTGCCATATTTTTATGAACGTTTGCATTTTAAACATAATCATAAATTAAGTTTTTGAATACTGATGATCACTGAGATGAGACGTTTTCAATTATCTACGGGAACTGGCCTTCTGCTTTCATGTTATGGGTCACGATATAACAAAACAAAAAAATACAATACTCACTTAGAATCCGCATGCCTGCTAAGATGCAGCTTCAAATACCACAGCAGCCTATTATTCCTTGGCACAAACAGACTGACAGCTAACGCTAACAACTGCCATCCTTGCACAAAGCTATACGTGGGCGGGTTGCTCTTGCAGTCCACTGACAACAACGGGGCCTGGAAACAATCCTTGGATGGTAGAAAATGATAAAAATGTGTTAATTGCTTGTACACTTTTGTATAAGTGTGGGGTGAAAGTCGGATGTGACTCATAGTTAGTCATATGAGCGAATAATTTAAAGTCATCCAGACTTTCCTCTGCATTACAATCCAGTAAAGCTAGCGTTTTCTAAGACTGCCGTGAACGCCAAATAGCGTCCGCAATTTACCGTCGAATGACGTCACTGTGTCGTTGTTTATGGAAAATAAGTTGGTGTGTTTTCCTAGGGAGTGTTTTTTGACACCGTTAAGTCAAACCTCGCTGCTAGCATTTTCATGACGGCTGTCACAGCGGCCACCGCTGTCGTAGTAAACCAAAGTTTTAGCCACCAAAGGTAAACTTGGCAGACCGCTAATTGGCTTCGTGAGAGCAAATCGAAAAAGTCGTTATTTGCTTTAAAGAATTAAATTTTTTATCAGAACTTACTGTACTCGTTCTTAGTTAACTAAGCTAAGAGTTCATTCACTCATAGTAGCTGACTGTGAATCACATCTGACGGTAGTTTGAATATTATTAATTATACTTTCCTCCTAAAATTGATAATTTTTATTTTTTCATAGTTATTATTATTTAATCTGATTGTTTCGGTGTGAACAGAACGACAAAGAGCACAATGTTTGTTGTTGCCCTATAATTTTTTGAATATTTTAAACAGAATAAATGCTAGTGTCTATGCCGTGGATGTGTGCACACCTTAACAATGTTCCTTATATTTATTTTATTCAAGTTTTGAACATAATGTATGGATTCTTTTTTACTTTGCTTTTCTCATATGATTAGAAAGACGAATACAGGACAAACAAACACGTCTACAGATTGTGAAAATGATTACTGGCTTCAGGAATGTTTTAAACTATTAGGTAGTGCAAACGTTTTAGATTATAATTTCAATCCTTATTTACAGTCTTTTTATAAAATTAACACATTGAGTATGCATTATGACGTTGGACGAGGTTTTAACAAACCTTATTTCCAAACCGTCTTATTAAAAAAACTTGATTCTAATGTCGGTACGGTCTGAAGGGGATAGTTTTGGACATTTTATAGAGTCACTAAACTTTACTGTGCTTTCTATGGTTCACAAAAATACGACATAGTGTGTCGATAAAGGCGTTGACGCCGCATAAACGTTATTGTATCGAGAATACGTGCGTTAGCGCAGCTTCTACGCTACGCTAAAATTCGATGAACGGCTATGCTGTACCAACGTCAGATGGCAATCTACTTTATCTTAATTTTAGTGTACGTATTTTCTGTTCTATAAGTATCCACCGTTTACCTGTATCGAGCTAGGCGATCCGGCGGCGTTGGGCGGTACGTCGCTCTTGTTGTCGCCGCCGACGGACGACGCGCCCGTGTCACACGTGAACAGTGACTGAGTCGCACACAGTAGCAGTTGCTGAACAAATGAAATGTTGGCGATAGGGGTAGGCTGTATAGCTGTGTAGCTGGGAGTATGGGAGGTACAGTGAGATCTGTTTGTTGTACGGGGGTGAGGTATAGTTACATTTTGGGAGTAGGTTGCAGGTACTGTTTTCCTTTTTGTGTCATATTTATGTTTTTTCAAAATTGTTCGTATAATGTTGCATGTGTTGTGTAGGTGTGTGTATATGAGAAGTAACGCTTAACAATTTGGGTTGATTGTTCATACGTTTTCAGGGAAATATATTACACATTATAGTAAAATCCAGAAAAAAATATTCCAATTTTGTCTTTGACGTTATGCATATTTTTAATAAATTAATGTATTATTTATTAAATATTCTTAATTCAATAATATAAATATATACAATTTATAATGCCAGGTTAAGCGTTTTGTGTTGTGTGTAAACCAAAACCTTCAATCATTGCAGCTAATGCTCTTGCAGGCTCCGAAAACCTCACACTTGGCAATTTCGACTTATTTTTTCAGTAGAAATAGTTGTTTGTTGCCATTAAAATACTGGAGACTGCCTTCACTATTTTATTTATTTAAAGTACTTGGTCGGCTATACGGCTTTACAGACAATTTTTTTTTTAACCACAACGGGGAAGCTCTTGCATCGCACCTGATAGTAAGTGATGATCATGCGCAGGCATTTTTTAAATATGCTAGAAAGAACAAATTAGATAATAAATAATAATTAGTTATTAAATATGGAGTTTTTTAACTGCCTACGTTTGATTATGTTACAGTCCTGTTTAATTAATAAACAAGTCTGTGCCGGAATTAAAAAGTCTCTTTTCACACGTTCAGGCTGCCGGCTAATCGGGTGCCGGGTATCCAGCGACGAATTTAGGCAGGGCTTCACGATCGACGTAAAAGCATTAGTAAGTCATTGCAATGTAACTCTTACCTCGGTAAGGTAAGGTATAAATTAGAATGATTGCTGACAGTTTTTTGAAACTTACGGCAATCAATCAAATTTTTTGCCAAAAATTCTATGGAGCTCGTGGCTAAGTAATAACAGCCGCACGGGTCGATCTATCTGGTTAAGCTACGCTTGCCGGGGTTGGTCCGTGGATGGGTGACCATCTTTACATACCGAGACTCCTGTGTGCCTCGGAAAGCACGTTAAGCCGTTGGTCCCGTCTGTCATTCGTGGATCTTGGAGTCGTTACGGGTCGTCAGAAGCCCGAAAGTCTGACAACCAGTCTTAACAAGGGTATCTTACTACCCAGGTACTAAGTTGTGGAGGTCAGATGGACAGTCGCTGCATGTAAAATACTAGGCAGATTGAATCATTCTAATTTATACTTTATTACAATGCGATCAATGACTTTTTAATTGTTTTACGTGATTCATTCTGACAGTACGTGTCGTCACCGGATATTCAGCGCCGGTTACCCGGTAGCCTCAGCCAGTGGAAAGGGACTAAGGATACAGAGTTTATACAACATTCATGTTAAAGGCAGCTAACAGCATCTTCACGACTGCCAATTACTTACATAATAATTGAATATATTATTAACAAAGTGCCATCGATTAAGTTGTATTAATAAATCTTGTCCAACACATTTTTATTGTGCATGTGGGTTCAAAGTTTGGTGCTAGCCCTGTCAATAAAAACATCAAGCATCGCAAACGCGCATTTAACTATGATTATTTTATATGTTGTGAGGTCTCCTGAGAGTAGTTTATACTTTATCTTTATCTTTATTGCAATCCATAATGTACACATACAGGTGGTAGGAATAAATAAAATGAAACAATTATGGACCCTCTCGGGCACAGCAAAATTTTAAATAAGTAGGAGAGAGGAAGCTTATTATTAAATATTTAAATTATATCCTATCCGTCTATTTATTCTTAATTTTTTGCAACAGTATTAGTTATTATATTTATTTATTTTATTACTCATTTATTTATTCTCTGATTATAATAAGTTTAGGTCAACCTATTTAATTATTTTTGTATTAAATTATATATTTTTATTGATTATTTAATTATCAGCTTGAATGTTTTGTATTGTTATAAGTGCGCTTAATATAGTTATATATTTAAACACAAGTTTGCAACTCTGATAACCTTGTGCTAGTCCCATGGTGCTCGAAAACTGCGAAATTCTGGCACTTGTTTCAGTTGTGTGAAAAGATTCCTAAAACTCGTCCATAAGGTATTATGGACGAGTTTTAGGAATCTTTGTTCTGTAGACTAGCTGTATCTTCGCAACAAATATATCTAGAGTGCTTGGGTTGGGCTCAAATTGTATCAAATTGCAGCTTTCTTCACAAGAATAAAGAACGAAGATGCCTAAAAACGCGTACTTAAATACCATAAACAAAAAAAAACGGAAACAAGTGCCAGAATTTCGCACTTTTTCGAGTACCATGGGAGTAGCATAAGCTTTTCAGGGTTGCAAACTTGTGTATAACTTGTGTACTCTCAGGAGACCTAATAACATATAAAACAATCATAGTTACATGCGCGTTAGCGACGTTTGCATTTTTGTGTGTCGATATTGACTGAGCTATGCCTATTTTTGTACAAAACAAATATTTTTTATTTATTTTTTGTACTGTTCTTTTGTCTGTTTTGTGCAATTTTTACAGTTTATTTTAGAAGTTAGTGCCAGTGCGATATGCCAATGTGTTTTGTGCTTTTACAACCCAAGTTCCCATATCATATAAATAAATTATTTCAGTGAGTGTCACCCAGTGTTCTGTTATGTACAGTACTTAGTTAAGTTTTGTGATAAATTGTACAGTGTGCTTACTTTGATGGATTGCATAACATGTCTTTAAAAATTCTTATAAATTTGTTTTATTAGGAACCCAACGTTTACTAATAAACGAGGCAAATCTGTAATTACGTTAATATTTTTTGTATATCTAAAGCATTTTTCTTTAAATTTAACAAAGAAGTACTTTTGTTAATAAAAATAGGTTTCACTGAAAACATGTAAAGCGTTGACAGAATTAAAATGTAAAACATACAAACGTTTTCATACTTCGACCTGTTTAGAAGTATATCATGAATTTAGCTCACACTGATAAGCAAAGATTATATTGACACATTACGCAGTCACATCATATGAACTTAATCCTAATTATTCTTAGATACTTACCAAATCTAAAGATGTGGGTACTTATACATAAAATAAATATATAGTATTCGGGCTATAGGTAACAGTCTAAAAAAACTTGCAACATCAACCTTTCATTACAAAGGCGATCGAACAGTGCGAAGGAACACTAGCTATGACAGAGTATGAATGATAGATAAACGAAATATAATAACATTCCCTAGATCTATAGGAGTAGGGGACAAACATTCTCGGATGAACCAAAAAAAAGAAGAAAATCGGGGAAAAAATTTACACCAACATTCCATTTGAAATTTTGCAACATTCTTTTTTTATGTTGTGGCAACATCTTTTTGTGTTTCAAAATTCGAACGCAACGCATTTTTTCATAAACTTTTTTCGTAACATGTTGCCAGAACTAGGACGGATCAAATTGGAATAAAAACTCTTTCGTTTCGACTCCTTGTTGGAAATTTTGTCGCATATGATAGCATATATTCCATTGAAGCCAATATAATGGTATTCACAATACACAATTCCAAATTGATCAACCACGAGACGAAGCTTTTATAACAGCGACACACAAAGCTCATAATATAACAATAATGGTTTGTTAGTGTATATTTACAGTATTGAACGCAAATAAACTAGAAGATTGTAAAGCTTTGTATAAATATATTGTGCTCTTTTCTATGAAGCTTAGAACTGATAATTGTATATTTATATATGCATTGCTTTTGCTTGCTGCATTTATAGGTGCAAGATCAATTTACAAATATATATTAGGGTTCAAACAAAGGTGGTGTATAAAAGAGCCATTTACCGGCCTAAGGTTTTACAGTTTTGTGACCCATATAAAATACCATAATATAATTATGGTCAAAGTAGGCGAACTTCCATTGAATTTTCAAGTATTTTTTTGTGTACAAAATCCGTGAAAAATTTAATTGCACATTTGTGTCACCCCCACCCAAAAAAAAAAAACATAGAGCACAATATTCTAGAAGAATCTACAGATAATATCTAAGCGAGATATAATCTTAAACACTCGTATGTATAACCGATGAGTGGTATATGTATTTTATGTATATGATTATGTGATAGTAACATATGAGGAAAGCATCGAAGCGGTCGCCCGTAAGCTAAGCCGTTGCGAATATAAAGCGGTATATGCATACCTACGATTTTTTCATAAATCAGTTATCTAATTGCGTAACACATTTTCGTGAATGATTAAGACTAATCTGTTTCATTTTGACAGTTCAACAACATTCATTGCGTTATTTACGTTGTCGAGCAGATATTTTATCAAACTTATGAAGCAATGGATTAGCAATCTGTTTCAAAAATGATTCAGATTGTGATTGATCGTGTATTACGCAATTAGGGTTTAGAATTCATTCTGACATATTTTTACAGGAAGTTTTATTGAGAAACTTCAACCTGCATAAAAAGATAGAAATGCAATGAAACAGATGATTTTATGTTTTCAAATAATGTACTATCAAGTTATTCTCGATTTAATAATCAAAATATTGGAGTTAAAATAAAATATTACAGGTAAATACTTTAAGTAATAAAATGTTAACTCCCAGTTACGATTCGATTTATATAATAATTCGCTTTGTAAAGTTCACAATGTCAGAACGAATTCTGTAATAAGCTTTATATTCCTTAAAGGCTTGTTTAATTTTCAAGTGTTTTATTGTTGGAGTTCCACGACTGCCATGTCCGTAACATTTAAAGCCATGCTTAAATCCGTTTTTATAAGAATGAATAATTTCCATTATGCAAATAATGGAAAGTATTCGTGTTGTACAGCAAACAAAAACGTAATAAGTATTTTGGTGCACTCTTTAGTGATTAAGTTCTAGTTTTAACAAAAATATTGTGCTATTTAATTATATAGCATAATATTTTTGTTAAAACTACAACAATAACTAGCAAAGAGTACACCAAAACACTACATAGGAATGAGAACAACTATTTACTTAGTACTTATATATAGAAATGGAATATTAAGACCCATTTTTGATCAAAAGTGGTACTTAGAGTTCACACAATAATATTATTTGAATACAGACTAAGATTATTAAAGCTCAATATCTTTTTATACAAAAATAGGGATGTAGAAAGAAAAAAAAAATTGTTTGTCATTCAGATAATAAAAAAAAATTAGATGCGTATTTTTTGCTTTATCATATTAATAAAAAAATATAAAACGCATTAATGTTGGAGAGTTGGAGTTCGCTACGTCACAAGTCAGTATAAAATCTACCGGGGAGTGACGTCAAGCCATAGTTTTACTCAATGAATTGCCGTAATCTTTTGATTACGTAAAAAAAGAAAAAAATACGTGTCCAATATTTTTTAATAATCTACCTGACGGATAAAAATAATTTTTAGTCCACATCCCTAATGTGCTCTAAAATTCTTATCAACTACCGCGATTCAGAACTCTGAATAGGTGTTCTCATAGAGTGGAATTAAAACAGACGAGTAAGTATCTACCCTCCATTTTGAACCCACCAATATGTCCGATTAATGATCAACAGTTTGACAGATAAACAATTTTAAATGCGGAAGTTTGATAATAAAACTTGACCATGACAAATACACGTCATACAAAATCTATATTATGACTAACGAGATACGAATCGGGCAAATTGTGATTATAACTTTGCAATATTAATGGAAGGTACTCTTAACCTTGGTAAGTACAGATCGATGGGAGTTTCAACTAATATAAAATTGAAGTTCGAAACGTATACTTAATTTCATTTCATGAAAATGGTCTGTAATCTAATTTCCACTATAATTGACCACCTGACCCTAACTGAAGACTAGTATGTAATATTTATGGCCTACATTATTTATTATTGGATTTTTTTAACTAAACAAAACACCAAACGGATGTAACTATATCGGGTGTAAAAAGACACTTTTCGAAGCCGAAAGCCACATATTCTACCCATTATTTGCATAATTTTTTTCCACTAGACCATACCTGGGAATCCACTGGTTCTGGAGATATTGAAGGTCAAAGTCGCATTTTTTTTTTTACTTTTTCACGATAATGAGTTCTATGCGATAATACGAAACTTTTTTCCAAACAAACATTACCTGAATTTTAGATTTATCTTAACAGATTACGCATTTGAAGTTACAAAAACGCAATGAACAACAAGTACCTACCTACGTAGCGTAGGGGCGGAGCTTAACTAACACTGAATCCGTTCATTCAAGCGTGGGTTCGCGTTATATTGCGCGCAATAAAAACTTGTTTTTTTTTATTAAAAAAAAAAAAATTACGGTTCCCAGCAATAATTTTTGCGCAAAGCTACTTAGCTATACGTACAGTATGCGTAGTTTACGGCTTTGTGATGTGTCTTTTTACACCCTGTATACCAGAAAGAAGTTAGCTAAATACTAGGCTAGAAAAGATACACAACCTAATTTATTATAGGCACGTGAAATCATGAAATGTCAGCCTATTTTCAAACATGACGTAAACTTGATTAAACGTAACCTACAAAACGGCCATCAGATTTCATGAACACGGCCCCGAAAATAATCCTTGCCTTGAATAGTAACCTCGACCATGATAACAATAATCGCGACATTGTAGTAGATATGACTTTGAAAATTATGACCTTAACCTTGAGTTGTCACCTTGGCCATGATATAGTGACATTGACCGTCAAATCGTATATTTTCAGTGCTAACAACTGGCCTCGGCCTTGTGTGAAAATTTGGCATTCCTTGTGAGATAAAAATTGCGAGCCTTGTTGACATGTGTGTGTTTGGCCTTCTGTTTAGCGGCCGAATTGTTTGTGATTATTTGTGAATACAAAACGTGTTTTTAGCAAAGTGAGGTGTTGAGAACTAGCCTAGTTATCAGTTCTGCATGAAGTAATTCGGCGAGGTTGATTAGCGGATAGGGTTAGGGTAACCAGCGTTGGGACTCTGTCTCGCATAGGGTCGCAGCTTTATGCTGAGCGATGGCCGTTTTGCGTGTGTGTGACGCATATTTTCCCCCAAATTGTTTATTTTTGTGTTTTGTTCTTTCTTTGCGTCATGTGTACCGCAAATAAACGTATTTTCTTTCTTTCTTTCTTCTTTCTTCCATATAAAAACATATTGGAGGAAGACGCCATATTTTAAGAGACCTGGTTTGATATTGATAGCAGTGGTATGTCATTAAAAAGTACAAGTTAGTTTTTATAGCAATTTCATCTGAAGAGTATGTCGAAAACCCGCATGTTTACCAAACGTCAAACCGTTAACCAGAAACCTTACGACACAAAAAAAAACAAAACCCAACTTACATTCTTAAGCTTGGCGGCCTTAACGTTTAGCTTGGGCGTGCGTCGTAGCGCATTGGGCGTGAGCGTGGGCGCCGCATGCTCGCGTACCTGCACGCCGTGCTTGCTGTGCGTGTGCGGCGTGGACTGGCGCGCCAGCACGGACGCCAGCTCGTCCTGCAGCTCGGCCACGTCCAGGCACTGCGCCAGCGCGTTCTGCGCCAGCACCACGTGGTAGTCGATGCCGGCTTGCTCTACCGCCACGGACATGAATAGTTGGACGCACTGGACACACAAATACATATTGGTTATTTTTACACCGCTTTCACCCACAGGCTTTGTGAGTGTAGCCCGGATGACATATTCGAATAGGCAATATCCACAAACTTTTGTAATATGATTAATATAATTAATTAAATATAATTTTTATTAATAATAATGGAACAGAACTTCTATTAAATTACAAGCTTCTGCCCGCGGTTTCACCCGCGTCAAATTTCTTGCTCCACCCCGTCGCATCGCATCGCATCGTCCGTCCGCGCTATTACTTCGTTTTCGCTTAGCGTTCTTTCTGACCTTTTTTATTTGTATTCGGCTGCTTAGGGGAAAAAAGTTCGAAAGTCGCGGGAAAGCCCGAAAGGTATACCGTGGCCCTTGGCAACATACAGGCAACTGAAGGAACACGGGTGGGTTTTAGTCAGTAAGAGTCTGACACGCCCCCCCCGCTCCGCCCTGAGCGGGAGAAGTTATTTGAAAAAAAAAAGGAAGGGTCGCAGCGTGATGTTACTTAGCCAAACCAAGAGTGAATGAGTGTTTGTTACCTTCCTCAGGAATAAGTCTACCAAATGCAAAAAGAAAACTCTTCAGCTTTATTATTAGCATATATTTGACAGCAAAGTTAACTAGGACTTATACCGCGGACAACAAATAAAATCTTCAATCTGAGTTGTCATCTATGACAGTAGTTACAGGTAAGTAGAAGTCTGAAAGTTAGCTATCGAATTGATATTCTATTCACTTCTCTTCTACAGCAATTCAGTATTGCTGTGAACCGATATATTACACAGTAATTCAGCAAAGACAGCCACATCTGGTTAAATAATAAAATAAAATAGTGTATAAAGTATTACCTTGAATAACTTTAAAGCTTCAGCTTGTAATGCCTCGGAGTTGAGTGAGGTGAGAGGAGATGTGAGGTTCTCTTTGGAGTACAGTAACGTTGGATGCCTCCATAGCACACAATCTGGAACGAATAAAATAAACAATTAAAGACCATCGAGATATAAGTACTAACGTACTAGAGAAGACACCGTAAATTCCTACTTTGTCTCGTTCGAAGAAAACGCGTAAGTGCCGTGATTTACATGGCGCTTAAGACCTTTTCGCCGAGAATAAATACACTTCCGCAGCAAATCTAGCGCTGTGGTAAATTAGTTACGGTTTAGACGAATTGTTATTATTTTAGCGCTGCAGCGAACTAAAGATTCAAATTACGAAGAATAGGACAATTCAGTTATTTGACGTAGCTTCTCTAGTACGTTAGTACTTATATCTCGATGTTAAAGACAAACAATTTAGATATTAATCTGCACTCAAATCTTCTAATTCTTCTTAATATTATAATCTATATTGTATTTTGTACTCGACATAGGTAGATAGTCTTACTAAAAAAAGAGAGCTTCTGAAACTTTCTAAATTACAACGATTTCTTCCCTAAAATATGGATTTAAGAGGTCGTAAACTAATGACATTTATGTAGTAATCAAGAAGAAAGTGTTAAGTAGACAACTGTCAAACTCAAATAGCGACTTCAGAAGTCTTCAACAAGGGGCCAAAAAACAAGAGAAGTCTTCAAATAATATGAACTAAATGTCGGAAGGGGGTCTCCAGTATAGAGGTATGAAGAACTGGGTGTAAAGTTCACTCATCCTCCATAGAAAAGTGCGGATCCTCCGACTAGAGCGGATGTCGTATCTGGTGGGCAACTGCCCGATGATTGACGTCGGGACGTTGTATATATATATATGTTAGTCGCGCGGTAAACCCTGCTTGCGCGCTGCAGGATTTTGTATGACGTCAATGTGATGCGTAGTTCGCATGTGGCGATGTAGATGCCGCCACAGTATTCTTCAATTATTTACTGAAGCAGTTTTATTTGGGTCTTCCAATTAAAAGACAACTGTCAAGAAAGTTTCTTCAGGATAGCAGTTAATGGATTTTAGAAGTATCTTATTTGGGTATTTATTTATCTCGTGTAAGGGTCTAAAATAGGTCTCAAAGCAGACACATAACTTGCTTTGCACTTGTTTTTTTTTTTGTTTTTTTTTATGCGTCATGATTAGTTCAAATAAATGTACTTTACTTCTTTCTTAATTTCAAAACCAAAAGTCATTTATTATATGACTTTTGATTTCGATAAAGAAAGTGGTGAAGGGTGGGTGTTTTTGGGGGACTGTCTTATGTAATTTTGATGTTCGAAAAGTGATTCTCAGCCTAGTTTGAATAAATGACTTTGAATTTTGATAATTGCTGACTTTTCGGTTGTCAAAATTACATAAGACAGTCCCCCAAAACGCCCACCCTTCACCACTTTCTTTCAGCATTAGCTGAGAAGAAGAAGTGGCGCAACAAACTCCCCGTCAGAAAAACTTGATTCTATACAACAGCATGCAAAATAATTGACATTACGCGACACAAAACATTAAAAGCATATTGTTTTTATAGAAATTTCCTTACTAGGATCGCCATCAGTCTCCATCAGCTTCTGCACCAACTGCTCGAAGTGCGTCCCCTGACTCAGCCCACCTCCGCTGACCACGGTGAGGTGGTACAGCCACGAGTCTTTGTCGGCTTTGCTCTCGAACAGGAGGTATGTTGGACCCTGGAAATGAGGGAAGGGATCACTAGTATTATGAAGAGAAGAGTTTATGAAGTGTGTTGGGTTAATTTTGATGTTGGAACATTTTCGTAAACGTTGATTTTATTTACCAGCAAAACTGTTAAAGGAATCAGTAGTTGGGGAAAATATAACTTTGTACTTGTTTTTAATCAAGTAATTTGTTTTTTCTGGCATGGAAACTGCACGCATAGCATGACAAACATAGAAACAGGTTTTCTACGGGTTTTGTCGACGGAAGAATAGACAAAATGACGGTTTGTGATTGGTTATCTGTAATTTTGTGGTCATGCTAAGCGTGCTGGTAGAGAAAATGACAAATATCTTAAGGTATATTATGCCCAAATATTTCTGTCATAAACTACTCTATCTTCAGCTTCTTCAAGTGCATGCACGTTCTTTTTTCATTTAAGAGCTGTTGCCGTTCTTGGTGCAGCAGTTTTCATCTTACATGATGTCGTTTCACGTCTTTCTTTTTTACTAATTTGAAAACACAGTGAATTGATTTCTGTTGGTAAATTTTAATTTTCTTTTTTTACTTTAATATCTTAAATAACTAACACATTTAAAAATTAAATTTGACTACTTATCTTAGACTAAAAAATAAATCAAAGTGTCACTCACCCCAGTTACCTGGTGCTGCGGATAGATGGCGACAGTGAGGTGGTTGCGAGTGTCGTCGTTCTTCTCTTCGGAGTCGGAGTCTGACACGTGTTCTACGTCTTCTACGCGAGCGTCGCGCATGTTGATCTGGCCGGTGGGGTTCTGACGACAAAATATTGTTAAAGAAGTATTTTTGTATCCATAAATAAGCCATACTCCTTATGGGAAGTGGCTACCAACAAGGGGCCCACTGTTCAAAATCAAATAAAATTTTATTTCACATAAACCACTTATGAAACGTCAGAAGCTAGGTGCACGGTTCCAATTGATCATTTCCTATAGAGAAGAGCCGGCAAGAAATTCCACGGTTCAATCTGCCTAGCCTTTTCTCAAGTATGTTGGGGTCGGCTTCCAGTCTAACCGGATGCAGCTGAATACCAGTATTTTACATGGAGCAACCGCCTATCTGCAACCAGTACAACCCAGTAACTGGGTAAAACAAAACCCCTTGGTAAGACTGGTGTCAGACTTTCGGGCTTCTGACGACTTTTAACGACTGTCAAAGATCCAGGAATGACAGCCGGGACCAACGGCTTAACGTGCTTTCAGAGGCACGGAGGAGTCTCGGTATGTAAAGATGGTCACCCATCCACGGACCAACCCCGGCGAGCGTAGCTTAACCTGAACCTCATGCGGCTGTTATTACTTAGCCACAAGCTCCTCAAGAAATTCCACGGTTACTCTTTTAAAAATAAATGGCTTTTACAATGCTATCAAATTAGTGTTAATAGGTATGGGAGGACAGTGTAGGCCTGTCAACAAACACAGGTACAAAATAGAAAATGGTCTACAAATCTGCTGTTGCATTGACAAACCTAAGACAACAGTTGAAATGTGCCTGTTTTACAGAGTCACCAATCAAATGGGAGCACAGCAATGCTGGATGCGACAAAAATCGGTATAAAGTAGTAATACTTCATACTATAAAAAAAACATTTAAGTTATTTTTATATAATTGCTTCTGTTAAAAGTCTAATAAAATAGGTACTTAAAATAAAACACAAACACATTTTATAGTTTCTATCCGAAACGATTAAACTTTACAAAATTTTCGACCTTCGAAATAGAATTCGTAATTACATACAAACATGCGACTAAAATAAAATAGTTAATAATGTAGCATTCGTTTAGTTGTAGGGAGTATTTAAAAGTTCAATTATTATAAAACCCTCCTGTAAATAATACCTCAGTTGTGTCTATAATCTACATCAGTATCACAGTTACCTGATCGCCAGGAGACTTGAAGTACAGGAACATCTTGCCAATGAGAACACACCAGCTCTTCTTAGCGTGTCCGTTCTTGACCTTGGTGAGCCAGCCTTGTATTGTGGGCTTGTTGTCCTCTTTGCTTAGCAGGAGCTTCGTAGCGTTCCGCCTTTGGACGTTCTGAAAATGTGAGGTGATGTTGTTATTACGTGTGTATTAGGGTTAACCACTTCCACAACCCTAGCGATGATAGCCTAGTGGTGTGACCGTCGGACTGCTAAGTCAGGTCTCGAGTTCGAACCCAAGGCACGCACCTCTGACTTTTCGGATTCATGTGCGTATTGTATAATTATCACTTGCTTCAAAAACGGTGAAAGAAAACACGGTGAGGAAACCTGAGAGATATTTCTCGACGGCATGTGAAGTCAAGTCAGAGGCCCATGGGCGGCTTTAAGACTCTGACACCAAGTTAGTTACTAACCACACGAAAAGAAGACAACCCTAAAAACTTATTAACCTTCTAACGATGTACGCTTTTTAAAATAAATGACCCTCTATTTAACTTGCTGGCCTTTTCTCACAGTTGTTCGCAGTAGCCCCGGCGAATTGAGTTTTTTATTTTTTATTGTTATGATACGCTTAGTTTGTTGTTTTTTTTTTTTGTTTATGATGAGGTTCAATGCCATAGCATAGGTGATTGTGAACTTTTGGTAGTACCTATGCCTATGTTTTGTATTTTGTTTTCTATGTTTTTTTTTTGTACTGTGCGTTTAGTTTTTGCAGAATAAACACTTCTTTCTTTTCTTTCTCTAGAAAAGAAAGAATATTTTCTTTCTTTCTTTCTTTTCTATACAAATACAATGGCATGAGGAAACTTAAGTTCAGTGTAATCTTGACTTACTTCTGACTGGCGAAAAAACAATCATATAGCTATGATAGGTATAGTTAAGGGAGCCTGACCCCTTTACAAGTGTACTTGTGTTACACTCGGTCTGCGATGGTTCATTGATGACCTTACACTCGATTAACCTTTTGACCTGACCCTATTACCATAATAGGTCTAGTAAGGAGAGCCAAGTTGTTATTTGTGTGAGTGTTCAAAATCGAGCAAATGGTTTACTACTTTACTTGTTAACCTTTTGATGTAAGGCAATAAATTACCACCCAAATGTAATTGTAATCCTAACTAATATTATAAAATGCGAAAGTGAGTTTGTTTGTTTGTTACGCTATCACGCTTAAACGTCTGAACGGATTTGGATGAAATTTCGCACATGGGTAGACCATGACCTAGGTTAGGACATAGGATACTTTTTATCCTGATATTCCCACGGGATCGAGACTTATGCGGGTGAAACCAGGGGGCGTAGCGAAATAACAGATTTTTTTTTTAATAGGCGACGAAAAATTTCAAGCCACCCATGGGGGAACCCCCCTGAGTTTTAATTTAGGATCATGTACTGAGTTCATGGTAAAAGTTTTCGCGTCAATGTCCCTGCCATTGTGGCAGGGATATCGTCGCGAAAACTTTTATAAAAACTTGTATAAATGTTATAACCGAAAAAAACTGTATTGATCTTTAACATTTTTGTATTAATTTGACATTTTCTGTACCTAATTCGAACGATTTGACATTAATTTATATTATGTATTATTATAATTTCCTAATTGTTATTTAAAATTATAATGTCTTTAAATTTGTGTAAGTATATTAAATATGATTTGCATGCCCATGTGACGGTAGAACACGGAGGACTTTCAAAATGAAACATCAATGTAATAATTACCCATGTTTGCAAAGTAATAAATGATTTATGATTTATGATCATACCGGTTTCGGTCCCTGCCAAAAATAACAATGTTACTAAAACACAACAATGAATGAATGTTACAATGTTCTAATGTTGTTGTTGTTTTCATTGGTAGGACATAGGGCTCGACTAAAATGTATACATAAGACCTTTATTGTAATAC
The DNA here is from genome assembly GCA_914767755.1 of Agrochola circellaris. Lineage (NCBI taxonomy): Eukaryota > Metazoa > Arthropoda > Insecta > Lepidoptera > Noctuidae > Agrochola > Agrochola circellaris. The sequence continues at coordinate 4,887,676 of OU611853.1, forward strand.
CTGTGTTCACGAATAAATATTGATTGATTGATTGATTGACTAACCTGTAAAACTCTAATCCAGTCCTCCATTGTAGCGATGCTATCAGCCGTCAGATAATAAGTCCTGCTGCCGGTGAAGATCTCGAAGGTGGCCGCCCCTTCGTTCCGGGATATCTTGCAGGCTTCACCGAGCCCTATCTGACCTTGAGGCTTTCGGTTGACTTCGGACTGCGACTTCCAGTAAGAGAGAGTGCCGTTTTTGAGGACGAACCTGGTGATATGGAGTTAGTGAGTGTGGGGTTTGCAAGAGAATTTATCCGTAGAGAGGTATTTACCTACTTTAAAGGTTCTGTCTTGTTCTCTAGGACGTTTTGTCTGATAGGCCGAAAATTTTAATGTATATGCGCCTATTAACAATTTTTTTTTTTTATGTACTGGAGACTATGACAAAATATTTTATCTTCAAAAACATGTACAAGTATACGCGTATAGTGTAGTTTTGTAGTATAATTTGTCGTGTTAACTAATTACGCACTCATTGAGTGACAATACTTAAACACCACTGTTGCACTCTTGTACTGTAAGCGTTTAGGAAGAAGAGCGGGGCGCGTCTTCGTGGATGGCACTGTCTGTTAGTATGTCAATCTGCCTAGCCTTTTCCCAACTATGTTGGGGTCGGCTTCCAGTCTAACCGGATGCAGCTGAATACCAGTATTTTACAAGGAGCGACTGCCTATCTGATTTCCACAACCCAGGAACTGGGTAATACGATACCCCTTGGTAAGACTCGTTGTCACACTTTCGGGCTTCTCACGACACGTAACGACTGCCAATGATCCACGAATGACAGCCGGGACCAACGGCTTAACGTGCTTTCCGAGGCACGGAGAAGTTTCGGTATGTAAAGGTGGTCACCCATCCACAGACCCACCCCGGCAAGCGTAGCTTAACCCGATGGATCGACCCGTGCAGCTGTTATTACTTAGCCACGAGCTCTATCTATAAGTATGTACATAATACAAATACAATCTGATATAACTCACCATCGTTTCCTCCAAGTCTTCAGTTTCCCACCCAACTTGGCAAGATGGCCACTCTTCTCCAGCGCGTCGTGTCGTCTGGGCGAGTCCGTGGTCGGCGGCGCGCGACATAAAGAAGCGAGCGACGGTGATGCTGTGCTGTCACACGACACGGCGTCTGGAGGGATCGCGTAGTCGTCCGACATGCCCGATTCGAATGACGTGTCTGAATTAATACGCAGGATTCAGTTATGATTTTTGACAATCGGTTTTGATCGTTCGGTGTGAATGTATTGGTAACTAACAACGCCATTGTATTGCATGCGAGGTAATGTACTCGTAGGTTTAAAAGCGTCTTTGAGAGTTTGTGCCCCGGTCGCGTGCATTTGTCACTTTTGTTCGGAAAACCGGAAAGCGCCCTCTGTCGGCGCGACCACGCGTTCAGGTTCACCGAACAAAAAGTTCGAACGATCGTGTATTCGCGCGATGATCTTTTTGAAATAGAACGCGGGGCTCTGCTTTAATTTGGATAAGTGATTATTTGAATTCACTGCAGCGAAAGTTAACCGAAATAATCTGATGATGCAAAGCTTAGTGGGCCTAGCACGAACGCGCGGACTAAACGTAACATAAATACAAACGATTATTTTAACATTGAAAATACTCGTTTCGCACAAAATATTTCATTAGTTTTAAGACTTTATTCATATGTAAGGGTCTATCTATGAAAGAGAAGGAAGTGAATGACAGCGTGACGGTTGACAGGGGAGAGTGGACACAAAAAACGTGTTGCGCCGACCACAAGTAACATGGAACTAAGACAGGAAGATGACGATTCATATCTACGGGTCATGCTTAACTGTGCTGCACCCTAATTGCGTAAAACACTTTCAGTCACAATCTGAATGTTTTTAAGGATATTGCTTATCCATCGCTTCATATGTTCGAATAATTTGTCTGCTCAACAACGTAAATAACGCAATATATGAATGTTGTACTGTCGAAATGAAAAACATTGTTACCGAAGTGTGTTACGCAAAGACAAATCGGTCGCAAGCAAAAAATAAGTAACCAAAAAGCTACAGTATATATGTATTTTCGTTTAAAAAAAAATTCGTCGCGCATACGAGCTAAGGCCTCTGTCTAGTACTTTTTGTTGGTTCGCCTTTAGTTTCAATATATTTTAATAAGGTTAAAACTACCAATTGTAGAAGAATCAGATTTTGTCATTTAGCTGCAGAACCATAAAAACTTTCCGATTTCAATAAAGATAAAAGTGGTTCTTGGTAAATTTAAAATATGTCATTAGTTACATAAACATGCCACCTCCAAATGCTCCTCAAATAAAATATATCTACTACTAGCATCGCCCTTGAACCATCAACGTGTAAAAAGTTCAATAGAAGGCATGATTAATTCATGAAGTCACTGTGGAAAATAGTCCATACTTAAATTACAGTTTTTCACCATAATGACATACTTTCATACTCATCAATCATTAAGGGCAAATATTAAATGTTTAAAGGTCATGTTAAAGGACAAATGGACAAAGTATATATAAGCTATGAGGAAGTTATTGCCTTCAGTTCGAATCAAAACTTCGAACAGAGAACATCAGTAATTTAAGTATTTCATTCTTAAACACTTTCTCTACCATAATCATGAGTTTCGCAAACAAAGTCGTTGTAATAACAGGAGCTAGTTCGGGGATCGGAGCGGCTACTGCCATCCTTTTCTCTCAAGAAGGTGCTAACGTAGTTCTCGTGGGAAGGAACGAGATGAAGCTAGCCGAAGTCGCTAAGCAATGCCAAGACCCACTCATTATAAAAGCTGATATCAATGAGGAGGGCGAACCAAAGAGAATTATTCAAGACACAATAGAAGCTCGTGGACAGATTGATATTCTTGTGAATAATGCAGGCATAGTCAGATACGAAAGTATACTAGACGAGAATATTCTGGAAACTTTCGACGCATTGTTAAATACAAATCTAAGATCGCTGTTCAATGTCACTCGTTTAGCGGTACCACACCTCATCGAAAGCAAAGGAAATATTATCAACATATCAAGCATTGCTGGGAAAAACATTCCTGACTCTAGATTGGTAGCTTATGGCATTTCTAAGGCTGGTGTCGATAACTTCACCAAAGGATTGGCTCTAGAACTGTCCAAGTATGGAGTAAGAGTGAATGCTGTAAGTCCAGGGCCAGTCAAAACTGATATTTTGCGAAATGCAGGGGACGACACTCCTTGGGAGTGTTTCGCTCCATCTATGCCTTTGGGAAAGGTTGGAGAACCTGAGGATATAGGGAATCTGGTGCTGTTCCTGGCTGGTGACAAGGCGAGCAGTATCACTGGGGTAGATTATGTGTGCGATAATGGTGTGATGCTGAAGTAGAGTCAGTTATAAAATTGGTTTAGTGTTTCAAAGAATTTTTTTAGGTACAATATAATAGTGTTTTTGTATGGGGCTTCAGTATTATTATTTTAATGTTATTGCAGTTTTTGATTGTAGTGAAATAAAGCTATAATATTCTGCTTTCGTTTAATTGTGTTTGATTTTATCCATCGGGTCGGCTTCCGGTCTAACCGGATGCAGCTGAATATTAGTATTTTACTTGGAGCGACTGCCTATCTGACTTCCACAAACCAGTTACTGAGTCATACGATATCCCTTGGTGTCCGTTTCTGAAAAATCTATTTTACATGAGCTATAATTTTACTAATTAATTCAAGCCTTATGTTGACTTTCTGCAGGAAACTTTTTATTACATTTGTCGCTCTTCTAATAGCCATTTATAAATTAATTCTCATGTTGAACATTAAATAACAATTCTATTTCAAACAATCAATGTTTAAAAATGGGGTAAATAACTGAATAAATTAATACCGATTATGGCTCAATATTTAGAATTTAATATACATTGTAACATCGAATCAATCTTCACGCCTCCACGCTAAGACCAAGGACAATTTTTTTTTTGTTATTCGGTTAGCTCATGACCTGAAGAGATGCCATACAGAATATGAAATAAAAAAACTTTTTAACTTTTAATTTTTCACTTCTTTGTTTTTTTTGGAAGCCGGTTGTTTTTTTTTTTTTTTGTACAATTTTTTTATTTTTCTCTTTTTAGTTGTGGTACCTACCCCACACAAATTCGAATACCACTACCTGCTATGTAAATAACAGTGACAGGAAGTTATCATCATATCGTCGACATATACTAATTGGGAAAAATACGTATTATTGAAGCTTACTCAAAAACTATCTGAGCAAAGATTATAAAATTTATATGGGACCAACGTGGGCGCTTACCCTTTCATACAAAAAAATAATTTTCAAAATCGGTCCACAATTGACGGAGAAATAGGCGGACATATAAAAAAAAAAAAAATACATACGAGACGAACATAATTATAACCTCTTCCTTTTTGGAAGTCGGTTAAAAATAAAATATAAATCGGCGAAATTTCGCGGGTTATAGCTAGTATGTATTATGATAATGTATTAGACTCTTATATTTCATGTGAAAATAAGTAATAGTACTTACACATACCTCTGGTCTTACTCTGCTTACTAGGCGAACCACTGCTCGACCTCTTCGCCGGACTCAGACTAGAACTGGTCTTCACACTCTTAGAGGGACTACTGGCGCTAAGGCTGGTGTCAGACGAGCTACACTGTCCGTTTGCACTGTTGGTGAGGACCAGGCCGTTGGAAGTCTGTTGTATTGAGGCTGGGAGAACGCTGGTTAGGTTCACGTTGTTGATTGGCATTTGGTTTGATGTTTGGGGATCTGTGAAGAAAGTAAAGGGGGGTTGTGACGTTAATATTCGGTACTATAATTCCTCCAGTTTATACGATTGGGATAAAGAGTTTATGCCAAAAAAACATCACCGGCATAACTTATAATTAGATAACTTAGTTCTTGTAGGTTGTTACTATTTTAGCTTGTCATTTAGATCTTTTAGTATGGATTTGGAGACATCGTATTTTCTCCTCAAGGACCAAAAGCTTTTTTAATTGAAGATGTTTAAACTTATTTAGTTTCTCCAGAAGGATTATAATGTGTTTTGTGTTTTCAACAACATGTTGATGGAGTCAGGACACTGCGCCGGCCTAGGGGTAGAGCGAGAGGAGCGGTCGCTCTAGGCGCCAGATGGCTAGGGGCGCCAAAAAGCCTAATGCGACAAACAATTTCAGTGCAAAATAAGATTTGATGGCGCCTATTAAATAAATAAATAAATAAATTACTTTATTACTCCCAGAAATGCACGAATATTACATTGAACAAGAAACAAAAATATGGCTTAAGCTAAGTGATACACAGTAAAAAAGACCCTGACCTCTAAACTAGGTAAAAACCTGTATCTTAGAAGTCAGTGTACCTTCAAAATTATGCATGCATATAATAAGCCTTATAATTTATACCTAGATAGGACACAAAATATAAAAAAGCAAAAAAGTAAAAACAAACAAGAAAGATACATTGCAAAATTAGGCTGGTCTATAGGGAAATATAATAAAAGCAGGAACATAATAAAAGAGAGAAGTTAAAAAAAAAAAGAGATTACACTGATTTTGATTAACTAATTGGTGTAGTGTGTGTTTGATATAGAGTGAGTGAGAGTATTTATGAGTAAGTGTATGTGTGAGAGTATGTGTTTGTAAAAGTGGGTGTGAGCGAGATGTATGTATATTCAATTCAACATATGGATGTATTTGATTTTGAGCTAAAAAGCCTATCTGTTGAGGTTGGAATAGTTACCAATCAATTGAGAGGCGTGAGGCGCTTTTACTGCTAAATTATGGCTGTAAAAGCTTTCTTAATGTTAAAGAAGCAGGAGTATACTAATTAGAGTTACTTACTTAAATTAATTTAAATTAAATAAGTGTTGATGATATTTGCAAAAAAAAATAGTTTTTTTTTAAATTTATGAATTATACTTTTATTTAACATGAAACTGAAGTAGAATTTAGGTACAGTTGTCGTCACGTAAAAAGAACGCTGAGCGACAGTGCAGGGGATGTGTTTGCGCACGGATACAGTCGCATCCTAAAGTACTAGGCTATTGTTTTATAATTATAAGTGTAATTGTTTTATTGTAGAATCATAATAGGTACTTTATTAGCTACTTAGTACTATGGAATAGGCTGGAATCGATAAATCGCTCAGTGCGCAGGTGAACGGCCAGCGTTCTTTTTACGTGACGGGACCTGTACGTGAAGTGGAAGCGTCGATCAAAGGGCGCCGAACAATGATATATAAAACTATAGATACGTTGTCCGCACTCTAAAATGACAACATGAAATGAACCCAATTGGCCACATCGCGCTTAGTTACGCACCAACCTGTCGCGCGACGCTACGTTTGTTTTATCTCCCTCTAGCAACAGGCACCCCGTACGGTGTCATATTTTCTTTCCCTTTCTTCACGCGTATAAGTAGCTATCTAGTATTTTCGCCGTTTTTAAGCGCCGAGATGTTGGTTTATGACGTGTCTATATATAATACGTCATTGGCGCCGAAAGACAATCTCGCTCTACCCTGACCAAGGGCTAGGGCCGCGCCATCAGGTACAAGGAGTTTTTTTTTTTTTTATTGTTTGAATACGGGCTTTCTCTTGAAACCTATCAATCAAGGATAAACTGTGTGACATAAACTATTATTTTTTCCACTTTGCAATCAGTATTTTGTAGGTTTGATTGTTTGTTTTCATTTTGTAAATGTCGCAACAGATTATGTAATTGTCTTTGGCCTCTGACCCTGACAGCAGGGAATAGATCAAATTTGTCAAACTTTTCTGTTGTAAATAATGGATACGAGGCTTTTGGCTCATCTGTAAAGTGGTAATGTTTTTTTTTTTTTTTTGTAATGTGCGTTTCGTTTGTGCAGAATAAACACTTTTTCTTTCTTTATAAAGGAACCGTTAACTTACTGAATATAGGGTTGACATTGACGAGCTGGTGGTGTGGTGTGTTGTGGACGGTAACGCCCATGGACTCCTCGCCATCCGATGAGTCGTCTGACGAGTCGCCGGTGAACGGCATCGATCTTATCTGACTAGCACGCTGGAATAAAAAATATTATGTTAGTTGTTGAGCTCCCCGGTTACTGACAAATGCTTGCACTGACTGGATAGGTCCACTCAAATCTGTGTGGTTCTTTTGTCAAAAGACCGTTTCAGATACTAATCTGCATGGTCTTCACATGATCTGACCAAGATTTATGTCTGGACTTTAAATCAGACTGTGACTTCTGAGTTTGTTTCGGCCTTTCTTCTCAGAGTAGTCAGATAAGGAACGCCGACCTCATTCATCTAGCTATTTTTTTCGGCAAAGTTCAACTCGCCGCGAAAAAAATTGAACATGCTCAATTCTAATCGCGGCGAATGAATCTAGTCGCAGCGAATAGCCTGTCAAACACTGCGAGTTCTCGATGCAAGTGCCTAATCGACCTGACCTAGGTTTAAGACATTGCCTCTTAAACATCTAGTTTTCTAGAAAGGACAGATGACAGACAAAATTAATTTCGTTATGCAATTTTTTTGAACATGTTATCTTGCATCTTTACGTTTGTCAAATCAAAACCTCGTTCGTTACACAAAAGACCAGTATTCACAAGCTATTCACAACCATGCGAAAGGCTATCGTATCGAAAATGACACATTTCGATTACCTGATTCACCTTGCTCCCGATAGCAAGGGGTCGTCCATTAATCACGTGATGTTTTTAGCATCTTTTTAACTTCCCCCTCCCCCTTGGTGATACGTGGTGAGGTTTTAAACTAACCAAAGTCACGTGTATTTTTTTGGTGCAAAGTATCTTAAAAAATTACACAATATTTTATCTTTAAAAATAAAGAAAGAAAAATATTTTGTTTGGGGGGCCGCTTTTTGATTTAATCAAATGCACGTTACACGAAAAAATGAATACACGTGATATCTCACTACACCCCGGAAAAAATCACGAAAAATCACAAGGGGGAGGCTTTGTGATTTTTTCCGACCCCCTCCCCCCTCTATCGAGCCTCACGTGATTTATGGACGACCCCCAAGCAGCTGCAGGAAGAATAACGGTCGTCTATTTGATTGAAACTGTCAAAACTTTCGGGTGTTCGATTTGTGAACAGCGTTAAGAGGACTCTCCTTCGATAAAATTGATTAATGCTTGATTCGGTAAGCAAGAGTATCGAAAGGTTCTGAATAGCTATGCATTAATTCAACTTACCCCTTTAACAGTGGCGTATACGGGGACGGATATATCCTGGTAGCTGGTGGACTCGTGCATGGGGCGCGGACATGGAGGGGGACTTAGCTCTTCTTCTACTGATTGCTGGAGGCCGTCGTCTGCCACCTGAGAGCAACGGAAGGGTTATTCGATTTTTTATTGACTAGATTTTGTTTTATTTATCAAAGATATGTCAGCCCCATCGTACCCTTTTACATTAATTGGCTTACTTAATTTAAATAAACTAAATGTAATTAATTAGTTAATTAGTTTATGTAGTTTTAATCTAACAGACTAATAGACAACAATTTTATTAGAATTATTCGTGGAGGACAATAATTAAATGGCACAACTTTTTAATAATCTCCGAGGATGGTGTAGATAAGATGGATTGGATTATGCTTACATCGAGTTATTAGATGTTATTTATAATGCTAGCTATTATTTTAAAGTTTGAATAGCGCAAAGACAAAACAGATAAAGGACTTCGTCCATTTATGAGACAAAGAGTATTTAAAAAATTCAAGCGAATTTTTGAGTTTCGGTGAACAGTGCCGTGACGCAATCTTGCCTGCGGGGCTGGCACGGCCTACTGTGACATGGCTTGAGTCACATGATTTATCACAGTTTCGGCGATAAAACCGTTTTGGCTTAAATGCTAGCACTGCGGCGTGAGATAATTTCCTGACATGTGACATAACTTCTTGACGTTTAGTTGGGACTCATTATGTCTTATTTTGCTAATATGATCTTAACTGTCACTAACGAGACACAATAGAATTTTTATTGTTATCGACTTCTAAAGGCAAATAGACAGTTGAGCGGCGGCGGCGCACCCATTTTGTCACAAATGTCTCATTTTGACAGATGTACAATAAAAACAAAATGATTTTCCTGCTAGTTACTGCACCAAATGACAATAAATTATTATAATTATATACAATATTATCATTTATATTTGTATAATTTTATTTTGGCCTAATATTATAATATTTAATTATAATATTAGGCCCAAAGCAGGAAAATAAGCCACAGTTATATGTATTGCTTAAGCTGTTCGTGTACTTATTGAATAAATAAATAAAAGTATCTCAACGCATATGAAACGATGTTTTTAATACACTTGCGACGAAAAAGAAAATATATTTTAAAATTATAATATTTTATAACAAATTTTTCTGAAAACTCGCTCGCTTATTTTTGTAGAAGAGACATTGACTCGAATGCTTTTTCTTCTTAAAACTTTTTTTGAAAAGTATCGAGTTTAAAAAGAGTTGAGAGTTGACTACTTCAGAGCTCAGTAGGCTATTGATACCTAGTGGATATTATTATGGCTGAAATAGATAACGTATGTTAGTTTTTAAGTCTCTCTAAAGAAATATGTCAACAACACGTAAAAAATACCTATCTGAAAAAGGCTATGATTATGATGGTGGTTTATGGTTATGATTTTGACATTATTATTATTGATGATGATTTTGACATTATTATTAATAATGATTTTGACATTATAGTTGTGATTTTGACATTATTGTTGATGGTTTTGACATTGCTAGTAATTATGACCAAAATTTGCCCAATATTATTACTATGTACTAACACTAGTGTTTAAGATGTGTATGTAACTAACTAACATATTGGATTGTATGATCTGTAAATAAATAAATTTGATTGATTGAAAGGCTTTCAGCAGATAATTTACACAAAAACCCATCTATTGGGTCCCCACCTATGAAATTGGCGTTTTTTTCTCACAAATAGAGAACCTTGTCACTTCTATGAATTAAAATATTCATTAATTGCTTGGTATTATATCGAATAATGACCATCATAAACAACTACCAATAGCAAAAAAAACCTTATTACTTATAGTTTATAAACATAAAAAATACCTTAAAAATGACTCCTCATTTTGTTAGCAGAAATGACCACTATTTGTTTTAAAATAGCCAAAACTTATTTTTATCGCTTAATCTAGTGGCATATTACGTTATCTTAGTTTTTAAACATTATTGCATAAAAGTTTTAAAACATTAGTGTTCATGGTTATTATATAAATTAAGAAAATGTTAGTATGAAAAAAGCAACTTCTTTAAAATTCTCCATACAAAACGCTGATTTCATAGGTGTCCCGACCTAATACTATGTTACACTATGAAGTTAGTAACAAGAAAGACATGACGTGAATTTAGATTATGTCACATGGTAGACCCGTGCTAGCATTTAAGACAAATTGTAAGACATGATATGATTTACCATGTCTTGTCACAAACGTCTTGGCTACGCTCGTGCTCGCCCCGCTGGTTTTGTAAACAAATAATTTCCTTCATAAATAGGAAAATTTTGTAAAAAGTGGTTTTGAAAGTTTAGGCTTCATATAAAATTACTACCTACACAAGCTGTGACACTTCTTGCGCTACATTTGTTTACATCTTGTAGGTTGAAGATTCCCGGATGGCCAGCCGAGATTACACGAATGTTAAGTTACACGCGTAGCATGACCACCATAGAAACGGGTTTTGTCGACGGAAGAATAGACGAAATGACAGAATCACAATCTGTCATTTTGTCCATTCTACCATTCATACCCGTGCCGATACATGTTAGCCTCTTACCTGGTAGATCTTAGCCTCCCAGCTCGGGAACCTGTGCAGCGGCGGCGTGGGCGGGCGCGGCTGCTCCGACGTGGAGCTGTCGCCGGTGGACGAGCCGCCGCGACTGTTGCCCTGCACTATCACGTTCACGGTGCCTTGCCACGCTGGAGTGCGCTCTGGAAGAGAGTGAAAAATTGTTTTAAATTCATTGACTCTAAAATAGGTTACTGTCAGAAAGGACACACGCGAGCTCATTAAAAAAAATGTTGGTAAATAAATACAAATGAGGTTTTTTCAAACCCCAAACTCGTTGGATCAAAACTAGATATATAAAGACTGATTGGATCATAACGTCACATTTACAAAATGGTTTAAGAAAAAGCTGTTTCTCCATATTTCTTTGTCTAAACAAGTTGGTAGTGACAACTGTATCTATCCAACAGTATCTTTGAAGTAACTGCAGTACCAAATTAATCATAATATTTAAAGCTTGTCCACTCTGAAATGAAGCGCCAAACTACGGCATTTACGCACATTGTAATGCAGTAAGTCAGAGAGACAAACTATATTTTAAATTATATTTAAAAAAAACACTTTTTTTTTCTAATAAGCTAATAATTGCATAAGTCCAACTTATGCAATTATTAGCTTATTTGGCTTTATACAGTTTCTGTAAAAACCGATAAAATGGATTTATCTGCTTTTGAAATGTTACTCATCATGTATACAGGAGGAATTTTGAATCACACTTTTGAAGTGCATTACTGGGAAACAATGATATATGTAGAATTGAAAGTAAGTATCAGTTGAACATACCTCTGCTCGGTGTATAAATTTCAGCGTAGTCGTGTGTGGTGTCACCATCAGTTGAAGTATTTGGCGTCGTTGGTAGCACCACTAAGTTTTCTACAGCAGCCTGAAACAGAAGAGAGTAAAATAAATATCAATTTGAATTAGAATTTTCCTTTTGAGAACCCATTACTATTGTTAAGACCTAAGACGTTTTAAATTCTGAATTAGAATGAGATTGGACCGATTTCAGTTTCGAAATATCATTCATCAAAATAACTTCTGCCTTTTAGTAGTTACGAGGGAACATAAGGACATACATACATACAGGTCTCACACATAACCCTCCTTTGTTGTCTTCCCCGCAGCCGGGTAAAAAGGTAACAATTGATTTATATTGGACTCAACTCAAAATAGTCTGCTTTCATTTGTGAGGGAAAAAGTCTGGACTTACTGATTTGGCATCTAGAATGTTCACTAACTCATAATACTACAACTTTGTTCCCACAGCTAGGATGCAGGCTTTCTTTCTGTGAGGGGAAGCCGGCCATAATCCACAACGAATGCCCGGTGTGATTTGGTAAAAAGATGTACCTGTTTAAAAATATTCGGTAAAAAACAAAATACTTACGGCCAAATCATCAGCCAATAAGCTGGCGGTGGTCCTCTCATCCATTGTCCTATTCATGGTGTTTATGATGGGAGGGGTGGCAGCGTTCACGTTATTCGCTATGTTGGTAGTACCTATCGACAAGTTTCTTCTATGTCGAACTGGCGTACTGTAGTGAGGTTCTGATGAGTTTATTGGTAACTGTGAAATTTGAAAAAGGTATTTTAGAATGTTTATTTTCGGTTGCGTGCCTGTACTTGGCTCGAGAGTCAAATGAAGAGTTATTTTGAGCACTAAAATAATAAAAAGGACATTTAAAGCAGCTATAACATTTAAACTTAAACATTTACATAGGTTTGAAGTGGTATTTGAAGAAGTAGGAAAGAACACGGCAATTTTAGTTCATTTTACATGGTCAAAACCTTCCTATTTGTTGAGACAGTGACATGAAATATAAGGTAGGATAACTTTTCAACAGCGTAGCAAAATAATTGAAAAACAAAATGTACAATAGCAAGATTGTACATTTTACACATCACCAATAATCACCGAAAGAGTCCGAATCCAGCCTACATTTCTTATTTTATCCAACTAAAACCTTTAAAAATCTAGTCTATGGTCTAACAGTGAGACATGACAACATTGTGCAATAAAAAAAAGTTTGCCTAGCAAAGTGATAGATCTATTAGCAATTATAGTTTGACAGAGTTAGAATACGCGGCGAGGCGGGGGGCAGCGTTGACGAATGAGCGGCCTGCTCCCCCGTCTCGCCGCACGCATACCTAAGGCGCGGAACAGCGGTCTCGGTCAAACTATAGCAAATTAGTTGTAACATCAATGATCATAATAAAAGAAACGGCTCTGCCACGTTACATCAGTAAAAAATAAACTATATAGTTTGTGCAATAAAATTCATGGTTTCTTCCTGCAAATTAATTTTGACACCTCAAGTGTAACATAATAATTTTATTCATAACATAACGGCTTTATTTCCTGCAGGGGTAGGCAGAATTGTATAGAATCTTATTAAAGTGCAACATCTATACAGTAAAAAGTTAAACTTATGTTTGACCTAAAACACATAACATAGTGCAATAAAAACGAAACATATAGCTAGCAAAGTGAGTTCTCGCAAAAAATATTCGCAAATTCTAGCCCTAAAGGCAACATCGAACTACCTGAGGCCCCTCTAGGCTTTCTGATCGTCGTCTGTTCGCGGCTAAAAGGCTTGATGTGGCTCGAGGGGAAACTTCATCAGTCCTCACTTCTAGAGATAGGCTTGCTCGAGTTGGTAAGAACTGGGGAAGTGGGAAGTAAAGTTGTGTGACGTCAGTGGTTGGGATTGAAGATAATTTTTGGAAGGAACATACAGCATTCTAAGGACTGGATTAAAGTAGGGGTAAACAATAGCTTCATAAAAGTATTTAGGCCAAGGTTTTTGGTCCTAGGGACATTATGAAATTATATTGATGGGTTCATCATGTAATTTTATTTTGAATGTTCATAGTAGAATAAATCACTTCGTTATGTATTCTCATTCACATTTAAATTGTGTGGTGTTCATTTGTATATGGACAGACCTTCATTTATTAACACCTATAAAATTCATTGAAATGTATCATCTTTAACTAGATATAGACCTCATCGTTTTCAAGACCATCAAATTTTAATACGTCATTAATCAATTATATAGCTATAAACGCACTTGTTTGGCCTTTTATAAATGAAATTGTCATCTTTATACAGGGTGGCAAGGAGCAGGGACATTGACGCATAACCTATTATCATGGATTCAGAACATGATTCTAGACCCCCCTGCGTTGAAATTTTTCATTGGAATGAAAAAATTTGCTGTTCCATACATTTTGACCGCTTAGGTATTGCAGTTTTTTAAGAATATCTGAAGCTGTCTTTTTAAACGTACCGGGTCCAGAATCATGTAAGTACCTACTGAACCCATGATAACAGGTTATGCGTCGATATATGCCACCATGTAATAACAATAAGTATAATAATGGTTCTATAAATACATCTTCTATAAAAGTCAATTTTCTATGCACAATAAAGAAGTTTTTAAAGCATCATAAGTAGGTATAAAGATGTTATAAGCTTTGTGTGGTGAATAGCTTTTGAGGAAACAATTGAGAATAAGCCTATAAATCAACAATGAATGAATTGAGTTCAATGGAAGAAATTATATGCCAATAATAACGTTATCTACTACCACCAATGTAAAAGTTAATGAATTTACCACATGTAATTTGATTGATGTTAAGTTAAATGTAATGTAAACTTGTAGATATTTATTTCTTCAAACAATGTGTCTGTAAAACAAATGGAATTTATTTCTGTCTTAAATAATTACTGAATTATTTAATGCTAAACTTACAGTGCTATTTCTGCTCCCCGAAGCTGCAATGTGGTTCCTAAGTAGTTCAAGTTGCTGGTTGCAGCGGTCGTTCTGTTCCCGTAGTTGTTGGTTCTGATGTTCCAGCTCCCGTAGCTTGTTCGTCACCCACTCCTTGATACGGGCTGCCTTTGCTTCCACCTGTTTCGCGTCCTGGAGTCTTAGCTGCTTCTGTCGACAGTATGCCTTAAGTTGTAGTAATTTGAAAGGTATATTGATAGGTATAATCAGAAATCTTTAAATAATAACATCACAACTGTTTGTGTTTGGCAGAGGTGTTCCATTTAGTACGCCCACATTTTGCCAGTTATGTTTAAGTCCCTTATAATTATTAGCCTATTGCCATCAACCAGGCACAAATCCAGAGTCTAGGCTGCTACTGAGAACTTCCAGATGGAAAAACCCAATAACAAATTGCCTGACCTGGGAATAAAACCCAGGACCTCGTGTTCAGCAGTAGTGCCACTAGACTAACGAGGCAATAAAATTTTAAAACTTTAAATATATTTGGGTAAATTATTTATTTACTTATGGTAATAATAATATCCATGTATTTAAACAGGCATTTGAAGTTACTTTACCTATGATTGATAGATTTTTCAAATTAAATCTGTACCAACTGATTAATATAAAATTAAGTATCAATTCTATTTTCTTCTAAATTTTGACATTGAGCCTATTGGAAAAAATGATTTGACTTTGACTTTGACTTTGAGTACCTATAGTGGTCTGCTAGTACCTTTGTTATTTTAAATATTACCTGACTAAGCAGATAGAAATGTGGACAATACAAAGTTTAGAGGTAAATAAAGGGAACAATAGATATTCAGACCTAATAAACTACCTACAAATTGGGCTTGTATCAAGATGAATGATTTAACAAATAACAATATTCCTTCATAGACTAGTATTGCTATGATGAACAATAATTCATTTATTAGTTATTTAACTAAACACACACTAAGTAAATTGGAAAGTTATTACAATTCGCAGTTTAGGATATAATTAAGTAAATGAGTAAGTTTAAACGTAAACTCTGAATGGAGTTGCAGGTAGTTTATTTATACTTATTCGTAAAACCAAGTTCTTTCTTTATTTACCTGCATTTTGTTTATTGTTTGCACTTTCTAAATTCATGTCTATCTCACACCTTTTATTGATCTGTACAACACTTCAAGTTATTTTAAACGGCAGTTTATAACTTAATACTGTTAATAACATATTCGAATTACACTGTTTCATTTATTAATTTAGTTTTAATTACGAAAAACAAATTGTTTACATTGCTTTCTTTGTACGTCATACTGACATTTCTAAGTTCAAGTCTCTCTATGGTTCGGTTCAAATTCGAAAACCGGTTATGACGACAGCATAGCAACAACAAATATTTGAACGCGTTCGTAGCATTCTTTATAATATTTTTATACAAAAGTTTTAGTTTAAAAAGTCCATAAAATTTTATTAGAATGAGATTAGGAAGGATTCATAAGTTAAAATTATAACAGTTTAATACTAAAAGTTTCTTCACTTTCACGAAAATTTCAGAAAGTCACGTCAGGCTATTTCTTGTTTCAGAATATTCATACGTATAGCTGGTATAACATAATTTGAGAGTAAAATAATATCAGAGCAGGATAAAGTCATACCTGCTCTTCTATTTGGCCTTCTAGCCGCGTAATGGCCCGGGGTGCACCATCAGTGCCCGCTGGCCAATCGCACAGCCGCTGCTCCATGGCGCGGACCTATAACAAAAGAAAATAACATTATAAATAAACACATTAACAGCCATTAATGTATTTTTAGAAAGTTGACTATCCAATAGTGCAAAGACAAAATATCAGTGCCCTCCCATATTATTATTATACTCTTTGTCAGTGCCTTTCAAAAGATTAACTTTCACGGCTTGATAGACTTATAAAACGTGACGTGTGAAATTCATACCTACTTGCCGGACTACAGCTTAAAATAGCATTTCAACCCTGCAATAAGCAGCTTATGTTTAAGCTGTCGCAATAAAACCAACCGCAACATGCAACACAGGGCCGGGACAAAACCACGAGATTTAAAACCAAGCCACGATGTTGCAACTGTTGTGTTGGGATAGATAAGTATCAAAGCATTGTGGTAGCTAGTTTCAAGCGTGGCTAACCGCATTATGCCTGATATTGTGTGTTGGTATAATATTGCACAATACTTCATAACTAGATTTAAAAATTGCATTCTTTTCATAACTGGTAGTGCAGTAGCCATTGCGTTAAAAAATAATAGGGCTTGTTTAATTTACGTAATAAACTCTACTTTGAATTTATTGTATTCTGTACCCATTGATATCAAACAGTTAATTAATTGAATGTTGGGGTTATGGCAATCTTCCATAACCCCAGCATTCAATTAAATCTACCTTACAATCTAAACTAAATCCTATCAGAATGAAACCAATATTGATACTATCAATTCAAACAGTGTGAATCTCGTCGAGTTTGTATAATAAAATGTGTAGATTAGGAAGCACGCGCATTCGAACATGTTGAGCAGATTAATCCAATCACGAAGTGGGGATTAACTAGTATTATTTAGAATTGAAACAACGGTTATCCGATACGGGAAGGATTATCGTCACCTCCGCCCTATTTAACTTGCTACCGTTATTGATATTGATGAAGTTTAAGGAAATAAAGCTACTTTATTGAGCGATACGGGTTGTACAAGACTATTCGAATTAAACAAAATTAATTCTGCGATTTATCATTTTATTTCGTAGAATTAAATTATCAAAAGTTTTCTGGATCAAATTGAAGACAATTGAATAACTGGAATACCTATCAGAATAAACATTCCAGATATAAACACGGAAGGTTACCAAGTTGTTGTAATTGATTGATTGTTTAATAAACAATCAGTTTAAATCTTGATTGCATACACTCACCCAACAATTATCATAATAAGACACCGAGAACCACATGCACACGTTATACACAGCTAATACATATACTCAAAATCGTTCAAGCATATTAGTAAACAGCATACCGATGGCTTCACGTCTCAGTATTTCGACGGCTCGTCGCTGAATCATCAGAGCTACTTCACAGACCATAATCCGTATAGCACATGCCGACGTAGGTACACCATTTCCGCTGTTATAAAACACGACGTGAGAAGCTTTTACAACCTAGTAAATAAGTTCTTTGACCCTGATTAGTTAAACAAACTTTATGCTCCCTAAAATTTACAGCGCTACTCAAAAGTTGGATGTGTTTGGCCTCATAATTGCTATAAGAATTTGTATTGTTTAGCATGTGAAAGTGCAAGGTTCGGCTGGGCCTAGTTTTACAATAGTCGTTACAACAAAGAAAGGTGAATCGGCGGGTGAAGGATACTCCCAGGAATAGCTCGCATTAATCACAAACGCTATAATTTGCCTGACTCACGACAAGAGGGGACGCAACGAATATCGGGAACTTTCTAAATCGGGTAACACTCAGACAGCGGCGCGATGAAAAATAATCAGTCGTTAGCACTTGCTTGTGAAGATAATTCTGAGTGCTGACAGAAATGCTAATAAAATCAAGAGGGTTTTATGACCGCAAATACCTACTAGTATAAGTTGAACTGATGATCCAAAGTTTAAACTTGCAACTTCAAAAAAGTTGTTAGAAAACAAGTCTAGAATTATAAGGAAATCATCAATAAATTACGATAATAAATATTTACATACCAGCTTTCCTATCGCTCGAATTGATATTGTGGTCAATTATGGTGAACAACCAGTGGAGCAAACATACGGCTAGTGAGTTCATTACTAAGCGCTGTCTAATTAAACTCAGCAGTGATTAATTGTAGAGTTACAAACTTCCTTGTTTATTCAGCTTCAACCAGTAGGTAGTTAATTCCGTAATGACTTTGTTAGGAAACAAGCAATAAAGACGAGGTGTTGAATTAATGTTAATTGCAGTGCATTCTCAATTTATTCAATTAGTATTGTCACTTACACGAAAGTACGAAACACACATTTTTAAACAGTAAGTAAATATTTTCCACACTGATATGATCGGTGAAAAAAAGTAGAGTAATTTCAGGGCTAAAATTAGTCAAGTGTCGCCACTCTGATTTATGGTTTAAAAATAAATCGCTACTGAACGCATCGGTAAGCGCCACCAGATAAGCCAAACAGTTTTCTTACTTTTTAGAATTACCTATTATTAATTTCGTTGTATTTACAAATTTTATTATAATAAATAATAAATAATAAAAGGGAAAAAAATAAAAACTTAACAGTTATCATTTTACCTATTGTCTCAGCCTGCTCGGTGAAAAAATTCAGAATTTTCACTTTAAAGATTCCCTTTTCAAAAATGGATTCGTAGATTGTTGAATGACTAAACTAAAAGAAATATGTAAATGGCTGAGGCTGAAGGCAATAAAAAGTAAAAATTCATACTGTATAAATTAAAGCTATGTTCTCTTTTTATCCGTTCATTACTCTTTCTCGTGTGCTGAAAGCTGAAAAGCGTGACTATGTAGTTTTATCATGTTTTCCTATGCATATGTAGCCTAAATCAGAGGCTAAATTAATGCTGCTACGAAATTAATCTCCGATATATCTATCTTGAGCAAAGTGTCGATTAGGAATTTAGAAGGTTCCGATGCTGCTCCGATTGCCCAATTAGTACTTATTTATTCAATGGACTAGGCTTTAGGTATATAATATCTAGTGAGTAAGAAGGATGCCAATATTCATCACCGTTGCGTAGGTAGCCGTCAAAGTTCCAAGTTCCAAATGCAGTGACATCAGCTGACTGATTGCAGCAATGCTTGGTAAGGCTTAAGTTAAAGTAAAGATGAACTTTTATATAGGTATATACTTGTAGAGCAGTGGTGGTCCTGTGGGAACGGTCGCGACTTACGAGTTGTAGGTAGTGGGTTCGAACCCTGACAGGCGCTTTACTTTGTATAAATTATTTCATCACCACTGCTCTCAAAAGGTGAAGGAAAACATCGTGAGGAAACCCGCATGTCCTAGAACCAAAAATTCAAAGAAATGTGACATCTACCAACCCGTACTGGGCCCGCGTGGTGGATTACGATCCACTCCCACTCACAGAGAGGAGGCCTGTGTCAAGGCAGTGGGAACATTAGAGGCTGATTATACTTATGCTATACTTTTTGAGTAGATAAGTAAGTATTCAGTAGTTGTTCCATGGCACCAGATTCTAGTCAAAATACCTTAGCCTACCTGGGTAGGGTAGGCTAAGGTAGTTTCTCAGTTTCTTTCTGAATCAAGACTAATGTCAAAACTAATATTACTCTCTACACTACACATTACTATACACTAACATAACTATACATTACTCTCGATTCATTTTACTGAGAAAAAAACCTTAGCGGGTTAGTTTGTATTTATACCAAAGAGGTTTTAGAGCTTTTAGTAAGGGCTGATAACCATTAAAAATAAGTTATCTACAAATTACTGATTACAATTACGATATCCGCCCCATCTTGGTAAATAGAGTGCAAAGTACATCCAATAAATGGTAGAGCAGAGTAGAATTGGGAAATGCAATGCTTTTTTTACCTTTTATTGTATGAGGGTTTAATTCTACAGTCCGGCCGTCGTGAGAATGCGTTCCTGACACCAGCCAGTTGGACCATTTCTAGTACTAATAAGGATCAAATTCGCGAAACACAGTATGAAACTGACAGGAGTCAAGAAGGCATTACCTTGACGGCCGGACTTTAGTGTGGATAATTTTTAAGTAAGATGTATAATCAAATCAGTACTGCAACTCTATTTACAGTAGGTAAGCACCTTACATTAAGAATACTTCTTTCTTTTTTTCGAGTGATTAGTGAATAACCTGGTGTCAGCGATTTTATGTCGCCTATTGGCCTCTGACGGCTTCGTCGAGAAATATCTCTCAGGCATAGCGGGTTTTCTCACGATATTTTCCTTCACTGTTTATGAACCGACAATTTGCACATGAATACGAAAAGTCAGAGGTGCGTGCCTTGGGTTCGAACTCGAGACCTATAACTTGGCAGTCCAACGGTCACACCACTAGGCTATCACTGCTACAACCTATTAAGAATACCTATTAGAAGATGAGAATCCTAAAAAATTAAGAAGAACTAAGGCTCTGGCTGTTCTTCTTCTTCGTGGGTCGCTGGCACGACAGTATGACTGTTCGCCGAGGTAGACTTTACATAAAATGACAATAGATCGCAATGGGTGTCACTTTGACAGTTCACCGAAGTTCATTGCGTTATTTACGTTGTTGAGCGGGCAAATTTTACAAATCTATGAAGCGATGGATTAGATATTGCTAAATCATCGCTTCATAGGTTTTAAAAATTTGCCTTCACAACTCTCGGATTCTGTTGCGTGTGACGCAATTAAGGTGCTGGTTGGAGATAGGGATCTCGCGCACTAGACGGCCAGGAGTCCGGCCAGTCGTAGCCGTCTAGTGATATTGTTTGGTCTGCGGCTAGTTGGCCGTTGCGACAAAGTGCGCGATCCGTATCGGTTTCTGTAGTTTAGCTGGTCGCGGTCGTGGCTGTGGCCGTCTAGAGCGCGAGATCCGTTAAATCTGCCTATGGTGAAATTTATGCAAGGTCACAAAGACCCAAAAAGCAAGTGCCCAGCTTAATTAACTCTTCGACACCGAAATTATGAACAAAATTCATTCAACACAACTAGAATAGAATACTCTTTAATAAGTACACCATACGAATTACAGATACCTACAAATGTAGATCTTTTACACGCCGTGACACAATGGACTGTCTTATAGCTAAAAGCGACCTTTTAAAGACAACCTTATCATTCCTAAGTGGCCATCTACGGTGGCCATAGATAGACACATGATTGACGATACTAACATGTTTTTTTCTTCACTACCGCAATCAATCCGTACTTCTCACTAGTGACGCGATCCATTTGGCGCCAGGAATAGATCAAAAAGATCGTTTCGAATACGTATCGTAATCGGTTGCGCTCGCGACTCCGATGTGAGACATCCGTGCTTCTTGGTATTCGGGTTTGGGAACTAAGTGGGTGGTGGATTTAGCTGTAACAGTGTTAATAGTGTGTATATTTCCTTTTTGGGAATTTAAAGGGAATATTTTAAGGGTCAGCTGTCGCAGTTGGAAAAAGTGTTCCGAACGAAGTCCATGAGTTTTGTTTTGGATGAACTCTTGAAAATGCTTTCACATGTTTGCCAATTGAAGGAACTGTTCTTTATCAATACTTTTACAAAATTTTGTGATTATTCATTCTACTATACCTGTGCCTTTTTGGGCTCATTTTTTTAAATTAAATTGCATACAAAAATCATTGTGTTGCTGTGCTAATCTACAATGTGTCCCACTGCTGGGCCTCTGTTTTCCCCTTCTAAACTCTCTGTTTCGTGTGATCTTTGGCTATGTTGGCCCCGCAAACATGATTCGATCGGCTCACCACCTTCGCCGCGGTCATCAAAAATCATAACAAGAGAAGAAATAAGCGAGCGAGCTATACAGTAGTCGCATATGATGTGTGATCTAACATCTCATCTTAGTAATAAACAATATTCAAGGGTCCTCATCAAGGTCGTTACTAATGGCCAACTCTAGCGACGCGCGTGCTCATTGGTCAAATCAAATAGCGCGCGCTTCCCCGGCTTCCTGTTACACACTTCCGTCCCTTTTCACGAAATCACTCCCACAGATTGTTTGGGTATATATTTATGTTCTGTGCACAGATTGCAGGCAAGCGAGAGAAAAGATGTTACACAAAAAAAAGAAAAAAAAAAAAGAAATGTAAGCAAATATTTGTCTCTCTCAGAACTTAAATAGAACGTAGCTAAATAGAATTCCACTCTTACGGAGCCTCTCTGGAACTAAATCTAATCTAACTTTGTTTGCTTTACTTTGTTTATTTGCAAGTTTTTGCTAAACAAGACTATTGGCGACAGTTGGTCTAGTGCTAATGTGGCTGGAACAGACAGGACACAAGAATCTGTTTGAGTTAGTCTTGCTTCCTGTGCATTGGATCGTTTGTTACACGAAGCGGCTGCAGTATTTGCTATCCAATTAACGTAGACCGGCTGACGAAAAATTAAATTGCGTTTAAAAATATATCTGTAATACACAATATGATCTATACATCCCTGCATTCTATAAAATGCTCGGATATCAATGAAATATTAAAAACAACAACTAAATACCCGACAGATAATTATTTTGACCAGTTTCGCCAAGTTCTTTAGTCCTGAAACATATTATTTGATAAAGTATAAAATACGGAGATTATAATAATATAACAAACATTTCTGAATATTGATTGTTACTAGTTAGGCAATCGTCCATAGTCCTACTAGACATGTTCTTAAAGATATTTCAATTATTTGTACGCCAGTCTGTTTATAAATTCTACTACCCTTGAACAGACCATTCGAAAAGTAGTTTATGCTACTGCAGTAATCAATCCATCTATTTTCTCCCTAGTTTCGTTTCAAGATTAAATTATTTCCATATGCTAATCCTAACAACATACCTACCTACATTAGGCTCGTTCCTAAAGCTAAATTAGTCTGCCTGTTACATTTTATTCCAAGAGTTGTCGACCGTGAAAGTGGGTTCGCCCCTCTTCAATCACTAAATTTGGACAATCCGTCTCAGATTGGCGTTTGGGATACATTTTAATTCCGTCTGGACGTTTTCAGACGCCAAAATCGTCCCTCAGATTCTATTGTTTACTGGGATGGAACGACCGATAAACAGAAGGATCTCAGTCACTGCACTTTTAGCGATATACCACTGTTCAGGGTCTTTTCAGTTTATCCAAGTGTCGGTGGTGGCCCAGTGGTAACGGTCGCGACTTACGAGTTGTAGCTCGTAGGTTCAAACCCAGACAGGCGGTTTATTTTGTGTAAATAATTTCATCATCACGCTCTCAAAACGGTGTTGGAAAACATCGTGAGATAACGGCATGTCCTAGAGCCAAAAATACGAAGACATGTGACATCTAACAACCCGCACTGGGCCCGCGTGGGTGATTACGGTCCACTCGCTCTCATCGAGAAGAGGCCTGTGTCCCAGCAGTGGGAACATTATAGGCTGAATATGCTAAGTGTCCAAGACTCTCAAGCATGTGCCAATGGCGATATCATTCTGAAAAAACGAACAAAAATGGTACATTTGTACTTTCCAGGTCTGCTTACCTACGAAGCTAGATATGACAGCTCTGGATCACCACGAAATTCATTCAAAGATAAAGTAGGTACCTGTACCTATGGGTAGTGTTATTTTATAGAAACTAGAATGTTCAAAACCTTTGCTCATGTTTTTAGTTTATCTCGATCTCAAGGGAAACAGGGGGAAAAGACAGATACTCTGTGATTACTTTTCGTTCGTTTCTATCTTTCATATTTTATTTTTGTTAAGTGTATAATTATTAAGTGTAAGTGGCCAAGTGCGAGTAGGACTCGCACACGAAGGGTTCTGTTCCACATTACAATATAATAACACTACATTTTTGTTTTAAATACTTTAGTAAAAAAAACGGCGAAAAAAGCACGTTTCTTGTATCCCTTCAATTTAATTTGTAACTTATTATCATCATTTCAGCCGAAAAGACGTCCACTGCTGGACATAGGCCTCCCCCAAATGGGGGGGCTTCCCATAATCGCCACGCTTGGCAGGCGGGTTGGCGATCGCAGTATGGTGTTAAAAATACATAGAGAACGCTGCTGCCCATTCTCCACCGAGTCCCTTAGTCGCCTTTTAGGACACCCACGAGAAGAAATGGGTTGGTACTATTCTTTACGTCCGGCACCACATGGAACTTATTATATTACTTATTATTTTATTTTTATACTTTTTATTATAGCGGCCTTATTATTGCACATTTTATTTTAGTTTCAAGTTACTACCTATTACGGTTTAAAAGCCCTGTGACAGACGGAAGGCCGGACGGACAGCGTAGTCATGGTCCCGTTGGTAACTTTTGGGTACGGAACCCTAAAAATATCTTCATGAAATAATAAACTAAGTTAAGTACGACACAACTTAGATGTAGCATACATTTATTTATTTTAAAATTTACATTAATTTATTTCAATTTTACGAATGTATTTGGATTTATATGACTTTAAAAGTTATTGCGTTTGCGTAAAGATAATTTTCGCCTAAAGCAGTAATAAAGATTGGAGATTTTGAAAGCGCACTCAGCTCGGATGGTGATCGGTTTTACGAATTTTGCCGATGCTACATCCAAGTTGTGTCTTACTGTACCTGAGATTTTTTTAAGAAATGTCCTGCACTCACCTCACACGAGACATCTCAAGTCTAAGCACAGCTAATTAGCAGCACATATTATGTACGTGGGGAGTTAACGACACTGCACTGCAGTCTAATAATAAATTAGCGGTACTGCCCACATAAATCTAACGGCATGACAGGTTTTCTGCATTAGGAAGAGCTGGGAAATGACTTAGAACTTGATTCAACTTAGATAAGTAAGTCTGCTTGTTTGACTTCAGAAATAATGAAATAGGAATGTAGAGAAATTAATAAAAGGAACTAGGTACTTCGTAGGTACAAAGTAAAAGTGGTATTCCACGTTTGATCGTAAGTATAAATGTTTAAATACTTGAAGAAGGATTTTATTAGCTCTACTACAAGTAGAGCTAATAACACACTTTATTTTATTTCTGAATATTTACACAATATTTATGAAATTATATTTACTTATTATTATTTACTTAACATCATAATAATAAAATGTATTTGAATATAAAAAAGAGAATCATAGGGCATCAAATAATTATCCCGCGTCGCTGTCAACAGGAAAAGTACCCAAAAGGTTGGCAAAATTGCCACGTTGTATGGCAATGCTGATTTTTTGGCCAAAAAATAATAAAACGAAGTAGGTTTTTTTTTTTTACTTTAACAAATTATTTACTTACATTTTAATGGCCTTTATCATCAGTGATCAGTGACCACTGACTTTGGACTAGTGTTAACAAAATATTTCCCTAGATACCTACCTATACTTTTCTATGACATCGCTATCCACCACCGGGTTAAAATATTAAATTTTAATAATTTTTCGATCCCTCAAAGGGATAAGATAAGTAAGCGTAAAAATAAACTTAGCGTAAACATATGCTTCGATCTGTCAAAATCACACCAAATTGCACTGATTTTGACAGATCGAAGCGTAGGCTCCCGCGGACAGGCGAGACGTGACGTTGCGACGAGCGATTTCCATGAAGTTTTTATAGAAAAAGAGTCGCGTCGCGTCAGCCCGCGGGAGCCTTTAGTTTACGCTTAATTTCGTCTTTGTATCCAAGAAACAAGACACAATAAAACTAATACTACTTTCTCTACTAATTTTAACATTACTGCCACTCATCACGTCACTTCACTATACCTGCCCATCAGGAACAGAGTAGGTGTTAAGTAGGTAATAAAGTTGTCGATAGTGCATACAGTAAACTGGCTAGCTAGTAGATAATCCTATCACTTAGACTGTATCTGGTAGAGTGGGTGTGGACGTGCACTTAGGTAGTAAACTAATCTTTATGAGTAAAACCTTAGCAAGGAAGACGCTATTAAAATTAATTAAAAATGTATTGGTTTGAGTTTTTAAATGTTAGTTCAAAGTTATACAACCAATATCTACACCTACTCAATTTAATGGTAACGAAATTATCTACCCAGTTATTCACCTAGAATTTGAATAAAGTTTTTCCAAACTCTATATTACTTTATTAACAATTTATTTGACAGTCTATAACCAATCTATTCTTATTTTACACGAAGTTTAAAAATGATAAAAATATCCTAAAAGTGAAAATATCTGAAAGTATATTTCCCAACTCGTTAAAATTAAATCTAATAAAAATAAACTGCACACTACCCACCACAAAGCATGATGAATTCGTCGAACAACATTCCAACAAAAAATTCCATCTTCAAAAATTCACAAACAGTAAACAATTATTTAAAATCACACACACTAATCCACAATAATTAAGGTATTGTAAAGGTAAGTTCACACTCATACGGACTGGCTGTGCGGAATGCTCATTTACGGTTTATTTTATAATTGGTATTTGGGACGCGACGTGCGCGCTCCGTGCGGTGCGGAAGAGAACTAACTGAACTGAGGATATCCTACAGGACGTGCCGCGTTTACGTTATGAGGATCGATATTTACATAGTGCTTTTAATATTCAAATGTTAAGTTGTTAACTAACTACTAATTATTGGATGTACTGTGTATCCGGTGTGGTGTGTCGATGAAATTTTAATTAGGTAGAGATATAAATATTGCGTGGTAAAATATAACGACAGTTGCTATAATTTATGTCATGAAAAACCAAATAAAATATTAATTTTTCCATAAATAAGACTTGCAGTTTTTTTAATAAGTCGGAAAAAAATATGTTTTCTGTGCGTTATTAAACAGTAGAAAGAAACACACAAACAAAACTTTAATGTCTCTAAAAAAGTTTTCCTGCATAAGATTTTACATCTCAGTTTCCTCACTAGCCCTTTGTTTACTTGATCTCAGTGTCAAATAATGTCAAGCATCAATGTCCCGCTCTATTTTTACGCCATTTATAAATACTCGCCTGAATCAAGTCAGTAACTCCGTCAAAGAACTCCCGAGTTAGATGGTGAACGAGCGAACTTGCATACCAATAACTCCCGGCAGAGAATCATAATCCACGTCCTATGAATTTCTAATTTGAATTTCGAATAATATTCACGTATAACGTACAAACTAGTGTGTTTCAGCTTTACGATTTACAAAAGATATTGTATATGTAAGCGTATAGATGGGTTTATAAATCTGAAATGTTTCGGTTCATAGATCAGAGAGGAGCGATTTCGAACGGGAACGCAATTTCGTACGTTCAGGTATATATTTGGGCATGTAGTTACACGAGTGAATACGATTTACATTTATCGCTAAAGCCAAACGAAGCAGAACATCGTAAAAATTACAAAAGATTCCATGTTATTATCCAAATACAACAAAAAGTTGAATAAAGAGAACAATTTTGGAAGGAACAGAAAGAGCATTTAAAGAGATAGTTTCAAGATCACATAGTACAACATAATTACAATCGGTAAAGTAATTGGGCATCGACAATCAACCTAATTGGCTGCCGTTCAAACAATGAATGAAATTGGTAAGGTTACGTGAACCGTGGGCAATTGAGTTCAAATGTTATCGATGGGAAGTAAATTGAACATGGAATGAGCGAAGACAATGACGTTTTGTTAAAAAAAACCGGCCAAGTGCGTGTCGGACCACGCACAATGAAGGGATCCGTGGTTGGGATGAATTTATCCCAAATAGAAACTTAACATTGTAGTTGAAAAACGTGTTATTTTAAGACCATTGACTTCATATAGGTTTTCCCGTATTTTTTTTTTGTGCATATTTTATTTTATTAGGCTCAGCAGTTTCGGAGATAAGGGGGAGCGGGGCATGGTAAATTTTCATCTATTTGTTTAAATATCTTTAAATGTTTTACTTTAAAATTATTAAAAAACTAAACTTTTAAGATCGTCGTAACAAGCACTTTCATTTGATATATCACACGGTACAGTTTGCAAGATTTTTTTTTACTTTCTTATTTGTCCCCCAAAAGTGACCCCCATTATTCACGTAGAAATGTGTACCAAATTTCAACTTAATCGGTCCATTAGATTCGGAGCAAATTGGCTATGACAGACGGACAGACAGACAGACACACGAGTGATCCTATAAGTGTTACGTTTTTTTCCTTTTGAGGTACGGAACCCTAAAAATAAGACATATCTTTCAATTTAGCATAAGATTTTTATCGGTCTACATTTGGAGAGCTAAATATGATCATGAAAGCAGAAAGTTTAACATGACAAATTGAAACGAGCAATATAAAGCAAAGGACGAGGAGAATTATCTGGAATTGATAGAGTAATTGGAGAGGCACCAGAAGAAGAAGAAACATATCTATCTATCTACAGGGTGTTTGGCAGAACGTTGAACATACGAAAATGGTGGATAGGTGGGGTCATCTGCTACTTACTCAGCCCTAATTTATTTGGCTCTCCCATCCTCAAAAAAAAAAAAAAAAAGGGGGCCCCTTTTTTTTTTTTTTTTTGAGGATGGGAATTTATCAAATAACTTCTCCCGCTCTGGGTGGAGCGGGAGGGCGTGTCAGACTTTTACTGACTAAAACCCACCCGTGTTCCTTCCGTTGCCTGTGTGCCGAGGTCGCGATATCCCTTTCAGACAAACCCGCAACCCCGGCAGGCATTGGCCCTTCCGGACCCCGTCAGTTGGTGCTGACATCTCTTTGAGGCGCGCGTGGAACACAACGCGCCGTCGACCCGGGCCTGGTCCCTATCGGACGGCGAGCTACCCATTGCTCACCGTCCGCAAGCCCGCGCCTACGGTGGCCGGAAGTCGGCTCGCGACTCCCGACGCCCGGGGCGTCTCCTGCGGCGACTAGGGGCGCGAGGGGGCGCATTTTGCCTCTCCCTCGCGCGCTCCGCCTCCTCTTTCGCGAGCATTACGGCTTCGCAGAAGGAGGTGACGGCCTCCCATGCACTCTCGCTCCGGACCATGGCCTGAACCAGGGCCGGACGCGAGAGATCGCCGCCGCCGATCGCCTCCGTGAGGACACGGCGGTGCTCCGCCCAAGCTGGGCAGACCTCCACCGTATGCTCCACCGTGTCCTCCGGGCGATCCACACAGTGGTGACACCCGGGCGTTTCCTCCCGCTTTATCCTGAACAGGAACCTCCCGAAACAACCATGTCCGGTGAGGACCTGTGTCAGGCGGAAGGTGAGGACGCCGTGGCGCCTCTCTAGCCACTCCTCAAAGAGGGGACTTATCGCCACAATTGTGGCGTGCCCATGGCTCTGGCCCCCTTTTTTTTTTTTTTTTTTTTTTTGGATGGGAATTTATCAAATAACTTCTCCCGCTCTGGGTGGAGCGGGAGGGCGTGTCAGACTTTTACTGACTAAAACCCACCCGTGTTCCTTCCGATGCCTGTGTGCCGAGGTCGCGATATCCCTTTCAGACAAACCCGCAACCCCGGCAGGCATTGGCCCTTCCGGACCCCGTCAGTTGGTGCTGACATCTCTTTGAGGCGCGCGTGGAACACAACGCGCCGTCGACCCGGGCCTGGTCCCTATCGGACGGCGAGCTACCCATTGCTCACCGTCCGCAAGCCCGCGCCTACGGTGGCCGGAAGTCGGCTCTCGACTCCCGACGCCCGGGGCGTCTCCTGCGGCGACTAGGGGCGCGAGGGGGCGCATTTTGCCTCTCCCTCGCGCGCTCCGCCTCCTCTTTCGCGAGCATTACTGCTTCGCAGAAGGAGGTGACGGCCTCCCATGCACTCTCGCTCCGGACCATGGCCTGAACCAGGGCCGGACGCGAGAGATCGCCGCCGCCGATCGCCTCCGTGAGGACACGGCGGTGCTCCGCCCAAGCTGGGCAGACCTCCACCGTATGCTCCACCGTGTCCTCCGGGCGATCCACACAGTGGTGACACCCGGGCGTTTCCTCCCGCTTTATTCTGAACAGGAACCTCCCGAAACAACCATGTCCGGTGAGGACCTGTGTCAGGCGGAAGGTGAGGACGCCGTGGCGCCTCTCTAGCCACTCCTCAAAGAGGGGACTTATCGCCACAATTGTGGCGTGCCCAGCGCTGGGTTGCGACAATCGCACTCTCCATGCCGCCATGAGATCCCGCCGGAGCTCTGTCCGCTGTGCCGCGATTTCTCGCGGCAGCGGAGTTACGCCCCGGCGTTTCGCCTCCTCGCGCAACTCCCACATGTGCGCGAGGACTTTTGCCTCCAGATCCCATGGCGGTAGTCCGGCAAGGAGGCTCGCCGCCTCACGGGAGACCGTGCGGTATCCTCGTACCAGCCTGATGGCCATGACCCTTTGGGACGCGTTCAACCGCTGGGCTGGTCGCAGCCTCAATGAACGCGCCCACACCGGTGCCCCGTAAAGGGCCATGGACCGCACGATCCCCGCATAGAGCCTCCGGCAGGAGGCGTTTGGACCCCCTAGATTGGGCAGAAGCCGCTTCAAAGCAGCCCCTGCCCTCTGCAGTTTGGGAGCCAAACGTCGGATGGCTCTGGCCCCCTGGATATGTAAAAAAAAATTTTTTGTTTTCTTCTAGTTTCACCACTTCCTTAACTTTACAGTGTAATTTTTTATTAAAAATGGGTAAAATGCTTGTTTTACCCATTTTTAATAAAAAATTACACTGTATAAATTAGGGCTGAGTAAGTAGCAGATGACCCCACCTATCCACCATTTTCGTATGTTCAACGTTCTGCCAAACACCCTGTATATCTCTTTTCATCTACTTTCCTAACGTAGGTGTGCTGGATGAAATTTCTTTAGAAATATAAAAAATAAAACAATTTTTCTGTTCCTTCTACATAAATAAAGCAAATTCTAACTCGAAAATAGGTTATGACAAAAACTTTTGTGAGTAAAAGAAAACATCAGTGCTAATCAAAGAAAACTCCATGGAAAGAGAAAGAAAGAAAGAAAGAAAGAAAGAAAGAAAGAAAGAAAGAAAGAAAAATATTTTATTTGGGACACCCACAAGAAATATAAATAGTAATAAAAAAATAAAAAGGAGCAATGAATGCAGCAATGGAGCAATGTTACGTAGGACTAGTAAAGTAAAGTAAAGAGATAAGTGTTTAGAGAGCTAAATATGGTCTTGGAGTGCTAATATATTATGATCATGAAAGCAGTAAAAAGGCATAATGGTTCATTTCAATTTGCCTTAAAAAGGCAAATTGAAATGAACCATATAAAATAGATACGTACTAAGAATCTTAACCACAATAATGATAACAACTTTTGTATAATAACAGTTAACATTACTGCTACTCAAGGCTAGAAAGTCAGGCAGAAAGCTGCAGGGAGAAAGCTAGGCAAGACTAAAAACCAATGCAGAATATTTTATGGAATTGTTCCAGCTGAAAATCATAACCACTTCCTGCGGTGTCTTTAAATTGTACAAAAACATGTTCCTACTATGTACCTCAAATGAGCTTATTAACATTAACAAATCGTTATCATTTCATCACTGTTAATGACATCATAAATTATAATGTACAAGTTGTTTGGCAACTGCTAATTCTCTCCACGCCATTTTATGTAAATAGCTTATTATGTATGTGAAATAAACAACGTCTTTGAGTTTAATAGTCCTTTTACTACGTAAATAAGGACATGATTCATTGCACATGTCTTCAGTTAATTGGAATCAAATTTCATGTATGCTAGGGAGCCATTATTATGGAGATAGATAAATCATTGTCTAACCATGTAATACACAAAATAAAAATGCTGTAGGTAATTAGACATAACCTGAAAACAAAACCACAGCGTATATGGTGTTTACCGACACCAAAACATGGGAAAATCTAAAAAAGAATCTCATTTTTCAGTCCTCCTAAAATTTTAATTCTAAAATTTCGTAATTTTAGAAGTTTTACATGACGGGTAGTGCTATTTTATAGCCTACCGTAAAGACAAAACTCAATAAGCTAAACGTTCCAAAATCATAAATCAAAGAAGATTAAAAAAGGAAGACATAAGAATGGCCACAACAAAAGTTCTACCATTTTTATTGCACTGCGTCGCGCCAGCATATATCCGGGATATAAAACTAGACTAGTCTAGGAAACTATAGATGATATAAAAGCACAGTATAGAAGCTAGAATATATAGGAACACCATGACAAATCTTGGATTTGGTCCAGAATCTCGAGGACAAGCCTTCAAGGCTAAAGACGCCTTGAAAACACCAATAGATTTCCGTGCCAAACATGGAATTGGGAAGAGGTATGTATATGTTGTTCGTTTCGTAACAATATGTTACATGGGATTGCGTCTTATGTTTCCGGCGAGACTGATCAGCAATCTACCGACATCTTATGTGAAAACGAAGTAAAAGTCAAAACTGTACATACTACATAAAGATGGCTCGGCTCTTTCGGAATGTAACCTATAGAAGAAGAATATAAATGACTACGTTAATTCAACTTAATTAACAGATAATGAAGTTATAGACTAGAGTTAAGGCGTTTCTGCGAAACTTTTTGGTAACTTATCAGATGAAGATCTCACTGTATGTTGCTGTCAACATCAATATTTCCAACACTACATAATTCTACAATT
Organism: Agrochola circellaris; assembly: GCA_914767755.1. Classification (NCBI taxonomy): domain Eukaryota; kingdom Metazoa; phylum Arthropoda; class Insecta; order Lepidoptera; family Noctuidae; genus Agrochola; species Agrochola circellaris. The sequence goes on from OU611853.1 coordinate 4,920,507, forward strand.
TTATCTTGGAAATGGGACACTCCTATTCAGTATTGCATAACCACAAACTTCCGCCCCAACTCAAATTGAAAATCTCGCAGCACAAAGTTGGAAGATTAAAGAAAACCTCGATGTAAGGTATATTTCAGACTTCAGTCGATATCAATTGCTTGTTGGAAAGTTTCCAGAATGGCTAATCTGGAGCACGTCGTCATTGCGACAGTTTCCTTCGATGCACCGAGGTGTAGTGTGCTGTTTACTTCTCAGTCTTTTGAATTTGAAATTTTTGTTTTTATGGATGTTGTTAAGTGCTGGCTTGGAGTAGTTGGCTATCGAGATTACTACTTTGTAAGGGTTCATGAAATATTTGGGCTTTACTTTGTATTTCTAACCAAATTGAATAACATAAAAATTAGATCTCAAATGAGTAACCGCAATTTTTGCGACAAACCAAGCCATTAAAGTTACCTGCCTGTCAATAAAAGCACTCATATTTAAAGCTAGTCAAAACAAACGTAAACCAAAACCTAACTGGCAATAACCATAAATATGAATTACTACTTAATAATGATCTATCAAAGACATTAATGGTACATTTTAACCAGTAAACAATAATAAAACCTGGTAATTAGTGACGCGCGAGCGGGTCGTATTTGAATCCATCACTAAAGGGCTGTGGAATTAGTTCAAATGAATGGGTAATGGACATGGCCAGTTGAATGCAAAGAGGATGAAACGGGGTGAAAGGATACTAATGCAACGACAGAACACAAACAAAGTTTAAGTTCACAGTACGATATTAAAGGTTGAAAAAAAAAAATATCGCAATTCCTGTTTACAGAAGGGTGAAGGTAAAATGCCATGCAAAATTTCGCCGATGGCAAAATTAGGACCCATGTGTTTAGGGCGATGCTATTACCATTTCAATTTGCAACCAATGGAATTGGGAACGTGATTTGTTCTGTCACAGTCTAACTGTAGTGTTGTGTCTCTTCTCGAATTGAATATTTTATAGCTCCGAAAGTTAGTGACCGAAATAGTCTTGAAAGTAAGGAAGATCAATACTGTATACATAAAATTAGGAGCTTCTAGGTATTTACACAAATCACTAGTAGAAATAACATTCTAGAACAAATGGACTATAGAAATAACACAGATTGTGCTATATTTTAGAAGCAAAACTAAGAACTGATTTCTTGAGCATCCGTTAGGAAATATATTTCTAATTCTCCGTCGAAAATGGCTGCCAACATTTACATAAAAGTAAGGTCATGGTTACCCTGGAGTGTTTCCAAAACCATATTTGGCTCCAGTTTTTATCCACGACCCACATAGGACCAACTCATTTTAATATTTGGGGCAAAAATATCGATTAGTGAGTCAAAGTCAACCCTTAAAAGTAGGGTAGATGTAGCACCCTCTGTTACAGAGCTGACTCATGTGAAGGGATCTTATGAAACTATAAATATTTGATATAGGATTTTGAACTTTATATCCTCTGGATAAAGGTGTTCGTGAGGGCTTGCGAATGCATGCTGTTTTATTATAGGCATAAGGTGGCCAAATATTTGGCCATTAGCTTGATGAAATAAAATGTTCTTGTGATTTTATTAACGGCGAGGGTTGTCCAAGAAAAATGTCCAGGTTAATGAAATGAGGAAAAGAAATATATGGGACCTCTACTTACAATCTTCTTATCTTCAGCCTATCAAGAAACTCATAGAAAAGAAGTAGTAGAAAGCTCGTTCATTCTTTTAGATATAATTGAAAGTTTCAAAATATTTTAACAGTAACATACAAAGTTATTCAAAACTACTTGAAATAATGTCTACAGTCTAATGTTTTAGCACCCTCAAGAAGAAACCATCTTCATTTCTAAACATGCAGTACGTGCGCTCTTGGAAAATTCTAGATTAAAACCAAATAACACCTGGTGGAGTGGTCAAGTTTCACAAAGACTTCGTTTGCGAAGCTTCAGTAAACAACCCTGAGGCGACCACCGGAGAAATTTAATTAAAACTACCGCCTTTGCCGGCGCATTCGCCACAGAATAGATAGGTGCAGAAGGCTCCATACAACGAGCGAAAACGTGCGCACGCAGACATAGACGCGGACTTATGGCAATTTCAGTCTATGTCAAGCAAATGTCAGTTGCGATTGCTTTTGCACTCGCTGGAAAGAAAGAAAGAAAGTAAAATATTTTATTTGGGACACGCACGGGAAATAAATCAATAAAAAAGAACATTAAAACTAACGAAATCATGAAAACAATAATAAAAAAGAACATTAAAACCAACAGAAAACTGAAAACAAAAATGGGAAAAAAGAAGACCTGTGCGAGGCCAAAAAGACTCCTATCTCAGCGTGATGCTAAGGTATTTGAAAAGAAAAAAACAAATACCGCAGCGCTGGTATTTTGAAAGTTCCCGCTGTGATGCCACGGCTGTACGTTGTCACGCATTGTGTGTATGGAGCCGACCTTCTGTAACTAAATATTCTGCGCACTCGCATCGCGCGTGCTAAGTTGTGGCTACGAAATGCTAAGGAACGGAAAATGTAAAAGAAAACAAGGAAAATATTTTGTTAGGAGTCCTTTGTGAGAAAATTGAAAATAATTTTCATGCTCTCGAAAATAAGAGAGAGGTAGTCATTATAGTAAGTGGTTAGAGTGGTTTCACGTGCGGTCGTATCGCCTTTTGTCTGGTAAATATAATATAATTCTTTTAGTAGTGCAAATAATCTTGGCAATCCAGTAAATTACTAAATATCCGTGGCGGCAATTACTTGATATAGTTGTTCCTTTTGGGGATACTTAATACATTTTCCAAGGAAAATTCCGCTAATTTTAAAGCCTTACCATAAAGATCGGAAGCCGATTAATCTATTCCAGATTAACTATGTTAACTCATGTAGCTTGATAAGGTCACGGGGGAAAATAGGTTACAAGTCGCAAAGCTGACATTTCAGCAGGATTGAATTAACGTACGGAGTTTGAAAACGTTAATTTAAACCGGTTGAAAAGAAGAAGTTAAATAATACATAATAGGCAAACAGAAGCATGGTGAAGAGTCTGTAGTGGGTAACTATGACATAGGAAAAAGACACAAAAACGGCAAGAGAATCGTAAACATGGCCCTTGAGAATAACTATCGCAATTTCGCAAACAATTTTTACTGACCCACAGTGGCCACAGTTAATATCCATATCTAATAGACCTTTATTATTAATTTTATTACTTACTTATTTATTATTTATCATTGATTGTGTTATTCAACCAAAATAGATTTAGTTATTTCTTTTTTATTTTGTTTTCATGTAGTTTTGTTTTTCCTTTTTTTTAGCCTATATGTACTCTATGTAATATTATAAAACTTGAAATATGTAAGTGCTGTGCACACCTGTAACTGACAAATTCACTCTAGATTTTAAGTCTAAATGTTACAGTACTCCAAAAAATATATTAGTGAATAAGTCATGAGAGTGCTATAATTAAAATAAATAAATTTAGCCTATGTGTACTCTATGGGATATTATAAACCTTGAAATATGTAAGTGCTGTGCACACCTGTAAGTGACAAATTCACTCTTTTTAAGTCTAAATGTTACAATTACCCCGAAAAATGTATTAGTGAATAAGTCGTTGGAGTGCCATAATTAAAATAAATAAATAAACTTAAACATATTAAACAGCATTTTCAAGAAAAGGCCTGCCAAGATACCTAATGCATAACATAATATGAATAAACAACCACAAATGATGAATGGAGAACAGCGCGTGCAAAAACAAAGAGCCAAGTCCTAATTTTCAATAGCAACAATTAAACAAATGGCACATGTAGAACTTGTCCTAATACGCTAGAGAAAATAACCGATCAAATTATAGCAAGTTTAATGCGAAGTTCCGTCCCTACCAAGAAATATACCGAAACGTGACACATAGCCACCGTGCGAATTGGTCACCTGTTAATAAATAATGGACGAAAATTACACACAAGGGAGGACCCTTCTTCCACACGAACACCCTAAGAGTGGAGGGCATACAAAATAATAAAAAGATGGTTTCTTTACATATTAAAACGCGTCCAATCAACACAATCTTGACGTTGAAGTCAAAGGAGCCGTATTAAGACAAATTGCCGTGTGGCGACGCCCGGCTGATGACTAGGGCTGGCAAGTTGAAGACACTTGAAAATATAAATTGAAAATATAGACGAAAAAAACGAGTACTTACCCCAATTATCAAAACAGCTAATATTTTTAAAGAAAACTTTGAAAATACCTACCTTACCACAACTTTACAAGAGCAAAATGCATCATCAGTCGGTCTGGTAATATCTTGTCTTGCTTTCACCGCTCCCCAAGCACAACATATAATATTCTTGGGTTTCAATGAAAATACCAATTTCAGTCAAGCTCATGAGGCCCAAGTGGCCATTGTGCAAAACATTCACGACTTCAAAAGAAGACATTGATATGCAAAAGGCCAATCGAAATAATAAGCACTACAGTGTAAGAATAAAAATGAAGTGTGGCAATTATCAGTATGGGTAAAAGCCATAAGAAAACAAATGACGTACAGAAATCTTTATGTAAAACTAAAAACAGCGCATCAAAAAGCTCCACCACAGTCTTCCACAACAAAAGAATCTAATGCAACGTGGGTCGGATGAATTAGCACAAGTATCCGAGCCATTCGGTGTCACGCATACTAGTGCAAGTATATCGTAACGTGTGTGGCTACCATTACAATACCTTCAAAACAAAATACGTCAGCTTTTGAACAATATCTTGTCAGCCCTGGTTGCACGCTTGAGTAGCGTTTGCGAAGACATTACGCGTCCTTTAACCCACGCATCTATGGCGCCGGCTAGGCGAACAGCTTTTAATATTAGAAAGACTTTAATGTGTTATGTTTCGCTTTCCCTATATGGAACATCTTTGAGATTAAACGCACGATTATCTGGACTTAAAATCGCGGATGGACCGTCTTTTCTTTTTATGAGTTGACTTGAGGCGAAACAGCAATCTGTATGGTTCGTTTGGTTTCGTCGTATCGGGCTTGACTGAAGTAATATTATAAACGTTTACAAAGATTAAACGGAATTCTAATTTTAAATATTGTCATGTTTTTGTTGTTCGCGGGATTTTAGGAGTGGCCATGATTTCTTTCGGAAAGACTATGTACCACCAGCTGACAACTATTAAAACTGACTTCAAAAATCGAATAGGTATTCAAAATAAAAAGTATTCAGAGCTAGTCAATGCAGATGCCGTTGCGCCTTGCTTGGTTTAATACAGGCCTTTTAGAGCGAAAATATGCCATGCAGTTTCATTCAACGTGAGTGTAAAGCCGAGTGCTTTGAAAACGATGTGCTACGATGCTGAATCGATCCCTAACAATCGTTTGACAGTTTTGAAATCGGAATGAAAAAGTGCCTGAGGAAAATGTATCGACAAGCGACGAAGATATTTCTTCTTTTATCAGACATGCCTACATTCCTACAGAAAGATGTGTCAATGAAAATAAAATATGTATATAGGTACTTTAATTGTCCTGTGCGTACATGAGCGAATAATCAGAGCGCGTCGTGTTATGGAGAACAAATGCTGGAGTCCAATCGATTGTTCTTTAAAATCGATCGAATCATTCGGGTATTTTATTGTCCCTACATGTTCAACGGAAATGACTTGACGGAGTCAATAAACTATTGATGGATTGAGAAAGAGACCTAGGAATTCCATCTCAACTCTATTCTATAGGACCAGAGGTGGAACAGTGACGACCGTTACTTATGAGTTGTAGGTCGTAGGTTCGAACCCAAACAGGCGCATTACTTTGCGTAAATTATTTATTATTTAATCACCACTGTTCTCAAAACTGTGAAAGAAAACAGCGTGAAGAAACCGAATGTCCTAGAATAAAAAATTCGAAGACATGTGACATCTACCAAACCGCACTGGGCTCGCGTGGTGGATTACGGCCCGCTCCCTCTCACAGAGAGGAGGCCTGTGCCCCAGCAGTGGGAACATTATAGGCTGATGATGCTCAATTCTATAAGTGACTTTAATTTTCATTCTTCTCTCACACCTCCTCTTTTGATGCGATTCGCCAGCAATGATACTTGGCAGCAGAGAAAGTATGATGGTGATACTTTCCTGGAAAAACTCTCTCACAAGAAGCTATACTACTCGTATTACCGAAATCTCAAGTATACAAATAAATAAACATACGTTTACAAATCTCTCAGCTAAAGTTTGCTTTCACGTCATTCCTTTGAGTTTATATTTATTTGATTACCCAAACTTGAGGCAAAACCATACATCCTAAAATTATGAGTCGGCGGCCAGGCGGCCATTCAGTACCGTCGTAAATAATATCACGCTTGAGGATAACAAACGGGAACTAACGAGGGATAAACATGTTGCGCTGAGTTTAGAGACACGTCTGGTTTGTGGTTCAGTACCTATCTATTGGATAGATCGAACTAGGACATATTGAGAATTAACTGGTATGTATGAATATAGCAAAAAATTCCATACATAAGTATTGGATAAAATTATAATGTGCTAAGCCTAATGTCATATCCCGAGTGGAAGTAGGGTTACTCGGGATAGAGCACTTTCAAAGGGGGTTGGCATGATACTCACTTGATCAAGATTATGTCTGTACTTTAAAAGAGACTACGACCTCTGAGTTTATTTCGGCCTTTCTTCTCAGAGTGGTCAGATAGGAAACACCGACCTCATCTAGCTTATTTTTTTATTTTTTTTTATATGACGTGTAAAAGTGATTCCGATATCCTATTTAAAGAATAAACAATTTCATTTCATTTCATTTCATTTCACTCATTCATGAACACGAATACAAGAGGGTGTGTGCTTATACCACACGATAGAAATAAAAACTTACAACTGGAGCCGAGGATAAGCGATTCAGCGATTCAACTGGAGCCATCGTGACTCCCGTATTTAAGTGTATTATCTATGATCGTGACGATTTAGTTTCGTTCAGAAAGAGCGCAAAGTGCGCCTAAAGAAGTTTCACTTAAAAAAATGTGCTTTTTCCAACCAGTAACGATGGTTCTAACGTAAGGATTGACAGTCTTTATGGTCATAATAAACTCCTTCATGGGTTCGTGGTGGGATGCGTGAATATGTGACAAAGTTGCACAACAGCGCGTGATATTGCCAGATGAAGCGGAACATGAAAGGCTCTTTGTTGTTGGACAGACAATGTTGTGCAATATGCATGACACAGTTATCCCTTCTGGATACCGATGCCTCGATTCCGCATCATTGACAACGCTTCAGTGACAGCGCGGGAAATTTCAAAGCCGCCATGACACCTCATTTGTCAAAATGGATTATTGGATGAAAAGTTTACAAGACGAAAAATTGCACTGAGTATTTCAGTATCGTTTTTAAAAGCTTTCGTTGAGCGAATTTACTGACTATTTATCGAAGTTTTAAATCAAAATATCTGCACAGAAGAGTTTGGGCTTTCATCAAGGGTTTGGGTAATCAAGACACTGAATTAGGCTTTACTCAAAGACTATTTTTAATGTATTTTTACTTCTAAATCTGTAGAAACACTTAAATTACGTTACAACTCGCTAGAGGATTCTAAACTTTCAATGGAAAAGGACGTTTAGCTAACTTTACAGGCACGTAGCTTCAGTCGGGGTTTAGAAGTTATTAACTTCAGGGTTTGTTGTCTCTGTGTGAGTACAAATGTATGTTCCTTGTTAGTTATAGGTAGGCGTTCTCTGAAACTAAAAGGAACTGGCGCTAAAAATATCAGCGCGCGAATATTGCGATTAGAGGTTCTGGATAAAAAAATATCTTGTAAAAGTCTGTGATACGTTTTTTAGAGGTTTACAAATACGAAGCGCCAAAATTGCTATTATAAAAAATACGACAGTCTCTACGAAACTGCGACCATTTATTAGATACTAATTGCTGCCTACGGTTTTAGTTGCATCGTAAAGAAACTTCTGGATGCATTCGGAATAAAAGGCAGTGGCATTATTTCGGATAGTGAAATCCCAACAACTTCTCATTGAGATTTTAAATACTACTGTGATTAGTGAATAATTTTAAACACCGCTGCACCATCCACAGCTGTGAATTTCCTTATATCGTCGGTTTAAAAGCAAAAGTCATTAAGTGTTTTTAAATAATTAGGAGATAATGACATTTTAATACATTTTTCAACCTGAAAAAAAAAGTCCTTAACTTTTGATATTTACATAAAAGCTAGTTATTATGACTGTTCATCTAAAAATCGTTTTAAAAGGAACAATAAATTACTAGTTTAGATGATAATAAAAAAAAAGTACTTAATATAAAAATACTTAATGAAGTTAAAACAAAATAAGTACATAACATTCGAAACTTTATTAATATTATGAAATTGATACTAAACGAATCAAAAATTGACGATTAGGCTTAACCTAATCTGCAATTTCAGGTTCAGGCAATTTTTCAATAATATCAGTTTTGTAAAATGTATAATGATTTTTCCTCTCGATAATCTTTCTAAAAACTTTACTTATGGATTTTTGTAAATGCGTAACTCGAAAACTTTAGTAATCAGTACAGTTAATGAGTTTTCCCTATGAAAGATTACGCCGAATTAGTAACGAAAATGAAAAAAAGTGATTTTTACCAAAAATATCACTTAGTGAGTTTTACCTTTTAACCAACGATTTATAGAAGTAGCATCCCAAGTTATGCTAGCAGTGTCCTAAAATCCTGATTGGCTGAACACATCTAAACACGTAGGGTGTTGTACCTACACTGCCGAGTATGAAATATTTCCTGAAGGGTAAACACGTTTGGCAAACTTTGGAGACACGTCCACTCGCTTCACAACTGCTTGAGCTCCAGCTCAGTTTAGTTATTAGTTTTAATAAGAGTAAGTTGAGGGATAAAGGATTTTGTTAAGAGCATGTTTATGTCCTTTAGGGTGAGAGAATTTAATTTGGCCCTGATAAGGAATTAGCTTTACTGTTTGAATAAGATGACTTCTTGGTTATTCCAATTTATTTGTGGTCGACACAAATGCTGTCTTCTTTCATACATCACTATCAGTCTTCATCTTAGTATTCATGACAATAAGACGGAAATTCAGACAAATGCGTCAAAAAAGATCCGACTTCATTTATTACAGGAAGACAATTAATCAGATGAAATTGTACCAGACTTGTGGCAGCATCTACAACGCCACATGCGAACTACGTATCAAAGACAAGATGTCACACAAATCCTGAATCGCGCAAGCAGCATTTACCGCGCGACCAGTATATATACAACGTCCCGATATCAATCATCAGGCAGTTGCCCACCAGACACAACACTCGTCTGGTCGGAGGATGCTCCCTTTTCAAACATGTCAATGATACATACTTTACGGTACCCTGGAGATTCAGTTCATAAATCATCGTGTGATTCTGTCAAATATCGCAATACATGGCCTGCTTAATTCACAACGAAATGCTACCCCATGTCGTTTGAACGTAGGCCAGTAATCCAATCTTAAATCAAGATTTCTACTCGTAGATAGATCCAAAACAAATGAAGAAATCAAAGCCTAGCACTTGGTTAGTAATGACAATAATTAACGTTAATTGACAAATAAAACTATCAACATGACACTAAGGGCCGCGACACACGAAAACAGGTACAAAATAAGATAAAATGAAAAACAAAATGGTCACTGGCATTCAGCCAACACTTGGGCAGTAAGGCTGGTTTTAGTTAAAAATTTGTTATAACTTTTGTGGTACAAATGAACTCGTAAACGTTATTTGGTGAAGTAAGATTGGTATTTTGTATTTGAGGAAATATTTTCCAGGTGAGAAAATATCGCTTCATATCAAATAATGCAGATTACTATTGCTGAAAGGAACTGCTTGCTATTTTTCACGTCTCTCGCTCAACACTATAAAATATTAAAGAAATAGCGCAGGGTTGCAAAATGTGCAGAAAAGGAGGGAACTATTTTTGACCAGGAGTAGGACAAATGTATTAAAAGGAATGAGGTGGTGGCGAACGTCAGAAAAAACCTTTTTGGAAAACGTTTCTTCAAAAGCAATAAACTGCCATATATTGTACGCCTATTCATTCGAAATTTGAAATTCCCATTTATTTTTGTTTATTTTCGGCCAGTCTATTCATAATGAAAGGAGTCTCATTTCCCACGAAATGAGAGAGTAGACTAGTTTGGTCCTAGAAACAGGATCGATTGGCATCAATAAAGTTTTTGTGAAAACTGCATGTATCAGAAAGGTGTGGTGTCATATTTAAGGGTGTGTAAAAGACTATCAAACTGAACAACTTTCTCTATAGGACCAACATAAGTACTCGTAAATAAAAAGAACTTAATTCCATCAGTAGAACTGTAATAAACAAGCTACCTACCTACGGTATACCTATTTAAGTGGAAAGCAGTCTGTTTTTACAGCCGGCACTAACTTTAACACCCAGCTACGCAAAGCAAAGTCAGAGCGATTCGATTTGCGTATTGCAGTTACAACATTTCATGCAGTTACAACATTTTGGTCAGGAAACTTCCCGTATCTTAATTTCAGTTTTCTGACCTCTGTGACTGAGGACTCTCATCGTAATAACATCACGTCTGTTATCCCCGAAGGGTTTGGCAGAGGTGTACCTATCTATTTTACACCCACATTTCGCCAGTTATGTTTCAAGTCTCAGTCCAGGGCGAGTCTATTGCCATCAACCGGTTACAAATCCAGAATCCGGGCTGTTACTGAGAATTTCATAATGGAACAACTCAGTAACACTTTGCGCGACCTGGGAATGGAACCCAGGACCTCACTCAGGACTCTTAACAAAGTATTTAGCATCATCATGATGATAGCAGGAAGATTGCTCCAAAGGAAGATGAAATATATATACCTATTCTCTGCCCATAGTAAAAATCTTCTTTCTTCCAACAATCATCTTCTACGATGTCCTTCCAACCGTTCTGGTTTTATTCAACCTTCTTTCTTTGTCCAGGTGGTATTTCTTTGATGGTTTTCCCTCTGAACATCAGGATGGGAACCAGTCGGTTATCTTTCAAAGTGAAGGCACGTGAACATATTCGTAAAAAGTTGGCAGAATCATTGCAGCGCTGATTTGCTGGATTTGCTTTCTCCTCTACCTATCGTTATTTCTCCTGACAAAGTTTATTCGGTTTATATGTATTAATTTTCAAGTTATTTATCTCTTATGTTGCACCTGCCATGTTTTGTACTAAATATCATTTCAGTACCCATTATATCGTCAGTTTGATACATCATTATTCATAACTTTCCTAGCACCGTTTCGATGACTACACCAAAACATTTTACGGTCCTTATTCACCCTTTAAAATTAATTTCACAGTCACATCCTACGAATAAATTTCTCGAACACAGCTACCATTACGGATATCTACAAACAAAAAGAGCGGTGTGTTTCTGTACTAGTATCAAAAAGTAAAAAAAAAAAACGCAAGTGGCGACCGGAGCCACGGTCTGGCGCGTGTCCAAATACAGTCATAGTTCACAGCCAGATACCGAGTGAGATATTATGTATATTATTGTGTATGTATGACTAAATTGTTGGTGTTTCTTGTTCAATTTAAAGGGAGGATAACAGTTATATTTCATTCATTGATTTTATTTATAAACAATTTACATTGTGTTGAATCCAGGCACATAAGTACATGCAATTTACATAAAAATACAAAAAACTAAATACAACTACATGGATTATTAATTAACATTCAAATAAAGTGTCAAAACAGTTTCAAATATAATGTCAAACAGTTTCAAGTATAATGTCGAACAGTTTTAAATATAATAACAAAAGATATATTAAATGTCGGTAAATTATTCTAAATTATATAATGTCAAATAATTAAAAACAGAAAAAAGTAAAAAAAATATTATTCATTTATTATTGTATGATGACATTAATTCCGATATATTATACAGACATTTTTATAATAAAAAGGCCTTTAATTTTGCTTTAAACAAGTGGGTGTTATAAATCAAGTTCTTTATAAAGTCATTAGTGGTAAGTTCTTCATCGAAAGGGTTGGGGAACATTCTGTACTAGTTTTAACCCGTGAAACTTCGCGGGTTTTTTTATTTTTTATTGTTTATTCATATTCTAGGCATTCCTTTAGGTCATGAACTCACCAGCTATCCGAATATCAAAAAAATATTTGGCCTTGATCTTAAGGGGGTGGCGTGAAAATTGATTTGCTGTCACAATGTCGCTGATTCAATGTTTTCATAAACATAAAAAACAACAGCCATGCTATTCTGTAAACATCTCACCGTGAAAACTTGGGTGAAGTGAGCTGTCAATAGTGTCAATCCCTGTGGAATGACAGCTCACTCCACGCTCACTTCACCTAAGTTTTCACGGTGAGATGGTTACAGAATAGCACTGCTGAACTCGAAAGAAAGCCCAAAAAGGTGGTCCATTTAAGAACCTGAAGACTAGCACTAAGCGCAGAATCATTAGTCTTACTTACACTCTATGCAACCACTTTTCAGTCCTTAAAGCTTAATCACATCTGAACGCTTCTGCTTGTCATTTTGTTGAAATAGGTTTTTATTTTTTTATTTATTATTTATTATAGTTTCTTTTATATTTTATGAATCTGTGAACGTTGTAGGTTTAATAGACTGTAGATTTGTAGACCATTTTCTATTTTGTTAAGTACCAGCAGTGCTATTCTGTAACCATCTCACCGTGAAAACTTAGGTGAAGTGAGCGTGGAGTGAGCTGTCATTCCACCTAATGCTAGAGATTGTCACTATTGACAGCTCACTCCACGCTCACTTCACATAAGTTTTCACGGTGAGATAGTTACAGAATAGCGGTGCTGGTACTTGTTGTCAGGCCTACACTCCCATCCTATCTTATACTTTAAATAAGCAATATTTGTGAATATATATATATATATATAATTGTAATCACGTTCTCGAAAACGGCTCTAACGATTTCGATGAAAGTTGCGTTATAGGAGTTTACGGGGGCGATAAATCGATCTAGCTAGGTCTCATATCTGGGAAAATTCATTTTCTCTATTTTCACCCGAGCAGAGGTCGGTCACCCAGGTACTACCTATTAACACTGTCATTTTAAAACATTGTAAAAGCCATTTATTTTTAAAAGAATAACCGTGGAGTTTCTTGCCGGCTCTTCTCCATAGGAAACGACCAATTGGAACCGTGCACTTAGCTCCTGACGTTTCGTAAGTAACCATGTAGAATTATAAAAAAAAAGAAATGATTTTGAAAATTGATAGTGTAGCTGCACATCTTAAATAATTGCGAGATCAAGATTTGAAAATCTTCCAAGACAAAATGATAAAGCAGCCTAGAAAAAAAAAACATGGAAATGCCGTGAAAAAGTAACAGAAATTTCAGCATAACACTTACTTACCTGGTTCTTGAAACATACTGCCATGCTAAAAGCACTACAAAGCATTTTCAAAACACAATAAATTATCTGGCAGCTAATTATCATTTCATGATGGCTATACAAAATAGTTTCCCTTATAATATCGGTAACAGTAGTCCACATTGGTTGACTTATCTAACGTGACTGTCTGGACAGAAAGGGAATTGAATAGAAATCAAGACAATGGTACCTAGTATTTATAAACTATGATAATTATAATAAACTGGATAGTTATTATTGTTGTTTATTCGCATAGCGTAGAACGGAAGTCTAAATATTTTGACTGTTGTGTGGACCTTTCAATAGATATTACATAATCATCGTCAACATAGCTTATTTTGCGGTAGTTGGCTTCAAGATGATAATTATATTAGATGCATCTGATGATAGCTAAATTGCATTTGGACTAAGCGTTCCTGATCTCAGGCGAGCGGTCCAGTGCATAAGTACGGGGGAATAACTCCCGCAGGACCCAGTTGCAAGCTTATTTCGTGAGATCTTTCCATATCTTTCAGGAATCTGCTGAAGAGGTCCGCCTAAAGTCATAAATGGATCTCATTATAAATCCATACATCTTATATGCTGTATTTAGAATTTGTTCGACTAACCATAAAGGGCATGTTCTTCCTTACTATTACCGAGCCACCCGGTCTACTCCTTGATATACAATGGCCTCAGTAGCCTCATGCAACATGATGCTCCAGGGGCTAGTGCAAATCTTGGGGTTCATTCGATTCATCGAGTCTGGTTAGACCACGCTGGATCGGTGCATTTCATTCATTTATTCTTTCAAAGGTCTAACAAAAAAAAAATGTCATCTACCGACAACACTATAGTGACAGCGCGGGAAATTCCGAAGACGCCATGACACCCTCATTTGTCATAATCATGTATTACTTAAAACTAGCGTGTCTAGGGCGGGGCAAATCAGAAATTTCACCCGCACGTGTTTTACATAGTTTAATATTGCTGCTGCGTTCGCGTATTTTTAATCGACTTTTAAAAAGTAGGAGGTTATTTGTTCGTTTTTTTTTGTATGTATTTTCATCGATATTTTCGTCAATTTTATTATGGATCGATAATGATTTTTTATTTTTTTTAAACCCGAAAGGCCGCACATCGCCGTTTTTAACCGACTTCCAAAAAGGAGGAGGTTTTATGTTCGTCGCGTATGTATGTATTTATGTGTGTCCCCCGATTTCTGCGTCAATTGTGGACCGATTTTGAATATTATCCTTTTTTGTTTGAAAGGGTATACTCTCCAGGGAGTGCCATATAAATTTTATTAATTTTGCTTGGTTATTTTTTGAGTTAGCTATAATAATACGTATTTTTCCGACTGTTAAGTTCCTGTGGATGATATGTTAAGTTCCTGTCACTAATATTTACATAGCAGATGAGTGGTATTGGAATTTCTGTGGGGTAGGTTAGGTACCACAACTAAAAAGTGAAAAATAAAAACTTTTTTTACAAAAAAAAAAAAACAAACCGACATCCAAAAAAAAACCACTACAAAGTGAAAAATAACTTAACTAGGCAGGTTGTTTTTTTTTTGTTTCTAAAACTAATGTTTAGTTCAATACTTAGGCATTCAAAATCCAGCTGCCCTCCCCTGCCCCCTCCTGGGTACGCCCATGTGCACTGAGTATACAAAAATAATCCTTAATTTCGCTAAATATTTATATCGAAATTATAAATCAGAATACTTACTTACCTACACAGAAGCATTAGGACTTTCATCAAGAGTTTGGTAATCAGTAGTCAAGACACTGAATCAGGCCTTAGTCAATCAGTAGCAAGCTTTTCAGCTTTCAGGAGAAGTATTGACATTTCAAACAAGTAATTAAGCAAACTAATTACAGCTGTTAAAGGTAAAATAAACGGAAATTCTGAAATGTTTTGCGTGGGAATTCTTAAGAAAATTACTAGACTTATAATTTTGGGAAACAGCGTGAAATACGTTTTAAAGTATTTAAGACGATTTACTTATCCTAAAATGTCTTGTGGTTTACGAAAATGACTGAATTGTTTTATGTACTTAGTTTTGCGAAACAGGTTGTAAGATATAAAGGCACTAATTAAAATTTTATTCGATCGTAAACAAAATAAAAGGTATGTAAGGATCGTAGCGTCGGCGTTCTCTAGTTTCTAGTTTTTTTAAGTAAGTGTAGACTTCTATAATACAAAATACAACCTTGACTCAGTAGCTATGTAGATTGTATGTATGTAGGTGTAGGCAATGCTTATGAATTGAGCAAATTACATGATTATTTTTCCTAAGCCAATGACCCAAATGACCGACCTGGTTTGTTTTATTTTATTATTAGTACCTGGGCGACCGGGCTCTGCTCTGGTGAAAATAGAGAATTCTCATTTCATAGTATAGGAAACTTCATATTAATTCCATGCTGCCATGTCATTATTCAAAGGTAGCCATCTTGTTCTAAACTTTGGGTGACCGAGCTCTGCTCGAAGAAAAATACGGAGAAAATGAATTTTCCCATATGAGATCCAGCTAGATCGATTTTTCGCCCCTGTATTGCAACTTTTATCGAAATCGTTAGAGCCGTTGTCGAGAACGTCATTATAAATATATATTTATATAAGTATAGGTATACAAATATTGCTCGTTTAATAGTATAGGATTTTAGTAGTACATATTAAGTCTGGTCCGAATTTACACCCACAATTTTGTCAAGTGCTACTTACAATGACCGACAACCGTTTACCCCTCCCTACCTTAAGTACATACGTTTAGCCTGTCAATATGTAATTAACGATCTGTCCAAAATCCATTGTACCGCATATGGACGGTAAGCACACGTGTTTTGTCCAATCAGTCTGAATAAGGACGTACACCAACGACTTTTTGTTAAACAGGAGTGGTGTAAATGTAAAGGTGTGTACTGCGTGGCAGGGCATCGACGCGAAAATCGTTACAATGGATTCAGTAGGTACATGCTTCTGAAACCCCTTGCGTTGAAAATCTTGGTCGGCTATTTAAAAAAAAAATTGTTTCATAGAATACTGCAATACTCGTACCTACGTGGTCAAAATGTATAGAAAAAAACAGATTAAAAAAAAAGCGACGATTCAACGCAGGGGTTCAGAATCATATCTTTGTCTAATGTATGTGTGTGTGTCATGTGTATGTATGTCTGATCGAATCTTGTCTATGTCTAAAAAAAAACAATCTAGCCTTGTCTCAACTATGTTCGGGCCGGCTTCCAGTCTAACCGGAGGCAGCTGAATACCAGTATTTTTACATGGAGCGACTGCCATCTGACCTCCACAACCCAGTAACTAGGTAATACGATACCCCTTGGTAAAACTGGTTGTCAGAATTCGGGCTTTTAACGACCCGTAACGACTGTCAAACATCCACGAATGACAGCCGGGACCTACGGCTTTACATGCTTTTCGAAGCACGGAAGAGTCTCTGTATGTAAAGTTGGTCACCCGTCCACGGACCACCCCGGTAAGCGTAGCTGAACCTGATGGATCGACCCCTGCGGCTGTTATTACTTAGCCACTAGCTCCTCTATTGTAACATCCAACAGAGCAGCTTTGATACTGTTCATAATAATTTTCATTTTGTAAGTAGGTACTCCATCATGCAAGCCCCCTTAGACCACAATATTTGGTCAAGACAAGTCGCCTTGTCTATTACAGCAGTATCTACGAGACACGACTGATGGGCGTACGACCGGCGCATAATAAATTATGTAGCCGGTGTTGCCAGTGTCGCTGTGCTGCCAGTGTTGCTACTATAAAAGAAACTGTACGAACAACTTCCTGTGACATTTTTGGACGTGATTTCCTGTTGTAACGTTGCGTAAGTTTTAATTTGGATACTTATTAGGATTTTATGGATTGTTTTATTTAGAATAGTTTACATACTATAAACAAATGAGGGGTATTTTAAGAAAATGTTAACAGCGTCAAAAACTAAAAATGAATAATAAAAAACTGGCCAAGTGCGTGTCGGACCACGCACAATGAAAGGTTCCGTAGTTGGGATGAATTTATCCCAAGAACAAACTTAACATTGTAGTTGAAAAACATGTCCTCCCATACGGAATGTATGGGAATCACGTTTTTCAAACTGCAAATTTAAGTTGGTTGATTATTACTTTTAATTTCGTTATATATACTACTGCTGTGAATTTTTTCACAAATTCAAGTACAACCATTTAGCTGGCAGGGGGGGGACACTTGACTCTAACAAAAAAATTCAGTTAAAA
The DNA here is from genome assembly GCA_914767755.1 of Agrochola circellaris. NCBI lineage: Eukaryota > Metazoa > Arthropoda > Insecta > Lepidoptera > Noctuidae > Agrochola > Agrochola circellaris. Next base: position 4,938,200 of record OU611853.1, read on the forward strand.
GCTTAATATTTCGCCAACAGATCCCTGAATCCAAAAATGGTTTACACAAACTCACAATATTTTTGAACGACCTTTATAACGATAAATATGTATACATATGCCAAATTACAGCTTTCTAGTACTAACCGTCTCTGACCTAAGCCGCGGACAGACAGACGGACGTGGCGAAATTATAAGGGTTCCTTGTTTACTACGGAACCCTAAAAAACGAGGGTTATTTTAAATCAAATAATCAGCAGATATATTTAATTTAGCAGCCCGTAGTCTGGATTTGTGCCCGGTTGATGGCATTAGGCTCGCCCCCTATTACATGGGACTTAAACATAACTGGCGACATGTTGGTGTACTAAAGGTACACCTCTGCCGTACCCTTCGAGGATTACAGGCGCGATGTTGTGTTATATTTAATTTATGGTCTGTTTTACCACCTTCCGAGTGGTTCCAGTTGACTTCACTGGTAGATAGGTACACAGTGACGGCTTACAGTGAAACACGCCGAAGTTGATATCTATCCTAATATTTTCGATAATCATTTAAAACATCTAAAAGCACTGGACAGCTTAACAAAAAGAAAACACTATCTAAATACCATCTCACAGTTTGTTATCGTAAATATTTTGCCGTAACAATATCGTACATCCCAGTCCAAAGAGATATGTCAGGTATTTGTTTCAACCCGTCGAGCTATCATCACAACTTTGCCACAACGTGGTAACCCTCGTCAAGAATACCGGGTAGGTAATTGACGGCAAAACTCAGCTTGTTACGGTTACAAAAACTTAATATAAGGATTGAAAATGCTTTTGTTTGTTACAACAGTTTATTGTTCAGCGAAACTGGGGTATTGAAAATCGGAAAACCTCGCCTATTATGTTATTAAGCATTGCACTTGTACGCACGCAGCTTCTGCATAACATCCATAGGATTTTTTTCTATGGAAAGAAGGAAGGAAGTTTGTATGGAACATGCAACACTAGTCTGGTTGAACAAAAGTGGCTGGTATCAATATTCCATTTTCAGATCCGCACGAGAAATATTTCAAGATGCTGGACACTTAGATATCGGTTTAGAACCTCTTTTAATGCAAAAACTATTTTCTGTAAAAGAGAAAATAATAAAAAATGTATTACTGGCACAGCTGTGGCCAATGGGCGGGTGTGTTTGGGAATCTATGTAAATGCGCAATGCGTCATACCATGCAGACTCATGAATTATGGAGATTCCTCCTCAGGGCTGCAGATCTTCGACACAATAAAGAATTTTCATATAAATATTTTACGTCAGTATCGGAATTGTGGCGATAAATATGAAACGATGAGCGGAGAAACAGATTCGTTTACTTATATGCTGCGAATATTTGCTGAAGATGATACTGAATAATAAAAAGTTCATGAGGATGTTGCCTCTTTAACGGTGTGCTTCTAGATATATGCGAAACTGTTGACTTCTCGAATTTGTGTAGGATTTGTTCTGTTCCAGCTTACAAATCAGTATAACAGTGCTCTTTTGCAGCACTTGCTATGCTCGCCTATTGACTTGAAAGTTGCGATACAATTACCCAGTTCCAAGTCTTATACAGGCACGAACGTTCAAGTATCTGTGCTAACCGCCCACCGACACTCCCACAAAAGCCAATAAATTGACAATTGGGTGAAATGCATCTCCGCCCGCTTGCTAACCTCTATGGTCTGGCGTTGACGACCCGGAATATTTGCGGATGACGTTTCAACTGCCAGTTGTCTCATAAACTAGTAACAAGAGGACCTAGACAAGTCGCAATCGCTTTCAAAGCCATTCGTATTTATTTGTTAAATACTTCAAGCACACAAAATGCACAGAGGCGGGCTATTTCTATAATGTGACGTAAGCTTTTCGGTAGCTGTCCATCCAACGGATTTATGACTTTTTCATCATCGTTATGAATGTCATTTTGCCTACGCCTAAAGACTGCAGTATTTATTCCACTGAAAATTTATTTTTGTATTTATACATAGAGCGCTCACAAGATAAGTCTGCGTGCGCCGGAAATAATAAGTATGCCGCCGTCTTGCGGTCAAAATATGTATAGAATTATTAAATTAATTAATTTTAACATAAGATTAAAATTAATATAGATTTAAATTATGTAATTAATTTTAACATAAGATTAAAATTAATATAGATTTAATATGTATTATATTTTAAATATAGAATAGAATATAGAATTAAGCAAGTCACCAGTCACGCGCAGACTTATGTTGCGCGCACTCTATGTTCTACAGTCACAAAAGGTTTCTAGCTCAGCACGTATACCTTCTGGTCCTTTAGCCCCGGGTTGAAAGTTCAAACAGATGTCGACAACCCTATTCGTTGAAAGGTTCTGTTCAAGATACATTTACCCACATCTTTGTGCTAACTCATGATCGGTTTATGCTAACATAAAAATAAATTTGTTATCTAGCAGTTTGAAGAATGTTAGGTGACCTAGCTGTTTAATTGTAAGAACTAGGCCGTGAGCATTTTTTATTGACTTGGTACACCCGGTTTCTAAAAGATCTACACAAAACATAACAAATGAGCTGCCAAATTATACATAATTGGTGTGATTGGTTAAACGAAACTACAACAGCCAATCAAATCACTTCACTCATTACGGTTCCGTACCCGAAGGATGTCAAACGGAACCCTATTACTAAGCCTCGGCTGTCCATCCATCCGTCTGTCTGTCAGCGGGCTGTATCTCATGAACCGGAATAGGTAGACAGTTGAAATTGTATATTTCTATTGCCGCTATAACAATAAATAATTTAAATTAAATATCGTTAATAATTAAAGGGTCCCACTACAAGAAACTTGTTTGTTTTCGACGTTTTCTGCTCGATCTTAATACGGTATGGAACCAATCGTGTGCGAGTCCGGCTTGCACTCGGCCGGTTTTTGATTAGAAAATATATACGGAAATAAGTCACCTTAATAGATTTTAGATTTATAACTTTTATAAGTCTAATGGTATTTCCATTAGAATACCACATAAATTAAAGTTAAAGTTAGTTATAAACCACTGATTAATCCATGTGGGTGCCATTTGGAATGCATATGCATTATGATAGCGCCGGGTTAGGCCATAGATAATAGCCAAACTCTATGAACAATGTCTCTCTCGATAATGCACGGAAGGACCAGAATAGTTTTGGTCCTAAGGCTTTAGGAGATTAAAATAACATTGGAGAAGACTCTGTTATATTATATAGTCCTTAGCGGCGCCAATTCTGTGGTGTGTTTCCAATTAATACAATTACACAACAATTTATATTTTTACTTTAGCTACGTCGGGGATTACTCCCCGAAGAATGAGGCAAAGGTGCTTATAGTACCCACAATACAAATGCTACTAAGCTGAACTGCTAACCAGTTCAGTTTAGTAAACTTTAGTACCATTTAGTTTTAGTAATATCAGTGTAATAACTACAGTTTTAGCCAACTAAGTGAGTGCTTGTATCAAACTTTACGCCAGTACGCTTTGTGGCGAGAAAGCTTTATCGGCTCAACTTTACTCTACGTGGATGGTGTAATGCAATTTCCAGGTTGATGTAAATAATGTGTGTCATGAAGCTTTTATTCATACACACTGTGTCATGCCACGGTATGCATTGTTGCATGTTTTATATAATGCATTGGAAGGGGAGTTCAGCAGCTCTATGTTGTAAAATTATATTGTATGTATATGTCGCAGTAAGTTGGTTATAGCCGTGATATAGTTATATAAGCGTCAGTAAGCGTGTAGTAAGCGTCATCATCGTTTGCTGGCGATCCTTAATACAGGCTAGGACGCCAGATTCAATTCTGTTTATTGTTACTCTTTTTCTGATTATCCGAAAATTGGAAAATTATATTTATTGTAACAGACTGTACCACACTTTTTTTAAATGAATAAATTATTATTAAAATTATATTATTATTTTTGAGTTACCTACATCCACCTTGAATACTACATTTAATAGCCCTCTTACACGTATGGCAAGGCGATATAATGAAAGGTCCAATTTGACGGATTACCCTATTGATATTTTCTCCATGACTTTCGCTTCATACAGACTCGGCTCGGATATTTAAACAGTGTGATGAGTGCCCGTCTATCTAGCTCAAATTGATTTGTTTTGTAGTGTTGTAGATTTATGTCTACTAGACACATTTTATATTGTTCTCCTTTGTCTCCAATTTTCATATCTGAATATTATGCATGCCTATCATTTGCATGGTTACTGAAATTTTAATTTTAGATGTTATTTAATTTGAATTGTAAGTGACTGTGCAGTTAGTGTTCTTATGATAAACAAATAAATAAATATCCCTAGGTTTATAGCTATATACCGAAATAAACATGAAAGGAAAGCGGTTCATAACTGTCAGAGTGCCCTAATTTTGTTACTGCGACCAATTTCAACGTAGCGCTCGCTGTCTGCTGCCGCGGCACAGCTCGCTCGGCTTGCGCGTAGTTGGTCACAGTTCTAACCTAACTTAACCTATTTGCTCAGAGTGCCCTAATAGTTATATTACTAGATCGTGCTCCTATCATAATTATATTCCTAGTAAGACAGTTATGAACCGCTTTCATATAACTTTATTACGGTATATAGCTATATTCCTAGGGATATAATTATATCACTGCTATAACCATCTTACGGTGCCATATACATAATGCATATATTTAAATTAACAAATTATTTAAATCTGAATTATGGTATGGACTGATAAAAAAAATCTGTAGAATCATGTCTTTTGAAATTTTGTTTCTAATAAATAACAAAGTTCAATACAAATACCTACAGCTTCAAGATTATAAAAAATCTTTAATATACAATGCTTTACTTAGAAACAAATTCACAAGCATCAGTACGTAGTGAATTATTAAACAAAGACCTGTCCTACTGACCCGATCACACGGACATGGCCCTCGCAAACTTTTACAGCCTCACAGGACCAATTCAGCTTAGCGTGTAGAGACTTATTATGTCACCAGGGATCACTTCCTCAATAGTACGTTAACCCTTCTACTACTAAACGTCGCTTATGGGAACTATCATGTCATGTACGACACGTGGAGATATTTTATTTTGTTGACTAAAGGTTTGTAGGTAGGTACTGTATTTTTTTTGGTCCTTAGTTCCCAATAGATTAAAGAACCTATAATGCAAATAACAAAACAAGATACTAATCCGTGTGATTCCCATTACTGCAAAGTCCGCAATAAAAGCAAATGTACTCTATAAACTACAGAAATCCAGACAAAAAGTTGTTCAATTAACCCTAACCTTTGAAATTTAAACCGGGCTTTCGCTGCGAACAATGCCATTTCTCCGCTTCAATCGCTTCAAACCACTATAAAATCAAAGCTTCACCCGTCTCAATTAGATCTGTGAGCTAAAGCGCTAAATAAAATTCTTTTATCGTTCCTTCAGTGCTTTCTTTGAGGCTTAGGTTCGTGGACTAATCTAGCGACTGATCCACAATGCTACGTCTGGGCGGGGTTATTGCACCCTCTGACTCATAGTCGTTTGCAACTACTATGGGCTGTAGTTACGGTTTTTGCGTATGTGATTTGCTTGTGAGTTTATGGGCTGAGCTGAGATTTACTCACCAGGTTGATAAACATACATAACTCACGCTTTAAGAACACTGACTTCTCACTTTGGTTTCTCGATGTTTCCAATATCGGAATAACGGTCAGCATTTCAGGAAACATCAAAACATGACCGGTTATTTCTAATCAGCTAGAGCAGTAACTCTTGTATCCTCAAATTTGATAGTGGTTTTTTCATGGTTTATTTCGAGTCTCATTACAACGCTCTTCTTAAGACGAGGTTAAGTTTGAATTTTAACTGTTATCGTATTTCAAGAACAGTATTCTCATGGGACCATCATTAAGTGCGTCGGCACGACTCAAAGACATTTACAGCTGTAACGTGTCGGGTTAGAGATCACCATTTTGAATGTATTAGCAATGAAAGGGTTCCGACCTATCACCTACTTGATTAATATTTAATTGAAATTGGTTTTCACTTAAGGCATCTGTTATAAATAAGATAAATGATCCAATTAGTGTGTTTTAATGTTGCTTTTGTTCCTACACTGATTATATTCAACATGGGTCTACAGGAAATAATCTTTTCCCAAGTTGGGTCAAATGAGATAGCAAAACAAAAATTATAGTCGTATAATAAATTTTATTCCGACAACAATAACAAAGTTTATCCCATAGACAAGAAAACTTTCAAACTAAGATTTGATTTAGAGGTGGAAGTAAAATAGAAGCAAATGGGTATCTCGACATTTCCTCATTCGTGTTTTTCCAATATCACTTACGAGGCTTACTGTTTCCATTGTTTTACGATAGATACGTCTGGCATAGATGGACTGCCTATAATTCTTACCGAACAATGGTTGTACTTTCTTACCGAATAATAGTATACTTTAGCTTTGGAACAATAGTTTTCGTGCTCATTTTGTTGTTTAGAATGATATGAAGAAACTTTGACAGTCGTTGTAAAAATAAGATACTCGTATGTTGAAAATCGCAAAAGCATGGTCCGTTGGCTGTGTTACAATTTCGAACCTTTAAAAACTTATCCATACCATACCTAGCTACATTTAGGCTGGTGTGCTCCTTAATTCATTACAATACTTTTATCGGAGGTATTTATAATTTTATTAACTGTTGCTGTTTTACATAAAAGGGCTAACATTTTAGTGAAAACTTCCAAAAATCCTGGTGATATTGCGTGACCAAAATTCTGCGTGTTTTAACAAATAATTTGCATATCTACTTACTTAGTTATTTATGCGCAGACAGGCAATGTGCTTGTTTAAAAATTATAATGTTCTCGAAATGTTCGTAACATATTTAAAATCTGAGACTATTTTAAAGTGGTCAAACAAGATTGATTAAAATAATTAAACATATCGGTGGCTTTTAATAAGGCTTGATATAAACGAGAGATGTAATGGAGCATTATATTTTCTACATTTTCATACGGAATGAAGTAATTTAAAATAGGGATTTATCGATACATTTTAACTAAAAGGAACATTGGGCTTAAGGTAATGGGGCTCTTCAAAATTCTCATTTGCATAGCTACAGGCGAAACTTTTACCAATTATTTAACACAGAATGTGCTGGTATTTAGGTTTAAACAGTAAACATATACGTTTTACAATTACTCCATTCTGAAGAACAGTTCTCAGAAAATCCGGCCGATTTTTATTACATTCCTCAAGCAGCATTTTACTGGCATCTCGCATAGTAGGGCAAAGTTCAAAGATGGCGGGAAACCCACCGCGCATGCGTACCGTACCGAACAGCTGAGTGGCAGCCATATTGGTTTGTAGACATCATGTGCTTGGCATACTATTGCTTACAACTGACCTTTTTATTTCACGTTTTTGGTCCTCACATCCGCCTTATAAAGCAATATTAGAACAGATTTTTGTTAGTTACCTCAACATTCTGGAAATTACTTTACTTTCATTCATTTAGCACCACAAATCTACACCAAGAAAATAATAAGTATACTTACGTTCATCATGCATGAGATAAATGTTTATGCAATATAAAAGGTTTGAATCTCTACAATAAAATAGACGAAATAATTTATTCGAATGACTGTACTAATCTAATCGGCTAATTGACCGGAATGTAGGTAAGGCTCAGCCTCATTATAAATTGAAGAACAATCGATTTTCGATTTCTAATTTGTTTAAGTGGCCAGACTATCTACTTGTAGCTGTTTAGAAGTTATCATTCGACTAATCTACGACTTCTATAGAACTACGATTAGCAAAGCTCAAATAAAATTAGTAGAAAAATTTGAAGTAGTTGAATATAGCTCAGGCAACAATAATCTGTCGTCTTTTTGGCAAGAAACTGGAGTTTTATGCTTAATTTTAGTTTTGTTCATAGGTTATTAAGGGCTTATAGGATCGATTCGAGTGACAATAACATGCGGTACTTACGGGTGGTTGCTATGAATTCGATGGATCTGTTTTTTTCATCGACTGCGCTCGTTTCTCCGCGAACTCTGCACTTAGTCTGTGAGCCTTCAACGTATTGGGTTTCGACATATTACACTATTCACTAACCCGACAAAACACCGAGTTCCTATCAAAATTGACGCTTTGACTTCAAAAATAAACACTTTTACTTAAAATATAAGCTTATTTACACGTTCGTTGTTACACTTAGGCTTGAATACGTATTTATCACAATTAATACGATATACCAGAACACATTTCAGCAGCGAAAAGCGATGCTTTCTTATCTAGAACACAAATAAATTAATAAAGACCTCCTATTGATCAAAAGTATTTTCTATACGCAATCGTAACGTTAACGCGCGCGTTACTGAAAGGCGATCACCGTGTCTTTTAAATAAGACGTTGACTGAAAAGTCGCGGTTTCAAGACGGATTTAATTTACGTTTAGTGTATTATTAAACTGTTAAATAATAAGGATAAATTGTTATGATTTATATACAGGTATCGGGACGAAGTTGTGGAGTACCGTGGCTTGGTGTATTGTAGTGAAGTTGGTTGCTTAACAGTACGCATGCGCGGAAGGGTCGCCATTGAAGACTTTTCTATTGTTGCCATAGCTAGACTTTCGATATAAAAAAAGTTCTATAGAATTGATATGTATGTTGTATATCAATATGTATTTTATAGCGATAGGTATAAAGTTTAATATTACTTGATAGGGTGTGTGTAAGTTAAAAAGCTAATGTTATTGGGGTGCGGACCACATGGGGTGGCTATCGGTAGGGTTATTATGTCATAGCTCATGTTCTGCGTAAGTATAGAGATTTGTATCGAACTCATTTGATAATTCTTTCGATAAGGTTTTGATGGATCGACCGTTATAAATTGCATAACGGCAAACCTTCGGCAAATACAAGGAATAAAATTCCCAGGACCAAAGGACCAAGAAATCTATTGATTGCATACTTCCTGTTCTTACTCGAAACAGAACGGTTTAGTTTTCCGAGGTTTTTTGAAAGAAATAAGTAGGTAGGTAGTTGTCGTTTTTAGTATTAGACAAAATACTGTAGAACGAATACTGAATAATATTATAATTATTTTTTAAGCGATAAAAAAAGTCTAAAAAGAGTTCAATATGCTTTTCAAAATTAGTTTATCCCCTAATATTTTTCTAATCAAATCAATCTGCCTAGCCTTTTCCCAACTATTATGGGGACAGCTTCCAGTCTAACCGAATGAAGCTGAATACCAGTATTTTACATTGAGCGATTGCTGATCTGACCTGCTCGTACAACCGAGTTACTGGGTAACACGTATCGTGTTACCCAGTAACTGGGATGGTGGTATTGGTTGTCAGACTTTTGGTTTCTGACTAGGACTGTAACGACTATCAAAGATCTACAAATGACAGCCGGGGCCAACGGCTGAACGTGCTTTCCGAGGCACGGAGAGGTCTCGGTATGTAATGGATGCTCACCCATCCACGAACCGACCACGGAAAGTGTAGCTTAACCTTCGATCGACTGTTATTCTTTAGTCATGAGCCACTACTAATATTTTGCTTATAACCGACACCTTTTGCAGACAAGATAAATCATCATCATCATCATTTCAGCCGAAAGACGTCCACTGCTGGACATGGCACCGCCACTTCCACCGGTTCTCTGCTTCTCGCATCCAGCGGATTCCTGCGGCCTTTACCAGGTCATCGGTCCACCTTTGGAGGGCCTTCCAACGCCACATCTTCCGGTACGCCAGATAGACCAAATAACGCCAGATAGACCAGAAAAGTAGGTACCTACTATATTTTAAAACGAACGAGCGATTGCTCTAAGGAAAGGAAAAACTTCAAAAGAATAGTGCAAGAGCGTGCCTTCTATCACGTTCTCAAGAGGGACAATCTTTTACTGGTAAATAAAACGCTGTGGAGTGGCGCTTAAACGACAAACGGAAGGAGCTTTGTAGTTGAAATGCTATGGTAACAAACTAGGGCTTGACGTAACTTTAGTTACCATGTGTAGTATTATACTGATTATATCAATTTATATAAAAATCAATTGCCGTGCATTAGTCTCGCAAAAACTCGAAAAAAGCTCGACCGTATTGAATAATATTTTTTTTTTATTGTTCGCCTCAATAGTAGGAGGGTTGGGGAGGTTTAGGATTTTTTTTTCGGAAAAACCCAAAGGAACAGCCGAAAAATTAAAAATGTAATTTTGACAGGACAACGTCTGACGGGTCAGCTAGTATCTATATAAAAAACAATTGCTGTGCGTTAGTATCGCAAAAACTCGAAAATGGCTCGACTGATTGTGACGAAACTTTGATAAGTCATTGTGTGAATGCAGGAAAAGGTAACAAAAAAAAAGCCAATGCCGAGCATTTGCTAGTACATACTATAAATTAAAGTCGCTTTTCGTGTCTGTCTATGTGATCGCGTTGTTCTTCTAAACTATGCGACGGATTTTGAAGCGGTTCACCAATATTTAGAGAATTTATTCTGGAAGGTTTATGAGTACAATACTTATATATTAAATCTACATATAATAAAGACATCTCAATTTTTTTTCAAGTCGCAAAAACCGTTCGAAGCAGAGGCGGGTCGCTAGTAAAAGTATAAATAATGTTTCGTTTATTTTTTACAGGTGTAATGTTCTAAGTTGGGGTCTAAAAATGGTCCTCATTTTTTGATGACGAAACTCACTTTCGGTATTCTGTGCCATAGCTTTAGCTGTGTTATAATTTAGGGTTAAACACGATGCATATTGATGTGTAGATCATCTCGCCTTTAATCCAGGAAGGGTAGGGCAGAGGTGTACCTAATATTTCGATCGCCAGTTATATTTAGGTCACATGTAATATGGGGTGAGCCTATTGCCGTTAACCGGGCAAAAATCCAGACTCCAGGCTACTACAGAGAGATTCAGAACATAGCATTATGCCATGTTTCTTCGAAGGGTTGGGCATAGGTGTACCTATAGAACACCCACATTTCGCTAGTTATGTTTAAGTCTCATGTAATGGGGGGCGAGCCTATTGCCGTTAACCGGGCACAAATCCAGACTCCGGACTGCTACTGAAAAATTCCAGACAGAAAAACCCAATAACACTTTGTCCGACCTGGGAATCGAACCTAGGACCTTGCTCAGCAGTAGCGCTTGCGACCACTGGACCAATGACGCAATCAGCATATATATTCACATCGTAAAAAAAAATTACACTTTCTTTTATCATGAAGTTTCCAATATTATTTTCTTGAACTATTTTTTATCACTGTTTTCCCATTTTTACACCATATATTTTTTCCGCATCATAAACTTCATTGCCTAATAAAATCCCCAGCCACTCCATTTTAAGACAATCGAAATAAACCAGAAAGAGGCCATCAAAGGGAAATACGTATATATTCCTCCATCTTTTATCACGTGCGACTATGCAATCCTATGTCGGGGCGATAAAATGTCGCTACGAGCCATTTTGAACGTTGCAGAGTCCCTTGGCTCTCGTCACTCGGGAAGTTCTTCCTCCTAAATTGTGATCACGTTCGTGCAGTAAGCTGGAGTTGTTGACACGGTTTTAGGATGATATAAATTATTATGCAACATTTTATGGCTGTTGAATGAATTTGTGGTAGGGTTGGATTCCCTAAAGACTGTTTATTAGTTTTTGAGGAAGTCATGTAGTGGCTTTTTAGGGTTGATTTGATGCGTTGATGTTTTTAAGTCAAAGAGTTTTTCTATAAGGCTTTGTTTAGCTAAATTGTAGCTACCATCTGCCTAGCCTTTTCCCAGCTATATTGGGGTCGGCTTGTCTAACCGGATGCAGCTGAATACCAGTATTTTACATAAAGCCTATCTGACCTCCACAACCCAGTTACTGGGTAATACGATACCCAATGGCAAGACTGGATATCAGACTTTCGGGCTTCCGACTACCCGTTACGACTATCAAAGATCTACAAATGATGATGGGGTCTCGGTATGTAATGGGTGCTCACCCATCCACGGACCGACCGCGGCAAGTGTAGCTTAACTTTAGATCGACGCGAGCGGCTGTTATTATTTAGCCACGTTCCGAGCCCCTCTTAGCTAAATTGTAGCTAGTGATTTTCTTATTGCTTTGGATTGAAACAAAATATTTTTTGATCTGCAACATTTTAGGGGACTAATGTCTGTTAGCGACGAGTCAACGACAGATGTCTGTGACACTTCAAAGTGTATTGATGGAATACCAACTATTGTGATTGATCTATTACGGAGGGGCAATCTTAACTATCCAAACTAATATTATAAATGCGAAAGTGAGTTTGTTTGTAACGGTTTTACGCTAAAACAGCTGAACGGATTTGGATGAAATTTGGCACAAGGATAGACCATGACCTGAGTTAGGACATAGAATACTTTTTATCCCGATAATCCGTCGGAATCGATACTCATGCGGGTGAAACCGCGGGCGCAGCTAATGATATTATATTAGTAAAAAGAGGTAGATCGGATGTACAGGCTCCGCAAGCCGCACGTCAAAATTTGGCTAATTAGCCACATTTTCATCGTCTTGTCTCTTTTTCACTCCCGATAATTATGACATGCCGTCCTACTTCCACGTTGCATCTTATAGTGTGACATTGTGCCGTTTTAGAAGATGGAATGTTGAGAAGGTAACTTATCTAAGTGTTTTTACTTATAATATAATTGCGTAGGGGTCATAAGAAGAAGAAAAATCATAATTATTTCTTTCAATGCCTTCAGAATAAAGAAGTGAAAAAAAAAAAACTTTTTGCATTCCAATTTCAAACCAGGAATAACTTAGTAAAATGCAATAATACTGGACACCAAACAAAACAATTTTGTTCTGAGCACATTAACAAACTTTTGTTTCTTTCATTTCAGCTTTGAAAATGGAAAACAGAAAATGGCGTCGTGATAAAGGCGGGAACAGTTCGCTGTAATGGAAAAGTCACACGTAAAGTGGAATTTAATCCCGCTTGGAATTCAGTTCCATTCAGAATGAGGATATATTTAGTTATTATTTTCATTATGTCGTAAAGTTTTACTTGTCGTCTTCACTTTTAATGTTATGCTTGACACAGAAATAAAGAAAATACATTTATTTAGCACAGACAAAAACACACAACATATATTGCAAATAAACAAAATGAAATAAAAAGTGTAAAGTGCGGGGTCGTCCATAAACATAAGACTCATGTGATCTTCTACGGAAATTTTACTGACTGAAAGTACCTTCTTTTCTCTTCTTCGTGTCGGTAGTAACCGGGTTAAAAGTCAAAGTTTTAAAGCCGCCCATGGGCCTCTGACTTGGCGTCGAGAAATATCCGAGTATCCGAGTGTCCGGTATATGTCGATTATAGAATATATATATATCGTCGTCATATACATACTGAATGTACCTAATTGCTCTTATGAATCCCCTCAATGCAAGAGTTTCCTTTGATGAAAGGTACCTAATGTTCAATGGATGATATTCCATCATCATTATTTAAAAAATAAAATATCTGTTACAAGTCCAGTAGGTACCTATTTTACCCTTACTCAAAGGTCTCCCTTTCAACATTTTAAAACCAAAATTAATTAAAAAGCTACGCATGTAAATATGTAAAACAAACTAAGCTGGAGTGAGTCATAATCCTGCAATTGTGAAAATCAATAACGCCCATCCCCCACGACGATCTGTACTCGCTTGTGAACAAAGCTCTCGTATTGAACGTAGTGTTGGCAAAAACGTCGCATGAAAAATAATTTAAAAAATAATAATCAAATTCGTCCTCAGTTACTTTAATTTTTTTAATTTTGGCCTTGTCTAAAATAATAATTATTCGAAATGGAATTGAATACAGGAGACGAAAGCCAGCATAACGTATTTTTTTTTACATCTCGATTATTCTTTGGGCTCATGAAGCCTTCTGGTAATTTGAATGTAAAGTCCTGTAAACTCATTTAAATTACCATGAGTCCAACTAAGCTTTTTAATTTTCTTAATTCATTGCTCTAAGTATTTAAAACTTCATTTAAGAGGTCGAAATCTTTTTATTAAGAATTCGCACAAAGTTACACTGCAAAATAATCAGCACACCAAGTTTTTCACACAACATTTTATTACTCCAACAAAATAAACACTATCCCCTATTCAATAAAACCATCACATCCATACGACCTGGCATGCTTACAGTACGCGTCCCCCACATAATCCTCCGATCCCCCATCCCTCAGTTGTCAGCGAGTATTCCGACAAATGTCCCGGACAGGGGATCCATTTTATGACGTAGCCATTCACTTGTTACGTAAAATGACGTCATTTATCCATTTCATATCATATTATAGCCCTAGGAAAAAAGATCGAGGAAAAAGTGCTATACTAAAGAAAGAAATAAAGGTAGGTACTGATTCTTTATTGTATGTTCTCCTAAAGATATATTTTTATGAAAGCGTTGTTTGAAAGCTAGTTGGTCAAGATTACTGGTGTGTCAGATTTTATGTTATAATAAGCAATAAAAATCGGCTTTGGAAGTTACGATTCTATCTTTACTTTATCTGACTGACCCAGAAGGAAAGCCATGTCAAGGAAAGAGTGTAGGTTAGGATATCTTCATGGTAGAATCAGGTGTATTATGTGGACGTGCTCTAGAGTTTGCTGTAACAGCAAACTCTAGAACTCTAGAGACTCAGTAGTCAATAGGATATTTAAATAATTACAAATGTTCTCGTGTAATATTGTTATCTTATAACTTCCTCAAAAAGAACTTGACTGTCCTCAGTTGCACATTATGCACTTGATCTATGTAGTTCACAATTTAAAACCGTTTTTTTTTCAAACAAAGCTCAGGAAGTTTTTAACCAAGCAAAATTAACGATAGGATTATGATGCTGAAAACAAAGTTTGCATTATTTAAGCCATTTCATAAATACACAAAATAATAATAGACAATAACCCATTTATTGAACCAACGCAACAGTAATTACAGCGGGAGTCAGTAATGTGTCCGCTCGAGCCCGTTATTAATTAATATAGATTTCCTGCGACATTTCATTAAATGTTCTCCAGTGTTGCGACGTGCAGCCATTATTGTATTAATTAATTAAGAGATTTATGTATAATTTTAAGTGTGGGGAAAGTCAATTACAATTTTAAAGAGAGATACTAAGGTATTTTGTATGGTTGCTATTGGTCGAAGTTTCTTTATAATTTGGGCTTTGGAACTAAGTAGCCGTTTTTGTGGCTTCTGCTATCATATTAAATTTCAATTTATGGTAGATCAAGTAATGGATAGGTGTAACAATCTATAAGGATAAACAGTAGGTAATTGCCCTTCATATGTCATTGTGGAATGTGATTGATTGATTTATTAATGTAGCTGTCCTAATTTCGTCAGTAGTATCTAATAGGATATTTGTACGTATACGTATCCTATTAGTCAACAACAAAAGGCGTTATGAACCGATTAAATTCGTTTATAACTTCACAACTACCCATTCGACTTACATGTAATTCATCTTCACATATAATTATATAATTAATGTATACAAAATATTGTAAAACATTTTAAAAGGTTACTCTTTTAAAATGTTTTACAATATTTTGTATTTGGTGGAGATTCTTGCCCATTCTTCTCCATATGAAACTACCTTTTGGAAGGAGCGACGGGGTGTCTGTCTGTGTGACCGAGTTATTCTTCTAAACTACTGAAATAATTTTCATACGGTTTTCACCTTCATTTAGAGAAGTTATTCCGGAAAGGTTATGTGTATAGTACATATTAAACTTAGGTACTATAATAAAGAAATATCTATGTTTTGTCAAGTCGTGAAAACCATGCGAAGCAGGGGCGGGTCGCTAGCTACACAAAAAAATAAAATAAAATCCAAAACTAGCATCGCTAACAATTTTCTCCCCAAAACAAAATCAACTATAAATACAAAAGCAAACTTTATTAATCTTCAGACTCTAATGGCATCCCAAACACTGACGAAGGTTCTGTCAGACAAAAGCTGCCAGTCCGCGAGGGTATTAATGAAACCTTTTTGCTGACCGTAGTGACTTGCACATTGTATGCGCGCGGGGGCATCCATTGGCGGGAAAAAATACGGTCTTATTGGAAATCTGAGAGCTAGGATTTGTAAAGGAATTGCAATTCGTGCGTGATTGAATGAAACGGTTTGTTGGATTTACATTGCAACATTTTGTAGGTAATTAAAACGAGTTTTAAGTTTGAGTAAGTAAATAAAAATTGCTGGAAGTTAAAAGAAAATAGATAGGTATCTACGTACTGCTTGAAATCTGTAATTTCAAACAACATTGTTCTTCATAAAAATAATGAAATTACCTTGTCTTCCGCTTCCTCCGCCCTGCCTTCGGCTTCCAGGACTCGCTGCTCGAGCTCTGAGAGCTGAAACAAAGAAAAACACAACATTACACATCTGTGTAAAGTAAAATATAACACTCGTGAGAAGTTCTGAAACGCAACCCGTAGCGCCATCTATGTGCAAGCGTACGCAAACTCTCCTGAAACAGCGCCCCGGGAGAGTCGAATACTATTCCCGAACCAGTTCAGGACGCACGCTCACTATGTACTGCCAGCTCCACCCGCTAGATGGCGCTGTTGCAACAAAACTACTTTATTGAACCACGTGGTGTAGGTTGCGGAATATAACTTCGTACATCCAGCTATTTATCAGGGAGGCTGTAGAAAAGGTATTATTGTTATGTAAGAGCGAGTATTCGTGCGGTTTCTGAGGCGGGGGGCGGAATCGGCTCGTGAAAGGGTGTATGTTACTTGCAAAATGTTATAGCAGTGATATATGTCCGTAAGACACGAGTTAGATTGTATTTGAAAGGATTATTTCGGTGTGACGACGGGCAATCCATTTTATGCGTACTACTGGGATTCGGATATAAATTTTAGTATAGAATTTCGATAATAATTATAAAGTTGGCTGGCATCTTATCTGTAAAACTGTGTTTTCCTGTAAATATAGCAATAAAGTTACAATACCATAATAGAAAATGTGATCAAGCAACTAGGAGTTGAACCTTCAAGTTGCTTGACAACTACCAAGCCTTTGCTTGGTTGTTTATTAATTTAGCTTCTTGCTGAGTATGGTAAAAACGACGACCAAAGCCAGTACCCTAATTGCGTAATACACGATCAATCGGAATCTGAATCGTTTTGAAACAAATTGCTAATCCATTGCTTCATAATTTCGAAAAAAATATCTGCTCGACAACGTAAATAACGCAATGAATGATGTTGAACTGTCAAAAAAAAACAAATTAGTCGTAATCGTTTACGGAAATGTGTTGCGTAATTAGATAGCAGGTCTATGAGCACAACCAGGTCTGTAGGTGATTTTGCGAGCTGGGATAATGACGTTGAATGTAAATGATAGCTGACGAAAAGCAATGCAAATGTTATTAGTCAGTGCTAATTATGCATTATGGCACATTGTCCACAAAGATACCTACATCCTACCCAGATGTCCCAGATACATCCTACTCAAATGTTCAAACAGTAATCCATCAAAGTCATTTGCAATAATAGCAATGATAACATTGATGCAAATATTTCCAACATCCGCTTCATAATATTATGCCTGTGTAGACGTCTGATATTCCCTAATGTTAGTTACATTAGGGAATATCAGACGTCTACAAACACAAGTGTTGCCTTTATTATCTGACAACCTTTACTAGGTTGTCAGATAAGTCAGGATGTTATCTCTAATCCGACTAACATGCTCACAGCTGCGTACTTACGAGTAAGTTGGTATAATAGATGCTATTGTTGTATTGTCCTACGTATATGAGGAGTAGTATAGACAAGAAGATTCTATAACTAGTGTCTGCTTGCCATAGGACCATCGCCTTGTTAAATAATAAATGATGACGACCTAAATGATGTTTATTTCTGTAAGTAGGTTTATACAAACAATTTAACACGTCATAAAAAACACGTATTGAAAATGATTGTGGAAACCGAAACAAGAATACATAACATCACGCCTGTGTTCCCCGGAGGGTTAGCCAGAGGTGTACCTATAGTACACCCACATTTCGCCAGTTATGTTTGAGTCCCATGTAATAGGGGGCGAGCCTATTGCCATCAATCGAGCATAAACCCATACTCCGAACAAAAATACATACAACTCAACTCAAATCAAAGCATTTATTTCAAATAAATCAATTACAGGCACTTTTGAATTGTCAAGGGGGTCGGTCAGTCAGAAAGTTGAAGCTAGATGCCCATTCCAAAGTGTAGTAGGTACCTATGGAGAAGAACGGGAAAGAAACTCCACGGACACTCTTTTAAATCATGATATGGTTACACGATATTGGTTACATCATTCATGTTGAAGTGATACATGTGAGAACGATGCAAAACGTGAAAAGCGTTCGTAACAGAAATAAAAAAAAACAATGCAAAATTAAATTAAATTAAAATAAATTAAAATAAGCCGTGGTAGCTAAGATGACCAGTCCCTACTGACGGCGCCCGTTCACGAACATGACGCATGGGTTAGCACCATTCAGCTCGACCATTTTGAAGGGAGCTAAATGATCCAACACACGCGCCACCGTCAGCGAGACATTAGAGTGAGCATGACATACTCTCAGCCGCCAGGACACATTCAAGTCAATGAAAGACATACCCTGTACCTAATGGTAGCTTTATAGTCGGTACATAGTACTCACATATGTGCTATGCAATTATACAATGCTAATAGATTGAATTTATACAATGCAAAGATAGTTTTTAAAATCTTCAGCAGCTCCAACTGTATTTTCAAAATGCTAATCAATTAGTTTATGCGCCCTTGTGGAGCAGGACCAGCGTTAGACCAGCATTTTTATCAGCGATATAATCCCCCAACTTATAATATGCTTGGCAACAAGAAACAAGACTACATTATTAAAGATTCAGGAAAAAGACTATATGGAGCCAGGATTCTTAAAAAGATCCGTCTTAAGGGGACTACAGGACCTAAACGTGCCTAAACGCAAGTTTTATAATGCCTAAAAGAATATGATCCACTGCAGTAAACAAAATCAGAAAAATATATGATATTCTTCAGGATATATGCTAGTATGATAGTATGTTGAAAACATAATACAACTAATTTGATACGATAGAAAAAAATCATGAAGATACCTCTACAATTTCTTTTAACGATTAAAAATCATATTAATTTACATGCAATCATTCTGATTTTTTGTCAGATTATTCTACAAGCTACATATTAGCATAATAGTGTTTTAATTTTCCAGTCCAATCAAAAGATTTTTTGTAAATCGCTAACTGCTTCATATTTTGCAATAAATTACCTGCGTCGTGTCATCGCGCTTCTCTTTCATTTCTATGCAGTCCGACAGTGACCGCGCTTTAGCAGTTGTAAGCCTCTTAATAGGCACTACCACAATTAAAAGCAAAATTATTGGGAACCACACATACAGATACCCCACAGTAAATGCACTTCCAATTTCCAACGTAAATACAATCAATGCGAAACATCTTTTACTTCCTTCTCTATATAAACGAAAATTTAGTCCCAGTAACGAAGGGGCAAATAAAAATGTGTGTGCATTGAGATTGCGAGCGCAACTCGACTGTCAAAGGAAGCGCCTGCGAATATGCAATAAATCAAATTCGAACGAAACTTTTAGCTTTTCAAAGGAAATTCTGCGCTACCGCTATTATTTTGTGTTTTCAAAATATTGTCGTGATAACTCCGCTTTAGAAATATTAATGTTTGTGTAGAAAATGATGGGAATTTCATTGTAAGAAAGCTTTATGATATTATGAAACTTTTACTAGTTGAAGAAGGATTCACTCACATTTATGTTTTATAAGTGTAGTGGCTGTATTTTGTAAAACTGTAAACGATGATTCTGTCAACGTCAAGGTTACATAATAAAACAAGTGAATGAGTTAAAACAAGATGATAGTTGTTTGGTTTACGAGGACATCGCTTTAGTATAAGATTTGTAGAATCACTGTTGGTATTTCATGCAGGAATTTGGAAGATTATATACCGGTGATATGCTAAGCCGCAGAGTGCACTTCAGGTAGATCGCGAAGAGCAGGATATCAAATACTTTTTGAATGCCTAAGCAATGTCATCAGTCCCAGACTTCTGGAATTATACCAATATGTACCGGCCTCTTCCATCAACTCAATGCGCGTAAGCTTTATGACTCCTAACACTAGGCATAGCACGTGCCTCTGCCCCGGGTCACATATCACCACTAAATCGACATAATAGTGTACCGCGCTTACACACCACCACACAACAATGACCTCTCAATTCCTTATCTCATCATTGAGCCCCAAGGTCCCAATAATTTGGACAATGTGTATTTATAGCTCAATAATATGACACATTTGGGTCAGACTTCTGACAAGTCCTCTTGAGGAGTAATGTCAATTTTATTGACGTATGCTTCGTATCTCGCCGTAACGGAGTGTTTATATGAGTTTTGACTTTCGGTCTTGTCTTGATATCATGTTGAAATGTGTTTGTGAGTTTGTGAAGTTACGAGGGTGTTACTAATTGATTTTGTTTGGGAGACATATATCATTTGTGTTTGTGTGAACTGTTTGAAGTTATAGAATCATTTGCGTATCTTTCTCTTTAATGTGTCTGTTATTAACTTTTAGATGTTTAATTATTAAGGTGCCTTTAACTTTAGCGTAGCGTAAGGCAGCAGGAAAAAAAATTCAGAGACAATTTCTACATAGCAAATACCTAAAAAGGTCAAAGGACGATTCACCAATCTCAAACAAGAAACATCCACGAATTTCATATTTTACAAAATATGGGTTCATATCAAGCAATTTCTTGCTCGAAGGCGTCCAAAAGGCAGTCTTGGCTGCAAACTTATGAGCTTTGACATCAAATGGCATGTTAAGGTAGCCACTGATGCATCAAATCAAAGTGACATTATGTTGGAAATCGAAGTTTGAGGGTGAGGACTTAAGAGCTCTTAGGGGAATTAGATGTTTGTCTGTTTAGATATGAGTTTGTGTGTTAGACTTCGAAATTACAAACATCACAGATTTTATTTGCAATTTATTTCGATTGGACAGTACAGTTAAAAATCAGGATTCTATGAACAATCATATGTCAGGCTTTTGCTGAATCTTGATATGTAGTTAAACTTTTTTTCTTTTTCTGCTTATTATGATAGACATATTGATTTTTTTGAGTATCTGATAACCTACATGTTGATACTATCCAAACATATTTCATCTCCATTTTCATATTTGTGTCAATGCCTTTTCTGCTCTTTAACTTACCTATTTCGTCAAAATCAAAATCAATCTGCCTAGCCTTTTCCAACTATATTGGGGTCGGCTTCTAGTCTAACCAGACGCAGTTGAATACCGTATTTTACATGAGGCGACTGCCTATCTGACGTCCACAACCCAGTAACTGGGTAATAACCCTTGGTAAGACTGGTTGTCAGACTTTCGGGCTTCTGACGACCAGAAACGACTGTCAAAGGTCCACGAATGACAGCCGGGACCAACGGCTTAATGTGCTTTCCGAGGCACGGAAGAATCTCGGTATGTTAAGATGGTCACCCATCCACAGACCAACCCCGGCAAGCGTAGCTTAACCTGATAGGTCGAACCGTACGGCTGTTATTACTTTGCCACGAGCTCCTTCTATTTCGTCAAAATATAAGCTAATTTGTATCACAGTTTCTATTGCTATTTCTCTCATACCCTTTTACGAAACCCAACAGTTCTCTCAAGTAAAATTGGAACGTACCAATTTTCTGCATCGCATCACTTACTAAAGATTTCAACTGTGAATTGAGAAATTTTCCGCCGGACTTGAGAACCTTTGATGCCGTTCTTTGGCTCAGAAGGAAAGCTTAACTCCGGCCGGTACTTTGATAGTGTTTGGTAGTGTGTTTAATGTGATTATGAACAGTAAAACGTGGTTATGAATGCTTTTGAAGTCCGTTTTGTTGTTGGTTGGTGAGACGAAGTGTGAAAATTAATTAAATCCAGGAAGAAGTATTTGGTCGTGCCGTCTAAAACAGTGTGTCCTGGACTTGATGGTCTGTACAAAATAATGCTCAACTTAAATTAATTGTAATAATACCATCTTTCTTTGTGAATTATAACAAACATTTGGAAACGGGAAGGGAAATCATAGACTTAGCTGACTTGCTGTGGGTACCATACTTATCAATCGTATGTAAAGAAGGGTAATTGTAGATACATGTCCATTTTCACTTTACACCAAATGAATGCCTAAACAAAAGCGCGCCGTTGGATTTTCAACTTTCCGCGTTTTGCCGAGCACTGATAATCCAACAGCGCGATAATATTTTATTCATGCATTCATCTAGATGTATGTGTACTAATGTACAGACGCAGACTTAATGCCATAGGCATTTTAGAAAATGCCTATGGCATTATGTCCGCCTCTGTGTGTCTCTTGTGTGTGTGTTTATCTCTGCATCACCCAAAGGTTGACTGCTAGAGAAGTCAACCTTTGGGTGTTGCAGAGATAAACAGTGGTAGGTGCAATAGCGAGAATTGAGGAAAATCCTTATCTAGTTACCTAGTTTTAATGAAAACGGCCATAAAACACTATCGACAGGAGTTAAAGCTTCATGCAGACCAGCGCGACGCGACACCGGTTATTGTTATACCGTCAAGTTTTTTTAGAAATTGTATTATTCGTGTCGCGGCGCGGCGTCGCGTCGCGAGGTCTGTACGAGCTTTAAGACGTCCCTAACGTAAAAGAAATATTCCTTACCTTTTCCACTTCGCATCTTAAACGAATTTCCATTCATAATTTTTACCTCCCAGTACTTTGTAAATCGCCGACAAAACGCTGAAGAGTACCCTTCTTACCCCACTTGCTTTTGAAAAACATATTTTTGTTATGATCCAACAAAATAAACTCAATCATGCAGCAGGAGGGTGACTTTTACCCTCCAGGAAATAAATTTCGTTAAATATTTATCTTTTTATAGAAGGATATGACGATATCATACTATGATGTCATAAAAATCATGTTTTAGTAAGAGTATGAATCTTCAGGAAAGAAGGTAGCTACCTAAGTTAGTAGAGATGCCTGAATTATTAAGGAAATTCTCAAGAATATAAATAACGAGCTGCGACCTGTGGTTTCCCCCGCTTAGGTCTCGATTCCGTAGGAATATCGGGATAAAAAGTATCCTTTGTCCTAACCTAGGTCATGGTTTACTCATGTGCCAAATTTCATCCAAATCCATTAAGCCGTTTTAGCGTGAAAGCGTAACATACAAGCTAAACAAACCAAATAAACATACAAACTCACCATCGCATTTATAACATTAGTTAGGAAAGGGATATTGAGAAAAAAGATTATTAAAAAATATTGGACACGTATTTTTTATTTTTTTACGTTCCTAATCAAAAGATAACGGCAATACATTGAGTTAAAATGTGGCATGACGTCACTCTCCGGGGGATTTTATACTGACTTGTGACGTAGCCAACCCCCACTCCCCAACTTAAATGCGACTTATCTAAACCATTTTTTATTAATATGATACAAGTACCAAAAGTCGGCGATATATGTGTTAGTATCTTTTGTTGAATTTCTAAATACTGAAAGGGCCAGTCTGAATTTAAAAAAAAAATCTTTCCCACACTGCGGGCGTATGTTACCTTTTTGAACGGTCATTTTCATTTAAAATGCTGGCAATTCTTTGTCGGAATATTAATAAAGGCAAGTAAAAAAAAAAAAAACATGGTTCTTAAAATTTTAATTTCTTGACTGTATCTATACTAATCATGTCATATGGAATATTTCTTTTGTAGGTATTACCATCTCCTAATAAGCTTAAATTAACTGTTACATATACGATTTCATTAAAAAAAATGTTCCCATCGCTCCCAACCAATTTATATTTTTAAGAGCGACAATCGACAATAGAACTTTAAATTGATGGTCGGTCGTTATAAAGTCCTAACAATGTATGTACTTTTCAATTTTCTTCAGGAAAACTTTGTCGACGTTAGCGATAAAAACAAGGGCCGATTTTTCTTTTACATCCGACAGAATCGCGCGAAAGGAAATATGTGCGATGCATTGTTTTTTTTTGCAAATTTCCTACTATTTATCATGATTAATTTTTTTATTTCGAGTAAGTAGATACATACACACATTTAATATATTTTAAATAGTTTTAACATAAACATTTCAGTGGATAATTCACTACCATAAGTATCGTATTTAAAAAGCTACATAACGTATCCTTTTGGTTTGCTGATAACAATACACGGTAATTCCCAATCTGATTAACTGGGTTGTGGAGGTCAGATAGGCAGTTGCTCCATGAAACATACCTTCTGGTATCGGCTGCATTCGATTTGACTGTCTAAAGTGGAAGCTTGGAACAGGTTAGCCAGATAATGGTGATCTCCATTCCGTCTGACAGCTTGGTGATTAAAACGCAGCTCAGCATAACAATTATGTTGTTCTATGGGATTAAAAATTCAGCACCAACTTATTTGATTGGATGGTATTTACATGAGAGTAATAAAACATTATGACACTATTGGGATGTTGACTAAAAATATGTTTATTGTCCTTCAGATAGATTATTAAAAAATATTGGACTTGGTATTTTTTATTTTTTTACGTAATCAAAAGATTACGGCAATAAAAAGAAAGAAAGAAAAATAAGTAAGAGAGAATGAGAGAGAGAGAGAGAGAGAGAGAGAGAGAGAGAGAGAGAGAGAGAGAGAGAGAGAGAGAGAGAGAGAGAGAGAGCGTGAGAGAGAGAGAGAGAGAGAATAGAGAGAGAGAGAGAGAGAGAGAGAAAGATGAGAGATAACGATGACGATGATGATGTTTTTGATGATGTTGTGATATGATGTTTATACCCATTACATTGAGTTAAAATGTAGCATGATGAATTTTGTCGTTACGTTATTATCTGACTGTCGGATTAGATAGTTTTTTTTCCTAACATCCCTATTAAATCTTCACATAGTATAAGCAATCACCTACTAGTACCTCTACCATCTTATAAAGTTCCTTATCTAAGAAAAAAACTTTTTTTTTTTTTTCTTTTTTTTAAGGGCTTCACGGGGTCACCCTGTAACACATCATCAAAATAACTAAACCTAAAAACTCTTTTTAATTCTAAAGTTACTTATACTACTACTACACTACTTACAAATTTAATTTAAAACAAAAAATGCTAATTTGTACATTATCCTAGCTTGTTCCGATAAAGGAAAAGCCAGGATAGCATTACAGTCCCCAGTGTCGTACTTGTTTGTTGGACCAAGTAAATCAAATCGCAAAGCTTCATTCCGCACACACTCCATCAAAACATGTTGCACATCTTCGACTACTCCACATTCTTCACAGTTGGGTGACGTAACCTTTTTCATTAGGAAACCAAACTTTCTTGAGGGAATGTGACCGGAACGAAGTCTTAGCGCCATAACTAATTCACTTCTGCTAAATACATTTTGATCGATCCAATTATACACTGGAAGCTGTGGTTGGATGGTTTTGTACCAAATTCCCTTTTCTGTTGACCTTTGGTTAAAGTATTCACTCCACACATCTGTACACTGCTGTTTTATTATTTTTATATAATCTGTATATAAAGGACGAACACTTACAGAAATTCCATCTGACACGGCTTGGTTGGCCAAAAGATCCATTCTAAGAAATAAACTAGTAGCTCAAGTTTTTTTTACACTATAAATTAATTATTGTACAAAATATATATATTGTTAATTATTGTGAAACTTGGACACAGGTGGCACTTGCCGAAGTAAGAAAAGCAGCTAAAAAGGAGCCTCCTAGCTACTTATAAGTTTCTTTTGACTGGTTATTATCGTTATTTTCAGCTATTTATGACGGGATAGCTCAATAGATTTAGTAGCTTATCCAACTTTGGTGTATGCGGAACTAGTATTTCTATTTTATCAACTTACTTTAGTTTTCTATGTGCATTTAAAGAACTTCCAAGAGTGGCATTACTTAAATTCCGGTGCATCCTAGACTCACCTCGCTCCCATAATAAGTCCGCTGTCCGTACGATGTCAGAAAATAAGGACACCCAGAAACATGTAGCGGAAAGATTGATTTGAAAAATCAAATTAAATTATGGTCCAGTGCGTTAAAAAATAAATAACAGTATGCTTGTTTAAAATAATTAGTTAATTATTAAATTAATCATTTGAATTTAATTTAATTTGGATCAGTATTAACGTTTAATAATAAGCTTTACTTTGAACTTGCGGGCGGTATAAGCTGGACTACTTTAATTAAGATTGGCCCTTGGCAGATCTGTACAACTGGAAGATCTGGGCAGATCTGGACAATTGGAAGATCTGGGCAGATCTCGACAATTGGAAGATCTGGGCAGATCTGGACAATTGGAAGATCTGGGCAGATCTGGAAAGAGAGGTCGAAAAAGAGTAGGACGGCTTTTACCCAGCAGTGGGACAATAATTCCTAATAAAAAGCACTTTGGCTTAGATTACGTAGGTACCCGTTACTATCTTACATTGTAATTTGATAGTTGTGTGGCAGTAACAGGAATAATGCTTAGCTAATGCTCGTGCTAAGTAACGTTTATATATTTTTTTATCCGGGTCTAACTCTCGCCGCTGAGCCGAGCTTTGAAAATCCAACAGACATAGTATTTAGGCGATTATACATTTTCCTCGTGTTAGTGAAAATGGGCATTAGAGTCTTAATAATAAAGCATCACGTATCAAGATCACCCAACCAATTCTAACGAATAAGATATCCCAAATACTATCCCATAGTGGATGGCAAGACCGCAACGTGCCATTAAGCCTCCATTACTGTCAATACCATCATCCCGGCTGACCATTTGTCACCGACGGTCGCCACGCCTCTGCCATGTCCGCACTTTCTGGATTCGACCGGATTAAACCGCTTTCAGGCGGATTTCGTGAGAAGTTTTTTGAATAATCTGGTGAAGGAAATTGTGGTTGGAAGTGTGACGTTTTTGCTTTTGTGAATACGTAAGATGGGTAGTTTTTCTTAGTGAGTTACTCATTTACTTATTTATTCATCAGCTGTGCATTCTGCACCTATGCCCGCTAAACGCTACGCACTTTTGTAAAAATCTACATCCTACAATGACGTGATGATGTAACGATCAACCATCGTTTATGATATTTTCATTAGAATATTATACTACTGTCTACTACTAATCATTATGTACAAAAATAACGAAATATTAATTATTATTACACTGAAAATTGCTACAAATGAAAGTCGTATAATATAAACTTCTAAGAATAGCTCAAAACGAAACAACCTGTATATTTCACCGTCCCAAAAATAAACATTACAGAAACAGCCTGCCAACGTCTAAAATATAAACGAGATTACCTCGAAAACAACTTAATATCGTCTTCAAACTTCATGATAAAAATTACGTTATGCCAAAAATATTTAGGTGGGTGACGCGGGTAGGCGAACACTCTTTGACCCACTTCTCAACTAATTCATTTTGTTAGAAGGTAAACCTTTTTCAAAAATAAAGTGTTACCCCTGTATTATTTTTGCAACTGTGACGTTTTCGTATATTTGATAATTTTTGTGTAATTTTGTTTTAATTTTATGTTTTTTTCTTTTATAAATTATGTCTTAATATTTATATTCTTGGACCTAAGTAAAGTACAATCAACACAATTTTAAGTTTTAAGATTATTATCACGTAAAAAAATTAGTTAGATTAAAATTTCTTATGTATTAGGCTAGATTTTAATTAAGTTCTATTAAATAAATAATATAGAATATATATATTAGTTAAGCACGTGCAGTTGCTTGTGTACATAATATTTACAATATGTGTGAATATTGTGTATCTGACAAGTGCAGAAAATGAAATAAAATAGCAGAATTACAAGAAATAAACATTGTAAGCAAGAGCAAAGACGGTGAAAATTCAAAGAAAGTTATCTAAAAATAGATTGAGTTAACAAAATACATTTAATTATGTTATATTTCTTAATACACCCGTTTACCTCAGTAGCGAACAAATTGTGTGGGATTTCAACCAGCTGACACATTTTTCTTTCATTCCACCCGTTGTAAATATTCAACAGTCCACTTTGATGTTACAACAAAATATACATGGCGTGAACTGTAGATTTATATACCGTTGATGAAACGGCTTATTCGCAAAGCGTCTACTTTGCAAAACGTCTACTTCGCAAAATGTCGACCGGTCGTAAAATGTCTCTTTCGGGAGTAAACCAGGCGGCACTGTACGATAGTGCCTGTGACAGCTTAAAAATTATCACAATATAGCTTATCCATTAAAAAATTAACTGGTTTCTATTAGTTGTCGATGGTTGGATTTAACATACCAGTAGATTTAGTACACAGTACCGCAAGTAAAATTTTTCTCTTGGTACATTTGTATGCTTGAAGTAGAAATATTAGTGCGGCCCGTTCAAAAATGTAGAATGACATCTGTTTTCCCACATTTAGCCGGCAATATTAACTGCAAACGTCTTGCGCTAGTGTCGCCATCTTGTAGGCGTCTAAAAAAACATCCACCGATCACCGCTGACAAATGTGCAGTTATAAACACAAAAAACAAAGGACAAACGATTATTTAAACACAGCTTTAGGGCAACCCCGGCAGGGCAAGATACGTCTCAGTGAATAAATTGTCGTGGTCCTAGCCGCGAAAGGGGAAAAAACGTCGCACAAAAAAATGGCACCATATGAGCCCCGCACAGAAATGGCATTCAAAAATGTCGGGATACATAACGTATGCGATTGTCTGGTGTTTGCGCCCCGACTGGTTAAAAACCCATTTGTGTCTAGATTAAAAAACGGAATTTTAAAACTCCGGGATGGATTGTATTCCGAGGTCTTTTTGTGGATTTTTTGGTAGGCTTTATTCAGTTAGGGCATCAGTGGGTACAGCAAATAACATATTGGACAAAGGCCGTTTGGTTTGTTTTGTTAAATGGATTTGGTAGTTAAAGTCATGGTCTGCCAGTTCTATCAAACAGTTATTATAGCTTTTGCCCGCGGCTTCGCCCTCGAGTAAGTCGGAAATTATCCCACGGAACGTACCACCGGGATAAAAGTATCCTATGTAACCTTTTTTTTTTTTTTTTATCGCTGAGAAATGCGTTACGCATCCCCGGCTCGTGGGGGACGAGTCGGGGTATGTGGGACTCCTGTGTAAAATACAGTATACCCACTAAAACTCAGCGGTGCTCCCGCATCGCCGTGATGGGAGGGCCATGGGAAACCGGCTCAGCCTTTACATCCACAGCCCTCCCGGCGCATGCCCGCCTAGCTGGCGGGCCCCACATGCCCCCCACCTGGATGGTGGGGGGCTACGGGAATGGCCGGGAGCACCTGACCATTCCCGTCCGGCACTGGTGGAGGCCTGTGCGATGCAGGCGAGGGTGCCCCCGCACCCGTTGCCTGCTGGCCTCCACCTGGGAGGAGGAGTCGGAGATGACTGTCGAACTGACGTCTCCTTCGACCCCTCCTCCGCCTTCGGAGCGGTGCCGCGTCGGGATCGTCCTCCCGCACGCGCTTCCTATGTAACCTAATCTAACCCAGGTCATGATCTACATGTGGGCCAAAAAATCCTTTCAGCTGTTAAGGCCTGAAACTGTAACAGACAGACAGACAAATTGAAGATGAAAGTAGGAAAAAACAAAGATGTGATAACTGAAATATATATTCATAACAGCTGAAACTGTGACGTCATTCTAGTTATCCTTGGAGATTCCAACACTGGTTTTGTCGTACACCCACAGGCCACTGTTTATGACGACATTGCCCCTAATGACGTCGGCAGAGCTAGCCTATCGTCCTATTTTAAGCAGATTTATGTCTATTTCAGACTTTTATAAAAATATTTTCCTATAAATAACGCATTGGAAATCTTAGTTATGGAGCAACAACAAAATAGAAAGTCGTCTACGTCATTGTCTATGGAAATAGTGCTCAAAAGACTTGTAGCATGGTCACGTTGATTATTATTGTATACTTTTTAAGATTTTTAGTTTGTATTGAGGCCACAGGAGCGTGGGGCTTTGGCATAAGGAATGAGAGGCCTAAGCTCAGCTGTAGTGGGTGATCTCGGGTTGTGGATGATGATAATTACATATGTACATACATATATAAACTCACACCTTTTAGAACAAAGTTCTTTAACGCGGTAGGGTAGAAATCGTCACGTAATGAAAAAGCGTTATGCCCCCTCCATGAGTCTTTCTCCCTCTCTCCCTTACTCTTTCTATTATATACTAGTGCATGTATGCGTGTGGAACGTTGTTCCTGACGAGGATCCACCGACCACATACTTTTTTTTCTCATGGGGGCAGACAGGCACTAGAGAACACCACCGCCACGGTATGTTGAGGATGATGAAATAAAAGCAGAAATTAACCCATTTGATGTTTATTTTTATTAATTTTCCAAGATCATTTACGCTAATAAGTACAATGCATTGTTTAAGTTTCTCAAACCGAAACTTTACTTTAAAATAACACTCAATATCGTCGGCAAAGATAAGCCGGCTCATAGCTACACTAAAGGCTAGGGCAGATTCCTCGCTCCACTGAATTTCCGTGTTAAATTTTGGTATTTGCACAGGAGCATCACTAAAAAGAATAGACAGAAGTCTCTTTCCGAACAACATACAGGAAATGCACACGTCACGACATTAACACTCAAGGATTTTTTTCTGTATCTTATAGCTTAAGGCCTTGTCATAAGTGGTAAAAGGTTTTGATTATGTAATTTTTGAGGTCTGAGTGCTGATTGAGGCTGAGAATCAGCACTTTTTAGACCTCAAGAATTGGGGTGGTTTGAATAAATTGTTTTTTATTTCGAAAATATTAAGACAAGTATTCTCATATCGGAGAGCATTGTTAACAACCGCGACTTAGGAGATCTAGGCCGTGGGTTCGAACTCAAGCAGGCACTTTACTTTGTGTAAATTATACCATCACCACGCTCTCAAAACGGTGAAGGAAAACATCGTGACGAACTCGATATGTCCTTGATACAAAAATTGAAGACATGTGGGATCCACCAACCAGCACTGGGCCCGCGCGTACCCACCGGCTCTCACAAAGAGGAGGCCTGTGTCCCAGCCAACAGTGGGAAAATTTATAGGCTGATTATGCTATTCACGTGCAGGTGGTGTAGAAAAGTAGGTACGCATTTGACTAACATACCAATTAGAAGTTCTTATGACACAATGGCATGCAAGCTACTTGCACACTTTCATGCAAGTTACAGGCATCTCTACTAAGTACTTTATGCGTATGCTTGTTATGAGAACTTAACCTTCTGCGGTACCTGCCTACTGCCCCAGTACATTCCACCCTCCTGTTGTTTAAGCGCGCATTGTTGTTGCAGATTAAAATAAGTGCAAAACGTATCCCCGCCGCACTAAACTTGAAACGTATTTTTTTTCCGTCCGCCTAATTGTGGTTTAATATGCGTTCCTGTATTTTTTTCTTGGAGTTTTCGTGTTTGCTGAAGTGGGTATGAATGTTTTTGGTAAGTGCTTGGCTTGAGTAAGTTTTATGTCTGTTATATGAATAAAAACATAACTATTACCTTATTACAAAGCCATCCCAGTGATTACTTAATAACAATCTATCGCTTCTTATCGATTGTAATCTTTTATACTTTGACATCTGCGGCAGTATTATGACGTGTTAAAGCCATCATTGTTCCAGTGTCAGAGAGAGATAGAGCTTATACAGGACGAATAGCATTATCCCTTTTTCACAGTGGATAATGAAAACTTATGTGAGGTGAGCTCGAAGGGACCTGTCAATAGTTTAAATCCCTAGCATTAAGTGGAATGACAGCTCACTTCACCGGCTAGATCGGCTGGAGTGATCACTTTCTGAAATCAACATCCTAAGGTCGCTCTTTTTCAAGCAACTGATTACTTGTTATTGTCATGAAATTTTCGATTGATTTGCTCTTCAATGTAATCCATCAATTGTAGCACATGGTCAACCATCCTAGGACTGACCGTTGCAAGGGCCACTTTTCTTTGAAGTGAAGTGAAAATTTGACTCAAAGTTTTACGTAAAAGGGCCAATAAAAAACTAAAACCTCTTGTGGAAACTAATTTTACCTAGAAAATCCAACTATCCTATTCTCTAAAGCTAACTTCACATATCGTTAGTAAAGCTCCTTCATAACAGTATTAAAATGAAAACGTTCTGACATTAACATCTAGTGTGCTACGAAATCTCGTAGATGCTCTACGGAGTCTACGACGTAGCAAGATTTTATGGGTCGTAGCGCACGATATTGTTAAAACCGAAGTATTTTAGTGGATTAGTTAAAATTCTAATATGTTCTGGGTAAATTCAGAGCTTAGCCATTCTATTGAAATATATGAAGGCACTGAACAAACTAGGGATTAATCCGTAGTTAAAATATATAGTAATTTAAATATAAGAGTTTCGGGCTCTATATTAAAATGAAAATTGATAGAGATTTTATCTATTCATGAGTAGAATTATCTAACCATATTAATAATAAAGCTGCAGAGTTAGTTTTTTTGTTTGAACGCGCTAATCTATGTAACTAACTACCCATCGGATTTGAAAAAATCTTTTTGTATTTTATAGCCCAATTCTTAGGGTGCGTTTCCACTGAAGCGGAGACGTACGGAGCTGAGCGCAGACGTGCAGGAATCGTCCAATCACAGACGAGACGAGAGACGCGATGAAGATTTCAACCATTGTGATTGCACGTCTCCGCTCAGCTCCGCTCGTCTCCGCTTCAGTGGAAACGCACCCTTAAGGAAGGTTATAGCTTTAGGAGCCGAAACAAAAAGAAAAAAAAATTGAAAGAACGCTAAGCGAAAACGAAGTAACAGCGCGTGCGGGCGATGCGATGCGATGCGGAGGGTCGGGGGCCGAAATATCACGGGGACGAAGTCACGGGCGGAAGCTATTAATAAAATAGGTAAATGCAAAATATTAATACAGAGTTTTTTAATGACAGGAAATCTTAATAAAACTTCAATTGTAAAAGGTAGTTTGTTTGTGCAAATGTTTGTCTTATCATCATTGAGAAAGACCCAAGTAATATAGAAAAAATAAAAACAAAAACATTAAGACTTGCTAGGTTTCGAACCTGTGCACTTTGGCATAAGAAGCGGGTCCTTTTACCCTCAAGCAACGATATCAGAAATGTGAACCCTGGACCATTGTGTACATGAGTTATTACAAATTCCGTGACGCAAGCGACATTCTTCAGACCTCATATCGAGATTCCGATTGAAATACCTCTAATCTCAGCACTCCATATGATTCCCATCTCTCAGAATATACTAAAACTTACTTCTTATATTATACATATTACAGCAAAAAATGCGATACTAATATTTTAAAAATATTTCCCTTACAGATCCAAGGAATCTAGATGAATAGTTCGATCTACGTTGTAAAGTCATAAGCGATAGCGGTTTGAAAGTAAGGCCAATTTGTGTTTTGATTGGTCTAGTTTTTAAGCCATACAAATCACCAAATTTTCATTTATGTCTGTCGGTTATTGGGTAACCAGTGTCTCTATTTGTTTTTCTGTCGATTGAAATGCAAGACCCAACTTCTCGTCTTCTTAACCAAGAAAAGACTGGCTTGACTGTAAAAGTTCTGACATGTAATCCTAACTAATGTTAAAAAAGGCGAAAGTAAGTTTGTTTGTTACGCTTTCACACTAAAACGACAGAACGGATTTGAATGAAATTGAATTGGCACATGGGCAGACCATGATCTGGGTTAGGAAATAGTAATATTTTTATTTTTAATAATAATTGTTTTTTTCTTTTTTTTTATGGATCATGTCTGTCTGCAATAAATATTTTTATTCATTTATTTATTTATCCCGGTAATACGTTTGATACGGATGAAGCCGCGGGCAAAAACTAGTATTGGTTATTTTGTAATCACACTTTAAGTCTGATAAGGTTTGCGATTCGTTCAATAGCTTTTAAATTATTATAGAATCATATAAAACAACTTCTTAATTAAGTAACTCAAAAAGTTTCCCAAACTTAAATTGTAATTGCAGCAAAATTCGCCTGTGACTTGCACAAAAGAATGCAAGTAGCTTGCATGCAAGTGTGCTATAACAACTTTTAACTGATGATTGTCACAGGCATTCACCAATGGCTGTGAATGGCTTTAATAATAATGTGTTTGCGGCTTTACCCTAAAACTAATCGCTCTGCCCAACAATTGAACCAATCACTCACAAAGTACAGAGAGCTAGCGTCAAAACTACTGGCTCGTTCACTTGTTTAACTTCAAGCGTCATTACGCAGACGTACGTCTTCTGAATGAGCCGCCGGTGCCACTGGGGTGTAGCGCAAATTAGGTGAAGAAGGTGCACTCGACACGATAATGAATAAAAATCAACGGCCACTACTAGGTATATTATACTATATATATTTGGTGTGTTTTGGCATAGCAATAGCTGTATTGCCCTTTTCATAATATTTCGAAAACAAAAATATACTATGCTTCTTTCTAAACTTCGCATCGTTTTTATTAGTTAAAAAGTTTAAGTTCACGATATATATTGATTCCGAACGTTAATTGACTTTATTTCCATTTTTAACCGACTTGCAACCTTCCAACTTCTGAAGTCGGTGGC
Organism: Agrochola circellaris; assembly: GCA_914767755.1. Lineage (NCBI taxonomy): Eukaryota > Metazoa > Arthropoda > Insecta > Lepidoptera > Noctuidae > Agrochola > Agrochola circellaris. Next base: position 4,972,909 of record OU611853.1, read on the forward strand.
AAAAAACGAAAATTTTCAACCAAAAACACCGACTTTAATGTTATTTTTCACTTTTGTAGTGTTTTTTTTGTAAGTCATTTTTTTAAAATAAGCAATGCTGTCAATACGTGTACGTGGGTCAATATGACCGCTATTGCCATGCCAAAATGCACTAAGTATACATCAGTTTTCGCGTCGATGTCCCTGACACCGTGTATAATTGAGAATAGTTCATAAACTTCCACCTTACCTTTTGCTAATATTTAGCCAGTCAGACAGTTGGCAGCGAGGCTAACCGACTGCGCTGCTATCAATGAAACTTAAATTAACAAATTTCAAATTGAAGCATAAACAAAATGATGATACGGACGAACGAAGTAGCTCAAAAATATATACGAGTAAATTAGCGGCTGCCCTCGGCTACGAACGCGTGGGCCCTAATTTTTTTTCTAAAATTAATGTAGTTTAAGTTACGCCATACAACATCAGCTATCTGCCAGTGAAACTCCCGTCAAAATCGGTCCAGCCGTTTCGGAGATGACCCGGAATAAACAGACGCTTCAATTTTATTTATTTGTAGAAAAGAAAAGAAAAGAAAGAAAAAGTGTTTATTCTGCACAAACTAAACGAACATTACAAAAAAAAAAAAAACAAATCAATACCACTTTACAAATTAGCCAAAAGCCTCGTATTTATTATAACACGTATTTTACATTATAAGATTATTGTACGTATGTATGTATGTATATGTATAGATAACAAGTGTGCCTAATTTGGCACCGTCGAAAGATCTTCAAAAATAAAAAATACTATTCCTTTATGAACGTAAGTTTGTTAACCTTCTCACCCTATCTACTGACTGCACACAGTACGTTTAAATCGTTTAACTTTCAAGATAAAGCGACACTTATCAGTATTTCTTGAGAATTACCGCACTACGCCCATGGGGCCACAATATATGGCAATGGTGGTTACCAGAAGAATTCTAAAGCCCTCTGCACAAAGTTATTGTTCTTGTTTCGCGTTTGGACGTAATTATGGCTTGTTCCGTCTCATATGTTGCGTAATTCCCTTTACTTTTAAACAGTTTTAGGGCCCGTTTCCCCAAATGTACCGTATAGCATTTTGACGTAAGTAGGTGCAAAAAAGTCCGTCTAATTTATAGACTATTCCATTCAATAACTGAGTTTGGTCAAACTGTCCCATACGTAAGTTAAGTGCAGTCTTGGAATTACCAAACCAAACCTGACCAGGGTCTAAGTTTGCTACCATTATAAATTGTAATATCTTTTTCTCTTTCTTAAGTTAAGAACGAAAATAAAATTAGTTTTCGTTACAATGTTGATTATTAAAGTACTTTCTTCTATATTGTTGATAGTAAACAGCTTCCCAAATGCGTATCACTTTCTATTATTTTCACGATTTTGAAATAAATTCCTAATCCATTTCTTCATATGTTTAAAAACATCGTCTTCTCGACAATGTAAATAACGCAATGGATAATGTCATATTGTCAGAATTAGAGGTATTGTAATTGTTATTGTTACGGAATTACCCCACAGGTTGACTTAAAGTACAAAAAAAAACACGGATATTAAACTGTACTTAACTTTTTAAACCCTCGACTGCAAATCCACTTTCCAAAAATTACTAATCAATCTTTTACTCAAGTCCAAACGAACGGTGGATGATAAATGGTCTGTCCGCCATTTTAATTGTTAGAAAAAAACGCGACGAATAGAGAAGTTCTGCTGAAAATTGGAGGCGGTCGCCATGATGGATAGATGGATGGATGGTCGTCATCCAGTTGATTGGCGGTCGGCTATTGGAGCTTTTTTTTATTAGGAATGTGGTCAGCACGGTGAAATGCAGTTTGAAATGTTGCAGCGAATTGTATGTGAGTTTGAATCAAAGGTTGTGTTCGAATGGTTTGAATTGAAAATAGTTATGTTTTGAGCAATAGTGTTTTTATATGGAATCATGTTTAGTTCTTGGGGCGCCTTTATTGACGCTTCTGCCTGCGACTTCGTCCGCGAGCCTATAACCTGCCTCAAGAATTGTGCTATACAATGCAAAAATAATTTTTCAAATCGGGCTGGTAGTTCCTGAGATTATTCCCTACATACAAACATACAAATTTAACCTCTTTATAGTTACCTAAATCCTACTTATCCTACTTCCTACTATATATATATATATAAAGTTTATATATATATATATATAGTACTATAAATTATGTGAAAGTTTATATGTTTGGATGTTTGTTACTCAATAATGCAAAAATGGCTGAATAGATTTGGATAAAATTGGGCAGACAGATAGTTTACAACCTGGATTAACATATCTACTTTTTATCCCGGTAGTACTTTCCCGTGGGATACTAAATATCCGACCTCCACGCGTGCGAAGCCGCGGTCGAAAGCTAGTAAATTAATAATTATTAGTTGAACATATGTATTATATTTCAATAATAACAATGATATTTGGTTTATGGGTTAAGCTGACCAAGCTTATAGGCTTCGTCTAAATCTCGTCCCTTGAACAAGTTCATGTAATCAAGCAGATTGACCTAAAGGCTAAAGGAATATTAAATCTCATCACTCATTAGTTTCTTACAAACTGATGTAATATAATTCAAGCAACAAGACTGAATTATGGCAAACTCTTTTTGAAATGTTTCATACATTACTTATGTATCTATCATGTAAATTATTGTTCCATTGAGCAATACAATAAAACTAGCAGTAGCAATATGTAGAGAGCTGTGTAGGCAAGCGAAAGGGGCTTCTTTTTTCCCGACATTAACGTGAACGGGCGGGAAGTGCGAGCAATAACGTGCAATATTTTCAGTATTGCCCGTGAAGCAAAGTTGAATATCATGCAGAAGATAACGTAGTGAAAGGTTGTAGATAAGTACATTTTTAAATTAACTAGTTGTTTATTGTAGGTATATTTTAGTTGTAAATGAATCAGCATTATCATTTACTCTAAGAGCGCTAACACACTGGGACGCTATGGCGGCGGCGCTGGTTACGTAGTAGAGATGAGAATATTGGTTAATAGTTAATTGTTAAAAAAAATATCGATATTTTTATTGGTTGAAAATATTAGTTAATATTTTTATTCAAGTATCGGCAACGTGTTGGATAGTTGAATATTCCATTAACTAATGCATGTTGAAATTCAACTTCCCTTCATACTTTAACATGCTTAGGACTGACTAGCATTTATTTTATCTTGATTAGATAGGTATTCGAATATTTTTAACAAGTGAGAATAGCTTTTTTTATTTTGTAAACAATCTTCACATTAACCAAAACAACGCGACGACGCGACTTTGCTATTCGAATAAAACAACAAAACTAACTAATCACTTTAAATCAACCAATAACCGACCGAAATATTTGTTAAAAATATCACTTACTTTTTTAGAATAAAATATCCCCAACAGTAAATGTGTTTAATCGTAAGAAAGATAGAGCATACAATTGAATGCACGTAACTGAATAAATATTCTTACTGGATGCAAAACGACACTGACCGAGTACTGACGGTTCGACCCGAGAGAAAGCGCGTTGTTAGAGCGAGATAGAGAAAGTGCGTTGTTATTGTTACTTAATCGACGTTGCATATTTTGCGCCGAAGAAGTTGATAATTTGATATGATATTTTTATTCATTAATGTTAATTTTGTTTATTGAATATCATAGTTAATTTTAAATATTAGTTAATTTTAATGGTTGATGGTTATATTCATCATCTCTATTACGTAGTCATGGCTACCTCTGGCTACCTACCATAGCCAAATAAGGTTGCCAAATAATTAGCCAAAAACACGCGGGCGCCCGTCCTGGCGATCAGTTGGCCACTGAGTGAGGGTGGCTTAATTTACTTCATACAAAATTCTAGCCAAGTGAGTTAACTGTCATACATTTTCATACTTATTGTTTGGATACGTGACGGCAACGTCGCCATGACATTCCGGTTTGTTAGTGCTCTAACATTTAAACTGGGATGGTGAGAAGTTTCACCTCACCCAAAATTGGTCGTTCAAAAGTCAGCACGATCGTTTTTTCTTATAAAAATATTTCGCTAACTTATGAGACTGAAAAAACAGTTCATCATTTAACACCCTATAACAAATTCCCACCCAGATTCCCGAAAACCGTAATTTAAAAAACGCCAATTTATAATATCGAAAAAACCGGAAACAATCAGCTTTCGGAATGAAACGATCAACAAATTCGTTTAATCAACTCTCAAGAAACGTCAAAGCGATCGACTTTAGTATTTTCGTCAAAAATCAGTTGTGCGGGTTGTGCCTGATGAATCTCGAAAGGGTCCCGTAATAAATGGTTACGGAGCTAAATTCGCTCAAACCCGCTCTGAAAGCTGCAGTGGGTTCCGTCGAATAATTTATTAAAAGCCCGTTGCTGCTTTTGTTGAACGCCGCCAGTTAGGGTTGCTACTTCGGAGATACGAGTATTCCCGACTTGTATTGGGTGTCGTGCTTGTTGTTCGTTGGGAATAGGACGAGTTTTTATTTATTTATAAGTAGCAGAGTATCAGGTTACATGATGCTTTATTTAATGAAAAACAGGCAAAATTTAAATATTTATATTTTTCGAATAGGGTGAGTTTCTGTTGCAATAGGTAAAAATTGCAAAAATGCATAATTACGAAAAATGACTCCAGACAAAAACCTATTTCCTTCATTAATACCCAACCCATATTGGTGGCCAACCAGCTGGTTACTACTTAATTCGTTCTGTGGCCCAACAGTGTACTTTAACAAGCGTAAAAAAAACTAAATTACTAAGCTGTCAACCCTGCGTGGCCGGCGCGTCACAGAGCATCAATCATGCAAAGATGGCGGCGGTGGCGAAGGCGACACACGCTGCTAACAGCACCCGTTACGGACAATACCGTCATAATCACCCTTTATCATTATCAAACGGCCTATGTAAGTAGTTTTGTTCCATTTGAAGTTTAATTGACCGATTGCTTTCTAAAATGCACCTTTCTGTCATAGTTAGGTACCTACTAGCAAAGCTTAAATGATCTATGAGACTGGGAAAGTCTTGTATTTTTCTCACATGCCAAATCCACTCGTATGCCAGCGATGTCGGCGGTGGCGACGAAGACACACGCTGTTAACAGCACCCGTTGCGTTATAATACCGTTATAATCACCCTTTATCATTATCAAACGTCCTTTTGGTTCCATTTGGAATTTGATTGACCTATTCTGCCCTGCTAAGCCAAAAGGCGCTATCTCAGAGATACACCTCTTTAGTTTTTTTTATATCAGTCAATAGCTATAACAATGTCGCATCTAATGGTAAAGCCAAATATCGCTATCTAACTTAAAACATTAAAAAAAAACACTCGTTTCTTTAAATTACAATTAACAAAAAGTCAATTTTCTCAAAACTTACTACGATTGAGATAGCGCCTTTCGGCTTAGCAGGGCAGTATTGCTCTCTAAAATGTGTCTTTGCTGACTAGGAAATTCATGGGTTTTTCCTGTATGCCGAAACTTCTCGCTTGATTGCAAGGCACAAGATTTCCTAAAGTATTTTTTATCAAATTTTGCACAAACATAAGCATAATCAACCTATGATGTTCCCACTGCTGGGACAGAGGCCTTCTCTCTTCGAGGCGCATGTTCCTATAGTACACCCATATTTCGCCAGTTATGTTTAACTCCCATGTTATGGGGACGAGCCTATTGCCATCAACCGGTCGCAAATTCAGACTTCGGACTGCTACTGAGAAATTCCGGATGAAAAAACCCAATAACACGTTGCCCGACCTGGAAATCGAACCTCATGCACGAATTCTACATAAATATAAGGCCATCAAGAAAATCAATATCTCTTAAGTGTATTTTTTCAACTCGTTCCGTTTTTTACGTAGGTATAATATTTTTTCAACTCCATATTTACCCATAATTCATGCATTCGTTTACAGAAACACTTGACATAGGTATGTCAAGTACTACACAAACGCACTGAAAATATGAAAGATGTTCCCCCTTTTAGGGGGAGCTAACTCGATTTCGAAGCTCATTGAGTTATACGCTCTCGAACTCTCAAGATTACGGTACATATTTTGTATTTTAATACATTCTAAATTATTCATTGTGTTAGTACTGAAAGATTGTTTGTAAATATGCTCGCTTTTATTAAAAAAATTGGATTTTTGTTGCGTCAATATTATCTTTTATTTAATTAAATTTTGCATGTGCGACGTGCGTAAACGCACCCACGATAAAGGAGAAATCATATTAAAGAGGCACAATATGATTAAAAACATCTTCGTTTCTCATAAATATTTAGGTAGGTATATTATTTATTAGTTCATCAATTTGTAAACGTTCACTACCATACATGGCCACCATAATTACCGCAAAATTAAATGATCATCAGCTATAATCAGTTTTTAACTATCGTTCGGACCAAAGCTCTTAAGAGGGATCCTGTCCCTACAAATATGATTCGCGGAAGTTCAAAATAATTATGCATTTACAGAATAATATCGATACAACCATCAATACTCCCACATCTTTTTATTTTGTCCGAATATCTTCTGCACAATGAGTATAGATATACTCGTAACTTAGAGAGTATAGATATACCCGTTACTTAGAGAATATAGATATACTCGTAACTTAGAGAGTATAGATATACCCGTTACTTAGAGAATATAGATATACTCGTAACTTAGAGAGTATAGATATACCCGTTACTTAGAGAATATAGATATACTCGTAACTTAGAGTATAGATATACTTGGAACTTAGAGAGTATAGATCTACCCGTAACTTAGAGAGTACAGATATACTCGTAACTTAGGCATTATAGATATACTCGTAATTTAGAGAGTATAGATATACTCATAACTTAGAGAGTTGCTGTAATAGATTTACAGCAATAAAAATGAAGGTCCTATTCATAAGGTTAAATGTATCTAATGCGTGTGCATTAGATACATTTAACCTTATGAATAAAACGTGTGTTTACAGACACATACGATCTGACCAAGATTATGATTTTCTGAATTTTAAAAGACACTGACCCCTGAATTTGTTCCGGTATTTATTTTCAGGGGTAGTCTGATTGGTTAAGTCGACGCCATCAAGCTTTTTTTTAAATGACGTTATAATTGGGAGTGTGTCGGTGTGCTATGGGTACACCTCTGCTTAATCCTTCGGGGAAGCAAGGCGTGATGTTATGTTAAGTTATGTGTGTAAAAGTAACTTCGGTATCCTATTTACAGAATAAACAGTTTCAATTCATTTAATATTTTTACGTCCTAACAAAATTTCCCCCCGAATTTTTATAACCAGCAATCAATCTGCCTAGTCTTTTCCCAACTATGCTGGGATCGGCTTCCAGTTTAATGCAGCTAAATACTAGTATTTTACATGGAGCGACTGCCTTTTTGACCTCCACAACTCAGTTACTGGGTAACGCAATACCCCTTGGTAGGACTGGTTGTCAGACTTTTGGGCTTCTGACGACCCGTAACGACTGCCAAAAATCCACGAATGACAGTCGGGACCATCGGCTTAACGAGCTTTCCGAAGCACGGAGGGGTCGCGGTATTTTAAGATGGACACCCATCCACGGACTGACCGTGGTAAGCGTAGCTTAACCTGATCGATCGACCCGTGCGGCTAACCAAAATAAAAGCTCGTACAAACCAGCGCGACGCGACGCCGCGCCGCGACACGAACAATACAATTTCTAAGAAAACTTGACGGTATAACAATAACCGGTGTCGCGTCGCGCTGGTCTGCATGAAGCTTAACACACACACACACATGCAATTACACTTAACCACAATTTTTATAACCAACATTATTCTAAAATACCCCAAAACTAACTCAACGTACACCAAAACTAAACTATGTTCTAAATCAAGTTAGCAGGCACATTACACATCCGAGAAGCTAGAACAACTGTCATAAACATTTTCACGCTAATGTTCCGGCCGAATGAAAACCATATATCTCTGTATGTGTATGAATATATAGGTATGTACCTCCTTTGTTGCTTAGCATGTTGGGAAGCTCTTTCATGTATGAATTTGGGCAAACACGTTAGGTACCTATAATTCGACTGATACTTAAACACACATATTGTAGTTTAGTTTGTTTGGTTTAAACTGTATTTCTTAACTCAGCACGTTTTGGACCAGTTTTATGAACCTAGATAGGAAAATGACTAGTTACTCGTAGTACTAAGCTATCTCTACTTACCTATATCATAGGAAAGGACAAAAAAACCTTATCAAAAATATTTATAAGAAGCAAAAAAAAATGGCCAAGTGCAAGTAGGACTCGAAAAAAACGCGTTTCTTGTATGGGGACTCCCCTTAATTATTAATGTTATTTTTAATTAAATAATTTTTTGTTATAGCGGCAAAAATACACAATCTGTGAACATTTCAACTGTCTTACCTATTTGGGTTCATGTGATTCAGCTCGCTGACAGACAGACGGACGGACAGCGGAGGCTTAGAAATAGGGTTCTGTTTGACACCCATCGGGTAAAAAACCCTACAAAAGTAAAACAGTTATTACTAAGTTTCACCTCTACGGCTATAATTATGAGTAACAAAACACGATGAAAACTGCAAAGTTAACACTTAACCCAGAGTTCAACATAGGTAACCCCATTTAAACTGAATACCAGTATTAATAGAGGAGCCTTCAACCGGATATTACCTGAACTACTTATACCACAGAATAGTAGAGAAGGTCGGCTACATATACGATCGAAAGCAGGCGAACGTACACATAGATGCGTACTTACGGCGATCTCAAACAAATGCCGCTCGCGAGTGCGCTTGCACTCATTGTACTTGATGCGTGCTTGTCTATGTGTGCGTGCGTTTCCTCTCGTTGTAAGGAGTTTACCTTCTGTATATTATTTTGTGACTATATTCTACTACGACACAGGTGTAAAGTAAACTAAACTGATTTTATAAACTTTGTGATACCGGTGGCTGACTCTGACAAGTGGGACACAGAGTAAATACAGAAAGTTCACTCTGTACAATTTTCAAACGAGCTGACTGTGTCACCACATCTGGATAAGTTCGAATTGAATATTCTGGCAGGTCATTTAATATACATAGATTGTTTTCCCAGTGTTTTACCGATTTTTGGTAAGTTGATAAACATTTCTTGACGCAGAACGAAACGTTACCTCATGCAAACGTCAGAGTACTGCATTTTTTTTAAGTTTGTGAACGCTACAAATAGACGTGCCTATAAAGGCTCGTGCAGACCAGCGCGATGCGACGGCGCGACGCGACACGAACAATACAATTTCTAAGAAAACTTCACGGTATAAAATAACCGGTGTCGCGTCGCGCTGTCGCGTCGCTCTAGTCTGCACGAAGCTTAACTTGCACAAAAGTACGCAGCAAGCTTGCATGCCATTGTGCCGTAATAAATGCTGAGTGGTGACTGTCACTATGGCGATGCAAGCTATTTGCATACAGGTAAACTCGGGTAAACCAGAAAAGATATTCGTTTCGGTCATCTTCGTGTTTCCGAATTAGCACGAACGTCGCGCATAGAGTAACCTTCCAAGCTTCTAAATGTCATATTGCCGCACTTTGTGGTAGTGTACCTATCATTCGTTGCGCGTTAATGAAGTTTTTTCTTTGTCGGGTTATCTACTCTGATCACAGATCGTCACCTGTTTCTCAAAAGTTTTGAGAAACGGAATTGCATAGAGTTCTTATTATGTAATTTGTGAAAGTTACAGACTGTGTTTTACAGCAAAGTGACTTTTTATTTCAAAGTTTCTTTACCCATAAGATTAACCTTCTGAACTCTCCTATAACTTACTGAGTTCAGTAGGGGGTACCGTTAATACTGCTTCTAATATAATCTCGTGTTCTGAACTTAGCCGGGTTATAGTGTCAGTTGCATCGCTTCCAGTTGCGCTTTCATATAAGTTTGGGTAAAGTTGGGCAGTGTCAGTGATTGCGGAACTGGGTAGGGTAATGTTTAGTTAGGTATACTACGGTAGGGGTTATGTTATGTAAGATATTACTGATTTTTATTGGATATAAAAAAATATTTATATCCCACTAGCTTCCACCCGCGTGTTATGTCCATAAAAAGTAGACTATGTACTTCCCCAGGGTTCAAAATAACACCATACCAAATTTCATCAAAATAGCGTAACAAAAAAATTTTTTTTTTTTTTCTATTGGTTCAGTTTTCCCTGTAAGGCTCAAGTAATAGTAATAGCCTATTATCATTGCATAATCAGCCATGTTCGAACTGCTGGGAGACAGACCTCCTCTCAGAGAGAGGGAGTGGGCTGTAATCCACCACGCGGATCCAGTGCTGGTTGGTAGATGTCACATGTCTTCTAGTTTTATTTTTAGGACATGCCGGTTTCCTCACCATGTTTTCCTTCACCGTTTTGAGAGTGATGATATAACTTATTATCATTAACCGTGCATAAAGGCAGTTACTGAGAAATTCATAATGGAAAAACCCAATCCCACTTGGTCCGGACTGGGGATTGAACCCAGGACTCTATGCTATTTAGTCTCGCTTGCGACTACTACACCACTAAGGCAGGCAGGTTTTAATAATCAAATTGTATTTATTATATATTGTCCAAAAATTTATCTATTTCTTTCTTAAATTAATTAGATAACTTATTTCCCTACGTAAGGCATGTCATCATGTCAACCCGACAGCTGACGTTTCACTTTTCAAACTTCCTGATCAACCCCTTATTGGGGGTGAAACTGGGACAAGGGGACACTTGTATTAAGGGTGCTTCGATATGTAAAAGACAAAAATCTTTTAATGTTTTCCATTTTAATATGGCTGCTAGGTTCGAAAATTATTCTTCGAGTTCGTGCCTTAGCAAAAGAAAATAAATAAACAAGAAAAATTACAAACCTGGTACCAAAAACACAATTCTAAATAAACGCGACGTTTCAATTACCTACCCAGTGAAACACAATACGTATATTTCCAACTTGAAATACCAACTTTATAAATTCAAAAAGTAAATTCCATTTAGCGCAGTCCGACACTCGAGCGGAGCGGAGCGGGGCGAGCGAGGTGAGCGGGGTGAGCGGAGCGTGCGAATTCCTCTTTGTTACGTCTAATTACATACGTTATGTGTGCACCGACGACTCCGAATCGCGCTTCATTTCCCTGTGGTACTCTGCTTAGCTGCATTTAGCTGCTGGAACAGCTACAGATGTAACTCATTTCGAGTTTGGTCGGTTTGAATTTAATTTGCTGAAGTTTCGGTGTGCAGTTCTGTTAGAGTAGATTAACATTCCATGACAATTTAGTTAAAATGTATTTTTGAACTATAATGGTTCTTTTTTCATAATCTCAAAGACATCGAAAGGGGCGCTGCTAGTAGGCAAACAGTCTGAAAAGAGTGTAGCAGTAACCTTTAAAATGAAGCTGATAGAAAAGTGTGAAAATATTTTTATAGTATCCATACTCCTTTACTTTCGTAGCTGGTTGCATAAAATCCACTCTCAGAGACTTTATAATCCTGCACATGCGCTGCCCTGTGTGCATAATCCGAGCTGTTGCTACCGTCCAGCTAAGAACTGCCATAAATATACATAAGAAAGAAACAAAGAAGAAACCAAAGGTCACACTGAACGACCCTTTTTTCCCAAAAGATACACAGTTAAAACAAAAACACAGAAAGAGCAATTTATTTTACAAATTGTTACGACATCAGCAGGTACACAGTGTCACGAAGGAGCCCAAAGGCGAACCATAAATTAAATTCTATTACCAACTGAGCGAAGTTAGCGAAAACCGTTTCGTCACAAATTGCTCTTTTAAAATCGTCGAATAACCAAAAATCCAGGAATTCCGCTCGCAAGTTCAAACTTAGGAAATAGATCCATTTCTTTTTGTAACTTAATCACAAAGAAGTTTGCCAACTTTAAAAGTTTGTGGAACTTGGTCTCGGTGTACGCGTAAAATAAAAATAAAATCGTTTTGAAGAGACTGCTGTATAAAAAGTTTCATTCCCGAGACTGTTGTTTAAATACCCAGCTAGTATTTTTTCTGGGAAACTATACCCTTTTGTGACTAGACTGAGTATCACACACGCTCCTAGCTTCTATAATCTAGTTTTCAGATCTAAACGATCTGGGACAAATAATGTAGTTTCATAGACAGTGTGGAGTAATTATATTGTTTTGTTTGAAACCCTTTTCTGGTTTGTTATTTGATAGCCAGTATTCTAGTATGGAAATTTTCCGTATATTTTTGTTGAAACAATACTTGTTTACGGCGCTAACCGCGGTTGTTTGAAACATGGTATTGGCTTCCAAAACTTGGCGACCATACATGGTATGTTCCAACTTTTATAGCCAACATTATAGAAAACATTACGGCCAACTTTCAGGAAGTCAATTCCCATCAAAACTTTGAAGTCTACTAAGATTTAGATGGACTTTAAAATAGAAAGTTGGTCCTCGTTGAAACCTCGTTTTAGTCAAACTTGCTGGCTCGAAGGACCAAACTACTTTTTACGAGGCTGTAACAAAATCGATCTTGGCTTATTTAAAGATGAGCTGTTTTAAAATTGTCGTTTTGGACGCCGCGCTGATTCTAAAGTTCGTTAATATTCGATGATCATAAAAAGATTTTCCTCGAATAACTAATTATACCTTTTTTATTTAGATGTTTAAAACCTCCTTGCGAGCACCACAATTTGTACATATTTATGACATACCAAACGTAATAAATAATATATTACATATAGATCTAGGTTCCATAATACCATCGTTCATAACTGCATATTTAAACGAAACTACCCTCAAAATTCGGCAAAACACCATTCCAATAACCATCCTTTACCGCACCTAAAATTGAATCTGAGCAGCTATTTCAAAATAGTGCACAATAATTCAGTTGAATCTCGCAGTAGTAGCAATAAACGAGTACATTTGAATCGCCGTAAGGTAGGGTAGTTTGTTAATATTTGATAGCGCCGTGTCTCGTTGCACCGCGGGGATCATTTATCGCTCGGCCACCGCACCGGGCGGACGTCTTGCGGTCGTTGTAAGCGTTTATTGCAGACTCTAAGATGTTTGGAGGTAAATTGTTGAGAATGGCTATTTGGCTCAGTTGTCGAGATTGTCTTATCAAATTAGCTGTTGGAGGGTTGTTAAAGCTAACGGTTTTCTATAACTTGAATCCCACTATATTGTCTAGTAACTAATAATAATGCAGTAATCTGTGGTACATAATGTGTCTGAATGTGAGTTCTACATACTCCGATTTCAGGCAGCTTGGTTCAAGAATAAGGTTCCTTTTGCAGACGCCCTTGGGAAACTATCGTCGAGATTTTTAAGTTCTTTGGTGTACTATAAATCACGTCTTCTGGTATCGTAGGCAGTGAACCTAGATTATATCTATCTCTTAACGTTTCAGGACATAATCCTTACTTACCACACACAGATAACAAACACCAAAGCTCTATCATTTGAGATAGTAATTAGACGGTCTGATAGGCATTATGATTGATGCATACAGCCTTAATTGCCGTACGGAAGGCGATAATTACTTTATCACCGGTTCGCCACGCAGCTGCGCAAATTTGACTATTTAATGAGATTAAATAACGTTTAATGATAGGTTGTTGTTGTATCATGTGTTTGTCTACCACAATCATGGTTTTTGTGGTACTAAAAGGTAGAGACGTCATTGAAAACGAAATAGCGAGATGATTACGATGTCTTATTTTGAAATAGGGGGGATAAGTGGGATAACACGTGAGAATAGAAAATTAGACCGTATGAAACTGACAGTCAAAAATAACAAAAAGAATGTCTCTTTTCAAAGTTAGATATTAAATTAAAAATTACGTAACAAAAAAACTAAGTTTCAATTATGTACTTACACAAACATCTTAACGTATAAATCCTGTATGATACATTTTCAGTTGCGTACTTTACAGTTATATTAGACTTACCAGAAAACTCGATAGAATTGATCGGGCTTACAAGTTACAACCCAAAAGGATTAAACGGAAAAGCAGACATGTGTCCACAAAATCACATAGGGATGTATATGATAACGAAATCAGGTTCTCACAGTAAAGGGGGAAAGCTGTTAGCGACAGTTTTGACCGAGGATTTTCCCATCAGGGAAACTCAATAACTTGTAGCAGGTCTGGTGAAAATGTTTGTAGCCCGAAGCAGTTTTTCGGTAATCCTTAAATCCATAAGCTGATAGCATGCCAGGAATAATTTGCATCCCAATCATTTATATTTATTTATTTAGTATCTCCAACAAAAGATGTACACAATACATGACACATAATTAAAGGGCAACATTGGATATTCAGTAAGTGTACTCCTTCACTTATAGGAAAACACAGCATGCACAATAAAGTTAAAAACTAAGCTAACAAACTTAAAACATGAAAAATGGTAGGAACGTAAAATAAATTTATAAAAAACATTAAAAAATTAAGAAAATAGGTATGACATTTAAAGATACTTAAATTAAATTAAATCTAATAAACATTTATTATATTTGAACAGAGACTCGCAGATGTCTAAGTTCGTAGTTTTTGCTAACATTTATAAAAGTAATTGCCGTTTTAAAAGTAGGCTGTTTTTCTTGTCATAATGAGTATGGTATTTGATTTCTACTCGGGACAAATGCTTGTATGGCCAACACTGTAGTAGGCTATAAAAATATTTGATCAGTGTGGACCAAGACCCGGAGGACCAACTATTTGTAGGCCCTACAGATAGTTGGTCCTCCGGATCTGAACATTTGTGAACTGGAGATTTGTGTGTGTAACCATACGGAGGCAAGTCTTTGTGATGACAGTAACTACTACGAAAAAAATTGTGATCGCAGAAGGTATGTTAATTAAGAAAAAAATATTTCCAAACAGCAAGAGTAACCTCAATCTGTTTTTAAGTGGCTCTAGCCTGCTCTAAGGATTAGCAGAAACTCCGGCCCACAAATCCCACAGCCATACTTATTCATTATTCCATGGTGGGGTATCACAAACAGTAAATAATGCCATAAACTTCAATTAATCAATACTAAAACCAGGGATCAGTACAATACATGCAAATAGCAAACGGTTCCGTACCTACATAATCTCCGATTTAAATTTACAATGATCGCTGTAGCTGATACGTTAAAACAAATCCGAGGTGAATAGGGTTTTAAGCTCTGCCAAATTGATTGTACAGGTTTCGTGTACTATGATTTTACTTAAATGAGTTGAAGTTATATTAATGAACTTGAAATATCCGTGTTTGAGAAATACTAGCCCTTAAATAACTATTATTTTTGCCACGGTAGTTAAAGCTTTTCTCATAATTCGTGTGTCCGTGGATGGGTGGCCATCTTTACATACCGAGACTCCTCCGTGCTCTGAAAAGCACGCTAAGCCGTTGGTCCCAACTGTCATTCGTGGATCTTTGACAGTTGTAACGGGTCGTCAGAAGCCCGAAAGACCAACAACCAGTCTTACCAAGCGATATCGTGTTACCCGTTTACTGGGTTGTGGAGGTCAGATAGACAGTCGCTCCATGTAAAATACTGGTATTCAGCTGCATCCAATTAGACTGAAAGCCGACCCCGACATAGTTGGGAAAAGTCTAGGGAGATCGATTGAAGCAAGCGCTATCACTGAGCATGAGGTACTGGGTTCTATTCCTAAGTCGGGCAAAATGTATTGGGTTTTTACGTCAGGAATTACTTAATTTTTCTCGGGTTGATGGCAATAATCCACTGGATGCGGGAAGCACAGAACCGGTCGAAGTGGCGGTGTTTTGGGGAGGCCTATGTTTAGCAGTGGACGTCTTTCGGCTGAAATGATGATGATGATGGCAATAGGCTTGCTACCTATTACATGGGACTTAATCTGGCTATTACATGGGACTTAAACTTATCTGACGAAATGTGGGTGTACCTATGTAGGCAGGTACACCTCAGCTTAACCCTTCGGGGATACGGGCGTGATGTTATGTGTTTGTGCTAATAAAAGTATGGACTAGGGAGCTGCATGCCGTAGGTACTCTTGAAGACAAAATTGAATCCCCGTCTCGTCAATTTCGAATAAGCTTCAGCTGTGAATGAATGTAGAATTTGTGTATAGATACATTCTCCATAATTCACGGGAGTAATATTTCGAGTGAATGTACGTTGATCAAATTTTCATATGAATGTAATTCGCGGATAAAAGTAGAGTGTATTCGATATGAATTTGTGAGATTCACACACAATATTTCAGCAGATTCCTTGCAAAATTCAATAAATCCACTGTTCAAGAAAACTTAAAAAGTTTCACACACTTCATTAACTTTTCAACATTTAAAAAGAGAACATTAACCCTTTCACCGCTACATGAAAAAAACACTACGAAATTTTTCGCATAAAATGTTCACCTATTTCTGTGCTCGCCTAATTTTCGTGGTACAAATCTTTCTTTAAAAATGGCGGTAAATTCTTTGTGGCTGTACAAAGAATTAGAGCTGCTTAGATTTATACGGGAGACGTGGCCGTGTGCCTTGGAATAGGATATGCATTTTAATAACGTCTTAGCTGGCGCTTTTATTGCAGACATATTTTTAATGCATAGGTGTCACGAGTTATATTAGACGTATAAAAATGATAGCTATTCGGTAGGATTTGTGGAGAACGTGATTTTATGCGTATGTGCCCTATGAATTTATTCGTAAGATGTATGGAATAAATCATTTTTAAAAGGTCACTATTTATATATTTTTAATATACCTATTATTTTGTGACATAATCAACAAATATGATGACTTATTACTAGCTCTGTAAATACTACCTACTGACCTATTTTTAGAACTTCTATTCCGATTACCTAATATTGATTCACTTAACGATAAAGATTTATTTTGCTTGCATTTCTGATCATCACAGATATTTTATCATGCAAAATGCGTGTCGATACTTTGAATAAGCGATTCTTGAGTATCGTCCACACCCAACGTGTTAATGTAGGTATAATTTACTATTGTTATGCCAAAAACGTGCTCGATTGGCCATTCGTAAATTAAGCGTGTAAAATTTTAATTTCGTGAAAATGATAATTAAATATCTTCAAACTATTTAAAGCAGTATTTTTTAAGACGTCTTGGTATTAAAGCTAGTATTTCATTACACATAGTAATTAGTAAACAAAAATGCTACAATTACCGAAAGTATATTAAAGATGATTAAAAAATAAGAAATTGCAGGTCTCTTTACAAAGTTAGATAACCAATTAAAAAGTTACGTAACAAAAAGCTACTTACACAAAGATCTTGACGTCTATAGATGTATAAATCCTGTAGGATACATTCACAGCTAGGCACAGCTAGGATACGTTACAGTTACATTAGACTTACCAAGAACTAGTGAACCGTACATCTTATGGATACGTGGACATGAATTCCTGCTTTCTTCCATAACTGCTTTCTTATATAAAATTCTAAATATAAAATCACCAACAATAGAAATCCAACATTAAACCGTTAGCTGAGATATAAAAATCTGTGGACCGGCGTATAATCCTCGGAGAGTTTGAATCGGTACAGGTCCGGGCGAACTGAAGATTATTCACCTATGAATTTTTCATCTCAACTCAGCCGGGACATGTAAACCTTTTATATACATTTGCTTTTGCGATGGATTTATAAAAAGGCTCTTTGAAATATTTTATTTTCTCGATTTTTTTTCTGGTTGCGAACTTAGATTTTTTTATGCGTGAATTTGACGCGGATTCGGCAGGGTTAAATCGAGTGTCAGTGAGGGTTGACGACTAGCGGGCTAAAAATATTTTTAGTAATTCGAATGGCAAAATAGTTAAATGTTAGATTTTAATTCGAATAAGAATTCGTATTTCAAAACTTAGGTACCGACTGATGAAAAAATAATCCTTTCATGTAACGAAAACTTATTCGATAACATTTTCAGCGCTTTATCGCAAAATAATCCCGGCAACGAATTTTATTACGTACACAAATTAAAATCTAAAACAACTCAACCCTTAAACACGATAATAAATCAAAACCCAATTAATTACCGTACCTCAAAAACAATTACCGCTAATCCAAATACAGAAGAGGTGCTTAAAAATCGCGTAAAAAATCATCTAGGATAAAAATCATAAGTGGCATTTACCAGCACGCGATATGAAGGTTTTACTGCACTTTTTACTATCGCTCGTTTATTATAAAGTTTATGGTGGCATAAAGAATAGAATAATGGCGTATTTTTATAACCAGATGCGATAAAACACCTTTTATGTTGGTGATAACATCGGTATTGAACATTCGGCATGGGTATTGCATTAGTGCCCGGATTACTGCTAGATTGTTGTCTAGGAATTGTAATGGCTTGTTTGATCGATGCGTTTTTGTTTTGATAGTCGGATTTTTGGTTAGTAGGTATAATAGATATAAGTTGTCTGTGAAGGAACAACGAACAAAATGATGTTGAAGGGCGATGTGAAAAAATCATACCTTTTATTACCATTTTACCTAAAACAATTTTAAGTAGTTCTAGCACTATATCAGTTAGAAAAAAATGAAGTACCACGAAATAAAGCATTTAAATACCTGTTTAACAGCGACGCATAAAAAAACCGCTTTTCAATCACAGTATAATACTTGTTTTTGTGAGACGCAACAGTGGCTCGCCACCGCATAAAAAGCTCTAAGATCTAGAGAACCAAACGCTCGATATAAAATAGTTAATCATATGACTGACTACCGTCTGCACCAAACACAGACGCTGCCCAGTATTTAACGTAATAAACTATCAATCTAACACAAAGTGGTTCGACCAGACGTTGATTCACAAGCTCTAATGCACTTTTATTAAACTCCAGATAGCCACTCAGCCACGGATTCAAGTTGAACTTCAACGAAGGAATGTTATAAGTTGGTGTCTCCTAGGATTTGGTTAGATACGTTTGCTTGATGGTCGGCTCTCTGGGGTTTAAGTTTTGAAGTGACGACGGAGTGCATTAGAAATTAATTCTTGAGGAAAATTCTAGATATAAATAAATCTTGAGCAAAGAGTTTTTGATCGAAGTTTTTCAATTCTTCAGACGAATAGAAAGATTCTTCTTTTTGAAGTTGATCTGAAAATGCTATGATATTTGAGTTAGAACACTGTAAGGTCAATTTATACGAAGAAAAATCTTACTAGTGAAACTTCTTGTCTTTCATATTGGCGAGATAGTAGATGATTACCTATCCTATTGAGGTATGAGGAACAGAGTTTAAAGTTCAACCTCTAAAGAAAAGGGAGGACGCTCCGACCAGACGTCTTTAGTCTGATGGGCTACTGCCCGAGGATTGATGTTAGAACGTTGTGTACACCGTGACATTTTCGTCGTATTACAAAAGCATCCTACTTCATGTATCCAATGACTACTAAACATTAATTTTTTAATTGCTCCTAGAAGTATTTTAAGTCGGGTACATAGAGTGGCCCTTTGGAAGATGACTAAAATGTCATGGTGTATATCAATTTTTTTCTAATGAATGTTTAGTAGTCATTGGATACATGTAGTGGGCTGCTTTTGAAAGAGGACTAAATGTTACAGTGTATTTATGGTAGTCACACGGTAAACTCTGCTTGCGCGATGCAGGATTTTTCGTGACGTCAGTGTGATGCGTAGTCCGCATGTGGCGATGTACATTCTGCCACAATCTCAATAACGATAAAAGATAATGATAAATTATTTTATTTTTGTAAGTAGGTTTGTACAAAAAATAAATGGACTACTCTGAGAAGACAGACCGAAATAAACTATGAGGTCATAGTCTCTTTTAAAGTCCAGACATAACCTTGGACAGATCATGTGTGGACCATACATAGATTATAACGAGATAGGACCAAATTATTAAAAATAAGCATTATCTGTCACATATTTTTCCCATATCTTAAAATCACTATTCCCACCACATTTGTTAACGTAAATCTCATCGAAATCCTTTACAAAAAAACGTATTCAACAATCCCTGAAAATGTGGAACTTAAAAACCTCTCAGGTCCAGCAACTTTGCTAATAAACAAACCCCAGACGATTGTGAATTCAGAGCACACCCAACACTTGAAAATTTTCACCCATTTTCTAGAAAATAGATTTTCCGAGGGACTCCTGAAGACAAACAGCGTTGGGTTACTTACTGGTCCATTTGTAGCTTCGTTTACTGATAGTAATAGGGTTAAATATAACATTATTTTATTGATTGACATTTGTGTTGTGGTAACAGATGTGTTGGCATTTGTCGATATATAATCTCAATTTAAATTAGCTGGCGAAACATATAAATAGGAAGAAACGCACAAAACACAACAAAACAGTATAGTTAAGGACCTTGCTGATTGGATCTATGCTACCAACACCTACAAGCGGTGGCTGGAAATGGCCGCAAAAATGTTTGTATGCTAATGTGCAAGAGAAGCAAAGCGCGAATTTATGTTTGTGTGTACGTATGCTATTTTATAGTTTTTTTTACCTTTTTTTTTAAGTGAAAAATTCTTTAGGCGCGTTGAGCACTTTTTGGGTGAACAAAAATCATGGAACTCGCGTCATCGTCACCGAACGCTTTCCATGAGCTATATGTATACTGTGTATACATATATGTACATAGATATACAATTCACAAGTTACTTAGTTTTCACTTCTATCGGCAGTCCCCAAAGACTGCCCCATTTTTTCCCTTTTGGATCATGGATCATGTGGTCTGCAATAAAGATTTTTATTCATTTTTATGTTATAAATTATATTGAGTATTGAATTTCTACACTTATAATTTACTAGCTATTGCCCGCGACCTCGTCCGCGTGAACTTTCGGGCCCCGATCCACAGCGTCGCATCGCATCGCCCGCCCGCGCTATAATTCGTTTTGGCTTAGCGGTCTTTCTGACCTTTTTTCTTATTGCTCGGTACCTAAGCATCGAAGCGTGATGTTATTAGCATATAACCTTCCGCGAGAATTAGGCTATCCAATGCAAACATATTTTGGAAATCCGACTGGCAGTTTTGGAGATTACCCCCTACATACAAACATACAAACAAATTTTATATCTTTTTAATATTAAGTATAGATTGTAAGTAACTACCGCTTATGAAGGGTTCAACGGCAACGGTCGCTGGTAGTGTAGTAGGTAGCTTGAAATTTTGAGTTAAGATTTTCTTTTTTTTCGACCATCACGTCAAGTTTTGCCAGCTAATTTATTTTGAGCCTGTATTATAAAGACCGAAACAAAATAAGCGACGTCGCTTTTTAAAGTCTAAATTACTTCTGCATTTATATCCCAACGTATTGTGTTTATTAATTAACGAGCGACTGTTACCTACTCCATTGTATGGTGTGAAACTTCCAGGAAAGTTTTCACTACAAATGCAGCGACGGACATCAAACTCTGACAAAGTTGACAATGGCCCTTTCATTACTCGGTCTTCAGAAAGAAACTCTTATATTAAAACTTCACTATCTCTTCTCACACACAAATTAAACATCAAAAAGAAAAAATCATACGAAAACGTAGTAAAATCAAACATCACTCCAATTTATGTAATAGGAATGCAGTTTTTTTTTTTCCGCCATGTACCTATATTATAAAAAAAATATTGGACACGTTTTTTTTTTATGTAGTCAAAAGATTACGAGTTAAAATGTGGCATGACGTCACGCCTATGTAGATTTTATACTCAGTTGTGACGTAGCGAGCTCCCACTCCCCAACTTTAATGCGTTTTATCTTTAGCCATTTTTATTAATATCATAAAGCAAAACATACGACTTCGTGTTCGGGTTCGCGATAAGTCAATCGTCATCCTGAGGATGCCTCGTTGAGAGGTGAAACACGTGTCGATTTCTTACAGGGTTCTTTATGACTCTTTAAGAACAGTTAAGCGGATTAGGTAACTAAATATACGTCGTCTATTGTATTTTATAATGGATTTCCGCAAAGTCACGCCTGAGTCAATTAACTATCTTAATATTTTTTTATTATCTGACTGACGGACTAAATATAATTGAGTTTTTTTTACCCAGGGCGTCATCCCTATTAAAAATTACTATCTTTTGCCAATCCACATTAAACCTTTTTAAAACACCCATATCCTTAATGGATCCTTTCATTCGAACCCCATCGAGCTAACGATAAAAAACCCGCTAAAAATATAACCTTTATAGTTAAAAATAATCCCCGAAAGGTACCGGAAATGACATAAGAGAGTCAATTGAACCACTCAGTGAAACGTGTGTGGGTGAAAATTCAATAATAACTCAATACTTCACCTTTCTTCCTTGAAAAAGTGCTCCTAAAGTGTCCTTAATTAGATAACCGAATGACGTGATGAGGATAGGGCTGGCGCGTTTTGGATAGTGCATATTGCACTTTAATGTGATGTGAAAGAATTATCTAGTTTCATATTATGATTTATTCATTTTGTTTACTGTTGATTCTGTCGTGATTTCTTTGGTTTAATTTTAAGAATGGTATTATTTTAATACCGAATTATAATATCCATTGTGGCAACACTGTCAAAGTATAAATTAATAATATTGTAAAACACTTTTAAATGTATTTTCATTATGGCAACTGGATGTATTATTTTACTTTGGCAACACTTAGAAATAACGGCTGGGATAATATCGTTGTTTCTGGGTGGGGCAAAAGTCATTTTAAATGGTAAAATTTAGTGCAGTGCGTCGTTGGATTGTGAAATATTTAGTACAGTTGTGCGGAATATAAGTGTGTTTCATTATAATTATGAGGTTAAGTTTTGTTTAATAATTAATCGTGTTGCTATAATAATGTCTAGATGTTGCTAGACTCAGTCATTTGGCTCAAAACTCAAGGTCTTGAAGGTTAAAATCTAATTAATTCAACTTATTAGACCTGTAGTTACAAAAGGAAGTCGTAATTTATTTTAAGTTTAAATCTTACCAACAGAAACCAAACTGCCATTTTGATCGTACCTGCAAAAGAAAAAAGTATTATGTTATTACAATATTCCACTTCGAATGGCAGAATGAAAGGAAAGACGTCAAAAATGTTTCACAATATTTACTTGAAATATTTCAAAATCGAGTTGCGGGCAGCCCTGTAATTGAATGCGTTCTGATTGGCTAGTTCATATCACGTTCGATGACGCCATGTCCGGTCGTGTCACGTGGTCAATTTCCGTTCCAATATCCTATGCAGTCAGTCTCATTTGAAATATAGCGGCCGACCGGGGTGAACGTCTAGCCCAAATGTAATTTATTTATCTAATAAAATATAATGATTTGATAGAATGTAAAATAGTAGCTTTTTATTGTTTTTCATTTCTTTTCTATTGCTTTCATTTTAGTTTTTTTCTTCTTGAAAAAAAAAAAGCAATTTCCTGTCATAAAAGATGATTGGATGGTTTGTACATAATTATTAATATAACAAAGTACCTTTTCTTTTAAATTCAGGTATTTAAGAGAACATAATTTATTTCCCGAATATGGTTGATATATGAGGCCTATAGAATCAAAGGCAGCTAAACGCTTTAGTCGTAAAATGAGTTAACTATGGCACTAGTTTAGTTAGTAGGACAAGCTTTGGTGTATTCATTTTACTAAGAAATGCAGTTAGGTCCCTAGGAAATTCAGTTCAAATACCGATTTTGGCATCAAATTCATTACATGGCAACCAATAAGAATTAAAAGCAAGACAAAAATATCCGTTTTGTAGCTTCCTGAATATTTGACAGACTTGGATTTAGCTAAGAATCAAAAGCAAGACATACATATCAGTTTTTGTAGCGTCCTGAATATTTGACAGACTTGGATTTAGCTGCCTTTGATTTTATAGTCCTTATATCTCTGATTTAAAATGCTACATATCCCTAACAAAAAAAAATATAACAACCCCATAAAACCTACAATAACCACTCATAATAGAGAAGCAATACCATATTATCAGTCATCAAACAATTTAATAGCGATGGCGATTACAAAACACGTAATGCAGGCACGTTAGCATAATAGAGGCTATTCCGTTATAACATGTAATTGGGGACATAATGTAATTCCACTGGCGGGGACGACCGCTTTCATTTGACTGTGAAACCCTGTTTAGACTGGAGTTAGATTTTCGAATGGTCTGTGATTTAATGTGCGTGGACTGTATTTGGTCTGTCACAATTGGGAAGTTGGTAATTGGACATGCTTTGGACTCTGTGAGGTGTGTTTTAATGGCTGTTTGAGTAAATCAACGTGTGGACATTTTGTAGGTCAAAAGAGTCCGTTAGTGATTAGGACCTTTTGGTATTTCTGATTGGAAATAGCCATTGGTTACGATTGTAAACGAATACTTATATATGTTGTCTTATATGTGTTGAATATTTGTATAATATGAGTCATGTAACTCGGAGAGAATAAATGAATAATAATAATAATAATAAACCTCAAAAGTAACACAACATCACGCCTGTAATCTCTGAAAGGTTAGGCAGCGGTGTACCTATAATACACCCAAATGTCGCCAATCACTCTGCCTAGCCTTTTCCCAACTATGTTGTGGTCGGCTTCCAGTCTAACCGGATGCAGCTGAACACCAGTATTTCACATGGAGCGACTGCCTATCTGACCTCCACTACCCAGTAACTGGGTAATACCCCTTGGTAAGACTGGTTGTCAGACTTTCGGGCTTCGGACGACCCGTAACGACTGTCAAAGATCCACGAATGACAGCAAGGACCAACGGCTTAACGTGTTTTCCGAAGCACGGAGGAGTCTCGGTATGTAAAGATGGTCACCCATCCATAGACCAATCCCGGCAAGCGTAGCTTAACCTGATGGATCGACCCGTGCGGCTGTTATTACTAGCCACGAGCTCCTCCACATGTCGCCAGTTACGTTTATTTTAAGGCTAATGTGATAGTGGGCGAGCCTATTGCCGTCAACCGAACCGGCTGCTGAGAATTTCCAGATGGAAAAACCCAATAACACTTTGCCCGACCCAGGAATCGAAGCCAGGACCTCATGCTCTTCAGTAGCGTTTAGTCGCATTAGTCTAACAAGGCTATCCTTATCTTCAAAGTATGTCCTTCAAATCAGGGTGCTAACTTGCCGATTAAGAGACTCTGAAGAACAGTGCACGTGGCAGTGCTGCGCGCCAGTGCTGCCTGCCGCCTGATTCCGAGCACCACTGCGCGGCACTACTGTTCGTGGTTTACTTCTCAAAAGTTGTCAACATTCACGTGTTATCGCTGTGATGAACGCCACACTACTGGTCTGCCGCGGCGGCAGGGCGACACTACCACGCACCACTGCAAGTCGCAGCAATGTCGCGCAGCATTGCTGCCGTGCTCGGAATTTAATCGCATATAAACCTATAGGAAATGAATGGGGACCAGTAGTGACGCGGCCGGCAACAATGCCACGGCAGCACTGTCTCGTGAGGCGTTGCTCGGAATCATACCTTTAAATTAATAATTTTGGTGTTTACAGATGTATCGGAAGCTGATGTAGGTGTACCTTATAGTACACCTACATTTCGGCAGTAATGTTTGACTACTTCCATTCTTTATTTTGATGAATTGACCAGAATCATAAAAGCAATTGATTCTTTTACGTCTGTTATATTTCTTCTACAAGTTAATTGGTAAAACAAAACTTTTTTATGATACTCACAGTCTGCCACTAACTTAGATCATTCATATCTTCATATGTTTGTAAAACTTTTCTTCTAACTGTGCGAGCGGTAGGAGCCATAATTTTTAATCTTTTGGTCATCTGAAAACTTTGAAAATGGGTCACGAACGATCCTACTTCATTTTTTATGAGAAATCTGGAGCCAGACTATGCTTAAGAGCATTTATTCTGAAAGTGGGCAACGTCGCAAATAGATGTCAAATATTTCCCTGTTTTGATTAATTTGGTAATATTACTGTATGGAAATAAGAAATGTCGCTAACTAGCGAACTAGAATATTAATAATCAGTTGCAATTATAATAACATTGAATTTGATGTTGTAACCGATTTAGGCGTAAAAAAGGCATTTGGAAAGTTTCCAATTACTTTTTTTACATCTAAAACTAAATATTCGGTGTTAAGATATTAATAATTGCATTTCATAATCAATATTCTAGTTCGCTAGTTAGCCTCATTTTTTATTTCCATATTACCAAATTAATCAAAACAGGTAAATATTGGACAGCTGTTTGCGACGCTGCCAACTTTTAGGATAAGCGCTCTTAAGGCGAAAGCGTCCGGTTAGTCCGTGAAATTCAAATTTTATTGAGTTTTTTTGCAATTTGCAGGTCAGTTTAAGATTGTATGTACATCTAAATATGATTCGCGACCGTATCAAATATTTATTTATAACCATAAAAATCATCAATATTGAATGACTGTTATATGAAATCATGACATTTGAGGATTTGCTGATTCTAATTATTATAATTCTGTAAAGCTATATTTGTTACGGTCGTGAATAATATTTTAATCAACATACAACCTGATACTCACCAGCAAATTGCAAAAAACGTAAGAAAATTTGAATTTTAAGAAAGAGATGTAAATAGATATTCACGGTAAAGAAAATAATGAATAGTATTTCTTTGGCTTCCTTTGCTAATGCGTGGGAAGTAATGCTATTTATAATAATAAAAAATAAAAACACCCACACAAATTCGAATACCACTACCTGCTATGTAAATAACAGTAACAGGAACTTATAACATCAACCATATAGACTATGTGGGAAAAATACGTATTATAGAAGCTAACTCAAAAATTACCCAAAACTTAGTTAATAAAATTTATATCGGACCGTCTCTGAAGTATGACCTACCAAACAAAAAAAGAATGATCAAAATCATTTCATAATTCAAAATTCAAAAGTCATTTATTCAAACTAGGCTGAGAATCAACACTTTTCGAACGTCAGTCCCCCAAAACGCCCACCCTTCACCACTTCCTAGTGCTTTAGCTGGGAAGAAGAAGTGGCGTAACAAACTCCCCAGCAGCACTGCTGCCTGTTCAGTTAGAAAAAAAAATTAAAAAATTGCGGAGTAATCGCGTAAAAAATATTTTAAA